>OX459057.1:0-2484008 GCA_949775005.1 Orthosia gothica
CCGCCACGTCCACCAACCACTCAGCCACGGTCTGGATCAGCAGATCCTGAGCCGCTCTGCAGTGGTTGGTGTTCGCCTGGAGGATGCGATGTTCGACTGGCATTAATCGGACATCGCACCCCCCCTCCTCCTCAGCCAGGCCGGCAGCAGCCGGAAGGCCATCTTCCGCCACGGCGGAGGTAGCGGCAGGCCTTCTCGGCGCCTGTGCTATTCCCTTCTTGGGGGGAGGATTGCACATCCTCCCCTGCATCACGTGCCCTGCCGGGCGGCCAACGGCTGCACAGACGGCGCAGTGCGGCTTGGCGGCCTCGCACGAGGCGGACTTGTGGCCCTCCTTGCCGCAACGGTAACAACTCTCTGTCCGGTCCACGGTGGACGGACAGAGGGGCCGGGTGTGCCCGACTCCGAAGCACTTGTAGCACCGCAAGGGCTGTGCCACAAGTGCCCGGACCGCACCCGAACTGAAGCCCACGTTGAGCCGTCCTTTATCAAGGACGGCTTTGGCAGCGGCGACTGGGCACTCCATGCGGATGGTGCCCATGCCGCCACGGCCGGACCTGATGTCCCGGGCTCGTACCGCTGCGACGCCACAGCCCCCTACAGCTGCGACCGCCGCCACGACCTCCTCCTTGGTGACCGAGTCATCCAAGTCGGTCACTTCGATGGCCGCGGTCTTCACCGGCCTGGCCACCTTGGCCGCATCTGCGATGACCTCTTGCAGCTTAGCTGCGAAGAGGTCTGCATTTTTGCCACCTTCGGCCCCCGGGAACTCAAAGAGTCGTCCCCCAGCCTGGGTCCGGCGACAGGAGACCTTGCCGATCCCCAGTTTTGTGGGATCGGCATTGGCACGCGCCCGCATCATCACGGACGCGTAGGTCTCCCCCCGCTCCACAGCCTCCGCGGTGAGCGTCACCACGACGGCTGCGGTCTTGGGAGGAACTAAGTTCCTCTTGCCGGCTGGGGGCGAACTCTTTCCCCTTCCCTTTCCCTTGTCGGTCGCCTGCGACTGGCTGGGAGGGGGTGGTGGCGGAGACGGCTGGGGGTGAGGTTTTCCCCTTTCCCTTCCCCTTTCCCTTGCCAGTCGACTGCGACTGGCCGGGAGGGGTGGTGGCGGGTACGGCAGGGACGACAGCCGCCGTCTTCCTTGCCCTTTCCTTTTCCCCTGCCGACCACCTTCGTCCAGCCCTGCTGGTTGGTCGGGGTGGTGGCAGGCAGGAGAGGGTCCTCCTCCCTCTGGGAAGTCGGCTCCGGCTTGCCAGACCGCTTGTCTGCGGCAAGTGGCAGCCGGTAGCTCCTTTCAGGCAAGAGCCGGTCCTCTATGCCTGCTATGCAGGCCTTCGTGAAGGCCCGCTCCTCCATCACAACCTTGCGAATGATATCCTCAAGGTTGGAGGAGGAGGAGGGGCCCTCTGCCGCAGGTCTCGGCTCAGCCTGGGTTGGCCGGGCCGTGGCCTCGGCCAGCTTCTGATGAAGCTGGCTGACCTCCGTCTGCAGGCGATCGACCCTCGCCTGCAGTTGCCGCGTCTCGTCGGTCGCCTGCCTCTGCACTAGTTCTGCAATAATGCCGCGCATGCTCGCAGCCCGGCATTTAAGGGCCTTCTGGAAGGTACCCTTTAGCTTGGAGGACTTGGAAGCGACCTCCACGATCCCGTCCTGGTCCTCCTCTGCCAACCGCTCCAACTCCAGTAGGGAGTGGTCCGCGTACAGAACGACAGACGCGCCGTACCCGGACTTGGCCCGAGTAAGGCGCGCCTGCCGCTCCTTGGCAGCAACCTGCTCCTCCAGGTCCTGCTGGTACTGCTCTCGCCGAGCTAGGTCCAATTGGCGTTGGGCGTCTTCCAGACCCACGTCGTGGGTATCCGCCGTCACCTTCTTGGCCTTAGCCCTCCTCGAAGGCTCCTTCGCCGAACCCGAGCCCGAGGAGCCATCCGACGCTTCCTTCAGGAAGTATCGCTTCCGCGATCGCGATCGTGACCGAGAGTAATCGGTCGTCTTCGCGCTAGCGTTCGACGCAATGAACTCGCTCTCGGAGTCCGACTCGTCTACCCTACCTTCGTAGAAGGCTCTGCCTTCTTCCGACGCTGAAGCGTCGCGGTGGCCCTGAGAAGGGCCTTTGGGTTGGCCCTGAGAAGGGCCTTTGGGGTTGGCCCTGAGAAGGGCCTTTTTTCACAAAATGCCCGAGGGCATCCCGCGGGGGTTTTGATGAAGACATCATAAAAATTAAAATAAAATTCTCCGCAGGTATCGTTCACGACAAGACAGATAAAATTCGCAACGATCGCACAGTGCACTTTGGCCGTACCCAGCCTGCCACTCCGTTACGGTGGTCAGGACTGGGACGTTTCCGGGGAACACGACGGGGACGTAAGCACTGTGGGGGGGTTCCCCACCCCAACCTAACCTAACCTAACCTAACCCAACCTAACCTTTTTTTTTTTTTTTTTTTTTTTTTTTTTTTTTTTTTTTTTTTTTTTTTTTTTTTTTTTTTTTTGTTAACGCTGGAAAAAAATGCATTACGCATACCCGCCCATCGGGGGAATGGACGGGCTATGTGGGACTCCCCGGGCAAGCCCGGTATACCCACTAAAATAAACCAGCGCACTCCCGCATCGTCTGTGTGGAGGAGGACTGGGAAACCGGCACAGCCTTTACGCCCAGTCCTCCGCCGACGACTGCCCACCATAATGGCGGGCCCCGCACGCACCTCCCTCAGTGGAGGGGCCCGGGAATGACCGTGAGTGATCGGCCATTCTCGCCCGACGAGGGTGGTGATTGTGCAATGCAGACGACAGGCGCCCCCGCACCTGCCGCCCGCTAATCACCACCAGGGGGTGGGCGCAAGTTGCAAGAGGCGGCCGGGTTGCCCCAGGCCACCGACTTTGCGTTCAGGTCGCCTAACACGGCGACCTGGCGTGGTGCCGCCCTCCCGACGACTGCTGTTAGGACTTCGAGAAAGTTCTCGAAGTCCCTTAGAGGGCGGTTTGGGGAGAAATAGACCCCGACCAGGGCTATCTCTCCCCACGCGGCGGCCACGTATCCCGGTCCCCTCTCTAAAAGCGAGAGGGGAGGGGAGTCCGTGGCGGGCCGCGACACCAACGCCACCAAGCCGTCTCGATCACCCAGCCAACTGCCAGGTACCGAGTACGGCTCAGCGACCACCGCCACGTCCACCAACCACTCAGCCACGGTCTGCATCAGCAGATCCTGAGCCGCTCTGCAGTGGTTGGTGTTCGCCTGGAGGATGCGATGTTCGACTCTATGCATTAATCGGACATCGCACCCCCCTCCTCCACAGCCGCCGTGGTCCCAGTCTCTGGGATGGCGGTGGCAGTAACAGGCCGGGTCGGCGCCTGTACTTTGCCCCTCTTTAGGGGAGGACTGCAGTTCCTCCCCTTCATAATGAGGCCCGCAGGACGGCCACTGGCGGCACATACCGCGCAGTGCGGCGTGGCGGCCTTGCAGGAGGCGACTTTGTGCCCGTCTTTGCCGCAGCGGTAACAACTGTCCGTCCTGTCTACGCTGGACGGACAGAGGGCCCACCTTCCCATGGCCCGACCAACATATGTTATACGGGCCGAATCGTGGGGCGGCTGCGGACATAGCACCCTTGGCAATCTTATTTTTACGGTCCGCAGGCGCTTCTTGATCCCTTACAAATTAGCCACGTGTGTCCCTTCAACCTTCTCCCAAAATTGGGCTGGTGAACGATCACACTACAAAAGTGATACTTCGTCGTCGTCTTCGCCGTCGTACCCTTCGTGCGTCCCTAAATTTGTTCCTAGTTCTTAGCTCTTAGTTCTTGCGCTTGTGTTCCATCTGTCTTCTTCTTGACGCTCCAATGCGCTCCGGGCGGCATGCCACTTATGCGCGAAGTCCCGCAGCCTCGTAAAGTTCGCCGGCGAGCTAACGAGATCCGGGTAGTAAACCGCACCGACCTCCATGCAGCTGATCCCGTCCATCATCTCGCACCTTGCCTCCTCATACAGGGGGCAGACCCACAGCGCATGGTGCAGGTCCTCCTCTTCCATACCGCAGTAGCACATACTATCCTCACATAACTTCATATCATTCAGCCTTTTCCTAAAACACCCATGTCCCGTGAGAATCTGGGAGACCTGATAATCAGGCTCGACCCAGGTGTACTTGAGCCGAGCAGCCACGTCCGGAAAGAAACGGTACAGTTCCCTTCCTTTCCCCTCATTCGTCCATCTTTCCTGCCATGTGTCCATCGTCTCATTCCAAATCACTCGCTTTCGCCGGGACAACTCCCGCCCACGCACCCCCAGTTCAACCTGTGCTTCGGCCGCGGCCTGGCGCTGCTCATCAAACCTCCCAGCACGGATCACCTCCAGATCAGCCGGGAGAACACCACCCAAGACTGCCAGCGCAGCCGTACTGGTAGACCTGTACGCCTTCGTCAGCAGAATCAGGCTTGGTCTCTGGCACCGGAGCAGCGCGCTGCGAACAACGTGGAGTGTCGCTCGTTTGTACCAACAAGCAGCAGCATACGTTATCGTGGCGACGAAAGTGCCTCTATAGAGGAGGCGAAGTCCGGGATATCGAATGCCCCAAGACGATGCCGACACTCGTGACATCTTCCCGAAGCACTTGGCCGCGCGCTCCCCTATCGATAACGCATGCTGCGCAAAGGATAGGCTCGCGTCGAACACCACACCCAGCACCATCGTCGAGGTGACACTCCTGATCGAGTCACCGGCAAGCTTTACAGTGGGTGCCCGCTGGAGTTTTCCCCTCATCGTCATCATGGCTGACTTTGCAGGGGAGAATCCCAGCCGGTTCCTGGCTCCCCACGCCGCGACCATGTCCAGCGACTCCTTGGCTGCCGTCTCGAGTTCTGCACGAGACCGTGACTCGATCAGAATCGTCACATCATCCGCGTAGGCGACCATTCGGACGCCGCTTGGGAGTGGCAGTCGAAGCAAGTCATCCATTAGCAGGTTCCATAGAGGTGGACCGAGAACGGAGCCCTGTGGGCAACCCATGGTGGACACCTTCCACACAACCCGGTCACCGATGAAAAGACCAACACGTCGGCGGACGAAGTAGCCCGACAGCATCGTAAAGATGTTGGGCGGGCACCCCCCCCGCTTGACTTTCGTCAAGATCATCGGCCACCAGGCGTTGTCAAAGGCGCCAGAGATGTCCAGAAATATGGCCTGCACATACTTGCCCGAGCCCTCCCTCACGGTGCGCATGATATCGTTGAGCGCCGTGACGGTTGACTTGCCCGGAGAAAATCCGTGCTGGGCGGCAGAGATCTGATTGCCGATCGTCGGAGCGCACTTGAGTATTACGCGCTCTAAAATTTTCCCAAGCACAGGCAGAAGTGTTATCGGCCTATAGGCCTTGGGGTCCGTGAGCGGCCTGCCATTACCCTTCGGCAAGACAAGAAGCCGACCCGCCTTCCACACATCCGGAAACACTCCATCAGATACACACTTGCCGTACACCGCGGTGACTTCCGCGGGGACGGCTTCCCAGACATTCCTGACAATGCGCGCACTGATACCGTCCAATCCTGGGGCCGTGTTCGGCAGGCTCCTGATTATACCCCCCAGACTGTCACGCGACAGAGGAGGCGCAGCTTGGCCTGACGGGGTAAGCGAGGCGGCGACGCGAATCTGCCTGTGGTAGGGCGTATCCATGGATGGATCATCATCCGGGCAAAGCGCCTGCAATAGACCCGTCGCCGCATCGCCCACAGAGGTCGCAAAGCCCTCCGCCAGCTTAGTGCCGTTAATCACCCGGGAGGGAGGCCTCAGCCTACCACTGGCAGCCCGATATGCCAACCCCCACGGGTCACTGTTGCCAGAATCAGCAATCCGCCTGAAATGCTCAAGCTCCGCCTTCTCCATTGCCTCTCTGTATCTCGCTCTCACTAAATGAAACTCCGCTCTCAAACGTTCCTCTCGCAATCCCCCAGCCTTACGTACGCCCTGCCATTTATTCCTCGCCCTGTTGTTCAATTTCCGGAGCTTCTCGAGCTCCGGGTTCCACCATTCGTACCCCGCGTCCTTTGGTGACCCTTTCATACCCAAGCACTGGCACGCTGTGTCTACAATAACTTTCGTAAACTCCTTGCAGACAAAGGACGCTGGCTTCTCAAAGTCAAGCCTTCCCATTCGCGCATGGATAGCCTGCTGGAAGCGCGGCCAATCCACCCCCCGATCCCGAAAGCGCACCGACTCTCCGCCGGGCCCAACGCTACGGCATTCTCCTTCACGATCCCCATTTCTTCTTTCCACCTGGAAGGTGATGAGGCGGTGGTCGCTGCTGCTGGCGCCCTCTTTCACAGTCCAGTTGTCAATTCTGACGCTTCTGGTTGAGAGCGTAACGTCAATGTTGGATTCCCCGTTTGGGCCGCTGAACGTGAAAGGCTGGCCTTCCAAATTGTGGACTGTCAGTCCGTGGGCAGCAATAAAGGCCTCCATCGACACTCGCCTGTGCTCTGCGTTGTGACCGCGGCCAGTGTAGTGCCTCGGCTCACTGTGCCATACAGGCGAGTGAGTGTTGACATCCGCGCACACGACGACACGCTTCCCTCGTAGTGCCTCCATCACTCCTTCCAGGTGGTGCAGGTGCCTGTCTATGCTCTCGCCATACTGGAAGTATGCCGAGACCACGTGCAAGTCGTACTCCTCTAAATGCGCCACTATGCAGTGGTCGGTCGTGAGGTGTTGCAGTACCGCACAGGCCATGTTGCTTTTGTGTATGTACAGCCCTGCTTTGGCTGTACTTCCGCCCTGAATAATGTTGTCGGCCTGCGGGTACTGTTCCTGGAGTAGTGCTATATCGACTCTTAGTTCGCGGCACACCGCAGGAAGCTCCTTTGTTGCAAGTGCCGACCCAGCGAGGTTGAGCTGCCCGATCTTAATTTTGTTTTTATTGGCCATATTGGGTCATGGCAACGCTCCTAGATTCTGCGTGTAATCTCGCTGGGCAGTCCCGAGAGGCAGTCTTATGACTAGCCGCCCCCTTCTTCCCAAGGCGCTTGCACGTCGCACAGCATGTTGTGCCTGCCTTGCATTCTTCGCTGCGGTGGCCAGTCGCGCCACATCGCGAGCACGTGGTCTCCTTGGACCTGCAGTATCGCTCCGGGTGCCCGTACTGCTGGCATTTGTTGCAGCAGGTCACATCCACGTAGTCCGTGACCTCAACCGCCTGCCACCCCACATAGACCCGCCCCTTGGTCAATAGCGCCTCTCGGAATTCTGCCGTGCAGGCAAAGATAGCAGCAGTTGCCGGCGCTGCACCGCGCGACCTATTCTTTTTGAAGGCGCCAGTCGCCTCCTTCTGTACCCTCTCCAGTGGCCACTGGGGGTCCTCCCTGAAGTTTTGCTCGTGCAGCGCCTGCAGTATCTCCTCGAAGGATGGGTCACCATCCAGCCTGTTCAGGCAGACCAGGGGCTGCCTCTTTTTAGGCTCCGACACCCGGAGAGATGACGGGATTGCCGCCCGGAGCCTACTCGCTGACTCCGCGTCCATTGTCTGGACCAGTACCCCAGCATTACCCACTTTCCTGACTTTGGCCACCTGAACCCAGAGCTTAGCAGGGTCTATCGCCTTTTTCAGCTCCGTTTTAGTTTCCTCGGCAGTCTTCAGGGCGCCATTTTCGTCCGCCGGGTAAAAGGCCAGCGTAGGTCCGGTCGCAATATCAATTTGTACCGGCTCTTGCCGGCGAGGCAGCCGTAAGGCCGATGCGTAAGAGGCCTTATCCTGCTGCTGGTACTGGGCAACACATGGGGCACCGGTCGCCAGCTTCATATCAGCGACGCTTGCGCGGTTTTCAGCAGCAGCCAGGCGCAGCGCCAGGTGCATTACCACCGCACTCAGTCGCTCCGTGTGGGCGCCAATTGCCACAATCTCATCTTTATTTAATTTAGATGTCTTGGCCTTTGCCGCATCCATGATGCCCCTCGTAGAGGCAGTCGCCAGCCCCGTCAGGGTCTCTATGCTGGATGACACCAGTGGGTCCAGCTCTTGCTCTACCTCACCACATGTCGCCTGGGTGAGGGGTGGAGTCGTCGCAGAAGTCGGTCCTGATTGCAGGCTGTCCATTGGCGGCACCTCAATCCTCATGTCTCTCTCTCTATTCTTCTTGGCGCCCACGCGACGCCTCACCGCTTCTCTAACTTCCTCGGGTGAACAAAGCATGCGCTTTCCACCAGCCTGCGGTATGTCACCCATGATGACTTCCATCTCGCCCATTGGTGTACTGAATCCATGCGGCGGCGTTCTATTTAGGGACGCCTTCGGGGTAAAATCTATACGCCTCATCTCCGCGAGAATGCGCAGTTCCTCGGCTTTGCGCTCCATTTCTGCTTCTACCAATTGCTGCTGGAGGCGCTCTGCCTCCTCATCAGCCATACCATCAGCCATGGTGTTGGCTTATAGCGACGATAATAAATAAATACAACGCGTCTGTTCGTGTATTAAAATTATTAAAAATATAAGATAAATCACTGACCTTTAAAATCCCAGAATCCAGGTCACCAACCACTTACACTAAACACAGTGAAACGTCACTATCGCGGATAAGCGTCTATGTCGCAAAAAGCGTCAATATCGCGGAAAGCGTCACTATCGCGGAAAGCGTCACTATCACAATAGAGCGCAAAGAAAATAAATAATAAAATAAAATATACAATGTAAAATTAGATTGCCGTCTTAGCGTCACTTTATATTATGCGCAAAACGAAACGCCACTCACTCGCGTCACTTGACACTGACAGCGGGCCCGTGTGTGTCCGATGCCGAAGCACCGGAAGCAGCGCAGAGGCTGGACTTCGAGTGCCCGGACTGCACCCGAGCTGAAGCCAACGGCTAGCCGTCCCTTGGCAAGGACGGCTTTGGCAACGACGACTGGGCACTCCAGGCGGATGCTGCCCATGCCGCCGCGGCCGGGCCTGATGTCCCGGCCTTGCACCGCTGCGACATCGCAGCCCCCTATGGCTGCGACCGCCGCCACCACCTCCTCCTTGGTGACTGTGTCATCCAAGGAGGAGATCTCTATGGCCGCCGATTTCACCGGCCTGGCCACCTTGGCTGCGTCCGCGATGACCTCTTGCAGCTTTGCTGCGAAGAGGTCCGCGTGTGCCCCACCCTCGGCCCCCGGGAACTCGAATATTCGAGCCCCAGCCTGCGTCCGGCGGCATGAGACCGGCATTGGCATCGGCATTCGCACGCGCCCGCATCATTACGGACGCATCCGTCTCACCCCGCTCCGCAGCCTCCGTGGTGAGCGTCACCACGACGGCTGCGGTCTTTGGAGGAACCAGGTTCCTCTTGGCGCCAGCTGGGGGGGAACTTTTCCCCTTCCCCTTCCCCTTTCCCTTTCCCTGCGCAGTCGACTGCAACCGGCTGGAAGGGTTGGTGGCGGGGACGGCTGGGGGGGAGCTTTTCCCCTTCCCCTTCCCCTTTCCCTTGCCAGTCGACTGCGACTGGCTGGGAGGGGTGGTGGCGGGGATGGCAGGGACGGCCGCTGCCGCCTTTGTGGCCTTACCCTTCCCCTTCCCCTTGCCGACGACCCTCGTCCAGCCCTGCTGGTTGGTCGGGGTGGTGGAAGGGAGAAGGGGGTCCTCCTCCCTGTTTGAGGTCGGCGCCGGCCCACCCTTCCTCTTGTCCGAGGCAAGCGGCAGCCGGTAACTCTTCTCCGGCAGCAGCCGGTCCTCAATGCCTGCTAGGCAGGCTCGGACGAAGTCCCGCTCCTCCATTATGACCTTGCGGATGGTGTCCTCAAGGTCGGAGGAGGCGGAACCCTCTGCCGCAGGTCTGGGCTCGGATTGGGTTGGCCGGGCCGTGGCTTCAGCCAGCTTAAGATGCAGCTGGCTAACCTCCGACTGCAGGCGATCGACTCTCACCTGCAGTTGCCGCGCTTCGTCAGTCGCCTTGCGCTGCATCAGCTCTGCGACGATGCCACGCATGCTCGCGGCCCGGCATTTCAGGGACTTTTGAAAAGTGCCCTTTAGGTGGGAGGACTTAGAGGCGACCACTATAATCTCCTCTACGTCCTCCTCAGCCATCCGCTCCAGCTCAGTCATTGAGTGGTCCGCGTATAAAACGCGGGACGAGCCGTACCCGGACTTGGCCCGGGCGAGTTGTGCCTGCTGCTCCTTGGCTGCCACCTGCTCCTCCAGGTCTTGCTGGAGCTGCTCCCGCCGAGCCAGGTCTAAATGTCGTTGGGCGTCTGCGAGACCCACGTCGTGGGTGTCCGCCGCTGTCACCGGCTTTTTGGCCTTCGCCCTCCTCGACTCTTTCGCCGAACCTGAGGCTGAGCCATCGGAAACCTCCTTGAGGTAGTACCTCTTCCGCGAACTTGAGCGAGAGTCGACCTCCATCGAACTCGCTCTCGACCTCGACACTACGGACTCGTTGTCGGACTCGTCCGCCCTTCCTCCGTAGAAAGTCCTACCTTCCTCCGCCGACGCTGAAGCGTCGCGCTGGCCCTGAGAAGGGCCTTTTGGTTGGCCCTGAGAAGGGCCTTTGGGTTGGCCCTTAGAAGGGCCTTTGGGTTTTAAAAAACGCCCGCGGGTGTCCCGCGCAGGTCGCTGAGACATAATAAAAATAAAATAAAATTCACCGCAGTTCGAAGCACTCAAGGCACAGATTCGCTACGATGCACAGTTCACTTTAGCCGTACCCAGCCTGCCACTCCGTTACGGTGGTCAGGACTGGGACGTTTCCAGGGGATACGACGTGGACGTAAGAACTGTGAGGGGATCCCCCAACCTAACCTTTTTTTTTTTTTTTTTTTTTTTGATCACGCTGGGAAAAAATGCATTACGCATACCCGCCCATTGGGGGAATGGGGACGGGCTATGTGGGACTCCCCGGAAAGTTCCGGTATACCCACTAAAATAACCCAGCGGCACTCCCGCATCGTCTGTTTGGAGGAGGACTGGGAAACTGGCACAGCCTTTACGC
This sequence comes from Orthosia gothica, assembly GCA_949775005.1. Classification (NCBI taxonomy): domain Eukaryota; kingdom Metazoa; phylum Arthropoda; class Insecta; order Lepidoptera; family Noctuidae; genus Orthosia; species Orthosia gothica. The sequence continues at coordinate 10,945 of OX459057.1, forward strand.
CCAGTCCTCCGCCGACGACCGCCCGCCTTTACAGCGGGGCCTTCACGCCCCTCCCTTAGTGGAGGGGCCCGGGAATGACCACGTGCTCGGCCATTCCCGCCCGTCAAGGGTGGTGACTAGTGCAATGCGAGCTAGGGCGCCCCCACGCCCGTCGCCCGCTAGTCACCACCAGGAGTTGGGAGGAGACGATCGAACAACCGCCTTCTCCCACCTCTTCTCCGCCTGCGGAGCGGTGGCGCGAGAGGATCATCCTCCCGCGCACGCTCCGCCGCCTCCTTTTGCGAAATGACGACCTCGCAAAAGGAGGCAACCGCCGCCCAGGACTCCTCACTCCCCAGCATGGAGCTGACCACACTGGGAAGTGAGAGGTCCTGCCCAATCACACAACTCAGGGCACGGCGCAACTCTGCCCAGGCTGGGCACACCTCGAGGGTGTGCTGCGCCGTGTCCTCTGCCGCGCCGCAGTCCAGAACCTCCCAGCCGTCAGACACGCGCTGAAGAGGTCCCGAAACCTATCCTCCATGAGGGACGCCGCGATGGCAACCACCCGTGCGGGGACGCCATCTGGCCCAAGGGCCGTCTTCTTCGCGCGGAGGGACAGAACCCCCGCGCGAAGTTCCTCCGCTGATACTGGAGGGACCTCCTCCTCCGGCGAAGCCACTCCCCCCCCCAACTGGGGGTTCATCGTTGGTGGGGCGAACTCGGTCCTGCGCGGAAACAGGGACCGGACCACCCCATCCAGCAACGCCGGCTCCAGGGTCTCCGTGACTGGGGGACCAAAGGGGCGCAGTTGGTTCCGCGCCGCCTTATATGGCCTCCCAAACGGATCCCTGTCGAGGCCCTCCAGCATCTCGGCCCTCGCCGAGTCCTTGGCGGCGCACATAGCCGCCTTGAGGACCGTCTTTGCCTCTAGATAAGAGGCGTAGAGGCGGTCCTCCCCGGCCTGAGACCGGGTAGTGCGCCGCCGACTCCGCGTGTAGGCCCTCCTGGCCGCCACGCAGGTGGCCCGTAGCCCCGCCAGCTCCTCCGACCACCAGTACACGGCGCGACGGGGAGGCGGACGGCGTGACCGAAGCATGCTGGCGTTGCACACCTCGGTCAGGGACGCCCTGAGCTGGACCGCCACGCGGTCCACGTCCAGGACCGGCTCGACAGGGGGTGAGAGCCAGTCCTGGAGAAAGGCTGCCTCCTTGGCTGCCTCCCGGTCCAGGCGGGTGAGAGCCCACCGCAGGAAGGGAGATTGGCCAGCGCGGCCCGTCCCCCCCCGGGGGCCGGTGGAGATGTCGAACCGCACGTATCGGTGGTCCGACAAAGTCTCCACCGTCTGGTGGCGACCTGGCGTGGTGCCGCCCTCCCGGCGACTGCCGTGAGGACTTCGAGGAAGTCCTCGAAATCCCTTAGAGGGCGGTTTGGGGAGAAATAGACCCCGACCAGGGCCATATCCCCCCCCCCCACGCGGCGGCCACGTATCCCGGTCCCCTCTCTAAAAGCGAGAGGGGAGGAGAGTCCGTGGAGGACCGCGCCACCAACGCCACCAAGCCGTCCTGGTCGCCCAGCCAGGTACTGGGGACCGAGTAAGGCTCGGCGACAACCGCCACGTCCACCAACCACTCGGCCATGATCTTTTTTTTTTTTTTTTTTTTTTATTTGTTTATTCAATGATATTTTAATACAGAGGTGTTACTTAATTCTAAACTCGCCAAACTTTTACGTTTGATGGCGAGAGGCGCTCTTTTACATCACAAATGCACCACTTACATACCTACTACTTATATATTAATAGTATACTGTTATGGTTAATTATTACGTACCTATTTAGTTCAGTTTGCTATCCTGTATAATGTTTTTTAATTTTGTTTTAAGTGATCCTTTACTAATTTTTACATTTTCTCTTAATAAATCTATTTTGTTAAACACTTTAGGTACCAAATACTTAGATGTTCTCTTACCGTAATAATTTGTTATCTGTGGTTGAACCAGTTTGTTCTCTCTAGCCCTACGTGTGTTGTACTTGTTTTTAACATTTACTTTATAATCATCACTATAATAATATTCCAGACCTATCAAATATTCTACTTTTTTATCTATGGGTATAATATTACAGATGGGAAATAATTTATCATACTCTTTGTTGCACTTATCTTTAACATTTTTACTAACTAGAAACTTTATCAGTCTTATTTGTATATCTTTAATATCTCTTAAATATGTAATAAAGGTTCGCCCATACACAAGGAGTCCGTAGCTTATTAGCGAATCGGCAAGTGCAAAATACACCATTCTTAACGTATGTTTGTTTAATACATTTTTTAAGTGGTAAAACTTACTTAGCACTGATCTTAGCCTATTGCAAATATCATTTACATGTAATCTCCAATTAAAGTTCTTATCTATTGTTAGACCTAAATATTTAAATTTGTCTACGTAATCCAATTTTACACAGTTACAGTTAAATTTATTTCTATGCAAACATTCATATGTATGTCCTATCACTGTGAGATATTCATTATTTATAGATTTAGCATTCCGATTATATGGCGAGTGTATATGCATACATTTAGTTTTTGTAACATTTAATATAATTCCATTGTCGTGTGCCCATTTGCATACATTTTCAAAGTCACCTTGAATACAATTTTGTGCCTCAGCTATATCTTTGGAAGCATAAACAAGACACATATCGTCAGCGTACATGAATACCTCACATTTTCCTACGACATTTGACACACTGTTCACATGCATTATATATCCTACAGGTCCATACACCGATCCAGTAGGAACACCCAAATCGACATCTACCTCTTTCCCAGCCACACGGCCAATAATTGTGCTTATTTTTCTATTAGTGAGGTAGTTTTTAAACCTTTTATTTGTGGGACCCCGTATTCCGCATTCGTCCATAGCCTGTAATAAGATGTCATGGTCTAAAGTATCGAACGCTTTTTTATAGTCTATGAATAGTGCTATAATTTGTTTACCAGAATCTAAGCAATCATTAATATAGTCTGAAAATCCTAACAAGGCAGAGACAGTGTTGCGCCCCCTCCGGAAACCGTGCTGTGTGTTACACAAAATGTTGTGCTGTTCTAAGAACGTGCTAACCTGTCCCACAATAATTTTCTCGATTATTTTATCTATAACAGATAATATCGCGATAGGCCTATAGTTACCATATTCTAAATGACTGCCTGATTTGTATATAGGACGTATAATTGCGTTTTTTAACTGGTCTGGGTAGATACCGTTAGATAAGGACATATTCACTAATGCAGCTATAATAGGGCTTATTTGCTTACACAAATATATAATGTCTTGCACTCGTATTCCATCTGAACCGGGTGCTTTTTCACAGGACAATGTTTTTATGACCTTTTCTACATCTGACGCGGTCACCTTATTGTATCTATAGCTTACCTCACTCGGTTTTACATATTTATTTCTATCTAAAAACTTCAAGTTACATACATGTTTAATACCCTTTATTTCCTCCGTAAATGTTTTAGAGAAGTTTGTACAAATCTGTTCTATACAATCTGTTTTTCCTAAGTACCTTATAATAACATCGTCCAAGCTAGTTTTGTTTCGGCCCAACCACATGTTTATATTTGTCCATATTTTCCTATAATCTCCATTACAATTTAGAATTTGTGCCTGTCTATATTTATTTTTTGCCATATTTGTTAATTTATTTACTTTATTTCTATATTTTGTATATTCTAATCGCTTATTCATATTCTTTGGATCCGCTTTCCAAACTCTAAATAAATAATCCCTTCGCAATAACATTGTATATAAATACTTATCTATCCATGGCTGCCTTATTACTTTCTTACTATCTGTGCTAATTTTAATTGTACTTTCCTTGTAGATGCGATCAAATACACTACACATCGTCTGATATAATAATATTGGACACGTTATTGTTATTAACTGAGCCCATTCATATTCATCTAGTTTTTGTTTAACAATTTTTTCACTTAACACTTCGCGCATACGATTGTTATTGCCACTCACACATTGTTTTTCGCTTCCACTCACATATAAGTTCAACATTAATCCGATTCCATGATGATCAGCGATTCGTGATTCAAGCACGTACGAGCATGCGTCATGATCGCTCCATCCCGCTCGCACCCAGATATGATCCAAGCACGACACCTCAAGCCGGCCGTCCGCGATCGCCTCGCGCGTAACCTCTTCGCTTGGTATTACACACATCAGGCCGCATTCACACAGGGCGTTTTTGTACCTTGTTACAGTAGGATTAACCGTGCCGCTTAATATGTTTATGTTGGTATCGCCAATCACTATAACATTGTCAGATGCTGGTACAGATTTTACTAGCGTCTGTAATTGCTGAATAAATATCAATTTATTTTTGGCAGGTGGTCTATATATCGCGATTACATGTGTTTTATTCTCCCCGTGCTTCAATTGACCATGAAGTGTTTCTACTGCTTCTGAGTTTACGATTTTAGCTTCGTATCTGCGTTAGCAGATCCTGGGCCACCCCGCAGTGGTTGGTGTTCGCCTGGAGGATGCGATGTTCGTGTCTATCCATCGGACATCGCACCCCCCTCCTCCTCAGCCAGGCCGGCAGCAGCCGAAAGCCCTTCTTCCGCCACGGCGGCGGTAGCGGCAGGCTTTCTCGGCGCCTGTGCTTTTCCCTTCTTAGGGGGAGGATTACACATCCTCCCCTGCATTATGTGCCCTGCCGGGCGGCCAGCGGCGGCACAGACTGCGCAGTGCGGCTTGGCGGCCTCGCACGAGGCGGACTTGTGGCCCTCCTTGCCGCAGCGGTAGCAGCTCTCTGTCCGGTCCACCGTGGACGGACAGAGGGGCCGGGTGTGCCCGACTCCGAAGCACCTGTAGCACCTCAAGGGCTGTGCCACAAGTGCTCGGACCGCACCCGAGCTGAAGCCAATGCTAAGCCGTCCTTTATCAAGGACGGCTTTGGCAGCGGCGACTGGGCACTCCATACGGATGGTGCCCATGCTACTGCGCCCGGGCCTGATGTCCCGGGCTCGCACCGCTGCGACAACACAGCCCCCCACGGCTGCGACCACCGCCACCACCTCCTCCTTGGTGACGGTGTCGTCGAGGTCGGTCACCTCAATGGCCGCCGTTTTCACGGGCCGGGCCACCTTGGCCGAGTCCGCGATGACCTCCCACAACTTTGTTGCGAAGAGGTCTGCGTTGGCACTGCCCTCTGCCCCCGGGAACTCGAATAAACGAGCTCCGGCTTGGGTCCGCCGGCAAGAGACCTTGCCGATCCCTAGTTGGGTGGGATCGGCATTGGCACGCGCCCGCAACAATATGGAAGCGTACGTTTCCCCACGCTCCGCAGCCTCCGCGGTGAGGGTCACCACGACGGCTGCGGTCTTAGGAGGAACAAGGTTCCTCTTGCCGGCTGGGGGCGAGCTCTTCCCCTTTCCCTTTCCCTTGTCAGTGGCCTGTGACTGGCTGGGAGGGGTGGTGGCGGGGACGGCTGGGGTGGAGGTTTTCCCCTTTGCCTTCCCCTTTCCTTTGCCAGTCGACTGCGACCGGCTAGGAGGGGTGGCGGCGGGTACGGCAGGGACGACAGCTGCCGTCTTCTTCCCCTTGCCTTTTCCCTTACCCTTACCGGCGACCCTCGTCCAGCCCTGCTGGTTGGTCGGGGTGGTGGCAGGCAGGAAAAGGTCCTCTACCCTTTGTGAGGTCGGCTCCGGCTCTTTCCGCCTCTTGTCCGCCGCAAGAGGCAGCCGGTAACTTTATTCCGGCAAGAGCCGATCCTCAATTCCTGCTAAGCAGGCTCGGACGAAGTCCCGCTCCTCCATCATGACCCTGCGGATGGTGTCCTCAAGGTCGAAGGAGGCGGGACCCTCTGCCGCAGGTCTTGGTTCGGCTTGGATTGGCCGGGCCGTTGCTGCAGCCAGCTTTTGGTGCAGCTGGCTAACCTCCGACTGCAGGCGATCGATCCTCGCCTGCAGCTGCCGCGTCTCATCGTTCGCCTTGCGCTGCACCAACTCTAGGACGATGCCACGCATGCTCGCGGCCCGGCATTTCAGGGACTTCTGGAATGTTCCCTTGAGGTGTGAGGACTTGGAAGCGACCTCCACAATCCCCTCCTCGTCCTCATCGGCCATCCGCTCCAGCTCAAGCAAGGAGTGGTCTGCGTACAGGACTCGGGACGCACCGTATCCAGACTTGGCACGGGCTACGCGAGCCTGCTCCTCCTTGGCCGCAACCCTTTCCTCCAGTTCCTGCTCTAACTGCGCCCGCCGAGTCAGGTCCAGGTGGCGCTTGGCGTCCGCCAGTCCCACGTCGTGGGCGTCAGCCTCCGTCAGCGGCTTTTTGGCCTTGGCCTTTCGCGACTCCCTCGCCGAACCTGAGGCCGAGGAGCCATCCGACAATTCCTTCATGTAGTACCGCTTCCGCGATAGCGATCGTGATCGAGTGTCCTCGGTCACCATCGCGCCAGCGTTCGACGCAACGAACTCCGTGTCGGAGTCCGAATCGGGGGACCCGGGAATGACCACGTGCTCGGCCATTCCCGCCCGTCGAGGGTGGTGACTAGTGCAATGCAGACGACAGGCGCCCCCGCGCCTGTCGCCCGCTATTCACCACCGGGAGGTGGGAGGAGACGGTCTTATAACCGCCTTCTCCCACCCCTTCTTCGTCTGCGGAGCGGCGGCGCGAGAGGATCGTCCTCCCGCGCACGCTCCGCCGCCTCCTTTTGCGAAATCACGACCTCGCAAAAGGAGGCAACCGCCGCCCAGGCCTCCTCACTCCCCAGCATGGAGTTGACCACACTGGGAAGTGAGAGGTCCTGCCCGACCACATCAATCAGGGCACGGCGCAGCTCAGCCCAAGCTGGGCACACCTCGAGGGTGTGCTGCGCCGTGTCCTCCGCAGCGCCACAGTCGTGGCACCCCGGGGTTTCCTCCCTCCGGATCCGATGCAGGTGCGTTCCGAAACACCCATGTCCGGACAACACCTGCACTAGACGGAACGAGAGGAAACCGTGGGGTCGCTCGAGCCAGCCCTGCAGGACTGGACCGAGCGCGTCCAGCGTACGGCGGCCAAAGGCGGCGGTGGCGAGGTCCTCCGTCCAATGGAGGACGATTGCGTCCCTCGCCTCCCGCCGCACGGCCTCCCTCTCCTCAGGGGCGGGGCGCTCTCCGAGCGCCTTCCGCCGCGCCGTCCAATCGTACACTCTGGCGAGCACCCATGCCTCCAACTCCCAGGGAGGGGTGCCCGCCAGAGCGCACGCCGCCGAGAAGCCCACTGAGCGGTAGGCTCTCGCCACCCGCAGTGCAATGGCCCTTTGGGGCTTGCGGATGGCGGTCGCGTTCTCCCTCCTGTGGAGGGAGTCCGCCCAGATGGGTGCGCCGTATAGCGCCATGCTCCGCAGGATGCCGGCATACAATCGCCGGCACCGTGCACTGGGCCCCCCGAGGTTGGGGAGGAGCCATGAGAGGGCGTCCGCGGCCTTCAGCAGGCGCGTCGACAGCCCGCTAAAGTGCGGGCCGAAGCGCCACCTGCTGTCCAGCACTAGGCCCAGATATTTCATCTGGGCCCCCACCCCTATCCGGACGCCCTTCACGACGATGTGGGCGTCTGGAGGGCAGCGCTGCCGAGGCCCGTGAAAGAACACGGCCTCGGTCTTGCTCAGCGCTACCCTCAATCCAAGCTGGCGGATCCTACCTGCCACCAAGGATCCGCCAGCCGAGGCCAAACAGGCCGCCTCCCCAAAGTCCCTCCCCCGGGCAACGAGGAGAGTGTCATCCGCGTAACAGATGACACTCGTGCCCTGGAGGAGGGTGCCCCGCAGGAGCCAGTCGAATGCGATGTTCCACAAGGGGGGCCCTAGCACCGACCCCTGTGGAACACCGCACTCCGCTCCGTAGCGCCTGATCCTGGCCGTCTTGTCCACCAGGAGGACCTCTCTGTCCTCCAGGTAGCTGGCCAGGATCGCCCGCAGATATGGAGGCACTCCGTGGTACCGGAGTGCCTCCAATATGGTCGAGTGGGGCACGGAGTTGAAGGCGTTGGCGATGTCGAACGACACCGCCAACACTCCGTCCCCCAACTCGAACGACTCCTGCACATGGCCCCTGAGTAGGGCCAACGCGTCGACCGTCGAACGCCCTCGGCGAAATCCGAATTGGGCGTCCGACAGGTCAGGCCCTACCTCCCGCAGGTGGCTATTTAGCCGGGTGGCAATGATCCCCTCGAACAATTTACCGACCTCATCGAGCAGAGCGATGGGCCGGTATGCCGAGGGGGAGTCCACCGGGCGTCCCTCCTTCCGGAGGAGGCACAACTGCCCCTCCTTCCACGGTTTCGGGAACCTCCCAGCCGTCAGACACGCGCTGAAGAGGTCCCGAAACCTATCCTCCATGAGGGACGCCGCGATGGCAACCACCCGTGCGGGGACGCCATCTGGCCCAGGGGCCGTCTTCTTCGCGCGGAGGGACAGAACCCCCGCGCGAAGTTCCTCCGCTGATACTGGAGGGACCTCCTCCTCCGGCGAAGCCACTCCCCCCCCCAGTGGGGGGTTCATCGTTGGAGGGGCGAACTCGGTCCTGCGCGGAAACAGGGACCGGACCACCCCATCCAGCAACGCCGGCTCCAGGGTCTCCGTGACTGGGGGACCAAAGGGGCGCAGTTGGTTCCGCGCCGCCTTATATGGCCTCCCAAACGGATCCCTGTCGAGGCCCTCCAGCATCTCGGCCCTCGCCGAGTCCTTGGCGGCGCACATAGCCGCCTTGAGGACCGTCTTTGCCTCTAGATAAGAGGCGAAGAGGCGGTCCTCCCCGGCCTGAGACCGGTCAAGGACCCTCGGAGCTGGACCGCTGCGGCGTCAACGTCCACGGCGGCCTCCACAGGGGGCGAGAGCCAGTCCTGGAGGAACGCCGCCTCCAGGGCTGCCTCCCGGTCCAGGCGGGTGAGAGCCCACCGCGGGAAGGGGGTTCGGCCTGACCGCCGAGCCATACCACCCCACGGGCCCTGGGTGGGGACTATGTCGAACCGCACATATCGGTGGTCCGACATGGTCTCCACCATCTCCACCCGCCAGTTCACGACGCGGGCGGCTAACACGGGGGTGGCGAACGAGACGTCAACCACCGACCCTCCCCGCTGCCGCACACACGTGTGAACCTGCCCCCTGTTTAGGAGGGACACACCGCACGAAGCCGCCCAAAATTCGGCGGCGCGTCCCCGGACGTTGCAAGAGGTGGCCGGGTTGCCCCAGGCCACCGACTTGGCGTTCAGGTCGCCCAACACGGCGACCTGGCGTGGCGCCGCCCTCCCGACGACTGCCGTAAGGACCTCGAGAAAATCCTCGAAGTCCCTTAGAGGGCGGTTTGGGGAGAAAAACACCCCGACCAGGGCAATTTCTCCCCACGTGGCGGCCACGTATCCCGGTCCCCTCTCTAAAAGCGAGAGGGGAGGGGAGTCCGTGGCAGGCCGCGACACCAACGCCACCAAGCCGTCCCGATCACCCAGCCAACGGCCAGGGATCGAGTACGGCTCGGCGACCACCGCCAGGTCCACCAACCACTCGGCCATGGTCTGCATCAGCAGATCCTGGGCCGCTCTGCAGTGGTTGGTGTTCGCCTGGAGGATGCGATGTTCGACTCTATCCATTAATCGGACATCGCACCCTCCTCCTCAGGCAGAGCCAGGCCAGCAGCCACCGTAGTCCCAGTCTCTGGAACGACGGCGGTGGTAGCGGCAGGCCGGATCGTAGCATGCGCTTTGCCCCTCTTTGGGGGAGGATTGCATTTCCTCCCCTTTGTAACGTGGCCGGCTGGGCGGCCACTGGCGGCACACACCGCGCAGTGCGGCGTGGCGGCCTTGCAGGAGGCGGCCTTGTGGTCGTCCTTGCCGCAGCGGTAGCAGCTGTCCGTCCTGTCGACGCTGGACGGACAGAGGGCCCGGGTGTGTCCGACGCCGAGGCACCTGTAGCACCGCAGAGGTTCGTCCGCGAGAGCCCGGACTACACCCGAGCTGAACCCTACGGCAAGCCGTCCCTTGGCGAGGACGGCTTTGGCCGCGGCGACTGGGCACTCCAGGCGGATGGTGCCCATGCCGCCGCGGCCGGGCCTGATGCCACGGCCTTGCACCGCTGCGACGCTACAACCTCCTATCTCTACGATAGCCGCCACCACCTCCTCTTTGGTGACTGAATCATCCAGATCAGTCACCTCTAAGGCCACCGACTTTATTGGTCTGGCAACCTTGGCCGCGTCCGCGATGACCTCTTTTAGCTTGGTAGCAAAGAGGTCCGCGTTGGCTGCACCCTCCGCACCCGGAAACTCAAAAATTCGAGCCCCGGCTTGCGTCCTGCGGCACGAGACCTTGCCGATCCCCAGTTTGGTGGGATCGGCATTGCTACGCGCCCGCATCATGATGGACGCGTAGGTCTCGCCCCGCTCCGCAGCCTCCGCGGTGAGAGTCACCACGACGGCTGCGGTCTTCGGTAGTACGAGTTTCTTCGCACCGGCTGGGGGGGAGCCTTTCCCCTTCCCTTTCCCCTTTTCCTGGCCAGCCGACTGCGACTGGCTGGCAGGGGTGGTGGCAGGGACGGCAGGGACGGCCGCCGCCGTCTTTTTGCCCTTCCCCTTCCCCTTCCCCTTGACGACCTTCGTCCAGCTCTGCTGGTTGGTCGGGGTGGTAGAGGGGAGCAGGGCGTCCTCCGTCTGAGAGGGTGCCTCTTCATGCTCGTGCGACAGATTTTTCCTCCTATCCGCCGCAAGCGGTGGTCGGTGGCTGACCTCCGGCATGAGCCTGTCCTCAATGCCTGCGAAACAGGCTCTCACGAAGGCCCTCTCCTCACCCACGACCCTGCGGATGATATCCTCAAGGTCGTGAGGGAGGTCGGGGCCCCCTGCCGCATGGCTCGGCTTAGCTTGCGATGGCCGGGCCGTGGCTTCTGCCAGCTTCCGATGCAGCTGGCTGACTTCTGACTGCAGGCGATCGATTTTCGCCTGCATTTGCCGCGTTTCGTCAGTCGCCTGGCGCTGCACCAGCTCGCTGACGATGCCACGCATACTGACGGCCCGGCATTTGAGGGACTTTTGGAAGGTCCCCTTCAAGTGCGAGGACTTGGAGGCGACCTCCACAATCCCCTCAACATCCTCCTGAGCCATCCGCTCGAGCTCTAACAGCGAATTCTCCGTATATACGACGCGGGACGCGCCGTATCCAGCCTTGGCCCGGGCGATGCGCGCTTGCTGCTCCTTTGCAGCGACCTGCTCTTCTAGGTCGTCCTGGAGCTGCTCCCGCCGAGCCAAGTCCAACTGTCGTTGGGCGTCCGCCAGTCCCACGTCGTGGGTGCCCGCTTTCGGCTTTTTGGCCTTGGCCTTCGATTTGCGCCCCTTCTCCGAACCCGAAACCGAGTTCGAGGAGCCATCGGACCCTCCCTTCAGGAAGGCCCTCCTCTTCAACGATTGTGTGTCGACCTCCATCGACAGCAACTCGTCCGCCATTTCGTAGAAGCTAGCCGCAGACGTCGCGCGGCTAGCCTCTGACACCGTAGCGTCGGGGTGGCCCTGAGAAGGGCCTTTTGGTTGGCCCTGAGAAGGGCCTTTTGGTTGGCCCTGAGAAGGGCCTTTGGGTTGGCCCTGAGAAGGGCCTTTTGGTTGGCCCTGAGAAGGGCCTTTTGGTTGGCCCTGAGAAGGGCCTTTGGGTTGTTTGACGAAATGCCCGAGGGCATCCCGCAATGGCTTCGACATATTAAAATTCTCCGCAATATCGTACACACTCCGCAATTAAAATTCGCTACGATGCACAGTTCTCTTTGGCCGTACCCAGCCTGCCACTCCGTTACGGTGGTCAGGACTGGGACGTTTCCAGGGGCTACGACGTGGACGTAAGAACTGTGAGGGGAGCCCCCCCCCCAACCTAACCTTTTTTTTTTTTTTTTTTGATCTCTCTGGGAAAAAATGCATTACGCATACCCGCCCATTGGGGGAATGGGGACGGGCTATGTGGGACTCCCCGGAAAGTTCCGGTATACCCACTAAAATAACCCAGCGGCACTCCCGCATCGTCTCTGAGTGGAGGAGGACTGGGAAACTGGCAGAGCCTTTACGTCCAGTCCTCCGCCGACGACCGCCCGCCTTTACAGCGGGGCCTTCACGCCCCTCCCTTAGTGGAGGGGCCCGGGAATGACCACGTGCTCGGCCATTCCCGCCCTTCGAGGGTGGTGACCAGTGCAATGCAGACGAAAGGCGCCCCCGCGCCTGTCGCCCGCTAGTCACCACCAGGAGGTGGGAGGAGACGATCGAACAACCGCCTTCTCCCACCCCTTCTCCGCCTGCGGAGCGGTGGCGCGAGAGGATCATCCTCCCGCGCACGCTCCGCCACCTCCTTTTGCGACATCACTACCTCGCAAAAGGAGGCAACCGCCGCCCAGGCCTCCTCAATCCCCAGCATGGAGTTGACCACACTGGGAAGTGAGAGGTCCTGCCCGACAACATCGATCAAGACACGGCGCAGCTCCGCCCAGGCTGGGCACACCTCGAGGGTGTGCTGCGCCGTGTCCTCCTCCGCGCCGCAGTCGTGGCACGCCGGGGTTTCCTCCCTCCGGATCCGGTGCAGGTGCGTTCCGAAACAACCATGTCCGGACAACACCTGCACCAAACGGAATGAGAGGAAACCGTGGGGACGCTCGAGCCAGCCCTGCAAGACTGGACCGAGCGCGTCCAACGTCCGGCGGCCAAAGGTGGCGGTGGCGAGGTCCTCCGTCCAGTGGACGACTATCGCGTCCCTCGCCTCCCGCCGCACGGCCTCCCGCTCTTCCGCGGCGGGGCGCTCCCCGAGCGCCTTCCGCCGCGCCGTCCAATAGTACACTCTGGCGAGCACCCATGCCTCCAACTCCCACGGAGGCGTACCCGCCAGAGCGCACGCCGCCGCGAAGCCTACCGACCGGTAGGCCCTCGCCACCCGCTGTGCAATGGCCCGTTGGGGCCTGCGGATGGCGGTCGCGTTCTCCCTCCTCTGGAGGGAGTCGGCCCAGATTGGGGCCCCGTAAAGGGCCATACTCTTTAAGATGCCGGCGTACAATCGCCGGCATCGCGCCTTGGGCCCCCCCAGATTTGGCAGGAGCCACGACAGGGCATCGGCGGCCTTCAGCAGGCGCGTCGACAGCCCACTGAAATGTGGGCCGAAGCGCCACCTGCTATCCAGCGTGAGGCCCAGATACTTCATCTGGGCCCCGACCTCGATCCTGACGCCCTCCACGACTATGTGGGCGTCAGGAGGGCAGCGCTGCCGAGGCCCGTGAAAGAACACGGCCTCGGTCTTGTTCAGCGTCACCCTCAATCCTAGCCGGCGGATCCTTTCTGCGACCAAGGATCCGCCAGCCGAGGCCAGACAGGCCGCCTCCCTGAAGTCCCTCCCCCGGGCAACGAGGAGAGTGTCATCCGCGTAGCAGATGACACTCGTGCCCTGGAGGAGGATGCCCCGCAGAAGCCAATCAAAACCGATGTTCCACAGGGGGGGGCCTAGAACCGACCCCTGTGGAACACCGGACTCCGCGCCGTACCTCCTGACCGTGGCCGTCTTGTCAACAAGGAGGACCTCTCGGTCCTCCAAGTAGCTGGCCAGGAGGTTCCGCAGGTATTGGGGCACTCCGTGGTACCGGAGTGCCTCCAATATCGTAGAGTGGGGCACGGAGTTGAAAGCGTTGGCGATGTCGAATGACACCGCCAACACCCCGCCCCCCGACTCTACCGCCTCCTGCACTTGGCCCTTCAACAGGGCCAAGGCGTCGACCGTCGAACGCCCTTGTCGAAACCCGAACTGGGCGTCCGACAGGTCTGGCCCCACCCCCCGCAGATGGCTGTTGAGCCGGTTGGCGACTATCCCCTCAAACAATTTACCGACCTCATCGAGCAGAACGATGGGCCGGTATGCCGAGGGGGAGTCCGCCGGGCGTCCCTCCTTTCGGAGGAGGCAAAGCTGCCCCTCCCTCCACAGTTTCGGGAACCTCCCAGCCGCAAAGCACGCGCTGAAGAGGTCCCGAAACCTGTCCTGCATCTGAGAGGCAGCGATTGCCACCACCCGTGCAGGGACGCCGTCAGGCCCAGGGTCTGTCTTCTTCGCGCGGAGGCGAAGAATCCCCTCTTGGACTTCATCCACCGTCACCGGGGGAAACTCCTCCTCCGGCGAAGCTGCCTCCCGCGGAGGGTCCATCACTGGAGGGGCGAAGTCGGCCCTGCGCGGAAACAGGGACCGGACCACCCCATCCAGCAACGCCGGCTCTAGGGTCTCCGACAGAGGGGGTCCATAGGGCCGCAGCTGGCTCCGCGCCAGCTTATACGGTCTCCCGTATGGATCCCTGTCGAGACCCTCCAGCATCTCGGCCCTTGCCGAGTCCTTGGCGGCGCACATTGCCGACTTGAGGACCGTCTTTGCCTCTAGGTACGAGGCGTAGAGGCGGTCCTCCCCGGCCTGAGATCGGGTTGTGCGCCGCCGGCACCGCGTGTAGTCCCTCCTGGCCGCCACGCAGGCGGCCCGAAGCCTCGCCAACTCCTCCGTCCACCAATAGACGGCGCGACGGGGAGGCGGACGGCGTGACCGAGGCATGCTGGAGTTGCACACCTCGGTCAGGGACCCACGGAGCTGGACCGCTGCGGCGTCAACGTCCAGGGTCTCCACAGGGGGCGAGAGCCAGTCCTGGAGGAATGCTGCCTCCTGAGCTGCCTCCCGGTCCAGGCGGGTGAGAGCCCACCGCGGGAAGGGAGATTGGCCCGAGAGGGCTGTTCCCTCCAGCGGGCCCCGGGTGGAGATGTCGAACCGCACATAACGGTGGTCCGACATGGTCTCCACCATCTCAACCCGCCAGTTCACAACGCGGGCGGCCAGCACGGGGGTGGCAAACGAAACGTCAACCACTGACCCTCCCCGCTGCCGCACACACGTGTGAACATCCCCCCTGTTTAGGAGAGACACACCGCACGAAGCCGCCCATAATTCGGCGGCGTGTCCCTGGACGTTGCAAGAGGCGGCCGGGTTGCCCCAGGCCACCGACTTCGCGTTCAGGTCGCCTAACACGGCGACCTGGCGTGGTGCCGCCCTCCCGACGACTGCCGTTAGGACTTCGAGAAAGTTCTCGAAGTCCCTTAGAGGGCGGTTTGGGGAGAAATAGACCCCGACCAGGGCTATCTCTCCCCACGCGGCGGCCACGTATCCCGGTCCCCTCTCTAAAAGCGAGAGGGGAGGGGAGTCCGTGGCGGGCCGCGACACCAACGCCACCAAGCCGTCTCGATCACCCAGCCAACTGCCAGGTACCGAGTACGGCTCAGCGACCACCGCCACGTCCACCAACCACTCAGCCACGGTCTGCATCAGCAGATCCTGAGCCGCTCTGCAGTGGTTGGTGTTCGCCTGGAGGATGCGATGTTCGACTCTATGCATTAATCGGACATCGCACCCCCCTCCTCCACAGCCGCCGTGGTCCCAGTCTCTGGGATGGCGGTGGCAGTAACAGGCCGGGTCGGCGCCTGTACTTTGCCCCTCTTTAGGGGAGGACTGCAGTTCCTCCCCTTCATAATGTGGCCCGCAGGACGGCCACTGGCGGCACATACCGCGCAGTGCGGCGTGGCGGCCTTGCAGGAGGCGACTTTGTGCCCGTCTTTGCCGCAGCGGTAACAACTGTCCGTCCTGTCTACGCTGGACGGACAGAGGGCCCGGGTGTGTCCGATGCCGAAGCACCGGAAGCAGCGCAGAGGCTGGACTTCGAGTGCCCGGACTGCACCCGAGCTGAAGCCAACGGCTAGCCGTCTCTTGGCAAGGACGGCTTTGGCAACGACGACTGGGCACTCCAGGCGGATGCTGCCCATGCCGCCGCGGCCGGGCCTGATGTCCCGGCCTTGCACCGCTGCGACATCGCAGCCCCCTATGGCTGCGACCGCCGCCACCACCTCCTCCTTGGTGACTGTGTCATCCAAGGAGGAGATCTCTATGGCCGCCGATTTCACCGGCCTGGCCACCTTGGCTGCGTCCGCGATGACCTCTTGCAGCTTTGCTGCGAAGAGGTCCGCGTGTGCCCCACCCTCGGCCCCCGGGAACTCGAATATTCGAGCCCCAGCCTGCGTCCGGCGACATGAGACCTTGCCGATCCCTAGTTTGGTGGGATCGGCATTCGCACGCGCCCGCATCATTACGGACGCATACGTCTCACCCCGCTCCGCAGCCTCCGTGGTGAGCGTCACCACGACGGCTGCGGTCTTTGGAGGAACCAGGTTCCTCTTGGCGCCGGCTGGAGGGGAACTTTTCCCCTTCTCCTTCCCCTTTCCCTTTCCCTGCGCAGTCGACTGCAACCGGCTGGAAGGGTTGGTGGCGGGGACGGCTGGGGGGGAGCTTTTCCCCTTCCCCTTCCCCTTTCACTTGCCAGTCGACTGCGACTGGCTGGGAGGGGTGGTGGCGGGGATGGCAGGGACGGCCGCTGCCGCCTTTGTGGCCTTACCCTTCCCCTTCCCCTTGCCGACGACCCTCGTCCAGCCCTGCTGGTTGGTCGGGGTGGTGGAAGGGAGAAGGGGGTCCTCCTCCCTGTTTGAGGTCGGCGCCGGCCCACCCTTCCTCTTGTCCGAGGCAAGCGGCAGCCGGTAACTCTTCTCCGGTAGCAGCCGGTCCTCAATGCCTGCTAGGCAGGCTCGGACGAAGTCCCGCTCCTCCATTATGACCTTGCGGATGGTGTCCTCAAGGTCGGAGGAGGCGGAACCCTCTGCCGCAGGTCTGGGCTCGGATTGGGTTGGCCGGGCCGTGGCTTCAGCCAGCTTAAGATGCAGCTGGCTAACCTCCGACTGCAGGCGATCGACTCTCACCTGCAGTTGCCGCGCTTCGTCAGTCGCCTTGCGCTGCATCAGCTCTGCGACGATGCCACGCATGCTCGCGGCCCGGCATTTCAGGGACTTTTGAAAGGTGCCCTTTAGATGGGAGGACTTAGAGGCGACCACTATAATCTCCTCTACGTCCTCCTCAGCCATCCGCTCCAGCTCAGTCATTGAGTGGTCCGCGTATAAAACGCGGGACGAGCCGTACCCGGACTTGGCCCGGGCGAGTTGTGCCTGCTGCTCCTTGGCTGCCACCTGCTCCTCCAGGTCTTGCTGGAGCTGCTCCCGCCGAGCCAGGTCTGAATGACGTTGGGCGTCTGCGAGACCCACGTCGTGGGTGTCCGCCGCTGTCACCGGCTTTTTGGCCTTCGCCCTCCTCGACTCTTTCGCCGAACCTGAGGCTGAGCCATCGGAAACCTCCTTGAGGTAGTACCTCTTCCGCGAACTTGAGCGAGAGTCGACCTCCATCGAACTCGCTCTCGACCTCGACACTACGGACTCGTTGTCGGACTCGTCCGCCCTTCCTCCGTAGAAAGTCCTACCTTCCTCCGCCGACGCTGAAGCGTCGCGCTGGCCCTGAGAAGGGCCTTTTGGTTGGCCCTGAGAAGGGCCTTTGGGTTGGCCCTTAGAAGGGCCTTTGGGTTTTAAAAAACGCCCGCGGGTGTCCCGCGCAGGTCGCTGAGACATAATAAAAATAAAATAAAATTCACCGCAGTTCGAAGCACTCAAGGCACAGATTCGCTACGATGCACAGTTCACTTTAGCCGTACCCAGCCTGCCACTCCGTTACGGTGGTCAGGACTGGGACGTTTCCAGGGGATACGACGTGGACGTAAGAACTGTGAGGGGATCCCCCCCCCCCAACCTAACCTAACCTTTTTTTTTTTTTTTTTTTTTTTGATCACGCTGGGAAAAAATGCATTACGCTCCTGTGTTCCAGACGATAAAAACTGACATTTTGAATACCATATTTTCGAATTCAGGACATAGTTAATTTTTCAAATTCTTTATTTTTAAAACTTCTCTCTTCAAAATTCTATCTGACAAATAATTTTTTTTTTTGGTTTTAGTCATAACAGATACCTGCGACCCCTACCTGTGTCCCGGCGAGTGTTTAGCGCGTCCGAGTCCTGGTTTTGGTTCGCAAAAACAAAATTTTTCAAATCTTTCTATAAAAATCGTGTTTTTTGCCCATAGTACAAAATTTTGTCGATCAAAAGTTTTTATTTCAGCACAGTCGGTTAGCTCGCGCGGAGACGCATCTTTTGACACCCCGCACGTGAGCCTAGCTCTCGGGAAACGTCAAAAAATTGCCCGCCCACCCACCCGTTTTTCACTAGGCAGGTAAACTTTTCAGCTAAGCGAAAATTTTTAAACTTCCATTTGACCCTACAGCCTGACCCGGTCGCCATTTTAGTACCTCAATTTGAATTGACGATCTATATAAAGTCCTCTCAAGAATTATTCAGAGATTTATTAATGATAAAGACACGGTCTCTAAGTAGAGTCAACTTTTATATTTTATTCAAACTTTTTGTAATCATTTTCCGAGTAATAATAAGTTTTTTCTGGAATAGTTTTAATCTTAATAAAGATGGCGACACGGTCTCTACATTGAGTGGGTTCTATCTTAAAAAACTCAAAAAACTCACAGCTCACTTAAAAAAGCACTAATCAGGCCCATCTTCAAACAGGGGGCGCACTCGGATTTTGCTAACTATCGGCCTATAGCTATACTGTCAGTGATTAACAAAATAGTTGAAAAAATAGTGGTCGGTCAGGTTGGCGAATTCCTGGAACAAAATAATATACTGGAAGATGCGCAACACGGATTTAGGCGGGGCCGTAGTACCATGTCAGCGTTGTCAGAGTTCTCCGAAGACATGAACAGCAGCCTGGATCAGGGTCATCAGGTCTTGGCGCTGTTCATCGACTACAAAAAGGCTTTCGACACTTTGGACCACGAGGTGTTATTGCAGGCCATGGACGAGTGTGGGATCAGGGGCCCCACTAACAGGTGGTTCCGGAACTACCTGAGTGGTAGAACCATACAGACCTGCATAACCGGTGTAGTAGGTAAAGAGGCCGCGGTTGATCTGGGCGTACCGACTGGTTCCGTTTATGGACCAGTTGGTTATATCATGCATGTAAATAGCGTCAGTAATGTGGTGGAGAGGTGTCGTGTGTACATGTATGCGGACGACATGTGCCTTATGTACTCCTCTAAGGATATTCAGGAGGTTAGGGCTGTTTTGCAGGCTGACTTCGATAATATTACCCGGTGGGCCCACGATAACGGTATCATACTTAATCTGACTAAGACGAAGGTGATGCATGTGTACTCGCCGCATAACCACGTGGCAAAGAATGTCTCCAGTGGAGATATCGGTATCGTGGGCCACACTTACGAGTGCATGCACGTAGGGAGTGTTAATTGTATTTGTCAGAGTATTGAGTATGTCGATAAATTTAGATATCTGGGCTTGTAGGTGGACCGCAACATGAACTGGAAGACGCAGGTTGGCGCAGTGTGCACAAAGCTTAGGTCAGTCTTGAGCAAGTTTTATGTCCTAAAGGCGCCTTTGAGTAGGAAAACGCTGCGTGTTGTTTATTTTGCCCTCGCCGAGTCCTTGCTCAGTTATGGATTAGAAACGTATGGCCGCACCTTTAAAACTTATCTTAACAGCATAAGATCGCTGCAAATTCGTTTCTTGAAATATCTGGTTAATCGTAAGGTTAAACTTGAGTGTAAAGATAATTATGAAAGGCTTTTTGTCGCATGTAGGGTGCTTCCTGTACATGAGAAAGTCAGATACTTGGTGGTTCTCGAGCAATTTTATAACGACCAATATAAGGTACATGTACAAAACACTTACAATACCAGAAGCGTGAGGGAACGTAAGTTCGTGCGAGCTCCGGTTAAAAATTATTATGGTAAGAGAACTAACAAGTATCTGACCCCTACGATTTTCAATGACCTGGATTGGCTACGTAAAGAAAATGCGAATATGACTAAAAGAACCCTTAAGAATAAATTGAGAAATGTACTGCTCAAGGAAATAGCCGCTAACTGCGATGAATGATGATAGATAATACTTGAAATTGAAACCTTATCTATTTGTTTGTTTAAAATATATTCTAAACTTGATTGGTACTGTTTGTTGTTATTTTAGTGATTTTATTTGATTTTAGTGATTTTGTTTTATTTTGGTAATAATGATTTTATTTTATTTTATCTGATTTTAATGATAAATTCTAACTGATTATTTATTTTATTTTATTGTATTGACATTGTATTTGAATGATTTAATTTAATTTTAATATTTAATTTGTTTTGCTATTGATTATTTATCAGATTTGTGTGATTTTCAATGCAAGGGGTGTAATTATTTGGAAATTAATGAATTACTCTTATTATTAGTAACCTTGAGATCAAAATTGTATATAGGTAAGATTTAATACGAGCGCTTATCCCGCCGACAAACTGTTACGCAGTTTGGTGGGTATAATTAAATGTGTAAAATTGTATGATCCAGAATAAATGATTTATTATTATTATTATTATCTTGTTTTGTTGACTTTTTATAACTTTTACAAACTTTTATCAACATATCACTCCCTTTATTCTCTGCCACTTCACACACAACAATTTTTAGTGACAAAAGTAGAACCGCTACTTTCAAAAGCGAGATGGTGCTCGGATACGAAACTCCCACAAAAAATATGGATGGCACGAGCCCCCAGTCCCCACCAACGCAGGAAAAGGCTGGTCCTGCACGGCCAACAAAAGTGAGGCGGAGTGTTGGGGAACGGGAACCCGGCATGCTAAAGTCACCACTCGAATTTTCCCCAGAAGCGTCGACAGTGGCCCCGGTGGCCTCACAGAAACAAAAAATTAAACCAATTCTCCTCCAGGAGGGTAGAGAAAAGGCTCACAAGACATCTACAGATAACGCAGCAATTCCACCAAAGCGATATTCAAGCAGACTGGACGAAGCCAAAGCATGCAACAACAAGGCGAAGATGGGCCTCGCAAACTCTAGAAACCTGAGGACGGATATAAGACAGGACGTAACCCAGGCCATAGAGCGACTCTACCAAATCGTTAAAGAAGCTGAAGTTGAGCTGGCCAAGGAACAAAAAGGTAAAGGAAAAGACAACCAGAGCAAGGAAATTAAGATGAGAGCAGAGAAACAGGGAGAAAGGGAAACGGCAGCCGAAAGGGCTGACGAGCTTATTTTTATGAAAATAGAGGAGAATACAAAGCTCCTGATGGAAAATGGAAGGAGAATTGAAGACTTAAACGAAGCTATGGATAGACAGAGGGAAAGTTTGGAGAAGGCTACGTACGCGAGTGTGGCGGCGACGAATCAGACCGAGAAACAAACTCCAGAACGTGGCGCTCTACACTCCGTTGTTGTTTCTTCAGACAGAGAGACGGAAACGGGAGAGGAGATACTGGAAAGAGTGAGAAAGGCAATAGATGCCAAAGAAGGCTGGGTACGAATAGAAAGAGTGAGGAAGGCTAAAGACCGAAAAATCGTTATGGGATGTAGGACGCAAGAGGAAAGAAGAAAGATAGTGGAGAGGCTGGAAGCGGTAGGCGAGCACTTCGTTGTCGAGGAGGTGAAAAACAAAAATCCGCTTCTGATTCTGAGGGACGTGCTACTGGTACACAGTGACGAAGATGTGCTCAAGGCCCTCAGAAATCAGAACCGAGAGGTTTTCCACGGCCTCGACAAAGGGGAAAGCCAGCTGGAGATTAAATATCGTAGAAAGGCCCGAAATCCTCACACCGGTCATATAATAATTAGTGTCTCGCCCGCAATTTGGAAAAGAGCTATCGAGGGGAAGAAACTGCGAGTGGATTTCCAGAGGGTCCGCGTTGAGGACCAAACCCCCCTGATACAGTGCACCCGATGCCTGGGATATGGACACGGTCGGCGCTTCTGTAAAGAAGTGGCTGACCTGTGCAGTCACTGCGGTGGCCCTCATCTCAAGGCAGAATGCCCCGAACAACTGACGGGTGTACCACCAGTGTGCCGAAACTGTATGGGGGTAAACTTGGAGCACTGCGGACATAACGCCTTTAGCCACGAATGCCCAGTGAGAAAAAGATGGGATGCACTGGCCCGAGCATCGGTGGCTTACTGCTAAGGTGGTCACGGAGACCCACAGATACAAAATTATACAGGCGAACCTCCAACGAAGCCAACTAGCAACAAGCGAATTCTTTCTAGAAGCCAAACGACGTCAAACTGATGTTGCTCTGCTCCAGGAGCCGTATGTGGGTGGCGTGGGAGTGATGAGGGGAGGCCAGGGGGTCAGACTCTACCAGGATACCAACTCTGATGAAGGGACTGTCAAAGCAGCAATTGCAGTTTTTAACACAGACGTAGACGTCATACAGTGTCCAGAACTAACCACAAAAAACATCGTCGTGGTTAAGATTCGCACAAAAGCCTGGACCATTACCCTGGTATCCTTCTATTTTGAGCCGGACCAGCCTATAGAGCGGTACCTGGAGCAGATCAAGGGAGTTCATGGAAAATTGGGACCAACAAGAATAATCGCTGGAGGTGACGCAAATGCCAAAAGTATTTGGTGGGGCAGTGCAAATGAGGATGCAAGAGGTGAGCAACTGAGTGGAACTCTTGGAGAGCTGGATCTGCAGATCCTCAACACTGGCACCACACCGACCTTCGACACCATAAGGGGTGGGAAGAGGTACTGTAGCCATGTCGACGTTACTGTTTGCTCTACCGACATGTTGGACCTGGTGGACGGCTGGCGGGTGGATGAAGGCCTCACGGGCTCGGACCACAACGGCATACTTTTTGGGATAAATATGGAAAAATCTAATGGTATTCATATTAAAAGAACTACACGCATTTACAACACAAGACAAGCAAATTGGGGGCAGTTTCGTGAGAAACTAGCTCAAATTATGCAGAACACAAAACTCACCACACAAGAATTAGAATACATACATAATACAGAACAGATAGACAATACAATAGACACATACACAAAGGCCATAACCGAAACATGCAAACAGGCAATACCAGTAAAAAAGAATGCAAAAACACAGAGCGTGCCGTGGTGGTCCGAGGAACTTGCCGAGATGAAAAAGCGAGTTGCCACCAAGAGGAGGAAAATCCGCAATGCCGCGCCAGTACGGAGAGCAATGGTGGTGGGACTCTATCTAGAGGAGAAGGGGAAATATGAGGCTGCAGTTCAGGATGCGCAAACCAGGAGTTGGAGGGAGTTTTGTTGCAAACAAGATGGGGAGGGCGTTTGGGAAAGTATTTATAGGGTGATGGGCAGAACGACAAAGAGGGAGGAGGACCAGCTCTTGCACGACGGGGACGTTATATTGGACGCCAAAGGGTCGGTGGAGCTGTTGGCTAAAACATTCTACCCTGAAGACAAGGAAGACGAAGACGATCTACAACACCGCCATATAAGAAAAGAGGCGGAAAGGGTAAACGAGTGGAACCATGCTGAGAAACATGACCCACCGTTTACCCAATACGAACTGAATATGGCGGTAAAGTCTTTCAACCCGAAAAAGGCTCCGGGAGCTGACGGCTTCACGGCAGACATTTGTGCCGAGGCCATAGGACGCGATCCTGCATTCTTCCTGTCGCTTCTAAATAAGTGCCTGGAGTACAACCACTTTCCGAAGTCTTGGAAAGAGGCAACCGTGGTTGTGCTCAGGAAGCCGGGCAAAGATTCGTATGCTTTGCCAAAGTCTTACAGGCCGATTGGGCTTTTGCCTGTTTTGGGCAAGGTTTACGAGAAGATGTTGGTTTCCCGGCTCAGATATCACCTATTGCCGAAAACTAGCACTCGACAATACGGTTTTATGCCCCAAAAAAGCACCGAAGACTCCCTCTATACAATTATGAGATATATTCGTGGCAAACTTGACGCGAAAAAGCTGGTAACGGTCGTATCTCTGGATATAGAGGGAGCCTTCGATGGCGCATGGTGGCCTGCGATTCGAGTGCGGTTAGCAGAAGAGGAGTGCCCGGTGAATTTGAGACGGGTGATCGACAGCTATCTGAAGGATAGGTCGGTGGCGGTAAGATATGCGGGTGAGGAGCACAGGAGGAAGACCAATAAAGGATGCGTCCAGGGATCTATAGGGGGACCCAGTCTCTGGAATCTCCTTCTGGACCCTCTTCTTAGGATGTTGGAGCAGAGGCAGGTTTATTGTCAGGCGTTCGCTGATGATGTAGTTATGGTCTTCGATGGTGATACCGCAATAGAGATCGAGAGACAGGCAAATGCCGCTCTCGAGTGTGTTCGGGCGTGGGGTGTCAAAAATAAGTTAAAATTTGCACCGCAAAAAACATGTGCTATGGTCATAACCAGAAAACTCAAATTTGACACACCACGTCTGAGCATGGGCGGGGTCGACATTGCCATGTCGAAAGAGATCAAACTCTTGGGCCTCACCATCGACGACAAGTTAAAATTCAACAAACACGTTGGGAACGTATGCAGGAAAGCGCTCAACATGTATAGGAAACTGGCTAGGACGGCTCGAGTCAGTTGGGGATTAAACCCCGATGTGATACGCCTTATATACACCGCAGCAGTTGAACCCACGATACTGTACGCCGCGAGCGCTTGGGCACCTGCGGTCAAAAAGCTGGGGATCATCAAGCAGCTCAATGTGGTACAAAGAGGCTTCGCCCAAAAACTTTGTAAGGCCTACCGCACGGTCTCTCTAAACTCAGCGCTATTGCTGGCTGGAATGCTCCCTCTTGACCTCCGAGTCCGTGAGGTAGCCTCACTTTATGAGGCTAAGAAGGGAATTCCTCATCCACTGTTGGGCGATAGAGAGATTGAGAGGATGAGCCCGGCGACCGAGGCACCTCATCCCGCAGAGTGGGAGAGCATGGAGTTCGATCATCTTATAGACGAAGAACAATACCAGAGCCATGACAATTTGGACGTGCGCATCTTCACGGACGGCAGCAAGATAGAGGGTGAGGTCGGAGCGGCGCTATCCTTATGGAATAGCACCACCGAAACCAAGGCCCTCAAGCTAAAGCTGCCGTCCTTTTGCACCGTCTATCAGGCCGAACTCTTAGCTCTGTGTCGAGCCATCAAAGAAGTCCGCAAACACCCCGGAACTACGTTTGGGATATTTAGTGACTCCATGGCGGCCCTCCAGACCCTAACGAATTACAGTGCCCGCCATCCTTTAGCAGTGGACACAAGAGATACCATTAGACAGTGCAAACTCCAGAACAAGCGTATTTCCCTGTTCTGGATTAAGGCTCATGTAGGATTGGTGGGCAATGAGCGAGCCGACGAACTCGCGAAGGAGGCTGCTCTTCGACTAAAAAAGAGCCCGGATTACAGTAAGTGCCCGGTTTCATTCGTCAAGCGTAGCATCCGGTTGGAGACGCTTGAGGAATGGAACCGGAGGTATAGGACCGGCGAGACGGCCTCCGTTACAAAAATATTCTTCCCGGATGCGTCAGCGGCGTATAGAGTCGTTAGAACTATGGCTCATGAAAACACGACTACACAAATCATGACGGGGCACGGTGGGTTCTCCGCATATTTGTATCGTTTCAAATGTAAGGAGGACCCATCGTGCGCCTGCGAACCTGGAGTGAGTGAATCCGTACAGCACATTTTGTTCGACTGTCCAATTTTCGCCAGAGAACGGTTCGAAATGGAACAGGTCTTAAGTATAAAAATTATTGCTCAAAATGTATCAAAAATCATGACCAGAAAAGATCGCAAACAATTTTTGAATTATTGTAAGAAAATAGTAGTTAGTGTTATAAATAGAAATAAATAGTTTAAGTAAAGTATGATACCATTATATATTGAGTATATATATGAGAGTATCATACAATTAAATTAAGTAAGAAGTAAAGTTAAAATATATAAAGTAGATAAAACAATTAAAATATAAAAAAAAAAAAAAAAAAAAAAAAAAATACTAGTATGTGCATGTAGTTGTATGTAAACTGTCACAATACAATACGCCAAAAGATGTTTAAAATAAGAAATATAATAAACTATAATTATCAAAGGCTGCTCCGCCCACTTGCACGCCCATTACTTTTAGGTAACTTCATGCTTCCAAAATTGTTAAAAATGTTTGTACGTAGCTAATAATGTAAATTGTAAGGAAATAGCTCTGACCAAGTTAGAGGTTGTAAATTTGTAAAAAAAAAAAAAAAAAAAAAATGCATTACGCATACCCGCCCATCGGGGGAATGGACGGGCTATGTGGGACTCCCCGAGCAAGCCCGGTATACCCACTAAAATAAACCAGCGCACTCCCGCATCGTCTTTATGGAGGAGGACTGGGAAACCGGCACAGCCTTTACGCCCAGTCCTCCGCCGACGAATGCCCACCACAATGGCGGGCCCCGCACGCCCCTCCCTCAGTGGAGGGGCCCGGGAATGACCGTGAGTGATCGGCCATTCCCGCCCGACGAGGGTGGCGATTGTGCAATGCAGACGACAGGCGCCCCCGCACCTGCCGCCCGCTAATCACCACCAGGGGGTGGGCGCAGGCGATCGTACAACCGCCCTCTCCCACCCCCACCGCTGCCTCCTTTTGCGACATGGCGTCCTCGCAAAAGGAGGCAACCGCCGCCCAGGCCTCCCCGCTCCCCAGCATGGATTTACCACACCGGGAAGCGAGAGGACCTGCCAAACACCTCAGGGCACGGCGCAGCTACGCCCCCGCTGGGCACACCTAGACGGTGTGCCGCGCCGTACCCTCCACCGCACTGGACCTAACGGTCCCCTCCTATGCGGCATCTGGCCAGAATCCGCGAAGGCCAGATGCCGCCCTCCGCGTGTGCGGCGAAGCGTCGAGAACGACACTCCGCCGCCTCCACCAACCATTGACTTGTCCCTGCCGACCATCCCACGTCAAAAGAGGGTCGGCAACGACAAGTCACACCCTCCTCTTGGGCCCACCTCCCGCCCCCGAACCGCGGCCACCCCCACCCGCAGGAGAGATTCCGGGCTGCAGAGCCAGGTGCAGAGCGGGCAAAGCCCGGATGCAGAGCCGGGCAAAGCAGGGTGCAGAGCTGGTCAGTGCACTCGGGGAACTCAAACCGCACGAGTACCGAGTGCAAAGCCAGGTGCAGAGCGGGCAGAGCCGGTCACTGCAGAGCCGGGCAGTGCAGGGTGCAGAGCTGGGGTGCCCCGGGCGTTCCCCCCCGCAGGGGAAGGCGGCCCGCCCAGAGGCAAGGAAGTGAGCCCCACCGCTTACCTACCAAACCTAACCTACCCCACCCACCCCAACCTACCTACCCAGCCTACCCCTTCGCCGCGTCTGGAGTGTCCTCTGCTATTCAGAGGAACACCCAGAGCGACGAGTCCCCCCCCTACCCCCCCCCGTCAGATATTCGCCATCGCCAACAAGAACCCACGAATGGGAAGTTATTGACGGTGCCCAGGGTGCACCAGCCCAACGGGTTGCTCTTCTCCCCGGACGTATCCGAAAGAGACCAGCAACCAACTAGGCCAACGTGGAGGTTACCTGACCCGCACCCCAACCTAACCTAACCTTTTTTTTTTTTTTTTTTTTTAGCGTGGAGAAATGCTCATGCATACTGCGCTACCACGGGGAGATAGCGCAGTTATGTGGGACTCTAACCCACTAAAACTCCACGGTGTCCTCCTGTGCCGCTTGTGGCGGGAACACGGGAACGCGTTAGCATACATCCGCGAACCCGCCGCGGCTGTCCGTCTCCGGACCCTCCTCTGGGGTTTACCCCCATCACCGGCGCACCAGAACACACAGTACGCCGTGACCACCCCGGGGACCAAACCAGCACATGGGTACCAGACAACCCCGTGTATGGCACCCTTGGTCCCCCTGTGACGGGTCAGGACAGTGGCCCCGCCACCTACCACTTTTCGGCCGCAGGGGATAGGGAGAGCGGCCAGCGCTATACCGACACTCCTCCTCCCCTGCGGCCCCACCGCGTCCGCCATCAGACGGTGGCGACCCCGTGCAGGCCGCGGAGGGTAGGGCGAGCGGCGCACCGTAATACCGGCACTCCTCTCCCGCCGCGGCCTCCGACCCTCAGCCGCGATGCCTTCCATACCACATCGCGGCCCGCCTCAGTTGCGATGTCGCCTAGGCAACACCGCAACCTACATGTTGGCCGCTACGTCGTCGGCTTATCGGCAAAAGCCCTGACGAGCGGCCCCTCCTCGGATTCCTCTCGGCTTCACCGTGGTTGTCCAAGCCACGGTTACTGTGCCCCCCCGCCTCGACAATGCGGGAACCCACCGGGGGGGAACCTAACCTTTTTTTTTTTTTTTTTTTTTTTGGTCACGCTGGGAAAAAATGCATTACGCATACCCGCCCATTGGGGGAATGGGCGGGCTATGTGGGACTCCCCGGGCAAGCCCGGTATACCCACTAAAATAACCCAGCGGCACTCCCGCTTCGTCCTAATGGCGGAGGACTGGGAAACTGGCACAGCCTTTACGTCCAGCCCTCCGCCGACGATTGCCCGCCTTTACGGCAGGCCCCGCACGCCCCTCCGAGTGGAGGGGCCCGGGAATGACCGTGAGTGCTCGGCCATTCCCACTTGACGAGGGTGGTGACTGTGCAATGCAGACGAGAGGCGCCCCCGCGCCTGTCGCCCGCTAGTCACCACCAGGGGGTGGAAGGAGACGGTCGTATAACCGCCTTCTCCCACCCCTTCTTCGCCTGCGGAGCGGCGCAGCGAGAGGATCGTCCTCCCGCGCGCGCTCCGCTGCCTCCTTTTGCGACATGACATCCTCGCAAAAGGAGGCAACCGCCGCCCAGGCCTCCTCGCTCCCCAGCATGGAGTTGACCACGCCGGGAAGCGAGAGGTCCTGCCCGACTACTCCAATGAGTTCACGGCGCAGCCCAGCCCAGGCCGGGCACACCTCGAGGGTGTGCTGCGCCGTGTCCTCCGCCGCGCCGCAGTCATGGCACGCCGGGGTTTCCTCCCTCCGGATCCGGTGCAGGTGTGTTCCGAAACAACCATGTCCGGACAACACCTGCACCAAACGGAACGAGAGGAAACCGTGTGGCCGCTCGAGCCAGCCCTGCAGGACTGGACCGAGCGCGTCCAGCGTCCGGCGCCCAAAGGTGGCGGTGGCGAGGTCTGCGGTCCAATGGAGGACGATGGCTTCCCTCGCCTCCCGCCGCACGGCCTCCCGCTCTTCCGCGGCGGGGCGCTCACCTAGCGCCTTACGCCGCGCTGACCATTCGTACACTTTGGCGAGCACCCAAGCCTCCAACTCCCAGGGAGGGGTGCCCGCCAGAGCGCACGCCGCCGCAAAGCCCACCGACCGGTAGGCCCTTGCCACGCGCTGTAAGATGGCCCTTTGGGGCCCGCGGATGGCGGTCACGTTCTCCCTCCTGCGGAGGGAGTCCGCCCAAATCGGTGCCCCGTAGAGGGCCATACTCTTCAGGATTCCGGCATATAATCGCCGGCACCGCTCCTTGGGCCCGCCCAGGTTCGGGAGGAGCCATGAGAGGGCATCGGCGGCCTTCAGCAGGCGCGTCGACAGCCCGCTGAAGTGTGCGCTGAAGCGCCACCTGCTGTCTAGCAGGAGGCCCAGATATTTCATCTGGGTCCCGACCGCAATCCTGACGCCCTCCACGACTATGTGGGCGTCAGGCGGGTAGCGCTGCCGAGGCCCGTGGAAGAACACGGCCTCGGTCTTGTGCAGCGCCACCTGCAGTCCCAGCTGGCGGATCCTTCCGGCGACCAAAGATCCGCCAGCCGATGCCAGACAGGCCGCCTCCCTAAAGTCCTTCCCCCGGGCAACGAGCAGTGTGTCGTCCGCGTAGCAGATGACGCTCGTCCCCCGGAGGAGGGCTCCCCGCAAGAGCCAGTCGAAACCGATGTTCCACAGGGGTGGGCCTAGGACCGACCCCTGCGGAACACCGGACTCCGCGCCGTACCTCCTGACCGTCGCCGTCTTGTCCACAAGGAGGACCTCGCGGTCCTCCAAGTAGCTGGCCAGGAGGTCCCGCAGGTATTGGGGCACTCCGTGATACCGAAGCGCCTCCAATATCGTTGAGTGCGGCACGGAGTTGAAGGCGTTGGCGATGTCGAACGAGACCGCCAACACCCCCTCCCCCGACCCCACTGCCTCTTGCACCTGGGCCTTGAGCAGGGCCAAGGCGTCGACCGTCGAACGCCCACGTCGAAACCCGAACTGGGCGTCCGACAGGTCTGGCCCCACCCCCCGCAGATGGCTGTTGAGCCGGTCGGCGACGATCCCCTCGAACATTTTACCGACCTCATCGAGAAGAACGATGGGCCGGTATGCCGAGGGGGAGTCCACCGGGCGTCCCTCCTTGCGGAGGAGGCACAGCTGCCCCTCCCGCCACAGTTTCGGGAACCGTCCAGCCGTAAAGCTCGCGCTGAAGAGTGGGGGAACCTAACCTAACCTTTTTTTTTTTTTTTTTTTTTTTGATCACGCTGGGAAAAAATGCATTACGCATACCCGCCCATTGGGGGAATGGGGACGGGCTATGTGGGACTCCCCGGAATGTTCCGGTATACCCACTAAAATAACCCAGCGGCACTCCCGCATCGTCTGTTTGGAGGAGGACTGGGAAACTGGCACAGCCTTTACGCCCAGTCCTCCGCCGACGACCGCCCGCCTTTACAGCGGGGCCTTCACGCCCCTCCCTTAGTGGAGGGGCCCGGGAACGACAGCGAGTGCTCGGCCATTCCCGCCCGACGAGGGTGGTGACTGTGCAATGCAGACGAGAGGCGCCCCTAACCTAACCTTTTTTTTTTTTTTTTTTTTTTTTTGATCTCGCTGGGAAAAAATGCATTACGCATACCCGCCCCTTGGGGGAATGGGGACGGGCTATGTGGGACTCCCCGGAATGTTCCGGTATACCCACTAAAATAACCCAGCGGCACTCCCGCATCGTCTGTTTGGAGGAGGACTGGGAAACTGGCACAGCCTTTACGCCCAGTCCTCCGCCGACGACCGCCCGCCTTTACAGCGGGGCCTTCACGCCCCTCCCTTAGTGGAGGGGCCCGGGAATGACCACGTGCTCGGCCATTCCCGCCCGTCGAGGGTGGTGACTAGTGCAATGCAGACGACAGGCGCCCCCGCGCCCGTCGCCCGCTAGTCACCACCGGGAGGTGGGAGGAGACGGTCTTATAACCGCCTTCTCCCACCCCTTCTTCGTCTGCGGAGCGGCGGCGCGAGAGGATCGTCCTCCCGCGCACGCTCCGCCGCCTCCTTTTGCGAAATCACGACCTCGCAAAAGGAGGCGACCACCGCCCAGGCTTCCTCACTCCCCAGCATGGAGTTGACCACACTGGGAAGCGAGAGGTCCTGCCCGATCACTTGAACTAGGACACGGCGCAGCTCAGCCCAAGCTGGGCACACCTCGAGGGTGTGCTGCGCCGTGTCCTCCTCAGCGCCACAGTCGTGGCACCCCGGGGTTTCCTCCCTCCGGATCCGATGCAGGTGCGTTCCGAAACACCCATGTCCGGACAACACCTGCACTAGACGGAACGAGAGGAAACCGTGGGGTCGCTCGAGCCAGCCCTGCAGGGCTGGACCGAGCGCGTCCAGCGTACGACGGCCAAAGGCGGCGGAGGCGAGGTCCTCCGTCCAATGGAGGACGATGGCGTCCCTCGCCTCCCGCCGCACGGCCTCCCTCTCTTCAGGGGCGGGGCGCTCTCCGAGCGCCTTCCGCCGCGCCGTCCAATCGTACACTCTGGCGAGCACCCATGCCTCCAACTCCCAGGGAGGGGTGCCCGCCAGAGCGCACGCCGCAGAAAAGCCCACTGAGCGGTAGGCCCTCGCCACCCGCAGTGCAATAGCCCTTTGGGGCTTGCGGATGGCGGTTGCATTCTCCCTCCTGTGGAGGGAGTCCGCCCAGATGGGTGCGCCGTAGAGCGCCATGCTTCGCAAGATGCCGGCATACAATCGCCGGCACCGTGCACTGGGCCCCCCGAGGTTGGGAAGGAGCCATGAGAGGGCGTCCGCAGCTTTCAGCAGGCGCGTCGACAGCCCGCTGAAATGCGGGCCGAAGCGCCACCTGCTGTCTAGCACGAGGCCCAGATACTTCATCTGGGCCCCGACCCCTATCCGGACGCCCTCCACGACGATGTGGGCGTCTGGAGGGCAGCGCTGCCGAGGCCCGTGAAAGAACACGGCCTCGGTCTTGTTCAGCGCTACCCTCAGTCCAAGCTGGCGGATCCTACCTGCCACCAAGGATCCGCCAGCCGAGGCCAAACAGGCCGCCTCCCCAAAGTCCCTCCCCCGGGCAACGAGGAGAGTGTCATCCGCGTAACAGATGACACTCGTGCCCTGGAGGAGGGTGCCCCGCAGGAGCCAGTCGAATGCGATGTTCCACAAGGGGGGCCCTAGCACCGACCCCTGTGGAACACCGCACTCCGCTCCGTAGCGCCTGATCCTGGCCGTCTTGTCCACCAGGAGGACCTCTCTGTCCTCCAGGTAGCTGGCCAGGATCGCCCGCAGATATGGAGGCACTCCGTGGTACCGGAGTGCCTCCAATATGGTCGAGTGGGGCACGGAGTTGAAGGCGTTGGCAATGACGAACGACACCGCCATCACTCCGTCCCCCGACTCGACCGCCTCCTGCACGTGGCCCCTGAGTAGGGCCAACGCGTCGACCGTCGAACGCCCACGTCGAAAACCGAACTGGGCGTCCGACAGGTCAGGCCCTACCTCCCGCAACTGGCTATTTAGCCGGGTGGCGATGATCCCCTCGAACAATTTACCGACCTCATCGAGCAGAACGATGGGCCGGTATGCCGAGGGGGAGTCCACCGGGCGTCCCTCCTTCCGGAGGAGGCACAACTGCCCCTCCTTCCACAGTTTCGGGAACCTCCCAGCCGTCAGACACGCGCTGAAGAGGTCCCGAAACTTATCCTCCATGAGAGACGCCGCGATGGCAACCACCCGTGCGGGGACGCCATCTGGCCCAGGGGCCGTCTTCTTCGCGCGGAGGGACAGAACCCCCGCGCGAAGTTCCTCCACCGATACTGGAGGGACCTCCTCCTCCGGCGAAGCCACCACCCCCCCCAGTGGGGGGTTCATTGTTGGTGGGGTGAAGTCGGTCCTGCGCGGAAACAGTGACCGAACCACCCCATCCAGCAACGCCGGCTCCAGGGTCTCCGTGACTGGGGGACCAAAGGGGCGCAGTTGGTTCCGCGCCGCCTTATATGGCCTCCCGAACGGATCCCTGTCGAGGCCCTCCAGCATCTCGGCCCTCGCCGAGTCCTTGGCGGCGCACATAGCCGCCTTGAGGACCGTCTTTGCCTCTAGATAAGAGGCGTAGAGGCGGTCCTCCCCGGCCTGAGACCGGGTAGTGCGCCGCCGACTCCGCGTGTAGGCCCTCCTGGCCGCCACGCAGGTGGCCCGTAGCCCTGCCAGCTCCTCCGACCACCAGTAAACGGCGCGACCGGGAGCCGGCCGGCGTGACCGAGGCATGCTGGCGTTGCACACCTCGGTCAGGGACGCCCTGAGCTGGACCGCCACGCGGTCCACGTCCAGGACCGGCTCGACAGGGGGTGAGAGCCAGTCCTGGAGAAAAGCTGCCTCCTTGGCTGCCTCCCGGTCCAGGCGGGTGAGAGCCCACCGCGGGAAGGGAGATTGGCCAGCGCGGCCCGTCCCCCCCCGGGGGCCGGTGGAGATGTCTAACCGCACGTATCGGTGGTCCGACAAAGTCTCCACCGTCTCCACCCGCCAGTTCACAACGCGGGCGGCCAGGGCAGGGGTGGCAAACGAGACGTCTACCACCGATCCTCCCCGTTGCCGCACACACGTGTGGACCGCCCCCCTGTTGAGGAGGGACACGCCGCACGACGCCGCCCAGAATTCGACGGCGCGTCCCCGGACGTTGCAGGAGGCAGCCGGGTTGCCCCAAGCCTCCGACTTGGCGTTAAGGTCGCCCAATATGGCGACCTGGCGTGGTGCCGCCCTCCCGGCGACTGCCGTTAGGATTTCGAGGAAGTCCTCGAAATCCCTTAGAGGGCGGTTTGGGGAGAAATAGACCCCGACCAGGGCCGTATCCCCCCCCCACGCGGCGGCCACGTATCCCGGTCCCCTCTCTAAAAGCGAGAGGGGAGGGGAGTCCGTGGAGGACCGCGCCACCAACGCCACCAAGCCGTCCCGGTCGCCCAGCCAGGTACTGGGGACCGAGTAAGGCTCGGCAACCACCGCCACGTCCACCAACCACTCAGCCACGGTCTGGATCAGCAGATCCTGAGCCGCTCTGCAGTGGTTGGTGTTCGCCTGGAGGATGCGATGTTCGACTGGCATTAATCGGACATCGCACCCCCCTCCTCCTCAGCCAGGCCGGCAGCAGCCGGAAGGCCATCTTCCGCCACGGCGGAGGTAGCGGCAGGCCTTCTCGGCGCCTGTGCTATTCCCTTCTTGGGGGGAGGATTGCACATCCTCCCCTGCATCACGTGCCCTGCCGGGCGGCCAACGGCTGCACAGACGGCGCAGTGCGGCTTGGCGGCCTCGCACGTTGCGGATTTGTGGCCCTCCTTGCCGCAGCGGTAGCAGCTCTCTGTCCGGTCCACGGTGGACGGACAGAGGGGCCGGGTGTGCCCGATTCCGAAGCACTTGTAGCACCTCAAGGGCTGTGCCACAAGTGCTCGGACCGCACCCGAGCTGAAGCCAATGCTAAGCCGTCCTTTATCAAGGACGGCTTTGGCAGCGGCAACCGGGCACTCCAAGCGGATAGTGCCCATGCCGCCGCGGCCGGGCCTGATGTCCCGGCCTCGCACCGCTGCGACGCCGCAGCCCCCTATTGCTGCGACCGCCGCCACCACTTCCTCCTTGGTGACCGTATCATCAAGATCGGTCACCTCGATGGCGGCCGTGTCTTAATAGGCCTGGCCACCTTGGCCGCGTCCGCGATGACCTCCCGCAACTTTGTTGCAAAGAGGTCTGCGTTGGCACTGCCCTCTGCCCCCGGGAACTCGAACAAACGAGCCCCGGCTTGCGTCCGCCGGCAAGAGACCTTGCCGATCCCCAGTTGGGTGGGATCGGCGTTTGCACGCGCCCGCAACAGGATGGACGCGTACGTCTCTCCGCGCTCCGCAGCCTCCGCGGTGAGCGTCACCACGACGGCTGCGGTCTTGGGAGGAACAAGGTTCCTCCTGATGCCGGCGGTTTTGGCTGTGAGAGCAGCACTGGCGGCCTTGGCGGGCGGCCCTTTTCCCTTTCCCTTCCCTTTGCCTTTGCCTTTGGGAGGGGTGGTGGCGGCGGGGACGGCAGGAGCTGCGCCGGTGGGGGCCGCTGCCGTCTTTTTCCCCTTTCCTTTCCCCTTGCCGACCACCTTCGTCCAGCCCTGCTGGTTGGTCGGGGTGGTGGCAGGCAGGAGAGGGTCCTCTTCTGACCTCTGTGAGGTCGGCCCCGGCTCACTTCGCCTCTTGTCCGCCGCAAGCGGTGGTCGGAGGCTTTTCTCCGGCAGGAGCCGGTCCTCTATGCCTGCCAGGCAGGCCCTCGTGAAGGCCCTCTCCTCCATCACAACCTTGCGGATGATATCCTCAAGGCCGGAGGAGGAGGAGGGGCCCTCTGCCGCAGGTCTCGGCTCAGCCTGGGTTGGCCGGGCCGTGGCCTCGGCCAGCTTCTGATGAAGCTGGCTGACCTCCGTCTGCAGGCGATCGACCCTCGCCTGCAGTTGCCGCGTCTCGTCGGTCGCCTGGCGCTGCACCAGCTCCCCGACGATGCCGCGCATGCTCGCGGCCCGGCATTTGAGGGCCTTCTGGAAGGTCCCCTTCAGCTTAGAGGACTTTGAAGCGACCTCCACGATCCCCTCCTGGTCCTCCTCAGCCATCCGCTCTAGCTCCAGTAGGGAGTGGTCCGCGTACAGTACGACAGACGCGCCGTACCCGGACTTGGCACGAGCAAGGCACGCCTGCCGCTCCTTAGCAGCAACCTGCTCCTCCAGGTCCCGCTGATACTGCTCCCGCCGAACTAGGTCCAACTGGCGTTGGGCGTCTTCCAGACCCACGTCGTGGGTATCCGCCGTTACCTTTTTGGACTTAGCCCTCCTCGAAGGCTCCTTCGCCGAACCCGAGCCCGAGGAGCCATCCGATACTTCCTTCAGAAAGTATCGCTTCCGCGATCGCGATCGTGACCGAGAGTACTCGGTCGTCTTCGCGCTAGCGTTCGACGCAATCAACTCACTATCGGAGTCCGATTCGTCCACGTTTCCTTCGTAGAAGGCTCTGCCTTCTGCCGACGCTGAAGCGTCGCGGTGGCCCTGAGAAGGGCCTTTGGGTTGGCCCTGAGAAGGGCCTTTGGGTTGGCCCTGAGAAGGGCCTTTTTTTACAAAATGCCCGAGGGCATCCCGCGGGGGTTTCGATGAAGACGACATCAAATAAAATTAAAATAAAATTCTCCGCAGGTATCGTACACGACAAGTCAGTTAAAATTCGCTACGATCGCACAGTGCACTTTGGCCGTACCCAGCCTGCCACTCCGTTACGGTGGTCAGGACTGGGACGTTTCCGGGGAACACGACGGGGACGTAAGCACTGTGGGGGGTTCCCCACCCCCCCTAACCTAACCTAACCTAACCAGTGACCCGCGCGCCGCTGACCCGAACGGCCACGTTTTTGTGAGCTCCGCGCTGTAAAAATCAAGTTTTGAGTGCTTCAAACGCAAAAATCACGAAACATAACTTAAAAGTTGCGCGCTGACGAAACCTATCGAATGGTGGTTTTGAAATTAAAATCGGTCAAAAAAAAAAAAAACCAGTGAGCTGTGCATCAAAACAAGTTTAATTTGGAAAGTAGCGTGCGGCGCCCGATTAGTCGGCGCGACCCCTACTTTTTAATTAACAATAAAAACCGTCATCTCAGTGAGTACACAACCTAGGAATTCCAGATTTTTTGGCCCCCGTTAAGTCTGTTTTCCACAGCTTTTTCCGAAGCGCGGCGGCCGAAAGTCGGTAAATAAACAGTGAAAAGTGGAATTCTGAAGGAAAGTTTATGTGGAGTGAAAACGGTCGCGACGACATATTGATTTTATGGTGCTATCTTGTGGATAAACTCAGTGACTCCATCACATAAAAAATATGGATTTTTCGAACAACCCCTGACACTTTCGGGCGAGTTTTTCCGAAATCGGAGAAGCAAAAAGGCAATATTTCCGCGGAAAACCCACCATCTCTGCCGAAACTGAGGATAATCCAAATATTAAAGACAGTGACAGTGAGTGACTGAGTGCCCCCGACATTCCTGGAACTCCGGAAAATTGTTTCCGTGAGCCCCCGGGCCCCACCCTGCGGTTCAAGTCACTCGGGGATTTTTCCGCGCGGCCAAAACCCGCGGAAAATCACACTAGGAGGTGCAAACTGCTTTTCCGAGGACCTGAGGAGACACCTGGAGTGGCCGGCAACATACTGAAGATTTTTCGTGGAAATCTAGGTAGCGGAAATACCAAAACAAGGTATTTTGCCGTCAGATTTTAATTTTGCATTGTTTAAATAATTTAATTCCGACACACCTTTTCAAAATTCTTTTGCTTTTAAAATTAAATTATACAGTGAATTTAATAATAGTATATACAAAAAATTCCAGAAAAATTAGAATAAAAATTTACATACTAAAATTAAAATAGTCTAGAATCATATCCTTTTCTCAAACTCCATTATTAACATTGTATACCTTGTTTACCAAACTTTGGATTTTAAAAAGCCTAGAACTCAGTCTAGGATTAACCTAGCTCAAAAATAAAGCTGTATAAATAGTTTCTGGCATAAAAACTAACTAATTGCACTTTTAAATTTTGAAAAGGAGTGGAAACGAGAGAGTGTGTTTTCAAACATACGTCGTAATAAATAAAATCTAAAAATTCCCACGCCATTTTGTACGCGTCGCGTGGTGAAAATTTTGTTTGTAGGTTATTCATGTGAATATTTTGAACAACAAAATTTGTGACTAAGACAACTAGGTCTTAATAAAGTCTCTGGGACCAGGCGATCCGAGCCTTAAAGACGGGTCAGATCCTGAGCCGAATGCAATTACTTTCTGTAAATTTTTGAAAATATTTTTTGTGTTTTTGAAAATTTTCAAAATAATTTTTTGCGTAAATAATAATCTTTTAAGCATTACCCGGCCTTCCCTTATCCTCCGCTAACCCTTTACCACCCTCATCCCTACCCCCCTTTTCTTCCATAAACTCCAGAAAGAAAGATTATCGCTTACTTACTTGTTTAAACTCATTATACATCTTAATGACGAAATAATTATTTAATTATAAAATAATTATTTCAAAAATCTTCTAAACTATATTTTTCTTTCACAAAATTCTCAGTAATAGTAAACAAACATAACTAAAATCAAATCATTTAATAACAGTATAATAAAAAAAAAAAATAATTGTTCCTAAAATTATTCCAAAAATTACTCGAAACCATAAACTACATAATACCATATTTACATACCTCCTCAAGTCTGGTACAACACAAATATCGGTATTTTGAAAGAATCCCTTTTTTAAAAAATTTGCCAAGCAAAACTAGTCTTTAATTTAGAAAATCACGAATAACTCGTAAACGGAGCGAGTTAGCCCAAAATTAACACCGGCCTGCATATACTAGTAAACTAGTATATGCGGTTTGTCCCACAGGCCATACCTTTCAGACTCCCCCATTTTCTTTTAAAAATCAGAAATTTTATTTAGTTGAAATCAAGTTTATTTACTTTCAAAAATTCTATATTTTCCTAAACATACAAAAAAGTTTAGTTACATATAACATATTCGTAAACCCCCCTATTATATACCCCTCCTCCCCCCCCAAAGCCCCCCTTGTGGTCGAAAAACATAATATATTGACTTCTCATCCCTTCGAAACCCCTTGAGCTAGAGAGGCCGAGTTTGGGTTCTTTTTGGAGGGCTCGGGTAGGGCTATCTGGCGGAAGGTAGAGACCGACTCTATCATAGAGTCGAAATTTTTCCGACTCTACTTATAAAAAATTTTTTGACGCCTATTGGCTCCTGAATGCTCACTGACACCAGACATTGATCTGGAACCTAGTTTTAAGATATTTTGACAGAGCGAGACTCTTCATTTTGTTTATGTTCGCTGCTTGACCTGCTCTTTTGAACTAAAAAGCTGACCGTGTAATTCTTTATATAGAAAACACCGGCAAAATTACTGTAGATCTTTACGATCCTAAGCGCACTTTTGTTTCCTTTATACACTTTTACATATTTACACTTTTACATTTTTATATTTTATTATTAATTGTTGACGAATACCTCCAACATAATGATCGGAATGAGGACTCCTGTTGGGCGTAAACCCTACAAATGAATAGTAAAACACGTATGGTTAAATTATGGTATATTGGTTTGGTAAAATGGTAATGGCTAATGGTATGAGCAAACGCGGCTTGGTTGGTGACCGATCGTTAACTAACTTTATAATGATTTTAATACTAAAACTAAATATTTGGGTCAGCGTGGAACTGCTGACTGCGCGCGCGATTGACATCAATGAACTGTACTTTGTACATATTCCCGAGGGACTGGAAGATGAGGGTGCATGGTGATACAAGGTGATAAAACAATAATATGGTGCAATAAACAAGATGATAGTAACATACAACTCTTAAAAATTCAATTTATTACAGTCTCTATTCCACTACACTAAAACTGAATGATTTTGGGAATTTCACTTTATTCACTCGGGCATATAAATGGTCAGTCGCCCTCGTACAGGGATGGTTATTCACTCTATTGTATTCATCACTAACACTAAAACACTGATTAGTTTCACTCTGGCACTGGTGATCAGCAACGCGGCGGGTTCTCGGTTGCGGTTGGGGCGGTGGCAGCGTCCGGGACGTTGGCGTCGCTTCCGCGCGCCACTGCGTTCGTGCGCGGATCCTCCGCACTCCGTACGCCAAACATGTTAATAGAATAGCTCCAGCTATTATGTAAATTGCGATGTAGTGGTGAACATCGTGGTAGTTTAAAGATGTTTCGTCTTCTAAATCTGTTTTGGTGTTATTTTTTACTTGATTAATTTTATCGCTGATCATTTTTAATTCCCAGCGGATGTCTGTTTGGTTAGTGTCTATCTCATAAACATGTAAGGGCATGGTCACATTTACAATATTGTTAATGGTAGGTATATCAATGTTTATGATATCTGGTTTCAACCTTAAGTCATTGTTCGACTGTCTGCGCGAAAGTAATGTGATCCCGTCGTCTTTGATGACGCATCCACTTGCTAATGCGAGTATCCCGACCTTGTCTAATCGCTCAATGGTAATTTGATCGTCACATATGACTTGTATGGAGCATTGCCCGCAACATGAATACAAGTAATTGTTTACCTTGTTTAATTGTACCCAGGTATTCTTGCACTTTCTACTTTCCGTCTTACAACTTAAGGACTCAATTTCTCTAGCACAATAAATTGGTTCTGTTTTGGTTATTGAAATAGGTATTTGATGGGCACAGAGCAAGATGTCTAAATCATAATGAACGCATTGTTGTAGTTGTAGACTAGATTGTGGTATTTGTAAGTCCTTTTGATAGTTGATGGCCAATAGATCAGATGCAATAATTATTTGTCGCATTTTGTCGCCGATTGCTATTGGAATTGGTGTCAATTTGTATATTTCAAAGGTGTCTCTGCCTACTAACGGTAATTTTATTTCGAATATCAAATTGTCCCCTGTAAATCTAGTTTTAACCGTTAATAAATGGTAAAGTTTGGTTAAGTCAGTTTGAATGTTATCGATTGGTAGCGATAATTCCTTAGAGATGTGGGCTGAGATGATATGAAGTTCCTTGGTTAATTGTTCTGGTTGTAGTAGATGTATGTTGAATGTACCATGGAAGATGTCAGTGATTGTGTTTAATAACATTTGTTGTATATCCTTCAGATTCATAAGTATACCGTTGGCTGATATTGAAGACATGGTAAATTCATTGATATATGTGTTTTCAGATATTTGTTTTTGCATACTATTAGTTAAGTTATCTATTTTATTAAGATGCTGGTTAAAATTCTTATGTTGTTGTCTTACGGTTTTTTCCATTCTCTTTATAACATTAAACTCTGACTCAATTATCGATGTTTGATTTTGCAGCAATTGGTTAAAATATTTCTGGT
This sequence comes from Orthosia gothica, assembly GCA_949775005.1. Taxonomy (NCBI): domain Eukaryota; kingdom Metazoa; phylum Arthropoda; class Insecta; order Lepidoptera; family Noctuidae; genus Orthosia; species Orthosia gothica. The sequence continues at coordinate 51,913 of OX459057.1, forward strand.
TGCCTCGAAGCTTAGTCAAATCTTGCTGGTATTGTTGTGCGAAGTCATCGTCGAGTACTCCAAATAAACTGTGAGCTATAGACCCCACAGCATTGACTAAGCCACGACGACGAAGATGGTGCCGTTCTGGTAACTGTCCATGGTTGGTCAAAATTTCATTATAATGGTCTAATTCATCTTGACAATGGCGCAGATGTAACAGAACTAGTTGACAGTGAGATATGGTTTGTATTTTTTGACAACAATTATCTAAATGGTCTATATACTTTGTGGCTAACGATACGCCTTCCCAATAAGCAGTCATATCATAAAATACTACTAGTTTCCATTCGTCTCTAATCAGTCTCATGTTACTGATTTTATCGAAGTAGATGGTTTGGTTATCTGGCAGCTTTTTTGTGTGGAGAGTACAATGTGATGGCGACACTAACAGCATAAGCACCATAAGTGCCATGGTTAAAATGCTACATTTCGTTGAAATGCTCGTTCTTCGACGTGGTGGTGTCTCATAGCATTTTTCGGGGTCCACTTCAGTTGTGGTTCTTTGTTGATTTATTTCGGTCGGTATATTTGGTTGGTTCTCCTCTTGGTGGATTGGAAGGATTGACAGTTTGGTGATTGGTCTTTTTAATATGCCTCCTTTGGTTTTGAGCGTGACTACTCTAACAAGACCGTCATCGCCAGGATGAATTTCTAAAATTCTTCCGAGGGCCCACCTCCCTGGAGACACGTGTACGTCTTGAATAATCACTATGTCATTGATTTTAACATTTTTATGAGAATGGTGCCACTTGGATCGCGTATTTAGTTGGGTTAAATACTCAGATTGCCAACGTTTCCAAATATCTTGGTTAATTTTCTGGACGAGTTGCCATCTGGTACGTTCGTCTTTCTCGGTCTCTATTATGGTTAATAATGGTCCACTGGCCAGAAAATGCGAAGGTGTCAAAAAATTTAAATCGTCTGGATCTTCAGAAATAGCACACAGAGGTCGTGTATTCAAGCAGCCTTCTAACTGTGACAATAGGGTCGAAAATTCTTCGTAGGTTAGCTTTTGGTTACCTAGCACTCGACGTAGATGGTATTTAAGGCTTTTGACGGCGGCCTCCCACAGACCTCCTGCGCTTGGCCATGATGGTGCATTAAAATGCCACTCTATTTGCATTTCTGCCAGATGTTGATGAGCAATTTGGTCCATGGTTTGAGTCAAATTAAAATACTCCTTTTGTATGGTGTTGTTAGCTCCAACAAAATTGGTTCCGTTGTCGCTATATATGTGTCGAGGAGCTCCTCGTCGAGCTGACATTCTTCGAAGTGCCGCTATAAATGTTGATGACGTGAGGTCCGACACAAGCTCAAGATGAACTGCTTTTGTTGCTAAACATACAAAAACAGCTATATATCCTTTACTGCATTTTATGCCGCGGCCCTTGTTACTTTTTACTTCTACATAGCCGGTAAAATCAACGCCCGTATGAAAAAAGGGTCGTGTCTGATTTATCCGCGCAGCTGGTAAGTCTGCCATTAACTGGTTTTGGTTTTCAAATTTAGCTCGTCGGCATATCACACAGTTACGTAAACGCTTCTTTACGGCATTATTGCCACCTATGATCCAAAATTTCCTCCTCAACCAAGCTAACGTAAGTCGAGGTCCTCCATGGAATGTCATTTTATGTGCATGGTCAATAAGCATATCAGTAAGCTGATTATTGTGTGGTAATATCATCGGATGCTTCATGTCTTCACTGAGATTGGCATGTTTTATTCTCCCGCCAACTCGTAAAACATCTTCCGAGTCAATGTAAGGGTGTAATGGTAATAAACAACCTTTTGAACTCAAATTAGTCTGGGTTTTAAGATTGGTAATTTCTTCATAAAATTCTGTTCTTTGTACGTGCATTACTAATTGGTTAGCAGCTCTATTCAATTCTCCAATGGTTAGGTATGTTGGTTTGTTATTGTTATGTGAGAACACGCGTAATATCCACGCGAGTACTCGACACGTTCGTAAATAAGTACTGTTGTTGGTTATCAAGTTACCTATGACGTCATTTTCATATGGTTTAGTGATGACATTGGTTTGGTATTGTTTTCTAGTTTCTTCGTGCGTGTAGTATTTTGGTTTCTTGGTACTAGGATTTGGTTTCGACGTTAGAAGCCAGTTAGGACCACTCCACCAAATGGGATGTTTTAACAGTTGCGCAGCGGTTATCCCTCGGCTTGCGCAATCGGCAGGATTTTCGTCTGATTTAACGTAACTCCAACGTTCAGGTGGTATACATTTGACGATTTGGTCAACTCTATTGGCTACGAATGGTTTCCAACGGTTTCATCATATCAGCCGAAAGTATCCATATCCAACGGTTTGGGTTACCGTTAATCCACCCTAGTACCGCTGTGGAGTCTGACCATCCGAATGTTTTAATTGTGTCTGTGAGACACAATTGCATCTTGTTCATTAACTTGGTCATTAATTGCGCAGCACATAATTCTAATCTCGGTAACGTCACAGCTTTTGTCAACGGTACGAGACGGGACTTTGCAGCTACGAGCACCACTGAATTATGCGCCTTACAGTAGATGACACAGGCGTAGGCCTTGGTTGAAGCGTCGCAAAATCCATGCAGCTCGATGTTATCGTTTTCATGGCATTGCAACCATCTTGGTATTCGTATGTCATTTAGTTGTTGTAGGTCTAGTTTATTTTGGATCCATTCATTGTGTATATTTTCTGGTAAAATATCACTCCAGTTGAGGTTTAGTTGCCAAATTGACTGAAATAGGAGTTTTAATTTTGTGGTTACAGGGGAGAGCCATCCTAGAGGGTCGAATACTTTCGATATCTCTGAGAGAAGCTCTCTTTTGGTTATGCGTTCATCATGCACAAATGGTAACATTTTTATTTCAAAACTAAATTGGTCAGTGGATGGTGTCCATTTCAATCCTAGAGTCTTAGTTGATTCCTGCTGTTTGAACTGAAATGAGTTTTCATTATCGTTTGGAGTGGTTTCTAATAAGGCTGTTTCATTTGATTTCCATTTACGCAGATTAAACCCACCGGCCTTAAATAATTCGATTAATTGACCCTTAATCTTTTTGGCAGAGTCGAGGTTGTGTTGCCCATGTAAAACATCATCCATGTACAGGTTATTTTCCAGAACCTTCGTTGCTTCTGGATATTTGTGAGCTTCATCTTTCGCTAACTGCTTCATAGTCATAAGTGCTAAAAATGGTGCCGCTTTGGTTCCATAGGTAACAGTTGTTAATTGGTATTGACCTAATGGCTTACTCGGAGAATCTCTCCATATGATTTTCTGGTACTGTTGGTCATCTTCATTTACGATTATCTGGCGAAACATCTTCTCAGCATCTGCTACATAACCTACTTTGTACTGTCTCCATTTTATAATTACAGATAATAGGTCAAGTTGTAAGTTAGGTCCGCTGTACATGAGGTCATTCACACTATATCCAGTAGATGTTTTCGCTGACCCGTTGAATACAACTCGTATTGCAGACGTTGTTGATTCGCTTCGTATTACACAGTGGTGTGGTAAAAAGTACTCTATTGGTTGGTTATTACGACTTATTTTCATGTGACCAAGGTTAAAATATTCGTTCATGAATTGTTTGTAATCAGCTGCTATTTGGTTATTTTTTCTAAATTTTCTTTCTAATTGGTGAAATTGAGCTATGGCCTTTGACTTAGACTCCCCCAATAGTTCATTTACTTCTGGTTTCATTGGCAATCTTACGACATAACGGCCATCTGGTTGACGTTTAGTTTCGGATTGATACTGTTGTATGCAGTATAAATCTTCTCTAGATTGGTTATCGGGTTGGTCTGTCAAATCTTCTATTTCCCAAAACCTTTTTATATCGTCACAGTTGTTCAAGATCACATTACAGTAGTACGATTTCACGTTACCACATAAGATCCATCCTAGTTGCGTCTGTTGTGCCATGGGTTGTGATTGATCTTCCTTTATAATGCCGTGTAGGATAATTTCAGAATACACCTCTGCACCTAGTAATAGGTCGACAGGGCGGCTTTGGTTGAATTCAGGGTCTGCGAGCTGTATATTTTTGAGGTACTGCCAGGATGGTTTGGTGAAAGATTGGTTTGGTAGCTTTTTGATTAAGTTTTTCATTATTAATACATCAATATTCGTGGTAAACTCATTATGTTTTGATGCTATGGTAATTGTCATTACTCCCTTACAGTTACTTTCTTTCGCTCCAATCCCGAAGATGGAACCTTTACACCTTCGGCGAGGGATTCCAAGTTGTTGTGCTGCGTTTTCGGAAATTATGGATGTTTGAGACCCTTGGTCAATGAGGGCTCTCATAGTTTTGTAGGTTCCGTCAGCTCCTAAAACATTAACTTGAGCTGTCGCTAATAGAATGTCTGTCATTGGCTTGTTGTCTTTTGACACGTGTGACACACATTTTGATTGGTTATGCTGATTGGTATGAGTCTGGTTGGTAACAGGGTTAGTAATCACGTAGGCATTGTGCAATAGCGAATTATGCTTTTCGTGGCAATGGCGACATGTTTTTTGCGACGTACACTCTTTGCCGTTATGGTTAATTAGGCAATTTTTGCAAATGTTATTTTGCGCAATTTGTTTCCGTTTTTCTTGGTTATTTAGTTCACGGAATTTATTGCAAATAAACAGTGCATGATTTTCGTCACAAATTACACATTTTTGATATGGTTTGATAGCAGAATGATTAATAAATGGTTTGCATTCGTCATGTCTATTAGCATTATTGAATCCTGAATCTCTTGGGTTTTTACGTTGAGTACTGGTATTAAAATTTTGGTTAGAATGTTTTTGTTGGTTATGGAATGGTTGCGTATTCTTAATTGTCTCAGTTTTGCGACGAACTGTCTCTAAGGCAATAAATTTTCCTTCAAGATAAGCTAGAAAATCTTGCAGATGTGGCAGGTCTCGAGGGTCCGGCAATGAGTCAATGTAATCTGTATACGTTTCGGCGTCCATTTTCTGGGTGATAAGGTATACGATTATCGGGTCCCAGGTAGATATGTCTATGCCTAGATTTTTTAATGCGTTGAGGCATTCATTAGTGGTATCATGAAGCTTTTTTATGTTGGAAGCTGTTTGTTGGTGCATTACTGGCAAAGACATGAGAACATTCGAGTGTGAATTAAAAATTAGTTTTTTATTATTGTATCTTTGATTTAGGATGTCCCAACAGGTCTGGTAATTGCCGGAGCTTACACGAAGATGTTGTATCAGTTTCTCAGCTTCTCCACGTAGTTTCATTTTTAAAAACTGCATTTTTTGGGCCGGAGAAATTGAATTATTATTGTGGATAGATTCATTGAACAAGTCTTTGAAAGAAATCCATTGTTGGTAATTTCCGTTGAAAATTGGTATATCTATTTTTGGTTTGGAATTATCTCTGTGCTGGGCGTCCCACATTCTTTGGTTAATAGATTTTTTAATTTCACAATATTCATCCTCATACCTGTTGAACAGATCTTCATAGTTACTGTTTTCTCCTTGTAAGTTACAGTCGATTTCCCAATGTAAGGAATCAATTGCTGTCCAACGTGAGACGCGAACGCAAAAAGCACCTGGTGGGGGAGCTTGACCATCGACAACAGGGGCGAAGAAGTGTCTGGAGTTCTCGACGAGCTGAGTCTTAACATACTCAACAGAGGGGAAATTCCGACCTTCGATACGATCAGAGGGGGAAAAAGATACTGCAGTCACGTCGACGTTACAGCATGCTCGACGGATATCCTGGACCTGGTGGATGACTGGAGGGTAGACGAGGGTCTAACAAGCTCGGACCACAACGGCATTGTTTTTAACATAAAATTAAAAAGGTCGAAAGGCATAACAGTTAATAGAACCACCAGAATTTACAATACCAAAAAAGCAAATTGGCCTGAGTTTCGTGAGAAACTCAACCAATTAATGCAAGTTAATAAAATTAATAAACTAAATTCAGATACAGTAGATACAGTTGACAAAATAAACACAGTAGTTAGTAAATATATGCAATCAATTAGAGAAGCATGTGCCTCATCAATGCCTTTAAGAAAAAGTAATGAAGTACTTACCTTGCCGTGGTGGTCTGAGAAACTCGAGAAGATGAAGCGGGGAGTCGCCACCAGGAGACGTAGAATTAGGTGTGCTGCACCAGCCCGAAGATCGAAGGTCGTCGAAGATTACCTGAAACATAAAGTTGAGTATGAGACGGAAGCAGCCAAGGACATCGTCGAGAGTTGGAAGAACTTCTGCGCGAAACAAGACAGAGAGGGAGTTTGGGAGGGGATTTATCGGGTGATAGGGAGGACCAAGGGAAGGGGTGAGGACCAGCCGCTCGTGAAGGATGGGCAAGTGCTAGACACGAAGGGCTCGGTCGAACTGTTGGCAAATACTTTTTACCCGGAAGATCACACGGACAGTGATAGCGCAAGCCATCAGCTACTCAGAGAGAAGGCCGAGGTCGTGAATGCTGGAGGACACGATAACTCGTGCGATCCACCATTCACGATGGCTGAACTGATGACTGCTTGTGGGTCTTTCAACGCCAAAAAGGCCCCGGGGGTGGACGGTTTCACCGCCGATATCTGTTGCCGGGCCATTGAAGGCGCACCTGAGGTGGCCCTTGCAATCATGAACGGCTGCCTGAGATGTCACCACTTTCCCGAAGTGTGGAAGGAGGCGATAGTGGTTGTACTAAAGAAACCAGGAAAAGACGACTATAGTACCCCAAAGGCGTATAGACCTATCGGCCTTCTGCCGATACTGGGGAAAATATATGAGAAGATGTTGGTGGCCCGCCTCAAGTACCATTTGATCGCAAGGATGAGTACTCGCCAGTACGGATTCATGCCCCAGAGGAGCACAGAAGACGCCCTTTATGTGCTAATGCGGCACATACGTGGCAAGCTTGAGCTTAAAAAGATAGTGGTGCTGATATCCTTGGATATCGAAGGAGCGTTTGACAGCGCCTGGTGGCCAGCAATAAGAGTCCGTCTGGCTGAGGAAAAGTGTCCAATCGGCTTGAGGAGGGTCATCGACAGCTATCTCCAAAACAGAATGGTCAAAGTAAGGTACGCGGGTGAAGAGTACGGCAAAGCCACCAGTAAGGGCTGCGTCCAGGGTTCCATAGGGGGGCCGATATTCTGGAACCTTTTGCTGGACCCGCTTCTGAAGAGCTTGGAGGCTGAGGGTGTCTATTGCCAAGCCTTTGCAGACGACGTCGTGCTGGTCTTCGATGGGGACACATCGCTGGAGATCCAGGGACGTGCCAATGCCGCAATCGAACATGTTCGGGCGTGGGGCGTACAAAACAAACTTAGATTTGCACCGCAAAAAACTAATGCCATGGTTATCACTCGCAAACTTAAATACGACACCCCACGCCTGACCATGGGCGGGATCGACATTGCCATATCCAAAGAGATTAAAATCCTGGGTGTCACCATCGATGAAAAGCTAACGTTTAATACTCACGTCGCAAACGTATGCAGAAAGGCAATAGGCATCCACAAGCAGTTAACCAGGGCAGCAAAGACCAGTTGGGGACTTCACCCTGAAGTCATACGGATAATATATGTGGCCACCGTGGAGCCGGTTATCCTGTACGCCGCCAGCGTATGGGCCCCGGCCGTTGGAAAGCTGGGTGTTATAAAGCAGTTGGGAGCAGTCCAGCGCGGAATTGCACAAAAGCTGTGTAAGGCATACCGAACAGTCTCCCTAAACTCTGCGCTGGTGCTGGCTGGGATACTGCCCCTAGACCTCCGTGTTCGCGAGGCGGCATCACTATATGAAGCCAGGAGGGGGGTGCCTCAGCCAGTACTTGGTGACAGGAAGGTCGAGCGGGTTGTCTCAGCAATGGAGGCTCCGCACCCTGCGGAGCGCGCTGAGCTGGAGCTCGTAAGCCTGGTAGACCAAGAGCAACTTGATGCTCAGAACGAACATGAGATTCGTATCTTCACGGACGGGAGCAAGATTGGGGGCAAGGTTGGGGCCGCACTCTCCATATGGAGGGGTGAGGGCGAGACCAAAGCCCTCAAGCTTGCTCTCCCACACTACTCCACCGTCTACCAGGCTGAGCTTCTGGCGATATGCGTCGCAACCAGGGAGATCCTCAAACACAGCGCGCAATCGTTTGGAATCTTCAGTGACTCCACGGCAGCCCTCCAAACCGTACAAAACCATGACCGACACCACCCACTAGCAGTGGAGGCAAGGGCCAACATAAGGTCCATAACCACCCAAGACAAAACAATTACCTTGTTTTGGATTAAAGCTCATGCGGGATTGGCTGGGAACGAGAGGGCCGACGAATTAGCCAAAAAAGCCGCTGAAGGTTCCAAACGAAAGCCTGACTACGATTTGTGCCCGGTTTCATATGTCAAACGACACATTCGTGCACAAACGCTAGACGAATGGAACCGCAGGTACAGCTCCGGAGAAACTGCTTCAGGGACCAAACTGTTTTTCCCGGACGCGGAGGCGGCGTACGGGATAATCAGGAAATTCAGCATCAGCAATATAGTCACGCAAGTAATGACGGGGCACGGTGGGTTCTCGGCATAGTTGTACCGTTTCAAGTGCAAACAGAGCCCATCGTGCATCTGCGACCCCGATGTAGACGAAACGGTGCCACATATATTGTTCAGCTGTCCCGTATTTGACCGGGAAAGGCTGGAGGCCGAGCACGTGCTCAACACTAGACTAGATGCTGAAACACTGTGGGAAATAATAGCAGGCAAAAAAAGAGAAATTCTGTTAGATTATTGTGTTAATATATGTGAAAAAGTTATAAAGAGAAATAAAAGTGCGTAAGCAAAAATGCTTACATAATATTATGTAAAATATTAATGTTAAGCATTAAACATTTTGAGTATAAAAATAAGTATGTGTAAGCATGAAACTATAGAAATAAGAAAAACAAATAAGTGAGTTGCCATCATACAATATTATTGTTAACAAATAGTAATAAGTTAGAATAAGACACTTGTGTATGCCCTTTATAAATAAGAAAAATTGTTAAATAAACTAAAAATAAAAATATGTAATTAGTGATAAGAAAACACAAGACGGCTGTAGAAATTGTAACCCACTGTTGAGTAGCATTAAGAAATAATAATACAATATGTTAGAATAAGATACCTGTAAATAATAAAAAGATTTGTTGTCGTGTTCTTCCCCTTAATGAATTAAATAAATAAAATTAGCAGAATAGTTAGTAGTATAAGGGAGTCCCACCCTTAAGTAAGAAAGATGAACGAATGCTAGAAAGATAAAGTATGCTGAATGAAAGTACGAGAGGAATATATGCGAGAACTGGAATGAATGAGTAGCTTAATATAGACTCCGACAATGTTGGGGGCAGGAGAAAAAAAAAAAAAAAAAAAACCTAACCTAACCTAAGGCATCTTGTTATATATCTTCGGTGCCATTCCCAAAAAACTTTTTGAGTAGAGTGCAGTGTTATGTGGCGCAGCACATATATCGTGGTTGCGTCGTTTCGATCTAAATGTTTGAAATAAGTGAAGGTTACATTTCACAAATACTGCTGTCTCATATATATACAAACATGGCAGGGTAAGAAGCTTATATTTTTTAAATAACGGAGCACAACTATCAGTATTTTTCAGTCTGAACATAGCACGTACACATTTCTTTTGCGCCCTAAATGCAATTAATTTATCAGTACTATTACCCCAGTATATTAGTCCGAAACGTAATGTTGATGTAACATAGGCTTTGTATGCTGTCAGAACTATGGACTCATTTACAATTTTAGATAAATTATACAGCGCAGTTTACTGTCCAATTGGAGTCCAAGAAATCTAGCAGTATTATTATTATATTGGTTTCAGCTATTCTTTGGTTTTCATACAATATATTTAATTTAACCTGTCTTGTTCTTTGTTGAAATAGCATGATCTGTGTTTTGTCTAAGTTTATTTTTAGTTTATTTTTATGTAGCCATTTTATTATGCAATCTATTGAATAATTTATGTCATATTCGAATGATTCCAAAAATTTACATGGGATAATGAGTGTACTCCCAACTAACATTTTGGTGATAAGAATAAGTGCTACATGAGCTATTTAAGAGAATTTTAAGAACCTAAGGTCCTATATAAGCACTAACATTTGGTGATATAGCGCGTTTTAACTTTCTTATAACCCTGATTTGGGCCCACGATTTGAGAGCTTAAAGTGACTTAATAGTTATAGAGTAGTGATAAATGAGTGACAACATAGAGCTACAATAGCGCTATTGAAGCAGTGCTTACCACATTAAGTGTATTATAAGCTATACAAAGGTTATAACTGCAAGCTAAAGTAGTAATATAGTTATGAAATCCACGCTTATAACTTTTTTAGTAACATATTAGTGCTTCCTCGACACAATATATACCTTAAGAATATATTGTAGATATTTAATAGCAACGAGCATCACCCAAAGCGGCAACATATTTACCTCTTTTCATATTTTTTGTTGTTTGTTACCGTCAATAGTGTTAAAATATTTAGCAGTATGCAGTATTCATCCTCAATACAGTGACATTATGTTTAATAAAAGAGGTAAGTCAATTAATGTATTTAAGATTACTGCAATGGTGTTATAATTATTAAAACTCACTGCCATGGTAAGTTTTCTGTAACAATATGTGTATGTTTTCATCTCAATTTTGAAGCGCCTCAAAAATAAACTGCATTTGATGATAATTTGTAGAAGAAAAAAACTGCCTTAGTTACTTTTTCATTTCAATTATGATGAATAATAGTTCCTGGTACTGTCAATAGCTATTTTAATGGAAAATAGACAATAATATAGTAAATAAGTGGGGCAATAAAAACTTGAAAAGGTTTATTCTTTTAAGATTTTTACAGGTTAACTATTTATTTAATGGCGACCATTCTAAATTACTTAAGGATGCTGATAACTCTTTTATCCCTAACATAGTGCTTAAAGAACGATTGTTAGCACTTATATGCCTCTTGCAGTTCTACAATATGGTTCTAAAACTGAAAAGACAACAATTTTATAGGTTCAGTTTGCATAATGGTTCTATGTGAACCTATAGGCTGAATATTTTCAGGGTTCTCTTATTGTTTGAATAAAACCTTTACATATCACGTACTTGAGGGAATTAACCAAAGAATTCCAAATTCTATTATTGATAATCATTTTGCAAACAAAAGCCTGTACGAACGTAACCTAAGTTAATATATTTTGATTTAAAAGATGTCTTTTACTATAATACTAAACTTTTTTTTGTATTTTGTAAACTAAATTTTATAAACTTAATTTGTATGCATTTTTACATTATTACAAAAAAAAAAACTGTTGTTTCAGTAACTATTCCCATATCCCAGTGATGGTGATGTTAAAAAACCTACCTACTCGAAACCGCGCCCAGTTCCAGCCACACACTTCACGCCATTGTGTGCACGGATGTGATCATCGAGTGCACGGGATTACGGCCGAAATATCTTGGCGAGTCCGAATTTCACGCAGGTTTTAGGAACCAAATAGTGACATGACACGAGTATGAGTGAGAGAACATGCGCGAAAGTTCATAGTGCCTATGTTTAGACTCACCAAGAATTTTGTGAACCGTACTGAATTCAACGAAAATGGTGGTCGATGAGTCTTGCTCATTGAAAAGTATTTGATAAAAATGTTTGCTCACGTACCGTTAACTTTGTGATTAGGTAACTACTTGTTTGGTTATTTCGTTTGCCATCATACAAATTTTCATTTGCATGGTTTTTTGTATGAGTGATTTATTGTATGGTTGCGTGTATGATTCTGTTGGTCCTTCCACATAAATAATGTAATAACAATCACGCGTACTGTGCTGGGTCGCAGATGTAAAAGGGCTTTTATCGGAATAACCATACAAATAATCATGCAAAAAGGGCTCAGTACAATTAGAAATGTTTGAGCAATTATGCAACGTTGACTGATTATTGACTGATTATGTTCTTTCCTTGTGATACTACTAATACTAAATATATTTTGAATAAAACCACATTTTTTTAAAATAATAATGTTTTATTTTTGCACCGTATGTAAAAGAGGTAAGAAGTACAGAAAACCACTGTTTTTAATACAAAGTAATTTGCGTTATACACCTAAAAAAACCCTAAAAAGAGTTTTTTTTTTTTTTATTCTTTAAATTTATGATTTGCATATATTGACTGTCTTGCTCGTCGTCCGAGGTATTTGAACTACTGAGAGGCAACAAAATGTTATACTCATCATTCGTCATATCAGTTTCCTGTTGTACGGAACCCTGTTGTATATTTTGCTTGCGCTTGTCATAAATCGGTACCAAGGTCACTGAGATTGGATCATAGATAGATATGAGGACTGTTCCGTGAAATCACATCATAATCTATTCTAGGACTTTGATTTATGAAACACTGTTTCTCCACTACAAGTAATTCTTCCCTTGTCACAATGTCATCCTTTTTTTCTTCAATTAATGAAATTTCGTTATGTTAGTTTTGCGATGATCCAATTATATTATTGAATTCTTTGGAAGCTGTTCTCTTATCTCCACCGGTTATTTTTTTAACTTTCCATGGTTGTATGATGGAAACAAAAATACCGAATAAACCACAGTGTAAACTTGTATTGTTAAAAACATAATTTTTGAGTTTAGGTTATATTAAGATGCATTTAGGTGATATAAAATTCTATAACTCAACTTAAAGTAATAATTAAGAGTAATAATGTTTGCACATATTGTTTATGGCCGTATAGAAGTATTTTAAAAACCACTGTATTACCTAAGGTTGACCGAGTAACCCCTTTATACAATCATTAATGGTATAAAGGTGGTTTCAGACCCTTGCAGCATCCAGCTCTATAAGATTTATAATTAACACTCTTGTGATACTAATAGCTTTCTTGCTAACTCTTAGGGTTGGATATAACTCGTTAAGTGGTACAAAGTATTTTCTAACTCTATTTAAGGACATCAGCTGTTAGTAAGTGTTAGCAGACACCTTACAATTACTTACAGTGTTTTACGCTTCTTAAAGCTATTACAGTAAGCCTTAAGGTGTTACGAAGCATCTAACTAACTCTGTTTTAAGACATCAGCCTTTAGTAAGTGTTTGTAGACACTTTACAATTGCTTATAGTTTTTTAAGCTTCTTAAAGTTATAAGAGTAAGCTATATAAAAGTTCCCACCAACTCTATGCTACCGCCTTAAGTAATACAATTTTTCATTGTAACTGTTATTCCTCTTGAAGTTTTAATTATTTATCCTTAACACCATAGTAGAATCGATTGTTACTATCGGAGCTCTTATATATCATTTATAATACTACGAGAGCTAAAAAAAGGTTGCCATTAGCGCCAAAATGTTTGTTGGGCTATCATCGGCAAATAAAACAGTTCGATACTCAATGCATCCTGGTAAATCATTAATGTAAATGAGAAATAACAAAGGTCCAAGGACACTTCCCTGGGGTACACCACACACTGTATATCTTACTGTAGACTCATGAGCAACTTCTATCTTAGATGTAGAGGATATCCTATTTATGATTGTGACTTGTCTTCTTCCACTTAAATAACTTTTTATTAGTTTTAATACATTATCTTAGATGTAGAGAATATCCTATTTATGATTGTGACTTGTCTTCTTCCACTTAAATAACTTTTTATTAGTTTTAATACATTTCCCCTAACACCGTACCGTTCCAACGTTCCCAGCAGTATTTCATGGTCCACGTGATCAAATGCTTTGGACATATCCATGAATACTGCTGCGATCGGGTTTTTTTGGTCAACATTATTGGTGTGGCGGATATTCGCCCCTTACTAGCTTACAGCATAATATTTATTGGTAATAGCCTATGTTATGGCTTGGGAGACCTTCGACATCTGCCTTGCGAGATTTGCTATCGTAAAACCGTAAAGTCAATGATGGCGCCTCACTAGCAAAATCGGATATGTGCTTGCGACGCCATATTCCCGCCCCTAGTTCAGTTGTCATAACTCATCCGCATAGCGCGCACGCCTAATTTGAGCGTCGAATTCGGTTTTCTTCCTAATTTGAAAATCAGCTCCGATTCTGGAGCACATTATAACCGCAACAGCCTAGATATCGACAGTGTACGTTTGACTGGATATTTGGATCACTGGTGGCCACCAGAGAAGAGAAGAACAGCGGGAGTCTTCAAGCATCAGGAGATCTGACCCAAGAAGCCAGCCTCGGTAAGCGATCTGCAATATTCTCGTTGGTTTTCACGTCGAATGGTCCCCAGTGTCTTTCCTATAGGCTACATATAGACGAATTTGGACTTGCACGCCTCCACGTGACAAGTCGTAATACGTTCTCATCCCGCACTCAGGGCACGGCTATTTACACGCCTGCACCTCCATTTGTTGGTCCTTACGAGCCTAGGATAGGTTTCAGCTACATAAGTTAATAAAATACTCATCCCGCATTAATATTTTGGCGTTTGAAAAAACTTACACATTCGTAAGAAAACCGCCATCTTTTTTTCCTATAATAATTATCTTACATCGAACTCTTCAAATCTTCAAGATGGCTGCTAATAAGCTTGAAATGAAACTAACTCAGCTTACAGCAAAAAAAGAAGCTATTTTCGAAAGAATTAATCGCTTATATACTTCATCCAAAAATATTTCAAATTATGATTTACGCTCAAATGAGTTATTTTTGGCACAATCTGAATCCATTACTGAATTGTATAATAAGTTTGAAACAATAATTGAACAAGTTAATGAGTTACGGTTTGAAATTGATAGTACTTCGCCAGACTACTCGTCCTTGAATTCCATTGAGGATTTATATTCATGCATTAAATACAAACGTAACCTCATACTTGGAAACAACAAAACATTCACGACAGAACAGAAAAAAGGGATCGTAAAATTGCCACCTATACAGTTACCCTCCTTCGATGGAAAAACTGAGAACTGGCCAATATTTTACGAAATATTTCGTAGTAACGTTCATTCGAATACCGACCTGACGGACGCGCAACGTGTGCAGTACTTAATCAGTAATTTGACTCATGATGCCTTAAAGTTGACTGCAGGTATTGTTCCCACAGGGAATACCTATAATATAATTTGGGACAGTCTTGTCAAAAGGTACCAAGACAATCGTAGTTTAGGTATTCATTATCTGAATAACATTCTGGACATTAAAAGTTGCGCCGGTACCGCCGTTGGTTTAAATACATACATAGAAAATTATTCCGCGTCTGTCGCTGCATTGAAACAGTTAGAAATTCCCGACCTATTAGATTTTGTATTACTGCATTGCGGTTTGAGGAAACTTGATTCCCAAACACTACAGCAATTTGAGAATAGCGTCAGTGGGAAAGAATTACCTTCTTATAAGGTATTTATCTCTTTTATTCAAGATTATGTCAAGGTACTCGAAAGGTCGCATAATAATAATTCGCAGACCGAGCCGCGCGCAAAGTATAGTGTAGCTAATTCACGTAAACAAAACACGCAAGGTACTTCTAAGACCTTCTTATCTAGTAATGAACCGGTTTCGGAAACAAACTGCCAGCTTTGTAAGAAAAATAAACATCAGCTGTTTCAATGTCAGCAATTTAATAACATGGATTCACCGCAAGTTCGTTTCGAATTTATTAAATCGAAACGTGGCTGTGTAAACTGTTTAAGTTTGTCCCACTCATTGAATAAATGCAAATCACGTAATGTTTGTAAAACTTGTAAAAAACAACACCATTCTTTATTGCACTTTTCTGATCATAAAAATAATAATACGTCTGAACGGTCGCCGGCGGCGATCGCGGCAGCCCCGGAACCCGAGCGCTCTGTCTCGATTAGCGCGGGCGCTCGTTCGACCGGCTCAACTATTTTGCTGTCTACCGCACAAATCTATGCGCATTGTTACGGAAAGGACAAGCTAGTGGTTAGATGTTTGATAGATAACGGGTCTCAAAATAATTTAATTACGATGGATTGTTGTAAACGTTTAAACATACCTATAACAAAATTACGTAATTCATCGTTGCAAGGTGTTGGTATGACCTCACGTCCCGTACATGGTTTTATTTATTTTACGATAGAATCACGTATTAATCCTAATAACAAGTATTATATTCACGCATTAGTAGTTGACTGCATTACGGACAGACTTCCCGCAAATCTTATTGAATTAAATGACAATATGTCATATTTAAATAATTTACCGCTTGCCGATTTAACCTGGAATATACCGGGAGAAATAGATATTGTTCTTGGTGTTCAACTGTTTCCGTACATATATTTGGGAAATAGGGTCGATTCACATTCTCGCGCACCGCCCGCTATATTGACCAGCTTTGGATACGTACTTATGGGAGATATTTCATGTCATTGTGACACAATTTCTACGTCTTCATTTACCGCTCTTGCCAACATTGACATTGAGTCAAGCTTGCAGAGGTTTTTCGAGTTAGAGGAAATTCCATCTCAACGTTTTATTAGTCCAGACGAGTTAGATTGTGAAAATAATTTCAATTCTTCCGTTTTATTTAGGGATGGTAGATATTTTGTCGATTTGCCTTTTCATCGAAACCCCTCTGAGTTAGGCAATTCTCGCGGAGTGGCTCATCGTAGACTGCTTTCACTTGAACGTAAATTTGAGCACACGCCAACCCTACGCGAGAGCTATAACAAAACCATCACTGATTATATAACGGAAGGTTATTTATCAGAGGTACCGGACTCTGAATTGTCAGAAGAAGGTTACTATATACCGCATCACGCCGTTATCAGACCGGGCAAAGATAGCCTTCGAATTGTTTTGGACGCAAGCGCCAAAACTCACTCAGGGTTGTCACTTAACGACATTTTGCACGTCGGACCTAACTTGCAAGCCGACTTGTTTTTGTTATTGCTTGATTTTCGTACGTTTCCTGTAGCTATTACCGCAGATATTAAACAGATGTTTTTACGTATCGGTGTAAATGAGCACCACCGTAAATATTTAAGAATTTTATATCGTTTCAACAAAAATGAACCTATACGCACTTTTAATTTTAACCGCGTTCCTTTCGGACTAAAGCCTAGTCCTTTTTTAGCCATGCGCACACTGCGCCACTTAGCGCGTGAGCATAGTGACCGCTTTCCTGAGGCTTCTAAATTGGTAGAAACTCAGTTTTATATGGACGATTATGTCTACTCTGTTCCTGACGAACAAGTCGCAATGAGATTAGCTCGCGAATTAATAGATCTATTTAAATTAGGTTCTTTTGATCTCGTCAAATGGGCCAGTAGTACACCCGCATTATTAGAGATGCTGCCAGAGTCTCACCGCTCGCCAGTAAATTTCTCTGATACAGATAATAATAATAATTTTAAAATCCTTGGCTTATCCTGGGAACCCGCTAACGATAATTTTTCCTTGACGACTATTGCATTGGGCAGTAGGTGCACGAAGCGAACGATTCTATCGCTAGTTGCCCGCTTGTTTGACGTACTTGGCCTCGTGGCTCCGGTCGTGTTGTACGCTAAAATCCTTATTAAGGAACTGTGGCTAGCTAAAATAGACTGGGACGAAATTCCTCCTGAATCTATTACCAGTCGGTTTACTACCTTTGTACGCGACTTTCCCGCACTCTCTTCTCTAAATATACCGCGTCATATTGGCGTTTTTAGAGAAGCTGTAGTGAATATCGTAGCCTTCTGCGACGCCAGCTTCAGTGGTTATGGATGCTGTATTTATTTACACATCACTGATGCTGAAGGCAACATCACCGTTCGGCTTTTATGTGCAAAGTCCAAGGTTTCGCCCGCAAAAATTACAACGCTAGCGCGATTAGAACTCGTCGCCGCTTTGCTTTTGTCTAAGCTTGTTCGCGTGGTAAGAGATAAGCTTTCCGCTCGTGTATCTATTGTTGGTGTTTACGCTTTCTCAGATTCCTCTATTGCCCTCTCATGGATTCACTCATCTCCTCACAGATGGTCTATATTTGTTAGCAATCGTATTGCTAAAATTCATGAAAACTTACCTGCTGCTTGTTTCAATCATGTGTCAGGAAAAGAGAATCCTAGTGATTGTCTTTCGCGTGGCATGTTGCCGTCAGTTTTAATAGCTCATTCGTTGTGGTGGCATGGGCCCGCTTGGCTTCGTCAATCTGTAGATGAATGGCCTCTGAAATTCACTCCGACTGAATGTGCGGCATTGCCAGAGCTGAAAGCAACGGCTTTAGTTACTAAAACTTTAAATGATGAAGCGCATATTTTGGACACTATTGTCAACCGCGTTTGTTCATGGAATAAGCTATTGCGCATATTCATGTACATACTTAAGTTTACAAACAGACTACATAGCCAGAGTTCTGTTAAAAATATTCAAACCGCTGAAAATTTCGTTGTACGAATTCTTCAAAATATTCATTTTTGTAATGACTTAAATTTAATCAAAACTGGTGAACTTCCATCGAAGAAGCTTCGCAGTTTATCAGTTTTTGTGGACGACTATGGTATTTTACGTGTTGGGGGCCGACTTTCTAAGTCTGACCTACCATACGAAGCGAAGCATCCCGCACTTTTACCTAAACGCGATCGCATAGTTGATTTAATTATTGATCACTATCACAATACTTATTGCCATACCGGTTCTGGACTATTGATGTCCATCATAAGACAGCGGTTTTGGATATTGGATGGTAGGACTGTTATTCGTTCTCGCTGCCGCAAATGCAATACCTGCTTTCGTTTAAGTCCTACGCATCCAACCCCAAAAATGGCTGATCTGCCTGGATACCGTGTTCGCGATGCCAAGGCCTTTGTACATACTGGGGTAGATTTGGCTGGCCCCATTTCTTACATACCTATTCGTCGCAGAGGTCAGCATTCGCACAAGGTATATATATGCTTGTTCATATGTTTAGTTACTAAGGCTATACATATTGAACTTGTATCGGATCTCACATCAGAGGCTTTTCTTTCTGCCTTTAAAAGGTTTATAGCCCGCCGCGGTCCAGTGTCTGTTCTGTACTCAGACAATGGTACCAATTTTGTCGGTGCTAAGGCACAGCTCAACGACATTTATTCATTTTTACTAAACTCGACCGTGCAATCCGATATCAAACAAGAGCTTCTTAAAACTCGAATTGAATGGAACATGATCCCACCCCGCGCTCCGCACTTTGGAGGTCTTTGGGAGTCGAATATTAAAAGCGTCAAGACTCATTTGTACCGAGTCATAGGGAAACAACTTCTCACTTATGAGGAACTTCTGACCGTTCTGGTACAAATAGAAGGTCTGCTAAACTCTCGACCGCTTAGTGTTTTATCGACGGATCCGCATCCGGATGTGCTCACGCCGGCACATTTTTTAATGTCCAGTCCGCTTACATATCTGCCTTCTTCTGAACTAACAGAAGAAAGCACTAATTTAAAAAATCGAAAAAAGCTGTTAGACCAGCTTGTATTATCATACTGGAAAAAATGGCGAATTGAGTACTTGCACACGTTGCAGGTTCGTCAGAAGTGGTGCACACCTGATCACCCTGTAGAGATCGGTACTGTCGTTCTCCTGGGTCAAGATAGTGTACCGCCTTTAAATTGGCCACTAGGCATTATAACACAGGTGTTTCCTGGTTCGGATGGCATAGTTCGAGTGGCTTCAGTCAAGGTAGCTTCAGGTACATACAAACGTCCTGTCACAAAGCTTTATCCTTTGCCAACCCAATAGAGCAGTTAACACAAGTGTTTATTGCCTTAATATAAATTTGATATATCTAGCTTTTAAATTATGTCATAACTTAACTTATCAATGTTAAACCGCTTAATTAATAATCTTGTCGTAATAAAACCGCTTATTTCTGAGTGCTTATTTTATGCATTTTTAAAATCGTTTCAGACTACTATTGACAGTTTCTGTAATGTATTCAGACCGCCAGAATTTTAATTTTACCGCTTATCTCATCTTTACCCCGTTATGTTACTACTAATAGGGTATGTATTTTTTGTCTTTTTTTTTTGAAAGCTTTGGACCTTTCAAGGCGGGGAGTATGGTGTGGCGGATATTCGCCCCTTACTAGCTTACAGCATAATATTTATTGGTAATAGCCTATGTTATGGCTTGGGAGACCTTCGACATCTGCCTTGCGAGATTTGCTATCGTAAAACCGTAAAGTCAATGATGGCGCCTCACTAGCAAAATCGGATATGTGCTTGCGACGCCATATTCCCGCCCCTAGTTCAGTTGTCATAACTCATCCGCATAGCGCGCACGCCTAATTTGAGCGTCGAATTCGGTTTTCTTCCTAATTTGAAAATCAGCTCCGATTCTGGAGCACATTATAACCGCAACAGCCTAGATATCGACAGTGTACGTTTGACTGGATATTTGGATCACTGGTGGCCACCAGAGAAGAGAAGAACAGCGGGAGTCTTCAAGCATCAGGAGATCTGACCCAAGAAGCCAGCCTCGGTAAGCGATCTGCAATATTCTCGTTGGTTTTCACGTCGAATGGTCCCCAGTGTCTTTCCTATAGGCTACATATAGACGAATTTGGACTTGCACGCCTCCACGTGACAAGTCGTAATACGTTCTCATCCCGCACTCAGGGCACGGCTATTTACACGCCTGCACCTCCAATTATTCAGTATAGATATTAATACATAAATTGCCTTATTAATATTTTTGTGTATCCGGAAACCATTTTGTTCTTCGGCAAGTATATTGTTTACTTCAAAAAATGAGTAGAGAGAATTGAAAATCACCCTCTCAAAGACTTTAGAAATGATTGGTATTAATGCTATAGGACGATAGTTTGCAATATTTGCTTTATCGCCTTTCTTGTAAAGTGGCTTACTAAACAGTAATTTTCAATAAATTTGGAAAGTGACCATGCTCTATGCAAAGGTTAATTATAAAACTAAGTATTGGTGCAATCAAATGTGACACCGACTTGAGTATCTTAGTAGTAATCGCGTCGTAACCTGCGCTATTGGTATTTTTCAATGAATTAATAATTTTAAATACTTCGTTCGGATCGGTTGGTGCCATAAATAAGGATTTAGGATGATAATCAATATACGATATAGCATTATTGTTCTGATTCATTGTAGGACGTGCTGAATCTATAAAATAATCATTAAATGCTGTGGCTATTTCTTTAGGAGCATTTATATTTTTATCATTAATGAGTAAATGACTAATAGACTCAGACGGAAAGTTCAATTTACATCCATTAATTACTTTCCACGTAGCTTTAGTTTTGTTTTCTGCATTATTAATGACATAACTGTTTTGAGATTTTTTTGTCAATTGTATAACTCTTTTTAGCCGTCGTGAATATTGTTTCAGTAATTGCTTATTTTCAATATTAGGTTTCCGTCTGTATTGCTATAACATTTCTCTTTTCCGCTTACTGCAACTTCTGATACCTTTAGACATCCATTGGGGGGTTTTCCGAGCGCAAATCTTTTTTCTTATGGTGGGAAAGCACAAATCGTAAAAAAGTATAAATAAATCGTGGAAAGAATTAAATGCTATTTCTGGATCGCTACTATTGAATACTTCAGAAAAACTAAGATTACTCATAGCTTCAATAAATTTATGTATGTTCTCACAGCTGTAATCACGACTTATAACATACCAATGATCAATAGAACAAGTCTTTTTTACAGGACACTTAAAAAGTTGGGCTGTGTGGTCTGATAGTGCCAATTCCAAAACTTCAGCTTTACCACGCCTTAGATTATGTATAATGTTATCAATACATGTTCCACTTGATAAACGCGTAGCTTGTTTTATACTCGGTTTAAGATTATAGCTCAAAAGGAGATGTTGAAATTGAATTGACAAATTTGTATTTAATAAAATATCAGTCACCACACATCATGACTTTTTTTTTTTAAATTACGTCCGCAATAGTTTAAAACATGCTCAATTTTTTCAAAGAAAATGTTTGTATCTGCGTTGGTGTATTTTGGAGGTCTATAAATGCATATGACTATTATTTTGTGTGCGACTAGTTCAATGGCACAGCATTCGATAATATTAGGAACACAAAACTCTATAATATCTATAATTTTATACTCGTATCTATTTCTAATTAATATACACGTTCCTCCATTTCTTGTGTTTCTTGTCGAGCATGTTGTGAGTTTAAAATTAGGTATATCTAAATGCATGCAATCGTCATCTTTCATGTTGGGCTCGGTAATACACATTATATCTACTTTTTTCCCTTGCCGCAAAAGTTCATTTACATGAATACTTAACAAATCTGACTTTCCTATCAATCCATTTATATTTTGGTGCAGGATATATAAATGGTTATAAACGAAAAAGCTCTTGTTCGGTTGGGTCGCCAGTGTTTTCAGTTTGGGTTGATTGATCTGTACGTTTACAAATGTTAAACGACCGATTAATTGGTTCGATAACAGGATTATCAAGACAAGGATGAGAAACAGACTCATAAGAAGATGCCGGTTGTGCACCTAAGTCCTCTATATATAGCATTAAGTTTTTTAGGATCATGGCAACTGCTCTATTATTTACCCTTGCATCATATTTTCGGAACATTTGATTTCTGTATTCCAAGTAATAGTTGGAATCAAAGAGATATACCAATATATATAATCATATTCATGTAGTTCATTATCCAAATACATCAAGTGATTAAACATTTCAATTCGTTTGTTAAATATTGAAAATTGGTTACTTATCTTAAAATTCGGCGAACATATTATAATGTTAGTATTTGTCACATTTTTAAGCTGATTTTTCATGCAGTTTATTAAAAAACTATAGTTATTGGAGTTTTCAAAATCTCTTTCTCCTATATAGATAATACAAAAATCATCATGAGTAAAGTTATCGAGTTTCTTATCTAAATTTGTAAACATCTGTTTTACACCGCCACCTGGTACGATATAGTGACAGAACTTATACCCTGTAAATGTATTTTCTCCTATACCCAATATATCATTCATATTATTGCTAGAAATCATACATAATTTTTAATTTTGTTTTCGTGTCTCTGATGTTGTATTTATATGACAATTAATCGTGGTAATAGTTTGTGTTTCCAGTGTTAAGGTATTATTTTTAAGCGTTTCTTGAGGTTCTTGAGTACAGTCGTTCTGTATATTCTTGGTATCATCTACGGCTGATGCAGCAACATTCATCATATTGATTGATGCAGGTCTTTCAAGCTCCAGAGAGAATTTACGAGGCATGTTTATATCTTCTACTATCCCTTTTTGTTTAAATTTTTGTGTCAAATACTTTAACGGAGTTGAAGACTTTGTTGTCTTAGAAGTTGGTGACCCTATGTCTCTAGTTAATTTTTTAGTCATTTTTTTTAAGAAGTCATATTTATTAGTAA
The DNA here is from genome assembly GCA_949775005.1 of Orthosia gothica. Lineage (NCBI taxonomy): Eukaryota > Metazoa > Arthropoda > Insecta > Lepidoptera > Noctuidae > Orthosia > Orthosia gothica. Next base: position 75,289 of record OX459057.1, read on the forward strand.
TAGCATCTAATGTTGATTTCAAATTACTGTTCTCAATTGATAACTGATTAATCTCCTCATGGGCAGAAGATAATTCTAAGTTAAGTCGTCCTATTTGGCTTTTTAAATTTTGCATTTCTTCACATTCACCGTCGGATATAGTTGGTAGACTATTTGTGGTGCCATCTAACGTCAAATTGTTGGTACTATATTCTTCCATCGTGGTATCTGTAAGTGACAAGTTAGTTTAGTTTATTCGTCTTCTGTGTTTATTTGTTTTCTATGTACTTTAGGTAGATTAATTTATTAATCTAATGTAATTTTTATCCGGCTTCAAAAAAGGAGGAGGTTCTCAATTCTTCGGAATCTTTTTTTTTATGTATGTTTCCCGGTTACTCAAAGACGCCTGGACCGATTTCAATAAAATCTTCTTTTGTATGAAAGGGTATACTTTCTAGTTGGCCCCATAGTCATCAGGTTAGGATCTCATGATGGCATTCCAGAGAAATGGATGAAACTCCTCAAATATTACAGGAAAACAAATAGCGATTTTGGTATTTTCATCAACAATGCAATCATTTGCACTCAGAAAGTATTATTTGCTGAAGCGAAACTGATGAAGAAGACCACAGATGGCCACTGGAACTCCTAAATGCTAAGTATGTCACGGGCATAAGATATCTCGAATAGTTAACCGACTTTAATGAAGCAAATACTTATAAATTTAAATCTTATCTTCTTTATCGATCATCGAGTGTGAGTGGTTGCCAACACATTTTTTACAGTTGGCGTTAGGTGGCGTTGGTAGTACTACAATATACACTTCCTCATAGGTATCATTTTAATGCAAATATCCTCGGCATGAATTCCAAATGTAACCATTGTGATCAAATTGTTGGAACGTTAGAGTTATCACTAAAATGCCATATCTGTGACGGGATATACCACTGTGAGTGTCTCAACATCACACAAAAACAGTACACAGGCTTTACTCGCGAAAAAATATCTCACTGGAAATGTCTTCCCTGCGATAATATCACGCGTCGAGATCGCTCTAACTCGGTCACTTTGAACCGCTCTGTCTACACCCCTACAAACCACGAGGACGCTATGAATATGTCTTGTGATAACATGGATCAACAATCCTAGTCACCGAACTCCTCGTCTAGTTCTACATCAACGATTATCACTGGCAGCGATACGCATACTACCGCCAATAATAATCTGAGCAAATTCTCGTTGGAACTAAACAACACTTTAAAGGGATGGCGTAACGACATGGACCACGCTATGGTTGCGTTCACTGATGACATCAGAGGCACCTTGCGCGGCTGGCGTGAAGAAATGGAGAGCAGCATGTCTAGATTCAACGATGGTATTAAACGCACTCTATCCGAAATAAAACAAGACATGAATATTCTCCGAAACGAGCAAGAGAAGCTGAAGGAGTGCGTTCATACGGTTTCTCGAGATGTTTCAGATTTAACAAGCTCGGTACAATTCCAGGCTGATGAGCATGCAGATCTTAGGAAACGTGTGGACATCATTGCCCATAGCAGCTCCAACCAGTCACAAATTTTAATCAACAACCTTGAACAAAAAATAGACTCATTGGAACAGCATGCGAGGAGCTGCAACGCTGAAATTTGCAATGTACCTGAAAAGCGTGGTGAAAACTTACTTCAGTTAATGGAGACGATTGGCAATACTCTTGATTTTCCTACATCACAGAGAGACATAATATCCATCCACCGAGTTCAGCACGCCCAGCAAACCAATAATCGACCGAAAAATATCATTGTTAAATTTACTACGCGGATTATGCGTGATAACCTTCTGAGCGCCTTCCGCTTGGCTAAGGGCCTAAAAACTGATCAAATTGGAATATCTGGATCACCGGCTAAGATATACATAAATGAACATCTGACTCTGCGAACGAAGCAGTTGTTTCGGAAATGTAAAGATGCCGCTCAACAACAAAATTTTAAATATGTATGGGTTAAAAACTCAACTATACTTGTACGTGAACGAGACGGAGTATCTTCCTTTGCGATTCGGTCAGCGGATGACGTCCGGAAAATTAATGGTGAAAATAAGTGTCCGCCACTTGGTGTTCAAAATAACAGTGCTTAATGTCCACTATTGTACTGAAAAATATTGTCCTAAGCCACATTTTACTACCACCATTGAGTCTTTTGATTCTCTATTTTTTTTTACTGTTTTGCTGCCTTTTGAGTTTTACTACATATTCACTCTTCTAAAAGCTGTAACTGCAGGGGGTCTGTTGCTATTATTGATATATTTAAAAGAATTGCCTTTATCATCATGTCAACACTTTGGATATCTGGTTGTCTATCTCAAGCTCCACATAAAATTGTCATGTAATACTATGTCTAAAATAAGTACCAATTCTGAAATCGTATTGGAAATGTCATTTGCCCGCTTGTGCTACTGGATAACTGGAATTAAATTATTGTATCAAATAGCTTCTACACATTACACATTTGGCCTTTTTTTGCTTTGCAGCTTACTAATATTAATTTATTTGTTATCATTTATTGTCAAATGCCGCATTATCTGTACTTATACTGCTACAAATATAATTGTTATTACATGTAAAACATCATTTTCGGAATGTAAATACTACTGTGTCATCATGGCCAAGTGTTACTGTGTGACTGAGTTCGCTATTGTGTGTTGGCAATTTTTAAAATATTTAAATTTTCATTTTAGTACTGTGCGTTGCATGTTTGGAGGCCTGATTGAACCTATATTGCTTGAAAATATGTACATGTGCACATTTTATCACAATGTCAGATAAGCACCTGTCTATCTACTACCAAAATTGCAGAGGTACGCGTACAAAATTACAAACATTGTACATGAATATTTTAAACAGTAATTACGATATAATTGTGCTCACTGAGACATGGTTGGTCCCAGATATAGGTGACAGTGAGTTCATTGATCAACGCTATGTTGTGTACAGGTGTGATCGAGACCGCATAAATACCAATAAACTTGACGGTGGTGGCGTACTGGTGGCACTACTAAGAACGCTAAAACCGACTGAGTTAAGTACCTCTTTATGCCCGGGTAACCTACTATCTCGTAGCCTTGAACATATTATTGTCGAGGTGCCTAGTACAAAATCCTCCAAACGCCATGTCATTAGTGCCGCATACATACCCCCTAGGACCCATTCTTCAATATATGAACAAAATTTTGATAAATTGCAGGAGGTCTTGGGCGATCCAAATGTTGAATGATAGGTGACTATAATCTTCCCAATATAAAATGGAATATATCTAGCTCCATATATGGTTGTGGTGTGGGCGGCGGCTCTTCGGTATCTTGTGATCAGCTAAATAACTTAATTTCACTGCTCGATGCTTGTCAATACAATCATGTCGAAAATGCTAACGGTAAAATTCTTGACCTGCTTATATCGAACCAGCCGTGTAAAGTGTCAGCCACATTGACTGCCCTGCTTCCCTTCGACGCACATCATCCACCCTTTGTCTGTGTTACGGCACTAAATATAGATATTATTCCCATGAATAAACGTCCTCTTCATAAATACAACTTTTATAAATCGGATTATGAACAGATCAATCGTAAGATACATGGTACAAACTGGACAGAACTTCTTGTCCCTTTAAAATCCGAAGAGGCGTTGGACACATTTTACAATAGGATTGATGATATAGTTAAAGAGCATACTTCCCCAGCAACATCCAGAGTTGCTGGCTTTCCGGTTTGGTTCTCGAGATCTTTGATAGGGTTATTTAGAAAAAAACAAAAGGCGTGGAAGAAATTCGGTAATATTGCAGATTACGAAAGATTCTCGCAGCATAGAGTATCATTCAAGGATGTGTGTAATAAATGCTTCTCTAGATATATTCAATCTATTGAAGACAACATTCACACTAACATCAAGCAATTCTGGGTATACATTTCCAATCGAAAAGGCAAACCCAGTATACCGGCAAAAGTTGAATACAGGGACGAGGAATCGAGTGACCCTCAATTGATATGTAATATGTTTAATAATTTCTTTGCTTCTGTGTATGAACCGGTCTCTGCCACTTTGGCTCAGTGGCAGCCGCCTCCTGACACCGCATCCAATGATACCACTGTAGCCGATCTTTATGTTGAGGAAGAGAAAGTCATGTTAGAACTGAAATCATTGGATCCTTCTAAGGATCCAGGTCCTGATGGATTAACCGCGTTTTTCCTTAAAAACACTGCCACAGTAATATGTGGACCCCTAACTATAATATATAACAAATGCATTGCTGAAGGTGTTATGCCAACGGTATGGAAACATGTCAATATCACACCCGTGCACAAGGGTGTATCCAAGCGTGATGTTGAACAGTATCACCCTATATCTATTTTGTCCGCCCTGTCGAAGCTTTTCGAGAGGCTGATACACAATGAACTGTATCCCATACTTCATAACAGTATCATTGAACAACAGCATGGTTTCGTGAAAAAACGATCCACGACTACTAATTTACTGATGTTCTCTAACGACCTATTTGAAAATGTTGATAAACGCATACAAGTTGATGTGATATACACAGACTTTCGAAAAGTATTCGACAAGGTGGACCACGAACTGTTGTTGAACCGAATAGCTTTCAACGGAATTCGAGGTAACCTATTGCGGTGGTTCATATCTTACATTACTAACAGGTGCCAAAAAGTTGTAATTAATGGATACCACTCTAACATCACATGGGTTACTTCTGGCGTTCCACAAGGCTCTATTCTCGGTCCCCTTTTGTTCATCATATTTATTAACGACATTTACAAATGCTTTCGCAACTCTAAGTTTTTATTATATGCAGATGATCTTAAGGTATACAGACCTATCTGAAATATACAGGATTGCTATCTTCTTCAAAAAGATCTGGATAGACTTAGTGACTACTTTCAAGCAAGCAAACTTCAACTAAGTGTATCGAAGTGCAACTATATAAATTTTACCAAAAACAAGAACGTTTTCAGGTTTGCATATTCACTATGTGGTATCTCATTGAATAAGACAAACGCTGTACGTGATCTTGGTATACTAGTCGATTGCAAACTCTGCCTTGACCTCCACATTGAGAAAATCGTTAGCAAAGCTTATAAAATGTATGGTTTTATAATGAGATCCACTCAAGATTTCAAACGTACCTCCTCATATCTATGCTTTCTATGCTATCCTAGTCGTGTTTGGAATCGCCATGAGATGTACTTTGGCTATAAATGATAATCATGTTAATTGGAGGTACCTAACAAAACTAAAAAGAAAAAATAAAAAACTTATCAAAAAAAGTCGAAAACTGAAAACAATGGGACAAAAGACACCGACTTCGGAAAAGAAATAAATTTTTTGCTTTGTAGTTTTTTGTTCTGGAACTCGGTTTGATTTTTGTTATTTTTTTTTTATAATTTTATTTTATGATTGTTGGTATGCCAATGACCGTACAAAAATAATTTAAAACAAAATACTAATAGAATTGTCAATCAAGTGTCAAATGTTATTCCATGGCAAAGTGATACTGACATAAACATATTTTTCCTATTATTTTATGTCGGTTACTTTGAACTTTGATTTTATATAACTTTTTCCTTGAATCTTATCATGGAGGTATTCGCAGTGTAAGTTTTAAGAGTTTAATTAAAATTATGGTTATATATACCACCAAAACAATACTTATAGAAAAAAAAAATGTCTTGCATGCAGTGAACAGCAGTTATGTCCATGCTACAGGAAGAGCCAAGAGTTTCAGAAACTAGTGGAACTAAAAAACACCGGCTTGGAGATCTATTGTCATAGGACAAGGACATTTACAGAAAATGTTAGTACTTTTACTCATTTACTTGATATTGAATGGCATTTACAAGCTGACGTGCAATGGCACATTAACACTGAGTCGTTCGATTCCAACTCGTGCCGGCATTTCACGGTGCGTGATTGTGCGGACGGACGCGGATCAGCCCGCACCCACCGACGCACCGTGGAAAGAGTGTCGTCTGTGGCAGTGCAGACAAGTATGTCGCGCTGCGTCGGATCCACCGCGAGTAAAGTCAGTAGCTTCAAAGGTGCGGTGCGATGCGCTCCGACTTCGTCCGTTTAAACACGGAGCATACATGTAAAAATTGGTTCAGTTCACTTGAACCCGCTCAAGCGAGTGGAGTTTTTTTGTTTGGCTACTACTATGAAAAATGGAGTAGACGAACGATCTAATTTTTGGTTTTTTTAATGTATATCTAAATGAACCAACGCTATGGAATGCCGCGGCACCAGAACACCAAAAAAACGACGCATGTGATGCATGGAACTGAAAAAAAAGTAAATTAAAGGATGGTAATATTCCAAAATGAAAAAACACGTTCTCTTTCACGTTGCATTTTGAAATGACAAAATGGCTTCGACTCTAGACCCACACAGACTGACACGAACCGTGGCAAGCAATTGGTGCGCGGTGCGTGGCTGTACATGGTCGTCGGCTCAGCTTGATATAATCACGCACTGTCGAACGCCTGTTTTACACAGAGGCGACTGTTCTACGGACACGAAATCAGTGTGGGGCGGCGCGGGCGGTGGCGATGGCGGCGGCGGTTGCGGCGCCGGTAGCGGCGCGTTTCAATAAAATACTACGATACGCTCCAAAACAGGAATTACTGATGTGGGCAGCAAGTCTGCTGGGCTCATATATGCAGAATGTATTATGATAGATGGGCCAGAATCGTCACACAGTGGGAACCGGAAGACTTTTACCCAGCAGTGGGACAATAAAGGGTAAAACAATATATCAATATTCTGTAAAGCAAACATACACATCAGCGCTCAAACTTTAATAAAAGTGAGTAATATTTTTGCGTGCCCTTAGCACCAGCACAATTTTAGCCGTTGGCCCAAACTATAAGTACATATTAACACTACTCAATCCCACACATTTTGTGAAGAATGCTCTAAGAAACATCTGGGGCGTCTAGGATCTTGGATTACCATTTGTGTTTTAAGTGAACATCAATTATGAATGCATAAAAATTTATGTATTGTACGTACCCGTAGTTGAAGAAAAGTAGAACCAAAATCGGTTGACGGTCTTTTGATTATATTGCGACGACGCGACGTCAAAAATATGGACATTGATAATTTGATAAAATATTTTAGGCAAAAAAGTAACACAACGTTTCATTGAAAATGACAAGAGAAACATCTTAGAAATGAAAAAAGATAAAAAAAGTATGTATTTTTCTAAAATGAAATTGTAAAGGCCCGTTCCTTGTGGAGCCCCCGAGGCTAGACCGCCATTTGCCCGACTCTTAATCTGACCGAGTGTTCAGCAGGGCTGCCATCTTTGAGTTCTTCTTTTTATAGTCATTTTCGACGGAATCACGCTTCGCATTCGACCTGAAGAGAAGCTCGAGAACCCCTCAGACCTGAAGAGAAGATTACTGCAAGGAAGGATGGCCAAACCCAGAGCTACTTTTTCACAGTCGAGCAATAATAATAATGTTTTTGACAATCACAATAACGTACCCGAGTCCAATGCCGAATCTGTACTCTACGGGTGCAAAACTGCCGTCGTAACAGAGAACACAGTAACTTTGAAAAAGTCGCGTCGAGAAAAACGCGCTTAAAGTACTTTGGAAACTATGTTCGTTTGTGACAAATTTATGAAAGTAAGCAACCTAACTAGAACGTAGAGTGATAAAAAAACATTGCGCTAATAAATGTGTATTTTTAACCGACTTTCCAAAAAGGAGGAGGTTCTATGTTCGACTTTGTTTTTTTTGTGTAGGTTCACCGATATCTCCGTCGATTGTGGACCGATTTTGAAAATTCTTTTTTTGTTTGAAAGATTATATTTCGATATTGGTCCCATTTTAATTTGGTGAAGGTCTGATGAAGCACTTCGGAGATATAAAACAGAACTCTTCAATAAATAACGGCAAAACTCTCGGGATTGCTGTAATCGCATGTCTGTTTATTGTTTATACCATTTCATACCATAATATCACGCCAGTACGCTCTAAAGGGGTACGCAGATCTCTCATTTCACCGGTTATTTTCTAGTTTCATGTTATACCGTTATAGGGAACTTACTAAACAACTTGCCTATTAGGTAGGTAAAACTAAAAAGGGAAAAATAAAACATATTTTTTGCAAAAAAATACTACCGACTTACAAATGAAAAACTACAAAGTAAAAAATAACTTAATTTCTGGAAGTCGGTGTCGATATCGCAAAAAAAATACCTACGAAAGACACCGACTTCCAAAAATTAAGTTATAGAATAGAATATATATGCTTTATTCTACACCATAAAATTATACACATTTACAAGAAAAACTTATAGAAACGAACTTATAGGCGGTCTTATCGCTGACAGCGATGTCTACTTTGACTTTATTTTTATTTTTTATCTTTATTTATTTAAAGAGGGTTTAATCTAAACAGATTATGCCACCCTCATCGTTACAAATCAACTTTATAAACCAAAAAGAACTAAAATAAGTTACTATTTATCGCAAATTACCCCTGCGTTTGTTCCCAATGATAACGAGTCTGTACATCATCCTGGGTGCTTCCGATGTAGGAGCAGCAAGGACGCTGTTACATACCCCAGTCTCACTCATATTATTAAACACCATCCACAATTCTTGTCTCTCCGGCTCGTTCCGGACACATTCCATCATGATATGGTAAACATCTTCAACAAGGTTGCATTCTACACAGTTTGGAGACGCCACTTTACGCATTAAAAAAACTTAATTAAAAAAATCAAAAAACCCGACTGCTTCAAAAGCGAACTAAAAAGTCGTAAACAAGGAAAAAATCATGCTGTGCAGTCGGAGGATACATATTCGCCGGCTGGCTGACCAAAATCTGGTGTATCCTCCGCCTGCACAGCATGATTTTTTCCGTAGTAGTACACTTTTTAGTTAGTTTTTTCGAATGAGATACATTTAAACATATAAGTGTTATATATTTTTGAAATCACCTCTTAAAACCCTTTATTTTGATACCCCACACGATGGGTTTGGAAGAAAAAAAAATTTGGGCCCCCACAATATGGCACCCAAAATCCGCCATTTTTCTATTATCCAATTTTAATGTAGCCTATGACACTCGCAGGGTTAAGACGCATCGATTGACGTACGAATCATCAAAATCGGCCAACGCGTTTGGTCTCTGGAACGCCACATAGGAACAAACATACATACATACATACATACTTACATACATACATACATAGACTGATAAACACATTACCCTCCTTCGGCAGTCGGGTAAAAAGCGAATTTATTTAAGAGTATGTGTCCGTAACGAAGTCTGAGGGCTGTTATGATCGTTTGCCTTCCCATGTTGGCATTGTCTAACCACGTATTTTTAAGAACGCTTGGCTGTATAGTGGCATACCATATCCCTTTACTACGGCTTCTTTCATTAAAATATTCTTGCCACCCGTCATAACAATGTAGTTTTAGTTCAAAGTAACGTTCCGTATAATAAGGCAAACAGGAATACTGTTCACCATCTGTTATAGCCTCTTTAGCTAATTGGTCAACCATCTCGTTACCTACAATGCGAACATGAGAGGGCACCCATTGTATTACAACATTTTTATTCTTACTTTTAAGTTTACAGATCAAGTCCAATATGATATAGGCAATTGGAATCCCACGTTTGGAGGGTCTGTCCCAATAGTCCCATTGGCCCAGTCCCATGGGACTACTGATACTAACATAATTTTAAAATTATGTCCCAATAGTCCCATGGGACAACTGATACTAATATATTTTTAGGTACGTGTAGATGATGTAGGTTGGAGACACAATAAAAGTCATATATGAGGGTACTCACTTTTATATTGTCTTTTACACAAAACACGTAACCTTTATATAGTTCAAAAGGAGAAACAGACGAAGAGTAAACAGTCACGATAGACAGAATGTTCACAGCACAATACACAAGATAGGTAACATAAACACAGACCAAGTTCACCGTAAGGATCGCGTAAACAATCAATTTGCGGGAGCGCAGTAACTAAAACGACTGCATGCTGGTGCGTCACTGCGGGTGGCAGAATATTTAGTAGGCTCGCGGTGCAGTTAAGTACCGCTGCAGCTGCTCGCGGTGGCGTTCAACCAGACATCAGCCGACGCTATATCGTAAACGATATACGAAGCCGTGAATGTCTGTCAACGGTGTGTTACTGTTATTATAATAATAAATAAAATAAATATAACGATATTGTGTATCTTGTATGTTTGTGTATTAAATACCTAAATAAATAAACTATGTGGGTAGGTACTGTAGATAGTGTACCCTACATATTTTTTAAATTATGTCCCATTAGTTCCATAGGACAACAAGTACTGATTAAACGAGTATTATTGCGACGTCGTCAGTCGTCTTCATCGTCTACTAATACTTCATGGCAATATTTAAAAAAAAACCGGCCAAGTGCGAGTCGGACTCGCGCACGAAGTCCGTACCATTTTCGTATAAAACGGCAAAAAAATCACGTTTGTTGTATGGGAGCCCCCCTTAAATATTTATTTTATTTTGTTTTTAGTATTTGTTGTTGTAGCGGCAACAGATATACCAGGCCCCTCAGAAAGTATTGCGAAAAAAAGTTTTTATATATGGGAGACTGGCCAGTTATAATGTTTTTCGAAAATATGATTATTTATAAGTAAAAATAAGTAAGTTCCAATTTCAAAATTTCCCTCCACATTTTTTGCGAGTTAATTCAAAGTATTGTGTCTCACTGAAATATGGATCTGCGCCGGGAACATTTTAGAGCTATGATTTTATACGATTTCAAGTGTCGCCTGAAACCGGATGAATCGTACGATAGACTTCAAATGGCATTCATGGATGAAGGCCCTTCCAAGGCAACCGTGTATCGTTGGTATAACGAATTCAAGCGCGGTCGACCAACTTTGGGGGATGACGAAAGAAGCGGTCGCCCTTTGACGGCTGTTACCGAAGAAAACGTGCTAGCAGTGAAAAATTTAATCCAAGACAATAGGCGAATTACATATCAGGAGATTCAACACATATTGAAGATTGGATCGGGAAGCGTTCACGAGCTTCTACACAGCCATCTTCGCGTGAGGAGGATAGTATCACGCTGGGTGCCGCACAACCTCACCGATGCTCAGAAGCAGGCCCGGGTGGAATGGTGCCGTGATATGCTTAACAAATTTGAAGCAGGCTCGTCTCGGCGTGTTTACGACATCGTTACAGGTGATGAGTCCTGGATTTATCAATACGACCCAGAAACCAAGCGCCAGTCGACTGTTTGGGTGTTTCAAAATGAGCCAACGCCTACCAAAGTGAAGCGATCTAGAAGCGGGGGTAAGATTTTGATCGCTAGCTTTTTTAATTTGACTGGCCACTTGGTATCAATTCCCTTACGGGATCAAAGAAGCATTAATGCCGAATGGTATACTACCAAATGTTTGCCAGAAGTTTTCTCTGTTATAAGCAACAAGCGACCAAACACAGGGCTCCGCGGGCTACTGCTCCACCACGACAATGCACCTGCGCACACCGCACTCAAAACGAGGGACTTCCTGGACAGCACGCCAGTCAAACTCCTGGGTCACCCTCCTTACAGCCCTGATCTAGCACCGTGTGACTTCTTTTTATTCCCAAAAATAAAAAATCAGCTCAAAGGGATACAATTTTCGTCGCCGGAAGATGCGCTGGCTGCGTTCGAGCAGGCTGTAAACGAGGTGTCTGCGGCGGACTGGAAAAAGTGTTTTGAAAACTGGTTTAGGCGCATGAATCTTTGTATAGAGACTGGTGGAAAGTACTTTGAAAAGATTTAATAAAAATATATGTACGTATAGAACAATTTTTTTTAGTTTCGCAAAACTTTCTGAGTGTCCCACGTACATCACCTGTGAAAATTTCAACTGTCTAGCTATCACGGTTCATGAGATACAGCCTGGTGACAGACAGACAGACAGACGGACCGCGGAGTCTCAGTAATAGGGTCCCGTTTTTACCCTTTGGGTACGGAACCCTAAAAACTGCCTTTGTAAATTTCTTATTTATTTTGCGGTGTCAACGTTCAATAGAGTTGCAGCTATTCCCATTACCTTAGGGGGCATCACATTATATATGTCTAGGTTCATAGTTTATATGATAATATAATATAGACATACTAGCACTCCGCCCGAGGCTTTGTTCGCGTGATTTCGTATTTTTTCCTACAGACAACTTTCTTATTTACGTGTACTTTAGTAAAGGCGACTAAAACACATATAATAAATTAAAACATAATTACACATTTCATTTATACTTAAACTCTTCTATTTCTCCTTCATAATTGGTTCCTGCAGTGTGAAGTGAAATTTACTTTTCACATGCACCTGGTGTACTACCCTGCTGACTTTTTCACCGTCGCAATCATATAATCAGTACTTGCTGTCCTATGGAACTAATGGGACATAATTAAAAAAATATACCATTATCAGTTGTCCCATGGGACTATTGGGACATAATTTAAAAAATAAGTTAGTATCAGTTTTCCCATGGGACAAGTGGAACATATTAATCCCATTTGTCCCATCGTGGGACTGAGCCACTGGGACTAGTGGGACAGACCGCGTTTGGACGCCGTGCATCGAATTAATCATTAATAACTACGACAATCACTTATGATTAAAACATTTGAACAAATAATTGAGTCGACATATGACAAAGACTCTAAAATTGCAATTAATTCCGCATGCATTATTGAGATCACAGAATCAATTTTAATTTTCATAGATACATTTGCACAAGAATCAAAAAATGCAACCCCGACTTCATTATTAGAAATGGATGCATCAGTGTAAATTGTATAATGACTGGCGTAATTTATTTGTTTATATCTTTAACAAATAACTTTTAATTGGCTAGCATTGTAATCTTTCTTAGCTTTGTCGACACTATCAATAGTTGAAACTATATTGCTGTCTAGATCCACGTTGCTGACCCAAATGCATAAACTAAACATATCTAGGTTCTCACAACAGTAAATACGTTCGTGCTTAAGTGAGTCATGGATCGCAACCAAAACAGGTTTTTGTTTACTTCTCCAGTAGCGGTGCGAACTCACTTGCGCGGACAGATGTTCGAGTACATCAACTGTGACATTGCTTTTAATAGATTTTCATTTCAACCAAAACTTAACAATGCCGACGGATGTGCAAAGGCGCAATGCACAATTCATTTTCCATAATATGTGTGGGAGTACTCTTTATGAAACCTCCTATTTACGTAAGCATATGTTTTGTGTTCTCTCTAACTTTAATAAATGCGTACGACTGGCATTCCCATAAAGAAAACTCCCATAATCTATTCGGCTTCTTATTGTGGCGATAAATACGCGTCTAAGGTGTGTAGGGTGCACTCCCCGGCCAGAACCAGCTAACATTCTAAAAATATTTACGAATTTAAGGAGTTTTTCTCTTAATTCATTGACATGTTTCCTCCAATTTAATCTAAAATCAAACCATAGTCCCAAATATTTAATATTATCCATTACTTGTAATGGCGAACCATTAACATGATGATCCAATATGTAATTTAAGATTCATATATTGCAGTAAAGGAATTATTTCAATATTATTGTAAGTGTAATGTATGCCTATTCACTGGTTAGAAGTTAGACTCGCCGACTCGCTAACGCACTACCGCACAGGCCAACAGTTCGATAACAACTGCCCGCCCCACCACTCGGACCGGTATTTATAACCGAGCGGCACGTGCGCCCGAGGCGTCGACTCACAATACTGGTATCGTTTTGTAGCGCGATATATTGACATCTACATACACAACATTCCCTTCCTTGTTTTAACCAGTTGTATGTCACCAGAATTATAAATAAGATTTTTAGCAAATTCTTATTTGTATTAATAATTAATTGGCATCTCTGGCATAACAAAATGACAGCACGATAATATTTAAAAAATCATTAACTGATTTAATTTATTGTTACCTTTTAACCTTTCTCTTCCTCTTCTATTCTATTTTCTGATTCCCATCTCGGCCTACTGATGAAGGTTACCTCTCACCATCAAATTACTCTAACGTTAGTTGAGAACTCATGTTATTAATTAGTTACCTGGAACCAATAAATTAATACACGAAATAGTCTCGCGCACAGGCCCGACGACTTCGAGCCTCCCGAAGAAGCTGGCCTCCGAACAGCACCGTAGACCACACATGTACGCTGCGGCAGGCTAAGGACCGAAGAGTACAACCTGCCTTTCCACTCAGCGTTTGTGGACCACATGAAAGTCCTCGACTTGATCGAGACTTGGGCTGCACTGCAATCCCTTCAACGGCGCCAAATTGACCACCGGTACATCGAGGTACCGAAGCGCCTGCACAAAAACGCCACTACGCTAGTTCCAACTTGCGACTTGGCCCCGAAACCCATCCCTCCGCAGCGAGGTGTAGAACAGGGAGACGCCACACCTCCGGAACCGTCCACCGCTGCACTGGAGGACGCCTTCAAGGCTCCGGACCGGAGAGGGCATCGTCAGGCATCGACGTCAACGGCGAGCATATCACTCACCTTCGGTTCACCGATGATATAGCTGTCATGGCTGATACCATGGAGGACCCCAGTACATATAAGTACCACTGCTGCTGACTTAACATGTCGGTTTCCTCCCGATGCTTTTCCTTCACCACCAGTAGGGATCTCTTTTTTGGTCGCGTTCTTCATTACTGAAGGTCGCGTCCCTGAAAGGCCCTCAGGGCTTAATGCACGATGTTCTACCACTTCAATTGGTTCTCAGCTTCTCTTAGGGCGGTTGTAACAGAGAGTCCAGTGAGGGCGGTTACCTGGTCTGACCAGCGGTTAGGTGACCGGCCGCGAGGTTTTTTCCATCCGCCTTCCCACCAAATTCTCTAGATGGTCTGGTTCTCGACTGGCAAATGTGACCAAAGTGGCTAGCAGCATACCGCAGCAGCGCTGGTGTAGTAAATAGCAGAGCGTGGTGAGTCTGTCTTTTATGCCTAGTTGATCAAGGATATATTTGTTCGTTCTCTTGGCGGTGCATGGTATGCGGAGCATTCTTCGCCACCACGACATCTCAAATCTTTTCCGTTCTATTGCCCGAATCGTCCACGACTCCGATCCGAAAAGGGATATCGAGAAACCAGTGTCCAGACTAGTCTCATCTTACCACATTGTTGACCTTTCTGTCCTGCCAAATATGTGTCAGCTTACTTTCGCCGCTTTGGCCATTTGAGTCCTTCTCCTGATCTCTCTTTCGGTTCCTCCTCGGTCAGGAAGTAGCGATCCAAGGTATATAAACTCGCTGATAAATTCTAGGTCCGCGAGTTCTTTCGTTCTAGAGAGTTGACCGGATATGTCCGTGAGCATGACTTTTGTCTTCGACTTATTAATCCAACCAGTCCACTCTCATATTCTTCTTAGTAAAACAGATCAGCTAGCTCCTTTTCTGAAGCCAGTAGGTATAATCTACTGCTAATACTGTCATTCTCTGATGACTGTCAATTTAATGACCAGTAGGTATAATCTACTGCTATTACTGTCATTCTCTGATGACTGTCAATTTAATGACCAGTAGGTATAAACTACTGCTATTACTGTCATGCTCTGATGACTGTCAATTTAATGACCAGTAGGTATAATCTACTGCTATCACTGTCATGCTCTGATGACTGTCAATTTAATGACCAGTAGCTATATCCTACTGCCTGTCAATTTAATGACCAGTAGGTATATCCTACTGCCTGTCAATTTAATGAACAGTAGCTATATCCTACTGCCTGTCAATTTAATGACCAGTAGGTATATCCTACTGCCTGTCAATTTAATGACCAGTAGCTATATCCTACTGCCTGTCAATTTAATGACCAGTAGCTATATCCTACTGCCTGTCAATTTAATGACCAGTAGCTATATCCTACTGCCTGTCAATTTAATGACCAGTAGGTATATCCTACTGCCTGTCAATTTAATGAACAGTAGCTATATCCTACTGCCTGTCAATTTAATGACCAGTAGGTATATCCTACTGCCTGTCAATTTAATGACCAGTAGCTATATCCTACTGCCTGTCAATTTAATGACCAGTAGCTATATCCTACTGCCTGTCAATTTAATGACCAGTAGCTATATCCTACTGCCTGTCAATTTAATGACCAGTAGGTATATTCTACTGTATGTCAATTTAATGACCAGTACCTATATTCTACTGCTTGTCAATTAAATGACCAGTAGGTATACTCTACTGCAATTGTGTGCTCTTTGATTTATTATTTTAGCAATCGCTTTGCTCTCACACAACGGTCTATCTAGACCAGACCTCGGACAGGACTAAAAGTAATATCGCTCACCTACGGACTACTTGTGTTGCCTCAAGATATACCGATTTACGGCTACGACTACGCTTAACCACTGGTACGGTTGAACATACACTACGGCCGATAGACTGAATTACTCAAACTTCTACAGTTTGCTCATCAATCATCATTATCGAAATCAACATTGACTGCAACATGATTACGTGACCCACCATCATCTTTCTAAACCGTTAGTGTGTATACTTCTTAGTTCCAAGCGCATCTATTTAAAGCTTTCAGTGTATAACGATCACCGATATCGAAAGGTTCCTCTAAGCCTTAGAAGTTATTGATCAGAAACCGTATCAGCTTAGATCATAATTACAACGCTCATGGCACGACTGCTGCAGCAGCTAGTGACACTCATGTCACCCATATCGTTATTACCTCAAGTGGTACGACCAACACACATCACTTTACATAGAGTCTGCGACTTCTTCTTCTTCGTCGGTACACTCTTGGCAGAGCGGTCGTGTTCATCATGTAGCAGTGAGACTTCGAGTTGCCATAATTCGAGGCGCTCCTGTCCTGTAACAATAGCCTGCGTCTTACCCACGTTAACCGAGAGCCTCCATTTCGCTAGCCACTCGGGGATGAGGTCGAGGGCGCGCTGCATTTTTATTGCTGCGTGCTTGGAATTCAGTGACTTTGTGACGTAGGCTGCATCGTCAGCGTACAGCGCTAGCGTGGCCTCTGGTGTTGTGGGGATGTCATCGGTGTAACGTGAGTAACACGCAGGTGATAATACTGCGCCCTGTGGCACGCCCGCCTTGATCGGGCGGGGGGCTGACAGCTCGCCTTCTACCACCACTCTGAAGGTCCTGTTTGACAGAAAAGATTCAATTACTTTTACCACGCGACGGGGCGCGCTGGACGTGGCCAGTTTGTGGACTAGTCCTTCGTGCCACACGCGGTCGAAGGCCTTTTCCATGTCGAGGAATACTGCAACCGCGTTTTCCTTCCTATTCATCGCTGTTGACAGCAGGTGCCCGCCCCACCACTCGGACCGGTATTTATAACCGAGCGGCACGTGCGCCCGAGGCGTCGACTCACAATACTGGTATCGTTTTGTAGCGCGATATATTGACATCTACATACACTACAGTAAGCATTCTCAATGTCGATGAAGCAACTTAAAGTGTAGTGACCCTCAGAAAACCCTTTCTGTATTCTCGAAGTTAAGATGGCCAAACTATCCAAACTGGAGCGGCATTTCCTAAAACCTACCGTGCAATCAGAAAAAACTATATTATGCTCTAAATACCATTCAATTCTGTTCATAATCATATAATGGAATGTCTTACAAATACAAGAAATCATAGAGATAGGTCGGAGTTTCGTGGGTTCCGCGGTATTTTGGTTTTGTTTAGGAATGGGTACAATGTTAATTTGTCGCCATTGTATAGGGACAAACCCGTGAATAAAAAATTGGTTGAATAAAAATAACAGAATATCCTTGGCATTGTCTGGCAAATGTTTTATCATTTTATAAGATATGTTATCTATACCAGGTGAACTGTTTCTATCTCTAATTGATTTAATCATTTCTTGTTTGGAGAAGGGTGCGTCTAGTTTTGGGTTGCATGACGTAAAAGTTTGGTCACCATAACCGACAAAATCTGGGGTCAAAGATATGAGGAGGTTCTCGACATTAGTTTTATTAATGTAAGTCCTAGGTGAAGCGTATCCCTTTATCCATCATAATTTACGCCACATACCGGAAGCAGTAATCTGGTGATCTATAGTCGAGCAAAATTCATGAAAGTCGCGTTCTCACTGCGGTCTCTCTATAGATTCAAGCATTTCCTCCCATCCAGCACCAAAATCACTTTGGTCCAGTCACTTGTGCTTCCCATTATCGAATATGCTGATGTTTGTTATCCTGATCTATCCCAAGAACTTCTAAATAAATTGGATCGACTTCTCAACAATTGTATTCGCTTTGTTTATGGCCTTCGTAAATACGATCACATTTCTTCCTTCCGTTCTCAGCTTAAATGGCTTCCTATCCGCCTCAGGAGGTCCCTCAGATCTCTCTGCTTGCTCTTCACTATTATGAACGATCCTTGTGCTCCCGATTATCTAAAAACTTATTTTAAAGTATTGGGCAGTTCTCACAGTCGTAACCTTCGAGCTTTCAAAAATCTACTCCTCCAAATTCCTTCACACCGCACCGGTTTTATGTCCAATTCATACGCTGTGTCAACAATAAAACTCTGGAACGCGCTACCCTTTGGCATTAAAAACGCTGAAAGCAAGTTTACTTTTAAAAGAAAGGTTCGTGACCACTATTTGAGTCAGACTAAATAGCTCTCATCTAGAGGTAGAAGTCTAGTCATATTAATTATAAATAGGTTTCTCGTTTATTTATTTTTTGATTGGTATATATTAGTCTATTTTTATTTGTATATGTGTATTATATAATATATATAATATATAATATAATATATATCTTTATTTATCAAAAAACATACAGAGTTTGAAATACAGTTTGATATTTGGTATAAACATAAGCTTTTAGTCTTACAATAATTTTGTAGTTTATGTTGCAAATTCTGTACAATAATACTCTACCTCTTAAACTAGGGTATACCTGTATTTTAAGAGGTAGTTTAGTTTACGGTCAAGGTTTAACGATGATCAACAAAAAACTTATCTCAAGTGGACTGTGTCATTCTACTGTATGGAATACAAAACTAAAATTGTATGTAGGTATAAGTGTGTGTGTTTGTGTGTGTGTCGTGTGTTTGTGTGTATGAGTGCTGTGCGTGTGTGCAAGTGTTGATGGTAAGAAGGTTTGTGTATGGGTGTTTTACACAAGATAGGTAAGTAAAGACTCCGTGTAAGAGTAATCCTTAAGGAGCAGCCATTCTGTTACTTTAGACTTTAGTGCATGTGAGTTTAGATTTATAATATTGAGGTGTTTGTTAATGTTTATATAAATATGAGTACTTAGGATATAATATTGATGTTTAGCGAAAGAGGTCTTGTGTTGGATACTTGGTGGAAGGTACGTGCGCTTATTTGGAATAGGGGGTGGGAGGTCGGCATGCTTTCTAAGGGTGGATTTTAGCACATAAAGCTGACGAACCGTAAGTACTTTACATTCAGAGAACAGTTCAGTCGTAGGATACCTGTAGGGCTTTTTCATCATGACTTTAAGTATAGCTCTCTGTGCTCTCTCCACCCTCAGAAAGTTAGTTTTTGCGGCCCCGCCCCACGCTACTATACAATACCCAATAATTGATTGGCATAGTGCCTGGTACACCATCTTAAGGACTTTTTGGTTGGCGGATACTCTGAGAGACTTAAATATATGTATGAGACGTAATGTTCTGGTGGTGACGGTGTCGATTTGTTGGTCCCATCTCAGTCCGTCGTCTATCCGTACTCCAAGGTATTTAACACTTTCGGATCTTGCAAGGGGAGGACAAGTGCAGTGGGTGGGTGGATTTGTGCAGGAATGAGCAGTGATACCAAAAGAAGGAGATGGTTTAGCGTTACGTCTTATAGCAAAAGGAATATACGTCGTTTTTTGTAGATTTAGAGTAAGAAGGTTCGAGTTTAGCCACCCCATAACTTCAACCATGGCCATCTCCGCATTTGTTTTCACAATGTCCCAGGTGCTTCCATCTACAAGAATTGCGGTGTCGTCCGCGTAAGCATAAATTCTACCGTTTGGGAGACTCAGTCGGCAGAGATCATTATTATATGTAAGTATATACATTTTCGTATACAAGTTGTTTTTTTAAATATTATTTTGTTGTACCCATTCACATCGTTGTCCTTTATAACCCAAAGGTTGACTGGTAGAGAATGCCTTGTGGCATTAAGTCCGCCTATGTACCACTATTGTACATGGTACATGAAGTTTAAATAAATAAATAATAAAAGACGATTGTCGCGCCGATTTAATGAGTTTTTCCGATTCCTTAATTTTATTTTTCAAATCCTCATAATTCGAGTCAGTAGGCTTCCGTCGGAAAGTAGCAAGTGCACGGCGGCGAACAGCGACGGCTTTAGATAAGGAAACGTTCCAATATGGTTTCGGACGAAAAGTGGAGGTAGGCCCGGAATATAATTTGTAGTATGGAATGTGTTTATCTGCCGCTATGTTAATTAGTTTTTCAAATACGTCATACGCCCTTTTCAAATCATCTGATTGTGAATAACTATCAAATAAAGTTTGTGCCAACTCTTTGTATAAATTCCAATCTGCCACTTTAAAATTCCTTTGTTTCTTTTGCCATCTTCGGGGTTCTGTGCCCAAGCTAGATTTAATTTTTATCATCAAATGGTCGCTGCCTAGTGATTCGTTCATCACCGACCAGTCAAACCTAACCGCGACATCCGACGATGCCAGCGATAAATCCGGTGATGAACTTTAAACAAAAAAAAACTACGCCATTTACTAATTTTATTCTTGTCGGACTTCCATTATTCAATACCACGAAGTTACTGTCAGACAACGAATCGAAAAGCTGACCGCCGCGATGATCCGTTTTATACGACCAATTACTATGGTGTCCTTTTTTATCTTCAATAGGCTTGCGTTTGACCACTATCTCACCTGATGGTAAGCGATGATGTGGTCGACGGTGAAGCACGCTTGCCTAGAAAAAACCTATTCACTCTTGACTTAAAGACCCCTAGATTGTAGCTATCGGGAAACAGAGACGCCGGCAGGGAATTCCACTCCTTAGCTGTACGCATAATGAAAGTGTCCCCAAAACGTTTTGTGCGTATGGGTGGGATATCCACCATGTACCGATGACGCATCGCCGTACGTCTGGTAGTCCGATGATGGAACGGGCTGGGCGGAATTAGATCATGGAATTCCATCGCACACTCCCCGAAGTGCAACCGAAAAAAAAAACCGACAAGCTGGCAACTCGGCGACGATGTTCAAGGCTTTGGAGCTTTGACTTGACCAGTGCCTCATTGCCGAAGAGTCTCTTGGCCCGCTTGTCGATCGATACAAGTGCATCAAGCTGGTATTTGGCAGATCCGTCCCAAAGATGAGAACAGTACTCCATGCATGATCGAACTTGCGCTTGATACAAGTTGAGCAGCTGTTCCGGCGTGAAATACCGTCTCACCTTTTTGGCAGGATCCCCAACTTTTTGGCAGCCAGCTGAGCCTTTCCCTCAATGTATGGGCCAAAATTGAGAGTCGATGTCAACGAAACACCAAGAAGCTCAAGATGGTCCGTTATCGGCACGATCACACCACGGAAAGAAGGAGCCGGGTGGAATTGGCTCCTTTTAGCGGAAAAAAGACACGCCTGGGTTTTAGCAGCATTAAACCTGACCAGATTGGCATCGCCCCATTCGGAGATTCGGAGACTGCCTGCAAAGACAGGTTCAAACGCTCCACCATGGCCTCACGGAGAGACCGGATCTGCGGCCCGGTAGCCGTGCGTTGGACAAGTATCTCTCACCAACAGTGCTGTCGTCAGCATACCCAAAGGTGCCGGGTTTTAGCAGATCATTAATGTGCAATAAAAAAAATGTTCCTGAGAGAACTGACCCCTGAGGGACCCCAGCATTAATACCCAATTGGTCCGAAGTGCAGCCATCGATAACCACTCGAATGGACTGATCTCTCAGGAAGTCTGCAATCCAATCACACAGACCACCGGGCAATGAAGGAAGCTTACCAATGAGGCTTTCGTGCCAGACCCTATCGAAAGGCTTCGAGATGTCGAGGGAGACGGCAAGCGCTTCTCCGTGTCTCTCGATGGCCTCACTCCATATGTAAATGGCATACGCTAGAAGATCCCCAGTAGACCGATTTCGGCGTAAGCCGTATTGACGGTCACTGAGGATATCGTTAGATTCTAGGTATGCCAGGAGCTTTTTGTTAAGTACACGCTCCATACTCTTACAGAGTATGGACGTTACAGAGATGGGTCTGTTGTTGGCCGGGTCAGCTCGACTGCTCTTCTTGGGCACAGGCTGTACGTTGGCTTGCTTCCAAGCATTCGGCACTTTTCCAGTCTCATGTGAAAGGCGGAATGGACGTGTCAAGATCGGAGACAGTTCAGGCGCACAGGTTCTAAGGACTATTGCTGGTATTCCGTCAGGGCCGCTAGCCTTGTTCACGTCGAGGTTGCGCAGCACCCTACGAACGTCCTTTTGATGGATGCGAATGTCCGACATATTCGTCTCGCATCCAACAGGAGAAGGAGGGGGCCGCGAATCACCAGGATTCAGACGCGAAGATTCCGCAAAAAGAATGCAAATAAATTTGCCTTCTCCTCAGCGGAGTGGGCCAACGACCCGTCGGGTTTCAGCAGTGGTGGTAGTGAGGTACGGCAGAAGTTCGGCTCAAACGGCTTAGCCAGGGACCCAAACGTTTTACTACCTGCTGGGTAAGAAGCAAGTTTGGTCCCTATTCGGCCAATGTGGTCGAACCGAGACCTTCGCAACACCAACTTGCAGGACTTGGCAGCCCTGTTGAAGGCCTTCTTCTTCTGACCCACGTCACCCGCTTTGCGCGATCTAGCGTCGACCCATGCCAGGTACGCCTCATGCTTAAGCGCGTCGGCGCGATAACATTCGACGCCAAACCATGGCCGGTCAACGCTGGACATTGTCACATCAGAGAACGGAATGTAGTACTCCATTCCCTGACGCAACACATCCGTCACGGCGTCCGCGCACAACGAACGATCAGCCGAAGAAAAGCAAGTAGGCTGCCAAGGATAGCATGCAAAGAAAGATCGCATGCTATCCCAATCTGCTGACCTGTACCGCCAAACCCGCCGGGTGCCTCTTGGGCTGGGATCGGGCGGGGAGTAGACGGACACAGACATCACCAGACAGTGGTCGGAACTACCCAACGGTGAAGTTATCGACACAGAGTATCGATCTGTTGTCAGCAGAAGGTCCAAGCAATTGGCCATGCGCGAATCAACATCCGGCACCCTTGTTGCCCCCTGGACCAGCTGGGTAAGGTTTAGTGCAAGCGAAAGCTTACGCATCTCCCGTCCAGCATGGTCAGTGCACTGGTATGGGAAGAGCCACTCCTGGTGGTGGGCATTAAAGTCCCCGAGTAACACTAACTGGGCGGAAGGGTACCGCTGCTGTGCCGCATCAGCCGCCTCACTGAGGTACTCTGTGAGCCTGGTTGTCTCCTGATCTCCGCTGTGCGACCGGTAGACACAGGCGTAGATAATTTTATCCAGACCTGTGTCCACCAGAGCCCAAAGCGTTGAGAATCTGGAGTCCTCAAGGTTACGGAGACGCCGATATCAAGTGTCGTCGCGGGCGTACATACACACACCCGCGCGTGTTTTAAAATTGTGCTCCAGGGTAAACCCTGGGTAAGACAAGTACGACACGTCTGGCGGACTCGCTATCTGCGTCTCCGCAAGGAAAAACAGTGCAGGTTTCTCAGCCTCCAGGTGGTAGTGGACTGCAGAGAGATTTGAGTGCAGACCTCTAATGTTGGTGAGGTGCACTTTGTGGGGGAGGGGGTGCAGCCGCTGTTGAACTCCAGTATTTCGTTTCCTTGCCATGATTGTGTGTGAGTGAAGGGAGGAGAGGAGATGGAAGTGAGACGAGGTTCCACGCTGCTAACCTACAGACACGCACTGATAGGACGCCATCATTGGGGCACTAGTCTGGAGACTGCGGGGACGCCCGAGCCCCCCCCGGAATGTCCATCGGGCCCTCCTCATCTGGTCGTCAACCAGCATGATGGTGCATTCCGGGATTTTTCGACAGTTGCGGGACAGCCTTTCATGTGTGGCTGACACACTACTTGGGCCCCCAACTACCTGCGGTCGGCCAGCGGTGCACCGTGCCTCGGATCCCGCTACCCTCCGCGACCAGTCTCCCGATACGTCCCAAACAGCGCGCGTCAGGCTAGTCAGCCTGCAGTGGAACAGCTATCTCGACCCAATTCCTCTAGTGGCTACACCGAGCATCGTACCGGAACACGGCTAGGCCGCTTGGCGGTACGTCTTTGCCCGGTGGGTGGTCATAAGCCTTCGGCCGAAGCCTACCACCAGTAAGTGTCACCTGATTTGCACCACCCGGGGACCACGTGTAGGGGATCAAATGGTACACTCCTACGGACGTGGGTGACTCGGCCCCCAAAAAAATCCGTGTGTCTTTTAAAGTCACCCAACACCAAGGTCTTACTATTGTATTGAGATAACAAAAAGTCCCAGCCAGTCGTTGATGTCGTCACAGAAGATGGACAGTAGACCGCAATAATGGCTTTGATGTCGTCACAATTAAATAGTTCAACTTTAACTATTTGTATGCCTGGATTTGGACTGTTTATTAAGCTGATGCTAGACTTCAAGGAGTTATGAACTATAATTACTACGCCTCCGTAGCCATCAGATCGATAATTCCTGTAAATAATATAATTTTTAAATCTAAGTTCCGACTCGGGATCTAACCAAGTTTCACTGAGGGCAGCAACGTGGATTTTTTCTAGTATGAGTAGATTTTCAAAATTGAGCAACTTAGGCTTTAAAGCTTTGACAGTTCCATTGGATTATATTTAAATATTTATTATTAATTCGCTGATACATTATGTAACGTTGTTCCAAACTCAAATCAACTCTTCAGTAACGGCCACTGTGATACATTACCTGCTACTAACCATACTATCACCCACTCTGTACATACTTTTAGGATATTTTGGAATTAAACAAATATTGTGTCACTTTGGGTAAAAAACACTTTTTATTTTTTTCTAAATAAATCTCTGATCGTAACATTACCATCCGAAATTCTTTTTGTTTCCGGCTTTCTGTACTTAGTGTTTATATTTTCTGCTTCACTACTTTCGGATTCTACCTCGGAGCGGGGTACGTCCCAATTTTTAAAGTTAAATTTGTTAGGTGTAGCTTGGGGTCTTGGCTTATCCTTTTTCTTAGAGGTAGTCTTCGGTTTATATTGCTGATCCTGACTTGAAACTTCTTTTGCGATGTAAACATCCGCCGAGAATTGGTTGTCTTCACTTGGCTTATCAGTGTATGTGGATCGCTGGGTAAATACACGGGCTACCGGAGGTGGTGACGCGATATTTGGAGAGTCTGAAGCAGGGTACATCGTCAGGGCCTTATGATATGTGCAGTTGAATTCCGCCATAATGAGGCGGA
This sequence comes from Orthosia gothica, assembly GCA_949775005.1. Lineage (NCBI taxonomy): Eukaryota > Metazoa > Arthropoda > Insecta > Lepidoptera > Noctuidae > Orthosia > Orthosia gothica. Next base: position 100,788 of record OX459057.1, read on the forward strand.
TTTTCCTTTGTTTCTTATAGGTAGGGCATTCTTTGGAAAGCGCTATGTGTTGTCCTGAGCAATTCGTGCATTTCAACCGGTGTCGCAGTTTGCATGACCTCCACTTTGTTTTGGGCAAACTATCTTGCTGACACATCTTTTGGCGATGTGGCCAAATTTCCAGCACCGCGAACATTGTGACACTGGGAACACGTATTTATCAACATTGATTTTAAGGTTGTCCACACAAACATAAGCTGGCAAGAAATGACCCTTAAAACACAATCGTACGGTTTCGCATGGAATCCAACCATCTCCATTATCGTCACGACGATTAAGACGTTTTAGAGAAACAAGTTCTGCAGGGCTAGGACACGAGATATCTGCAAATATCTGCTCCTCATTTAGTTCCAGGTCCACATCTATCTATATCTATAAAAGCGAAAGGTGACTGACTGACTGACTGACTGACTGATCAATCAACGCACAGCCAAAACTGCTAAGCCTAGAAGCATGAAATTTGGCAGAAAGGTTCTTCAAGTGATGTAAGTGTGCACTAAGAAAGGATTTTTGGAAATTCAACCCCTAAGGGGGTAAAAAGGGGGTTGAAAGTTTGTATGAAAAATTTAATTCCTTCGACCAAAATTCTTGAAACTTAGCACAAATAGTATTCTAAGTAAATGATAAAGATTGACATTATTAGTTTTTCAAAACTACCCCCAAATGATGATTTAGGGGGTGTTGAAATTTGTATGTATTTGTCTGTAAAAATCAGATTTCTTTGATCAATAAACTTGAAACATGCCACAAATATTTATCTAAATGAATAATAAAGATTGCTACTATAATTTTTTGAAACTAAATAGACTAAAGACTAAATAGACGATTTAGGGGTGTTAATTTTTTTTTGAAGAATCTTATTATTTCAGTTAACACGTTGAACGCCATGGCAGACACCAGTTGACCGACAAACAATACATTTTCAATTGTGTCTCATTTCCGGGCAGTTAAGGTGTTAATAAACTTGAAACTTTACATAAATACCATCCTAAATAAACAATAAAGGTTGTCATTATTAGTTTTTTGCAACTACCTCCAAAAGACGATTTAGGGGATGTTAATTTTTTTGAAGAATCTAATTTCTTGGGTCAATAAATATGAAACTTTGCTTAAATACCAACCTAAATAAACAATAAAGGTTTTCATTATTAGTTTTTCGAAACTACCCTTAAAATACGATTTCGGGGTATTACTTTTACTGCACATAGCTTCTTTTTAAGATGTAGGGGAGCACTTAGTAGGGATTTTTGGAAATTCAACTTTTGAAGGGGTTAAAAGGGAGACATTTATTTGTATGAAAAATCTTATTCCTTTGGCAAACTAATAAAGGTTGGCATCATTAGTTTTTCGGAATTATCCCCAGAAGACCATTTAGGGGTGTTAAAATTTCTTTAAAGAATCAAATGGCACTAATACGGGGAACTACCGAACTGGACCGTTTGTCTCAGGTAAACATAGTTGTGAGTGACGTTTTAGTGTTGCGTAATTTACGCTGTATTAGGTTTTTGTGTTGTGTCGCGTAATTTACGCAGCATTCGTTTTCATACTAAAGTAATTTTTGGGCCACCCGAAATTATGCATCTCAAAAAACCCGACCAGTCTTCTGCTCCCTCCCTCCTTCTATACATATAAAAAAAAATCTTATTCTATACATATAAAATGCTTTGTCCTGAATGACTGACTGACGGATCAACGCACAGCCTAAACCGCTGATCGTAGAGACCTGGAACTTGGAGAGTATGTTTTTGTATGACGTAGGCATCCGATAAGAAAGGATTTGCCGAAATTCTTCCCCTAAAGGGGAGAAAAAGGGGGACAAAGTTTGTATGAAAAATCTAATTCCTTCAACTAATATTCTTGAAACTTGGCATAAATAGTAATCTAAGTAAATGATAAAAGGTTGACATTATTAGTTTTTTGAAACTACCCTCACAAGTGGATTAAGGGGGTATTGAAGTTTGTATCGAAGAATTTTATTTCATGGGTTACTAAACTTGAAACATTGCACAAATCCTAACTTAAATAAATTATAAGGTTGTTATTATTAGTTTTTCGAAACTACCCCCAAAAACAGATTTACGGGGTGTTAAAGTTTTTTTGAATAACTAACCCCAAAATACGGTTTTTAGGGGTGTTAATGTTTTTTGAAGAATCTTATTTCTTGAGTTAATAAACTAGAAACTTGACATAAATATCAACTTAAGTAAACAATAAAGGTTGTCATTATAAGTTTTTAGAAACTACTCTCAAAAGTCGATTTAGGAGGAGTTAAAGTTTTTTTGAAAAATCTTATTTATTGGGTTAATAAACTTGATACTTGACAAATATACCAACCTAAACAAACAATAAAGGTTAATATTAATAGATTTTCGAAACTGCCTCCAAAATACGATTTAACAGGTGATAAAGTTTTGTTAAAGAATTTTATGTCTTGGGTTAATAAACTTGATAGTTGACATAAATACCAACCTAAGTAAACAATAAAAGGTTGTCATTATATTTTTTCGAAACTACCCCCCAAAATAGGATTAAGTGGGTGTTAAAGTTTGTTATGAATCATACTGGACAAGGTTTCGTTTTTGATGTATGATGTGGGATCTAGGGGAGCACGAAGAAGGAATTTGCGGAAAATCAACCTTTCACCATCATTATCATTTCAGCCAAAAAACGTCCACTGCTAAACATAGGCCTTCCCCAAGCGCCGCCACACTGATCGGTCCTGTGCGTTTGGCATCCACCGGACTCCCGCAGCCTTGACCGGGTCGGACTTCCTAATTTGCGTTTTCCGGTTCGCAGTCACCACTGAACTGTCAACCTTTTAAGGGGGTGAAAAGGGGGCAATTTGTTTGTATGAACAATCTCATTCCGTGGAGATAAAGTAAATAATCAAAGTTAACATGATACGTTTTTTAAAACTACCTCCCCCCTGATAGGGTTAAGTGATTTTAGTTTTTTTGAGACATCTTACTGAGCAATCTAACTAAAATAAACAAAAAGAGAAAAAGGGTATATTAAGTTTTAAGGGGCGGATTTTACTTTGTAGCGGTAACCTAAAATGTTAAGTCAAAAACGAATCGTCCCAAACCTATAAACCGTAGAACTTTACAAAACCACATTTTATTTGGTTTAATAACAGCTTATTTTTGGTTGCCATCACACGAACAAAGTCGCGGGCGGAGTTAATATTATAAATGTGAAAGTAACTCTGTCTGTCTCTCTGTCTACCTTTTCACGCTTAAACCGCTGAACCGATTTAAATGTAATTTGGTTCGGAGATATTTTGAGACCCTGGGCAGGACATAGGATAGTTTATATCCAAACATACTTACGGAAATCATACTTAAGGGAGTGGAAAGAGGGGTAGAAGTTTGTATGGAAAACCTACAATATTAAGCCGCGATATAAAAAATAAGCAATTCGAATTACTAATGCTTCGCAGACGAAGTCGCGGGCAACAGCTAGTTTTTAATAATACCGTAAGAGTAACCTACTTCCATGGACTTAAATAATCTCCATCCCATTGATGTAAACTTCTCATAAGAAATAAACCTCTCAGCACTTAAATCATTATTGAATTCTACTCTTATTCGGTATGGGTTAATGTATTTAATTTTTAGTGTATCACAGAAGCCTTGTTCCCTAAATAGCTTAGCTAAGCTGAACTGTTTGGGCAGCTTTTCTGAACTTGATACAAAGACCTCAATTTTATTACAGTCTTCTTTTGCCTTTTTCCCGCTACGATCTACTACAGTCCATTCCATATCGTCTTCTTCTCTGCGGCGTTTACTTGGTATTGAAACTTCTACATCATCGAATCGTACTTCAGTCGAGTTTTGTTCATGTGAACAGTTGTATTGGGCTGCCTCTGTAACCATGCTGACTTCTTCTAAGTTACGGTCGCTTATAATGCTATTTGAATCACTTTCTTCCTTTTCGAAATAAGACATTATCATAAAAACAACTCATTCGACGCATAATAACACATAACGCTGGGAGCACGACACGCGGTGCGCGTGCGCTCAATATCTGTGTTGTGACTTTGTGAGCGACACGAAAGTACGACGCGGGGATAGTTAGTTCGTCAAGGACACGACGCCAACACGATCACTCCGTGCGAGTGTCGCCTCGAGACTGATCTACTTTGACTTGTGACTTTGTAGTTTTTCATTTGTAAGTCGGTAGTATTTTTTTTGCAAAAAAGATTTTTTTATTTTAATGTATCTTTAAATATTTCGTGTTAAATACCATAACTGTGTTCTTGTTGTTAGAAAAAAATAAGTAAAAATTGTTGTACTAGACTAAATGCCAGTAACTGACAAAGTTACCGTGTACTAGCTAAGATTTACGAAATACTGTGATTGAACTATGTAAAGATGCTGATAAATTCTTTACTTCATCACAGTAACTGTTATTTTGCCGTATTTTAATCTAATTTACTTAACGTTCAGGGAAAATACACTAAAAGAAATATTTTGTAAATATGAATGTAGTCAACAGATGTTAAGTGAGCGCATGCAGGAGGCCTGTGAGTTGGTGGACCTGGTCAAGTATAATGCAGAGAGGTATGAGTCATTGACTAACAACCTCACCTGTAGTTGTGCTGCCGCTCCGCCACCTCTCATTTCACAACATGTTGCTCCTATAACTTTACCCATCGATCATACTGCAACAAATTTGAACCCCTCCAAAAGTAATGTCTTAGTATATTCTGATAGTTTCGGAACAGGTTTTGGATCATTGTTAAATAACCGTTCTAAACATACAATAGTGAACCATTGTTATCATAAATTGCATTTTAATGAGCTTATTCATAAAATTCAACAGACACAATTGAATGAGCAAACTACTGTAGTTCTTATTTTTGGAAATAGCCTTAGTGTAACAAAAAGGGACATAGTTAATGGTATTGATACCCTACTTAAGTTAAGATTAGGCAAATTGATACTATGTGCATTGCCCTATTCTGACAAATTACTTGTTCAGGAAAATGAATACATATCTAGTTTAAATAACTTGATGCATTTTATCTTGTCGTCATAGTGACCGTTTATTGTTTTTTGACACCAACAATTTTGTTAGTGATTTTGTTTTGATTCGGAAACATATGTTTCTTCCCAAAAATAGCCGACATTTATTAGCTACATTGTTAGCTTTTAATATACACACAGTTATTGATAATTTAACTGAAACTAGGTTTAGTGATTTAACAGTATTATCCAGTTTTCTGATAATACTACTGTAGACCCTTTAAACTATTAGAGCCGACAAAAGAGAAGACGAATAGTAATATTTTACTATATCATCAAAATATAAATCGCTTCTCCGGCAAAATTTCAGACGTGGAATTGTTAGTAGATAAATACCACATGGATATCCTATGTTTTTGTGAAACTTGGTTAAAACCAGATAGGATGTTGTTTAATGTAAATAATTTTTCAGTTGCCAGCGCGTACAACAGATCTACAGTGGGTGGTGGTACCTTGATACTTTGTAACAGTCATCTCAAATATAAGGAAAGGAAGGATATCACTGCTTACTCTGTTGATCGCTTATGTGAGGTAGCATGTGCAGAGGTCGAGGGGCATACTATCTTGTGTGTTTACAGACCACCAGCATCAAACTTGTCATTGTTTTTAATTTCAATGGAAGAACTATTATGTAAACTTTTCAGAGATAATAAATTAGTCTTTGTTTGTGGTGATTTAAATATAGATCTGTTAGTCAATTCACCTGAAAAATGTAAGCTCATTTTATTGTTCAAATCATTCAACTTAAAATATTTATTTAATGAACCAACAAGAATAACAGGAACTTCAGCTTCGTGCATAGACAATGTATTCACTAATTGTAAAGTAAAAGATTCGTTTGTAATTAGTGGCGTTAGGTCAGACCATACTGGTCAACTAGTATCTTTTGAGTCGGATATAAAATTAAACCTAGTTAAATCAATTCGATTAAGACCTCTTACTAAAAATAAATAAAATTCTTTTAATAATAACGTTTTTAGTAACCTTTGTAACGCCAGTTTTGATTCAAAAGACCCCAATATAAATTACGGCACGTTGTTTTCTACAATTTGCCATGAATTCAATAAAACGTGTCCTGTAAAAACAGTTAAAGTCAACAATTCCAAATCAAAATTTAGTGAATGGGCCACTGTGGGCATAAGAAAAAGCCGAGATATCTTATATAATTTATATTACGAAAAATCTTTGACTTCCGATAAAGTTTTTCACACTTATATTAGAAACTATTCCAAAATATTTAAAAGAGTCTGCGCTCAAGCAAAATCTCAAATAATAATTAACAAAATTGGTGTTTCAAATAATAAAATAAAAACTGTGTGGCAATTAATAAATAGAGAAACTGGAAAGACACAACAACGCGATCAGAATGAGTTGTCTTTGAAAATAAATAATCAAACCATTTCTGATGAAGCAAGAAGTCGCTGAGACATTAGAAAAGTTCTTTACCAACATTCCGTTAGAGGTTACGAAGTCTCTTCCCTCCTCATCTAAATTAGCTGAAGCTCTTCTTAAAGAAAACTTTACCAAAGACATACCGACCTTTAAATTTAAACCAATATGTATTGATACAATTAAAAACGTGTTCAAAAGTCTCAATATAAAAAATACTGAAGACTTATGGGGGATATCCGTTAGGGTTCTTGAAGATATTATTGACTCAATTGCTCCTGTCCTAACAGGCATATTCAATCACTGTTTGGACAGCGGCACGTTTCCTGACTTAATGAAACACAGCAAAGTAGTACCAATTTTCAAATCAGGTTGTAAGAGTGATCCCTCTAATTATAGACCTATATCCGTGCTTCCAGCATTGAGTAAAATCTATGAAAAAATCATGCTGGATCAGATGTTGTCTCACTTCAATTCAAATGGGATCCTGCATAGTCAGCAGTTTGGTTTCACGAAAGGTAGGTCGACTACGGACGCGGGAGTAAAACTCATCAGTCACATTTTGGAATCTTGGGAGAAGTCCCAGGATGCCATTGGCATTTTCTGTGATCTCTCAAAAGCGTTCGACTGCGTCGACCACAACACACTGATCTGTAAATTACACCACTACGGAATTCGAGGACAAGCTGCTGATCTTGTGCTTTCATATTTATCAAACAGACAGCAAAAAGTGAATGTTAATGGGGTGACGTCCTCCGGGTCTCTAGTCAAGATGGGCGTGCCCCAAGGTTCAATTCTCGGCCCTTTCCTTTTTCTTGTTTACATTAATGGTCTCCCTTTTATGATGGCCAAATTATCAGATATAATTCTATTTGCTGATGATACTTCGCTAATTTTTAAAATAGATAGGAAAGATACGGATGTCTTACAAGTCAACGAAAGTCTTATTATTCTCACAAAATGGTTCGCAGCTAACAATCTTTTACTGAATGCGACAAAAACTAAATGTCTTAAGTTCTCTTTACCAAATGTACCACAACGTGACCTAAATTTAAATCTTGACGGCAAAAGTCTTGAAGTTATGGCTGAAACTATATTCTTAGGGATTACTATCGTTTCAAAACTGCAGTGGGGCGCGCACATTAGAACTCTTTCGGGTAGGTTAAGTTCAGCTGCATATGCAGTAAGGAAAATAAGGCAGTTAACCGATGTAGCCACAGCTAGGTTAGTATATTATGCTTATTTCCACAGTATTATGTCTTATGGCATTCTGCTGTGGGGATCAGCAGCAGATGTTGACTCAATTTTCATCTTACAAAAGAGGGCAATCCGCGCGATCTATAAAATGGGTCCTCGCGAGTCCCTTAGAGAAAAATTTAAAGAAATCGATATACTGACTCTACTTTCACTCTATATTTTGGAATGTATTTTGTATGTCCGCAAAAATCGAGGGCTTTTCAAAACTAGAAGCGACTTACATAATTTAAATACACGCAGTAAGCACGAAATTGTAATACCCAAATTCAGATTAACAAAAACTTTGCTAGTTTTTGTTAATCTGAATTTGGGCTTCGTCTTTTTATATAAACAGTATACGCTTTTATAACAAGTTGCCAAAGTCAGTTATAGAACTGACCGATGGAAAGTTCAAAAACTACATCAAACGTGTCCTTGTTAAAAAAGCATATTATAAAATCAAGGACTACGTTGAAGATAAAAAATTTGGCTTTAGCTCCTTCTGCGCATGCGGCTTCCCTGGTAACTCATAAACGGCACAAATATGTGGTTGTCTCTAACTATTCTCAATCTCATTAATTCTTTGTTTTTTTTCCTTCTTTTGATTATTCTTTTTACAATGGTTTTCAATCATCTTCATAGCCCTTTGCTAAGAATAGTTACAGCACTGATAACAATATTTGTGCCACATGTTAGATTTAGTCTTTTTATTATTTTACTTTTGTATAGATTCCTTTACCGATTATTTTGTAAATGTGTGAACATTGTAGGCCTTCTAGATGCTTGTTAACTTTTTAACTCGTTTTATTTTCTTTTGTTTAAATAATATGTAATCTTTTTTTTTTTTTTTTTCTTACGACTTATTGTCGGGCCTACGTTGTCCCCACATATCTAAGTACTAATGCTGTAACAAGGAAATATTGTCAAACCAAACCATTTTTTTAAAAGAGTAACCATGGAGTTTCTTGCCGGTTCTTCTCCATAGGAAACGACCAACCCGAACCGTGCACATTGTCGACGTTTTATAAGTGCCCATGTAGGCCTATATGAAAAAAAAAAAAAATGAAATTGAAAATTGAACGAAATTTTGTTAACTGTGAATTTAGTAAATAAAATTGCTGTGTTTAACTTAAAATGATAAAAGCTAGCGATGGTTGTCCAATCCAGTATTTTATAATACTGTGTTATAGACTAAACATTGCAAATTTATTTATTAAAAATGATATAATTTTCTTCCCAAAAATGTATAAAAAAAAAACAGAATTGACGTGTCCAGGTAAATAAAAGAAATACATAATTACAAATTACATTTTAATGTTAAAAAAGCTAAACTAAACAAATCAGTCTCAAACTAGTACGCTTTCTAGACTTTAACATTAAATAACAATCTTATGAAAGTATTTTCAATCACTTTTCAGAAAAAGTTGATATTACAAAAAAAAAAGTGCTGACTCGTAGTCACACCAGATTATCACACCAGTATGACAAACAGGAATGTTTTTCTCGTTTGTCACACCACTGATTTTTCCACACCATGTATACGATAATTTCTAGTGCAGTACCTATATCTTCTATAATATAAAAATGAATCGCAAAATGTGTTGGTAAGCGCATAACTCAACAACGCCTGGACCAATTTGGCCAATTCTTTTTTTTAAATGTTCGTTGAAGTTCAAAGATGGTTTTTACGGGGAGAAAAATTCTAATAATTGCCGGGAAAAAAATAAAAACAGCCCTTTTCTTTTTCCAATACAAAAGTTTTCTAACTAAAACGTAGAGTAAATTTGAGCTTTATTGCTATTGTATAAGCTATTTTTCTTGGTGTAGGGTAGGGTAGTGTAGGGTAGGGTAGTATAGGGTAGGGTAGTGTAGGGTTGGGTAGTGTAGGGTTGGGTAGTGTAGGATAGGGTAGGGTAGTGTAGGGTAGGGTAGTGTAGGGTAGGGTAGTGTAGGGTAGGGTAGTGTAGCGTAGGGTAGGGAAGGTAGTGTAGTGTAGGGTAGTGTAGGGTAGTGTAGGGTAGTGTAGAATAATGTAGGGTAGTGTAGGGTAGTGTAGGGTAGTGTAGGGTAGTGTAGGGTAGTGTAGGGTAGTGTTGGGTAGTGGAGGGTAGTGTAGGGTAGTGTAGGGTAGTGTAGGGTAGTGTAGGGTAGTGTAGGGTAGTGTAGGGCAGTGTAGGGTAGTGTAGGGTAGTTTAGGGTAGTGTAGGGTAGTGTAGGGTAGTGTAGGGTAGTGTAGGGTAGTGTATGGTAGTGTAGGGTAGTGTAGGGTAGTGTAGGGTAGTGTAGGGTAGTGTAGGGTCGGGTAGGGTAGGGTAGTGTAGGGTAGGTAGTGTAAAATGTTTGGTGTTTTTATGGTAAAACAAAGTTTGCCGGGTCAGCTAGTATTCTAATAAAGTCGATCTACTGATCGGCGCTTTTCATTTCGATTTTCTACTTTTAGTTATATTTCTGCCAACTTTTTCATATAAGGTACAAACTGTTTTCATTTCTTTGGAAAAACCAAATAAAACTAATACAAATGGAATTATTTAGCATATTTTGTGGTAAGTAATAATAATAAAAAAAACGTGTATTCATCTCCACAAATTACATCTATATTATAACTATTTACGTTGACAGATATTTAAAACAAGTTGTAATTTGTGGAATCTGGAGTCTAAACTAAGCCTAGGCTTGTATTTCAGAACTCCAGGCCCCCCATTACATCGATTTAAATAGACATTATACGAATGAGTACACAGAACCAACTAATACGAATGAGTGATGGTTTGTGTGGATGGTGCGTATGTGTGTATGCGTGTGTGTGAGTGGTGTATGTATAATAATTAATATTTTTTTGTACTTAAATATTATTCAATCAAATGGAAATTGAAATCGAAAAACAAAGAGAGGTCGACCAAAATGATAAAGATAATTTTATCATTTCCTGTCAATTAAAAAGTTTTTAATGGTGAAATATCATTGGAACATTTCCTTGAAACATTGCGTTAAAAACGAAATTTGAAAGGTTTAATTCGCCCGCGCCCCCCAAAAATCTATCCGCGCCATTTGAAAAACCAAACCAAAAACCAAACAATTGGCGCGGGTAGATTTTTGGGGGACGTGGGCGAATTAAAAAACTTGGTCAACCCTTCTTGTTTTCGATATCAATTTCCTTTTGATTGAAAAATACTGTTAATAATTTATTATTCAGTTACTAATGCCAAATCACCATGGCAAGTTACACGATCAAATGATAAAAATCTGCATGAGCGATTTGAGCGTATGGTAATCTCTCGCAGGGCTGATGTGAATTGGCCACCAAGGTCATGCGATTTGACATCGCTAGACCTTTTCTTGTAGGGTTTTTTGGAGTCGCAGGTCTATGCAAACAAACTACAATCGACCGATGTCATGATCATTGCTCAAATTCAGCCGGATCTATGCAGAAGAGTCATTGAAAATTGGACCACTCGGATCCGTGCTACTGTAAATAGCCCGGGCATTTGAACGATGTCATATCATATTCCACACTTAATGGCACAAATAAGCCTTTCAATTAAAAAAGAATTTTGTTAATACCTTACACACAGCTTATTTTATTTCATTTCTACATCTAGCCGCCCTTAGGTATTGAAAAAAAACGAAACAGAAAAACAATCCTGTGTGTCATACTGGTGTGATAATCGGTAAGGTTGAAAAACCCTTTAGTATAACTAGGACAGCACTAGTTGGAATAAATGGTGTGGAAAAATCAGTGGTTTGACAAACAAGAAAAATATTCCTGTTTGTCATACTGGTGTGATAATCTGGTGTGACTACGAGTCAGCAACGAAAAAAAAAACAAAATTAGAAAACTTCTAACAAATTACTATTCATGATTTGACTTATTAAACAAACGAGATCAATCAGCCATTATTTTTTAAAATAATTAAAAAAATAAGGAATATGTTTGTAAATAATGCAAAATATCTTATTTGGTAGGTCAGCCTTTTATGTAACGACTTTTTAAATTATTATTTTTCGTTCAAACTAACTGTACTTATTACGTGAAGGTGGTATTAAAATTCTTTAGTTTAGGATCTCTTGAATGATAGCTCACTTCATTATCACTCAAGAGATCTTGCATTATTTACATAATTAGATAAGGTTATCGAAAAACAACAAACTAATGTTTAGATAAACTCAACTAAAGATCCAGTTTAATAAAAATACTAAATTATATAAATAATCACATTATTAGGGCATCCAAACATTCCTCGGGGTAGCCTGATTCCCTAGAGAACGCGTCCCCAGGTGGCGGATAGCGGGATGCTCGATGGAGGGTCAAACCTCCATAGGGTAGGAGGGAAATAAAATACCTCCCGCGGACCACAAGGCCGGAGATGGATACTCCGATAACAAACCCCGCGCGTAGGCTTCTCCGACGTATTCGGAGTAGAGGATGCACGTGTGCTGGGCGTTTAGGCTGGAGCGTTCAGTAAGGATCGCGGCGGATGAGCCTTTAGCGGGCCAACGGTGGCGCCTAAGCCTCGTAGCAGGTTACAGTCTTGGCGTCAGGTGGTAACCGGCCGACAAAATTCAACCAAAACAGCCCTCCTATTTCACTATGAGCAGAGACAAGAAAGATAAGGGCAATGATACTAGGGCGTACCCCTCAAGCGACGCGAACATGAAAAGGGCGAAAAATGCTAGGGCGTTCCCCCCAAGCGACGACTTTGACAAAAACGCATGTTCGCAGTCCGTGCATACTTTAAGAATAGCGACGTGGAATCTGGGATTCCTGACAGGCCGTACTCAACAACTAGCAGAAACATTGAAACGAAGGCATATTAACATTTTCTGCGTACAAGAAACGAAATGGAAGGGATCCAAATCCAGTGACCTAGGGATGGGGTACCAGCTGGTCTACCATGGACAAAACAGTAAACAGAACGGCGTGGGCATTGTCCTCGATTATCACCTCAAAAATAGAATTATTAGTATCGAGAGAAAATAAGATAGGCTGATAGGCATAAAATTGGCATTAGACAAACAACCTATTATAAATGTAATCTGTACATATGCAACACAAGTAGGATGCAAAGATGAGGAAAAACATTCTTTTTGGGAGGAAATTGACGAATATTTAGCCAGCATACCATCACATGAAACAAAATTTGTCATGGGATACCTAAATGGGCATGTGGGAGTGGTTAATAAGACATACAGCGATGTCCACGGAAGCTTTGGCTATGGGAATCCTAACAAGGAAGGCGACTATATACTGGAATTTGCATTTAGACATGAACTATCAATAATTAACACCATGTTCAAGAAGAAAAATGAACACCTCATAACATACAAAAGTGGAGGGAAATGTTCTCAAATAGACTTAATTTTAGTCGATAGAAGATCAAGGACCAATTTCAAAGATTGCAAAGTCATTCCAGGGGAATCACTTACCTCCCAACATAGAATACTGGTGGGTGTATTTAAATTACCTAAGCCTATAAAGACTCAGACAGATAAAACTCCTCGAATAAAATGGAAAGAACTTTCCAGCTCTAAGGGCGATTCATTCCTCGAAGATATGCACGACTACCTACACCAGGAGCTTGCAAAAGACTCTGACAATGCAGACGATATGTGGTCAAATCCGTCTTTTATTCACTAGTTGCATAATATACTATTATTTTGTCTAGGAACTTAAATAATCAATTGCCAGCATAATTAAATTAATGTTTTAAATTAATGTTTTACTGAAAATAATTCTTTAGTTAAAACCATTTCCCCAAAAGGTCCAATGTTTATTTAATAAATGCTCATTATAACAATGTATATTATGTTTATGTTAATTCTCTTATAAAACAGTATCTTAGGTACTGTATTATTGCCAGGTAATATAATTATAATCTTGAAATCTTGAGCTAATCTGTAAAACAGTATTTGGAAAAAAATGCTGTGTTTTAGGCTAGCATGAGCGTTTTACTGTGTTCTTATCTAAAGTTTATACCTTACAGTATTTATTGTTTGTTACCATTAACACATTATTCTCTTACTTACTGTTTTCAAGTTATGTAATATGTAGGCTGTGTTTTGTTTTATTATTTGGTTTTAGTTTGTAAAAGTTACTGTGTTTTTAGTAGCCGTATCTCTGGAACCAGAAGAGCTAAAAATAAACCAAAAATTTTGCCAGGGAGGGTTCAGTCTCGTTGTTACGGGAATAAAAAAAAGTGAGAACACAGTAAGTTAAGATACTGTGTTTTCAACTACGGCGGCAGAAAATATCTCGGAATTAAGGTACTGACCGTAGACAATCTCTAACAGAACGCTCAACCGACAGCAAAAACATCTAAAGTGGAAATGCATTGATCATACGCTCCGGATGTATCCCAATTTGAATCGTCAACGGAACAGAAAGCGTGACCTTGCCCATCAAACCCGGCGACGCACCGGTGTTGAGAGATGCGAATAGTATCGGTATGACATGGACCGAGTTAAAGCATGAAGCTTAAGACCGACACCATTGATATGAGGACAGCTCGGGACTAAGGATCTAAGGTCAAGTAAGTCAAGGCCCTGCTCTAGGTTAAAAACTTAGGTTTAACTCAGTTTATGCTATGGGACCGTAGTTTTTTTTTAAACACAGAAACACATGTTCATGTTCACGCTTTAACTGAGATGTTTGATTTTCATTATGTCAGGCAGTGTAATTTAAATTTTCGTACGAGTGACCTAAAACAACTGCATTTTCCAAACAATTACATTTTAATTGTTTTTCATATCAACAGGTTACACAAGGTGAAGCGGCTGCAAACGCTGTTAAAACATCCCGAGATATGTTTATCTTACACAACAAGAAAGACGCGAAAATAACAACTTCACAGTTAACATCAGAACTAGGTGATTCTTTTATATGTATTAAGTAGATCATGCATGGTTGTAGACTTGTGTGCAAGTCGCCTGAAAGTTGTGGTCCAGGCATGCTTCCTGTTCTGTCGTGATTCTGGTTCTTAGTTTGAACTCTCATTATATCACTGTGTCTTTGGAAGCATGCGGAACAGGGTGTAAAGTCTTAAAAACCTACGGTTAAAGATATTTATTTCCCAAAAGAATTAACAAATTCACTTATAAAAGGTGACATAAAAGGTTTATAATAATGTTATATGCCAGTAAGCGTAGATAAAAACAGAAACAAGCATGCATATTAAAACTAACATTACAAAAATAATAGTTTAAAAAAACTAAAAAACACGCTTTTTATAGAAAACCGAACTAAAAAATAGAAAATAAATTTAAATAAATTTAAATAAATTTAAATTAAGAATATTGTTAAAAATTACAATAAATATAAATTAATAATAGTGTAAATAAATTTTTTTTTTTTTTTTTTAAAAGCGTGGGTTGCATGGTGTCAATAGTTATAAATATTTAATTGACAGATATGAGTAGAGTGATTATCATTTCGATAATATCTTAAAAAGCACCCAAATACAAAGTTGTTTGTAGATTATTATTGATATAGTCATCTAATAACAAAACTATTCAAGTTCCGGTGATCTGACAATCTTACTAATCAGAAGGTTTCTCGTTATTACATAGCTG
Source organism: Orthosia gothica (assembly GCA_949775005.1). Lineage (NCBI taxonomy): Eukaryota > Metazoa > Arthropoda > Insecta > Lepidoptera > Noctuidae > Orthosia > Orthosia gothica. The sequence goes on from OX459057.1 coordinate 116,045, forward strand.
TATAAAATAGTCTTATGGATTTTTAGTATTTAATCATTTACTCAAATTTGTTTAGTTCTCGTATTAAATTATTAAATCTGGTTATTAGTCATAGAAATTATAACATCCGCCATGTTGACAACTTTGCGTAATAAGAATAACATAATCAAACACATTTACTTCGTCAAATGTGCAATAGTTAAAATGAGAACAAATCTAAAAGTTCTACAATAAGTGTGCCCGTTTTATTTACACATCTCGTATTAGTTAGACATTGAAATTAGCATAACAAATGATCTTCATTCAAAAAGATCAATAACTGATTCCACAATGAGCCAATAGATGGCGCTGAACTCAAAACCCAACTTAAATAGACATTGACACTTAAAATGATTAAATAGGATAATGAATTAGCAAATTCACGCCTACGCGGCGACATATATATATATCTATTTATTTTTGTTTATGTAGATTGTACTATCATTATTTATTTTGGATTAATCGAAAGGTATTTATATAAAATATAATAATAAAAAAATATATATTAAAAGATCTTTTCCAGATCTTTTAATATATATTTTTTTAAAGTCTTCTTGTAAATGAATGACGATTTGACTTCTTTTATGTGTTTAGGTAGTTTGTTATAGAAGTTGGCACCCTCATACATAATATTCCTCTCTCCATATTTAGTCCTAGGCTGGGTTAAGCAGATGTCATTAGCTTGTCTTGTTAAGATTTTATAAATTTGTGCCCTTTTTGGAAATATTATCTGAGAATGTATTTCTTTAGTTAGAATTTTTCTTACGAGTATGCATGTGTTGTACTTATATATTAAAAAGATTCATAAGCTGTGTTTCTTTGTTGATTTTTTCAGAAGGAGTTAAATAGTTATACCTAAATAGTGTTTTGATTATTTTATTTTGGGCAATTTGTAGTATTTTTAGGTTTGATTTGGCAGCAGTTCTCCAGACCTCAATCAAGTAGTACAAGTGAGATTTAACCAAAGAGCTATAAATAGTATATCGCACATGTCTTGGAAGACACCGCACTATACCACGGAACGCACCTGTTAGTGATGTGAGCTTGTTCTTGAGACTCTCAATATGCGGTTTCCATGTTAATTGATCGTCAAGTATAAGACTCAGATATTTTTCTTGATGAACTCTCTTTAGCATTTGACCATCAATATGTAAGTTACTGTGCTGACCAATCTTTTTGTTTTTTGCTGCGAATGTAATATAATTGGTTTTAGATATGTTTATTGTTAGTAAGTTTGATTTAAGCCAAGTATGTAAGAGGTTCAGATCATGTTGAGCTTGTTCTATGATTGAGTTCATTGAAGTACCCGAGTAAAATAAACAGGTGTGATCAGCGTACAGCGCTATATCCCCCTTTAGACCGATTTCATGCATGCTATTTATGTAGATTAAAAATAATAATGGCCCAAGAATTGAGCCCCGGGGGACGCCGTAGGTGATTTGTCGAGGTCCGCTTTGGACTTCACCGATTTTCACTACTTGATATAGTCCTTGCCAAACTTCTTGGCCGCCCTGAAGTTGGTTTACCGGATGCGCGAGGCACGAAACGGTGCTGATTTTGTATGAGATTTACTACTGCGCAGCCATTGTAGACAACTTCAGGGCGGCCAAGAAGTTTGGCGAGAACTATATCTGCTACTAAGATATGATTTTAAAATTTTAAGAGTGGATCCTGAGACACCTAGATGATTTAATTTTAACAAAAGTATATCGTGACTAAAAGTATCAAAAGCTTTTTTTAAATCTACATAAACGTAATTTGCTTACTATCGATATTAGATTTGGTTTTTTCTCACTAGATCGGTTGCAGCTGTAACCGTGTTTGACTTTTTTGATTTTAGAAATGCACTAAGTCGGTTATGCAATATTTTTTCAAACACCTTTGATAATATTGGTAATACAGATATTGGTCGGTAATTACCTGGATCTGATCTGTGGCCCGACTTGTATATGGGGCTGACTTTTGCAACTTTCAAGGATTCTGGGAAATTTCCTTCTGTTAGACACCTATTAATACAAAGAGTTAGGTTTTCCGCTATTTGATCTTTAATACATTTTATAATTTTTGTACTTATTCCATAGTGTTTGCATCTAAATTTTCAATTATTTTAAGTACCTCTGCAATAGTAGCAGGTTCGAATTGTGCTAGATTGACCGTACTGTCTATTTTGCTTGCGGGTACCTGTAAAGCTTGATTATTATGATACGATTTTGGAATTTTGCTAGCAAGCTCTGCGCCTATATAAGTGAAAAATAAATTGGAACACTCCCAGATTTCCTTTGTGTCAGTAATTTGGCCTGTTGGCGTGTCTAGTTTTACAAGAGTAGAGCTACGTTTTGTTTTGTTGCTAGCCAGACTATTGATAAGTTGCAACATTTTAAGGGGGATTTTTTTCACAATCTTTAAAGGCTTTATAATAGTATTGATTCTTTGTTGATTGAATTTCTTTATACACCTTATTCTTCTGCTGTAGGAACTCGTCTTCTAACTCTTTTTCTTCAGATGAGGAATGCTTCAATTTATGCCACAGAATATTTCTTTCGTTTATGAATGTTATAAGGTGATTGTTGATCCAGTCTTGTCTTGGCCTGTTTAGTATTTTGTCATTTCCTGTTTTATTTTTAGAAATAGCATCCAATAGGTATTTTTCCAACGTTGTGAAATCATTGTGTATGTCAGACAAAGTATGATCTTTAATGGTTTTATATAGATTACCGTAATTAATAGCTTCGTATGTTTTTTTTTGCGTATTTCCGGTGTGATTCTGTTTACCTCGAAGTAAATTTGTTTGTGATCTGACATGGCGCTTTCCACTAAAGCCATATGAAAAGTATTATCTTTTAGAGTTGTACATACATGATCTAATATTGTCTTAGTAGTTTTAGTAATACGGGTGCAGTACGTTTTATCAATTTTGTTTAGTATTCTAAGCCCGTTTTCTTTTAGCACTGTCTTATAATCTTTAATAGAGTTTTCTTTACTTAATAGATTCAAGTAAAAATCTCCAAAAACGAGAATTCTTTTCCTTTTGATGAGGTGTTTTGTGTATACTTCGAGAAACTTTTGTATATTTGCTGCAGGCTGCTTATAGACTACTCCAATATCTAAAGATAGTTTATCCAGGTGTATCCACAAAAAGTGATTGTTATCTTCACAATGCTCTTCAATCAATTCATGCTTCAGTTCGTTGTGTACATATATTGACACTCCACCGCCCCTTGAAGATGTTCTATAATTGTAATAGTGTGTATAGTTTGGTAATTTGTGGCTTCATTTTCATCCTTTATCCAGGTTTCAACCAGTAATATTACATGTATAGTGCATTTAAACGTTTGTATGATACACAGTATTTCATCAAGTTTCCCTGGCGCAACAATACTGCGAACATTTCCGTACAGGAAACTTATTGATTTAGATTTAGTTGTGATATTTGCATAGTTATTTGTTAGTTCGTATGTAATTAAGTTTTGCTTTGTTACAGGTTCTCCTAGGTCACTTAGTTTTTTGACTGTTCTTTAACTATCTTCGATGTTCCCTTTGAGAATTTTATAATTAAATCCTTTTCTCCGTTGTCTTTCCTTTGTTTTATTTCGTCTCTAAGGTTTCTCATGAACTTTTGTTGTTGCGGAGTCTGATCAGAGTAAATTCGCACACCATCTACTTTCAGGTTAGCTTTTTTACACAGTTCATTCCAGGAAATTGCGAAGACGCAATTTCCTGGAATGAAAAAGATAATTTAAGTGGTCGTATTTTCTTGCCATCATATTTTCCGAGTCGTAGTACTTTAATTGCTCCAGGACAATCCGGGTATAAAGTGTTTATAATCCTTGCTGCTTCATTCTTTTCTGCTTCACGTCTCTCTTCGTTGTTACTTATATGTCACTCAGGAACGCCTACAATAATTATGTTTTTACTAAGTTCAGATCGATCCTGGAATTCCTCAAAGAGATCTTCATAAACTGTAGTCTGTGGTTTTGCCTCTGAATGTGCTTGTGCTGAGGAAACAGATTTTAACTGTTGGACGTCAGTTCGGAGGGATAATATTTTTTCTTCGTTTTCTTTAACGGTGTCCGTTAATGTACTAATTTGCGATTTAAGACTTTTATTTTCTGCTATCAGCTCTTCGGCTGTACTCTTCATGTCTTGCAATGTTTCGTTAATGGAAGAAATATTATCACATATTGTTTTTATATTCTGGTTCTGCTTTGTACAAGAATCCTGTAGAATACCAATAATTTCTTTCATTATCTCATTTTTGAACTCGGTGAACTGATTTTCAAAGTCACTGTCAGGCGATTTTCTCTTCCGGTAAGACACCTTTTCAGAGTACAGCTTATTCATTTTTGATAAATCAGGCTGAGAAGTGCTGGTTTTGGTGGTGGATTTTTAGTAGCCGAGCGGAAAGCTTTCATGTTGTTGTTAATAGCAACGTCGAAAAATAAAAAAGAATAAGAAGTGTTAACAAACAATAACTCCGTTTATGTACTGCGCGCAACTTTATAATAACACCGTCGCTACGCGTGCCACGAACTATCTCTTTCGCACGTATGTGTCGGTCATTAGTTAATTCCGTACACTTTCTGAGCACTTTGAAAAATTAACTCTGTTTAAATGGTAATTAAGTTTTAACTTGAACGATCGCATTAAGTAATATTTTAAGCAAATCAATGTACACGTCCACTCGCTACGCTCGCTGGCTGCGATTTAAAACAAACTCCTTTTCAACCTCCATTGAAAAGGGAGTATCCTCCGACCAGACGAGTGTTGTGTCTGGTCCGGGCAACTGCTCAACGGTTATTTTATTGTCGGATTGTTTTATATGTTCAAATCACGCCGAAAATTTTGCTTGTGAAATGTAGTATTTGTGTAACGTCATGTCATTCGTTCGTAGGTGGTGGTTGAAGCCGCTACATGTCCAACATTCGGCACTGAGTAGCGTGACTATCTAACCTTCAGCGGCCATAATTAGCAGGCACAATAGAAAGCAATGGCGTTATAATGTGACATGAGAGTTCCAAAAATGAAAATTAAATTTGTTTTTGCACATACAACACTTCTGTTTTAAACTGTCTCCAATAGTGTTTACGTAATTCTAAGAATGCTAGTTAAAATAAATATACATTCATGCAAATGCAACCTTAAATGTAATGCTTAAAGTTGCATTCACAAAGCTTGTACAAAAAGCAATAAAAATGTATGACCTTTCTTCGCTGCTTAACATACATCAAAACAAATTTAATCTTACACGCATGTTTTAATGTCTAAATTACAAAGTTCCAGAACACTCATAATATTTGGTAATTGATTCATATTTACTATTTATTTCGGTGTTTTCTTTATGAAAAACACAACTTACCAAAAAAGAAATTCCTTCCAAAATTTCGGTGTTATGGTGGTTATTTGCACAATTTTTAATGCACTGCGGCAAATTTTTGCGGCATTTTGACGTCTTAATGTTGGCTATGATTGGACCATACTAATTTGAAATAAGAACAAAACCGTATTTGTGCTCTTATTTTTCGACCCGTTTTTGATGCGTTTACCGGTCATCTAGTGTATTATTGATCCAAGGATCTGCCCATAGTAATTTTTATTCACCATTTATCATAACTACAATGATGACTAAACTAGAGCTCCTTAAGTCGCAAAACCAGAGCTCGGTTAGTCGTGTAATATCAAAAGTGCAAAATGTACAAAAAGTGAACTGTCCAAAACGTACAAAGGAACAAAATGAAACCGGCACGACCTCGAACTTCAGTCTACACCAGCACGACCTCGAACATCAGTCTACACCACAATCTACACCGATCCACGCCAGTGTAGTACAACCTAATCTCTCACACGGACAGTGTCCCAATAGTGAGAACATTTCATGCTGATTATGCTTTTTCTATGTATCACTTACAGACGAACGTTTCTTGATATACAGCTTAAGCTTATAATGTAGCTCAATCCTTATCTTCATCTGAGACTTTCTAGGCTAAATAATAAAAATGATTAAACCAAGTCAAGTTTTCACATTTCGACCAAAAATTTTCGGACGAGAATTTTGGACCACTCAAGTTCTGTTCAATCCGGTTTTAATTGTTGTTCAAATGTGATATCTCACGAAGTTCGCTTAGTCTCGGTTGTTGTTCTGACGTGTCCTAATCGATATGCGTATTTGTGCGCGTGAACCTATGTAGCGTTAGCAATACAATCTTATATGTTTATAAAATATATTATAAAGTGAAAAATACGAAAGCCCCACTAGCTACTTTAATAAAAAACGAAAATGTAATCTAATATTTCGAAAGAAAATAAGGTTCACCTGAAATTTATCAACTTATTCAATATTATCCAAATGTTTCTAATGATACTAATTAAAATTAATGATAGTAGTTGGTTTTAATTTTGAATTATTCAGTTAAAAAAAATAAAAAACCCAACTGCTTAAAAAGCGAACTAAAAAGACGTAAACAAGAAGAAAATCATGCTGTGCAGTCGGCGGATTAGTGTTCGCGAGCTGGCTGACCAAAATTAGATGTATCCTCCGACTGCACAGCATGATTGTCTTCTTGTTTACGTCTTTTTAGTTCGCTTTTTAAGCAGTCGGGTTTTTTGTTTTTAGGGTACCCGTAGCCAAATGGCAAAAAACGGAACCCTTTTAGATTCGTCATGTCTGTCTGTCAGTCTGTCTATCTGTCTGTCTGTCTGTCTGTCCGTCCGTTTGTTACAGCCACTTTTTTCCAAAACTATAAGAACTATGCTGTTGAAACTTGGTAAGTAGATGTATTCTGTGAACCGCATTAAGATTTTTACACAAAAATACAAAAAAAAACAATAAATTACTTAGAACTGAAACTCAATTTTTTTTCCACCAAACTCATACGTGTGGGTTATCTATGGATAGGTCTTCAAAAATGATATTGAGGTTTCTAATATTTTTTTTTCTAAACTGAATAATTTGCGCGAGAGACACTTCCAAAGTGGTAAAATGTGTCTCCCTCTCCCTGTAACTTCTAAAATAAGAGTATGATAAAACTAAAAAAAATATATGATGTACATTACCATGTAAACTTCCACCGAACAGGTTTCAACACGATCTAGTAAGTAGTTTTCTTTAATACGTCATAAATCGTGAACCGCAATTTACCAAGTACGGAAAACTTCTTGCGTGAGTCCGACTCGCACTTGGCCGGTTTTATTATTTTCCAATTGTAATGTAGGCAGTGACACTTGCAGGGTTAAGACGAATAGACTGAGGTAAGAATCATCAAAATCGGCCAACGCGTTTGGTCTCTAGAACGCATGTGGCGTACAGGAACAAATATACATACATACATACATAAATAGACTGGTAAACACATAACCCCCCTTCGGCGATCGGGTAAAAAGGCAAAATGAAATGAAAAATGAGAAAGACCGACATTATTCAAGTAAAACGAGCTCAGAGAGCGGTTATTAAAGTGATTTTAAAAAGACCTTTTAGATTCCCAACGCGACAACTATACAGAGATTTCAGTACATTAACGGTCCGACAACTGTATATACTCCGTACAATCATGCGTAAACACACAACTCTTCCGCACAAAGAAAATAACAGCCCGACAGTAAGAAGAAGACCCAAACTGGTCTGTCCTACAACTCATACAAAAACTACATTTGCTAGACACCACTACCCCTACCTAAGTGCCCATATTTATAACAAAATACATCAAAAAATTAAAATACATACACTAAACAAATACAAAAGTAAAAAAATAACTAAAGAATACCTCCTTACCCTAGATAACGATGAAACAGAAGCACTGATTAAACCGCCATGCCAATAAATAATTATAAGTATCACGTACACGTACACCTGCACAACTACAGACACCGCAAATCAGTCTCACACTCACACTCCTTACAAACACACACTCCCACATAACACACATTAACACGTATACCTCCACTTCACAACATCACAAGCACACATTTTGCGCACGCGCTTACCCACATATTATTGCTACTGTTACACGTTTTTGCTTACAATTTTTTTAAATAGCCTTAACGGACGAATGGTTGGCCCCAATAACACAGGATTTTCCTAGCATCGGGGCCAATATTCACAAGATTGAGCAGAAATATGCCAAAATATTATAGTAATGTAACATGAAACTATGTATTTCTTCATTTTTTGCTAAATAAATTATTGTTATTATTGTTTCGATACCTATTCAAAGTTTCATATAACATGAAAATTTTTCAAAAACAACGTTTTCAAGCTTTTCTATTTTAATTACGCATTCCTTTATTCGAGAAGGCAAGCTCTCGATTACACACCGTACAATTTATTCAGAAATCCTCTCCCAACGTGCTTTTAAAGCATCCTCCGTCCAGCTGCGTGTTGATGAAAATGTTACTATGTTTTACCCATATTTATAACTGATCCCACAAATCCCTAATGGGTTTTCCTAGCTGGCCACTGCAACACTGCAATTCCAGTGTCAGCGAATGTTTGCATTGTTAGTCGCGCCGTATGCGATCGATCACTATCATATATCAAGATGATCCCCGGACCTACTTTCTATGCGAATGGAATAATATGGAGTTGTACCATTGATATAATAAAAAGTGGAAGATACGTTACGCGCTAACTTCGCGATCAGAAAACCTGGGCTCGGCGCACGACTACATGCATCGAAACTCACACATCTGTGTTTAGTTGTATCACCAGTCCCAAACCTACAGTTACCGATAGACAAGGACAGAGATAGGAGACGGCGCTGTAGTGCAAGCGAAATCGCGTTGGCCGCCGAATGTTTTCCGAATGCTAAATTAATGAAATGACATTGCAATATGTGCGTATCGTGTCTCTCAGGCAATTTTGTAATATCTATCTCGCTCTCACAAATATGGCGAAACAATAATTAAATATTATTGTAATTTTCAACAAATTACATTTTTGACTGTACTTACGAGTGGTAAGTGATCCCGTGTGACTTATTTTTCTTTCTGGTATTATTTAAACACTGTTTAGCTACACAAGAAGTCATTTTGATGCGTATTTATTGCAAAAAAATATAAAAACACTGAAATTAGTGAGCTGTGGGATCAACCATGTGCCGTGCGCGACTGAGTGCCCGCTGCGGGCATTCACTTAGATTAGTAGGACCAAGCGCTGTGAGCAGTCCCGTATCTACCTCTTTTTAATACATCAATGAGTTGTACACATTCTCCAACAGTAAACTCATATCTGTCGTGTAATTTAAAAATGGAACGATCTTTTACTCCAAAACATGGCAACCAAGGAGGTACAATAACTTATAAAAGGTTTTATTTAAAATTCGAACTGGCTTGCAAATAGAAAGCTGTTTAAGTTTATTGAAAAATAAAACAAATGAACACTTTAACGCGGCCAACCATTGGTTTGCACATAATAACATAACCATTAGTTGAGTTAACTACGGATCAACAGTCCACTGACTTGAGTACTGCCCACTGCGGCTTGACCACAAAGGGATTAATAGTAGTTTATGCAATGGTCATATAACAGGGGTTATTAAAACACGAGCGTGGGTTTATCACATGAGGCGAAGCCGAATGAACACGCTCATGAATATTAACACGCTCGTGTTTTAATACCTAATTATATGCCGTTGCATACACTACTTTATCTTCACTCATACAGTTGAAATAAAATAAAAGTGGAAAAGGTAAAAATGTGCAGTATGGCGGGAAATTTAGATTCTCATTGCACCATGACTGTCAATGTCAATGAGCCCAAACGCCAATAAATTAAAAAGTAAAAGTGTGCTATAAAAATTAAAATAGTTATTTATGCTACAAGTGCGGAAGGTAGGTGATTTCCGATGAGTGGCATTTTTATTCACGAGCGAGCGAAGCGAGTGAGTGGATAAATCGACACAAGTCGGAAATCATCTTACGTACGTGTACCATACAAGATTTTACTATGCATTGTGCGAGGAAATTAATAAATTAATAAAATGAAATTAATAAAATGGCGGGCTTATTCAAGCGCGTTCAGCATATCCACAGATTAACTAAAGTTCCTCGGGCATATCTACTGCGCATGAGCGAATAGCTGTCACATCGTAACGCAATAAGGCACGAGCAAAATATACGTTCTGCCAAACATATTTAATTAATATTTTAAATTAATTTATTGATCAAAATCTAAATCTAGAGTAATTAAAAACGCCTAAAATAAAGTATTAGTTTTATTTTACCTTTTATATGAATGATAATCTGTTCATAACTAATTTTTAAAACTTTTCTCAAATAATAAAAACTCTATGCGTCGGGCTGACGTCGGAGTTAAAAATTAAAAAAGTACAGAAAAGTAAAAAGCACTAGTGAAAAAAAGTGACACTTTCCGCACAGTTTGGCTGCTTAGAAAACCGCGCTTTTCGAGGACATGCATTGTAAAGTTATTTTATGATGCAGTTGTTTGAAAATCGAAGGAAAAAATGTTGAACTGTAATGGTTTTTTTTAAATTTTACCTATCCACGAATATAAAGTACGTGTTTATGCAATATTTTTTGAATTCATATTTGGAACATTACGTTGTGAGTGTAGATAAAATACTATTTGCTTCATGTCTATTATTTTTAACGATTTTTTAATGTTTTGGGTATATTTATGAATCATGCAAAAACTGACGATATATCGATCATTTTATTTATTTAAACTTCATGTACAATAGTGGTACATAAGCGGCTTTAATGTCACAAGGCATTCTCTACCAGTCAAACAGTCAGTATTATTCATTAAATAATTATCGATACTATTTGAAAATGTCGAAACAATAAATATATTTTTTCACTTGCCCATCCCTATTTTTTATAGACTGGCTGCCCGTTCGGCGGTGTTGCGCGCATGCATGTGTGCAAACATGCATCGAGAAATTTCCGCGGGAGTTGATCGCGGGCAATTCGAATGGGCCACGTAGGCGCTTGAAATTGATCGATTACTGGCTGCCCGTTCGGCGGTGTTGCGCGCATGCATGTGTGCAAACATGCATCGAGAAATTTCCGCGGGAGTTGATCGCGGGCAATTCGAATGGGCCACGTAGGCGCTTGAAATTGATCGATTACTATACAGTTTTATAATTCCCTTCTTAAAGTAAATTAACGTCCCATTCTTAACCTAATCATAAAACCGACTATCAATAAATAAAAGTTATGTGACCTTTTGTTCTCGTGTCTGCCTATAACTAATCGATCATAAACACTGGTAATAAAAATACTTATCAATTTACAGCATTTCACAATGCATTTTAAAGAACATTTTCATGTCATTACTTGCATGACACGAGTCTTTGTAGATAGCCAAAGTAAAAAAAGTATTTAGTTAAAAATGAGGTCATTCCTCAAGTCTGTGGTATGATATTACTTCCCAAAATTGTATACTTATTGATGATTAAACGAACTTACCTGTAAGTGAAGTTCTATCATAATTATATGAGTACGTTTCATTCGAAGATAAATAAAAGACATATGTAGTACCTTCATTGTACTGGCAACTTCGCACTTTTTAAATATTAGGGTAGATTGAAAAACTTGCGCTCCGTCCGACCCGCCGCAACGGCGCCTAGGCTCCTCATTCTTTAGAGTCCTATTACAAATTTGTTTTGATTAAGGGCTCTGGGAAGGAAGGGACCTTTTATCTTCGAATGAAACGTACTCATATAATTATGATAGAACTTCACTTACAGGTAAGTTCGTTTAATCATCAATTATATTACGTACGTTTCATTCTTCAGATAAATAAAAGACATATGTAGATGTTTAGAGATTAAAAAAATTGTAACTATAGTATTAAATGAATAAGATTAAAACTAGTTTTTTAGTTTTTAACTATTAAAAATCATTTAATTACTTAACACAACTCCAACATTCTTAGATATGGATAAAACAAAAAGGTTATTCAGATTAATGAATACTCAAATCGCAACTAATAAAATCCCGGTTGTTAACCAGGGAGAAAAACTGATCTTGCAAAACAAGCATCATCGCTCACTGGACGATTATAGAATTTAGCAAAATTACTGGACGATTATAGAATTTTGGATGTGGCAGCGTGTCGGGTGATCCGCTCGCACGGCGCACTAAACGTCGACACATCCACGCCGCTCTCCGCGAGCACCTGCTTTAACCATCGGCTGATGGTTTGTGTGCAGGTAGCCTTGTAAAGGCGCTTGTATGTCATCAGAAGGTTTTCAATTGTATTTGGCCTTAAATCTTTTGTAACCGACAAACAATCTTTCAAAGTCGTTGCTGGACAAATATTTATATTATCTTTGAAGTAAGGCAGAACTAAAATTGGTTGGTCACGACCGACAGCAGATGTTTTAATGATATCGGAAATTATAATGTTGACTCCGTTAGGACACATATTAATGTTTTTAATTTTAATAGATGTAATTGTTTGCGCTCTGTGAGCTGTGCATAAAGCTAATAAGATTACAAGCTTCTGCGAAATCTTTTTTAAAGGTAATTGTATATTAGAGCCCCATTGAGCGATGTGTTGTAAACCTATTTGAGGGTCCCACGTGGATGCGTATTTTGGAATGTTTGGCCTTAATTTATAGGTTCCTTTTAATAACCTTTTGATCTGTTCATGAGATCCAAAATCATCGCCAAATAGTAAACATAAAGCCAAACGGTAACTATTAAGAGCCGTAAGCTGCACCTTTATCAAACTGCTCCGTTAAGAATGATAACACTGACGGTATACAAGATTTGTATGGATCTATTTCATTGTTAAGGCAATACTGCCACCATTTTTTTAAGGCCACACTATATTGTTTCAATTTTGTCTTGGCTAAAGATGCCATCATTAAATCCAAAGAGGCCACAGGGACACCTCGTTTTATGAACGCGTTCCTGAGAGCTTCGCTGCACCCAGGGTAACTCCTTCGATTTGAGGGTTCATAGAGGAAGACCATATATTGTTACTTACGGCATTTATAAATATAATATCTGAAGTGTCATTTTTTAACCCCCGCCGGAAAAAGAAGGGGTGTTATAAGTTTCACGTGTGTTGCTGTGTATCTGTGTATCTGTGTGTCTGTCTGTGGCATCATAGCGCCTAAACGGATGAACCGATTTCGATTTAGTTTTTTTTGTTTGAAAAGTAATTTTGTCGAGAGTGTTCTTAGCTATGTTTGAATAAAATCGGTTCAGCCGTTCAAAAGTTATGGGCATTTTACTGTTTGAATCGGGGTGTTTTCGCAAGATAAATGCGTCGGGGGTTTTTAAATTGTGAAATTTTACTTGTGTAATAAAGGGAACCAGGGTTGCGAAGGCCAATAGGGAAAGACAAGAATGCCTTCAGCCTTATCTATTATGACTTTTTCTAAACATTTTAATATTAGGCAAAAAGGTGGAAAGGCATAAAAGAACATGTTATCCCATGGAATTGTGAACGCGTCTATCGCTACGGCATCTGGGTCTGGTTTCCATGATACATATTGATGACATTTGGCATTGGTACGATAAGCGAATAAATAGATATCTGGTTTGCCTAGTTCAGTCATAATTTTATCAAATACTTCATCTGACAATTTTAGCTCTATATCTTTGTTAATCTTGCGAGATTCTTCATCAGCTTCTTTATTATTCCTACTTTTAATGTAAGAGGCAGTTAAAATAAATTTCGCTCTTCGCACCAACGCCAGATTTCTCGTGTCAAGTCGTTTAAATGTGGGTATTGGATACCACCCATGCGATTAATGTAGCTTAACGCTGTGGTGTTATCGATACGTAATAGAATGGAACAGTTACGTTTGTCGCGGGCAAAACATTTGATACCAACAAATACTGCCAGCAGCTCTAAATAGTTGATATGGAGTTCTAACTCAGGACCATTTACCGTTAACTCTTTCACTATCACAAAATGCGCCCCAGCCAGACCTGGAGGCGTCTGTAAAAAAATCTAGTTGAAACTTATCAGGCCTTAAGGAAGTAGATGTCGAAAAAATGTTCTGACTCCACCATTCCAGATCCGGCAATATTACACGCAAGGACTAAATTTAGATTCGTATGTTTTATAAGTATTTAATGCTAAGTACTTTTGTCTCTCGAGACGTTTAGTATACGCCCAACCGTATTTAACTGCAGGACAGGCGGATGTTAAAACACCGATTAAACTGGCAAACTCTTTAATAGTGCAACGTGCACCAACATTCCCTTACGGAATGATTTTTTTTACAAATTTTGAAATATGTACTCGTTTATCATTTGGTAACGATAAAGACATGTTATTAGTGTTATAATTAAAACCTAGGAATTTAGTCTGTTGTGATGGTTGTAAAGAACTTTTTTCGAAAATTATCACGAATCCTAAATATTGTAATAGTTTAACAGTCTCCTTTGCGTTATTTAAGCATTCAGTATATGTATGGCCAATACACAACAAATCGTCGAGATATATAACAGACGAATAGCCGCGATATCTGAGGTGGGCCACTACCTCTCTCATAATTTTCGTAAATGTTCTTGGTGCAAATGATAAGCCGTAAGGCATCGCTTTGAATTCATAAGTTAAATTTTCACCGATTTCATTATGAAATTAAAATCTTAAATATTTTCTGTGTGATGGGTTAATTGGTAGCAATAAATATGCTTCTTTTAAATCGATCGTGGCCATAAAGCCGTTATGAGGAATTAATTTGCTAGCTGTTCTATAGTCCTCCATTTTAAAATGATTTTGAGTTACGAATTTATTTAACAATTTTAAGTTTAAAACAAACCGTTTGCACCGCTTGATTTTGAAGTTAAAAATATTTTAGAGATAAATTGATCTGATTGTGGCTCACATTCATGTATCGCGCCTAATTGTAACAAGTTGTCAATCGCTATAGACATATCTCTCTGTTCCCCATTCGTAATCGTGTTAGAGGGTACAACAAGTTGATAAACTTTTTTAGAAAATGGTATCACGTAGCCATTTTTAATCCAGTCCAAGATAGTAATATTACTAGTGATCTACGTCCAACATTCGTAAAAATATTGTAAACGACCTGCGTGTACCTGTAACGCTAGCGTCGTGTCTGGGCACGGTGCTTGCCCTGGCTGGGAGAAGCTCGAGATCGCGTCGTCGTCGGCTGCCGCCGGTATGCTGCCGCTGCTCGTGCATATCTTCCTCACCCCCCCCTGCTCGCCGAGGCAAACGAGGGCGGCCAGTCCCGTTTCCCGAAAGCTGAGTCCTCGATGTCGACGGACCAGCAGTGGGTGCGGATAAAGACGTCGCTCTTTGAGCGGCTTTTTTAATCTGCGATCCTTGTCGCTCAATAGCTTTAGAAGTTCTTATGGTTTCTGAGAGCTTTTCTCCGAAAAGCATCTCGTCTCTTTCGTGGTCTTTTATAAGTGGTGTAAAGGACTTGTCCAGACAGGGTGTTATGAGTTTTGTCCTCACCTAGGTTTCTGTCAGGATCCTACAGCTATCAGAAAGAATCATAATAGCCTGAATTTTATCATATCCTAGTAGAAGCTGGGTAATAGCTTTATTACCCAGCTTCTCCTAGCGCGCTTATACCGATGCCTAGTTGACCTTGTTTCAACTGGATATTTTTATCACGGTTGATAATAATTTCTGGGACCGCAGCCTTAATTTCCGAATTCAAAGTAGGCGCCCTAAGGAGTTTGCAGTTCTCCGGTATCTGATACTCTTTAAGTATTTTTTCCTTTAAGATCCTTTTTTTGATAAAGGAATCCAACGTTGGGCTAAAGTGTGGTGTATGTTGTGGCCATAAATCGGCTGTTCATCCGTGGTATCGCCCAGCGCTGATAGTAATTCCGGATCGAGCTGCGGAGAATCATCCTGCGCTACTTGAATCGGCGCCTCCGGAGTCATTTCAATGTTTTCTTGAACGTCATGAGGTTCAACTGGCACGTGCAACGGCATCGCTGTGATATCATCTTGCATGGTTCCGTCGTCTGAAACGATCAACGTTTCAAATGTAAACAAACTGGCCAAACGTTTTAAAAACGTTTTTTAAACCCTCGTGTTGACTCGCAGTCAACCTCCAGGCATATTTTACACATCATGCTATACCTTCGTGATACCCTCAATGTGGTATCCTCCAGGCTAGCTTAGAGATGCTTATTTAATTATATACACATCGTGCTATACCTTCGTGATACCCTCAATGTGATATCCTCCAGGCTAGCTTAGAGATGCATATTTATTTATTTGGATCATATAAAAAGCGTATAAAAGGTATCGCGTACCTATACACAGTTTTGTGTAACTCGTACACGAAATCACTTAGTAAAGAATACATCATAACTAACCTTGATTTTCTCAGAATCCGACTAAGATGAATATATAATAACACGACTTCGTTTTGTGTTTGCCCGTTCAAGTCTTTTAATTTTATTTTCATAGTAACTAATTTTGTTGTCAGCGCTACGCTTAGACATAATGCTAAAGTAATTTGAGAATAATTTTGACGAAATATCACTGAATATATAAAAGTATTGAAGAGTGAGTGCTTGTTGCCGCGCACAAAGAAAGAATGAGGAGCCTAGGCGCCGTTGCGGCGGGTCGGACGGAGCGCAAGTTTTTCAATCTACCCTAATATTTAAAAAGTGCGAAGTTGCCAGTACAATGAAGGTACTACATATGTCTTTTATTTATCTGAAGAATGAAACGTACGTAATATAATTAGCGGCACTTTCGGATTGTGTAATAAAACAGCGTGTATTTTCTTTCCAAAATCAATGGGTTCGACTCCTGGCTAGGAATATTGTTTTCTTTTTAAATCCTATGATGCAGTTTTAGTTTTAATCAAAATCAGGCTCATGACGCCTTTCAGTGTTTTTGTTATTTCTCATTCATAGTTTAGAATTTGGCCATCCACGCCCACTTGGCAAACTCACTCTGTATAGTTGTTATTCGCAGTTCCGCACCCATGACGTGTATAGTCGTAACATAACGTGAACGTAGGTTAAAACTGGAAAATCTTATTTTTTTTAAATTGGAACATATAAATTCCATAAAGTTATCATATCATATTAAAGTTATCACTGCTTCCAGAAAAGAAAAATATAAGCTGCCCACGATGTAGAAAAATATTTGACCATGCACAAGAACTCATACAAGAAGTGAAATCTATAGATAGGAAGATTGTAATGGGCAAATGCGACCATTGTCGTAATAGACCACTAGGTAATAAAAAACCGTTTTGTGCCTGTGACAACGTTGTAAAGCTTTTTAAATCCGTTAAAGGTGAATATGCAAAAGACACAAAAAAATCCATTAGAGTATTGCCATCAAAAATGGGATATGTTGGTAAAGACAAACAAAAACAAGAAGAAATTCGTGCATACTCCGATATACAAATTAATCGAGATCTCAATCCACGTAAAACTGTACGTGAGCCTCAAATTCAACAAATGTTTTTCCCAGATGCACATTTTGAATCAGATAATACAGAAATGAGTGAATTAGATTCAAAAGAAAGTTATTTAAAACAAGCTGTAGCCTTTAGTCAACCTTATAAACCAATGAATACATCTGTTGTTTATACACCGGGCATTTCGATTGTTGACTCAGGCACTGCTTTTGGGGCGAAAAATGTAGGTGTTAACGAACTCCCAAGACCTTCTATTAAATACCGTGGACAAAAGCAAATCTTTGAAGATCGGCCTTCAATGGATGCTAGAGAAGAATTGAAAAGAAGACATGATCTTAGCTTGAGACAGATGATAGGACTTAAAGATTCTGGAGTTCCGTTTTCTGTATCGAATAGACCTAGTGTATATGAGACCCCAAAAATTGCTCCATGGGACCAACAAGAAACAACTCCAAAATACCATGTGGAGTCTGAAAGTGATACAAAAAAAATTGCACCTGCTATAAAATTAGGCCTCAGTAAAACAGAGCAACGCGTGGCAAAATCAAAAAGTGAACCCTTCGTATCTGCGGGAAACGAACCCCAATTTAGTTTCTTATTTCCACACGTAATAGAAAAAAAAGAAAAGTTAACAAATCAGAATTTGAGTTCTACACTACTTATCAAAGACACTCTAGAAAGTATCCATCTGAAAACTGAAAAATTAAAAATAAAGAAAGAAGAGGAACGCCAACAAAAATTTAAACAAGAACAAATGAAAAAACTTGCCCGAGAAGAGAAACTACGAACTGAAGAAAAAAAAAGACAGGCTGAGGAGAATGAAAAAAAAATTGCGGAAGAGCAACAAAAGCTAACCGAAGGGGATAAATCCAGAGAATTTATTCTCGGAAAAGATGGCAAACCTGATGTTACAAAAAAAGACACAAAATCAAAACCTCAACAAAGAGGTAAAGATGGAGTATCAAAAAAAGCCGGGCAGGAAATTGAAGACAAATCTAAACGTATTCTCGGCAAAGATGACAAATCTGATGTTACAAAAAAAGACACGAAATCAAAACTTCAACAAAGAGGTAAAGATGGATTATCAGAAAAAGCCGAGAAGGAAGTTGAAGACAAATGTAAACACGCAGGTGACATGGCTGTGACTTAAAGTCAGAAACAGAACAGGATAGAATAAAAATTGCAAATTTAAAATTTGAAACGATTCCGCCTCTATCTTGCATTTGTAGTTAGAGAGTTGTTCGACAGGGCAGGAATAGCAACTAGCCAAAGAACGTACAACCGTACGTTTTTGTCTAAGCACTGTTCCGCCGTTTATAAAACTCGGTTTTGGGTTGCTTTTTTAAACGACTTACCAAAAAGGAGGAGGTTCTATGTTCGACTTTATGTTTGTTATTTTTTATTTTTCTTTGGTATTTTTTTTGTACCAATATCTCCGTCAATTGTAGACCGATTTAAAAAAATCTTTTTTTATTTGAAAGAGTATGTTTCGAAATTGGTCCCATTTTAATTTGTTGAAGGTCTGATGAAGAACTTCGGATATATACAACAGAACTCTTAAATAAATAACGGCAAAACTCTCCGGATTGCTGCAATCACATGTCTGTTTATTGTTTATACCATTTCATAACATAACATCACGCCATAACAGTACGCTCTAAAGGCGTAACGCAGATCTCTCATTTCACCGGTTATGTTCAAATTTCATGTTATAGGGACCTTACTAAACAACTTAAAAGCGCCGA
Source organism: Orthosia gothica (assembly GCA_949775005.1). Taxonomy (NCBI): domain Eukaryota; kingdom Metazoa; phylum Arthropoda; class Insecta; order Lepidoptera; family Noctuidae; genus Orthosia; species Orthosia gothica. The sequence continues at coordinate 135,156 of OX459057.1, forward strand.
AGATTAGCGTGAGATAAAAAAACTTTTTTTGAAAAAAAAATTACCGACTTCCAAATTAAAAACTACAAAGTGATAAATAAATTAATTTTTGGAAGTCGGTGTCCATATCGCAAAAAATGGTACCCACGAAAGACACCGACTTCCAAAAATTAAGTTATTTATCACTATGTAGTTTTTCACTTGGAAGTCGGTAGTATTTTTTTGCGAAAAAATTTTTTTTTATCTCACGCTAACCTTCGGCGCTAGCAGGTCAAAATGTATGTGTCTCAGTCAGATCGTAAAAGACATGGCCAGATTCTGCCCTACGAATCAATTTAGAATACGTATTGTACAGCAGTTATTAACATGTGAAAATTACTTGTAAAATAAATTAAAATTAATGGCAACAATTACATTACTCTAGAACAGGCGACAAAAAATTCCAAAAAATATGTATGTTAATTGTTTTTGTACCGTTTCTGTGTAATGCATTTGCGTTTGGATACACGAATAAGACGGACACTGTTTCTGAAGTACGCCTGAAGGTCAGCTTAAAAAATAAAACAACTACAACTGCATGAATCGTATTGCTAAGATAAATACCTCTAAAATAAAAGGTAAGGTTATACGAATATCACAGATATCATTTTTCAAGCTACCATAATGCTGAATGCATCGACAATATATATTGTAGTGTGTATCCGAACGTCCTAGTCATTATGACGTTTCTACGCGCGCACTGCACTGGTGCAGTCTAATCTGTGGTGCAGTCTTGCGTTGATCATATCACGTGTTCTTGTTTGTTATTCTGTTGGATATTTTAACTTAACCCCACGCTATCGTTTATCGGCCTTTCGTTTACGCTTCTTCGTTAATATTAGTGCTGTGCTTACTGGACTTGTTTGTTTACCATTTGGATTTGGACGCTCACGAGTCACGATTTCATGATGTCAAGGTGTCAGAATTGTAGTGTGGCCAGTACTCGAATGCGAAGGTATATTGTAACACCTTTAACACCGCAGTTACAAAATACAGATAAAGACAGTTACTGTTGCAGTTATATTTTAGTGTTTTGTTGCATATCCAATTGTATATTTTTGCTAAGTCGCTATGAGGATGTATAATTTATAATAGTCATAATATCCCAGTAATATAAGTAAACGACGAGCTCTTCTTCGCTATCGCGGCTTGCCCTAACACGATATTTCAAAGGACAGACTATTTCCTACTTACATCAATGTGATTACGTTATTGGTATTTTGATTGTTGACTGTTTCTTCACTAGCCGACTGTCAAAGCGTAATTCTATGAAAATGCTTGGAACACCGGCAGTGAGTGTTTCATATTTCCTATTTTCATAAATTCTGAAAGGCGCTCAATTACTCATCTGTTACTATCATTGTCAACTGTCATTGTTAACTATCACTGTCAACTATCACACGTGTCACTAACAACATCATTGCTATTCAAAATGATTAGGCATTTTTTTTGTTTCCTTTTTATAGTGTCTCTCGCTTCTTCTATGATCATAAAACTTAAACTATTGTAAAGCCATACCTCTAAGCTTTAAAACGACGTACTGTATGTCAATGTACATGAATATTTTTTGTTAGGGCACAGCTCTTATACAAACATATATTATACAAATTCTGGCCATGTCCTTTCTCAGACAATAACCTCCATAATACAATGGTTAGATAATAATAATTAAAAGATAAATATAGAAAAGACGAAATTAACTACGTTTAGCCAACGTTCAAACACAATTATGAGTATATACTATGAAAGCCAACGCATATCACAAGTAAACACATCTAAATTCCTAGGTTTAACAATTGATAATAAATTAGATTGGAAAGCACACGCGGAGGAGCTAACCAAGCGAATTAGTATGTCTGCCTATGCCCTATATATTTTGATTGAATAGAATTTTAAACAGTTGTTAAGAATTTTGGACAGTTCTTGGAAGGATTGGAGAAGTTATTGGACTATTTATTCAATAGGAAATGCATAATATGTGGTGATTTTTTGTAGACAATAAAAAAAGTGCGGAATTTCTGGTTTGTTAAAATGTTATAATTTTAGGCATCTTATCTCTTCTGCTACTTTCATCCGTAATAATAGTACTTCATGTAACACAACATCATAACCAATCTGCCTGATGCATCTGTTTTGGGTGGTGAGGTAGATCACAATGGTTTGGCCGACGGGCATGCAGGTATTTTTGCTGAGGTTCATTTGAAAAATCGATCCAATCCATATTTAAATGACAATCGGTTTATTGTAATAGATAAAAGAGTATTCAACATTAAAAATAGCGCAGCATTTGTGAAGGGTATTCTTAAAGAATCTTGGACTGGCATGGGTATTAATACTTTTCTTAAAAGTTTTTATAAAGTGTTTCGCAATAGCTACAGGAAGAGAGAATGTAAAACCAACCTTAGGAATCATTCAAAATTAAAGTGGATCACTAAAGGGATACGTACCTCCAGCAAAATGAAACGTTTTTTATGTGCACGCAATGGAAATGACCTTGAACCGAGTGTTTTAAAATATAAAAACATGTACGTTAGGCTATATAGAAATATTGTTTCTAAAGCAGAAAAGCTTGCTATAATGACACAAATAAATACATCACAAAATAAGAATAGGGAAATCTGGAAAATTGAAAATAAATGCACTAATAGAGAGAAAGTGATTCAGAGGGAACTGAGGCTTAAGGTTGATGGACGAATTGTTGTGAATCCAGAGGAAATAACAAACTTGCTAGTGAATCAATTTGACTATAAAACTGCTACTGACGTAACTAAAAAAGACCATGCCACGGCATTTCTCCATCTATACACGGACAAGGTTGCCAGTGACATGCATATTTCTCCTACCACTCTAGACGAGATTTGTACCATAGTTAAAGGAATGGAAAACAAACATTCCTGTGGGCATGACGAAGTGCCGATTTGTCTGTTCAAGGATCACATTGACATATTGGCTGAGCCTCTATCTGATTTATCTATAATAATAATAATATAGGCTATCTTCCCAGAACAACTAAAAATGGCGAAAGTAATACCTGTGTATAAGAAGGGAAGTAAGTCTGATCCTAAAAACTATAGACCCATCTCTCTATTGCCTGTGCTGTCAAAATTATTTGAAAAGTTGCTAAAAATACGACTTTTGGCACACCTCCGACTAAATAGAGTTTTAAATAGAAGACAATTTGGGTATCAAAAAGGTGTTGGCACTTTAGACGCCATATATACGTTATTGGATGATGTGATAGGCAAAATTAATAATAAAATGAGAGTTGCAGGGATTTTCTTAGATTTAAGCTCTGCATTTGACACAATTGACCATGAATTACTTCTGACTAAAATGAGTCATTACGGAATAAGAGGAAATGCTTTGCGACTATTCTCGTCCTACTTAAAAAACAGGCAGATGTATGTTGAAATTGACAAAACTCAGAATAATTATAAGAAAAGGTATATTTTTTTTTTTTTTTTTTTTATAACCTATAGGCTCGCGCTTGACCACAATCTCACCTGATGGTAAGCGATGATGTGGTCGACGGTAAAACACGCTTGCCTAGAAATAACCTATTCACTCTTGACTTAAAGACCCCTAGATTGTAGCTATCGGGAAACACAGACTCCGGCAGGGAATTCCACTCCTTAGCTGTACGCATAATAAAAGTGTTCCCAAAACGTTTTGTGCGTATGGGTGGGATGTCTACCATGTATCGATGGCGCATCGCCGTACGTCTGGTAGTCCGATGATGGAACGGGCTAGGTGGAATTATATCGTGCAATTCCATCGCACACTCCCCGAAATGTAACCGATAAAAAACCGACAGGCTGGCAACTCGGCGACGATGTTCAAGACTCTGGAGCTTTGACTTGACCAGCGCTTCAACGCCGATGAGCCTCTTGGCTCGTTTTTCGATCGACTCTAGTGCGTCAAGCTGGTATTTGGCTGATCCGTCCCAGAGATGAGAACAATACTCCATGCATGATCGAACTTGTGCTTGATACAAGTTGAGGAGCTGTTCTGGCGTGAAGTACCTTCTCACCTTTGCAAGGATCCCCAGCTTTTTGGCAGCCAGCTGAGCCTTTGCCTCAATGTAAGGGCCAAAATTGAGAGTAAATGTCAACGTAACGCCAAGAAGCTCAAGATGGTCAGTTATTGGCACGGTCGCATCTCGGAAAGTTGGATCTGGGTAAAATTGGCTCTTTTTAGCGGAAAAAAGACACGCCTGGGTTTTAGCAGCATTAAACCTGACCAGATTGGCATCGCCCCATTCGGAGACTGCCTGCAAGGACAGGTTCAAGCGCTCCACCTTGGCCTCCCGGAGAGACCGGATCTGAGGCCCGGTAGCACGAGCGTTGGACAAGTATCTATCAGCAACAGTGCTGTCGTCTGCATACCCAAAGGTGACGGGTTTAAGCAGATCGTTAATATGCAGCAAGAATAAAGTTGCTGAGAGTACCGACCCCTGAGGGACCCCGGCATTGATATCCAATTGGTCCGACGAGCAGCCATCGATAACCACTCGAATGGACCGATCTCTCAGGAAGTCTGCAATCCAATCACACAGACCACCGGGCAAACCGAATGAAGGAAGCTTACCAATAAGGCTTTCGTGCAAGACCCTATCAAAAGCCTTCGAGATGTCGAGGGAGACGGCAAGCGCTTCCCCGTGCCTCTCGATGGCCTCACTCCAGATGTGAATGGCATACGCTAGAAGATCCCCAGTAGACCGATTTCGGCGGAAGCCGTATTGGCGGTCACTAAGGATATCGTTAGTTTCTAGGTATGCCAGGAGCTTCGTGTTAAGTACACGCTCCATACTCTTACAGAGTATGGACGTTACAGAGATGGGTCTGTAGTTGGCCGAGTCAGCTCGACTACCCTTCTTGGGCACGGGCTGTACGTTAGCTAGCTTCCAAGCATTCGGCACTTTTCCAGTCTCATACGAAAGGCGGAATAGGCGTGTCAAGATCGGAGACAGTTCAGGCGCACAGGTTCTGAGAACTATTGCTGGTATTCCGTCCGGGCCACTAGCCTTGTTCACGTCGAGGTTGCGCAGTACCTTACGGACGTCCTTTTGATGGATACGAATGTCCGACATAATCGTCTCGCATCCATCAGGATAAGAAGGGGGCCGCGCGTCACCAGGGTTCAGACGTGAAGATTCCGCAAAAAGAGAGGCAAATAAATTTGCCTTCTCCTCAGCGGAGTGGGCCAGCGACCCGTCGGGTTTCAGCAGTGGTGGTAGTGAGGGACGGCTGAAGTTGGACTCGACCGACTTAGCCAGGGACCAAAACGCTTTACTACCTGCTGGGTAAGAAGCAAGTTTGGCCCCTATTCGGCCAATGTGGTCGAACCGAGCCCTTCTCAACACCTTCTTGCAGGACTTTTCAGCCCTGTTGTAGGCTTTCTTCCTTTGATCCACGTCACTCGCTTTGCGCGAACGAGCGTCAACCCATGCCAGGTACGCCTCATGTTTAAGCGCGTCGGCCCGATGACATTCAGCGCCAAACCATGGCCGGTCATTGGTCATTGTTACGTCAGAAAACGGAATGTAGTACTCCATTCCCTGACGCAACACATCCGTCACGTTGTCCGCGCACGCCGAAGGATCATCCGAAGAAAAGCAAGTAGGCTGCCAAGGATAACATGCGAAGAAAGATCGCATGCCATCCCAATCTGCTGACCTGTACCGCCAAACCCGCCGCGTGCCTCTTGGGCTGGGATCGGGCGGGGAGTAGACGGACACAGACTTCACCAGACAATGGTCGGAACTACCCAAAGGTGAAGTTATCGACACAGAGTATCGGTCTGGCTCTGTTGTCAGCAGAAGGTCCAAGCAATTGGCCGTGTGCGAATTAACATCCGGCACCCTCGTTGCCCCCTGGACCAGCTGGGTAAGGTTAAGCGCAAGCGCAAGCTTACGCATCTCCCGTCCAGCATGGTCAGTGCACTGGTATGGGAAGAGCCACTCCTGGTGGTGGGCATTAAAGTCCCCCAGTAACACTAATTGGGCGGAAGGGTACCGCTGCTGTGCCGCATCAGCCGCCTCACTGAGGTACTCTGTGAGTCTGGTTGCCTCCTGATCTCCGCTGTGCGAGCGGTAGACACAGGCGTAGATAATTTTATCCAGACCTGTGTCCACTAGAGCCCACAGCGTCGAAAATCTTGGGTCCTCAAGGTTACGGAGACGCCGATAGCAAGTGTCGTCACGGGCGTACATACACACTCCCGCGCGCGGTTTATAATTGTGCTCCAGGGTAAACCCTGGGTAAGATAGGTACGACGCGTCTGACGGACTATCTGCGTCTCCGTAAGGAAAAACAGCGCTGGTTTTTCAGTCTCCAGGTGGTAGTGGACTGCAGAGAGATTTGAGTGCAGACCTCTAATGTTGGTGAGGTGCACTTTGTGGGGGAGGGGGTGCAGCCGCTGTTTATATCCTGTATTCTTTTTCCTTGGCATTTTCATTAAAAGAAGAGTGAATGGAGGAGAGGAGTAGGAAGTGAGACGAGGTTCCACCCTGCTAACCTACAGACACGCACTGAAATGACGCCATCATTGGGGCACTAGCCCGGAGACTGCGGGGACGCCCGAGCCCCCCCGGAATGTCTATCGGGCCCTCCCTTCTGGTCGCCAACCAGCACGATAGTGCATTCCGGGATTTTTCGACAGTTGGCGGGGCAGCCTTTCATGTGTGGCTGGCACACTACTTGGGCCCCCAACTACCTGCGGTCGGCCAGCGGTGCACCGTGCCTCGGATCCCGCTACCCTCCGCGACTAGTCTCCCGATACGCCCATAACAGCGCGTGCCAGGCTGGTCTGCTTGCAGTGGAACAGCTATCTCGACCCAACTCCTCTAGATGGCTACACTGAGCATCGTACCGGAACACGGCCAGGCCGCTTGGCGGTACGTCTTTGCTCAGTGGGTGGTCACAAGCCTTCGGCCGAAGCCTACCACCAGTTGTGTCACCTGATTTGCACCACCCGGGGACCACGTGTAGGGAATCTAAGGGTACTCTCCTACGGACGTGGGTGACTCGGCCCCCATAAATCAAAAATTGTACGCATATCAACGGGTGTCCCACAGGGATCTATTTTGGGACCTATTTTGTTTTTGTTATTTATTAATGACTTGATTAATTATCTAAATAAAATTTTACCTGACATTAAATTAGTAATTTTCGCAGATGACACAAATGCCATAGTGGCAGCCAATGACATGGTAGAGTTGCCGAAAAGGATAAATGCTTCGTTAGAAGCATTTCATGTATGGTTCGCGGCAAATAAATTATTAATTAATAGTAAAAACACTCAAATAATGTTGTTTAAGACTACAGTCCGTAACAAAGATAGTTTAAATGTTGCTTTAAATGAAGTCGACATTGACCTCGTAACCGAAGTAAAATTTTTAGGTATACATATTGACCAACTGTTAAACTGGAAACCAGAATTAAAAGCAATTGGTGCATCAGTATCGTCTGCATGTTACGCCCTGAGAGCCCTGAGAAATGAAGTTAGCATAGAACAGCTAAAAATGGTATATTTTGCGCTAGTGGAGTCCAAAATTAGTTAAAGTATACTTTTTTGGGGAAATAGCTATGAATATAATAGTAGAAGAGCTTTTGTACTACAAAAACGTGCAATTCGTACCATGGTTCGCATCTCACAAAGGGAAAGCTGCCGACAACATTTTATCAATTTAGGCATACTTACAGTACCAAGTCTTTATGTACTGGTACTTTTGAGTAATATGGCCAAAAACATACGAGACTATGAGACAGTAGAAGAACGGCAGATAAGGGAAGGCACGCGTAGACTGGACTTGAAAAATAAAGATCTTACAAATCATAACCTAAGAATTGTTAAACACAGTCCACGATACCAGTCTGTAAAATTGTTTAACAAGTTGCCTATAGACATAAAAAGTGCTGTCTACAATAGCGGTTTCAAAATAAAACTAAAACATTTCCTATTGAATAAGTGTCTATATGCTGTAGAAGAACTGTAATTTTATTTTATTTTATTGACCACAAATTCATTATTAATGATTAATCTTTTATCAATCTATGCTAATTTGTCTTTAATTTATTGTTTTAGTTATTGTTTTTAATTTTAAAGGGTTGGCCATATTGTTTGTTTTCCATTTTAATATTTAATTTTATGTTGAAATGAAATATTGAAGAAATGTCAATTTTATTGTTTTAAATTTGTTTATGTAAGAAATTCAAATGTAATCTGTTTTAGTTTGTATACTGTATTTGTCTAATTTTGTGTGTAAATTCAGATACAAGTTACTTGTTTATGAATAAATGACTAAACAAACTTACCTCAGTGACGAGTGTGGACGCTTTAGTCACAGCATATCACGGCTTGGTGGGTTCAGTGCTGAGATATGGCGTTATTTTTTGGGGGAATTCAACCAATAGGGAAATAATCTTTAAAGCACAGAAAAAGTGCATCAGAACAATGTTTGGATTACAAGTCATAGATACATGTAAACCATTATTTATTAAATTTAAAATATTGACTCTTCCATCTTTATATGTTTTTGAAGTTGCTGTATTTGTAAAGTCCAATCCTAAGTTGTTTAAAAAAATGTCGGACATTAGTAACCGAAGTCGAAGGGATAACAGTAGCTTATGCGTAAGAAGGTCCCACACAGCATTAATGTATAAAAGTGTATTTTGCATGGCGCCAGTCATATTTAACCACTTACCACGATCAATCAAAGAATTGAACGTGAGCTTATTTAACAAACGGCTAAAGTCCTTACTGGTGAGCAAAGCATATTACAGTATTTCGGATTTTTTTTCAGACAAAAATCTAATGATAGAATGTTGACATGCTAATGAGATACACGACTGTTTGTGCTTATAAATAATTTTGCATATTTGACATTAGTATTGCATATTGATATCAGTATTGCATATATACATAGCCTTATTATTTGTTTTCAGTCTGTGTCTTGACATGTACTGTTTTGAAATTTTGTTTTTGTTATATTATTGTTCCTATTATTATTTGTTTCTCTTTTTATTGACATTGATTTCTATTGATATTTACATTGACATTGATTTCTATTAATTTGGATTATGCAATTCTTTATAATTGTTGTTTAATTGTCCAGGCTTATTTTATTTCATTATTTTGATTTAGCTGGCTTGATTTTATTTAATTTCTTTTTTTAAATACTTGCAAACATTTGTACGCCCTCTGGCATAACATAGCGCACTCTTTATTACCTGTATATACCATTATTATTGTACCTATGTTAAACAAATGAATAAATGACTTATGGCTAGGCCAGCGTTTGGCATAATTGTGTAAGGGAAAACCGATTTCGCTTTTATTCTTTAGATTACTGGCACTGAGCACTTCACTATATGATTCGCGTCTTCTGGTTGGTTTTGAAGTCAGCGGAGTCGCTGCTAACTCCTGTTGGCAGCATCTCTCGCTGCGGCGTCGAGGTCTCGGAGGCGGCGGTGTCACTGCGGTTTGCTGCCGGCGGGATCCCTCGCCATGATGCCCAGCGGAAGCCTTCCGGCACAGGCGAAATCGTCCTGTTCGCCACATACTGGCTGCTGACACGCATAGAGCGATCGACACCAACACGTAGCATATTACAAATTGGTGGATATCATGGGGTGACAATTCTTCTATTTCTGAATCGCTTTTCTTCAGTTTTTCTATCGGCTCCCGCAGACTGGTCATAGATATGTTTTGGTTTCCGTCATCGGTCTGCCTTTCTTCTGGGATTTTGAGGTTAATCAAGTGATAAATGGTTGGTGAAATGTTCACTTGGTTGGACTGTTGACGTATCGAATATAATGCGAATTCCTTTCCTTTGATGACACACTCTTGACCCATGCCAATGACCCCGGCTTGGCTCAGCTGACGAACTGTTACATGATCGCCGCATATTATTTTTATTGTGTAGGTGTCACAACAAAAGTAAAACTGCTGAGAAGTCAAATGTAATTCAATCCATACGTTGGTGGAATTGGTTTTTTTGTACTTTACATTCATTGGTTGCCGGGTTCTTGTCGCAAAAACTTTCGTCATTTTGCAGGTCTGTTATTGGCTTTAGCAGCTCACACATGTAAGTTGGTCCATGGTATAGACATGCCGTTAGTTCCTGTGTGGACATGCAAAAGTATGAATCTTTCTTTAGGTTGACTGCCACATATTCGGCAACTGGTATTATCGTGGCCATCATGGTGTTTGTTTGGTGCGGTACAGGTATCATCTTGTACAGTTTGAAACTTTCTCCGGATACTAGTGGAAAAGTAACTTCAATTATGACAAATTTTTGCGTCGCTCTGGCCTTGACTTTCAGTAGTTTGTAAAGATACTGAAGGTCAGTGTCTAAATTAGTAATTGGTAGTGTGAGTTCGCTTGGCATCTGGCCATATATGGTTCGTTCACGTTTAAGTTGCGTTGGTGGCAGTAAATGTATGCTAATTTGACCGTGGTAGATGTCTGTTAATGCATCGAGCAAAGTGTCTTGAAGTAGCCTTAATCCTTGCAGCGAGCTGTTGCCAGACATCGCTGACAATGTGAAGTCATTGACGTATGAAATGTTTTATATTTCACGTTGGAGAGTGCTTGCATTTTCTTGCAATTCCATAAGCTTCTTGTTTATTAATTTGTGCTGTTTGTTTACAGTGATCTCCATTCTTTTCATAAGGTTGAAATCTGCTTCAATTATCGAAGTTTGGTTTTTCCATAAATTAGAAAGGTGTTTCTCATTGCGATGTATAGTTTCAATGTCCTCTTCATACTGGTCTGCAAAATGCGAGTCCAACACTCCGATTAAGTCATTCGCTAGATACCCGATACCGTTGATAAGGCCTCGTCGGCGCCGACACGTCTTCCCCGAGGTGCGTCGCCGTCTAGCGTGGATATCAAAATGCTGTGTTAGCAAAAGTTCATTGTAGTATTTGAGTTCCTGGTAATCGTGCCGGGCTTGCTGCACGATCGTATTACAATGGTTTTGTGTTTCTATGGTTGCGCACAATTTTTCTTGGTAATTTGCTATTTTGTTATAAGTGTTTATGCCTGTCCAATAGGGTCCCATGTCGTAGTACATGACTAATGTCCATTTATCCCTGATTAGTTGTACTTTTGAAACAGGGTTAAAATAAAGCGTTTGGTTGTTCGGAAATGGTTTCACGGCGTCTAAACCGTAAGATGGAAAAATCAGCAGGAAAAAACACAGTAAAACATGTGCATAACTCCAGCTTCCTCATAAGTGTTAGAATAATTCTATCTATGACAATATTTCAGGCATAATAGCAGCAATCAAAGTACCGAGTCTTTATTTAGCTGCCATAAAAACTTCGCTAATATGTGTCGTTTAGTATGAGTCAGCTGGAGTGACGTCACCCCAGCTTCCTCATTCAATACAGGCAAACTAGTGATGTTAGGGTTTTGGACTATAGTCAAAAAAATAAGGCATAATAGCTGCACACGCTTTTTATCACAGTTTCAACACTTTTTAAGTATTATCGTTCAATTCTTTCCTTCCAATACTTAACAAGTGTTGAAACTGTGATAAAAAAAACGTGTGTGTAAGCTGATGTGACGTCACCCTAGCTGCCATGTCATATCTTCTGAACAAAAGAAGATACGATTATGTATTATAGCTCAAAAATTAAGGAATAATAGCTGCCATTGGCAGCAAAATTTTCAAATCTGTAGTCAAAATACTCCATAAGTTATTAAACCTACAGATATGTGCTATTATTTCTTATGTTTAAGCTATAATGCATAATCATATCTTCTTTTGTTCGGAAGATATGATATGAGCAGCTGGGGTGACGTCACTCCAGCCGACTCATACTAAACGACACATATTAGCGAAGTTTTTGTGGCAGCTAAAGAAAGACTCGGTACTTTGATTGGTGCTATTATGCCTCAAATATTGGCATAGATATAATTATTATAACACTTATGAGGGAGCTGGAGTTATGCACATCAGTAAAACAGTTGCTACAGTTGCGATTTTTGACCTCGTTTTTCTTTTTCCTCCTGGTAATTTGGTTGTTGGTTTTATATCTGGTTCTGTTTTATTTACGTTATTCTGGTTAACGGGCAAAACTGAGAGTTTCACAATATGGCGTTTCATGACCCCATTTTTGGTTTTTAATGAAACTGCTCTGGTTAGACCATCATTTCCTGGATGTGTGTCGACCACACGTCCAAGAGCCCATTTTCCTGGAGGCAGATTCTCATCATGAATCACTACTAGATCTCCAATTTCAATGTTTTTCTGTGGTTCCATCCATTTACTTCAAAATGATAGTTGTACTAAGTATTCAGTCTTCCATCGTTTCCAAAGATCTTGGAATAACTTGTTGGTTAGATGCCACCTGGTTCTAGCATCTTGCTTGGTTTCTATTACAGTTGTTCCTGGTCTTCCTGATAAGTAATGAGCTGGTGTAAGTAAGTTTATATCCTCGGAATCCTCTGATATCGCGCAAAGAGGTCGAGAGTTGAGGTACGCTTCTAGTCTAGCTATAAGCTAACAATGTGGTGTACTCCTCGAAGGTTAATCTTTGTTGACCGATGACCCTCTTGCGAAGCTGGTTAAATTCTTCCTGTATCATCCTGTTTGCTCCCACAAAGTTAGTGCCGTTGTCATGTCACTGTAAATATGTCGTGGTGCCCTTTTTCTGGCAGCCATTCTGGTTAGAGCTGCCAAAAAGGCGGAGCTGCTCAGGTCTGACACTAGTTCTAAGTGAACCGCTTCCGTGACCATACATATAAAAACTGCTATGTAGCCCTTCGTAGTTTTAATTCTCCGTCCTTATTAGCCTTGACCTCTACGAAGCCTGTGTAATCTACGCCGCAGTGATAAAATGCATGTTGGGGATTCACTCATGGTTCTGGTAAATCTCCCATGAGCTGCACGGGATTTTTCTTTCTGCATATGACACATTTTCTTATAAACTTTTTAGTTGCCATGTGTCCGCCGATAATCCAAAACTGTTGTCGAAGGTTTACCAACGTTAGACGCGCTCCGCTATGGAAAGTCAATTTATGAGCTTGATCGTTTAGTAATGTGGTTAACGGGTGGTCGTGAGGTAAGATGATGGGTTGTTTCATCTCATGACTCATGTGGGCGTTTTCTAATCTCCCACCCATACGTAAAATGCCACGTTCATCTATGGTTGGATTCAAACTCAAAATCTTGCTTTTGGAGTGCACTCTGCCGTGTTTATTTATTGAATCTAGGTCGTTTGCAAATTCTGCCAGCTGAACGTTTTTGAATATCAGCTGTTTAGCCCGACGAAGCTCGTGTAATTCGAGGTAGTAGTAGCGAACTGGTTTGTTCAATCGCAGTATCCACGCAAAAATACGTATAATTTTAGTAATGGAGCTATAATTATTTATCAAATTTTTAATAATTTCGTTAGTCAGCGATTCTCTTGGTTGTTCAATGACTACCGCGTTGGTTTGTTTTAAAATAGTCGGCTTTACTTCTAAGTTCGTCTCGTAAATGGTTTGGTGGTTTTCCTGATTGGTGTATGATGGCAGCCATGACGGCCCTTGTCATCATATCTTGTGGTCTTTGAGTTGCCTGACAGTCAAACCACGTCTTGCACAGTCGGCCGGATTATCTGTCGTCTTAACATATCGGCAATGTTTTGATGGTATGGTTTTGGTGAGATCGGATTTCAGTTTATTTTCTGCTTCCATTGAATGATACCTTCCGCAAAAATCGTCCATATAGAAGCTGTCTTCTAATTCTTTTGCTGCATCAGGAAATTTCTGTCTTTCATCGGACGCCAATTGTTTCAAGCACATCATCGCTAAGAATCCTGCTGGTTTGGTTCCGTATGTAAGCGTGACGAGTTGAAATGATTGTTTTGGTTGGTTATTTGATTCTCGCCATAGTACCTTTTGGTAAGCTTGATCTTCTTGGTGCACTCGGATCATTCTGTAGATCTTCTCGATGTCGGAAGTACACGCATCAACACGGTCTAGGGATATTTTTAAAAAAGCGAATTACTATCAATGTGTTAATTATTTATATGACATGAATATATTTGCCAGAGGACACTTCTGTTTCCTTCTGTGCGGTGCGAACATCTCACCCCCAAGCTAATGTCGCCGTGCCGAGAGCTGCATGGCTAGGGGAGAGTCTAAGTCGCGAGCGTGCCTGCTGTCTGGGACCGGGCGCCCCCAGGCACTATCCAGCCTTACCTCTACAAGCGGGGCTCTGTAGAGCGTGGACATAGTTTCCCTTGCTATTCGTGGGAACAAAATGAGGCTAAATAATTTACTCGGAGACGGCGGTGATGCTCGCCACACACCACGTCATTTGTTCTCATGGGGCGAAAAGCGAGCTGCGGAGTGTCGCTTAGCTACGCTGAATGTGCAGGGAGGGATGATAGATAAGATGGATGAAGTATGTGAAATAGTGAAGGACAAAAGGATAGATGTGTTATGTGTGAATGAGACAAAAAGAAAGGGAGTGGATATGTCTAAACACGGGTCCCTGACCGCTATCTGGTCCGGTGTTCAAGAGACACAGAGGGCCTGTCAGGGTGTGGGGGTTATCCTCTCAGAGCGGATGATGAGGTGTGTCAAAGATTACGCTTGTGTGAGCCCTAGGATTCTTTGGGTGAGAATTAAGGTGGGCCTACACCCTATTTTTATTTTGTGCGTGTATGCACCCCATATGGGATGCTCACTTTCTGAGAGAGAATAATTCTGGGGAAGTCTAGGAGATATAGTGAATGAATGTAGGTCTAACGAGAAGATTGTTATGCTCGGCGACTTTAATAGTTGGGTTGGTGTGAAGAGGAATGGGTTCGAAAGAGTATTAGGGGCACTCGGGGACAATAGAGTGAATGAGAATGGGAGGAATTCACTAGAAGTATGTGTAGAGAAGGGCCTGTGTGTAATGAACACTATGTTTGATCATAGAAAGATCCATAGGTATACGTGGGAAAGGCAAGACAGTAGAAGTATGATTGATTTTGTTATTGTAGATGAAAGATCGAAGAGCAAAGTTGCAGATACAAGAGCTTATCGGGGTGCTAATGTGGGGACTGATCACTATCTGGTTATGTGTCGGGTGGCTGGTCTGTTCAAGCATTGGTGTCATCGAGTTCAAGTGCCTGTGACCGCGTTAGAAAGAATAAAAGTAGAAAGATTACAAGAACTAAAAGTAAAGGAGGAATATAAGAGGCAAGTAAAACAGAAGACGGATAAGATATTTGATGGTATGAATGATTTCAGTTTAGAGGATGTGTTGGAAATAGTGAAAAGTGTTATGGTGAACGTAGCCGCAAAGTTATGTGGTATAGCGAAGAGGAAACGTGGTAGTAGAACGAATGATACTTGGGTAGATGGTGAAGTAAAAGAGGTGGTGAAGAAGAAGAAAGAGGCTTGGCTTAATGTGTTATCCTGTAAGGCAAAATATAATGAATGAGGCAACAAACGTGACGGATGATCTGGCAAGAGTGAAAGTAACGTATAAGCAAATGAAAGCGAAAGTCAAAGAGGTGGTAAAAATGAAGAAGGATGAAAAGGAAGAAAAATATAATACGAAGTTCTCCGATAACTTCAGGGCCAATGTTAAGCTGTTCTGGAAACAGGTAAGATTGGCTCGCGGAGTGACAAAAACATCGAGCATGAATGGAATAAGAGCAGAAGATGGGTGCTTACTGAGTGAAGAATGTAAGGTCTTGGACCGCTGGAAGGGATATTTTGAAAGTTTATTTAGTTGTCAGGATAGTGTGCAAGGAGTGGGTAACTGGGCAGAGGCAAGTTGTCAAGACCCAAACTCGGACGAAGAGCAAAAGCATGAGAATGAAATAAGAATGGATGAGATTATAAAAGCACTGAGTGGGATGAAGATTGGTAAAGCTGCAGGGTATGACCGAGTATCTGTTGAAATGCTGAAGGGCGGTGACGGGGTGGTAGCAAGCCTGTTGTGCCGGATCTTTAATATGTGTTGGAGATATTGCCGCGTGCCGGATGACTGGTGCAAGGCTGTAATCGTACCACTATATAAGGGAAAAGGCTCACAGCAGGAGTGTAAAAACTACCGCGGCATTAGTCTTTTGAGTGTTGTCGGCAAATTATATGCGAAAGTTTTAATAAATAGAGTGGTAAAAGTGACGGATGAACAATTATGGGACGTGCAAGCAGGATTTAGAGAGGGAATGGGCTGTATGGATCAGATCTTCTCCTTGAGGAGCATAGCTGAAAAACATCTGGCTAAGCACAAAAAAGTCTACTGTGCTTTCGTGGACTTGGAGAAGGCCTATGACAGTGTGTGGAGGGATGAACTGTGGTCGACGCTATCCGGGTACGTTGTGGACTGGCACTTGGTACGGGCACTGAAATCTCTATATAGGGATTCCAGTGCTTGTGTTAGGATTAATGGGGCGTATACGAACTGGTTTTCCATTTCAAGGGGTGTTAGACAGGGCTGTGTAGCGTCACCGTGATTGTTCAACTTGTACATGGATAGTTGTCTGATTGGTTTGAAAGAGCATGAGTGCGTATTGAGGATGAATGAGTTGCCTGTCAAATGCCTTCTCTATGCAGATGATCAAGTTCTACTTGCATCGTCAGCAGAACAGTTGCAAGACATGGTGACTGTGATGAATGAAGCTTTTAAGTTAAAAGGGATGAGTATAAATGTGAACAAGACTAAGGTATTGGTGTTTGAAAGAGAAGAAGATGTATCGAAGTGTGAAGTGAAAATAAATGATAAGAGTGTGGAGCAAGTGAACGAGTTTGTATATCTGGGAAGTATATTCACAAGGGATGGAAAGATTGAAGAGGATGTGGAAAGGAGAGTGAATGCAGGGAATTAAGTGAATGGTGCTATGCATGCAGTTGTGACCAACAAGTCGATGTCTCCGGAGGCTCGACTCGCCGTTCACAACAGCGTGCTGGTGCCTACACTTATGTATGGAAGTGAAGGCTGGGTATGGCAAAAAAGACATGAAAGTAGGATTAATGCAGTAGAAATGCGCTCCTTGCGGAGTATGTGTGGTGTAACTTTAACTGATAGATTGAGGAATGAGGTAATAAGGCAACGTTGTGGTTTAAAAGAAGATGTAGTGACTAAAATTGAAAAGGGTATGTTAAGATGGTTTGGCCATGTTGAGAGGATGAATGAAAGTTGACTTACGAAAGGTATTTACAAGGCAGACGTGAATGGAAACGCCGGGAGGGGACGCCCTAGAAAGACATACATATACCTTATAGGTGATGTTCTTCAGAAAGGCCAAGTGAGCAGTACCCATAACCGGCGTGTGTGTATTACTAGATGTATGAATGTGTGTGAAGCAAAAGAAGTATGTAAGGATCGTAGCAGGTGGCGTTCTGTAGTTTCTGCCTACCTCCATGGGAAAAAGGCGTGAGTTTATGTATTTATGTAGGTATGTATGTATATATTTAAAAGATACGTTATTTAATATTCTACCATTTTTTAATAATGGTTAAGGTACTTCGATTAAAATTTCAGGATTTTATGCAAAAAAATTAAGCATAGCCGGAAACCGTATATGAATTAACTTTTAATTTATGAGTAAAAACTGAAAAAAATAGAAAAATCATTTAATTTGTGTTTATAAACTTGAAGTTAGTAGTCTGAGAAAGCGCCCATGATGTTCATAACACATCGGCAACGATTCGGCATGCTCAGAACAAGGTTGTCAATGTCTTGCTGCGGAATATTGTCCCATGTCCTTCTGAGGTGCGCAAAAAGTTGATCTTCTGTAGCCAAATTTTCAGGAATTTCCTTCAGAGCTCTTCTTTGCAGCATATCCCACGCATGCATGCCTGCCCAAACCATAATTGTTCCTCCTTGGTATGGGTGAACTTCCTGAGGGTTCTGAAGACGGCTCCATCGTCCAGGAACTCGCCTTCTAATATTTGCGCAATGTATGTGTTTTTCGCCTAGTTTCAGTGAGAACAGCTAAGCAAAATTATCACTGTTGCATAACTTTTTAATTACAAGAGGGAGACAGAGACGGGAACGTTCTTCTAATAGGTAATGTTACTAATATCGGTCTTAAACTCAACATTTTAAAACAAAAGATAAGGGTGCGAAGAAAGATGAAACTTCAGAAGTTGAAGACGAAGAGAAGTTAATAACTGATGAAAAAAAGGCAAAAACTACAAAAGAAGAAAACATCGAAAAACTAAAAAAAGATAAACAAGCCAAAATATTATGTGATAAAAACCTGCAGGAAGGAAAAGACAAGTCAGTTAGAATAGCGTCTTCCAAGACAGGAAAATCCATTAAAAACAAACAAGATACTTTTGTTGATATAAAAATAACTACGTCAAATATAGATAAATCAACTAATAAAGAAAATTTAGAGACGAAAAAAAGAGGGACAATACCAAAAGAACCTAAGGAAAAATCCAAAGTTCCGATAAGAGAAGACTTTAAGAAATTACAAGCTGAACATTTAAGAGAAAAAGCCTTAAAGAAACAACAACAAGAATTGGAGGCGAGAAAAGCACAAGAAGAAGCTGAACGTAAAGCAAATATTAAGAAATTACAAATGAATAAGAAGATTCAAACAAACTTTCAAAGATTAAAACAAGCATGGAAGATGAGCCCTTTTGAAATTGAACCTGAGTTACTAAAGACTCATAAATGCATTCATGATAAAAGTGGACTAAGGTCGTCTGTCTGTCAACTTTGTTTGGATTCTGAATTTGAATTAGACGCTTTAAGCTTAGATAAAAAAATAAAAATAAAGAAAGACAAAATAAAGGAAAAAATTATAATTGGTGAGAGAGTCTATAGACAGAAATCAACTCTTGAGAAAACTATAAAACTGAAAGATGAACTTCCCATAATACTTTTTCAAAAGGATTTATATGAAGAATCTGACAAGTCAATCAAGCTCGAACAAAAAGTGCCAATAATTGGGCAGGAAACAAAATCTATAAAGAAACGGATAGAAAAGGATTTGTCACAAAAGGATAAGAAAGAGGTAGGTGCTACAACGAATATATGAACGTGGGTTTCTTGGAACGAGTAAGTTGTTCCTCTCAGCGGTAGACAGCTACTTTTAGTACCTACCTTCTTGCTTGTTTCGTGGCTCTTATTCATATTGCGCAGCTTTTCACAATGCATTTTAATTAAAGTGATTTTAACTTGTTGCTGAAACAAAGTAGCGATGTTGTATTTTACAAAAAATACGTATTATTTCACAAAAGTCTTAAAAAATTCCAGGTTGTGATGGGATCTGGTAAAGGTGTAATTCGCTACGCTTTATCTGATCGCACCTACATTGATAAGGGTTGGACTATGCTACCTTGCGAAAAAATTGTGCGAAAGGTAAGACATATTCTGCAAAATCCCAAGAGCCTGCGACGATCAAACTCATTCATTCTCTTCTTAAATTTATAAAAGCTGAAAGTTTCTCTGTGTATGTACCCAATACAGGTAAGAATAATAATCACTGACTAGGAAATTTGGGTCATGGTGGCTTTCGGCGATATCAGGTACCAAAATTGTATAAAGTTGCAAATCACTTTCATAGAATAAAGCTCAGTTTTTATATATTTTATTTGGAAATCATTCATCATTAGAAATCACATTACATCTTATCTTACTTATAATTATAAATGCGAAAGTTTGGATGGATGGATGTATCTATGTTTATTACTCAATCACGTCAGAACGGGATGTACATCCCTAGTTATAAGTAAAGTTAAGAGTCTAAACTCTGTTGACATGTTTGTCTCACTATTTTGCCCCCACCACCCCCACCATTCTCCCACCAACCGCGGATCGATCCACACGATAGAATACCATAATTTTGCGCACGTGGCTATCATAAGTGTGTTTTTTAAGTTATCTCGTGATTTCGTAGCGTTACATCTGCTAATTCCTGCAGCACCATCCCTGACACTCCACATTATCTGATTTTGCTGTCATATTTTGGTTTCAATGTGTAAAACTTCTATATCTTGATGATATGAATAACTCTATTCATGAGGCCCAAAATTGGTTCACGGCAAACAATTTGGCACTAAATGAAAAAAAAAAAAAACTAAATGTATTAGATTTACATTACCAAATGTTAGAAGTAGCGAATATGACATGATATTGAATGGAGAAAACCAGCTTTTCTCCATTCAATATGATGTCGTCTTTATAAATCAAACAGTTTTTCTAGGCATCACTCTAGACGACAAATCACAATGGGGTCGTAAGGACCCCATTGTGAAGTTGAAAACCAGCGTCGGGTACTAGTTGTCCGACATTTTGCTGAACTGGTCCTATTTGGCGTAGCCGTGGGACACACAATGTTATAAATATATTATTTTATTTTTTTTATGTTATAGTTGTTTAGTCTAAGTTTTATTTTTATTATTTTGTGTGCTCTGGCTTGTGTCAAATAAATGTGTTTTCTTTCTTTCTTTCTTTTGTATATCTACGAAGTTCTTCATCAGATCTTCATCAAATTAAAATGGGACCAATTTCGAAACATACTCTTTCAAACAAAAGAATTTCCAAAATCGGTTCACAATTGACGGAGATATCGGTGAATATACATAAAATTTAAAACATAAAAAACATACATGAAGTCGAACATAGAACCTCCTCCTTTTTTTTAAGTCGGTTAAAAACTAGCGGACGCCTGGCGGTTTCACCCGCGTAGTTCCCGTTCCCGTGGGAATACAGGGATAAAAAGTAAAATTTAAAAAACCCCTGACACATTTATCTTGCGTATACAGCGACTCAAACAGTAAAACGCCCATAACTTTTGAACGCCTGAACCGATTTTATTGAAACATAAAATCTGTAACGATTATTTTTATATCAAAGCGACATCTTGTGTCAAAGATGAGAACCAGCTTGGCATGGGTGTGTCACCAGTTGATCGTTGCGTGATACTGGATGGCGTTGCTATCTTGAGTTTTTTAATTAATGATATAATAAAATAACAATTTTTGTGTATCAATTTAATTCAACAAACACACAATTCAACACTAAAATAATAAATGATTAACTTCTTTAAAATATCTATATAAAGAAAAACCAGACATAGACCTAGACATGTCAAGTCTATTGTAACCAATAGACTTGACATGTCTAGCTTCAATGTCTATGACTGACAAGAATGACAATTTTTTTTTTCATTGGAAGTATTGGGACAGTACACTTGATTAAAACTTTGATCCCTAAAAGAGCACTAAGAAACAAATAAAATGTCTCGCAGGCGGCAGGGAACAAGCCCCAAATATAAATAAAGAATGTGTCAGCTGGCATTCTATTTCATTCTATTCGCTGGCACTCTAGGATTAATTTTATTATTACCTAAATAAATAAGAAAATGGTCAACTATAACTAACTACAACTACATATATGACTACAATTCCTGAAGAAAACAGCAGTTGAACTCCAGCATTTGGTTCCGAATATAAATGTCATTTTAGCTTGCACGAGGCTGGATTATAGCTTCCCAGGCGAATGATACAGCTTGAGACATCATACCTCCGGTATTGGAAATAATGGGTAAATTGTATCCCATATAAAAGTAAGTTTCATTGTACTTGTTTAACCTCAAGAAATTGTGATGATGGATTTTATGTTCAAGAATTAAATTAGATGACCAAACTGTGTGACTTTTACTTCAGTCAACTTCATGCGAAACCATACCCTACATAGTCTCATGCTGATCACCTACCCTTGAGCTAGTTGGTGAGTAAGGCAAGAAAAATACTTTCTTACAAATCGGTTCATCCGTTTAAGTTCTATGATGCCACAGACAGACACACAGATACACAGATACGCAGATACACAGATACACAGCAACACACGTGAAACTTATAACACCCCTCTTTTCCGGCGGGGGTTAAAAAGTACCCTATGTCACCCGGGGATAGTGTAGCTTCCCAACGATGAAAGATTTATTGAAATCGGTCCAGCCGTTTTGGAGTCTATAAGGAACATACATACATACTTTCTCTTTTATTAACCGACTACCAAAAAGGAGGAGGTTCTATGTTCGAATTTTTTTTTTTGTTTGTTCACCGATTTCTCCGTCAATCGTGGACCGATTTTGAAAATTCTTTTTATGTTTGAAAGAATATGTTCCGAAATTAGTCCCATTTTTTGGTGAAGATCTGATGAATAACTTCGGAGATATACAACAGAACTCTTAAAAAAATAATGGCAATTCTCTCGGGAGTGCTGCAATCGCATGTCTGTTTATTGTTTATACCATTTTATAACATAACATCATGCCAGTACGCTCTACACCGGGGTCACCTACTGGCCAGTTTTATGGAGAAGGAAATCCTCTATATGATGAACTCCTTCTTCAGAAAGCGTGAGCACAGGAAGTGGACATGGCAAAGCCCCGATGGTGGAACTAAAAACGAGATCGACTTCATCATGTCAACCAAGAAGCAAATGTTCAATGATGTCTCTGTGATCAATTCGGTGAAAACTGGGAGCGATCACCGGATGGTAAGAGGCACATTGAACATTCATATCAAGCTTGAAAGGTCTCGACTGATGAAGTCCACGCTCCGTCCAGCACACATCAAGATCCAAAACCCCGAAACCTTTCAGCTCGAACTCCAGAATCGTTTCGAGTGCCTAGGGAGCTCCGTGGACGAATACAGCGATGGGTTCGTGGAAGCTGTCCATACGGTCGGGTCTAAGTTTTTCAAGACCCACCGTACATATAGAAATAAAAAACTCTCTGATCCTACTCTCAAGCTAATGAAGGAGAAGCGTGAGATGATCCTGCAGTCTTCAGGCGATGCGGTGAAATACCGGCAGCTAAATAGACGGATCTCAAAGTCCTTGAAAACCGACCTCCGCCGCTTTAATACCGAAAGCATTAAAGATGCTATCGAGCGGAATAAGGGCCCCAAGGTCTTTGCAAGAGATCTGTCTATTGGGCAGAGCCAGCTCACAAAACTGAAGACCGATGATGGCAGGATTGTATCCGCCAAACCGGAGCTTCTGAGGGAGATCGAGAGTTTCTATGGGCAGTTGTATACGTCAACCAGTAAACCCGTTGCGAATCTAGCAAACGACCCAAGAGCTAGATTGACCCGACACTATACCGAAGATATCCCGGACGTCAGCCTGTACGAAATTAGGATGGCTCTGAAACAGCTCAAAAACAACAAGGCGCCGGGTGACGACGGAATCACGGCTGAACTCCTGAAGGCGGGTGGAAAACCGGTCCTTAAGGCCCTTCAGAAGCTGTTTGATTCCGTCATACTCGAGGGCAAAACGCCACAGGCATGGTGCAGGGGTGTGGTGGTCCTCTTCTTCAAAAAGGGTGACAATGCCCGGCTGAAGAACTATAGGCCCATCTCACTTCTTAGCCATGTCTACAAGTTGTTTTCAAGAGTCATCACGAATCGTCTCGCGCGCAGGTTTGACGATTTCCAGCCTCCCGAACAAGCCGGATTCCGAAAAGGCTTTAGCACCGTAGACCACATACATACGCTGCGGCAGGTTATACAGAAGACCGAAGATTATAACCTGCCTCTCTGCTTAGCGTTTGTGGACTACGAGAAAGCCTTCGATTCGATCGAGACTTGGGCTGTACTGCAGTCTCTCCAACGGTGCCAGATCGACTACTGGTACATTGAGGTGTTGAAGTGTTTGTACAGAAACGCCACCATGTCAGTCCGTCTTCAGGATCAGACCTCGAAACCAATATTTCTCTAGCGTGGCGTGAGACAGGGAGATGTCATTTCTCCGAAACTGTTCACTGCTGCGCTGGAGGATGTATTCAAGGTTCTGAACTGGATGGGCCTAGGCATCAATGTTAATGGCGAGTACATCACTCATCTTCGGTTTGCCGACGACATAGTGGTAATGGCTGAGACCATGGAGAGCCTCAATACAATGCTCGATGACCTCAGTAGAGCTTCCGGAAGAGTGGGTCTTAAAATGAACATGGACAAAACCAAGGTGATGTTGAATGCCCATGTTACACCCACTCCTATCAAGGTTGGAGACTCTACACTCGAAGTTGTGGACGACTATGTCTACCTGGGACAAACGATCCAGTTGGGTAGGGCCAACTTCGAGAGAGAGAGATAAACCGTCGAATCCGATTCAGCTGGGCAGCGTTCGGGACGTTGCGCGGTGTCTTCTCGTCCAACTTACCACAGTGTCTCAAGACAAAAGTCTATGACCAGTGTGTGTTGCCAGTGATGACATATGGCTCTGAGACGTGTTCGCTTACAATGGGCCTCATCAGAAAGCTTACAGTCACTCAAAGGGCAATGGAGAGGGCTATGCTCGGCATTTCCTTGCGTGATCGAATCAGAAATGTAGAGATCCGTAAGAGAACCAATGTAACCGACATAGCTCGAAGAATTGCCAAACTTAAGTGGCAGTGGGCAGGGCACATTGCTCGCAGAACGGATGGCCGATGGGGCAGAAAGGTTCTGGAGTGGCGACCGCGAACCGGAAGACGTTGCGTTGGAAGGCCTCCCACCAGGTGGACCGATGACCTCGTGAAGGTTGCGGGGATCCGCTGGTTGCGAGACGCACGGGACCGATCAATGTGGCGACGCTTGGGGGAGGCCTATGTCCAGCAGTGGACGTCTTTTGGCTGATATGATGATGATGACGCATTAAGGTAATTAAAAGCTTCTGTGTAACGCTTCGTTAAGGAATACTCTTGTTTTTAGATTAATGTTTATCGTATGCGTCCGGCACACCCCGAGTTCGACTGGTTCGAACACAACAAGAACAAACGACTGATGACTTACGACACCGGCGAAAGACTAGCCGATTTCGATAACAACGGCCGAGGTCACTGGTATTACAGAAGTGGTCGACTGGCACTGGATTATTATGATGCCGAAGGTAATGCTATTTCTTATAGATATTACTTATCTCTCTTGAATCTTTAACAGCCCGACTTCACCCACTGCTGAGCTCTTTTCATGTGCCAATCCCCACGCTCATGCGCCAACCTCATCCAGGTTCTGCCTTTGCGATGGCAACAATGTCGGCATGCCATGCCTGCCCATTTCGCCGCTGGCCGACCAACATTTCTTCTGCCAGTCCATGGATACCACTTGGTCACTGCCCGACCCCACCTGTCATCACGTCGTCTTGCCTCGTCCTGCCCAACTTCATTTGAGCTCTATCACCCGTTTACCGATATCAAAGACCTCCGTAAGTCTTCGAATCACAACATTCAAATTTCGGTCAAATAATCTTATGGCAGGCATGAAACGCGCCATCTCTCTGTGCAACTCACATTACTATAACTATCGGTAATCAAGTAGCTAAGGAAAGGACAGGTATCTATAGGTCATACAGTAGTGGTGGCCCAGTGGTTACGGTAGATCAGAGGTAGCTCAGTGGTTAAAATAGAACAGTTGTGGCACAGGGGTGACGATAAAGCAGGTGGTCAAGTTGTTACGGTTACGACTTAAGTCGTGGGTTTGAACTCGGCAAGCGGATTACTTTGTGTAATTTATCCACCACTGCTATTAAAGTTATTGGATTTCCCGGATGAATTTCGTTAGTGTGCGCATAAAGAGTGCGGAAAGTGTAACTTTTTTTCACTAGTGCTTTTTACTTTCCTGTACTTTTTTAATTTTAACTCCAACGTCAGCCCGACGCATAGAGTTTTTATTATTTGAGAAAAGTTTTAAAATTTAGTTATGTACAGATTATCATTCATATAAAAGGTAAAATAAAACTAATACTTTATTTTAGGCGTTTTTAATTACTCTAGATTTAGATTTTGATCAATAAATTAATTTTAAATATTCATTAAATATGTTTAGCAGAACGTATATTTTGCTCGTGCCTTATTGCGTTACGATGTGACAGCTATTCGCACATGCGCAGTAGATATGCCCAAGGAACTATCAGTTAATCTGTGGATACGCTGAACGCGCTTGAATAAGCCCGCCATTTTATTAATTTTATTTTATTAATTTATTTATTTCCTCGCACAATGCATAGTAAAATGTTGTATGATACACGTACGTAAGATGATTTCCGACTTGTGTCGATTTATCCACTCACTCGCTTCGCTCGCTCGTGAATAAAAATGCCACTCATCGGAAATCACCTACCTTCCGCACTTGTAGCATAAATAACTATAAAAGGAAGGTGCCGACCGCACTTATTTATGTAAACAAATGCGTCATAGTAGCAAAAGATACATTACTGGTTGGAATAGGTATGTTCGTGACGCTCACAGAGAGGCTCGACTGTGTTACCAAACATGGTTGTTTTATGGTAAACCTGCTAGTGGTTATGTTTACAATAAAATGTGTCAATCGAGGAAAACCTTTAAGAACAAATTAAAATATTATCAAGATAACCAATAGCAGATAAAAATGGATATTTTGGCTAAATATTACACTGAAAAGAAATTTTAGATAATTTTGGAAATCAACAAATAGTTTGAATCCGAGGTCGAGTCCCCCTGTGGGCGTGGCGGGCATACATGAGCCAGCAGATGTAGCTAATGCTTTCCGGCGTCATTTCAAGATTGAGTTCCCTCTTACTAGGCCTGTACGGGCGGTCGATGCTGGGGCCAACTTTGGGGATGTATCGATTATTTTTACGGCTCAAGAAATTGCGGCCATTGTAAGGAAAATGGAGAGGGGTAAATCATCAGGCCTTGATGGCCTCAGCATCGAGCACCTGAAGTATGCGGGTGGACACCTGCCACGTGTTCTGGCTTCGTTTTTTAACTTGTGCATCAGTCACGGTTACTTACCGGATGATCTTATGTATGCAATGGTAGTGCCTATTGTGAAAAATAAGACAGGGGATTTCTCTGACATTTCCAATTACAGGCCCATTTCTCTGGCCACTGTCATAGCAAAAGTTTTGGACAGTCTGCTTGATAAACAATTAGCCAAACATCTAGAACTGCATGATGCGCAGTTCGGCTTTAGGCCTGGGCTGTCAACTGAGAGTGCAATCTTGTGCCTCAAGCAGACTGTTCAATACTACACTTTATTCTTTGTAATAGTGTAAACCCAATGGGTAGATTTTTGCGCACATTTTTATTATAATATTATAAGACCTACTGTAAATTACCAAAAATCACACGAATAAATAATTTGAATTTGAATTTGAATTACACAGACAGGAAGACGCCCATTTATGCCTGTTTTCTGGATCTGTCAAGGGCTTTCGATCTCTTATGTTACGATGTTCTGTGGCGTAAATTACAATGTGATACTACTTTACCACCTGAGATAGTGTCAATATTTCAGTACTGGTATAGTAGTCAAAGTAATAGTGTGAAGTAGGTTGGCTCGCACTCGGACGTGTATCGGCTGGAGTGCGGGGTAAGGCACGGTGAGCTAAGCCCCCCCGGCTTAGCTCACCCCGACTCTTCAACCTATACATGAACCAACTGATCGTTGAGCTCAGCAGCATCAATATCGGATGTCATGTTGACGGGGTGTGTATTAATAATATTAGTTATGCTGATGATATGGTGTTGCTGAGCCCATCGATCGGTGCTCTGAGGCGACTGATCGCTATATGCGAATCTTACGCGGTGAGTTATGGCCTCAAATATAATGTCACAAAGAGCGAACTAATGGTTTTCAAAGCAGGTAGTGTGACATATTCTAGTATTCCGAATGTCGCACTGTGTGGAAAACCCCTGCAAAGAGTAGACAAGTTTAAATACCTAGGCCACTGGGTTACCGAAGATCTTAAAGATAATTGTGACATTGAGAGGGAACGTAGGTCGCTGGCTGTTCGTTGTAACATGCTGGCCCGCAGGTTTGCGCGATGTACGAAGCCAGTAAAAGTAACGCTTTTTAAAGCTTACTGACAGTCTTTCTACACGTGCAGCCTGTGGGTCAGTTTCAGCGGGCATACAGCGACCTGCGCGTCCAATATAATATGCACTGAGAGTACTGTTGGGGCTGTCGTGGCGTTGCAGTGCGTCAGGGATGTTTGCGGACAAAAACATTGATGGTTTCGCCGCCATTATTAGAAAAAGATGTGCGTGATGAGGCGTGTTCGCGGCGGTACCAACACTATTCTCAGTGTGTTCGCAGATCGGTGGGATACTCCGATGATGCAGAGGTGGATGCAGCTCCACGCTAAAGTGTAGCTATATGTTTTTTAGTTATATATCTGTACCTACTAACACTTGTTTTTTTAAGTAACTGTTACTAACCCTATGGACTTTGTCTGAAATAAAAGATTTTTAATTTAATTTAATTAAAAGAAGAAGTAAAACAAAGTAAGAAAACTGGCATTTCCAAGAATCAAATATTCGAAGGCATGAGCCATCCACCAGCCTGCACTGGCCCGTGTGGTGGCATACGGCCCACTCTCTCCTACAGAGGAGGTGGAGGAGGCCCTGGTGCCAGCAGTGGAAACGTTATAAATAAGCTGATTGTTTGTAAGTATCTAAGTATCAAGTTGCCCGAACTCCCCAAATACCTTTCACATTGTTACAGCTCTACTGCAGACTTGCCAAGTTTTCTGAATATTATACATAGAACTAGCTGACCCGGCAAACTTTGTATTGCCATAAAAAGACCAAACATTTATCTACCCTACCCTACCCCACCCTACACTACCCTTCCCTACCCTTCCCTACCCTTCCCTACCCTACCCTACCCTACCCTAACCTACCCTACCATACCCTACCCTACCCTACCCTACCCTACCCTACACTACACTACCCTACCCTACACTACCCTACCTTACACTACCCAACCCTACACTACCCTACACTACCCTACACTACCCTACCCTACCCTACCCTACACTACCCTACCCTACCCTACCCTACCTACCCTACCTACCCTACCTACCCTACCCTACCCTACCCGACCCTACACTACCCTACCCTACACTACCCTACCCTTCACTACCCTACCCTACCCTACCCTACCCTACCCTACCCTACCCTAACCTACCCGACCCTACCCTACAATACTCTACCCTACAATACTCTACCCTACAATACTTTACCCTACACTACCCTACCCTACACTACCATACCCTACCCTACCCTACCCTACCCTACCCTACCCTACCCTACCCTACCTATAAACCTCACGGAGCCCGAGACCTTTCCAACGAATGCAAAACCTTGGAAATCCGCGGGCTTATTACGTAAGGAACAGCAAGTAGCAATAATTGTACAATTATTGTGCGATCAATTTAGTGACCTGGCTACTGAGGCCTTTAAGTCAATTCTTTTTTTTAACTTTTAACAGAAGCTATTTTATCTGTCCGATGATTTATAAAATGTATCGTTTGATGAATTAACCAGCTTATGAAAGAGCAACACTTCGTGGAGGCTGTTTTTTTACAATAGTCAATTTGATTATGAATTAGCTCCAATATTCCGATAAATTAATATTTGGAGATCTGAAGTATTTGTGTAAAGTAAATATGGCAGTGAAAATTGGATATTTTCATTTTATTTACATAATATAATAATTGATTTAAAAAATTGAATGACCAAAATATCAATGTGTAAAATCCATTAAAAGAACAATGGCGAAATTTTAGCTGACTTAAATTTGAACGTCTGAAAGTGAGTTATATACGAAAGAAATTCTATTAATAGTCTACGTTTTTTAAAGTATAATTGGGCTGGTTCAAAACGGATAACAAAAAATCATAATAATTAAAACGTTGCCATTATATATTTTATCTACTAAGTGAGAAGTAGTAACTATTTTTAGTAAAAATATCATTTTTGTATTTATTGCAGTAAATGAGTTAACAATACAGTTTATGTCTAAGTGTAGATGTTCCTTGCAGGTAGGTAAGAATATTGTAGTGTAGTAGAAATAAATGAATTACTTTCAATTACTGATTGGCAAAAGGACTAGTATCCAAGTCTTCAAAAAATATAGGTTGGTTGTTGACGACGACCTTTTGATAGACGTCAAAGTCGCTAAGTTTAAATAAATAATCTCTTTTCAAAGAGTATATTTTACATTTCATGCTGAAATAACTACGTAAGGGAAATACTAATGCGATATTCCCCTTTTATTTCCACGAAATTGAATAATACTACCTATTAAACACATTATTAAAAGTTACCCAGGCATAACCTACAAAAGTTTACGACTGAATATCTATTATTCTCGACATTCTCTAACAAAAATTCTTGCAAAAACTAATTTAGAACATCACCCTGAGTTAAACGAGATATTTTTCATTTAAAGACGTAGGAATTTAATCTCAGCTAAAACAATGTATGGGCACCTGCCATTGTCCTTTCTTCGAATTGTCGATTGTTATAAGAAATCGAATCGATAACGCATTAGGACATCACCAAATAGACTACATCTTCTCGTATTTAAGCTATGAAACGTAAAATAGATTTTTCCAATTTACTTTAGACATTGGCAGAATAGTCGACATCGGTGCTTGCCATATAAAAAAATAATATAATAGAAGATAAATATTACGGACTTATCACATTCTAATTTGTTTGTAAGTATTTAGTAGTAAGTAAGCTTCGCTGAGGTAGCCAACACTACAGTATAAAAAATCCTGCACTTTACCGAGATCACGTCTGTTTCAATGATTCAACAAATAGCCCAGTTGCGTAGACATTAGAGACACAAAACAACACCAGTTTGTCATTACAATATTCACTAGGAATTTGTTTTTTAATATTTACTTTTATATTATTATTCTAATTTGCGGTTAATTAAAGTAGCCACAAAATAACACATGAAAAAAGCCGCCAAATACTCAAAAACTTTTGTACCTACTCAGCCATCAGCGAGCGATTGGCAATCGACCAACAACAAGAGAAAAAGTAATCGCAATTTGACAGCCACATTTGCTCACCGATGGCTGTCGCTCTGCTGTCAAAAACCATGCGTAATACGAAATGATCGCGATCAGCTTGCGATAAATGCACATTTCAGTTAGCAGATTTTTACTGTTAGACGTGCTGTCATAAAATTAGTATAGTGTAGCTATAGCTCATATATAATGCGGATTCGCGATTGAAGAGCAATTATTTCGCAAAAATATGCCTTCCAATTTTTTGACGTAAAGCGATATTCGCGCGATGATTGTACAATCTCTGCGCAAATATTGCTAATTGCTGTTTCATACGTAATAAGCCTGCGGTTCGTGCGTTCTGGAGTTATATCGTCAGCAAGAAACCAGACTTATTTTTATATAGTAGAAGATAGTCGTATTGAAGGTTTTTTTTACGATATGAATTTCAGAGACAAATGCTCAGCAGCGTTTCGTGGTATACAGCAGCGGAGAGCGCGATGAGCGTGGCCGCACACATCCTATAACGATACTTGCCACTTTTGACTATCTAGGCAACGGTGTAGTTTACGATCATGCTGGCAAAATACGGTAAATATTGTCGATATTTTTATTTTTACGATAAAAGACTGCATTAAGGTAGACTTTCGAGTAGAGCTGCTTTAGCGTCATTGAAAACGTGCGGGGCACCATTGGAGCGAAGCGACACACAGCTCCGAGTTTGTTGCTCCCCGTGACGGGCGACGGAGGCAGGAGATGCGCGGCACTATTTGTCCTTAGTGCTTGGGCCCCACACTGGTAGAGGCGGGCGGCCCTAACGCGTGTTTAGGTGACGAGCGCTTGTAGGCACTTATTTCAAGGTCAGGGCCGAGTCACAATACTGTTAGATATCATTACCGTGCTTTTCTGGTGGTCGCCACTGTTGATTCTGGCTTTCAGGAGTTGCAGTGGTTTGGGAATAGTGCGGTGGGATTGTCCCAATAGATACCGTGCCCGCGCTTTCAAAACACTCTCGCGAAATGTACCTAGCATTTTGCTGTTTTGGCCCTCATGAAATGAATGATTGTGTCTAAGGTGCAAATAAAGTGCATTATTTTAACATATGTGTTTGTCGTCCTCGTCTGGTGTTTCTATGGATAGGTCTTCAAAAATGGCATTGTGGTTTTTAATATATTTTTTTTCTAAACTTAATAGTTTGCGCGAGAGACACTTTTAAAGTGGTAAAATGTGTGTCGCCCCCCCTGTAACTTCTAAAATAAGAGAATGATAAAACTAAAAAAAATATATGATGTACCATGTAAACTTCCACCGAAAATTGGTTTGAACGAGATCTAGTAAGTATTTTTTTAACGTCATAAATCGTAAACCGCAATTTATCAAGTACGGAACCCTTCGTGCGCGAGTCCGACTCGCACTTGTTTACTGTTATGTTAATTGGCTTTTTATTTATAAACTGTATCTGTAGGTTATTTTCTGATGTAGGTATTCATCACACATTTCTTTCTAAAACAATTTATTTTTAAACCTCTACTATTAGTATATTATGCAACTAGTGAATAAAAGACGGATTTAAAGCGAGGACCATAGATGAATCACGAGCAAGTGAAGGATTCTAACGACTGAATCACGACCGTAGAGAGTGATACATAATGATTGAATCACGAGCATAGCGAGTGATTCAAGTGTTAGAATCATGAGCGACGCGAGTGATTCATGGTCCTCGATATAAATCCGTTTTATTCAAGAGTTGCATACTATATTTTATACCATGACTACGAGAAAAAGAAAGATTTAAGCACAAGGAATATTAATAAATACAAAATAAATGGTTTATTTTGTATTTATTAATATTCCTTGTGCCTTTTACAAAATTTAGAAAAAATGTGAAACCCTGACCCGTGAGCTATGTAACAGCACCTGTGTTTCAGGGGCCGTTGACCACCTCCGTTACGTTACATAATTATAATTAATTAAAAACCAATGCAATTAATATAAGAATTACAATCCAAATAAGTATTCAATAAATATCCTAGACTAAAATCAAAATCAATATTAAAATCCTAAATATAAAAAAACTCAAAATTTAAATCGAAGAAGTAGTTTGAAAATCGAGTATTCTCTGCACAAGAAGTTTGGAACCAAAATTTTTTGCGCAAGGAGGTTATGTAGCATTGAGATGGAGTTCGAATACATTTTTGTGTTCCAAATTCAAACACCAAAACAGTGAGTAAAAGTGCTTTTTATTCACTGTTTTCACTGAATAAAATAAGTTTTTTAGATGGGGAACGGTATAATAGTATATTATGCAACTAGTGAATAAAAGACGGATTTAAATCGAGGGCTATAGATAAATCACGAGCAAATGAAGGATTCTAACGACTGAATCACGACCGGTGGGAGTGATTCATGATGATTGAATCACGAGCATAGCGAGTGATTCAAGTGTTAGAATCATGAGCGACGCGAGTGATTCTAGGCCCTCGATATAAATTCGTTTTATTTAAGAGTGCATACTATATTTTATACCATGACTTCGAGAAAAAGAAAGATCTAAGCGAAAAGCACAAGGGATATGACGAGTAATAAATAAATGGTTTATTTCCTTCAAAATTTACAAAAAATGTGAAACCTTGACCCCTGAGCTAGGTAGGAACAGCACCTGTGTTTCAGGGGCCAGTGACCACCTCCGTTACGCTACATAATTATAGTGAATTAAACACCATTGCAATTATTATTAGAATTACAATCCAAATAAGTATTCAATAAATATCCTAGACTAAAATCAAAATCATTATTAAAATCCTAAATATAAAAAAAACTCAAAATTAAAATCCAAGGAGTTTGAAAGTCGAATATTCTCTGTACAAGAAGTTTGTATCGAGTATTTTTTGCGCAAGGAGGTTACATAGCATTAAGATGGGCGTCTAATTCATTGGTGTGTTCCAAATTCAAACACCAAAACAGTGATTAAAATGCTTTTTCTCAAAAATGGTATGTAATGTTGACATAACATCTCTAAAAAGTATCCAGAAAGTGAACTCTACCGGAGACTATTCACAACTGTCCGGTAAGAAGCGAGATTTTAAATTTGGAATCTCCTACTGTCCAGTAAGTAAGTATGTAATTTACTTACTGGACACTTGGTCATCCTTCATCCCTTTTTTTTTTTATGGCTTCGCACGGTTTAGGTCATCCTCTTTAGATCTGCTTAGAAAAAAAAAACATAGTACCAGACACAGATTAGAGTTTAGCCATTATAACATGGTTAGAGGGAGGCTCCAAATATATATCTATCTCTTTTTGGTATGACATTTTATGAGATACATAATATATTTTGGAGCCTTAAACATCCATTTTATTGTCTGTGACACTTTTTTTTTTTTTTTTTTTATGGGTCTGTGACACATAACGCGACGCAGAAAAAGTATGCACGTTGCGTTTTGTACTTAGTAATGTTGTAGAAGTATAGTGTGGGATTTTATGTTTGTATTTAGTCATTTCAGTTTATAAATCATGTTGGATTAAAGAGTCCGTTAATCAAGATGTACAACAAACAAATATAAATGCCCCCGGTAAATCGATCACAATATCTATCAGTAATTGCCCTAATATGAATGTAACCTTCAATATTAATTAAACGAATTTGTTGTTAAACTTTCTTTCATTTTTGAGAAAAGCATTATACAAACCTCAACCAGTAAGAAAGCCATCCTGGCCTCGTATATAACCGGACCTCACCTGCGGTTCGGTCCGGTTAACTCATACTCGGCCAGGAAGGCTTACTTACTGGATTCTGCTGTAATGTACTATTTATTCACTTTTTTCAGTGAATAAAATAAGCTTTTTAGAGGGGGAATGGTATAATAGTATATTATGCAACTAGTGAATAAAAGACGGATTTAAAGCGAGGGCCATAGATGAATCAAGAGCAAGTGAAGGATTCTAACGACTGAATCACGACCGTAGGGAGTGATTCATGATGATTGAATCACAAGCATAGCGAGTGATTCAAGTGTTAGAATCATGAGCGACGCGAGTGATTCATGGTCCTCGATATAAATCCGTTTTATTCAAGAGTTGCATACTATATTTTATACCATGACTTCGAGAAAAAGAAAGATTTAAGCGAAAAGCACAAGGAATATTACGAGTAATAAATAAATGAATGGTTTTTACCTTCAAAATTTACATAAAATGTGAAACCCTGACCCCTGAGCTAGGTAACAGCACCTGAGTTTCAGGGGTCACTGACCACCTCCGTTACGTTACATAATTATAATTAATTAAATACCTTTGCAATTAATATAAGAATTACAATCCAAACAAGTACTCAATAAATATCTTAGACTAAAATCAAAATTATTATTAAAATCCTAAATAACAAACTCAAAATTAAAATCGAATCAAAAACCAAAACAGTGATTAAAATGCTTTTTATTCACTGTTTTCAGTGAATAAAATAAGCTTTTTAGAGGGGGAATGGTATAAATCAAATTTTTGGTCTCTAAAGTACTTTTTCTACTAATATTGTAAAGGCAAATATCTGGATGTGTCCACAAAATACTGAATGTATGTTAAAGAACTTTGGAATAAACAATATAGCTTATACCTTGGCACTACTTTTTCTAATGTACTTACCTAATCAAGTTCAAAGTCACGGCAACAGCTAAGTATATATATATAAAAGAAGAAACTGATTGATTGACTGACTGACTGATCGATCAACGCACAGCCAAAACCGCTAAGCCTAGAAGCATGAAATTTGGCAGCATGATTTCTCAAGTGACGTAAGTGAGCACTAAGGAAGGATTTTTGGAAATTCCACCCCAAAGGGGGTAAAAAGGGGGTTGAAATTGTATGAAATTTCCACAAAATATAAGTTGGACACGCGAAATTTTATATTTAAGCTCTTGGTTAAAAAAAAGAATTCATGTAAATATTAGTTTTTGGAAATTCTACCCCTAAGGGGATAAAATAGGGGTTTAAATGAAATTTCTTCGGTTTGGAAGGTAAAACATCTGACATTGTAAGTTTACGCTCTTGGTTGATAAAAAGAAATCATATGTTTATGAGGTTTTAGAAATTCTACCCCTATGGTGATAAAATAGGGGTTGAAAGTATATATGAAATATTTATAGTTTGTAAGTTGGACACGTGAAATTTTAAATTTACGCTCTTGGTTAAAAAGAAGAATTATGCATTTATTGGTTTTTGGAAATTCCTTCCCCAAGGGGGTAAAAAGTGGGTTAAAAGTTTGTATGAAATTCAGTTTGTGTCCAACTTGGACACGTGAAATTTTAGATTTACGCTCTTGGTTGATAAAAAGAATTCATATGTTTATTGGTTTTTGGTAATTCTATCCCTCATCATCATCTTCCTGCCCTTGTCCCATGTTACTTGGGGTCAGCGCAACACGTTTTCTTCTGCCACACCATCCCGTCCCCCGTCACTCTATCACTGACGCCCTTTTCTTTCATATCACTCCTCACACAGTCCATCCATCTTTTCTTTGGCCGTCCCCTCTCTCTCCATCCATCCACATCTATATTAATAACTCTTTTAGTAACACGTGTTTCATCCTTCCTCATCACATTACCATACCAGGACAAACGGTTTCCTTTCAACTTTTCTGTTACTGGCGCCACTTTCAAACTTCCTGTAATATACTCATTTCTCACTTTATCCATTCTCGTCACTCCGCACATCCATCTCAACATTCTCATCTCTGCTACATGCAATCTTTTTTCACAGCCCAACATTCTGATCCATACAGTACGACAGATCTATCACGGACTTGTAAATTTTCCCCTTTAACTTGCGGGGCATCCGTGGGTGGCAAGTTGTTCCAGTGACCTGTCGCCATTTCATCCATCCCGAGTTGATCCTTTGCGTTACGTCTCGGTCTACCTCGTCATCCCCTTGGACAAGCGACCCTAGGTACCGGAAGTCGGAGCACATCGGTATCGGTATGTGTGTCCAGCAAGAGCTATAGGCACGGAACTGGAGAGACCGCCAAAATCGCAGAACAGGTATTCAGTTTTAGTTCTGCTCAATTTCAAGCCAACACTCTCCAGTCTGTCCACCACACCTCCAATCTGCTCTGAACCTCTAGGCCACTCTCGGCGAACAGCACAATGTCATCGGCAAACAGGATACACCATGGTGCCTCTTAATTCTTAATTCTTTATTGTACACCAAAAAACAACATTACGAACATTTGATAATAAAGTACATGTACAAAGGCGAGCTTAACTCAATGCTGAGTTCTCTTACAGCAAACCCTAGAGTGGCAGAGAAATTTTACAATTATAGAGGGCAGGCTTCCAGTGTACAATATTAAAATAACCTATGACGAATTTAATTAAAACATAAATATACTTACTACGTACGTACATAAATAAATATATATATATAAATAATAATATTATGTCATTGTGTTAGGTAATGATCTTTAATCATCCTCTTAAAGACCTCCAGAGAAGGGCTGTCGCGTATGGAGTGTGGGAGAGAGTTCCAGAGACGCACTGCTGTAACAGAGAAAGAGCCATCATAGCGGCTGGAAGTGTGTCGCGGAGGACGAAGGAGAAGAGAAGTGGCAGTGCGACAGGGTTTACCTCTCGGCACGAGGTATTCAAAGCGTTCACGAAGGTATTGAGGGGAATTAGGATTGTGCAGGATAGTATAGAGAAGGGATAGGATATGGGTATCCCGACGACGCCGAATTGGCAGCCACTTTAATCTGTTCCGAAACTCCGACACGTGGTCGTATTTGCGGAGACCAAAAATAAAGCGGATGCACAAGTTCTGCAGTCGCTCGAGTTTGTTAAGGAGTACCTCCGTAGCATCTAGAAAACAGACATCCGCATAGTCTATGAGCGGTAGAAGAAGGGATTGCGCAAGAGTGACCTTAGTATGAAATGGTAAGAATTTTTGGAGACGTTTAAGGGACTGAAAGGAGTAAAAGACCCTCTTACTCACACTTGCAATATGGACCTCCCAAGAGAGGTTAGTGTCCATATGAACGCCTAAATTTTTTGCGGTTTTGGAGTAATCTATGGGCACTGAATCATACACTATCGGCGGGAGACACCGGTGATCCAATAGGTTGAGCATGTATCTACCACCAACAATGAGCGCTTGCGATTTGTTTGGGTTTAGTAATAGTCCGTAGGATTTAGCCCACTGGTTAATATTTTCAAGGTCACTGTTGATGGCAGCCACAGCCTCAACGAGGTCTGCTACTTTAAAATGACGATACAACTGCAAGTCGTCTGCATAGAGATGATAGTTAGAAGAAAGGACCTTAGTGATAGCATTTATAAAAATTGAGAAGAGAAGAGGAGAGAGGACCTCTTATTATATGTCCGACGTCAAAGCGTCCATTATCATCAGGAAGAGGTAAGGACTGAGAGCCAACCCTTGGTGCAAGCCGACTGCCACACTGAAGCTGCCAGTAGTGCCCACTGTAGATCGGACTTGGGTACTGCATCGACTGTACATCACAATATCTTCCACACTTCAACTGGTATTCCATCCGGACCAACTGCCTTACCATTCTTCATTCCATTTACTGCTATTCTTACTTCCTCCATACTAACCATTCTCACTAACCCCTCATTCACAGGTTTATTTTCTAACATACCACTCCAGTTATTTTCCGCATTCATCAGTTTCTCAAAGTATTCCTTCCACCTATCCTTTATTTTTTTATCATCAGAAAGAATCATTCCAGCCTCATCTTTTATACGTCTTATCTGACAGACATCCCTCGCCCTTTTCTCCCTAGCTCTAGCAAGCTGGTACAGATCCTTTTGGCCTGCTGGACTATTCAGTGCGTCGTATAGCTTGTCCTGAGCTTTTGCTCTGGCTATAGCCACAGTTTTCTTAGCATTTTTCTTCGCAGCATCATACTCACCCTTTTTTGCAACTTTCAAACTAGCGTTTTCCTGTTCTACACTTTGCCATTCCTTAAATTTTTCTTCTTTTCCTGTAAAACATTCTGTACTTCTGTTGACCACCACCATGTTTCCCTATCTATCGTGCCCCTTCCTTTCGTCTCTCCCAAAATATCCCTCGCCGCACACCTAATACACCCAGCAATCTCCTTCCAACTTTCGTTTACACATCGATATTCCATGTCTCCCATCTCTATCATTTTGTCAACGACTCGCTCTTGAAACTTCTTCGCAAAATCAGTCTTCTCTCTTTGCTTTTTGTACACTGTATTTTTACTACTTGTGTCATAACCAGGAGTCTGTGCTGAGAGACCAAATTTTCTCCTGGCAGCACTTTGCAATCTTTGACGTGCTGTATGCTGTTGCGTCTGACGAGAAGGTAGATTTGGGTCTTGTGGTTACCACTTTTGTAAGTGATAAGATGTTCTTTTTTCTGAAACCAAGTGTTAGCTACTGCCAGGTCAAATGCAGTAGCGGTTTGAAGTAGCGCCTCTCCTCGTTGTTGGTATTCTCAAATCCCCATCCCCCGTGAACTCTTTCATAAATCCCTTTCATTCTACCTACATTTCCATTAAAATCTCCTCCAACTATCAATTCCTCATGCACAGGAATGGTCATTAAGGCTGTATCAAAATTCTCCCAAAACTTCTCTTTCACCGTTTCATCACACCCTACCTGCGGTGCATACACGCTAACTACATTCAACATCACATTCTCTAACATAACTTTCACAACTATCAATATGTCATTAATCCTTTTTATATCCATCACGCTTTCTTTCAAATTACTATCTAACACTATTCCCACACCATTTCTTTTCCCGTCACTTCCACAGTAGAAAAACTTGTATCACTCACCTATTTCTCTCGCTTTGGTTCCCCTCCATTTAGTTCCCTGTAATCAGGCTACATTTATTCGTCTTCTTTTTAATACATCCGCTAACTCTCTAGCCCTTCCAGTCATAGTCCCATCATTCCAACTTGCATACCTCAATAGCATTTCCCGAGCTCGCTTCTTACGTTGCTCCCGCCCGGGGAGGTGCATCAACCCTATTACATTTCCCACAGGAGCCGGGTGCTGCCCCTGCGCGTCGCCTGTGGTGTACGCCCTAACCCTATCGCGCATTACATTCACAGCTAACATGTTGCAGGTGATTTGGCAAATATTTTACAGTCGGCCGCCACCCTGACACCAACCCTACTTGGGTATTCTATTGCTGGTGGTTTACCCACCATCCAGTATCTGGCCGAACGGTAACTGTATGTCTCCTACCGCCGCCCGTAACGCCTTTTACTATGCCTAACTGCCTCGCCACCGATGGTGGATTGCCATTGCGGCCGAGACAGATCCTGTGCACTATGCAGGGAGCAACTGCAAGACTTAAGTGCCGAAACACTTAAGCCCCCCTCTACCAGGTTTAGCCCACGAGCCGACGTGGTTACCGGGGTGTGGCCGCTGCGTGCAAGACAGCTACTTATTGGAGCCACTGGTGACAGTTTGTAGGCTGTCAACGATTTTACTTAGAGATTCCGCGGCCTGTTAGGCCGACTGTCTGGAATTCGACGCTAACACCCCACAACCACCTGGTAATTATATCCCTAAGGGGATAAAATAGGGGGTGAAACTTTATATGTTTTTTTTTTCGGTTTGGAAGGTAAAACATCTGAAATAATAGGGTTACGATCTTGATTAATAAAAAAACAATGAGTTTATTGATTTCCGGAAATTCTACCCCTAAGGGGGTTAAAGGTGGCAATTTGAAATTTGGCATACATACAGACAGCAAATAGTGAAGGTTGTCATTACAAGTTTTTCTAAACTACTCCTAAAATACGATTTAGGGGGTGTTCAAGATTTTTGAAGAACTATACTATACAAGGCTTCTTTTTATGATGTATGTGTATATGTATTGCTCCCTGCAAACAAGAGATATAATATATGTTTGAACGAAAAGTTTAATTCCTTGGGCAAAATAATGAAGGTAACATTAGTTTTACGGCACTACCCCCAAAAGATGATTTAAGGGATGTTTGTATGGAAAATTTTATTTCTTGGGTTCATACTTGAACTTGAAACTTGGCACAAACACTAACCTAAGTAAATAATTAAGGATGTCACTATTAGTTTTTGAAACTACCCCTAAAAGATGATTTGGGTGGTGTAGAAAGGTATTGGATTAATAAACTTGAAATTTGGGGGATAGTTTTTCAGAACTACCCCCTATTAAAAATACTATTTAGGGGGTGATCAAGATTTTTCAAGTATTTTACTGCACTTAGCTTCTTTTTATGATGTAGTGGGACTAAGGTGAGATTTTTGACAAATTCAACTTTTAAAGAGGTTAAAAAGGAAACATGTATTTGTATGAAAAATCTTATCCCTCGGCTAAATAATAAATTGCCATCATTAGTTTTTCAAAATTACCCCCAGAATATAATTTAGGGGTGTCAACGGTGTTTTAGAAGAATCTTACGGCATCAGACGAGCTCTACCTCGATTTGAACCTACAAACAAAAAAAAAAAGTGTAAGGCCAAACAAACGTAGGTAATTTCATGAGTTGTGGGTGACGTTTTGGTTCGCGCAATTTACGCAGCATTCGTTTTTATACTAAAGTAATTTTTGCTCCACCCGAAATCATACGACTCAAAAATCGCGACCAGTAGATCTGCTCTTCGGATTCAGCAGACTTGCGGCCCTCGCCAGGACATTGGTCCAACTTGTGCGAGGCCTTGCAATGTTGCATCTTCCAGTAACGACCCTGCCACTCCAGAACAGATAGGCCATCTGTTCAGGGAACAATCTGGTCTGCTTAATGCAACCAAAGTTTGGTCATTCTTGGGGCTATGTCGGTTTCCGAGTCGGATTCGATGAATACCTTCTGTAAAGTCACCGATTTTCATGGGAATGGGTGCTACATGGGTACTTAAAATTACCTTAGTTTTAAACATATTTATCGTAAGATTCGTGCGAAAGCTCCACTGCACTATCTCCTTCATATTTTTGGTCGCCTTCACTAACTGCACATAATAATAAAGTCATCTGTTCTTAGATGAATACAATACGAAATCATGCGAACGAAGTCACGGGCGGAGTGCTAGTTAGTACAGCATGCGTAGCGTACCAACATAAAAATACAAAAATCAATGATAATTTTATTGAACTTACACATTTTGAGGCTAAAGAAAAGGCTTAAGTCAAATTCGCTTTTACGTCTGCCCGTTACAGCAAAGAGAATAATTAAACACTCAAACTGATGTATGGCACAGTCTTAGCGTCGATGAAGTCTGCCATTCTTTTGGGATTGGATGAGAGCGACGGTAACAAAATTAACTCATAACGATAAAATTTTCGGTAGCGTACATTTTAACGTTACGTATGTTTAACGATAAAATGTGCCAGATATAACGTTAAATATTATATAATGTTATTTATTAGTTAACGATATCTGCATCAAAAGGCTGTAACGATACCATATTTTTAACGGTATTTCAAGCCCTAGCTAATTCACTCTAGTTTTCTGTCTCCACCAGCATATTCCTCACTAATACTGGCAGAGACAGGTCTCGCCCGATCCTGGCGACTAAGACCCACCGCTCAAAGGCCCAAGAAGGCACTCCTCGAGCGTGTGCTGTGCAGAATCCAAGTTGCCTCTACAATTATGGCAATTTACCGTGGCCACTCAATCCTATTCAGGTACTCACCGAAGCAACCATACTCGATCAGTACCTGAATGTGCCTGTAGGAGATGCGCTCCGCTCTTTTCAGCCAGCCACGTGCTATTCAAATAACCATTTTCCGCTGCAGGCTGTTGATTTTAGTGCTGCAGCGTCGGACATCTGACAGTCTATTGTTGCCTCCGAGATTGGGCAGCAGTCTATGCAAAGCACCCACTGGCCTACCAATGCGGGGCAAAGTTGCTCGAATTGCTCTTCGAAGCCCCATCGTACATGGTTAAACCAAGATAGTGAACTAGCGCATCTCCGTTTGACTACTGACGATTGTCACTAGCGAGCTGAGTGGCTCTCTGCTCTTCGGCAGTGCCTCAATTTTATGAGCCGCTATCTGTAACTATCTTTAACCCCAGCTCCCGAATCAACGCTGACCGAACGTCTCTTAACACTCCGAGCTCTGATAGCTAAGATGGTTTAAGGTGTCCTCAGCAGTAGAATATTTGTAGTAGAAGTCTTGAGAACAAGAAAATTCACTTTAAGTGAACATAAATTTGCACTTAGGCACCTCTCCAGACAATTTTTTTTTCATTTTGTGTTTAGTTTGATTGTCAACTTTAATTGGGTCCTCAGTTTCAAAATTTCGAAACTCAGGATTCCAACTTCGTAAGCTAATTTCGTAATTGAAAATGTACGAAACTGCATGATGTAGTATGCGCCAACCTTCAGACTGCAACTTAAATAAAATATTAAATTTCTTGTTTCGTAGCCTTAAATACAATCAGACCGAAGGAGAAGTACTTGATCGCGCAATCGGTCCCGTTTCACACTGGCTATGGCATTCATTGAACGATCCACCAGTCTTACAGCAAGTTATGATTGATACCCAAATGGCAATTAAGGATCCTGATATTCTTAGACTAGGATCTCCAGAAGATAAAATAACTCATGCAGTTCAATCAGATAATGAGGAAATGTTAGCCATAGAATTTGAA
The DNA here is from genome assembly GCA_949775005.1 of Orthosia gothica. Classification (NCBI taxonomy): domain Eukaryota; kingdom Metazoa; phylum Arthropoda; class Insecta; order Lepidoptera; family Noctuidae; genus Orthosia; species Orthosia gothica. The sequence goes on from OX459057.1 coordinate 178,526, forward strand.
AACCTCGTTAAAGAGAAGAGCAAGAAGTTATCCCAAAAATTTAAACCCTTTCAGATCAAAATGAAAGCTTTGAAGATTAACAAGTACTTTTCTTTGAAAGTATTAGACCAATCTACCGTATATCTCATTTTTAGAGATGGTTTAACCAATTTAAAGGTCAACATCGGTATGATACTGGACCATAATGAGATTGTAGATACCGATACTTCTGAACTGGGAAAAGTGTCGAATAGCTTAGAGCGCTACCCAGCTCGCACCGATAGCCTGGAGAGCTTGCAGCGCAGAGTGGATTACGCACAGCGCTACGAGAGACAATACGTTGAGCGACTGCGCCGGCTGCGGCCTTCGGAGCCCTGCGTCAGTGCCGATCTGCTGACTGCTGCCACCTCTCCGCCGTTGCGCCTACCATTAATAACAGTTCCCACTGGATCATCGTCTACTACTGGATATTGTAGTAAGAAAGTAACAAACAATTTCTATTGTCATACACATCTTCCTTGTTGAATAATTTATAGAACATACTTTTTTATTTTAATGTTACTAAGGACATCACACATGTATGCTCCAAATGTGTGGTAGACCAAGTGCCGGCCAAAGAAAAAGTCCTCTATTCTAAAGAGAACTTGTCAGCCTAAGCATTTCTTATTGGGGCACCGAAGCTGTCAACGCTTTACTTGATTTTATTGGGGTTCAAAAAATCTGTTTTCGTATATTTTTGAATAAATGAATTTACTAAAACATATGAATATATTATGATAAATATCATAGCATACCGTGATATTTTCATTACTAAAAGAAATAAAAAATTGGTGCTAGTAATTAGCAAATGTCCTTACTTACGCATGATATTCAAGATTGTTATTAGTCTGTAAGCTTTTTTAAATTAAATAAATAAATAAATATTTAAAAAAATAAGGTTTTACAATATTTACATAAGTTCATACATTCATATATTCATATACGTGAGGACGATGTACCAGCACTACTATACTACATATAGGTATAAAGAATTACAAGCACTAACAGGTAAATAAATCCTTTACTTGATAAATAGGACCATGGTCCTCACATACTTACAAATATTGCAAACATAGGTAAATTACCTAATTCAACAACAACGGAACAGTGTGCGAGTCAATTTTTTTAAACAAAAAGAGAAGAAAAATAAATAAAAATAAAGCGTTACTATAATTTTGAATATAATACAAATTAACCAGTTTGATTTTGTCTACACCAAAGAAAGGCTGATAGGCTTACGGAGCAGGACCAGCATGTTTCTAAGCATTCTTATCTTGAATATAATCATATAATTTTTAATATGCTTGTTTACAAAGTGTGCTTTTAACTATTGTTTCACATTTTCTTTCATTTAACTTTAATATCTCACAAGGTATTTTGTTATAGAATTTAACACAGTACCCCATGAAAGATGTGGACAAATGGCATTCAACAAACAATGTGGACAATGGCATTGGACTAAGGTGGACAAGTGGCATTCGATGTCAACGAAAGCGATAGAATGTCAAAATCTGAGAGCAATGACTGTTTATTCTAAAGCATAGAAGGAGCATACAAATTAGAGACAAATTACGATATATCTAAGCTCTTCTCTCTTATGACGCAGATTGTACACATAAAAGAGACAAACGTATATGGATTTATCCATGATTAAAGCTAAATGGACATTCCGAAATTGCCAAACGGTCACACTTGGTCTCATATTATACGATCAATTAAAAAGAGCACAATAGTTGCATATGGATGGTATTTAAAAGTACTTCAATTTATTCCCATTTCATTTACCTAATTTTGCCTGTGTTCCACCAAATATACTGAATGTGCACCAAAATATGTCAAACGAGCATCTATTTAACAATAAATATTGAACTCAAAATATCACTAAACACACAACAATTTATTTTCGCAGCGTACAGCGATTTTTTGAATAAGTCGACGTAGCCCCGCTGCGCGGGGCTCCTATTTCTGTCTACAGGGTCAAAAGTAACCTAACACGAACGAGATGACGGGAGCTGAGTTCGCTCGCTTTGCTCGCTCACTTCAGCTCCCGTCATCTCGTTCGAACCTAACCTCCGTGTCGGGGTGCCTTAAGTTCCCGAGCTCGCTTCGCTCGCTCTTGGACTGATTCTTTGACCATAATTTATTCGTAGATCAACTTATTTCAGTGTTAAATAGATGCTCGTTATGACATATTTTAATGAACATATTTTGGTGCACATTCAGTATATTTGGTGAACACAAAAATATTATCCGTTGCTTAGTACACGGTTAACCGTACAAACTATTTGGTTTAGTCGTATATTACGTCGTGAAAGTAAGTTGCTGGGTCATTTTTTTATTCAAAACTAATATTTTTTTGCATAATTTTGTAAAAAAAAACGGTGCGAAGAACAGATCACATGGCTTGTTTTGTGTTATCGTGTAAATCGCATTCGTCACGGAAAGAAAACAATGAATTCGTAAGCTTTCAACGGTAAGAGTTCTTTTTCAGTTTTCATATAAAATCACGCGAAATATTTGGATGTGATCACTTACACCATACATATTAGATTGATAATGATCCCTTCAAACTATCTTTATTACAAATTATGTTGTTAAAGCGAATTAATTTTCAAAAAAAATATTTTGTTTATTTGTTAAGCTAGTGATGTGATACTTTTTATCGATACGATAATTTTATGCCTATAAATTGGAGAAGGTATCGTTTTTTTCGCTTCTTCCTCGTAGTCAAACTTTTTAGTGAAACTGGTTTGACCACGAGGAATTGTGTTTCCTCGTGGTCAAACTCATTGACATTGCACTTTTTCAGCACGCTGTATGCATGCAGTTTTTGTATGTACAGTCATAGATAGATAAAAATAAATTAATGTCAAACGTCAAGTGCGGCGAAGTTCACATAATAATTTTAATCGATATATGAATTATTTAAATTAAAATGTTCAGAACAAAAAACGGATTTAAAACGTGGTGAAGCGTAAATGTGGACCAGTTCTACTTCTCGAAAGCCGGCAATACTACAGATAGCGTACCTATATAAATGAAAATGTTTACTGGGCTTGTAGCCAACTGAGAAAAGTGTTTTCCTCGTTATATGAATTATTTAAATTAAACTGTTTAGAACAAAAATGGATTTGTGAAGCGTACCTAAACGTGGGGCAGTTCTACTTCTCGAAGGCCGAATTTTTAAAACGGTTATTAAAATTATAAAAGCCAAATAAAAAATTAATCAAAATAAATTCAAACATATATAAACTAAACCTCTACTTTTCGACCTAATTACTGGACCGATTTCGTTAATCCTTTGCATATCGTAACATCGCGATAACAAGTACGTGGTTTCATTTATTGCTTAAATGTGGTCTCCATAATTTTGATTTTGTAACTGATGCGAGCAATGCTATTTTATCTATTCTCTCTGAAGTTTAAATTTCACTGTCAAAAAATATCATTTCACAAATTCTCAATCCAAAAAGGCAAAAAAAAAGAAGCAAAGACGGAAATATTATTGCTGGACTATGTTCAGCACTCGCTTTCCTTCCCGAAAATAGAATAGAGGAATGTTGGGAATTTATACAATCTGATAGTCCTAATAAACAAAAAAAAAACAAAAATATTTTAATTATTTTGAGACTGCATGGCTAAAAATGAATCATAATGAATAAAAGCAGTGGTCCGTATATAAGGACGGGACTTAGACAAAATGAAACATCTGTAATGCTGATTGAATACTGAGTATATTTGGTCCAACAGACATTATTATAAGCACGCACACAAGCATACATACGTCAAATACATACTACATCGTGTGATGTAGTATGTATTTGACGTATGTATGCTGTGTGTGTATGTGTCCGTATGCATACGCTGTATGTATACGGACAAAGTCGTCGCACTAAAAATATCGTAGAGAGCTGGAATGCACAACTTAATAAAACGATGAGGCTCCATCATCCAATCTATACTAATATTATAAAGAGGTAAAGTTTGTGAGTTTGTGACGTTGTTGGGGGTAATCTTTGGATCTACAGAACCGATTTTGAAAATTTTTCACCAGTAAAAAGCTATGTAGCTTTTCCCTCATTCATGAGTGTCAAAGGCTATAACATATTTAAAAAAAAATAGAGATTCTTATGAAAATTGCTAACCATAACCATATATAAAATAATGTAACCCAAAGTATTAAAATGTTGCCTGTAAAATTCATTCTTTGGTGTGCGCTGAGAAAACCATTGATGATACATAAAAAATATTAGGTAGGTAGGTAGGGTAGGGTAGGCTGGAAAGGCAGGGTAGCCAGTTGACGGGAGCGAAGCCCCGAGCGTCAGCTAGTAATTTTAAATAATAGCTGTTCGCTTCCTCAAAACATTATTAGAAAATGACAGACATTTTCGTGAATCTCCTCGTCAGAGTGAATATAATTATATATAGATATGATTTCATTATAAAATGTCAAATGGAGTTACTAAACAATGAAATAGATGTTGATGTTTATTTTTTGAAAAAAGTTAGATAGGATTCATTTTTATGATATTATAACTTCGAACCCATCATATTATATCGAAAATATCAGTGTTTGACTGTACTCATTTATAACTTGACGTTGATACAGGGAGAATCATTCGAACAGTTTGACCACGAGGAAATTTGATTCCTCGTGGTCAAACCAGTTGGACTAAAAAGTTTGACTACGAGGAGGAAGTAGCGGTTTTTTAGGGTTCCGTACCCATAGGGTAAAAACGGGACCCTATTACTGAGACTCCGCGGTCCGTCTGTCTGTCTGTCTATCACCAGGCTGTATCTCATGAACCGTGATAGCTATACAGTTGAAATTTTCACAGATTATGTATTTCTGTTGCCGCTATAAGAACAAATACTAAAAACAGAATAAAATAAATATTTAAGTGGGGCTCCCATACAACAAACGTGATTTTTGTGCCGTTTTTTGCGATAATGGTACGGAACCCTTCGTGCGCGAGTCGGACTCGCACTTGGCCGGTTTTTTTCAGTATGCCTCCTAATGAGAAATAGAATTGCTCTAAAGCGATCCCAAGATCCAGAAATTATTGGACTAAGCATAGCCGAATATGTTCTAAACATTTTACGGACCACTGCTTTATAAGTAGCGATAAATGGAGAAGGCTTAAACCTGGCGCCATACCATCTCTATTATTGGTAAGTAAAGCCATCTTCACGTGCGCTCACTTAGTGGTCAATTCGCGTTAATTTTCGCCTACATCAAAACGTTCAGTCCTGTGCCCCAAAGCTTCGTAAACATAATTATTTTCTTGCAGACTTGAGGGGTGGACTAAAAGGTTTGTATAGGGACTGCCATTTTACTTACGCCAAGTTAGTTTTCTTTGTTGTTTTCAGACATTTTGTATGTTATTGTATTGTAATGTATTGCATATTAGTAAATGTTTTTTTTATTTATGTCTACAGATAGACGCTTAATGAGTTTGAAGCCAGATAGTATTTTTTACAAAGCTTTCTTTTTATCAGGATACTGATGATGATGAGAATCTACACCCAAATCTAGGACGAGAGCCATTTCAAATTATACAAATTGATCACAATTCTCCTACAATAGATCATGCTGCAAGCCAAGTAGGTACCTTTACAAGCAGTCCATTTAACACTGTGTCAAGTTCAAACTGTAGCTGAAAATCAGAAAATGTGTTTTAAAACATATTATTTTCATTGTATTATCGGCGAAAACAAACAAAAATATAAACTTTATTTTTTCAGGGTTCTTCTCATGCTATGCAAATAGATAAAAATGTAATTTCAATTTCGAGCTCGTCATGTTGTTCAGCACTAACAAAAAAAATAAGAAAGCTAGATCAGGATTTAGAAAAATCTAATAAACTCTGCAGGAAAAGCCTTTTGAAAATGAATGCGCTTAGAAGTCAAACCAAACGTTTGAAACAGAAAAAAATGACTTTGCTCCAAGAAATACTCATCGAAGAAAATTTAGAACAAGATAAGCTTTTGATATTAGATGCAGCAATGATATTCAAATAAACAGATATGTTATAAGCGCGCGCATTGTGAAGACTCGAATAGTAGACAATTGTATGATTTAGTCTTTAGTTTATGTCACGCATGGCGAAGAGCGATACGCTTTGTTGAAAAAAAAACAAAATTAAAAAAATGCCATCGTGTGTATTTAGAAAGTGTACCAATTATAATACCAAATTACATAAAACAGAAGGGATCTCATACCATATGTAAATACGCAATACACCTCAATTTACTAATTTATTTCAATTTTTTTCCTAATTTTCTGATATTTGGAGGTTACAAAAAGAAAAAAACATTGGTTGTCAGAATAATGTTTGTTTACATTCACACGCAAGTGACAAACACTAGCTGTCTCTTTTTTTCTTGTTTGTTTTATCAAGCCATCCCTTTCGACATTGTAGTGAAATGTCAGTGAATGAAAAGTATGTATGTGTGCTGTCGCCGCTGCGCGGAACACTTTTTTCAATTGTTTTGTGAGTGTATAACGTATCTGTTTATTTGAATATCATTGAGATGCAGTTAAACATAATAAAGTTATAGAGAGGTATTTAGAAAAAAAACAAGGTGATGTTGATAGAACATATGACTCAGAGTTGAAAAAGTTTGCCGTGACATTACATTATTTATCACCACGTGCTTACAACTTTGTACGGCAAGAGTTGGATAACGTGCTGCCGCATCCTAAAACTATCGGCAAGTGGTATCAAGGCATTGACATTGACATTGACTTCTGTGGTGAATCCAGGATTCACCACAGAAGCTTTTAATGCATTAAAGTTACGCGTAGGTGCTAACAAAGCAAAAACAATATTTTGAGCCTTAAGCATGGATGAAATGGCAATACGTAAAATAGTAGAGTGGGATGGCACCAATTACTTCGGGTATGTTAACATGGGTTGTAAACTGGACTCCGATGCAGTACCATTAGCTAGAGAAGCCCTGACTTTTATGTTCACGATATCTATCAACGATAACTGGAAGATTCCGGTGGTCTACTTCTTAATAGATTCAATTACAGCACATGAAAAAGTCGTTGCTGACTCGTAGTCACACCAGATTATCACACCAGTGTGACAAACAGGATTTTTTTTCTCGTTTGTCACACCACTGATTTTTCCACACCATGTATACGATAATTGCTAGTGCAGTACGTATATATTCTAATAAAGTCGATCTGCTGATCGGCGTTTGTCGACTTTCGTTCTTTGCCGACTATTTAGATTTTCTACTTTTAGTTATATTTCTGCCAACTTTTTCATAATTAGGTACAAAGTGTATTCATTTCTTAGGAAAGACAAAATAAAACTAATACAAATGGAATTAAATATCATATTTTGTGGTAAGTAGTGCAAGCTATAGCCACTCGTTCCACTAGAATCCTCTATTTCAGTCCCCCAGGGGATTGTTCAGTTGTGGTTGTCCAGTGGTTCATATGATAATGCAACCTTATCTAACCATACTAAAATTATTAACAGTATTCAATCAAAAGGAAATTGATATCGAAATAAAAGAAGGACCCACCATTTTCTAGAAACATTGCGTTTTAAACGGAATTTGAAGTTTTTTAATTCGCCCACGTTTTTTTAATTAAAAACCATTATTACGTTTTTAACGCAATGTTTCAAGGAAATTTCCCAATGATATTTCACCATTTAAAAGTTTTAATTGGCAGGAAATGATAAAATTATCTTTATCAGTTTTGTATATTATCTTTGTCACTTTTGATTGAATAGTATCTGTTAATAATTTATTATTTATTTATTTAACCATTTATGCACACACACATAGTATACAAACAAGAAGAAGAAACAGAAAAATAGGTACATAGGTGAGGCTTATTTCTATAGAAATCTCTTCCAGCATACCTGCGAAAGGAAAGATGAAGAAAAAAGAGATACTTATGCCAAATCACCATGGCACGATTGAAAAGCACGTTCAAATTATAAAAAATCTGCATTAGCGATTTGAGCGTATGGTTATCTCTCGCAGATTTGATGTGAATTGGCCACCAAGGTCATGCGATTTGACGCCGGTAGACCTTTTCTTGTAGGGTTTTTTGAAGTCGCAGGCCTATGCAAACAAACCACAATCGACCGATGACATGGCCATTGCTCAAATTCAGATCCAGATCTATGCAGAAGAATCATTAAAAAATGGGACCACTCGGATCCGTACCACTAAATAGCCGAGGCGGGCATTTGAACTATTGCATATAATTTTCCACACTTAATGGCACAATTAAGCCTTTCATAAAAAAAGAATTTTGTTAATACCTTACACACAGCTTCTTTTATTTCATTTCAACATCTAACCGCCCTTATTGAAAAAAATTAAACAAGAAAAACAATCCTGTTTGTCATACTAGTGTGATAATCTGGTGTGACTACGAGTCGGTAAGGTTTAAGAACCATTTAGTATAACTAGGACAGCACTACCACAGACTACTTAGAGATACTACGTATCAGAAGGCCAACTGTAGAACAAAAATTCTCATCATTGTGTTTTAATGTCATATGACGTTTCGTTTTTTTTTAAATGTTACATAGACAATGGCAAAGGAATACAACGGATACAGCCTGAGACGCCGTGCTTATTAACCGACTTCAAAAATGGAGGAGGTTCTCAACTTATTTTTATAATTGCTATTCTGAAATCAATTTTGCGGATAAGTAATTAAAACAAAGAATTATTCATTAATTATTATTTATTTGAAAGTTCAGACAATTTACAATCCATATCTTGTTAGTAACAAATCCTTATGAAACTAGTGTTAGTAAAGGTACATTCCAAATCAAACCTAAACAATTTTTTTCGAAATTGGACGAGAAATTGAATAAAAACAAATTGTCAATTGATTAAATTTATCATTATGACTTTAAATTTAAACAATTCCTATAAACCTTCGTCAACCGTGCCCTTTAAAATTCTATTAATCATATTGCACCAATTCGTTAATGTAAACCTCACAACTAAGGACATGAAATGATTTAGGAAAATTGTCGTGTTCGGTCCAGTCAATAAAATGAAATGAATACTTGGAAACAATAACATCATTTACATTTGGTGCTACATTGTTTTTATGGGCATTGTGTTCTAAGTATGCATTTGTTTCAGATATTACTGTACCAATACACCTCACTGCACCTTCAGATGGGTACTTTAGGCTTTATTTGCTGCCGCGTATTCCCAGTAGTTTATCCAGTCGTGGATACTACTTTCATTACTCGTTAGGCTATTTATGCAAGAATTACATTTTAATTTTAATTGATCAATAGATTTGCGTACTACCCATCCAGCAGAGCAGGCTCGCGAGTGGACATTCAATCGTTCTCGGCGAGCCTGCTCCACAATCATTTCAATATTTTGACCTGTACTTGAATGACCCGGCTCGACATTTTCTTTGAATTCTTCAGTAAACAATGACTGCAAATTTATTACTTGGTCTGCCGTGTCATCCTCACAATTAAACGTTTGTTTGTAGAACTTTATGATTCTGGTTATCAATAATGACTTGAAGGTGCAATTGAAGCTGTGGCAGCTTGGGTCATTATTACGGTAATTATATGCTCATAGTTGACCAAAAAAGTTTTATATAGGATCAAAATTAAAATATCTGGGTCTGATTATCTAGGTCACAGCCTCATGTAACTTTTTAGTGTTATAACAAAATTCACTAAAGAGGGCACAGATTTTTCCTTTCCATTGGAATCAACATAACATATTTTGTTCAATTCACTAACTGCCTCTTTACAAAACTGGTGGTGAGGTGATTTTTCTATCACTGCTGTTCCCAGGATTTTCCCTTCCTTCTTTTTGAAAAGGTTGCAGCTACATTGACACTTTCAAATAGTTGGCCAATAAATAAAATTGTCTCTGCTGTATTTTGTAATGTGCTACTGACAGGTCGTCCATCTGCATAATGAGCTGAAAAAAAAGATGTTATGTTTAATATTATAAACCAAAACCTGCCCCCAGATTAACCGCCGGTTTCCCAGCTCTCAATTATCGGGCTGTTAACGTAATCGACGAATAATCGATGGTTAATTCTACTTTCAGTTTCTCAACAAGAGTGACAAGTGACAACACAAGTTGACAATTTGTCACATTTGAGAAAAATCTCTAATTAACCACATGTTACAGCAGTTTTGGGTTTATGAGAACCTTTTTCAATGTTAATCTCTTGTCAACGAGCCTAATTTATAATTGTTGGAAATTGGTCGATTATTCGCAGATTCAAATTAATATTATGATTTTAAAGCCTTATATTACGATAAAAAATTAATAGGTGTCGGCGAAATCTATGGTATGGGTTGAGTTATAAAAAATATGCAATTTAGATCAAATAAATAATTAGCAAGATTAAAAAAAAATAGGATATTACAAACTGTTTAAATTAATTACAGTATAAAAACTTGACACAATTATCAAAAATAGTTATTTGTATTTATGTAAATAAAAATAAAGAAATCAAACCTGGGAATCGAACCTACCTCACGCCAATGCGCGTGAGGTAAGGTTCGATCAGTGACTGTACCTTGAACTTAGTATTTACCAAGTTCAGTCTCTGGATAGGTTTGTGTTTAACTAGAAGCGGCTGGGGTGGTGACTGCGCCAGGGTAAGCATCACTTACCAAGGTCAGTCTTTGGATGGGTGACCATCACCACAAAAATTTGATCACCCATCCTAAAGTCACCCTGCTAGGTTAAACAACATCTACCAAGGTCACCCATCCAAAACCAAGCGAACCAAAAAAATGTGGTCACTCATCCAAACACTGACCTTGGTAAGTGTTGCTTACCCTGGCAGGATCAGCCATCCAAAAACAAGCAAACCAAAAAAAAATTGGTTACCCATCCAAAAATCGTCCTTGGTAAGGTTTGCTTAACTTGGCGGCTAAACCAACTCAGCCGCTCAAGATGAAATACTATTTAAAGTTACTGATTACGTTATAGTAGTGAATGAAAACCAGCTAGGGTAGCCAACCGAAATCAATTAATGCCGATTATTTAATTTAACAAGCGATTAAGTAATTTCTCGATGATCAAGTGTTGAGAAACTCACTAAGAACTGAGGGCTGGTTAATTTGTGACAAATTGTCAGCGGATTTGAGATGTCAAGTCGACTACAGAAAGTGGCCCTAAGGGCCACCCATCCCAAGACTGACCTTGGTAAGGGTTGTTTACTCTAGCGCGGTCACCACCCCAGCCGCTTCAAGTTAAACAAACAAACCTATCCAGAAACTGATATTGGTAAGTACTAAGTACAGGGAACAGTCACAGATCGAACCTTCCTCACGCGCATTAGCGTGAGGTAGGTTCGATTCCCAGGTCAGTAACAGTTTGATTTTTTTTATTTTTATTTACATAAATACAAAAAAAACTATTTTTGATTATTGTGTCAAGCCTTCATAAGCCTTTAAAATCTTAACATTAATTTTAATCTGCGAATAATCAACCAATTTCCAACAATTATAAATTAGGCTCGTTGACAAGAGATTAACATTGAAAAAGGTTCTCAGAAACCTAAAACTGCTATAACATGTGGTTAATTCGAGATTTTTCTCAAAAGTGACAAATTGTCAACCGCTTGTCACACTTGGAGTTGAGAAACTGAAAGTAGAATTAACCGGCTATAATCGCCGGTTAATTATATAATAGCTAGCTAAATAAAATAAATTTTAAACTACCTTCATTTTTTTTTCTTTTCAGGAATGACATGCTGGTCATTCAATTTATACAGAAGTCTGGCTTCTGTGTGATGGCAATATGTTTCATTCACATCTACTATATCTTGCCATTTCGATATTTTTTTCCCATTCATTTTTACATCTTTGTACAAAAAGTTGTTTCGCAGTCCTTTTATAAGATGTGACGGGTCTTAAACAATACTCAGATTGACTCCGCTTATTGTGACTGTGCCATCTGAAATGTTTAAACATTTTGAATCAAATAATAATTCCGAAGTGCCATCAAGTTAAACAGTATTCATGTAAATATGGTTAAAAACATTGGTTGTTGTACATCTTTGCGATGCAAGTTCCTTAAACGACATGCCCACTGCTGAGCCAGTTGATTAATGCCAGCAATTTTAACTCTAGTGATGACCATTCACAAATATTTCTGAATGTATGGACCGCTAGGATGGAAAAGTTAACTGAATAAAACTGACCTGGTTCTTGATTTGCAAGTAATTGATCACGTGTTGTGTCTGCTTTCAGACTTCTTAAACCAGATTGAAAAGCATATCCTTGGTCACAAATCACATCTCTTCACAGGCTTCAGGCCACATCCTACTATGGCACAAATCACATCTTTCAAAATATTTCTTAATTCAAGCCCTGCGGTAGCTCCCCAGCAAAAATAATAGGCCACTGGTTGCTGCCATTTAAAAACTGCTCCTCTCAGCATAAATACAAGTGCATGATCAGCAAACTGGGTATTTTTCATGTTTAGCTCTATAAAGCTATCAATTGTCCTTATTTTTATTGTAACTTAAGGCAGTTTCTAGTGACAGTTCATCAAATAACAGAGAACACATTTTCTTGCTGTCCTCCCATGTTGCAACCTGGAAACCAACAATTTAAAAACTGTAACTTTTTACGGTAGAGTGGCTTGAAAAGAAAAAATAAACGAAGATTCCTCAAAATCTTAACAATTTTTTTTTTAAAGTGCAACTAAAAAATATAAATAATTTATTAAAAACAGGTTATATTATGTGCGTTATGCATGGCCAGCCATACAAGCATCCTGTTTGTATTAGGTTAGGGTTCCACTAACAAATAATTATTATAAGATTTAACCAAGGATTTTCACATTGCATAGTAAAAGGTACAAACCTGTTTTTTTATTAATTTGAAAACTTGAGGATCAGATTTCTGTTTCAATATTTAATTTTCACCATCTAATTCAATGTTGACCTCGATGGTAATATAAATATTTAGGGTAAAAATCTGTAGCATTTAGGACTTTGCTTCATTATCGATAATGCAATCAGTTTTTCTTCTCTGTTAAATCGACGCCCTTTCTTATTTTTAGTGCAAAGATTAATCTGCGTTTTCATAATTATTTTCGCATAAGGGTTCATGTGTGCTGTCAACTTTTCGAAGGAAGTTTCCTTATTAAACTTCAGAACTTTCTTAGCTCTTTTGTAAAAGTCCGTTTGTTGTTCTGCCTTTTTGTACTCTTTGTACATTTGGCATGTCGGCGAATTTTCTTTTTATATTTGTTATTAATAGTTTTCTGGAAATGGTCAGCGTTTTTACATTCCGGACTTGACACGAATCTGAAACATTGCAATATACTCTGTATGATGATATAAGCCTATGGGTTACATTTTCTGATTATTTTGATTTATACCAGAAGGTTATTATAATTTAAAAAAAATCTTCTGATTGATTGGAACTCTGAATTACCTGACTCCTGAATAGTTGGTAGATTTTGTGGAACTTGTAGTAAAGTTTGGAGGCCACAGGAGCTAAGACTTCTGAAATCAAAAAAATAAATACTTATGAGTTTACATTTGAACAAGGCATTTAATATACATAAACTAAGAAATTTGAGATACCTGAATCTTGACTAGATTGTGGATACTGTGGTAAGCACTGCAGAGGAAATTCATTTGAGTTAGAAGCAGCCGCCTGAATTTCTGAAAAAGCAAAAGAGAAAATTATGGCACTGGTCTAATAAATTATTAGTACATTACTGCAGCGGCCAGCAAAAGAGACATTGATGAACGAACATGTAAATGTGGGCTAAGGCACACATACCTAAGTCCATCAATGCCTAGTTGTGGCCAAGGCTTGTTTAGTACTTTTATCAATATAATCACTCAAATAATGCGCGGTAATTAAAACCTAGTACCTAGACCTCATTTTGCCAAATACATTACTGCATTGCATGCATTATTGCATTACTTTTCAAAATCAATGACGAACAACGAACAACAACAATTTTGCCCACATTTGTTTTTTTTTTTTCATTAAACAGCTTTCTATTTGCAAGCTAGTTCGAAATGTAAAAAAAACCTTTGATAAGTTACCACCTTATCTTATTAACATTTCGGCGGTATATTGCCCTCCTAGACACAAAATCAATGAGGAAATGTTTACAGAGTTCTTTAAGAGGCAAGGCAACAGATTTATAGCAGGTGGTGACTGGAACGCCAAACATACGGATTGGGGTTCTAGACTCACCGTAACCAGGGGCCGTGAACTCAAAAAATGTATTGATGCAAATAACTTGTCAACTCTGTCCACAGGTGAACCTACATACTGGCCTACGGATGTTAATAAAATACCTGACCTCCTTGACTTCTTTGTCACAAAAAACATATGCCACAAATTGACCCAAATAGAATCTAGCCTAGACGGGTCTTCAGACCACACCCCAATCATATTAAGATTGAGTAAAACGACCGCAAAATGTAACCCAAATAATGACATGCTCTACAACTGCAAAACCGATTGGGATAACTTTAAAGAGTACCTTGAAGATAACATTAACCCCAACGTGCCTCTAAAGTCCCCTGAAGACGTTGACGACGCATGCTTGTACTTCTCCAATCTTTTACAAGTGGCAGCGTGGATCAGCACCCCTGAGTTAAAATATTCTGCTCATAGTACACCTACCTCGAACGAAGTCCGAAGAAAAATCGCTGAGAAGAGACGATTTCGCAGAATATGGCAGTCATCACATAATGAACGGGACAAAACCCGTCTTAACCGTGCCATTAAGGAACTCAAAGACCTTCTTAAGGAAACTAAGAATGATGCTCTTCAACACAGGCTAGAGAGAATAACACCTGAAGCTAAAGGAATTCACTCCCTTTGGAAAGCAACTAAGAATCTAGCACAACCTCAGCAACGCTTCCCCCCCATCAGATCAGATTATTCATGGGCTCGTTCGGATCAAGATAAATGTGAAGCTTTCGCCACTCACCTTGCCAATGTCTTCAGGCCGAATGAATCTGAAGTTCCTGATGATCCTGAAATAGATGCCATTCTTAACCAGGACTTGCAACTTTGTACCCCTCTGCCACCAACATCCCCACGGGAACTATCTAGATTGATATCTAGGATGAACTCCAAAAAAGCACCCGGATTCGATCTGATTACTCCGAAAGTTCTTAAGGAGCTACCAAGAAAGGGATTAGTCTTTCTTACTATCCTTATCAATGCCTCTCTCAGATGCTCTTATGTTCCTGCTCTCTGGAAAATATCACAAATCGTAATGATCCCTAAGCCTGGAAAGCCGGAAAATGAAGTTTCATCTTACCGCCCTATTAGCCTTACTCCGGTACTATCGAAGCTATGGGAAAGAGTTGTCTTGAACAGGCTGAAACCTCACCTAAAAGAAAACCAAGTAGTACCTGATCACCAATTCGGATTTCGCGAGCAACATTCCACCGTTGAACAGGTACACCGAGTCTACCGCACCATAAGAGAATGCCTAGAAAAGAAGAAGTATTGCTCGGCAGCCTTCCTTGACGTTCAACAAGCCTTTGATCGTGTATGGCATAAAGGACTACTGTGCAAGATAAAGTTGCTCCTGCCCCATTCATTTTACATGCTGATGAAATCATACCTTAGTGACAGGCAATTTCAAGTAAAGGTACGAGACGCTAGATCCTCTCTCACCAGGTGCCTTGCAGGGGTACCCCAGGGCTCCGTCCTGGGCCCAATTTTATATAATATATTTACGAGCGACCTCCCTCAATGCCCTGACGTATTTGTAGCAACCTATGCTGATGATGCCGCATTCCTGGCCTGTAATCAGGATGCCAACATAGCAAGCAGCATGCTGCAAAATCAACTTGACAGGACTCATGACTGGCTTAACAAATGGCGTATAAAGGCAAGTGCCCCAAAATCGCATCACATCACCTTTGCACTCAGACATGGAAATTGCGCCCCGGTCACATTGGGTCAGGACACTCTACCACAGTCGCCATGTGTGAAGTACCTGGGATTCTACTTGGATCGTAGGTTGACATGGAAGGATCACCTAAAGAAAAAAAGAACAGAAATAAACGTCCGATTCAAGAACTTGCTCTGGTTACTTGGTAGACAATCTTCACTCACCCTGAGTAACAAACTTAGAGTTTATTGTTCCATCATAAAACCGATATGGACATATGGGATTCAAATATGGTCTTCTGCAAGCAAATCAAACATCATGTGCATTCAAAGGAGTCAAAACAGTATCCTGAGGGTCCTAGCTGCGGCGCCTTGGTATGCTCGCAACTCAGAAATACATGAGCACCTGGAAATCCCAACAATCCTAGAAGAAGCGAAACGCTATCTGGAGAATTACAAAGACAGATTAACCAACCATCCCAATCCCCTCTCACGATCGCTATTGATGCCAAATCATACTAAGAGACTCAAAAAAGCTGATATTGTGCTGCCTGATTAAGTAGAATTTGGACACTGGTCCTGATTCTATAAAAATGTGATGCATCTTTCCACACATCTGATCATAGTCAGGGATGACTGATAGCAGATGAAAAAACAAAAAAAAAAAAAAAAGTTACCACCTTGGTTGCCATTTTTCGGAGTAAGATTGTACCATTTTAAAATTACATGTCAGATAGTTTACTATGTAATTTATTTGGCCGCTAAACACGACAGATATGGATTTTCATACAACTTTTGCTGGCCGCTGCTCGCATGTATTTGGCCAGTAAAACAATTTCAATTTATCTCGAAGAAGGTAGTCAAAATAATGCTCAAATTACCAAGCATGTTTGAGAAAAATAATTTAATTATAGTAGCAAGACAAAATTATACCAATAACAAACCTTTCAGTGGTTCCAAGGAGTATGTGCGGTCAAAGTGTCTTTTACGGGAATATATAGTATATATCCACCTGAGGTAATACATTTTCTGAAATCAGACAAACAACAACAATTTCAGTATCCATGAAACTGTTTTGAAGACTGAAAATATATTTTGTTAAAGCAATATACTTTAGGTCACATTTGCATTTTAATACCATCATCATCACATTATCAGCCTTTTAATGTTCCCACTGCTGGGACACAGGCCTCCTCTCTGTGAGAGGGGATGGGCCATAATCCACCATGCGGGCCCAGTGCGGGTTGGTGGATGTCACATGTCTTCGAAGTTTTGGTTCTAGGACATGCCGGTTTCCTCACAATGTTTTCCTTTACCGTTTTGAGAGCAGTGGTGATGAATTAATTTACACAAAGTAAAGTGCCTGCCTGGGTTCATACCCACAACCTACAACTTGTAAGTCGTGGCCGATACCACTGGGCCACCACTGCTCGTGCTCGCACGTTTTAATACTATATTACATATATATCCGTACTTTATAGTTTGATCTTGTCATTGCTATACTTTCTTATGTTTTATTAGGTCTGAATCTTGAATTACAGTGACAGGTTTTTTTATTAAAGTTGGACCGGAGTGGTTGTTAATATTCTTTTAAGGAAGACACCAGATTGAAGATCACATGATAATGGTTATATTGGTTCATAACTACACTTAATGACTTATAGATGTTGCTAACAAAAGTACATTAAAAGGTAACAATATCCTGGAGTTTGTTCACAATAAATATATTTTACTGATCAACTTAGGCACCTGTCACTGAATTAAAACCTGAGAATAGTGAGGTAAGTTTGAAAATCAGCATGGTACTACTAACGAAGCAAGAAATGGTAATAATTAATGTATCTTCATAATATTTACCGTCATTCTGCCGAAATGCTGTTCCAGTCTAAATCTCATCTTTAGCAAACAGAGAAGGATAGGCACTGCCAATGAGACGTATTGAAATTCTTTTCAAAGTGTTTTTAACAAACAAAAATCTTCGAAAGTTGTTCTGGTGATAATGATTTCAGATCATCACGGTTTAGACACTTTAACCACTTAGCGAGTCTTTTCTCATTACACGGGAAATGATGCAAAATAGCGACTTGTCGCAAAGATTTACAAACACAGCAGTCGTAATACATTTTGGAAGTAGCAAAAGTAATAGTACCTACTACTTCAGTCGATCAACACAGTAAGTACCTGTAATGTCATGTCAAAATTCAAATCATACAAAAATAAATGGCGGCCTACCGGTGCCTGCGACAGCCAATCACAGCCAAGCAGAAATGTCATGCATCATTAAAAAAAAATGGCGCTACGTCGAGCGTTTCTTTCTATGAAGATTATCAGCCGTGAGCACTACTTAGGAATAAATGGTGTGGAAAAATCAGTGATGTGACAAACGAGAAAAATATTCCTGTTTGTCACACTGGTGTGATAATCTGGTGTGACTACGAGCACAGATTACTTATTAGTTACTACGTAACAGATCCTTCACTCAGTAGAAAATGTCCAATACCTATTGCTATAATAGCCTACTCCGTTGCGTCAGCAAACACTGCATGCTAAAATGTGCCTAAATGCTCAAGCGTACAGTTGTGATTGCTTCGCACCGCGCGATCCAACAGCAATCGCAGGGCTGCCTCTTCGATAAAATTCTAGGGATCTTTATGTCAAGAGTGAATAGGTTATTTCTAGGCAAGCGTGCTCCACCGTCGACGACATCATCGCTTACCATCAGGTGAGATAGTGGTCAAACGCGAGCCTATTGATTATAAAAAAAAATACAACTTTTTGTGTCTATGTTATTGAGAACTGTGAATATGTTCTGACTTATATGTGGTAGTTTAAAATTGTATCGTTTATAAAATATATTTTTTATAAATTGGTGCTGATTGTGCAATACATCTCGATAAAACATAATTATAGACGTCAATGTGTAGGTAAAATAATAAAATGTTTAAAAGTTACATGTGTTTTATTTTTATATAATTTTTTATAAATTTCTTACCCTTTCTAAATTATCGGTTGTTAAATTTTAGTGTAGAAAAAAAGCGAAGGTATACTGCGGCGCGAGCTATCTGCATGTTTCTGTGGTGTCAAACATCCATCGTTTTGTGAGACAGGTCGCCGCGCCGCGCAACTTGTGTTGGAAGTTTCGTAGTTAGGTATTTGCGCGACTGTCCGTCAAATATTATCACAATTTTATTCTATAAAAATAGCTTTTTAAACGTTGTTAAAATAGTGTTTATTATAAGTATAACGTTTCTATGTAACAAAATATATAAATCTGTGTCGGAAAGCAAGCTAATGCTTAATACCTACATAATAAAAATAATTTTTTAACGACAAAAAATAGTAATACTTACCTTTCGTCATTGACAGGTAAATGGAAAAATGTTAGGTGTTTATTCCCTTCTTTTACTTGATTTGCACCCATCTACAGCACATAAGGCACAGACGGCATCGTAGGTACGCGTACGAACGAATGGAACTATTATAATGAACAGAGTGCGTGCGCTCCGCTTGCGAAAACCGCACTGAATTTGGTCCGCTAGAGGCCCGAGACCGCTAGGTCGGGCGGTAGGTAATTATAGCGCGCAAGTACATGGAGTGACGGAGGCCTGCTACAAGTCAGCAATCGTTCCTACGATCGAATCTTTTCATTAACACTTGACCTGAACTTGTGAGCCATGTTGGTATCGTATTCCATTGGGAGATTATCGAGTGTGCATGAACATTCTTTCATGCCGAGTACAGTTCATCGCAGTACAACAACAAAGAGCGAGTCGAGTGCAGGGCCACTGACAAGTATTGTTTCCCAGTGTTCAATCCGGTGTATTATGAGTTCCACAAGCTAATTGCATTGCTTTCCATACATTCGAGTTATTTTTTTTTAACTTGACCGTTACATTGTATGCAGTGGTGTTGATAATCCCTAAGGTCAGTCGACAGGAATTGCGAGCCGCGGTCCGAATGAATGTATGCGGGCATGCCAAAGATCATGAACAGGCTGTTTAGATGCTTGATCACGGGTTTAGCACTCATATCGCTGCACGGGAACGCGAAAGGAAATCGAGAGTATTCGTCTATAACCGTGAGAATGTATTTGTTGTTAGACTTCGATGGGAGAGGGCCTTTGAAATCTACGCTTAAGCGTTCTAATGCTGACGTCGCCTTTATGAGTTTCGGTGTGGGAGTTGGGTTATTGAAATACCTCGGTTTGACCTCAGCGCACAGACGGCCCGCGTCATCGTGAAATAAAAATAATATAAAATTAATCTGTGGTCATTATTTAAGTCAGTGATTGTCGGAGTTTTTGGCGGGATCTTGTCGAGTGAAGTTCAGTGGCTGTTAATATTATTTGCAAATTGATTCCTAGTGGATATTGTGGTACATTATTGGTGTAGTTTTGTGTCTCAACTGTCTACGCAACTGAACAATTTGTGAAATCATTGACAGAAGCGATCTCGGGATAGTGGAGCGGAGTATTTTATTGTAGTATTGACTGCCTCCGCAAAGCTTACTGGGAAGACTGACTCGATACAATTTGCTGCCAAATACTCCAAAAAACATTAGAATCTGTTACATCCGCATTCTAATGCAAAATAAAGAATAACAGCGAAATAATAAAATGGCTAAAAGGTCCTAGCAACCAGGCCATAAAATTAAATACAAAAAAAAAACAGTGATTGTCAAAGACCTTTTAAGTATTTCTTACTACTAGACTGTGTACCAAAAATTTTTGTATAGCTAAAATGAAATCTATTACCATACATCTAGGTTAGCTATTCCCTTATAAGCGGTAGCTAACAAAAAGCGGTCCTGAGCGAGAGGGTGCCCACTGGTAATCATTGGGTTTGGTAGAAATGGTAGAAATTTTATATTTTCTTTTTTATGTAATACCAAAACGAACGAATAAAAAATATATTTAAATACGTTTCAAAGTCTATGAAACTTTGAAGCGTATTTAAATATTTTTACAGTTCCTTTAATTAATCAATTCATTGTATTTAAAAAATAATTCATTAATACTGAGTAAGAGAAGTACTTTTAAATGTTTGGGCCTGGTAATACTAAATGTAGGACCACCAGGTTTGTGGAGTTTTTGGCGGGTTTTGTTCGAGTAAAATTCAGCGGCTGTTAATATTATTCGCAAATTGATTCCTAGTGGAATAAAATTGGTGAAGTTAAGTTTCTCAACTGTCTACGCAACTAGACAATATGTGAAATAATTGAGATCCTTTGGGGTATTTCAAAGCATCGTCTGAAGACTGCAGGATCATCCTAAGCCTCTCCTTCATGAGCTTGAGAGTAAGATCAGAGAGCTTTTTGTTCCTATCTATACGATGAGTCTTGAAGAACAAGACTTATCCAGACTTGGGATTTGAGGGTTATCGAGTCCCCCCCCCCCCCCCTCTCTTCGAACTTCAGATAACCCTATAATACTCCATCGTAAACTGTTCAACAATTCCTCTTATCGTCGGTCCGGAGTCCGGAGTGTGCGCGTGTTGTACGTTGCCAGGTCCTGTCGTCGGTATTTGTTGGGGTAACCGAATCTCGTCCGGGATTCTTTGCACCCCTTGCCATATCTTAACCTAGATCGCTACCGTAGTCGAGGGTAGGCAGGCTGCCGGGCACTAGGGGCTATGTTTTATTTGTGCTTTTTATGGGGAGTGCTTTGCAGGCGGGTTGGCGATCCCAGTATGGTTGTTACAAATGCACAGAGAACGCTGCTGCCCATTCTCTGGTTTGTCCCTTAGTCGCCTCTTATGACACCAATGGAAAAACATGGGCAGTCTTATTACAAAAAGCGGTTTAACTAAAAACCCAGGTTTAAATCTCTATAAACCACGGTTTAAATAAAAATGATATTACAAATAATGGTTTAGCGATAAACCATGGACCATATCATGGACTAACGCTAAACCTCGGAGGCCCCTAGTTTAACGATGGTCTAAGTCGTATCTGTCAAAGTTTTTCTTTTAGGTTATAGAATCTTTTTCATTGTGTTGTGTTGTTTTTACCCGAGAATGGATATTAACATGGTGGATTTAATTAATATTGAGGATATTACTTTTTCCTCGGTACTCCAATTCTCAGATGTTTTTTTTTGTTGGTCCATCACAACACTTAATATATTAACACATTATTAACAAAGAGGCAATTGTTATAATAGAGACTTGGAGAACTTAAAAATCTAAAGCTTTGTTCAAAAAGCGATGGTTTTGTTTATTGTTATGGTTTCATGTAACGCGCGAGAATGTTACGTTTCATTACACGTACGTAGATGTATTATTTAGTAATTACTACGAATTTAAGTAATGTGCTTAAACCTAAACCAAACTGCAATCGATAAAATAACTAATGTTTATATACATGCAAAATAACAAAGTGTCAATATTTTAACACTCCTAAACATCATTTAATCCTTATCGTATTATCAAAAAGTTTTCTTTTCTGGGCATACGGAACGTTGCAATTGAACGATATTATGGTGAACGAATGATATTTGTTTTATTCTGTGGTTGATATATTGACAATGGTTCAAATGGCGGTACTAAGAAGACCAGGGTTTTTTTAAGTTTTGTAATACGGACAAATTTAGACCATGGTTTTGCAGATAAGCCTGGACTTGATAGGCCAGGTTTAAACCAAGGTTAATTGAGTTTTTTGTAATAAGACTGGGGATGTTCAAATTCTTTACGCCCGACACCATACGGTAAGTGATGTAGATTCCAAAAAATATACACACGTTTCTTTTTTTTTCCTTGAATTTGGTAGGTTTAGGTAGCGTAGTTAGGTAGGATCTATACATATATCGAGATACTTACACTATTGTTTTTACAATCAATTTGTCCCTTGTTATGTTTGGTCATGGTCACCTCATTAGAAAGAGACACACTACCAACGGAAGCCCTCTCGCTCGGACCGTTTTTTGCGCCATAGTGCACAGTCTAGTAATAAGAAGTATAAGGTCTTTGGTGATTGTAGAGTTTTTGGCTGGATTTTGTCGAGTGAAGTGACTGAGTGACTGTTAATATTATTTGCAAATTGTTTCCTAGTGGATATTGTGATATATTATTGGTGTAGTTTTGTGTCTCAACTGTCTACACAACTGCAAAATTTGTGAAATCATTGATAGAAGCGATCTCGGGATAGTGGAGCGGAGTATTTTATTGTAGTATTGACTGCCTCTGCAAAGCTTACTGGGAAGACTGACTCGATACAATTTGCTGCCAAATACTCCAAAAAACATTAGAATCTGTTACATCCGCATTCTAATGCATACTTAAGAATAATATTAGATCCAAAACACTTTCCAAAGACGTGGCTGAAAGGTCCTAGCAACCAGGCCATAAATCTATACTAATATTATAAAGAGGAAAGGTTTGATTTTTTGTTTGTTTGTTTGTTTGTATGAATTGAATAGGCTCCGAAACTACTTGGCAGATTTGAAAAATTCTTTCACTGTTGGATAGTCCATTTATCGAGGAAGGTTATAGGCTATATAACATCACGCTACGACCAATAGGAGCGGAGCATAAATGAAAAATGTTACAAAAACGGGAAAAAATATTCCTTTTTGAGAGCTTCCATTGCGTGCGCTGCGTAAATGGTTTAAGTTACGCAAATATCATGTATGATGGAATTGTTTCTCTTTAAAAGTTCTAAAAAAAAGTCCGTGACACCATATGTCTATCTTTTAAGGTGGACTCACAATAGCAAATTTTATGTTCTAAATTTTAATTAGATCAACGCTGCCGGTAGAAACAAAAGTTGGTTGCATTCGTATAGTAGTATATATATTATTTCTTATTCAAATAAATAGTTCAACAAGTTGGTAGGTAGATAGGGTAGGGTAGGTAGGGTAGGGTAGGTAGGGTAGGGTAGTGTAGGGTAGTGTAGGGTAGGGTAGTGTAGGGTAGGGTAGTGTAGGGTAGGGTAGTGTAGGGTAGTGTAGGGTTGGGTAGGGTAGGGTAGTGTAGGGTAGGGTAGGGTAGGGTAGGGTAGTGTAGGGTCGGGTAGGGTAGTGTAGGGTCGGGTAGGGTAGGGTAGTGTAGTGTAGGGTAGGGTAGTGTATGGTAGTGTAGGGTCGGGTAGGGTAGGGTAGGGTAGGCAGGTTAGGCAGGGTAGACAGGGTAGGCAAGGTAGGCAGGGTAGCCAGTTGACGGGAGCGAAGCCCCGCGGGTCAGCTAGTCTTACATAAAACAAAACAGTTATTGTAATGTCATTGTCAGGAGTTTTTGGCGGGAGGAGTTTTTGGCGGTATTTTTTCGAGTGAAGTTCAAATTGATTCCTAGTGGATATTGTGATATAAAATTGGTGTAGTTTTGTGTCTCAACTGTCTACGCAACTGGACAATATGTGAAATCATTGACAGAAGCGATCTCAGGATAGTGGAGCGGAGAATTTTATTGTAGTATTGACTACCTCCGCAAAGCTTACTGGGAAGGCTGACTCGATACGATTTGCTGCCAAATACTCCAAAAACCATTAGAATCTGTTACACCCGTATTCTAATGCATACTAAAGAATGTTAAAATTACACTGAAGACGAGGCGGTATGGTCCAAGACCTTAGCCTGCCCGAGAAGGGCGAATAAAAAGAAAAAAAAATTTCATTGTCATGTCAATCATGTCATGTCATTAAATAGAATGTCATTTATGTCAACCTGAGTGAATCTGAATCTGGTGGTACATGTTTTGTTCAATAGAAATACGCAGATTTTTTTAATATTAAAGTTGTAATTTATTGTATTTATAGTAGAATTTATCAAAACAATAAACTTTTGTTGATAATTTATCTGTAATATAATTACTAAAATGGTAAGTGGATATTATTGTTTTACGATATAACAACGAAGTAACAACGAAACAACAAATTAGCTTTTATCAACTTTATGATTCAGAGTTATCAAGACGATCCCAGTTGTTATGTTGGTTCCTTCCCGAAGGACTTCAGTTATGGACCATTCGAACAAAATGGAGAGGGCGACAATACTTCATTACAAGAAGATCACAAGCCACGAATTCTTCTAATGGGACTTAGAAGGTATTTTACAAGAAATCTTACACAACCATGGATGTTCATATAATGATGCGGCAAACATAGGGCTCAAATAGCTGAATGCAGCACACATCAATTCTGGAACTGCTAGTATTATAGTAATAATTATCTCAGGGATTGACTTGTAGTTATACAATTCACCACTACAATGATTAATAGCAGATTCAAATACGTACCTACAATAATAGATTGCTTGAAAATTAAATCTTATAAGAATCCTATATTTTTTGCGAATAATCCAAATCAGGCTAACTTATAGCTTCAAAAACAATATTATTCTTTGATTTAATATATGATTCTAACTAGCTTTGCATGTAATAATTATTATCTTGTATTTTTAGATCAGGCAAGTCATCCATTCAGAAAGTGGTTTTCCACAAAATGTCACCAAATGAAACATTATTCTTGGAGTCAACAAATAAAATAGTCAAAGATGACATAAATAACAGTAGTTTTGTACAGTTTCAAATCTGGGACTTTCCGGGCCAGATTGATTTCTTTGATGCAACCTTCGATTCTGACACAATATTTGGTGGCTGTGGTGCCTTGGTTTTTGTGATAGATGCGCAGGTCAGTCTCAACCATAGCAATGTTTATGAAATTAATTTTTCATTAGATACAAATTGTGTAAACTGTCTATTTCAGGATGATTACCAAGATGCTCTAGATAAGTTACAGCTCACAGTCACAAAAGCATATAGAGTGAACAGTAACATAAAATTTGAGGTATTTATACACAAAGTAAGTACAACCAGTTGACATTTATCATTGTTACATTGATTTAATTACTTAGCAAAATCTGTATGTATATTTTATATTCCAATTATCTGTGACAAATATTTGATTGAGCATGACTCATTTGGGAGCAGATTGTCTGTTTTAATTTTAGTGTTTAAATTTAAATTAACATATTTGATACTAGAAACTTTAACACTATATAACATGGTTCATTTTAAATCATCAATTGTTCCGACTTACTATGGTATATTCAGTGTTCTGCATAATTTCTTATCTATTCTGTCAATATTTGAAACTTTAAAAATAATTTTATCTTAGCTAATTTCATATTCTTTGTTAAGTACTTCGATAGTATCCCGATAATGTGACTGCCGAGCATGATGTCCTGGGTTTGATTGCCTGGTCGGGCAAACTATTATTAGGTATTTCTCAGTGCAACCCATATTTTGGAAGTTGACTCTCTTATCTCGTTTCTATGCCATTCTGATCTCTCTCCGGTTGTGTCGGATTGCCATCACATCAGACTGTGAGAATGAAGGAACAGAAACTGCACAAATCTTTGCTGAGAACCAGAATTCAGTCTGATGCCCATTATTTATATCAATCTGTAAACATACTAACTAATAACATTAATCTAGGAAAATGCCAGAAAGTCATGGTATGGACTGCAAGTAGAGAACCAAATTAATTGTAATTTTACTATTTCAAAGTATATATAGTTCTCGCCACATTTTTGGGCCGCCCTAGTTTTCCGATACGTAAGGCACGGATCGGTGCTGTTTTTTATGAGATTTACTACTGCGCGATTTCATCATCATCATCATCATATCAGCCGAAAGACGTCCACTGCTGGACATAGGCCTCCCCCAAGCGTCGCCACATTGACCGGTCCCGTGCGTCCCGCATCCAGCGAATCCCCGCAACCTTCACCAGGTCATCGGTCCACCTGGTGGGAGGCCTTCCAACGCATCGTCTTCCGGTTCGCGGTCGCCACTCCAGAACTTTTCTGCCCCATCGGCCATCCGTTCTGCGAGCAATGTGCCCTGCCCACTGCCACTTAAGTTTGGCAATTCTTCGGGCTATGTCGGTAACCCTGGTTCTCTTGCGGATCTCTACATTTCTGATTCGATCACGCAAGGATACTCCGAGCATAGCCCTCTCCATTGCCCTTTGCGTGACTGTAAGCTTTCTGATGAGGCCCATTGTGAGCGACCACGTCTCAGAGCCATAGGTCATCACTGGCAACACACACTGGTCATAGACCTTCGTCTTGAGACACTGTGGTAAGTTGGACGAGAAGACACCGCGCAATTTCCCGAACGCTGCCCAGCCGAGTTGAATTCGACGGTTGACCTCTTTCTCGAAGTTGGCCCTACCCAATTGGATCGTTTGTCCCAGGTAGACATAATCTTCCACAACTTCGAGTGTAGAGTCTCCAACCTTGATAGGAGTGGGTGTTACATGGGCATTCAACATAACCTTGGTTTTGTCCATGTTCATTTTAAGACCCACTCTTTTGGAAGCTCTACTGAGGTCATCGAGCATTATACTGAGGTCCTCCATGGTCTCAGCCATGACCACTATATCGTCGGCAAACCGAAGGTGAGTGATGTACTCGCCATTGACGTTGATGCCTAGCCCTCTCCAGTCCAGTACCTTGAAGACATCCTCCAGTGCAGCGGTGAACAGTTTCGGAGATATGACGTCTCCCTGTCTCACACCTCGCTGCAGAAAGATAGGTTCCGAGGCCTGATCCTGATCCTGATCGGACTGACATGGTGGCGTTTTTGTACAAACACTTCAACACCTCGATGTACCGGTAGTCGATTTGGCACCGTTGGAGAGACTGCAGTACAGCCCAAGTCTCGATTGAATCGAAGGCTTTCTCGTAGTCCACAAACGCTAAACAGAGAGGCAGGTTATACTCTTCGGTCTTCTGTATAACCTGCCGCAGCGTATGTATGTGGTCCACGGTGCTAAAACCTTTTCGGAATCCGGCTTGTTCGGGAGGCTGGAAATCGTCGAACCTGCGCGCGAGACGATTCGTGATGACTCTTGAAAACAGCTTGTAGACATGGCTAAGAAGTGAGATGGGCCTATAGTTCTTCAACAGGGCATTGTCACCCTTCTTGAAAAAGAGTACCACCACACCCCTGCACCATGCCTGTGGCGTTTTCCCCTCGAGTATGACGGCACCAAACAGCTTCTGAAGGGCCTTAAGTATTGGTTTTCCACCCGCCTTCAGGAGTTCGGCCGTAATGCCGTCATCACCCGGTGCCTTGTTGTTCTTAAGCTGTTTAAGAGCCATCCTAATCTCGTACAGGCTGACGTCCGGTATGTCTTCGGTATAGTGACGGGTCAATCTAGCTCTAGGGTCTTTTACTAGATTCGCGACGGGTTTACTGGTTGACGTGTGCGCGATTTACCATTTATTTATTTATTTATTATAAGGTACACAGGTGTAGTGGGGTATCAGCGTCGGATTCCAGCCAGTTGGCCTTTACAAGCGGCGGAATTCCTAGTTAAATTCGTTGGCAACCTACAAACTCTCACCAGTGGCACCAAGCAGCTGTCTTGCACGCAGCGGCCACACCCCGGTAACCACGTCGGCTCGTGGGCGAAACCTGGTAGAGGGGGGTTTTGGTGTTTCAATACTCAAGCCTTGCAGTTGCTCCCTGCATAGTGCACAGGGTCTGTCTCGGCCGCAATGGCAATCCACTTTCGGTGGCGAGGCAGCTAGGCATAGTGTAAGGCCTTAAGGGCGGCGATAGGGGACATTTAGTTATCGCTCGGCCAGACACTGCATCCAGTCCTTCTCCAGTCGTAGCGGTTTTCCGTTCCACTGGATCAAGGAGGATACGGACGAGAGAGTGCATCTGTGTTTGCGCGCACTTATGCACTTAAATATATCCTGCGTACATGACTGCTTCTGAACAATGGCTTACGAGTGTGACAGTCCTATGGCGATGGACAGAGGTAGAGAGGTCTAGCTGTATTGCAAGCTGGGCTTTGTCTGATGTCTGCACATAGGCGGCTCAAGGAGTGTGGTCGTTTTCGCGTCGCATTTGGGTGACGGCGCGGATTGGGCAGCACGTTGAGTGACGAAGCAGCCCTATTCAGGGAGGCACTGCTTCCCCCGCTCTGCCGGGGAGGGGACTAGAAAAGGTGTCCTAAAAATTGTTCACCCGCTGTACCTGGGAGGTAGCAACCACGGCTGCCTGTGCAACCCCTTTCCTCGTGGTCGACGATACAGAAAATTTATTAAATCATCTAGCATGACATTTGGTGCGTGGATAGTACGCACTCTTCTGGATCGGGATGGTAATCTATGCCCAGAGCGTAAGACGGCTGTTGTGGCACGTCAGCTAGCTCGGTACAATGTAGACATAGCTGCACTTAGCGAAACGCATCTAGCTGATGAAGGGGAACTAGAGGAATGTGGCGGTGGATACACTTTCTATTGGAAGGGGACTGCTGCGTCTGAACCCAGACGTTCGGGGGTAGGTTTTGCTATTAAGACGTCAATAGCCAAAAAACTGAGTGAATATCCGACGTACACTTCGGATCGTATGTTATCATTGCACCTTCATCTAGATAATGATAATCATTTTTTTTTTTTTTATTTATTCATTCAAAATTTGTTTACACTATTACTTTCATACATTCTGCCAAACTGTAAAACAGTTTGTCGGCAGTTTCTCTCGTGTCACAATATATTACAAATTCTATATTTACATAACAACTTAAATATTTATGCTAAGTAGGTAAACTAAATTAAACAATTGACTTAAAAAACTAAATTAAACAATTGATAAAAATTCCACCGGGTCAGACAAACCCACATTCCACACCCATGATCAATTTGCATTGTCCATAATTGCAAAACGCGAGTCTTGTTACAAAGTGTGGCTATGGACAGAGTGACAGATAATGTTTTTTTAGAATTTTCTTAAGTTGGTATTTCGATTTAATACCCGACACTCTGAACGTAATAAGTGTATACGCACCCACGATGACTAATCCGGATGGAGTTAAGGACAGATTTTATGAGGAGTTGGCTGAAGCCCTTGCTAAGATCTCACCTAAGGAGCAAATATTAATCTTGGGTGATTTTAATGCAAGAGTTGGGCGTTACTTCGAAGCGTGGCCTTGTGTACTTGGTAGACACGGAATCGGCAATATGAATAGTAACGGGCAAGCACTGCTCAGCTTCTATGCCCAGTTCAGATTGACTATCACTAATACACTATTCAGACTTCCGACGAAATACAAGGCCACGTGGATGCACCCTCGTTCCAAACATTGGCATCTAATTGACTACGCAATTGTTCGCCAAAGAGATGTACCCCAAGTTAGGGTAACCCGTGTGATGCGAGGTGCAAATTGCTGGACAGACCATAGGCTGGTTATCACGAAGCTTAAGCTTCGTCTGCTTCCTCCTCGTAGAGCGTCCCTAGCGAGAACTGCCAGTCTTAACGTAGGGAAACTGGCAAACCTTAATACGAGGAAGGAATATGTCCACGCTCTTGATACTGCGCTAAATGCCTCTACTGCGACGGGTGGTGATCTTGCTGTTCAATGGCAAGACTTTTCTTCTCGACTACTGGACACTGGTTTTCGGATACTGGGCACAGCATTGTGCTAAAATGATGATTGGTTTGATGAGAGTGATGAGGTTATAGCGGAGGCATTGGAAAAGCACCGTAATCTGCTAAGGCAGCAAGATCGCAATAGACATAACGGTACCGCAAATAACGCAAAACAGAGTTGTTCTGCATTACGGAAGTTAACGAGGGGTATGAAGGACAAGTGGTGGCTTGAAAAAGCCGAATACATCCAGTGGCTGTCAGACACTAAGCAGCTTGGTGATGTCTATGGGGAGGTGCGAAGACTGATCGGCACAAGTTATCGTGTCAATGTGCCTATCAAGTCTCGAGATGGTTCAGAACATCTATCGTCTAGGGACGAGGTTCTTAAGCGCTGGGCTCAGCATTTTGAAGACCTTCTCAATTTAGACCGCTCAGCAGATATGGCATATGTTCTTTCAATGCCCACGTTGCCCACAGAAACTGGGTTGGACTAGCCACCAACATTGAAAGAGGTCAAAGATGCACTCATGCAACTACACAACAAAAAGGCGGTTGGCGTTGACAACATCCCAGGAGAACTACTTAAGTATGGGGGTGAGAAACTGCAGGAAGTTGTTTGGAATCTCTTCATGACAATGTGGAATGAAGAGTGGGTTCAAGATACTTTTAAGGTGTCACGAATAAGCGCCCTATATAAGAACAAAGGTGACAGATCTAATTGCAATTCTTATCGTGGCATTTCTCTGCTTTCAACCCCCAGGAAAGTGTTTGCTAAAGTCCTTCTCAACCGCCTTATTCCGATATCAGAGTCGATCCTTCCGGAGACCCAATTTGGCTTTCGTCCTGAGCGGGGAACCTGTGAAGCCATATTCTCAATCCGCCAGCTTCAAGAAGAGAGTAGAGAACAAGGTCGAGTCCTATATCTCTGCTTTGTCGATCTCGAGAAGGCCTTTGACAGTGTTCCCCGAGAGGCTCTGTGGGTCCTGTTGGTTAAACTTGGGTGCTCTGAAAAGTTTGTTAGATTGTTACGACTCTTGCATAATGATATGTCTTGTTGCGTCGTGATAAAGGGCGAGCAGTCAGACTACTTTAATGTCTCCTGTGGCGTAAAGCAGGGCTGTGTACTTGCGCCTACACTATTTGCCTTGTATTTTGCCGTCGTCATTCGGGACACCCTGGAACGAACTTCGGAAGGCATTCGCATTCGTTTCCGAACTGATTGTGGTATATTTAATCTGGCCAGATTAAAAGCCCGCACAAGGGTTTCTTACAGCATGATTACGGAGATCATGTATGCTGATGACCTGTGTTTCGTGGCGGATACTTGTGACGGTTTGCAGGCGCTGATAGGTGGTCTCAATGACGTTTGTTGCAAGTTCGGTCTTAAAATAAATTTCAAAAAGACCGAAGTTATGGCTATGGGTGTAGAAGACTCTATACTAGTCCCAGACTTCTTAATCGGCAGCAGTAAGTTGAAGCAAGTGGAGAGCTTCAGATATCTTGGTAGCATAGTCACAAGTAAAGGTGACCTTGACGCTGAGATTAATCGGAGGATTTGTGCTGCAGCGGCGGCTTTTGGTAAACTGCAGCCTAAAGTTTTCCGTTCTCATGATCTCAGGTTGGCTACAAAGGTCTCTGTATACATGGCAATAGTTCTCCCAAACCTTTTGTACTCTTCGGAAGCGTGGTGCCTCTACCGTAAGCATATACGGACCTTAGACAAATTCCATCTGAAATGCCTCCGGAGCATATTGAACATCAGATGGTCAGACCGTGTAAGGAACACAGACGTCCTAAGAAGAGCAAAGGTCCTTGGTATAGAGGCCTACCTGATGAGACGTCAGCTTAGGTGGTGTGGGCATGTCTCCAGGATGCAAGAATAAAGGCTAGCTAAACGTATATTCTATTCTGAACTCCAGGAAGGGAAACGGAAGCGTGGTGGGCAGTTCCTGCGCTTCAAGGATGTTCAGAATAGACACATGAAGAGAGGCGACATTGACCCCACACTGTGGGAGAATCAGGCACAAAATTGGCCTGAGTGGAGACGTCGTGTGCAGCGGCAGGTGCAGGCATTCGAGGATAGAAGGAGGTCGGAGTTGGACCAGAAACGCGACGACCTCAAAGCTAGACCACCAACAGCTACTATTTATCACGAAGTCAACGGTGTTCTGACGTGTCCGCTTTGTGCTCGGAGTTTTTCGGCCAAGGGTGGATGTGCAAGTCACATGAGAGCACATAACAGAGCAGCAAATCTGAGCTCTCAACCACATTGAGCAGCCAATGATTGCGGTCGCTGTGGCCGAAACCGGCTGGATAGCATCATCATAAGGTACACCAACAGCATTACATACAAAACAGTTTGTAGTAAACAAAGAAAAATAAAGGCTGGTATATATGCCTATTAAAGGTATACGCAGCTTACACCATATGGTCAGAATAACTAAATTAATTTAAAAAAAATATCAAATATTAATCTAAACTTAAAAACATCTTAAAAATAAACACATGCAAAATGAAAAACAGACAGAATAAAAAAAGAAAAAGAAGTAGAATAAATATGTTCGTAATTAGCCTAATTTGAAGTATTTGCGCACTCCCGTACCTCCGAGACTGCTCTTCTAAACTTATTCAGTGAAATACCGTGAAAATCGGTATCTGGTGTTGTACAAAAACTATTATAGCTTCTACACATGCGGAGAAGTGGAGCATTGAGGCCTAACCTAGGCCTCAATGCTCCAATGTTTTGTGGAATGGAATATGTAGTAATTTTGTGATGGGATGTCTGGGTATTTTGAAGGGACTGAATATTGGATACATTCTACTAAATCACTGCACTTAATAAACCCGTTTGCTACTTTGTAAAGGAAAATTAGATCACGCGTACGGCGACGGTCACGCAGTGTCTTTATTTTGAAAAAGTGTTGTTACCATTGTAGACCAACTTCAGGGCGGCCAAGAACTTTGGCGAGATCTATACCTACTCTATTAAGTAGTGCAATATATATAACGTATTTTCAAAATAATTTCAGGTGGATGGTCTCAATGATGATTACAAGATGGAATCCCAAAGAGACATACACCACCGAGCAACTGAGGACTTGGCTGAAGCGGGGCTGGAACATGTTCACCTGTCGTTTCACCTGACCTCGATATATGATCACTCTATATTTGAAGCTTTCAGTAAAGTAGTACAAAAGCTGATCCCACAGCTACCAACCCTAGAAAATCTTCTGAACATCCTCATATCTGTGAGTAAAGAATAAATTACCTACAAACTTAAAAGCGTATTGAAAGTCTATCCAATTTTATTCAAATAGTTTACTTTAGGGACAAGTAATTTTTCTGGTAAACCTGGATGAGGTTGGCACGAATGGTCGGCAATTATACGTATTGAAGGGAATATTGTCGGGGCGCGTTGGCATTCACGGCTTTACTCTCGTTCTTGCCCTTAGGGTACTAAAGCTCCCACTGAGAAGATTTTTCTTAGCGTGGCTTGAGTGACGGCAGTTTTCCGTTTGGTGGAAAGCAGGCCAACTGGTCCTGCTTAGGAAAGCGCTGGGTGCTCTACGAAATCAACGCCCGTTTATCGTTAGTTTTACCGGGTTTTGGCGGAGGTAGGAATACTAATTCAGCTTGGTAAACCAGCGCGGACCATGAAAATGTCACGTACGAATTTGCCAAGCTATAGGAAACCGTCCACGGCCCTAAATGTGTTCAGGGACGATGGAATCGGGGATTTTCACCATCTACACCTCATGAGATGGCGGCACGTTTTGTTTCCACGCGGATCTCTCTAAGGTGTAAAGAGGGAGCTCGCCAGTATAGGACAAGGCTCACTGACGGCGGGTGAGCACTTATAGTCTAGGGCATTGGAAGTCACATACCTACGTGTGCGAGGGACCACCGGGGTGGTTTTGGCCAGAAAGAGTCAGTGACAGACCCCTACAACAGTAGGCTTAGTTTCAGGGGGACGTGTCAAAACTATCATGGTGCGACTGTATGTTAGGGGGGTTTGGTTTCCGCACTTAGTCCTCAATAGGACCTTTGTACGTGGGCCATGGTGCGACTGTAAAAAAGGGACTCTCTTCTCTTATGCACAATGGAAATAACCTTGCTCTAAGAGCTTATGGTGACCCCCCAGCTAGACCATTATGTGGCTACCAAAATCAAAGAGAAGACCTTAGTTTATAATTTCTTTGTTTTTTTTTTCAGAACTCTGGCATAGAGAAAGCATTCCTTTTTGATGTGGTGTCAAAAATCTACATAGCAACTGACAGCTCTCCAGTGGATATGCAGAGTTATGAATTGTGCTGTGATATGATTGATGTTGTCATTGATATTTCTTGTATATATGGGTAAGAATTTGAATACGAAGATATTAGTATGTCATCTTACCTTTAAGTATTCATGCCTAAATTGTTTCAGCATGGTGGATGAAACAGAAGTGAACACATTCAACAGTCAAAGCTCAAGTTTAATCAAACTGAACAATGGCACTGTCCTATACTTGCGTGAGGTCAACAAATTCCTTGCACTTGTTTGTATTCTCCGTGAAGAAAACTTTCAAAAACAAGGTAATTTGATAATTTTAAATTACTAGGTAATTTTAAGGTTCCACGGACAAATGGCAATAATAAAACTATTATATTTTCTTCCGGTTCTTCTGTCTGTCCAGATTCAGAATTCAAACGAAAAAAAATATTAGGGGTGTCATACACCATAATGTAAACGCGGCAATCAAATGAGCGTGCGGAGTATCTTTTTTTTTTCAACCTTTAATGTCCCACTGCTGGGCAAAGGTCTCCCCCATAGCTTTCCACTCTGCCCGATCTTTTGCTTACTCCTGCCAATCTCCCGTAAACGCCCCTAAGTCGACACGCCAGCGTTGCCGGCATACACTGCGTGACGATTCTAGCCCATCTATCATTATGCATTATTAACCCCCGCCGGAAAAAGAGGGGTGTTATAAGTTTCACGTATGTTGCTGTGTATCAGTGTGTCTGTCTGTGGCATCATAGTGCCTAAACGAATGAACCGATTTTTATTTAGTTTTTTTTTGTTTGAAAGGGTATTTTGTCGAGTGTTCTTAGCTATGTTTGAATAAAATCGGTTCAGCCGTTCAAAAGTTATGGGCATTTTACTGTTTGAGTCGGGGTGTTTACAAAAAAAAACTAAATCAAAATCGGTTCATCCGTTTAGGCGCTATGATGACACAGACAGACACACAGATACACAGCAACACGCGTGAAACTTATAACACCCCTCTTTTTCCGGCGGGGATTATAAATAAATAAAATCAATTGACAAAGATAGAACCAAACAGGTACGCAAGAAAGAATAAAACGAAATTACATAAAAAAAATCAAATTATCACTAAAGAATAAATTTTTTTTTTAAAAAAACGGAAATAGTACGGTTTAAAATGTCAGCAGAATCAATTATAATTATCTTACAAACAAGGCGTCAAAACAACTTTAATGATTAATATACAAATTATTATCATCATCATCATATCAGCCGAAAGACGTCCACTGCTGGACATAGGCTCCCCCAAGCGTCGCCACGTTGATCGGTCCCGTGCGTCTCGCAACCAGCGGATCCCCGCAACCTTCACCAGGTCATCCGTCCACCTGGTGGGAGGCCTTCCAACGCAACATCTTCCGGTTCGCGGTCGCCACTCCAGAACCTTTCTGGTACTCTTACCGGTACTCAATTAGGCACCGTTGGAGGGACTGCAGTACAGCCCAAGTCTCGATCGAATCGAAGGCTTTCTCGTAGTCCACAAACGCTAAATAGAGGCAGGTTGTACTCTTCGGTCTTCTGTATAACCTGCCGCAGCGTATGTATTTGGTCTACGGTGCTGAAGCCTGTACGGAATCCGGCTTGTTCGGAAGGTGGGAAATCGTCAAACCTGCGCGCGTGACGTTTCGTGATGACTCTTGAAAACAGCTTGTAGACATGGCTAAGAAGTGAGATGGGCCTATAGTTCTTCACTAGGGCATTGTCACCCTTCTTGAAGAAGTGTACCACCACACCTCTGCACCATGCCTGTGGCGTTTTCCTCCCGAGTATGACGGAATCAAACAGCTTCTGACGTCATGAATGTCTTCGGTATAGTGTCGGGTCAATCTAGCTCTAGGGTCATTCGCTAGATTCGCGACGGGTTTACTGGTTGACGTGTACAATTGCCCATAGAAAGTCTCGATCTCCCTCAGAAGCTCCGGTTTGGCGGACACGATCCTGCCATCCTCGGTCTTCAGTTTCGTGAGCTGGCTCTGCCCAACAAACAGATCTCTTGCAAAGACCTTGGAGCCCTTGTTCCGCTCAATCGCGTCTTTAATAAGCTCGATATTAAAGCGGCGGAGATTGATTTTCAAGGACTTTGAAATCCGTCTATTGAGTTGCCGGTATTTCAACGCATCGTCTGAAGACTGCAGGATCATCTCACGCCTCTCCTTCATGAGCTTGAGAGTAGGATCAGAGAGCTTTTTGTTTATATCTGTACGGCGGGTCTTGAAAACTTAGACCCAACCGTATGGACAGCTTCCACGAACCCATCGCTGTATTCGTCCATGAGCTCCCTAGGCAATCGAATTCGTTTCTGGAGTTCGAGCTGAAAGCTCAAGGGGTTTTGGATCTGGATCTGTGCTGGACGAAGCGTAGACTTCATTAGTCGAGACCCAAGCTTGATATGAATGTTCAATGTGCCTCTTACCATGCGGCGATCGCTCCCGGTTTTCACCGAATTGATCACAGAGACATCATTGAACATTTGCTTCTTGGTTGACATGAGTCCATCTCGTTTTTTGTTGCACCTTCGGGGCGTTGCCAGGTCCACTTCCAATGCTCACGCTTTCTGAAGAAGGAGTTAATCATATAGAGGCCCTCCTGCTCCATAAAACTGGCCAGTAGGTGACCCCGGTGATTCCGTCGCCCAACTCCAAATTGCCAAACTTGCAGCTCATCCTTGTCTCGTTTGCCCAGTTTTGCGTTGATGTCCCCCATGACAATGGTGAAGTGAGTTTTGAAACCGTGCATGGATGCATCCATCTAGATATATCCTCATACATGGTCTCTACCTCGTCGTCGGGGTGTGCCGAGGTCGGGGCGTGGACCTGTATGACCTTCAGCGAATATCTCGAGGATATTCTGAGTATAAGGTACGCCACGCTGGTCGATCCACTCTCGATCTTCACCACGTTGTTCACAATGCACTTGTGGACGATAAACCCGACACCACCCGCGGACTGCCGGTCACCCTCTCGCTTAAGCTACAAAGTCGACGGTCTCCTATTTCTGTCTGCAGGGTCTTAAGTAATCTAACATGAAGGAGATGACGAGAGCTCGCTTTGTTCGCTCACTTCAGCTGTCGTTATCTCCTTCGAACCTAACCTATTCGTGTCGGGGAGACCTAAGATTCAGAGCTCGTTTCGCTCGCTCTCGGACAAATTCATTGACCATAATTATCGAATTGACCAACCGTTACGTAGCAATGCTCATAATGATCAGACAATGTGATAAATGTAGAAGAGGTTTAAATCAGTATTCATTACATTGCCCGATTGGACTTGGTTTGATTCATAATGCCCGGGCATTGTACATAGTGCACTGATTAATTGTGTGGGTCAGAATGGCGGGTGTATTGTTGCAGAAATGAATATTTTATATCTGAAAGGAATGTACCAGCAATGTACTTAAATGTACCTTTAATTAAATTCAATGTACCTCCATGAACACTTTGTTTGCATCCTCTGAGCGCGAACTCGCGGAGCTATTTGCTAGAGTGGAGCGTGAAAGCGAGATGGTAGGATTGTCGATTAACAAGTCAAAGACCAAAGTGATGATCATCGACCGAGCTGGATTAGTCGCACGCACGGGAGAACTTGTGGATCTGGAGTTTGTGAGTGAATTTATATATCTGGGCTCCATGATCAGTGATCAGGGAGGCTGCGACGGGGAGATTCGGAGGCGTACGCAGATGGCCAAGGCTGCTATGAGCAAGATGTCGAGGATATGGCAGAACAGAAATGTCTCCAATAACACAAAGAAGAGACTCGTGAGAACTCTGGTATTCTCGATATTTCTTTACGGCTCGGAATCTTGGGCAATTCGCACGGTGGATCGGAAAAAGATAGAGGCGTTTGAAATGTGGTGCTGGAGAAGAATGTTGCGCATACCATGGACAGCCAAGCGCACGAATAAGTCCATTCTCGACCAGTTGAACATCAAAACCAGACTCTCCACGATCTGCTACCAACGAGTCTTAAGTTACTTTGGTCACATCGCCCGGAGACAGCCAGACAACCTGGAAAAACTGGTAGTATCGGGAAAGGTGGATGGAAAAAGACCACGCGGACGTTCGCCTACTCGCTGGTCTGATCAGATCAGGGCCATAACGGGACTCACGGTGACCACTGCCATGAGAAGAGCCGAAAACAGGGTGGCTTGGAAGCAGCTCGTCGTTGACTCCGTCAAAGCTTTTCAAGACGGGCACGACCTTCAGAAATGAAGACAACGAATAAGAAGAAGACCTCCATGAAACAAGAACAATCACAATTATAAAGTGAGCCGCCGTCCTGACAGTCAGAATGGCGGGTGAATACTGATATGAATGTAATAGATATCTTATGGTTATCTAATATTTACCAGAGCAATGTGCCTTCAACGTACCTCATAAAATATAATCTGAAAATACAATGCGACGAGTAATTATCGAGAAAATCAAGACAACAAATTTTGACGTCTGCCACTTTTTTCATAGCAATATGAGTATAGTTGAATTTGCTCTTATTTAAAATTTGGAGCTAGGATGCACACATTTTAGCGTTCTACAGTAATGTATTTATTATATAATAATATGAAAGGAATGTACCAGCAATGTACTTGAATGTACCTTTAATTAAATGCAATGTACCTCCATGAACAATTATAATAATAAAGTAAGCCGCAGGCAGTTCTGACAGTCAGAATGATGGTTGATTACTGATAATTAATGTTATATTTACCAGAGGAATGTACCTTCAACCTACTTCATAAAAATATAATCTGAAAATACAATGCAACGAGTAACTAAAGAGGAAAACAAGAAAAGAAATTTTGAGGCCTGCCAGGTCTCAAAATTTCTTTTTTTAAATTAATCAACCATCATTCTGACTGTCAGAACTGCCTGCGGCTTACTTTATTATTATAATTGTTCATGTTTCATGGAGGTACATTGAATTTAATTAATGGTACATTCAAGTACATTGCTGGTACATTCCTTTCTTATTATTATATAATATATTCATTACTGTAGAACGCTAAAATGTGTGCATCCTAGCTCCAAATTTTAAATATGAGCAAATTCAACTATACTCATATTGCTATGAAAAAAGTGGCAGGCATCAAAATTTGTTGTCTTGATTTTCTCGATAATTACTCGTCGCATTGTATTTTCAGATTATATTTTATGAGGTACGTTGAAGGCACATTGCTCTGGTAAATATTAGATAACCATAAGATATCTATTACATTCATATCAGTATTCACCCGCCATTCTGACTGTCAGGACTGCGGCTCACTTTATAATTGTGATTGTTCTTGTTTCATGGAGGTACATTGAATTTAATTAAAGGTACATTTAAGTACATTGCTGGTACATTCCTTTCAGATATAAAATATTCATTTCTGCAACAATACACCCGCCATTCTGACCCACACGATTAATTACTTGGTCCATGACATATACCTACATCCTACTACATCCTAGGATTAGTATACAATTCCTAAATGGTTCAAGGAAATGTGTTAAATAAAATAATTACCTAATTAACCACCACCAGTGTGTGTTGCCAGTGATGGCATATGGCTCTGAGACGTGGTCGCTTACAATGGGCCTTATCAGAAAGCTTACAGTCACTCAAAGGGCAATGGAGATGGCTATGCTCGGAGTTTCCTTGCGTGATCGAATCAGAAATGTAGAGATCCGCAAGAAAACCAGGGTTACCGACATAGCCCGAAGAATTGCCAAACTTAAGTGGCAGTGGGCAGGGCACATTGCTCGCATAACGGATGGCCGATGGGGCAGAAAGGTTCTGGAATGGCGACCGCGAACGGGAAGACGTTGCGTTGGAAGGCCTCCCACCAGGTGGACCGATGACCTGGTGAAGGTTGCGGGGATCCGCTGGTTACGAGATACACGGGACCGGTCATTGTAGCGACGCTTGGGGCAGGCCTATGTCCAGCAGTGGACGTCTTTCGGCTGATATGATGATGATGACCTAATTAATAAATCCAATATAAGTTAAGTTTTTTCTCGTTTTTATTAAGATTCTCAGTGCATTATTTTTATTCCTATTAAGAAATCCTAAGAGTAAATAATTGGTCACACATTATAAAACATTAAATCTTTTTAAGACTTAGTAACAATTAAAAATAATCAGTCAAGCAATCAATCTGCCTAGCCTTGTCCCAACAACATTGGGCTCGGCTTCCAGTCTTACCGGTTCATCTGAGTATCAGTATTTTACATGGAGCAACTGACCTCCATAACCCAGTAACTGGGTAGTACGATACCCCTTGGTAAGACTGGTGTCAGATTTCCTAGCATGGCTGACTATCTGTAACTACTGTGAAAAATCTACAAATAACAGCCGGGACCTACGGCTTAACGTGCTTGCTTACCGAGGCACGGAGGAATCTCTCTATGTAAGGATGGTCAACCATCCAGGAACCCATGAGGTCAACCCGTGCGGCTGTTATAATTTAGCCACCAGCTCCTCAGAACACAATCAAAAGTTTTAAAATTAAAAATAAGTGTTTTCTTTAGAATTTGGTGAGCGAGATTCGGACGCCTTAATGAACCAAACTCTTGCGTTCCCTGAGCTGTGATTAGCCCCTGCCGTTGAGTTCTGCAGCCTAATTGTGTATGTGTGTGTTTTTGGGAAAGATCCAGATTGTTTCCTTTGCCGAATTTACTTACGCAATTAGGCTGCCGGTCTAGGAGAGTGTACTGAATTGAAGAGCTTTAAATGTATTTTAATTTCAGGCGTGATAGACTACAATTTCCTGTGCTTCCGTGACGCAATAACACAGGTGTTTGAGTTACGAAACAAATGTCAAAACGCTATAACGTCCAGAGCAGAATCCGGAACACCTGAACCCATGCCCAACGGCGCAGCGGACTCAACTGAAAGTGCTTCTGACCGCTCACAAGCCAATTTACCATAGCACATAGCGCGATGCTTATATTTGCAAACTTAACATAATAATAATAATTGTGTAACTATATTTTTAATTATCATTAAGTATGTGAATAAAAGAGCATTATTATGTTATAACCTGTACTTTTATTATTAACTAAGTACTGCTATTATGTCCCAGACAGATACAACATCGACATCGGACAAATATAACCCTTCAAAAATATTTTGATGATGATTTCTCACTGGGATTAGCTTTAGTTA
Source organism: Orthosia gothica (assembly GCA_949775005.1). Classification (NCBI taxonomy): domain Eukaryota; kingdom Metazoa; phylum Arthropoda; class Insecta; order Lepidoptera; family Noctuidae; genus Orthosia; species Orthosia gothica. The sequence continues at coordinate 220,241 of OX459057.1, forward strand.
GGCAATAATGTGAAAATAGTCCGTAGTGATACCACGTACGAAAAAAATACTGTCAAAAGTAAAAAAAAAACAGTCTTGATAATATTTTGTAACTAACTTTCATTTTTAGGGTTCCGTAGCCAAATGGCAAAAACCGAACCCTTATAGATTCGTCATGTCTGTCTGTCCGTCCGTATGTCACAGCCACTTTTTTCCGAAACTATAAGAACTATGCTGTTGAAACTTGGTAAGTAGATGTATTCTGTGAACCGCATTAAGATTTTCACTCAAAAATAGAAAAAAAAAACAATAAATTTTGGGGGTCCCCATACTTGAAACTGAAACAAAAATTTTTTTTTTCTTCTAACCCATACGTGTGGGGTATCTATGGACAGGTCTTCAAAAATGATATTGAGGTTTCTAATATCATTTTTTTCTAAACTGAATAGTTTGCGCGAGAGACACTTCTAAAGTGGTAAAATATGTGTCCCCCCCTGTAACTTCTAAAATAAGAGAATGATAAAACTAAAAAAAATATATGATGTACATTACCATGTAAACTACCACCGAAAATTGGTTTGAACGAGATCTAGTAAGTACTTTTTTTTTAATACGTCATAAATCGTAAACCGCAATTTACCAAGTACGGAACCCTTCGTGCGCGAGTCCGACTCGCACTTGGCCGGTTTTATGATATTTTTTGTTGCTAATAACAATATTTTTATATGTTATTTTTGGAAGTCGGTGTCTTTCGTAGGTACCAATTTTTTGCGATAAGGACACCGACTTCCAAAAATAAAGTTATTTTTCAGTTTGTAGTTTTTTATTTGGAAGTCGATAGTATTGTTTTGCAAAAAAGTTATTTATTTTCCCTTTTTAGTTTTACCTAACTAATAGGCAAGTTGTTTAGTAAGGTCCCTATAACGCCCGATAGGAGAATAGATTACCCGAATAACCCTTTAGAGTATAAACAATAAACAGACATGCGATTGCAGCAATCCCGAGAGATTTGCCGTTATTTATTGAAGAGTTCCGTTTTATATCCCCGAAGTTCTTCATCAGATCTTCACCAAATTAAAATGGGACTAATTTCGAAACTTGCTCTTTCAAACAAAAAAAGCTTTTTCAAAATCGGTCCACAATTAACGGCACACACGCACACGCGACACACTACATACACGCGACATATTGAGGAACATACAAAAAAAAATACAAACATAAAGTCGAACATAGAACCTCCTCCTTTTTGGTAAGTCGGTTAAAAATAAACCGACTGCCCAAAAAGATGGAGGTTATCAATTCGACAGTATTTTTTGTATATGTGTAACACATAAACTTAAATAAATTTAAAATAAATCAGAACTTTTTACTAAGTGAACCGATTTTGATGATTCTTTTTTATTTGAAAGCTGGAGCTTGTCATGTGGTCATTTAAATTTCAAGTTCTGATGTATCTGTTATAACCTATGCCCACAATAAAAAGATTTGATTTGAAGAACTTCGGAGATAATTGTATCAGAATCTTCAATAAACGACGGCAAAAGTAAAACACTAAAAAGTGCAAAACGTCTTTCGTACCTCTTGTTTTACCGACTTCATTATCTTTTTTCGACACCGCCTGCCGAAACATGGCCGAAACAAAAGTTATTTTGCTCTTAGTGTTATGTGTGTGTGTTTTTTGTGTTTTTTTTTATTTCTGTCTAAAAAAAGAGCAAGTTGACAAGACAAAATACCCGTATTAACTCAATTTCAATTTAATTTCGAGGGCTGAGTCACCCGTGTCCGTAGGAGAGTTACCTCGTTTGTTGTTACCCTACACGTGGTCCCCGGGTGGTGCTAATCAGGTGACACTAACGGGTGGTAGGCTTCGGCCGAAGGCTTGTGACCACCCACCGGGCAAAGACGTACCGCCAAGCGGCCTTGCCGTGTTCCGCTACGATGCTCGGTGTAGCCACTAGAGGAGTTGGATCGAGATAGCTGAGAGTTGAATCTAGACTGTAGGCTGACCAGCCTGACGCGTGCTGTTAAGGATGTATCGGGAGACTACTCGCGGAGGGTAGCGGGATCCGAGGCACGGTACGCCGCTGGCCGACCGCAGGTAGTTGGGGGCCCAAGTAGTGTGCCAGCCACACATGAAAGGCAGCCCCGCCAACTGTCGAAAAATCCCGGAATGCACCATCGTGCTGGTTGGCTCGGGCGTCCCCGCAGTCTCCGGACTAGTGCCCCAACGATGGCGTCCTTTCAGTGCGTGTCTGGTAGTTAGTAGCGTGGAACCTCATCTCACTTCCTTCTCCTCTCCTTTCACTCTTACAAAATGGCAAGTATGAAAAAGAAAACTGGAATAAAACAGCGGCTGCACCCTCTCCCCCACAAGCACCTCACTAATATTAGAGGTCTGCACTCCAATCTCAACTCAGTCCACCATCAACTAGAGACTGAAAAGCCAGCACTGTTTTACCTTACGGAGACGCAGATAGGAAGTCCGTCAGACGTATCGTACTTATCCTACCTAGGATTTACCCTGGAGCACGCCTTTAAATCACGCGCGGGTGTATGCATGTATGCCCGAGACGACACTTGCTATCGGCGTCTCCGTAACCTTGAAGACTCCAGGTTCTCAGTGCTGTGGGCTCTGGAAGTATAAGGGTTGGATAAGATTATCTACGCCTGTGTCTACCGTTCGCACAGCGGAGATCAGGAGACAACCAGGCTCACAGAGTATCTCAGTGAAGCGGCTGATGCGGCACAGCAGCGGTACCCTTCCGCCCAATTAGTGCTACTGGGGGACTTTAATGCCCACCACCAGGAGTGGCTTTTCCCATACCAGTGCACTGATCATGCTGGGCGAGAGACGCGCAAGCTTGCGCTAGCACTAAATCTCACCCAGCTGGTCCAGGGGGCGACGAAGGTGCCAGATGTTGATTCGCACACAGCTAATTGCTTGGACATTCTGCTGACAACAGATCCAGACAGATACTCCGTGTCGATATCTTCACCTTGGGAAGTTCTGACCACTGTCTGGTGAAGTCTGTGTCCGTCTAACTCCCCGCCCGATCCCAGCCCAAGAGGCACCCGGCGGGTATGGCGGTACAAGTCAGCAGATTGGGATGGGATGCGATCTTTCTTCGCATGCTATCCTTGGCAGCCCACTTGCTTCTCCTCGGAGGATCCATCGTCGTGCGCTGACGCTATGTCAGATGTGTTGCGTCGGGGAATGGAGTACTATATTCCATTCTCTGACGTAGCAATGTCTCACGTCGACAGACCATGGTATGGAGCCGAGTGTAACCGCGCCGACGCGATTAAACACATGGCTTACCAGGCATGGGTCGACGCTCGAACACGTTAGGCTAATGACGTGAGTCAGAAGAAGAGAGCCTTCAACAGGGCTACCAAGTCCTACAAAAAGGTGATGCGAAGAGCACGGTTTGACCACATTCATCGGACTACAAGACATACGGCTATGCGCCATCGGTACATGGTGGACATCCCACCCATACGCACAAAGCGTTTTGCTAATACTTTCATTGTGCGCACAGCTAAGGATTGGAATTCTCTTCCGGAGTGTTTGTTCCCTGATAGCTACAACCTTGGAGTCTTTAAGTCAAGAGTGAATAGGTTACTTCTAGGCAAGCGTGCTTCACCGTAGGCCACATCATCGCTTACCATCAGGCGAGGTAGTGGTCAAACGCGAGCCTGTCGATAATAAAAAAATAAATTACACATTCGTGCTGTTTGTCGCTAAGGAGTTCGGTTGCTGATGCTGATGCTCCATATTTTGAAAACTGCTGGACCAATATTGATGAAACTTGCACTAAGTTAAGTTCAGAGATACTCAATCCAACAAAAAGAATAAAGAAAAAAAAATATTTGTTACCCGCACAGGGGACACGAGAAATAAGCAAACAATAATAAAATAAAAACCCTGTGCGAGACCAAAAAAGCTCCTATCTCAGCATGTGCAGCGATATCAAAACAAAAAGACAAATGAGGAGAATGATGACAATCCGATTAGTAGTTTCGGAGAAATGCGTAGACAGAATGCAGTGGTGTCCTAGTGGTATCGGCCGCGACTTATAAATTGTAGGCGGTGGTTTCAAACCCAGGCAGGTCCTTTACTAGGAGGGATCAAAAAATAGTGAGAACGACATACACCTTGGTAAGAAAAAAAATACTGGCGGGCATAGCTCAGATACATATTTGTATTTTTTTTTTTTTTAATCTTAAAAATAAAAAATACAAAATATATTATTATATTATTTAAAAAAAAAAAATACAAAATATATTATTATATTATTTAAAAAAAAAAAAATTACAAAATATATATTTTTTTTTTTTTTTAATAAAATAAATAAAATAATCTTCGATTCGGCTAGCGATTTTTATCTGTTCCCCAAATTGAAAAAACTATTTAAGGGGAAACAGGTACGAAGACGATAACGAGGTGATGGATGCCGTGGAGAGATTTTTGCAGGACCAAGACAAAACTTATTTGTGAAAGCGATTGAAGCCTTGGAAAAGCGCTGGACTCGTTGTGTAGAGAGACTCGGAAACTATGTAAAAAAATAAATTATTAAGTTAACAATAGTCATTATATTCTATCTCATTCTCACTACTTTTTGATCCCTCCTCGTACTTTCTATAAATAATTTCACCACTACTGCTCTAAAAACGGTGAATAAAAACATCGTGTGGAAACCGGCATGTCCTAGAAACAACAAATCGAATGCGTGTGATATCCACCAACTCGCCCTGGGCCCGCGTGGTGGACTGGTGGATTACGGCCCATTCCCTCTCATAGAGAGCAGGCCTGTGTCCCAGCAGTGGAAGCATAAAATTAATATTTAAAAATAACAAAAAACTCGACTGCTTAATAAGCCAACTAAAAAAACATAAACAAGAAGAAAATCATGCTGTGCAGTCGGAAGATACATTTGTTTTTGGTCAGCCAGCTCGCGTACCTATATGTATCCTCCGACTGCACAGCATGATTTTCTTCTTTTTACGTCTTTTTAGATGCCTTTTAAGCCGTCGGGTTTTCTGTTATTTAAAAAAAGAAAAAATATTACAACTTTTAAGTTATTTGTTTTTTTAGAATTGGGTTCATTTAAACATATAAGTATTATATATTTTTATAATCACCTCTTAAAACCCTTCATTTTGATACCCGTCACGGGTTTGGAAGAAAAAAAAAATTTGGGTACCCACAATATAGCGCCCAAAATCCGCCATTTTTCTATTTTGCATTTTAATGTTGCCAGCGACTTTCGCGGGGTTAAGACGAATCGATTGACGTAAGAATCATCAAAATCGGCCAACGCGCTTGATGGTCTCTATAACTCACAGATTACCTCCCAATAGATTCCGCATAGAAGACAACTTACGCGCACCACACATCAGTTTATTTTAGGGTGATATAACTCACTGCACGGTATGATCACGGTTACCAACTTAGGGATTTTGTCCCTAAATTTAGGGACTTGAAGTGTTAAAAGGGACAGTTTTTAGGGACTGGAATTTTTTGGGGATTTTTTTAGGGATTTCAAACAAAACTTGCAAAGTCGCAAACATAGCGTGTGTTTTCAGTTTTGTGTGTAGAAAGGAACGCACGATATGTCATTAATATTCTCTAAAATGGTACAGAGTATCATGATGGTACGATTTTCCTTATATCAGGATTATGGATCGTCAGTAAAACTTGATCATACTGTGTACACGATCAAGAACTTCATCGTACGTATGTATGACTTGACTATGACGAGCAATAAGATGATGATGTGGTTCTGGCAATACCTAATTAACAACTTTTCATGATTGTATTTATTCAATAAAAAAAAGCATCAACTTAATGTGTAAAGTTTTATTTTATGACATACGAAATAATTTAGGTACTAAATAAGTATGTAGGTATAACACATAAAATTCTATTTAGGGACTTTTAGGGAAATTCAGAAAAAAAATTGGGGAATATTTTTGGTAATGGTTGGTAACACTGGGTATGATCTCTTTAGTGTCGACCGGACATTTGAGCTGTGGGGACGCTAGCGATTTCTAGTTTTAATTCTGTTTAAAAAATAGTTATCAACGGTTAGCCTCAAAAAAAAAGACGAATTGTGCAGTAAAATGGTGTGGACATCAACCAGCCTTTCAAGTTCTAAAAAATATGGGATAACATTTCACCGGTAGGCAAAGTAATAAATATTGACCAATCTAAAAAAGGTCAAGTTATAATGGTTAACAAATCAAAATTGCACACTTTACAGTAGCGCTCGTTGATGTCTTTTGTGAAAGTCCCTTTCACTCATACGGAATTATTATATTGCTATCTTTTTCCCACCGAAGTAAAAATGTTAAGACAAATACGTTTTTTTTGCTTATCAAAAAGTATCGATGATTGATATTTAATAAGATATTTAAGAGACCAAATAGTTTTGTTAAAATTGATTATTTAAAAAAAAAACATTTTAGTTTATTTTAACTTTAAACTAATAGTTCTCTACTCATAACAAGACCTCAGGGTCACTGTTTACGTAGGATTACAATTAAATTAAATCACTTTTGGCCAAATTTTTTTTTTCTTGATCGATGTTTATTCTTTATTATTATTAAAGTAATTATAAAATCGCCGCATACGAAATTTTACATAAAATACCATTCTGTTTGAAAAATATCGATATTTTTATCGACATATAATGCGTATGTCCCATCACTACGACAGGTACTGTCACCTTGAATAGCCAATCACGGCGCACTTGAACTCCCCGCGCAACCCGTGCCTGCCGCCAAATTTGGTGAACTCGGAATCAAACAAAACAGTAGACAAGCGGTATCTATTGGGAGGTAATCTGTGCTATAACGCCATATAGGAACAAACATAATTACATACATAGACTGATAAACACATTACCCTCCTTCGGCAGTCGGGTAAAATGGCAGATGTGACGATGATGCGTAGACAAACATACATACATACACTTATGAAATTTAGTACACGTGTTTAGAAGGTCACACAGAGTAACTTATTATTATTATCTTTTCGTAACTGTGTTCATATTGGATTGACGTGGAATTGCGGAATGAAACACTTGAGTAGTATATGTCGTATAATTACGGTAAAGGTACACTAAGAATCGAGGAACTATTAATACAACAACCGATTGAAAAAGAAACGCGCGGCGGTTAGGAGCTCGGGCGCGCGCGTCGGTTCGAAACGTGTCTCTGCGTGTACTGTACTGTGTTGCGTCGGAACTCGGAAGTTCGGTCGGCGCGCGAGCGTTTCGGTTGCGTTATCGCCCTCCCTCTCTTATGCCTCGAGTGCATAGTCATTAAAGCGAGAGGGAAGGCATGCGCGGCGGCGTCCGGAAGTACGTAGGCTTGAATTATTTGCGACAGACTCCCCCTCTAGTCTAGGAGAACGCCCTCGTTCATGGACTAGCTCATTGCCCTGGTGCTTCGGGCGTCCGCGTCGTCGCATGGGAATTACAGGTTTAGGTGGCACGTCGTTTTCAGTACAACTGTCTACAAAGGGCGTCAAATCCTGTGCATGATATTTTCCTAAGGATTCCTCAGGGTTTCCTATTGGCGAGATAAGATAGGTGGTTGGACTAACCTTCACCGTTATAACATATGGTCCATCCCGTTTTGGCACAAATTTAGCAGTGAGACCTTTGCTACCTTGGCTCAGTACTTGTGAACGAACCAGAACCTTATCTCCAACCTCGTACGTTGCACTTGGTTGACGGGATCGATCAGCAATCTTCTTAGACTGATCTTGCTGTACTTCGACTCGTTCACGAACTGCAGATAGTGAGTTGATAAAAGATCTTAGGTAGGGTGTAATTTGGGGAAGAAAATTCTCTTTATCGAGGATGGCCCTCAAATCATGACGAGCTTCTGTGGGGGACCTCATTTCTCGGGCAAACATGAGATATGCGGGAGTGACACCCGTGGTTCTACATACCGCGCTATTCATAGCGAAACGAATCACTGGGAGTTTCGAAGGCCAAGAGCAATGGTCATTCTCCACGAGTTGTGCGAGCTGCGCCTTGAGGTCCCGATTCTTACGCTCGGCGGGGTTTGCCTCCGGGTGATAAAGTGGCACGAAGTTTTGTTTCACCCCTAAGATGAACATACATTGTTGCATGACAGCCCCGACAAATTGTACGCCGTTATCGGATGTGACCCTGCGCGGTAAGCCGTATCGGAGAAAGTATTCCTCGGTAAGAGTACGGGCGCAGGCTTCAGCAGTCGCTTCCTGAAGGGCGTAGAGCTCAACCCAACGTGTGGCGGTTTCTTCGACTAGAAGTATCCACCTCTCACCGTTCTCTCCTTCAGGTAAGGGACCGAAAAGGTCTACAGCTAGGACCTCATTCCGCTGCTGCATCACGGGCGTTTGCAGTAGTCCCGAGGGTTTGTCATTTGTAGCCTTATATCGTTGACAATCGACACAGGCTCTCACATTATCGGTAATGATTCTTCGCATCCCGGGAAAATAATAGGACTGGGCGATCTTGTGGTAAGTACGATCGATTCCAGAATGGCCTGCTAGAGGTGAATCGTGGCACTCCTTCAAGATCTCGGGACGGAGTGAAATTGGAATAACAAGTTGAGGAGCCTCGCTATCAGAGTCGGGATTATACCGGTATAGTACACCTTGTGATAGTAGATACCCGCGCTCCGTCCATCTACGAGATGCCACTTCGTCCTCACTTTCCATCTCTTTGATTATTTTGTCAACCTCCGGGTCGGCCAGCTGTTTCTTTTTTTTTTTTTTTTGATCACGCTGGGAAAAAATGCATTACGCATACCCGCCCATTGGGGGAATGGGGACGGGCTATGTGGGACTCCCCGGGCCAGACAAGCCCGGTATACCCACTAAAATAACCCAGCGGCACTCCCGCATCGTCTGTTTGGAGGAGGACTGGGAAACTGGCACAGCCTTTACGTCCAGTCCTCCGCCGACGACCGCCCGACTTTACAGCGGGGCCTTCACGCCCCTCCCTTAGTGGAGGGGCCCGGGAACGACAGCGAGTGCTCGGCCGTTCCCGCCCGACGAGGGTGGTGACTCGTGCAATGCGAGCTAGGGCGCCCCCGCGCCCGTCGCCCGCTAGTCACCACCAGGAGGTGGGAGGAGACGATTGAACAACCGCCTTCTCCCACCCCTTCTTCGCCTGCGGAGCGGTGGCGCGAGAGGATCATCCTCCGCCGCCTCCTTTTGCGAAATCACGACCTCGCAAAAGGAGGCAACCGCCGCCCAGGCCTCCTCACTCCCCAGCATGGAGTTGACCACACTGGGAAGTGAGAGGTCCTGCCCAATCACTCCTGTCAGGTCACGGCGCAGCTCTGCCCAGGCTGGGCACACCTCCAGGGTGTGCTGCGCCGTGTCCCTGCCGCGCCGCAGTCGTGGCACGCCGGGGTTTCCTCCCTCCGGATCCGGTGCAGGTGCGTTCCGAAACAACCATGTCCGGACAACACCTGCACCAAACGGAACGAGAGGAAACCATGTGGCCGCTCGAGCCAGCCTTGCAAGACTGGACCGAGCGCGTCCAGCGTCCAGCGTCCAAAAGCGGCAGTGGCGAGGTCCTCCGTCCAATGGAGGACGATGGCGACCCTCGCCTCCCGCCGCACTGCCTCCCGCTCTTCCGCGGCGGGGCGCTCCCCGAGCGCCTTCCACCGCGCCGTCCACTCGTACACTCTGGCGAGCACCCATGCCTCCAACTCCCAGGGAGGGGTGCCCGCCAGAGCGCACGCCGCCGAGAAACCCACCGAGCGGTAGGCTCTCGCCACCCGCAGTGCAATGGCCCTTTGGGGCCTGCGGATGGCGGTCGCGTTCTCCCTCCTGTGGAGGGAGTCCGCCCAGATGGGCGCCCCGTAGAGGGCCATACTCTTGAGGATGCCGGCATAGAGGCGCCGGCATCTCTCCTTGGGTCCCCCCAGGTTTGGGAGGAGCCATGAGAGGGCGTCCGCGGCTTTCAGCAGGCGCGTCGACAGCCCGCTGAAGTGCGGGCCGAAGCGCCACCTGCTGTCTAGCATGAGGCCCAGATACTTCATCTGGGCCCCGACCCCTATCCGGACGCCCTCCACGACGATGTGGGCGTCTGGAGGGCAGCGCTGCCGAGGCCCGTGAAAGAACACGGCCTCGGTCTTGTTCAGCGCTACCCTCAATCCAAGCTGGCGGATCCTACCTGCCACCAAGGATCCGCCAGCCGAGGCCAAACAGGCCGCCTCCCCAAAGTCCCTCCCCCGGGCAACGAGGAGAGTGTCATCCGCGTAGCAGATGACACTCGTGCCCTGGAGGAGGGTGCCCCGCAGGAGCCAGTCGAAGCCGATGTTCCACAAGGGGGGCCCTAGCACCGACCCCTGTGGAACACCGGACTCCGCGTCGTAACGCCTGATCCTGGCCGTCTTGTCCACCAGGAGGACCTCTCTGTCCTCCAGGTAGCTGGCCAGGATCGCCCGCACGGCCAGCTGTTCCTGCCTTAACTCTGCAGGGCTCTTAGTTGGTAAGTCAATTATCACTGAGCAAATACCGCAACTGTCGCGAGTATCTTGTGAGCATATCGGCCTACTTAACGTATCTGCCACTACATTTGCTTTTCCCGGGGTGTACTGATACTGAATGTCGAAGGATTGTAGCTTGAGGGCCCATCTAACCAAACGACCTGTAGGAGACTTTAGAGTCATCAGCCAACGAAGCGGTTGATGGTCGCTACCAATAATCACTGGATGTCCGTCTAGGTAACATCTAAATCGCTCCACCGCCCACACTACCGCTAAGGCCTCTCGTTCTGTTGTAGAATAGTTACGCTCAGCGGCGTTTAGGAGACGACTGGCGTATTCAATGGGTCTTTCTTCCTTGCCCTCCCCCTGGAGTAAAACGGCTCCGAGGGCATAATTGCTCGCATCGGTGCGGAGGACAAAAGGGTGATTAAAGTCAGCCTGGATTAAGATTGGCGCTGAGGTAAGTAGTTGTTTCAACTCGTTAAAAGCCGTGATCTGAGCTGATGCTTTCTTGTTAACCTTGTAAGTGGTTCTGCTACAGAGGAGAAATTTGGGATAAATTTCCTGTACCAGGAGCAGGTTTGTAAAAATGTCCGTAGATTTTTCAAGTTCCTGGGACACTTCATCTCTAGTATCGCTTGAACCTTTCCAGGATCGGGTAAGACGCCCTGTTGGGTAATTACGTGCCCCAGATACTTGACACTCCCCCTGGCAAAAACGCACTTCTCCCGGTTGACTCGCAGCTTGAATTCGCGAAGCCGACTGAATACAGCCTGGAGATCTTGGAGATGCTGCTGGAAACCTTCAGAAATGATCAGCAGATCATCCAAATATGCAAGGATTGTCACATTGGCCAGGGATGAACAGGAGCGCAGCCGGTCGATCAATCGTTGAAAGGTCGCCGGCGCGTTTTTGAGACCAAAGGGCATGCGCTTGAAGCGAAAGGTTCCCAATGGGCTAATGAATGCGGTTTTATCTCTATCCTGCTCATTTACACTGACCTGCCAGTAACCGGATCGCAGGTCCAATGTACTCATATAACAATCCCTCTTTGTCGACTGTAACAATTCATCGATCAAAGGAATCGGGTAGTGGTCGGTTTTGGTCACGGCATTTAGGCGTCGGTAATCTACGCAGAAACGGGTGCCGCCGTTAGCCTTAGGAACCAGGAGAGCTGGTGAGCACCATGCAGACTCACATTCTTCAATTATGTTGTCTTTCAGCATCTTCTCAATCTCCTGACGCATAAGTTTCTTTTTGGCAGGGGTCAATCGGTACGGAGGTACAGAGGTAGGAGGATGCTCACCTGTATCAATACGGTGCTCAGCAAACGGGGTAGGCTCTCCCCCTAGCTGGAAAATGTCCGTATTGGTAACCAAGATCTGCGCCAGCAGGTTCCGGTCAGGTGGATTCAGCGATGTACCTTCGTCGTCCCTGAGTACATCAGTAGAAGAACAAGACAGCTCTGGTGATAAGGAGGGTTCAAAACGCATCCTGAACTGAACGCGGCTGTTATTAGAAAAATACCAGCTTTCCCGAGAAAAGTCCATGACTACTTCGGCTGCAAACAAGAAATCCATGCCGAGCAACGTTTCATTATTACGCGCCTCAGGGAGGATAAGAAAAGGAGTCCTTATGACCTTCTCCTCTAAGTGAACGTCAAGAGTAGGTAGTTATGAAGACGTCTATGTCGCGAACGTGTCCATCGGCAAGCTTAATACGTCTTCGCGCCGGTTCAAGAGGGTGTCCCTTTCGACAGAGGAGGTTGTGCAGTGTATGGCCCGCAATGCAATGTTTGGCCCCGGTGTCAACTAACGCGGTCCCCGACGCGCCTAAAATTTTGATATCATGTCGGAGTCGCCTAATATCTTGTCGGAGCTCCTACCGGCGCGCGCATTCACACATGTGTCACTACTACACACCATATTATCATTTAACACATTAGAAACATCATTACAACAAAATAAATCATTTTGCAAAAATTTACAAAAATGTTTGTTACGCCCTAATGCATTACGGTCGTCACTACAATAATATTTACGATTTTCCGCCAAGGTACAAAAATCGTCCTTATGCCACTTTACATTGGGAACGTTATCATGACAAAAGCATTTATTTTCCGAACCATCACAAAAATGGTCCTTACAACCCTTTGCAAAGCGGACGTCATCATAACAAAGATTATTATTTTCAGATAATATACAATTCTCGCCCTTACGCTCCTTAACATTAAGGGCGTCATCATCATAATAAAAATAATCATTAAGAGGATTTTTTTCAAAACGGTCGTTGACCTCGCAGCTGGTCATGTGATCGTTCGACAAATTCTTGTCCGAAAAACTACTCTGTACAAAATAACAATAATTATTATTGTAAGACATTTCAGATTGATTGTACGCAGGTTCACTCGAACTATCACGAGACCATTATGACTTTCTTGAACGACACAACTATAATTTGCATCAACATTATTAAAACAAGAAGAAGAAGTAGTATAGTTCAAATCTACGGGAATATATAAATTTTCGGAACACGCACTAAAATCACGATTTTTAGACTTTAGAATTTGAGAGTTCTTTGACCCCGATATTTGCACAGTAGTATCAACACTATAAAAACTTGATTCGTTGTTACACTTTTTGCAAGTTTCACGAGTAACATCTTTAGATCCGCACTTGTAACAGGAAACCGAATTATGAGAATCAGTTGCTGACTCACCTTTGTCCGCCAACTTACGGCACTGGTCCCTTTGGTGTCCGTAGTGTTTACAGTAAACACAGAACGGTCGTTGCTGTCTCGATGTTGCTGCAGCGTGTGCGTGTTCATCACGCGGTGTTTCGGCGGTGGCACGGGCGTGCGATTCCTGCGGGCGCGCGCGGAACGGCGGAGCGCCGCCGCCGCCGCCGCGTGGCGTGATTGCTGCCCCGTTCGCCGATCTCACGCTTGCAGCGGAGTTTGATGTTCGCGCGTTGTTCATTGCGGGCTGATTAGGCGTTTCTGTTGCGATACGTTTCGTTCGCGAAGCAATGGATGCGGCGTTTTGCGATTCTCGCTTTAGCGATTCGTTTATGGAATCTTCGATACTTCTAGATTTCGATAGCAACTCGGAAAAATTACTGACCTCTTCGCGTCGTAATCTTTTACGGATTTTCCGGTGTAATAGGCCATAAATCATATCAATTTGCACCTTGGTAGACAGGTCGTTTGCTGGTAGGCGTGTTAGGAGGGTTCGACTCTTCGCTACGAAGATATCTGTTCGTTCGTCTTCACCCTGCTCATCTCTGAATAACTCCCGATATATTTTGTATTCAGGACGGCGGCGGCGGTCGCCGTACGCGTCACGTAGGTATTGTATTGCATCTTTCCAGGATGTGACCTCCGCGCGGATACTCTGCCACCAGGTTGCTGCTTCGCTAATGAGTAGCATAGACATGCCACGAATAGCGACATCATCGCACATGTTCGTGCATTCTTTGAAAGCTTCAATGGCATCGATGAACGCTTCGACATTTTCCTTCGCCGCTCCGGAGAATCTGGACGAGCATCGTGAGAAATTGCCGGTCTTCTCTGCCGCACTCGGCACTGGCGCCGGTGACTGAACGGTCAGAGGGGACGCGAATGTCGACAGGCGCTCTAACATACGCTCACAGATCTCTGCATTCGATTGTTGAATCGTTGATAACAGAGCGGTAAAGTTATCGCGAGACAGCGTGACGCTGTCGTTGAGTTCATCGTTATGCGAACCACTGAGGGATTGCCTACTCCGTGTCTTCGGCATTGTTACACGATCACAATTATGTTCACAGTTATACACACACACACACTAAGTCAGAGCACTAAAAAGTATTTTTACTAGTTTTTTTTTCACAGAAACTGTGGCATTCGGCCTACAGTTGGGACGCCATATTTCGTAACTGTGTTCATATTGGATTGACGTGGAATTGCGGAATGAAACACTTGATTAGTATATGTCGTATAATTACGGTAAAGGTACACTAAGAATCGAGGAACTATTTCTAATACAACAACCGATTGAAAAAGAAACGCGCGGCGGTTAGGAGCTCGGGCGCGCGCGTCGGTTCGAAACGTGTCTCTGCGTGTACTGTGTTGCGTCGGAACTCGGAAGTTCGGTCGGCGCGCGAGCGTTTCGGTTGCGTTATCGCTCTCCCTCTCTTATGCCTCGAGTGCATAGTCATTAAAGCGAGAGGGAAGGCATGCGCGGCGGCGTCCGGAAGTACGTAGGCTTGAATTATTTGCGACAATCTGAATATTGCGCAGTTCCAATAATATTACATACTAGCTGACCCGGCAAACTTTGTTTTGCCATAAAAACACCAAACATTTATCTACCCTACCTACCCTACCTTACCGACACTACCTACCCTACCCTACCCTACCCGACCCTACCCTACCCTACCCTACCCGACCCTACACTACCCTACCCTACCCTACACTACCTTCGCTACCCTACCCTACCCTACGCTACACTACCCTATCCTACACTACCCTACCCTACACTACCCTACCCTACCCTACACTACCCTACCCTACCCTACACTACCCTACCCTACATTACCCTACCCTACACCACCCTACCCTACACTATCCTACCCTACCAAAACCTACAAAAAAAAAAAATACGTAAAAACCATCTTTGAACTTCAACGAACATTAAAAAAAAAGAATTGGCCAAATTCAAACTTTCAATAATTTCTAACAATTACGTAATAAAAATCACCACCAATAATAACCAGTCTGATGTTGTAATCTTTGTGCCACAGTCAGGTAATGCAAGTAAATCCAGATTTCTTTCGTAGGTTGTTTCCTTACGCATTGTCGGGGCTTACCTACGCGACCGGCACATTCGCTATGTGTGCCGGGATGGTTGCGTACATCGGAGGGCGATTATGTGTGGGGTTCCACAGGGATCGGTTTTAGATCCTCTCTTGTGTGATCTCGTATACGACGTGGTCCTGCGTGTTGAACTCCCCGTCGGCGTTAAGAGGGAACTCTAGTGGGCCTTTCTCAATACAAACACATTCTGCTGTTTTCTGAAGTGCAGCGACGTGCTGCAATGTATTATTCCGCACGAGAGACCATGGACGCGGAGTGACCGTGAGAAAATCTCTAGATTATTTAAACCACATATTGACGTCTGGGAGGAACTTTTATCCGAATGGCAATGTAGGTGAAATAATTCTATCAAAAGCCGACACCTCCACCAATTCTTTCCATCCGTTCGCGTGCGGCTGGCCAGGACGTGGAAAGAAAGAAAGAAAACTAGTTTATTTGGCACACATAGATACACATCATGTACAAATAAAAAGGAACACAAGTAAAAAAATAAACAATCACATACATAGTGTGCCCCGCGGCTGCGCCAAAAAGGTCCAGTTCAGCAAAAATGTCAGACAACTAGGTGTTGCCTGACGCTGGTTTTCAACTGAACCTTACGTTGAAGTGTACGGATGTGAATCAGTTTTTACGAGGTTACAATACAGGTAAATAGATATATGTTAGTGTTTTTTTATAAGATATACAGGTATGTATAATAATTTGGTATGAACCATTATGTGTCCATATAATAAAAGTACTCTGTGCCATTATGCCATAAACAGCTGAGCGAAAAAGATGGATTGCAAGTAACGTTTAATATTAAAAAGTTGTTTTTATACTCAGGTAGTTTGAGAAATATTGCGATCAGTATGTACCTACGTCACATTTAAAATTTGTCAGAGAGGTGAAACAAAGTGAAATAAGGATATTGGCAGTAGGATACAAGGTAAGTGTGTGGCTGGAGTTGGATCACTGTGTTGTCCAATTTCTCACAGGGCATGGTAACTTTAAGAGTAAATTATTTGCCTTCAAGCTCGTTGCCTCGCCTCTGTGTCAGTGTCCTACATCTGACTGCGAATATGTACAGTCTGCACATCACATCTCATGGGAGTGTAGGTATTCTTTGGCAGAATGAACGCTATATTATGTTGAATGCACAGGCTGCATCAGGAGTTGGTTTCCTATACGGACCTTGTGGATACTAGAACAAATTTCCGTGCGTTCAAGCGTTTTTGCCATACCTATTATTGGAAACAAATATAGCAGCTCATAATGTTACGACCCATTGATATTAATGCTATTTTTTATCCGTGGAGCTAGGCAACTGGGCTTATCCCAGTTGTAAACGACCCTTGCACAAGATGCAAATGTCCGACATACTCGTCTCGCATACACCTCTCGGAGAAGGAGTGGAGCGCGGGCCACCAGCAGTCGTATTGCGTAAGTGCGCAAAGAGTTTGAACGCTATCCAACCGACCAAATCGACCAATCACATGCGAGATGAATGACGCGATTTGGATTTCCGTCTTGTGTGATTGGCCGATTTGGTCGGTTGGATGGCGTTCAAACTCTTTGCGCACAAACGCAATACGGCTGCAGGATTCAGACGCGAAGATTCCGCAAAAAGAAAGGCAGATGCTTTCTCCTCAGCGGAGTTGGCCAGTGTCCCGGCGGGTTTTAGCAGTGGTGGTAGTGAGGGACGGCAGAAATTCGATTCAACCAATTAGCCAGGGATCAAAACGGTTTACTACCTGCTGGGTAGGATGCAAGTTTGATATATAATGTCATATTCGGCTAATGTGGTCGAACCGAGCCCTGCGCAACATTTTCTTGTAGGACTAAGCAGTCCTCGAGGGCGGCACTGAAAATTTCGGGAATCAAGGAAGTGACACAACATTACTATTTAAAAATGTATTTTCATCCCACCATCTCGGAAAGAGTATTTTTAATCTTCAATATCTGAGTGGAAAAGCAGTTTTTATTCGCTAGAGGATAAAGTAAATTGAATTTAGAACATCGTGTGCACTAAGTTTGTGAATTAAAAAAAAACATTAAACCTATTTACTGCTACCTCTATGGTGCCGAATATATCATACAACTTTTTTTTAATTTGTTAAAAACTCAGACTCGGAACCTTCTTGGTGTTCTTTTTTCAATTTGCTTTGTACACGCCAAGGGAATCCGATGAATCGGTACAACTATTAAGTATGACAGATAGTTTACCGAAAAACAGTACACAAATGACTAACACCAATATTACAGTACCAAACAAAATTATTACACTCAATTTAAATAACTGTAGCAACGTTACTTTAAAATTTTCTTAATTATACCTTAGTATTATTTTGTTATAATTTAAAGATTATTCTGTAATACTTACCTGTCATAATGTAGTAATTAATACCTAAACTGAAATAAAAGTGTACCTATCTTATGATTGTAAAAGGGGATAAAGCAGTGTCTTCTGTCGCGGGTGACGATTTAAATCGCGAGCGTAACGAAGGACTCGAGGTTTACTCCCGAGCGTAGCGAGGGTGTTAAAAACTTAAATCACGAGCGAAGCGAGGGATTTAAGACGAGTCCTGAGTGTAGCGAGGGATTTAAGTTCAGCCAAGACTAAGACAGCTTTATCACCGAGGAAAATACTCTACTTTTCGTACCATTTGCGAAAAAATTAACACAATATAAACTTAACGTTTATGTATTTGCAGAAAACAAAAACGCGGAAAATTCCTAGACTAATATTTTATTGTCGGAAAAGCAAAGGCAGCAAGCTCATACGGCCTCGTCGTTTTTCGTAATTTTATTTAATAATCATAACTGCATAATAAATACGTATTCCTTTTTCAAAAAGATGTATAATGCTTTATATACAAGCTCAATGGTGTAAACACAGATGTAGTTCAGTATAAATTTCGGTAAGTACGAGTATTCCAAATTTAAATCACATTCTCCCCCTAGAGGATGAATGAAATTCAGTACAATTTTCTTTCCCTGTTTTTAACAGATTAAAAATGACTATTGTTATGCTCGCTTTTTGTGGCATAGAACATTCTATGCCACAAAAAGCGAGCATAACAATACTTTTTTGAGCAAGTGGTACGAAAACGTTTTTTTTTTGCATTTAGTCATTTCCTCGCTGAGGTGGAATGAAAAGTTACGTGTTGCACTCGAGAAAAAAGATTTTTCACCTCGTGCTCTTTTGATTGCCTCGCTAACGCTCAGGATTCTAATTTTGAATCACTCGCTGCGCTCGTGATTCAATTTTAGAATCCTTCGCTTGCTCGGTCATCAAAATTGAACACGCGGTTAAAAAGCAACTTTGCACTCTTGTATAACAAATAACTATTATTGCTTTTCGAAGTATTCTCTGCGAAATTTGACACATTTTTCCATACGATGGAACCAATCATTGAAGCAAACATTCCATTCGGAAGTTGGGGTCTCCAAAAAGGCCGTTTTGTAGGCGTCCACAGCTTCTTCAGGTGATGAAAATCTCTGACCACGCAATTTATTCTTTATTTTAAGGAAAGTATAGAAATCATTAGGGCTTAGGTCGGGGGTGTACGGCGGATGGTCTAATAATTCTATGTTTTCTTGCTCTAAAAACTCTTTTGTTCTGTGCGCGGTGTGAGAACTCGCATTGTCGTGATGGAGGATGATGCGGCGCACAGTGTGATATTATGAAAATCTAGCGGGACAAAATTATTAAATGATGAAAATTATGAAATGAATAAATGAAAATGAAACACAATAAAATAAAATAAAAAAATATTAAAAAACCAAAAAAAAAAAAAAAAAAAAAAAAAAAATATATATAAAAAAAAAAAAACGAAACGTACGACGAGAAATATGCGAAGTCATTGAAAATAAGAAAATGTTGTATGAGTGTCGCAAACTTGCGCAAGCAAATGAACAATTTTCTTGTAGTATATAAATGTACCTTTCAGAAAAATATACTCAATGCACGGGGAAATGCAGGCAAACTTACTAACTAACACAAAATCACCACTAGCACACAGAAACACAGCGTATTCATCGAGCGGACTCAGACGAATGAAATAGTAGCAGCGAGCGGTCGGTCGGTGTGGCTCAGGTAGCCGGCCGTCCCGACCCGTTTAAACCTGCTATTGTTTCGCGAGGATTCCCAGAAAATGTACTACATTGTAGGTATGACTTATTAGCTTTGAATTTATAATTTAAGACATGTTCCTAAATTGACTTTTGTCCGTCTAGTTTCTCAAAATATTTTACTGTGCGGCGGCTGCAGTTCTCTTTACGGAGTTCAGAAACGACCTGTGGCAAACAAATGCTAGCATACCATTCTGCATTAACCGTTCTTTGTCCCTCAAGAGGAATAGTCGCAACATGGCCGGTTTTGGGGGGCTGGGCTGGGTTAACAAACTTACGCTTTGAGCTTTCAGCGACAAGCCTCGTAGGGCTTGGCTTTGTCAATGCAGTCCTACCTTGTCTGACTCCTTCAGAGACGGCAAGGTGGCGTGGTCTTGAGGGAGAGCGCTACGGTCGTGTAGATCCTCAAGGCAAGTGCGGTGATTATCCTTCTCGTGGTTGCTGCCCTGTTCTTGGTCTAATTCCCTATGAAATAGACGTAACAGAAATCACCGGGCGACGCAACACAGGGGTGGCGAGGTCATGCCCCTGGGTGTCCACCATTGAACAAGAACAATGTTGGATTGTAATGACCTCCCGCGTGTTTGTGCCGTGCGCGGGGACCCGTACAGAGGGATGAAGGGATCTGGTGGTTGAGTGGAGCAGGCTGCACACAACACGCCACTTTGACCTGGATTTCTTACCACACGGGAGGTTGTGGGAGTAGCTAACTCACGATCAATCGGCTGAACTCTCCTTCTGAGAGTAGCGAGGTGCGTGGGGTCCACTGATGTCGTTCTTGGACGGCTGAAGTGGTGGTGAAGGTCATGCTGACGGTGTAAGGGAGGGCTGTTCTGTTCAAGCCAGCCCAAACGAGCACCCGATGTCGCACTGTAAGCCAGCCCTGCGCACCTATATCTCGATGGTAGTCCTAACGCCCCACCTTAAGTGGTGGGGCGTTCCCTGTTGCGGGCTCGATGGTGGGTGGGAGCCGGAGAGATGAATTTTATTTTTATTTGTATCATGGAATTTATTAAAGACTTGAGTACATTTGCCCCTGGACCTGCGGTTAATTCTGCAGAATCCAGCGCGGGTGCCCCCAAGGCTGCAGTGAAAACTGCTGCTGCCCCTCCAGCTGCGGTGAAAACCGCAGCGAGGAGTGTAAATAAGTCCCTTGGGCAGCCTGCAGCGAAAGCTGCAGGTCCCAGTACGGGTAAGAAAAATAAGCGGGGTGCTCCTGGCACCTCGCGAGTCCCTGGACCCGCGGCAAAGGCTGCGGACTCCAGCGTAAAATCAAGGAACTTTGTGGCTCCTCTAACCACTACCTCCGACGTCGCTGACTCCAGTAAAACGGGGTTTCCTGGCGAACCCGTTGGTGAGGCTGCCCTAACCTGGCGTGTGCAAACCCGCAAGGGAAAGGGTAAGGGCAAGGGTAAGAGAAGAAATTTTCAAACCCCTGCCCCGGCCGAGGACCCGACGAGTGCGTCTGGACCTGCTCAGGGCAATAAGCCCATGAACAGGAAACAGCGGCGTCAGGAACAAAGGAGAGGCAAAGCAAAGGCTCCTATTAGCTTCTCGACAGGGAATGGGGCTCAACTTGCGCCGGACACGAGCCGATCAGTGGCAGGCAGTCCGGCTCAGACGGCTACCTCATCGCAGCAGACCGCTCGGGACGGTCAGGTCGGTGCCAAGCGGGCTCTCAACGAGACGTTGTCACCTCGTGGAGAGCACAAGCGGCAGCGGCTTGATCGGTCCGGTAGGGCTGGTGATATGAGTTACGCCCGGGCTGCCAGCGCTCACCTATGCGTCGCGGTGACTAGTGAACGCACGGGTGCTATCAGCAAAGAAGTGTCGGCCTTGGTGATCAAGCTGATCCAAAAGAGGATCATAGACGAGTCTCTCTCGCCCACGATGGAGACTCCTGAGCGGCAAATACCGTCCTTCACCGCTAAACCGCAATTCGGCGGCGGTGCGCTAAAGCTGTGGTGCTGCGACGACTTCACCCTGGCCTGGCTGAAGAGGACGGTCCCCGATTTGCCTCTACCGGCTGACACCTCGCTAATCGTCAAGAGCCAATCGGAGCTCCCAAAAATGGTACGCTGCGGTATAGTTATACCGGACGACAGCGGGGTGTACCAAGACCTAAATATCGCAGCGAGAACGCTGTGGTATCAGAACCCATGGGTGGACATTAAGAAGTGGGTGGTGGTCCACTCAGACAGGCAGAAGGCATGCTGGTTCGTGGTGCTGGGCGTCCCCGAGGACCACATTCCGGTCTTGATGGGCGCCGAGCGCAGGCTGTCTTTCGGCCTGGGCTCGGTGTACATAAAGTTCCAGGGAGCCAATGGCAGATTTGCGTGTGTTCCTCGGGGTTGGGACCCGATCACGAGACAGTTTGCAAAGGAAGTCAGCACAGGGGGGAGCAACCCCCTGCCTAACAACCCGGAAGCTTCTGTGGCTGACCCTGCCGCAACTGCAGAGAAGGTGACCCCTGACGATGACTCGTCTAAGGTCCCTCTGACGGGCGGGGAGCTGGACGACATCATACTGTCACCAGCTTCCGGCCCTTTGGAGGACGACCTCATCGTGGGTGATGCTTTCGCGGGGCTGCAACTGGAGGGCGAAGAGGAGGAGGGACCCACTCATGATGGCGACCCCTTCGTCCGCCTGTAAAGTTGTGCAGGCAAACCTCCACCACAGCCAGACTGCGACGGCTCAACTACGCAAGTGGCTGGAGGTTCAACAGACTGCCATCGCCTTAATTCAGGAGCCGTGGATTAGGGGTGGCCAAATCAGAGGACTATCCAACCTGGGTGGTAAGCTCCTTGTTACTTCTAATCATGATCACCCTAGAGCGTGTATCTTTGTTACAGGTAACCTCAAAGCACAGCTTCTAAATGATTTCTGTTGCAGAGATACCTCTGCAGCTAGGCTGTATATGCAGCGCGGTGCCTTAGAGCTGCCGATTGTCTTCGCCTCGGCCTACATGCCTGAGGCGGAGGCACCGCCCCCACATGACCTCATTCGACTCGTAACCTACTGCGAGTCCAGCGGGGAAGAGGTCATTATTGGGACCGACGCGAACGCACATCACCCCCTATGGGGAATGGAAGCGCCTAATGAAAGAGGTAAGGCATTAGTGGACTACTTGTTTACAACCAACTTGTCACTACTAAACATAGGCGCAGAACCAACGTTCGTAACGAGACGCAGTCGTACAATTATTGACCTGACTTTGGCGACGGCAGGCGCAGCGGTGATCACTACTGGGTGGCAGGTCTCCAAGGAGGCCTCCTGCTCGGACCACAGATGGATCCGCTTCGACATTCAGCTCTGTGTAACACCTAAACCACCCTGGCGTAATCCGCGCAACACGGACAGAGCTGTCTACACACGCACCCTAGTGACAAAACTGCCGCCCTTATGTGAGGCGCGGACTATAGGGAACGAAACGCGATTAGACATGAAGGTAAGTCAACTTACCGATTCTCTAATAAGCAGCTACCATGCCGCTTGCCCTTTGACTACACCGCGCACTACACCGGGTAAACAAACATGGTGGGGTGCAGAGTTAAATCGCAAACGCGGGAAGGTAAGAAAGGCCCTGAACAGGGCCATGAACACATGCAAGGATGAGGACTGGAACGCTTATTACGAGGCCAAATCCAGCTACAAAAAATGCATCAGATTCAGGCGTACTGCAGGGTGGCGCAATTTCTGTGGTAACATTGAATCTTGCCAAGAGGCAAACAGGGTAAGGAAAGTACTGGCACAGGTGCACACACCCGAGCCTACGTCACTCCGTAAACCTGACAACTCACTCACCACGTCACCTGAAGAAGCTAAACGCGTCCTAATAGAAACTCACTTCCCAGGCAGCGTTATTACCCAGGTAACTGACTGGCTAGATACCACCCAGGTGCCAACAGATGACGATTGGTTCTATGCATACAGGGTGATTACGATGGAGAAACTACAGTGGGCCATCCAAAGCTTCCATCCTTTCAAGGCGCCTGGTCCAGACGGGGTTTTCCCTGCGCTGCTGCAGTGGGGAGGTACGTCTGTTGCAGAAAGACTGGTTCCACTAATGAGGGCGTGCCTGGCCTTTAGATACGTTCCGAAAGGATGGAGGGAAGTGAAAGCAATATTCATCCCTAAGCCAGGCAAAGGTGACTATACTAACGCCAAATCCTTCAGACCCCTCAGCCTGACCTCGTTTTTACTAAAATCGATGGAAAGACTGTGCGAAAGGGAACTACGAGATGGCGTTCTTAAATCAATACCTCTTCACGGTAACCAACATGCCTACAGCTCGAGTAAGTCCACGGAATCTGCTCTCCATATGGAGGTAGGCCAGATAGAGGAAGCAATCCATCAGAAAGGTTCATGCCTGGGCACTTTCATAGACATCGAAGGAGCTTTCGACAAAACCAACTTCTCCAGCATTGGTGCTGCACTCTCCAGACACGGAGCAGAACAGGTACTAATTGACTGGATAACCAACATGTTAAGCAAACGTGCGGTTCGTATGGAGGGTGAAAACCAGCTGGCGCTGTTAGCCAGGGGCTGCCCTCAAGGAGGAGTGCTCTCCCCTCTTCTGTGGAATCTGGTAATCAACGATCTTATCACCAGACTTAACGAACACCGTTATTACACAATAGGGTATGCAGACGACCTCGCAATTCTAGTACCCGGGAAGGTGACTGGAACCATCTGCAACCTTACGCAGCAAGCGCTACGAATAGTAGAACGATGGTGCAGGGAGTATGATCTTTCAGTTAATCCTTCTAAGACGGTACTGGTCATGTTTACTCAAAAACGAGCACTAGGCCCTTTCCGTCTTCCAAAGCTGTTCGACACTGAACTCCTGCTTTCCAACGAGGTCAAGTATCTTGGGGTCATTCTCGACAGCAAGCTTAACTGGAGCAGTCACTTAGACAACAAACTTAACAAGGCGTGCATTACCTTCTGGCAATGCAAGAAAATGATAGGCAAAAAATGGGGCTTGTCCCCCAAAATCATTCTCTGGCTGTACTGCGCGGTGATTCGGCCCATGATCTCCTATGGGGCCGTGGTTTGGTGGCCCCGCACTAAGTTAAGTACCGCTGTGAACAAACTGCAACGCACGCAAAGACTGGCCTGTATGGCGACGTCAGGCTGCATGAGAACTACCCCGACTGCTGCGGTCGAGGCTATGCTGGATCTGCCTCCGCTCCACCTTTTTATTCAGCAGGAGGCCACGACGGCGGCAGTACGGCTTAAGGCATTAGATCTCTGGGGTAAGAGAACTACACTACACACGGCTCTGCTCGAGGACCTAAACAAAGAGTTCCCTATCACGACAGCAAGTATTGACCGGATACCTAAGCAGTTTGTTTTTGACAAAAAATACAAAATCCAACTCCATGAGGACAACCGCTGTGAGGGGTTACGCCCAGACGAGTTGAGGATCTTCACCGATGGTTCCAAGACAGGTACTGGCTCAGGTGCGGGGGTGTTCTCAGAGGACCTCAACATTCATATAGCCGCGCCACTTGGGGCTTTTAACACGGTGTTCCAAGCAGAGTGTGTGGGCATAAGCCTGGCTGCATCGGCCATTCTAGACAGGCAAGTAAAAGATTTCCCAATACGCATCCTCTCAGACAGCATGGCCGTCCTGCAGGCGCTGAGCAGCCACACGGTATGCTCTGGACTGATATACGAGTGTCACCAACGCCTAAACCAGGTTGGGTCAAGCAATAAGGTAACCATTCAATGGATAAAAGGGCACAGTGAGTCCCGAGGCAACGATGCGGTGGATGAGCTCGCCCGTAGGGGATCCAGTATGGCGGTGGTTGGTCCGGAACCAATCGTGTCAATACCATTCGGATACCTCCGCAGTCTGGTAAGAAAACGCACCAAAGAGCAACACCACAGATTGTGGATTGACCACAGTGAGTGCAGGCAAGCCAAAGAGGCACTTCCCGCAGTGGATAGTCGGTTCACCAAGAAGGCCCTACGGCTGACGAAACAACAGCTGCGAGCAGTCACAGCTGTAACGACTGGTCACGGGACTTTTAATAAGCACCTTTTTGTCTTAGGGATTACGGATAGCCCGCTGTGCAGAGCATGCATGGAAAGGGACGAGACAGCAGAGCACCTGCTCCTTAGCTGCCCGGTAATCGCCGGCTACAGGGCCAAATACCTCGGTGAACCAGGTACCGTACAGGAGGTAGTCAGCAACACGAAGGCGCTGCTGGCCTTCCTCGAGGAGTTGGGATGGATCGAGTGAGGAAGTTGGTAGTAGGTTAATCCCCACCCGTACGCAAAATACGCGCTTGGTCGTGGAGTTGCGGAAACCAGCCCGTTTTAACCTAACCTTTTTTTTTTTTTTTTTTTTTTTTTGATCACGCTGGGAAAAAATGCATTACGCATACCCGCCCCTTGGGGGAATGGGGACGGGCTATGTGGGACTCCCCGGAATGTTCCGGTATACCCACTAAAATAACCCAGCGGCACTCCCGCATCGTCTGTTTGGAGGAGGACTGGGAAACTGGCACAGCCTTTACGCCCAGTCCTCCGCCGACGACCGCCCGCCTTTACAGCGGGGCCTTCACGCCCCTCCCTTGTTTTAACTAACTCCTTTTTTTTTACTCCCTCCGTTTTAACCTAACCTAACCTAACCTATGGCCGGTTTTGGAGACAAACGTGGCACCAATTTTTTTTGCAACACTCCGTGAACGAACAATTTTTGTTGACCTTAACTCATTTTCGAACACCCAAACTCGTGACTGGTTTTTAGTTTCGGGTTCGTACGTGTATATCCAGGATTCGTCACCTGATACGATGTTGTATACAGCATTTGAGGATCCTGCGTGGAATCTTTTGAGAGTTCTGACGCACCAATTAACGCGAGCCGCTTTTTGCTCTTCACAGAGCGAATGCGGTATCTATCGGGAAATACCTTTTTACACATAATTGTTAATGCAAGATTATTTGTATTTGACTCATGCCAATGTCTAAATTTGCCTGAATTTCGCGGTACCTATGTCACATGTCGATCTTCCTCAATCAGCTTACGCACAGCATCAACGTTTTCTTGGGTGACTGCAGTTTTTGGACGACCTTGACGGGGATCATAACTGAGCTTGACACGTCCACGTTGAAATTCAGCAAACCAGCGATAAATTGTGGTTTTGGATGGGGCTTCATCACCAAATGCAGAAATCATCCGGTCAACACGCTGTTTTTGTGTTAAACCACTTCGAAAGTCATAATAAATCATCGTTCTTGAATTTTCTCGGGTCAATTCCATTTTCTCAACGACTAAACAAGTTTGACAAAACCTTGTGACACACTCGCTAGAGTAAATTTTTTTCTATGTTGTGACAAGACCAAGAATATTTTTTATGATTAAACGAACTTCCGTATGGTGTCGTGTTCCGTATGGTGTCGGACGTAAAGAATCTCACCATCCCATATCTTCCCGTGGGTATCGTAAGAGGCGACTAAGGGATACACCAGAGAATGGGCAGCAGCGTTCTCTGTGCTCTTCAACAACAAACTGCGATCGCCAACCCGCCTGCCAAGCGTGGCGATTAAGGCAAACCCCCCCAAACCAAATGAATAGCACAAAGAAAAAACGGCCCCGAGTACCCGGCAGCCCGTCTACCCTCGACTACGGTAGCGGTCGAGGCGATGGCGTGGCAAGGGGTGCGAAGAATCCCCGGAGTGAACCCGGCTACCCCAATAAACACCGACGACTGGCCCTGGCAACATACAACACGCGAACACTCCGGACCGACGAGAAGATAGCCGAACTCGAGGAAGAATTGAGCAGGTTGCGATGGAGTATTATAGGGTTATCTGAAGTCCGAAGAGAGGGGGAGGACTCGATAATCCTCAAATCCGGTAACCTGCTCTATTTCCGAGAGGGTGACCGGCAGTCCCAGGGTGGTGTCGGGTTTATCGTCCCTTGTGAACAACGTGGTGAAGATCGAGAGTGTGTCGACCAGGGTGGCGTACCTTATACTCAGAATATCCTCGAGATATTCGCTGAAGGTCATACAGGTCTACGCACCGACCTCGGCACACCCCGACGACGAGGTAGAGACCATGTATGAGGATATCTCTATAGCCATGCATGGTTGCAAAACTCACTTCACCGTTGTCATGGGGGACTTCAACGCAAAACTGGGCAAACGAGACGAGGATGAGCTGCAAGTGGGGCAATTTGGAGTTGGACGTCGGAACCACCGGGGTCACCTACTGGCCAGTTTTATGGAGAAGGAGGGCCTCTACATGATGAACTCCTTCTTCAGAAAGCGTGAGCATAGGAAGTGGACCTGGCAAAGCTCCGATGGTGCAACAAAAAACGAGATCGACTTCATCATGTCAACCAAGAAGATAATGTTCAATGATGTCTCTGTGATCAATTCGGTGAAAACCGGGAGCGATCACCGAATGGTAAGAGGCACATTGAACATTAATATCAAGCTTGAAAGGTCTCGACTGATGAAGTCAACGCTCCGTCCAGCACAGATCCAGATCCAAAACCCCGAGAGCTTTCAGCTCGAACTCCAGAATCGTTTCGAGTGCCTAGGGAGCTCCGTGGACGAATACAGCGACGGGTTCGTGGAAGCTGTCCATACGGTCGGGTCTAAGTTTTTCAAGACCAGCCGTACAGATATAAACAAAAAGATCTCTGATCCTACTCTCAAGCTTATGAAGGAAAGGCGTGAGATGATCCTGCAGTCTTCAGACGATGCGTTGAAATACCGGCAGCTTAATAGACGGATCTCAAAATCCTTGAAAAGCGACCTCCGCCGCTATAATACTGAGCGTATTAAAGACGCAATTGAGCGGAATAAGGGCTCCAAGGTCTTTGCAAGAGATCTGTCTATTGGGCAGAGCCAGCTCACGAAACTGAAGACCGACGATGGCAGGATCATATCCGCCAAACCGGAGCTTCTGAGGGAGATCGAGAAATTCTATGGGCAGTTGTACACGTCAACCAGTAAACCCGTCGCGAATCTAGTAAAAGACCCTAGAGCTAGATTGACCGTCACTATACCGAAGACATACCGGACGTCAGCCTGTACGAGATTAGGATGGCTCTTAAACAGCTTAAGAACAACAAGGCACCGGGTGATGACGGCATTACGGCCGAACTCCTGAAGGCGGGTGGAAAACCAATACTTAAGGCCCTTCAGAAGCTGTTTGGTGCCGTCATACTCGAGGGGAAAACGCCACAGGCATGGTGCAGGGGTGTGGTGGTACTCTTTTTCAAGAAGGGTGACAATGCCCTGTTGAAGAACTATAGGCCCATCTCACTTCTTAGCCATGTCTACAAGCTGTTTTCAAGAGTCATCACGAATCGTCTCGCGCGCAGGTTTGACGATTTCCAGCCTCCCGAACAAGCCGGATTCCGAAAAGGCTTTAGCACCGTAGACCACATACATACGCTGCGGCAGGTTATACAGAAGACCGAAGATTATAACCTGCCTCTCTGCTTAGCGTTTGTGGACTACGAGAAAGTAGTCAGTCCGACTTCAGGATCAGGCCTCGGAACCTATCTTTCTGCAGCGAGGTGTGAGACAGGGAGACGTCATATCTCCGAAACTGTTCACCGCTGCACTGGAGGATGTCTTCAAGGTTCTGGACTGGAGAGGGCTAGGCATCAACGTCAATGGCGAGTACATCACTCACCTTCGGTTTGCCGACGATATAGTGGTCATGGCTGAGACCATAGAGGACATCAGTATAATGCTCGATGACCTCAGTGGATTTTCCAAAAGAGTGGGTCTTAAAATGAACATGGACAAAACCAAGGTTATGGTAATGTAACACCCACTTCTATCAAGGTTGGAGACTCTACACTCGAAGTTGTGGAAGATTATGTCTACCTGGGACAAACGATCCAGTTGGGTAGGGCCAACTTCGAGAAGTCAAAGTCAAAGTCAAATAAAATAATAAATAATAATAAATCTTTATTCAGATATTACAAAAGGTAAAATACAGTTTAAATCTTAGATAACTAATGTAGGTATAATAATGTATGATGCCTGTACTAGGTAATCCTGTATCACAGGCTGTAGGAGCTCTAAATATGTGCTTATCGTAGGACAACAGAATTTTAACAATATTTAACATAATATATGAAGTCTACAAGTAGTGGTAAGATTGTATAAGTTCGGAAATTAATTTTAATTTACTTAAAACTATAAATATAAAACTAAGTTACTAGGTCATAATATTACTTAATGTCTTATTTACCTATATTGCAAAAAAGTGCACTTCGATTACACATAACTAAAGATTGAGAAATATTTGCTAAGCAGAATTGTGAAGTCAACATTGCAAAATTAAAACATAGGCACTTAATTTTTGCAGCCAAAGACTAATGAGCTTAGCCAGCAACAAATTGATGGTTAGTAGGCCATTGCAGTGTCAGCCGCAGACGTTCAACACGTGTGACCTTGAGTATGACGTACTAGACGCCCTCATAGTCGATTGAGTTGATGTGCCTGTATTCCGCTATTTTCCTAGCAGGGCACTCAGGGTCTCCCGTTTTGTGATTGTTGGGCTTTTTAAATCGCGAACAAGTTGCGCATTTCGATGAGTCCGCTTTCTTAGTGCAATCAGACACCGAGTGTCCAGCTTCACCGCAGTGAGCACACACAGAGTTGACCTCTCTGCATGTTTTTGCTGCATGACCATATAATTGGCATTTGTAGCATCTGGTAACCAGAGTGAAGTCCCTAACAGGGCAGGACGTCCAATTTATAAACAGCCTTGATGTGGAAATTAGGGCTTTACGTATATTGGCTGGAATTTCAATAACGTAATTACAGCTCGACGCATCTTTCCTTCCAGATTTGTGGCTTAATTTAACAGAGGCCAGAAAGGACTCCATGGACATCTCTGGCAACTTGTCGGGTATGTTCTGCTCGTAAATGCACCTAAAGACTTCAGTTTCAGCCAGGGAAGACGGCACTCCTACAATCACGATCCGTGGTTTGCGCTTGTTGGGCTCATCGGCGGTTAGTCCAGATGTAGAAAGCTGGACGGCGTTCTTGATTTTCTCGGCGTCTTGCTTGGTCTCTGTGCTAATAATAACACCATAACAAAGAATCTTTATTGTGAGACAGCGGTTACAGAGTTGTTATTGAGAGATTTTTGTGTGCGTTTGCACTGCTCCACCATGTTAGACATACAATAGTTTGAAAAAAATATATTATCCTAGATATAAGTTTATGTGATATGTGTTAATTTAATAGAATACAAATTTCAATTGAAATAGAGACTTATTTTGCATCAAAACATAAAACCAGTTTGTCACTAGCTCATCACGAATCTGTCGGACAAATATTCATGTACTGTATAATACGGTCTATTTACCAAAAAGTCATGTAATTTTTTCTTAAAATGTTTGATGTTTTCAATTTCTCTTATTTGCTTAGGAAGCTTATTATAAATTCGTGAAGACATTCCGAAGAAACTTTTAGACAGTAGGGCTGTTTTTGAGGTCATAATATTTGCTATTTTGTCGGCATGTCGACGGGAGTGCAGGTTAGCAAATTTTTCTCTATTGGTTTTTACGAACGTAGCGACCTCATAGATGTAGAGGGCTGGAAAGGTTAAAATCTTGAGCTTTTTAAAATATGGCATACAGCTATCAGGGGCACGTATACCACAAACAGCTCTAAGACATTTCTTTTGCGCCCTAAAAGCGAGTTCCCTGTCTGTAGCATTCCCCCAATAAATCAATCCATATCTAAGCGTAGACGTTACATAGGCATGATAGGCGACTAGTACTGCTGCTTGATTTACAATCCTAGATAGTCTGTATAAAGCGTAAGAAAATTTATTAAGTCTTTTACACACCGTATCAATTTGCGTTTTCCATGACATATTTTTGTCAATCCATAGTCCTAAGAATTTGATGGTATCTTCTTCCTCTATTTTTTTCATTTCATAATTTACGTTTAATGTCAAAGGGGTTTTTCTTTGGGAATAACTAACTATTTTTGTTTTATCTAAATTAATTATAAGATTATTACATGTTAACCAATTAATTTATAATGTCATTTAAAGTATCGTTTATGTCATTTTCAAATGTGTTATTGTCAGTCGGAGAAAATACAGCAGTGCTATCATCAGCAAAAAGGACTAACGGAATTTTTACGGCTCGTGGTAAATCGTTGATATAAATAAGGAAAAGCAAGGGACCCAAAACACTTCCCTGCGGCACGCCATATGTAACTTCGCTTGGGTTTGACGAATATTGCACTTCAGTTTTTGTCGCAAAATAAAGCCTATTTATTTCAGTTATTTGTAATCTCTGGCTTAAATACGATTTTATCAAGTCTAGAGCATTACCCCGTATGCCGTATCTATACAGTTTTTCGATCAGTAATTTATGAAAGAGGTCAACCGTCGAATTCGACTCGGCTGGGCAGCGTTCGGGAAATTGCGCGGTGTCTTCTCGTCCAACTTACCACAGTGTCTCAAGACGAAGGTCTATGACCAGTGTGTGTTGCCAGTGATGACCTATGGCTCTGAGACGTGGTCGCTCACAATGGGCCTCATCAGAAAGCTTACAGTCACGCAAAGGGCAATGGAGAGGGCTATGCTCGGAGTATCCTTGCGTGATCGAATCAGAAATGTAGAGATCCGCAAGAGAACCAGGGTTACCGACATAGCCCGAAGAATTGCCAAACTTAAGTGGCAGTGGGCAGGGCACATTGCTCGCAGAACGGATGGCCGATGGGGCAGAAAAGTTCTGGAGTGGCGACCGCGAACCGGAAGACGATGCGTTGGAAGGCCTCCCACCAGGTGGACCGATGACCTGGTGAAGGTTGCGGGGATTCGCTGGATGCGGGACACACGGGACCGGTCAATGTGGCGACGCTTGGGGGAGGCCTATGTCCAGCAGTGGACGTCTTTCGGCTGATATGATGATGATGATGATGAAACGAACTTACCTGTACGTGAAGTTCGATCATAATTATACGATGGCTTCGTCCGAAGAGATTAGCATAAACACAATGTAGTAACACGTACGGTGTTGCCTTTGCGCACTGAAAGTAAAAAGCCCTATACCTAAAACTAAAAAAATAAGCGTTTTTTTTTTTTTTAACATTTTTAGGTGAGGTTAGACCTATTTCCATTGCTTGATACCTACCGTGTTATATTGCTCATTTAGTTCAGAGCCTAGATCCTCGAGTCCTGTTTTTGATATTTCAATTTGGGGGAAAAAATATATGGGAGAGTGGGTTGCTAATCTCTTCGGACGAAGCCATCGTATAATTATGATCGAACTTCACGTACAGGTAAGTTCGTTTAATCATAAATTATACTCAGCTTCGTCCTCGAGGTTAGCATAAACACAATGTAGAATTTGAGAGCTACTGAAATATCAATGAAACACTTTTGTGTAACAAGGCAATCAATTTTAATCAGTATGAGTTCAAAATCATCTAAGATGATTATTTAAAATAAATTAATACACATTCGTTAGTATTAAATGAAATTAATAGTACTGCTTATTAAATTAAATTAACAGTTCTGCAATTTAACTGACTTACGTGGGACACTCAGAAAGTTTTGCGAAACTAAAAAAAATTGTTCTATACGTACATATATTTTTATTAAATCTTTTCAAAGTACTTTCCACCAGCCTCTATACAAAGATTCATGCGCCTAAACCAGTTTTCAAAACACTTTTTCCAGTCCGCCGCAGACACCTCGTTTACAGCCTGCTCGAACGCAGCCAGCGCATCTTCCGGCGACGAAAATTGTATCCCTTTGAGCTGATTTTTTATTTTTGGGAATAAAAAGAAGTCACACGGTGCTAGATCAGGGCTGTAAGGAGGATGACCCAGGAGTTTGACTGGCGTGCTGTCCAGGAAGTCCCTCGTTTTGAGTGCGGTGTGCGCAGGTGCATTGTCGTGGTGGAGCAGTAGCCCGCGGAGCCCTGTGTTTGGTCGCTTGTTGCTTATAACAGAGAAAACTTCTGGCAAACATTTGGTAGTATACCATTCGGCATTAATGCTTCTTTGATCCCGTAAGGGAATTGATACCAAGTGGCCAGTCAAATTAAAAAAGCTAGCGATCAAAATCTTACCCCCGCTTCTAGATCGCTTCACTTTGGTAGGCGTTGGCTCATTTTGAAACACCCAAACAGTCGACTGGCGCTTGGTTTCTGGGTCGTATTGATAAATCCAGGACTCATCACCTGTAACGATGTCGTAAACACGCCGAGACGAGCCTGCTTCAAATTTGTTAAGCATATCACGGCACCATTCCACCCGGGCCTGCTTCTGAGCATCGGTGAGGTTGTGCGGCACCCAGCGTGATACTATCCTCCTCACGCGAAGATGGCTGTGTAGAATCTCGTGAACGCTTCCCGATCCAATCTTCAATATGTGTTGAATCTCCTGATATGTAATTCGCCTATTGTCTTGGATTAAATTTTTCACTGCTAGCACGTTTTCTTCGGTAACAGCCGTCAAAGGGCGACCGCTTCTTTCGTCATCCCCCAAAGTTGGTCGACCGCGCTTGAATTCGTTATACCAACGATACACGGTTGCCTTGGAAGGGCCTTCATCCATGAATGCCATTTGAAGTCTATCGTACGATTCATCCGGTTTCAGGCGACACTTGAAATCGTATAAAATCATAGCTCTAAAATGTTCCCGGCGCAGATCCATATTTCAGTGAGACACAATACTTTGAATTAACTCGCAAAAAATGTGGAGGGAAATTTTGAAATTGGAACTTACTTATTTTTACTTATAAATAATCATATTTTCGAAAAACATTATAACTGGCCAGTCTCCCATATATAAAAACTTTTTTTCGCAATACTTTCTTAGGGGCCTGGTAGTTGGGATTAGCTTAATTAACATTATAAGCCTTTGACCAGCAGTGGACGTCTTTCTGCTAAAATGATGAGCATCTATCCTTCTACAAAGTTATCACGAATCTTAATAATAATCACTTAATTGTTATTACAATTGTTTAATATTGATCTTGCAAATAAATTATCTTCCTCTGTAATTTGTACATTTATTATATTATAAAAATTCATAAAAACCTGAGATGAACCGATCCATCACCAAAGTTTTTAAGTTAACTCCTAATTTGTGGAGTTTCGATGTGGCAGCATGTCGGGTGCTGTGAGCTGTACGTATATATATATATATACTAGCTGACCCGGCAAACTTTGTTTTGCCATAAAAACACCAAACCATTATCTACACTACCTACCCTACCCTACCCGACCCTACTCTACCCTACCCTACACCACCCTACCCTACACTACCCTACCCTACCCTACACTACACTACCCTACCCTAAACTACCCTACCCTACGCTACACTACCCTACCCTACCCTACACTACCCTACCCTACACTACCCTATCCTACACCACCCTACCCTACACAAAGCAAAAATAGCTTATACAATAGCAATAAAGCTCAAATTGAATCTACGTTTTAGTTAGAAAACTTTTGTATGAGAAAAAGAAAAGGGCGGTTTTTATTTTTTTCCGGCAATTATTAGAATTTTTCTCCCTGTAAAAACCATCTTTGAACTTCAACGAACATAAAAAAAAAAGAATTGGCCAAATTGGTCCAGGCGTTGTTGAGTTATGCGCTTACCAACACATTTTGCGATTCATTTTTATATTATAGATATATATCTATACCACACTCTCCTAGCGTAGTCTTAAACCCACCGACTCAATGTTTGTGCCGAAACTAATTTATGTGGTTTCCTCACACCGATAAATAGTAGGCTATTTACATTACCTCGAAGTGAACTAATCGAATCTAGATAAGCTAAAAGGGTCAGGACTGGACAGATTTCCGGTTTTTCGTGAAAAAATTGTAAAATTAGATTTGGTTGCATGGTTCCTATTTTTGATATTTTTATAATATCAGGTATTTTAATAGTGATCTTGTCAGCATGAATTTGGATTTCAT
Organism: Orthosia gothica; assembly: GCA_949775005.1. NCBI lineage: Eukaryota > Metazoa > Arthropoda > Insecta > Lepidoptera > Noctuidae > Orthosia > Orthosia gothica. The sequence goes on from OX459057.1 coordinate 255,636, forward strand.
TAAAAATAGTAGATTATTAACCAAGGGGATAAAGCAGTGTCTTCTGTCGCGGGTGACGATATAAATCGCGAGCGTAACGAAGGACTCGAGGTTTACTCCCGAGCGTAGCGAGGGTGTTAAAAACTTAAATCACGAGCGAAGCGAGGGATTTAAGACTAGTCCTGAGTGTAGCGAGGAATTTAAGTTCACCCAAGACTAAGACAGCTTTATCACCGAGGAAAATACTCTACTTTTCGTACCATTTGCGAAAAAATTAACGCAGAGATAAGCATTTATTAAAAATAATGACAATTAAAAGTAAAATAAATTAAAATAAACCTAACGTTTATGTATTTGAAGGAAACAAAAACGCGACAAATTCCTAGACTAATATTTTTTTGTCGGAAAAGCAAAGGCATCAAGCGGCCTCGTCGGTTTTCGTAATTTTATTTAATAATCATAACTGCATAATAAATGCGTATTCCTTTTTCAAAAAGATGTATAATGCTTTATGTACAAACTCAATGGTGTAAACACAGATGTAGTTCAGTATAAATTTCGGTAAGTATTCCAAATTTAAATCACATTCTCCCCCTAGAGGATGAATGAAATTCAGTACAATTTTCTTTCCCTGTTTTTAACAGATTAAAAATGACTATTGTTATGTTCGCTTTTTGTGGCATAGAATGTCACTTTTTTGAGCAAGTGGTACGAAAAATAATTTTTGCTAAAGTTGGCATTTGGTGTGCAGTAACCAATGATAATAAAGTGACAAATTTACGTGAAAATTTATCTAAACCCAAGCATCGTTAGGATACCAAGATGAAAAAATGTTTAGGACTTTAGACGTATCCCAAGTAGTTGTTATACTTCGGTAAGGGTGGTCGAAGTCTAAATACACCTTTAAAGAAGCGCTCCCACTGACTTTTTCAATTAGAATTAAGGCTAAAGCCGATCGACAACTGTTTAAAGTTCCGTAATGGGCTCCTGACAACAATTTTGTTAGAATTATAATCGCATCATTAGCCGCGTCCAGACCGGCTGAGCGCGGCTCGGGAGCCGCGCTCAGACTTCCTGCTCGCGAGCCGTGGCAACCGAGCTAATTGTGAAAAGTTCCGAGCCGCGCTCGCAAGCCAAGGTGAGCCGGTTTGAGCATTCAGTTTCTCTCCGTACAACGATGGAAAACCACGTCTTATTAGCTGCTGCGGCGCTTATGTTGTCTGGATATATCATAAAAAAAAAGAAAAAAGAAACGAAAACTCTGGATTAAAAAATTGTACCAAAACCGAAACATTTTGAAGCTTCCGTAAAGTTGTATTAAGCGAATACTGTCTTCTTTATCCATTTTTCATTCTGGCTCGCGAGTGTCGTTACGTCCGTCCACACCGGGCGAGCAGCTCAGACTGAGCCGCCTTTGAGCATCGGCAAAAACCGACAACGCATGGCTCGGGGCCGAGCGGCGCTCGGCCGAGCCAACGTGTGCCCAAGGAAGCCCGAGCGCCGTCCACACCGGCCGAACTATTGGCTCGCGAGCGGGACTCGCGAGCCGCGCTCAGCCGGTCTGGACGCGGCTATTGATTGATGCCCTGAAAATTTAGATATTTATAAACAAAAATTATACCATTTCTTAAGACAGGTGTCGTATTGTTTTATCAATGTACCAGAGAGGGAAGTCGAAGGTAGTCGGGGAGTATTATTTCAATTGCTGGTGATGGAATATTTTTTCTCAGGAATGAGTCCCGGACAAGAGACTGGCAGCAAGAGTAAACCGAGGGTGTGTATTGTTGTTGCTGGAAGATGATAAAATTGTTTGTTTATTTAGATCAACATACAAAACAGGTGATACAAGAAGTTGCCTGAACAGATGTAACCAAGGTTGGGTAGGCCATAACGGGACCACTACAATACCAGTAGCTTTGTGTTTAACAATTTTTCGTAGCGTTTTTAGGATCATTGAAAAAAATTGTGACCATGATAAGTTAAATGCATTTATGGCTATACCGTCAGGATCTCTGAACCCTGATACATAGTTATGACATTTTTTGTATAGAATTTTTATATACATGTATAGTATTATATATATTTGTATAGACATGATCCGGCTTAGTATCTACGGTGAAGTGACAATCCCACAGACTGCCCGCATCACCCGTATAGCTTCACGTATACTAATAAGGTAACAGTTCTTATAACTGATCGCAATATTAGCCTTGCACGTGATATAAAACAAAAGAAGTTAAGTAGGTACTTATAACGTTTACGAGTCCGAAGTGTTAGTATAATTTTAAATAAATAAATGGTATTCGATTTTTAAAACCAAGGAGTTTTCAATTAAAAAGATTTTAATATGACGGAAACAGTGGAAATTACTACGAGGGCTGCACTATGAGTATCGGGAATGGAAATTCCCGATACTCTTAGTGCAGCCCTCGTAGTAGACTTTCTTCCTCTGACCCACGTCACTCGCCTTGCGCGTTCGAACGTCGACCCAGGCATAGTACGCGTCATGTACAAGCGCATCGGCGCGATCACACTCGGCGCCAAACCAAAACATCCATCACGGTGTACGCGCACGACTTAGGATTGACCGAAGAAAAGCAAGTAGGCTGCCAAGGATAGCATGCGATGAAAGATCGCATTCCGCTGCCCACCCACAGGGTGCCTCTTGGGGTGGTATCGGGGGGGGGGGGGGTTAACGGATAAAAACTTCACCAGACAGTGGTCGGAGAACTCAAATATCGGACTGGATCTGTTGTCAGCTGAAGGTCCAAGCAATTAGCTGTATGCGAATCAATATCTGGTACCCTCGTTGCCCCATGGACCAGCTAAGCGAAATTTAACGCTAACACAAGCTTTCGTGCCTCTCGACCAGCATGGTCAGTGTACTGGTACGGGAAGGGCCTCTCCTGGTGGTGTGCTTTAAAATTCCCCAGTATCACCAAATGGGAAGAAGGATACCGTTGCTGAGCCTCATCAGCCGCCTCACTTAAGTACCGGCCCGGTTGTCTCCTGATTATCTTATCCAGACCTGTGACCACCAGGGCCCAGAGCGCTGATTATCGAGTCATCAAAGTTTCGGGGACGCCGATAACAGATGTCGTCACGGACGGACATGCATACACCCGCTCGTGGCTGGAACTTGGGCTCTAGGGTAAACCCTGGGTAAGAAAGGTACGCCACGTCTGACGGACATCCGACCTGCGTCTCCGAAAGGTACAAAAGCGCTGGTTTGCCAATCACCAGATGAGTGGACTGCATCAAGGTTAGAGTGTACACCTCTGATCTTACAGAGGTGCAACTTATGTGACAGTGAGTGCTGCTGATGTACAGCTTTTTTCTTGTGTTCCTTGCCATGGTTGAGAGTGAAGGTAGGAGAGGAGAAGGAAGTGAGGTGAGGTTCCACGCAGGCAACCCACATACACGCGCCGACAGGACACCATCATTGGGGACTGGTCTGGAGAGTGCAGGGACGTCCGAGCCTCTGCGGAAATGGGGCACTGTATTCTGGTCGCCAACCAGCACGATGGCGCAATCCGGGATTTTTCGATAATAATTGGCGGAGCAGCCTTTCGTTTATGGCTGGCACACGACTTGGGCTCCCAACTACCTGCGGTCGGTCAGCGCACTGTGCCTCGGATCCGCTACCCACCGTGAGCAGTCTCCCGATACATCCATAAGCAGTGGAATAGCTCGACCCAAATCCTCTAATGAACACGGCTAGGCCACTTAGCGGTATGTCTTTGCCCAGTATGTGGTTTCAAGCCTTCGTTCGAAACCTACCACCAGTATGTCACCTGATTAGCACCAGGGACGATGTGTAGGGATTCAAAACGCTTATTTTCCTACGGACGCGGGTGACTCGGCCTCACTGAATCGTTCGCTCACCTTACGTCCTGTCTGCTGATTTGCATTCTTTCGGTTGGTCTTATACCCAGTATCATGCAAACTAAAAATCTATACTAATTAATATTATAAAGCTGAAGAGTTTGTTTGTTTGAACGCGCTAATCTCAGGAACTACTGGTTGGAATTGAAAAATTATTTTTGTGTTGGATAGTCCATTTCTCAAGGAAGGTTATAGCCTATATAACATCAGGCTACGACCAATAGGAGCGGCGCATAAATGAAAAATGTTGCAAAAACGGGAAAAATATTTCTATTTGAGAGTTTCCGTTACGAAACAATCATGTATGTAGGGTAGGTAGGGTAGGGAAGTTGGGTAGGCAGGTAGCCAGTTGACGGGAGCGAAGCCGCGTGGGACAGCTAGTAATATTATACAGCTGAAGAATTTGTTTGTTTGTTTGAACGTGCTAATCTCAGGAACTACTGGATGGAACTGAAAAATTCTTTTTGTGTTGGATAGTCCATTTATCGAGAAAGGTTAAAGGCTATTTAACATCACGCTACGACCAATAGGAGCCGAGCATAAATGAAAAATGTAGCAATAACGGGCAAAAATATTCCTTTTTTACGCGACTGCCGAAGGAGGAGGAGATACAGTGCAACATAAAAGAGTAGAAGTTTAATATTTGGGAACTTAAATTTTTCATTTTCTGGCAACTTCTAAAATGAGTACTTGAGCTGTCAATTCATCTCGATCGGTTTCGATTTTCGTAAGAATTTTAGTTTTTGTGTGATATTTCTGTGTGTGGATAGAAAAACAGTGGAAAAACATGAATTCGGTAATTCGTGGAGGTGCCCGTGATATAGTTTACAAAGTTTATATGCGGTGTATAGCCGAATTCCAAGCTGGGAAGTTTCTATCCAACTTAGAAGATGTTTAACATCGTACAGCAGATTTTACTGGTAAGTAACTATTGAAAGTTGCACTAAACGTTAATTACAAACGATTAATACATACAGGGAGAAAAAAATTCGAACCAAATATCATTTACAATTTATTTGTTTACCATTTTTGAGGTTATGCTAAGATAAACAAAAAGCGTTGTAGTTATAGCGCGACTTAACCACAGACTACTTAGAGATACGACTTAACAACGTTGATAGTAAGGCAACAAAAATTAATGCAATTTATTGCGGATACGAAATATTTTTTTTGCTGTACCATATTTGTTGATGCAATCGACCTAATGGAAAGAAACAATTTTAAAATATATTCATGTTTATTTACCGCGGAACTTCTTTCATCGGACTGAAAGTGATTTTTTTATTTACTTGTTTTTAGTGTTTCTGTAAGCACAGTGCGCAGGATCGTGAAACAAGGCACTGAAAACGGTGGGAAATTTTCAACACCAGCTAAACACAGAAAGGGTTGTCCCCCAAACGTATTGGACGACTTTATATTGAAAGCAATTGATTATTAAAAATACTTATTTTTTGTGATGTTGTTGTTTTATTACTACTACATAATTATCAAATATATAATAAACATACTTATTTAATATATTTACACATTATTTATACCCAATAAATAAATAATACTATTCAAGTATCAAGATCAGCTGGGTCGTACTAACTGGGTTGCTATCTGAGCGATTGTGGCGCCCTCATTTAATTTCTACACTTTTATGTCGCACTTGTAATGTGTTTATCAGTCCATGTACGTGGGACACTCAGAAAGTTTTGCGAAACTAAAAAAAATTGTTCTATACGTACATATATTTTTATTAAATCTTTTCAAAGTACTTTCCACCAGCCTCTATACAAAGATTCATGCGCCTAAACCAGTTTTCAAAACACTTTTTCCAGTCCGCCGCAGACACCTCGTTTACAGCCTGCTCGAACGCAGCCAGCGCATCTTCCGGCGACGAAAATTGTATCCCTTTGAGCTGATTTTTTATTTTTGGGAATAAAAAGAAGTCACACGGTGCTAGATCAGGGCTGTAAGGAGGGTGACCCAGGAGTTTGACTGGCGTGCTGTCCAGGAAGTCCCTCGTTTTGAGTGCGGTGTGCGCAGGTGCATTGTCGTGGTGGAGCAGTAGCCCGCGGAGCCCTGTGTTTGGTCGCTTGTTGCTTATAACAGAGAAAACTTCTGGCAAACATTTGGTAGTATACCATTCGGCATTAATGCTTCTTTGATCCCGTAAGGGAATTGATACCAAGTGGCCAGTCAAATTAAAAAAGCTAGCGATCAAAATCTTACCCCCGCTTCTAGATCGCTTCACTTTGGTAGGCGTTGGCTCATTTTGAAACACCCAAACAGTCGACTGGCGCTTGGTTTCTGGGTCGTATTGATAAATCCAGGACTCATCACCTGTAACGATGTCGTAAACACGCCGAGACGAGCCTGCTTCAAATTTGTTAAGCATATCACGGCACCATTCCACCCGGGCCTGCTTCTGAGCATCGGTGAGGTTGTGCGGCACCCAGCGTGATACTATCCTCCTCACGCGAAGATGGCTGTGTAGAATCTCGTGAACGCTTCCCGATCCAATCTTCAATATGTGTTGAATCTCCTGATATGTAATTCGCCTATTGTCTTGGATTAAATTTTTCACTGCTAGCACGTTTTCTTCGGTAACAGCCGTCAAAGGGCGACCGCTTCTTTCGTCATCCCCCAAAGTTGGTCGACCGCGCTTGAATTCGTTATACCAACGATACACGGTTGCCTTGGAAGGGCCTTCATCCATGAATGCCATTTGAAGTCTATCGTACGATTCATCCGGTTTCAGGCGACACTTGAAATCGTATAAAATCATAGCTCTAAAATGTTCCCGGCGCAGATCCATATTTCAGTGAGACACAATACTTTGAATTAACTCGCAAAAAATGTGGAGGGAAATTTTGAAATTGGAACTTACTTATTTTTACTTATAAATAATCATATTTTCGAAAAACATTATAACTGGCCAGTCTCCCATATATAAAAACTTTTTTTCGCAATACTTTCTGAGGGGCCTGGTATGTATTAGGTTGGGGAAAAAGTCTTTTCGCATTATATATGAACTTGTAATAAAATCTCTTTGGCTATACTATTTGTATCTGGCTTGTTTTGGTATCATTGAAAGTTTAAATTTTAAAGAACATAATTCCAAATTCAAATTAGGAAAATGTATGATTTTCATTTGTTTTTCGTACCGTCAAGATGAGTGAATCTAATGAAGAAATTCGATACATTTTAAAATTTTACTACAAAAAAGGTAAAAAGGCAACGCAAGCCGCGAAAAAAATTTGCGTTGTTTATGGACCTAGTGCAGTGTCTGTGAGTGGTTTAGCTGATCCCCGCGGCTTCGCTCCCGACAACTGGCTACCTACCTACCCTACCTACCCTACCTACCCTACCTACCCTACCTACACTACCTACACTACCTACCCTACCTACCCTACCTAACCTACCTACCATACCTACCCTACCTACCCTACCTACACTACCTACACTACCTACACTACCTACCCTACCTACCCTACCTAACCTACCTAACCTACCGGGTTACCTACCCTACGTTTTTAAGATGTATTCTGCTATTCGGGGCGGAGACAAATCCAACGAATCAAAAACCATGTAAATTGGTCCAGCAGATCTCGAGTTATAAGTGTTGTAACAAATCCGTCTTTCTTTTATATATATAGATTTTTAACCAGCGTCTCTGACTTATTATTTAAATTCGAGTTTTCTTATCTGATAATAAACATTCATTTCAAGAATTTAATCGCCTAAATATTACGATAAACGAATTGAAAAATTCGTACCTCTAGTACCAATCTGTTATAATCAAAGATTACTAATAGATACTGGGTAGTTATAATAAACCAATGTCAAATTCCTAGCAACCAGGCCATAAAACTTATATAAAAAAAAAAAAAACAATGTCAAATATGTCAATGTCATACGGGAAAATAATAACTCTTTCAAGATTCTTACAAGTATCTTTTCATCTTTTGTTTCATGCAGACAGATAACAGATTGCAGACATTGCAGTTTCGTGATTGTGCTTTGCTATTCTATTTGAGCTTACAGTCGTGCTTTCAATAAAATTACATAGTTATCTCTGCAATACGAAGTGTTACTAGTCCATAAACTGTACGAAGTCTTCATCGTTATTGGAAGGTTTTGGTAAGTGCTTTAGTACGTACATCAAAGTCAAACTCGATAAAATTTCGTACATAGCAATATGTTTATACCATTATGTTTATAGGACCATTATTTCTTAAAGAAAGCATACAAATGCGAAATCTCCATCACCTTAGATAACCTGATGTTTAATTTACATGGCTTTAGTGTAAATATAAAAGTAAGCCTGCCGATTATTCTACACGAAATTACGAATTTATGCAATCTAACAAAGGATGAGTAAGAACCAATTAAAATGCGGTTTACCCGCAATTTAATATGTTCTCCTCATTATTCACTAAATCACAATATTACCTGCTAACTGTGAATGGAGTAAATTATGTTCTGGCAAATATTTGGAGATTGTCTTCTTCATATAGGGCGTCATAAAATTCGTCCACATTGCTGTCAACCTGAAAAGTGCCCAGAACGCTGGCAGCATTGCCATGTTGGATGGCAGTCCGACCCCATGGACCTAATGTTTCAACGCCAAACAGCTCAAATATATAACTTCCAATAAGGTTGTTGTATTTGCGCCGTTTGAGGTTTTCTGCACCGGCAGCAGCTGCCCCAGCACAGCCCGCCGTGCTAAGAAGATGGGATGGCGCAAGGGTGTCGACACATGTTGCATCCCACACCAAAGGCCTTCCCACCTTCCAAGGCATTATGGTCATCCCTGTCTGGGAGTCTGGTCTCTTCCCATCGTCGCGCGCCAAGCCATTGGGTTCTAAAACAGCTGGCACCCCGGCAGTGACAAGAGCCCGACGCATGATGTCATTAATGCTGGCGTGCCGTGCTAACCGACCAGTGCTTCTACTGCAGGATAGGCCATGGTGTCCGAGGCGGTCGACTGCTTCACCACATTGACAACGATGTGGAGCTCCGCTGGGAGCACCCAAACGCAGACATGTAGCGATCCGAGTTTTAAACCGAAACTTAAAACTCTAAAATCCCACTAAATAATTAGCTAGTTAATTATTCATGTAACTTACTTTTACTAATTAACTGTCTGTTTAGGATAAACCTGAAAGGCAGAGACTAACTTTCACCATTTTTAGTTTCATAAAACCTTTACAGAAATCAAAATCATTTGTTTAATAGTATTCAACTTATACTCTGGTCATTTTAAAGATACAATGTTTACTAACAAAGTAAAACAGCATTTCTTTTATGGCTACCCTCTACTCAACAACAAATATAAAACAAATTCAATATAGAGTGTTGTATCTTTTGTACATTACAGATGATATAAAGTTTGAGAACATAAATATCCAAGGTCATAGGACTAGAAGATTAGATTAGAGCGAACCAGAAATGTTCACCGCTACTGTCAGCTGATGTCCTGCCCAGGGTCTCAAAATATCTCCGAACCAAATTACATTTAAATCGGTTCAGCGGTTTAAGCGTGAAAAGGTATACAGAAAGACAGACAGAGTTACTTTCACATTTATAATATTAACTCTGCCCGCGACTTCGTTCGTGTGATGGCAAACAAAAATAACCTGTTATTAAACCAAATAAAAATGTGATTTCGTAAAGTTCTACGGTTTATAGGTTTGGGACGATTCGTATTTGACTTAAAGAATAATAGGTACATTTTAGGTTACCGCTACAAAGTAAAATCCGCCCCTTAAAACTTAATATACCCTTTTTCTCTTTTTAATTTTTTGTTTATTTTAGTAAGATTGCTCAGTAAGATGTCTCAAAAAAACTAAAATCACTTAACCCTATCAGGGGGGAGGTAGTTTTAAAAAACGTATTATGTAAATTTTGATTATTTACTTTATCTCCACGGAATGAGATTGTTCATACAAACAAATTGCCCCCTTTTCACCCCCTTAAAGGTTGACAGTTCAGTGGCGACTGCGAACCGGAAAACGCAAATTAGGAAGTCCGACCTGGTCAAGGCTGCGGGAGTCCGGTGGATGCGAAACGCACAGGATCGATCAGTTTGGCGGCGCTTGGGGAAGGCCTATGTTTAGCAGTGGACGTTTTTTGGCTGAAATGGTGATGATGGTGAAAGGTTGATTTGCCGCAAATTCCTTCTTCGTGCTCCCTTAGATCCCTACATCAAAAACGAAACCTTGTCCAGTATGATTCATAACAAACTTTAACACCCACTCAAGTATCAAGTTTATTAATCCAATAAATAAGATTTTTCATAACTAAATCGACTTTTGAGTGTGTTTTATTTCTAAAAACTTATAATGACAACCTTTATTGTTTACTTAAGTTGATATTTATGTCAAGTTTCTAGTTTATTAACTCAAGAAATAAGAGTCTTCAAAAAACCTTAACACCCCTAAAAAACCGTATTTTGGGGTTAGTTTAAAAAAACTAAGAATTTTAACCTGTATTGTTTACTTAGGTTGGTATTTAGGTCAAGTTTTAAGTTAATTAACTCAAGAAGTAAGATACATAAAAAAAAAACAAATCGTCTTTTGGGGGTAGTTTTGAAAACTAATAATAACAACTTTTATTGCTTAAGTTTCAAGTTTTTAACCCAAGTAATATGATTATTCAAAAAAACTTTAACACCCCCTAAAACTGTTTTTGGGGGTAGTTTCGAAAAACTAATAATAACAACCTTTATTATTTATTTAAGTTAGTATTTGTGCAATGTTTCAAGTTTAGTAACCCATGAAATAAAATTATTCGATACAAACTTCAACACCCCCTTAATCGACTTGTGAGGGTAGTTTCAAAAAACTAATAATGTCAACCTTTTATCATTTACTTAGATTACTATTAATGCTAAGTTTCAAGAATATTAGCTGAAGGAATTCGATTTTTCATACAAACTTTGTCCCCCTTTTTCTCCCCTTTAGGGGAAGAATTTCGGCAAATCCTTTCTTATCGGATGCCTACGTCATACAAAAACATACTCTCCAAGTTCCAGGTCTCTACGATCAGCGGTTTAGGCTGTGCGTTGATCCGTTTTTTTTATTTCGCTACACTAAAACGTCACTCACAACTATGTTTACCTGAGATAAACGGTCCAGTTCGGTAGTTCCCCGTATTAGTGCCATTTGATTCTTCAAAGAAACTTTAACACCCCTAAATCGTCTTCTGGGGATAATTCCGAAAAACTAATGATGCCAACCTTTATTATTTTGCCAAAGGTATAAGATTTTTCATACAAGTAAATGTCTCCCTTTTAACCCCTTCAAAAGTTGAATTTCCAAAAATCCCTCCTAAGTGCTCCCCTACTTCTTAAAAAGAAGCTATGTGCAGTAAAATGAATCAAAAATCTTTACCACCCCGAAATCGTATTTTAAGGGTAGTTTCGAAAAACTAATAATAAAAACCTTTATCGTTTATTTAGGTTGGTATTTAAGCAAAGTTTCATATTTATTGACCCAAGATATCAGATTCTTCAAAAAATTGAACATCCCTTATATCATCTTAATAGTAGTTAAGATAGTACGTAGTACGTAGTACGTACGTACGTAGTACGTACGTAGTTTCGAAAAACTAACAATGAAATCCTTTATTATCTATTTAGTTTTTTATTTAAAAAAAAACGTTGCCCCACACTAGGAATTTCTTCCTGTATCGTGGGTGCGTTTACAAACATATAAACTCACATACACCAACACCCAGAGCCGGAACAACTACCTGTAGGTCACACAAATATTTGTTCCGTGCGGGAATCGAACCCGCGACACGCAACATAGCAGTCAATCGCTCAACCACTGCGCCAACCGTGCGCCCGAATTTAGATACTTAGATTCTTCAAAAAAAAAATTAACACCCCGAAATCGTCTTTTGGGGGGTAGTTTCAAAAAATAATAATAGCAACCTTTATTGTTCATTTAGGTTAGTATTTGTGGCAAGTTTCATGTTTATTGACCCAAGAAATCAGATTTTTCCAAAACACTGTAATACCTCCTAAATCGTCTTTTGGGGGTAGTTTCAAAAAATAATAGTAGCAACCTTTATTATTCATTTAGTATAAGTATCGTTATAAGTATTTGTGGCAAGTTTCAAGTTTATTGATCAAAGAAATCTGATTTTTCCATACAAACTTCAACACCCCCTAAATCATCATTTGGGGGTAGTTTCGAAAGACTAATAATGTCAATCTTTATCATTACTTAGAATACTATTTGTGCTAAGTTTAAGTCGAAGGAATTAGATTTTTCATACAAACTTTCAACCCCCTTTTTACCCCCTTAGGGGTGAAATTTCCAGAAATCCTTTCTTAGTGCACACTTACGTCACTTGAAGAACCTTTCTGCCAAATTTCATGCTTCTAGGCTTAGCAGTTTTGGCTGTGCTTTGATTGATCAGTCAGTCAGTCACCTTTCGCTTTTATAGATAAAAAAAAAGATATAGGTAGAATATCATCATCTGCCTAGCCTTTTCCCAATTGTTGTTGGGGTCGGCTTCCAGTCTTACCGGATTCAGCTGAGTACCAGTGTTTTACATGGAGCGACTGCCTATCTGACCACCACAACCCAATAACTGGGTAACACGATGCCCCTTGGCAAGACTGGTGTCAGATCTCAAGATTCTGACTACCCATAACGACTGTCAAAGATCTTCAAATGACAGCCGGGACCAACGGCTTAACGTGCTCTCCGAGGCAAGGAGGAAACTCGGTATGTTGAAATGGTCACCCATCCACGGACCGACCTCGGCAAGCGTTGCTTAACCTTGAAGATCGACCCGTGCGGCTGTTATTATTTAGCCACGAGCTCCTCAAAGATATAGAATATCTATATATTATATATATAAAACAATGCCATTTTATAACTCAGTAACGGGCTCACTTATCCAAGCCAAATGTTTAGGCTTTGTTCAGATTAATAGATGATTTTTGTTTTTTTCAGTAGTTATGGAAGGTAGATAGCCAGTTGACAGGAGCGAAGCCGCGGGGTCAGCTAGTGAATATATATAAATGAATATGAAGTAACTGGGTTCTATTATGAGAATGTGATGGAGATTTTCCTCCTTAAAGCTTCATCTCCTTCTTACACTAGAACAATGATTACATTCATACTAAACAGCTCCTGATTATTAACTCCAATCTTATAATTTGATATGTAACTGGTAATAAATTGTGTTGTTCCGAACTAAATATTAATACCGCCTATTGGATAATTCTGAACATATTCTTCCACTGCATATTCAATAAAAAAAACTGGGTATGTTTAGTCTGCAAAAGATAATTTCATTGCATTCTTAATCTTATATGGCTAATCTAAATAGCTTGGTAAGCTTAGCTATGTCACATGTACATCGGGATTACCCCTCGAACATTGCAAGCTTCGAAATTCCCCAAGTTATTCAGATATCATATCAGCATTGCAACATCCACTATGGCACGGGGTCTCATTGCTAAGAAAGAATATTTTGTTTAAATTAATCTCACTATATTGCGCGATATGCACCTATCTGTTATTGAATGTGTGTAAAAAGGATCCATGGAACATTTTTGCACTTGATTATCTACTATCAAACTAATTTTCCGTGAGTAGCTTCATTTTGATGAAACGCCCAACCATTTCCGGTACGAAACTTTCGATAGTGGTAACTAACAGAGGTAACAAGGATAAAATATGTTGATTTGATTATTCTAAAAAAAATATTAATAACTGTTTTCTTTTTTGTTAAATCTCAAGATAATTATCAAACTTATTCGAAAAATAATTGTCCTACAAAATGTATGGTTTGATCAAAGAGTCCCCTCCTGCCAACATGTATCGATACCGAGGTCATCATAAATTATTACTAACCAGCAGATTTTTTTCTTTTTTACTTAGTTAATATTTATATAATTTAACAGTCATATTGTCCTACAAATTGCGTGGCACGTTATCCCGGTCCTACGCTCAAAAATAGTAGTACAGATCCTTGATGTAAAATAAGTACTATCAAGCTGAATCTTCGTTTCGATGAGACGCCCAAGAATTTCCTGTGCGAAAATTCTCGATTGTGGTAGCTAACAGAGGTACATAGAGTAAAATATGTCGATTTGATGATTCATCAAAATTTATTACTAACTGGGTTTTTTTGTTAAATATCAAGATAATTATCTAAATTATTTCAAAAAGATATTTGTCCTACAAATTGTATGGTTTGATCAAAGAGTCCCCTCCTCTCTCTTATCTAATCTCTATCCTCGAGCTCATATTCCATTTTCACTCTTTCATACTAATGGAACTATTTGCAAGACCCTCAAATCAGTGGTTATTAATGAATTACTAGAATATCAAACTGAAATAGTAAATCCTCCAGAAGCAGACATTCACTTTGTTGATGGATTTTATTTATTACATACGTTGGTATTTAAATATGGTAAAATCTTGAAGCATATATTAAAAATACTTACATATAATAGAAAAGAAGTACATATTATATTTGATAAGTACAGGATACAAAGTATGACGTAATAGTTACGTAAATATAATAATCGTCCTGCAGGTTTCTGCAAATTATTGAGGAGCAACAACTTTAAAGAAACATTTGTAGAATTTTTACCCGACTGCCGAAGGAGGGTAATGTGTTTATCAGTCTATGTATGTATGTAAGTATGCATGTATGTTTGTTCCTATATGGCGTTCCAGAGACCTAACGCGTAGGCCGATTTCGATGATTCATTTATGTCAATCGATGCGTCTTAACCCTGCGAGTGTCATAGGCTACATTAAAATTGGACAATAGAAAAATGGCGCATTTTGGGTGCCATATTGTGGGGGCCCAAATTTTTTTTTCTTCCAAACCCATCGTGTAGGGTATCAAAATAAAGGGTTTTAAGAGGTGATTTCAAAAATATATAACACTTATATGTTTAAATGTATCTAATTCGAAAAAAAAGGTAACTGAAAAGTTATAAATAAAAAAACTTAATTCAAAAAATCAAAAAACCCGACTGCTTCAAAAGCGAACTAAAAAGTCGTAAACAAGGAAAAAATCATGCTGTGTAGGCGGAGGATACACCAGATTTTGGTCAGCCAGCCCGCGAATATGTATCCTCCGACTGCACAGCATGATTTTTTCCTTGTTTACGACTTATTAGTTCGCTTTTGAAGCAGTCGGGTTTTTTAATTTAAGATTGGACAAGGGACGAATTTATTACATTGAACACAGGAAAGACTATTAAAATTAATTATGATCAATGTTACACTTATGACGTGACAAGTGAAAATAAAATTTAAAAAAAAAACGGGCAAGTGCGAGTCGGACTCGCGCACGAAGGGTTCCGTACTTGGTAAATTGTGGTTTACGATTTATGACGTATTAAAAAAAAAACTACTTACTAGATCTCGATCAAACCAATTTTCGTTGGTAGTTTACATGGTAATGTACATCATATATTTTTTTAGTTTTATCATTCTCTTATTTTAGAAGTTACAGGGGGGGGGGGGCACACATTTTACCACTTTGGAAGTGTCTCTCGCGCAAACTGTTCAGTTTAGAAAAAAATTATATTAGAAACCTCAACATCATTTTTGAAGACCTATTCATAGATACCCCACACGTATGGGTCTGGTGAAAACAAAAATTTTTAGTTTCAGTTTCAAGTATGGTAACTCCCAAATTTTTTTGATTTTTTTCCTATTTTTGTGTGAAAATCTTATTGCGGTACACAGAATACATCTACTTACCAAGTTTCAACAGCATAGTTCTTATAGTTTCGGAAAAAAGTGGCTGTGACATACGGACGGACAGACAGACATGACGAATCTATAAGGGTTCCGTTTTTTTGCCATTTGGCTACGGAACCTTAAAAACAGAGTCATTGACTATAACCTCTTTTGTTATATCATGAAGAAACTGATACGAAAATTGTAGGTATACCACATTTGTTAATTTAATACTTTTCGTAACTAGATGTTTTAAGCTTGTTACTACTTGTTTATTTTATACCATTCCCCCTCTAAAAAGCTTATTTTATTCACTGAAAACAGTGAATAAAAAGCACTTTTAATCACTGTTTTGGTGTTTGAATTTGACAATGTATTAGACCTCCATCTCAATGCTATATAACCTCCTTGCGTAAAAAATACTCGATACAAACTTCTTGTGCCAACTTATATTCGACTTTCAAACTCCTTCTTCGATTTAAATTTTGAGTTTGTTTATATTTCATCATCATCATCATCATATCAGCCGAAAGACGTCCACTGCTGGACATAGGCCTCCCCCAAGCGTCGCCACATTGACCGGTCCCGTGCGTCCCGCATCCAGCGGATCCCCGCAACCTTCACCAGGTCATTTAGGTCAAGTTGTTTATATTTAGGATTTTAATAATGATTTTGATTTTAATCTAGGATATTTATTGAATACGTATTTGGATTGTAATTCTAATATTAATTGCAATGGTGTTTAATTTATATATTAAGTACTTAACGTAACGGTGGTGGCCACTGGCCCTTGAAACACAGGTGCTGTTACCTAGCACAGGGGTCAGGATTTCACATTTTTTGTTAATTTTGAAGAAAATAAACCATTTATTTATTACTCGTAATATTCCCTGTGCTTTTCACTTAAATCTTTCTATTTCTCGAAGTCATGGTATAAAATATAGTATGCAACTCTTGAATAAAACGGATTTATATCGAGGGCCATGAATCACTCGCGTCGCTCATAATTCTAACACTTGAATCACTCGCTATGCTCGTGATTCAATCATCAAGAATCACTCCCTACGGTCGTGATTCAATCGTTGGAATCCTTCACTTGCTCGTGATTCATCTATGGCCCTCGCTTTAAATCCGTCCTTTATTCACTAGTTGCATAATATACTAATTTTTTTTTTTGTTCCGGGTACAGTGCTGGGTCTACTCACAATATTCAAAAGATTTGAACTTCACTTTATTCTGTCACTTTCACTTCGTTACGAATAAAACGAGAGATAGAAACAAGTCGATTCAAAGTTCGATTTTCAAATTCCTTAATATAATAGGCCCAAAAAAGTAACCAACAATAAAACGTTCGGATACACATCATAACTGTAAAATTTCAAATCATCTGTTAAGATTTAATATAAGGTGTAATTATGATACTTTTTTATATTCAAATAAAGAGAGATGTCGAAGAATAAATACGAAATGTATCATGTATCTACATAATTATTTAAAGTTATAACAATCATAATTGTGACAGAATAAATTAGTAATAGTTCGGAAATTGCACCTGCGGGGTGCAATTTCCGAACGCATCTTTAAATAGTTACGCTAGGTACAAAGTTCGATACACATAGGATATTAATAAAATAATAATAAATAAATATAATTGAATCCAGTGATGAAGTCTGCTATTAAACAACGAAAGAATTGAAGCAGTATGTAAAAAAATCAGAATTAAGTTTTCTGCCTGAAAAGTCAGGAAAAAAATAACTAAAAAGTTGTACCTAAATAAAAAAGCTAATTTAAAAATAATCTAAAAACCCGTCTGCAAATTATTTTTTTAATTAATTTTTTAATAAATTTAATAAATAAGGAAGTTGATCTTTATTTTACTGTAAAAAATCATTGCTCTAAGTTCATAAACCAGAGAGAAAACAGACGAGAGCGTTTGTATGGACAAAAGAAAACTTCTTGTTTACGTCGTTTTAGTTCGCTTTTTAAGAGGAAACGGGGGTGGTTTCCTCTTAAAAAGCGAACTAAAACGACGTAAGCAAGAAGAAAATCATGTTGTGCAGTCGGAGGATACCTATTCGCTAGCTGACAGACAAAACCAGATGTATCCTCCGACTGCACAGCATGATTTTCTTCTTGTTTACGTCGGTTTAGTTCGCTTTTTAAGCAGACGGGTTTTTGTTATAGTCTAACTATGATAGTTTTGATACGTCAGAGTACGGGGCAGGTCAAGTAACCTTTCAATGATATTTCCGTCGCCGCCCATTATGATTTTATAGGGCTGCGTAGGAAAATCTGACCTTAAATGGGGTGGGCCCTGTATAGTTGTGAACGACTAGGCAGATCATGAGTTACATGTAATATACCTAATACCGGGGGGTGTATATCTTATCTTGATAAGCGGATTTAGAAAAAAAAACATGTTTTCCGCATATTACGACTCACAATAGCACAAGCATGCGCATTACAAGAAGTCGAAGGCCACTGGCGCGATAATGTTTGTGCGTGTACGCCGTTTTCGCAAATTTGCCAATGCGAATATATTATTTAGAGTTCTAGTTATACGGTTGAAAGTACCTCGTACGAGTTAATATTTTTTCAAGCCGCGTGTTAAGCCTGACCTTGTGATTTAAATAATACGCAACAGGCATCGTGTGGCGCCATCGGTCCTCTCGTTACTCGTAAATACACGTCATGACACACCCATTCTTAGACTAATAAGGTGGCTGTATTTTGTTACGTCGCTATAATATACTACAGATATTTTGATCTTGACTTAAATGTTAATGTTCAGTTTTAAATGCGCATGTTTAATATCCAAACTATGTACCTACCTGGCAGTATAAATAGATACCAGCCACACCTCCAATAGACACACATACAAAATAAAAGCCTAACTAGAAGCTAAATGAGAACTTCCTGTTTGGATTTCAAGAATGTGTAATACCTAACCTATATCAAAACAATCTTTATAGATAAACATGTTCGTCATTTAATATAATTATTACGTAACACTTTTTTGTTTTCATTTCAAAGATTTCAGATTGGCAATAATTAGCTACATTGAAAAATAACACTACACTAAATAGAGATTATAGATAAGCTCTTAAAGCAAGGTTATTTTGAGTGTGTCTAAGGGACAGATTATGTGACTTGTATACATCTGTCCCTTTTGTTATAGTCTAACTATGATAGTTTTGATACGTCAGGGTACGGGGCGGGTCAAGTAACCTTTCAATGATATTTCCGTCGCCGCCCATTATGACATTATAGGGCTGCGTAGGAAAATCTGACCTTTGTTATATCCCGAATCCCGATCACAAGTAAATATCACCACATAAAGGCCAAATAGGCATATACTATATTTATGCGAAGGATTTTTTATATATAAGGCAAGTTTACTGATCCTTCTGCCTAAATGCTGCAAAGCATAGGACACACAAATATTCCTATTTGTAAAGGTGTCTTCCAATATTAGAAGGAGGAGGTTATTATAATATAGTACATATAAATGCAGAAGTTATTAGTATTACGTTTAATTTATGTGATTGCTGGTGGCTTATAATAAGGAGTTCCGCATTCTGGTTTAATAGCTAGCAAGATAAAACTTCTAATAACAAATATTAAGGCAGTGAAAATACGGGTGGCAGCAACTGCAGCAAGCATAAAACTTGTCATAATATTATGAAGATAATCAATAATACAAAGAAATAATTTAAAAATATTCACTTCCTAGCTATGGTTATACCAGTTTTTGCCAAAAAAATTATAACAGGTTGTTCTCCAAGGAAAATTTTGTCAATGCCACATCTTTGCGAGGCCTCTTAGGCGATATACACATTATACACTAATAAATGTAAACTTTAATACAAAAAAAATAAGTTGTTTCTGTTTAGTTTTTCGTCTACACGGGGACATTAATTTTAGGATTTATCTGAAAACTGCAGAGTCTGCTGAAGAGATTACAAAATTTAAAAAAGGCACCAACTTGGGAACAGACCTGATGCAATAATTTTTGCTTCTTTAACTTTAATTAAATTAAAACACATAATATAATACAGTAATCACGGAATCCGTGACAAAAATGATGTACAGCGTGGGATCGTCTTGGCTAACACAATGCGTTTCGTGACTGATAAAACAAGCATTGTTTTTGTTTACGACATTTCGGTCACACGTGACTAACAGCTCGGTAGAGTCGAGTGCTCGTTCAGTAATAGACATGCAAGCAAATTGAACTGCTGCGACAGATAGTACGACGTGTTGTTGTTTACATTCCTAGAGTTGAGTAAGTAGTTTCTTAAGCTGTAAACAAACAATTTGATTAGGTACCTTTTGAATTAGCTTCTAATAGCCAATCCAGCCGGAAGAATACATTTATTTCAGCACGTGCTCGGATTATCTAAATACAGCATTCTATTACTGAGCTTTGAACAGGCTAATCTCTTCAGTGTACAATACCCTCTATTCTTCGAATGAATGATATATGTAGTCGCTCACATAATTACATGAGTTATGATTATGACATACCAGTACCATCAGATAATAAGGTCATAACACTACCATATTGGGCATCAGGGCAAACTGTTCATGTCTGCAACATCCACAATTAATTTCCTTTTGCATTGCGTGTTCTTAAACTTGGAGGTAAAGTTAGTTTCGTAACAGCGATGGCGCGACATCACGCCATGTGGCGCGATCGACCCAATGCTAGCTGGTTAGTGCAGAGCGGAGCGGGGAGCGTTCTCAGTAAAGCAGGCAAACCACAAAGTGAACGTTCGAAGCACATGGTCGGTGGTGTGAGTTGTATGACTGATATTGTGCGGTATCATATCAACAACAGAGCTACGTCACTCGCGCGACGTCAGCCCATGGACGGCTCTTGGACGCTCTCGCATCGGTCCACCCACACCAGCCACTCACACACAGGCAGCAGGCAGTTTACTGGTAGAGTCGGCGCGAGCAACACGTGTCGAAATCTTACCTGTGTTCGGAATTATTGTGTACGAAAGTTACAGCTGACAGTATATTGTTTATAATTTATATAATTATTGCTTATATAAATTATATATACATTTTGTGCCTTAGAAAGTTGACTGTGAAGTTTATCCTCTTCAGCTATTCCTTACTAAGGTATATTTTTTTGTTATTCTAGTTATAATTAATTTGATTTTGTTTTAGTATTTTTTGGTTTCAATTTCAGTATAAACGTGTGGATTTGAACTAGCTTAATTTTTTTATTGGTTTGGTTGATTGAATTATCAATTACCTAAGTACTATTGCTGTTAATCTCAATCAATATCAGCTGTTGTTTTAAAAGCGGTCTTCAGCTCATTGATAAATAGTACCTATTATTGAACATAGTCTGTCTTTGTTTTACTTCTTTTCTAGATTTACTTCAAACAGACCTAAATCCTGTTTCACATTTGTGTTCTTGTGTAAATCACTAATGTTTGCCTTATTGATTTTGCACTATGTTCGTAGTCACCTGTTGGTTGTGAAATGTTTATTTCATTTACACACAGGCCTTCATGCTTTTATAATCTTCATGTTTTCACTTTGCTTGCCGGTCGAGAGAGTAAGCATTCCTCAGAAATGATCAAATAAATTATTTCTATTTAGGACGTGACCTTTGAGTTATTTTATGAAAGGGGTCGCCCTTTTATGTTGTGATGCTTCCAATCATAGAGTAATTTAAGATTCAAAATAACTTAAATAGTTTCAGTAAACAACAGAGCTACTTATTGTTGTTTATTGAAATCAAGTAATGCATCAAATAATGACGGTTGTTTGCGCAACATTGTTTTTCTTTTAGTTTCTTACTTATTTACCCACGTGACTCATACATACTATGTACCTAGAAATGCCTAATATGGAATAGTAATGCCTTCCTATTACTTATAAGCCGTGTCGTTATCCACTGTCCAGTAGAAGCGCAAACAGTGCGCGAATCGATCCTTCACCTTGATGATCTTGGCTTTGAAACTTGTTTCCTTACAGTCCGATACACCTCGCATGACCGAACTCCTTTACACAAGTTGTTTGGCATCTAAAGGTCTATCACAATTGTTACCAACTTCGTAAATTTTCCATTCTTCCATGTACCCATTTATTTGAATTTGTAAACATGTTTACGTTGACAATTGTCCTCTTTGTGTTATATAACATAGAAAACTAATTTGCAGATTTGATCAGGTCATAATATAAGTCGCATTACGTTACGTACGTCTATCGATAATTAAATTATCGCAGTCGTGATAACCATTTATAGTATCAATAATTATTTACCCTGTCTTTCCAACTGTTGCTATTTGCGACCGGGGAATTTTCTATTTCTTTGTCTATTTTCCACACAAATAATTTCCTTATTTGCAAACTATGATAGGAATGCAATTAATTTAATATAATGAGAACAATGTTTGCCCGCATGATTGTATCGCCACTTGATTCATTGTGGAGGTAGGTATCATTGATTTCATAAAATTGATTTAGCGAAGCCGTATCATTGTGGCATTAACTTCATAGGTCTTCTTAACCCAAAGATTAGTTTCTGAGCACACTTCTCATGGCCCCGCATAGTTATTTTTGCTAAAACGTTCTAGTTTCATATCTAATACCGTCAGTATCTTGACATGATGGCCTTGTACCGCGCTTATTATGTCACACAAAAACACATTTACCTATATATCAGGTAATGCTATTTTGACATATCGTTATCTAACACACATCAGTCAAAAATATAGTTTCGATACTATAATAATCACTGTACATAGATTGCCAAACGTCAAGTCCCCGTCACGAGAGAGTCATATTTTGTAAATAAAGAATTATACTAAGATCGTAGCGACAATTCAATCAACAACAAATAATTGCAAATTCAATCAACTCAAAGTAGCATACGTGTAATACGAAACTAACGAGCAATTCCACTTCGTCGGGTTATATTTTAGCGATATAAAGCGCTGTATTCTAATGTTTTGTGGTACTGGAACGCGTCTACCACAAAACATTAGAAGACAGCGCTTTCACATCACATCATCAGCCTATTAATGTTCCCACTGCTGGGACACAGGCCTCCTCTCTGTGAGGAAATGGGCCGTAATCCACCACGCGGACCCAGTGCGGGTTGGTGGATCTCACAGTCACATGTCTTCGAATTTCTGGTTCTAGGACATGCCGGTTTCCTCACGATGTTTTCCTTCACCGTTTTGAGAGCAGTGGTGAAGAAATAATTTACACAAAGTAAAGCGCCTGCCTGGGCTCGAACCCACGACCTACATCTTGTAAGTCACGGCCGATACCACTGGGCCACCACTGCTCTTTATATCGCTTTATTTACAAATTGTATAGTTTCTCGTGACGGGGACTTTGTTTTCACCATCACCTGCTTAGCCTTTACCCAATTTCCCAACTATATTGAGGTTGGCTTCCAGCCTAACCAAATGCAGATGAATAGCAGTATTTTCCATTGTGCGACTGCTTATCTGACCTCTACAACCCAGAAATAGACCATTATATCTCAACTAAAATTTTACAAAATAAAACGTTAATTTATTGGATTATGATCTGTGTGTTTGAACTGGCCTATGTATGTGGATGTGGTCCTGTTGAATAGACACCAGTGTGGTGTCGGTACACGTGAAGAGTTGTGGTATGCTCCACCGGCTTGCAGATAAGGTTTCATAAACAGTCGTTTGTTTGTTCCTCAGTTGCGTTGGATCCGAGTTCCACACGCTCACGTGTGATATACGATGTTAGATTCTAATCGAATGAACTATAGGTCAGTTTGCATTGCATCACCTTAACCCGCTAGGGACGCTCGAGGAGAGTCAGCAGTTGTTTCAAATGATTCTCAGACTGCTTAAATAGAAAAGCCAACAAATACAAATAATTCTACTATCGTGGTAGTACGAATCGTTTATTTAAACCAAAAAAAATAATAATTCAGTTCCAGTTTTCAATATTGATAAACACACATTGTGCGCATATTATTATTAATAATTGTAGAAACAAGATAGGTATGGAAAATAAGGATACTTAATTAAAAATGAAAAAATATGAACTGGAACGACGAACTAAGGGAAGTGGTGACAGTGGTTGGACGTAACCCAATAAATTAAGAAAACAGTTCTTACAAAACAATAGAGTTGATTAATAATGCAGGCAAAATTCAGCGAAATAGGAGCTTGAAAAATTATTTTAGTTATTTTGCTAAAACTAGTAGAATATTGATGAGGTGTTCAATAATGAATTAAACAAGGCCAACCTTGGCGCGTTGACGGTCATACGGCTTTTTATCGTAGCCGTTTAATGGGTTCCGTGAAACCTTACTATTGAAACAAAGTGTTTTTAAACCCTTAGCAGTTCGTGTAACGTAACGTAGTAAATAGGTCGTATACTAAGAGTTCAATTTGCGCAACCAATTATGTTTCATTTTCAACCAAACAATGAACTCTGAAAGTATGATTAACCAATAAGTATGTCAAACAGTTTAAAGTCATTATGTACTGAATATTTTCCAACGGTTCCAACCGACTAACTGGTCGGTTACGAGTTCCGTGTAGAGGTGTGTGACCCACGACAATGGAGGCCCGTTTATCTCGGTAGACATTGAACTTGAAGCCCTTGGAACTAAGAATAAGTACAGCTGTCATTTAGTTCTCCTTGGACACCTGCCACTTCGTCTCATGCGTTAGTTAGTTGATGTACTCTACACTGTCCATCTAAAAAGATATTTTAGTTTACCGTGTTTGAAATACTGCTGACTATTTTATATGTTTCTTGCTTTATCCAAGGTTATCTTCTGTAACACATTTTAATTTAATATCTAGCTTAAACCATGTTTGCAACTAATTCAAGAAAATGTATGCTAATTATTACAACTATTAAATTTCAAATATAAGGATGCTGCCAAGAAGTATCACAATAAGGAACTGATACCTTTTTAGGTAACGCGTCACGTATTTGTATACTTCCTCTAACCTTTGAAGAGGGCAATTCCCTGTCATTTTCGCCATCCGGCAATCTAACCTTCACGAACCGGCTACCGGCGACAGCGTCACTCTGAAATCACTATTTATACCAAGCGGGTATCACCTGCTAGTCACATCCTCACTCGGTGAATAAAGCCGAGCAAAGTCCGCGATACCTCGATGTAATCCAACCTTAGTCTATCAGTTTGACTTTACGGATTTAAGTATATTATTTAGCTTGCCCGTACCTTCCACTGATATATCTCATTGATTGTGGTGTCAAACGATGACTAATACAATTATATATGGCTATACTTAATTATTTGCTATCGCTATGCGATTATAACATTCTTGCCAACTTTTCCCTTAGGAAATATAGTATACATAATGTTATGAGCCTCGCTATTCTTAAAAATGAATCATTGTAAGCAGCTACTTGGGGCATAGTCCCCGGGTCGTGGTCGCTCGCGCGCCGCACGCCTCGGTCTCTGACGGTCGCATCTAACACGTTGTCTTCGCGTGCTGTCTGGTTGAATCAGATCAATACAAATTGCACACCAACGTGAAACATCGCTGTAGCTAACTCCTCCCAGCAGTCAGTGGATGATGCAATTTCTTATCCCATTGAATTTTCAAATGGGTTCGGACTTCGGAATAACTACTACGATATGCTAAGAATACCGTGTCAGTCAGCGACCTCAATAATTCTACGAAATCTTTACTAAACACAATTCATTGGTAATTTTGTATCTTAAATGTCGAGCATGCAATATTGGGTATCATCCTGCGTGTGCAGTGATGCCCAGTTAAATACGTAATATAATAGTGCATGAACCCAACAACCCGCCTCATATCTGCTCTAGTAATAGTAATACACACTTGCGCTATTTATGTCCATGTATGTACGAACTTCGTTGGAAACCATTCCAGTTAAATTGAGATTTATAAGTACGCAGAATTGGGACGAGAATGTAACAGTCTTGATGCGATCTAAATCTAGAATAGACGTAGTGTTATGTTTGTTAGATAGTGAAACTATGAAAGAACTATTACCTACTGGTGGCGTGTTTCACAATCAAACAGACGCTTATCTACAGAAGGTGAATTGAAGTATTAATAATACTCGATTACATACGTATAAATTAGGGATTTATCTGTGTCTACGTATTTAGACTGGATAAGATTTTCTTAATCTATCCTTCTTCAGCGCTTGGAAATACTAATATTCTTGAATTATCTACATCGTCGCCGTCGACGCTAATCACGATCTGCTGCATAATAAATATAATATATTTGCTCCCTATATATATAATGACAAAAGTTTTTTTTTTTTATATCTCCCACGTCGATGGCTAGTCTCCGCTGAGGT
Organism: Orthosia gothica; assembly: GCA_949775005.1. NCBI lineage: Eukaryota > Metazoa > Arthropoda > Insecta > Lepidoptera > Noctuidae > Orthosia > Orthosia gothica. The sequence goes on from OX459057.1 coordinate 281,555, forward strand.
TATCTGCCATAACCGAAACAGGAGGACAGGAAAAGGACAGCATACATTAAACACAATCATTTATACTGTCCTTTATTTAAGTACACGTATGTATTATACTAACTGTACACTAGTCTGCTCTGGTCGCTTCCTAACCTAATTTAATTTCATATTTTTCTATTGTTTCAGGAATCCTAATGTTTTTTGATCTCAACCCCAAGATGGGGTAATTTATAAGACATTCAGTGATTTGGAATACCGTGTTTGTTGAGTGAAGTGAAGAATATAGTTGAACGAGAGACTGACAAATCAGCCGTCATGTATTCTATGAACTATATTGGCAAGTTCATTGCGAACTTCCGCGAGTTCTACAACGAGATCAATGGGGCCACGCTGACGGGCGCCATCGATGTGGTGGTAGTGGAGCAGCCCGACGGCAGCTACACGTGCTCGCCCTTCCACGTGCGCTTCGGGAAGCTCGGCGTGTTGCGCTCCAGATTCAAAGTGGTAAGGTATTAGTTGAATCAGACCCATTCATCTCCCAGTTCACTCCTCCATTCACTCCCTATCATAATACAATTCTAGGATTTATTTGAATTTACAAGATTTTTTTCGCTTGCTCCCAGGTGCGTAGGAGGGTTTTTATATACTTTCCAGATCTTTCAAATTCTTTAACAGTCAGTGTCTACGTGATTTTCGCCCATTCATTTTGGTTGTGGAGACTGCAAGAATGTGTCGCGTAATTATTATAAGTAAATATAGCATCTGAGACGTGAATGAATTGTGCTTTTTTGGTTATCCATGCGCGCACGTTGAAAATAATGTATCAGCTGTTTAAGGCGGTACCCCGAGCAAAACGCCGCGCAAGCCGTTTTTTGTGCTGTTTTTAGGAGCTATCTACTCGTTATTTAAAAAGAAATATCAATTAATAAAAATACATTAAATTTCTACATAATATTGATTCTAAAATGGTAGATTTAGTTTTTTTTTAAATGTTGTATATATTTCACTAATCTACTTTCAAAAAAACATAAAAATGAGAAATAATTATTGATATTATGCATCTCCTCGTAAAGTGTTCATTGATTATTTTTTGTACTAACACTAATGGATAGACAATTTAATAACGAACATTTTTGTAGAAATATTTTTTTCAAAAGACCAAAATTCGATTTTATAAAGATTTTAATCTAAAATCTGGGCGAATTCACTACTGTAATTCATGCGCCACCAGTGCCGCTAGACCAATAGGAACGCTCATATCTCATGCCGATTTTTTGGTCAGGGTACCGTCTTAATGGGCGACAATAAAGGTAAATAATTACCGACATAAATACGTAAACGACTGGTGTTATATGTTAAATGAGTTCCAAGTCTTATGTTGTATTATTATGCAGTCTTGGTATTGGTGAAACCCATTTGGATCGTTGTTCACGTCACGGTGGAAAAAGCAAGTCGCACGTTGAATGTAAATGCCCACGCGAAGAGTTAAAAGACTTGTTTGGCCTTCAAATCAGTCGTCCAACTAAAACATCTCCTCCATACTGCGACTCCTAGCGACATGCCGCGCCTCTTTATCTCTGTCCGTTTATGGCACGTAACGAATTATTTGCAATAATATGTCGCCGGTTATTTCAATCTCATTAGCATTTACATAGTCTGTGTGTTTGCTTTTTATCATACGTAGTGTTTTAATAGTGTTTTCTGCTAAGAGCAATGTGGGGATTATCCGAGTTCATCTTTGTAAATGTAAATTGAACCACAACTAGTCACAAATGATATTCAAGTTTTACGCAGTACTTGCCTTACCTCTCTAATTCATAAGTAGGTAACGATCATTCAAAATGACAAGTAAATTTTTTATTCGCAAGCTCTCCAAACTCGCAGCAAAAAGTTGTCTCAAGTCGTCAATCATGTACGATTTTGAAGAAATATTATTTTTAAAATTAAATATGTACATTTTGGACTGTTGAAAAGCGGTTACTCAAGATGTCAAGAACGAGATTATAAAAAGTACAAGCAAAGTGGGGTCAAAGACAACAGAACGGAAAGGAAAGTTTTAGTTTTTGTTCACAGTTCATTAGTCACTTTGACTACTTGGACGTCCTCCAGTCATTAGCTCAAAAGCGACAATTGCTGAAACAATCGCTGAAGTGTAACCTAACTCCGACTCCCATACCTTGCGGATCAATCATCTCTGTGATTCATAGTTGAGAAAGACCAGTTGAACAATTTCAGCTTTCGTGAGGCGTCGGCGCTCCGCCACCAGTAGTCACATAGTGATTCGTCCACGTATGAATGTGGCTACTCATTTTATTTTAATCTAGCTGTGTAGACGGAGCTGGCCCGTCCACATTCTTTCTCGATGCTCTCTCAGTTTACGCTCCATGCACGCGTCTGCGTCTAGATTTTTCGCTGATTATACACGTACTTACAAACCAAACATTTCGCTGTTAGCGAATAAATATAAATTATATGAAACAACATTTAAATATGTTTTAAGATTAAGATTTGTAGGTAATGTGTTTTAAATTTCTGTGTGAATAATGATTTGTAAGCTTTGTGAAGCTTGTGTCTATCTAGATAGTAAACTATCTATAACCACTTATTAATAAAGTCGTTAGTAAATATATTTTTAATATTTTTGGTCCATTGTATAGTGGTATATTAGGGTACATTGCCAAAATGAGCTGAAGAATCTGCGTCTTACTCGCTTCGGGTGAACATTGGAATAATGCCAAAGTAGGATACCATTCTCACCGAGACTGAAGCAAATTTGGCACAAATATTTTCTTCACCCACCTGTTAATTTTTAAATTGTCTTGTTTCCATTATATTATATTCTGTAATCAGACTTTTCATGTTATTTAAATAACCTTATCCCTGGACGTTACAAAGCCGTCAAAGTCTTGTAATTGAATGAATTATATGAATCCGGACGCTACGTGAATGAGTTGCCAATTATTTGAAAAGGTTAATATTTTATTACGCCGAGTACGATGTTTAAATCTCACTCAGTGTAAACTGAGCGCACTAAACGAATGAAAACTCGTATTTTCACTTACAGTACATTTTATGTGAAATATAATTAGTCGAATCTATTTCAGTTTAATTTCCACGTCATAACAAAAAGATTGTTGTCTGGCTAGTTGCTTAGACCACTTCTTGTTGGTTTTAAACTTGCTGTTTCTGATTGTATAACATTGCAATTAAAATACCTCGAAGCAACACACATAATAAGCACAGATTGTGTTAACTCAAGCCTGATCTTGACGTGCAGGTGGATCTAGAGCTGAACGGTGAGCCGTTGGACATTCACATGAAGCTGGGGGAGTCTGGCGAGGCCTTTTTCGTGGAGGAGGTGGGCGAGAACGAGGCCGAGTGCTCGGCGCACCTCGCCACGTCGCCCATCCCCGCGGCGCGCTTCGACGAGCTGTACGAGCCGCGCCGGCGGAACTCGCTCTCCGTCGTCGAACCCGACCATGGACAAGCCTCTGATTATACCAAGAGAAGGTACTTTCATAACTCCTTAAAAATCAAACAATACCAAGCTTTTTCTTGAATATTTATCTATATATAAGACTTATCATGAAAATAAAGTAATCATAGCAAAGCATGTTTGTTCAACGTCGAATAATATTATGGGTAGAATGGAAAGTTTCTATTTGTTAAATATCACAATTACATTGCGTGCAAATGTTCGAAAGCGAATTTGCCAATCCATCAGCATTATGCACACTAGCGATTATGATAATTGTGACTGCACCATAACACTAACTCACTTATCCACGCCACACTTGATCCTGACGCCGTCAGATTATCATAAAAGCATAACCATGCTGTTTTTATTCTACAGATACACAGCTGACGGACAATCAATGCAGAAACCTGACTTAAGTAAGATAACTAAAAATACTACCAAAGAGGACAACACAAATAATGATGATTTATTTGAGATGGATGGCCTGGACGAGGTGGCTGACAAGCTAGACCGCGCGCCACGCACGTTCGCGGCCGCGCAGCTCGGCGGCGCCCACAGCGCCCACAGCGCCCACAGCGCGGCGCAGCAGGCGGTGCAGCAGATCAGCGCGCACAACGACTTCCGGCCCATCGAGGCCGTGCCCTCCGTGCCCTCCAACCAGGACGAGGTCAAACCGAACGGTGGCAATGGAAAGAAAAAGAAGAAGACTAGGAAAGCGAGTTCAAAGAAGCACCAAAGAAAGTCGTCGAGCAGTTCTCAGTCGAGCCAGTCGGACCGCGCGGGCTCGGAGCAGCGCGGCTCGCAGCCCGCGCCCATCCCCAACGTCACCGAAATCAACTTCTACAGCGACACCGAGGTCCACGTGCCAACGCTCAGGTAACTCGTTACAACCCCTGACGCCATTGAAATCGTCTCCTTCGCGCGCCCTCAGCGCATGCAGTACCATGTGTCCATGCCCGTTGTTGAGCTAGTGGCCTCGTTTCAGTGAAGAGATGTCCAACCTCAAGCTGAGCGGCGACAACCGCATCCCGCTGGCGTTGTCCGACACAGCGTTTGAGGTGCACGCCGCCCCCAGAAACGCGTAATAATCTATAATGAATAACATTCGTTCACTTATACGCTTGCAACAAGCACGACTCAGTTCATCGTATCGTTAGTTCGCAGTAGTATTGAGACAATCAACGTCATAGCTGTCGTAAGTTGTTCGCAATCACGCTTGTCGTAAAGTTATTATTTGATCATAGTTAGCGTACTCGTAGTGCACGGCTCTATACTTAACCTACTATCCCGCTGTCTTCATTAAGATGTCGATGTTCGCACTTTTTCGTGTCGCTCCTGTTTACTCCGCCACCACAGTAGACACTACTTAATTACATCCTTTCATCACACTTTATATTTTTATCAAGTAATTTAGTGGTAGTGAAAAATTCGTATACGCTTAAAACGAATAAATCTATCTTTACCTCAAAAAGATAATATATCTCATCAAAGCAAACCAATAAATAGGTAATAACGTATTTATTTTCGTCGCATTGTGTCAATACGGCTGATATTAATCAAAGGATTTAGTTACGATATGAGTCAGGGCGGAGATGAGTCAACTCACAATTAATTGGGTATTCTAAAGTCTAAAGTACATTCCTCTGTATCCAAGTTCGTCGTATGCAATTTTAAAGCAACTATTTAATAATAATTGGATGGCCTCTATTTGCAGTTACGTGTTTAACGTTATTATTAGTTATTATAATAGAGCGATACTTGGCTAATTAATAGCAGAATCCGAAATGAAAACTTATCTTAATTATGAAGCCCTGAATTTATTTTCAATCCTTGCTAGTGATCCGAGTCATGTTTTCTTATTAGAGCATTTGTAAGTAGCGAGGTTATGACAGAGCCTCTTCGTTCTGCAGGTGGGTTGCAATGGTGTAATGCTCTATTGTTGGTCGTACAGAGGCTCGCGCAGCGGCACGCCGGTGCAGTCGGACACGGAGGTGGAGCTGGCGGCGCGCCAGGGCGACAAGGCGGCGCAGTCGTGGCGCTGGGGCGAGCTGCCCGAGCCGCCCGTGCGCGCGGAGCCCGCCCCCCAGGCGGCCGCGCTGAGCTCGGACGAGGAGCGGCCCGGGCGGCGCGGCGTGCTCAGCGGCATGTTCCGCTTCATGGCGCGCGACGACGTGCCGGCCGAGGGCGTGTACCTGGACGAGCTGGACCGCGGCCAGGTCGACCCTGATCTCTACTTCCCGAAGCACCACGCTGACAGATATCGATCTGGTGAGATCATTTGTAACTTCTATATCGGTGGCTTGGTACGAGCAGTGCCAAGACCGTTTTTGACACATCAAGTTTTGTATTAGAGAAAATAATAAAATTTAAATATTGACGCAAAAAATACATACATCAAATTTTTATTTGCCAAAAAATGACTCTGTTACTCTTGAACCAAGCTGCGAAAATCGTCACTTAAGTATGGTTTAGTCGCACCCCGTTGACTGGCAGCACTAACCCCGTGTGTGCGCAGGCGCAGGCGCAGCGCACAGCTCGCACGCGGCGGCCGGCCCCTCGGAGGAGGAGTACGAGTCCGGCAACGGGCCGTCGCTGCCGCAGTCCCCAGCCTCGCTGCCGCCCACACTGGACTCCGATGACGATGAGAAACTACTAGCCAAGTAAGGATGAAATACTGTTCTGAATCAACAATATAATCGACCAGATCTACTACGGAAAGTCCTCATTTTTATACATTGAATTTACAGATAGCTAAGTTTGTAGACATTTTGCTAGAATAATTTCTCTGGCATTGACTAACCACTACCTGTTCCTCCAGAGGTCAAGTAGGCGTGTACGTGCAAGAAGAGCACGTGTCGCGAGCGCTGTCGTTCGAGGAGTTCTGTGAGCGGGGCGGCGCGCTGGCGGCCGAGGGGCGGCTGGTGGTGCGCCTGGGCGGCCGGGCCATGCCCTGGCGCAGCGCCGGGCCGCTGCTGCTCTCGCTACTGGCCTACAGGCGCCCGCTGCCTAACGTGAGTTACTACCTCACTTGCATACATCATTTCGCTGGCGGCCGAGGGGCGGCTGGTGGTGCGCCTGGGCGGCCGGGCCATGCCCTGGCGCAGCGCCGGGCCGCTGCTGCTCTCGCTACTGGCCTACAGGCGCCCGCTGCCTAACGTGAGTTACTACCTCACTTGCATACATCATTTCGCTGGCGGCCGAGGGGCGGCTGGTGGTGCGCCTGGGCGGCCGGGCCATGCCCTGGCGCAGCGCCGGGCCGCTGCTGCTCTCGCTACTGGCCTACAGGCGCCCGCTGCCTAACGTGAGTTACTACCTCACTTGCATACATCATTTCGCTGGCGGCCGAGGGGCGGCTGGTGGTGCGCCTGGGCGGCCGGGCCATGCCCTGGCGCAGCGCCGGGCCGCTGCTGCTCTCGCTACTGGCCTACAGGCGCCCGCTGCCTAACGTGAGTTACTACCTCACTTGCATACATCATTTCGCTGGCGGCCGAGGGGCGGCTGGTGGTGCGCCTGGGCGGCCGGGCCATGCCCTGGCGCAGCGCCGGGCCGCTGCTGCTCTCGCTACTGGCCTACAGGCGCCCGCTGCCTAACGTGAGTTACTACCTCACTTGCATACATCATTTCGCTGGCGGCCGAGGGGCGGCTGGTGGTGCGCCTGGGCGGCCGGGCCATGCCCTGGCGCAGCGCCGGGCCGCTGCTGCTCTCGCTACTGGCCTACAGGCGCCCGCTGCCTAACGTGAGTTACTACCTCACTTGCATACATCATTTCGCTGGCGGCCGAGGGGCGGCTGGTGGTGCGGCCGGGCCATGCCCTGGCGCAGCGCCGGGCCGCTGCTGCTCTCGCTACTGGCCTACAGGCGCCCGCTGCCTAACGTGAGTTACTACCTCACTTGCATACATCATTTCGCTGGCGGCCGAGGGGCGGCTGGTGGTGCGCCTGGGCGGCCGGGCCATGCCCTGGCGCAGCGCCGGGCCGCTGCTGCTCTCGCTACTGGCCTACAGGCGCCCGCTGCCTAACGTGAGTTACTACCTCACTTGCATACATCATTTCGCTGGCGGCCGAGGGGCGGCTGGTGGTGCGCCTGGGCGGCCGGGCCATGCCCTGGCGCAGCGCCGGGCCGCTGCTGCTCTCGCTACTGGCCTACAGGCGCCCGCTGCCTAACGTGAGTTACTACCTCACTTGCATACATCATTTCGCTGGCGGCCGAGGGGCGGCTGGTGGTGCGCCTGGGCGGCCGGGCCATGCCCTGGCGCAGCGCCGGGCCGCTGCTGCTCTCGCTACTGGCCTACAGGCGCCCGCTGCCTAACGTGAGTTACTACCTCACTTGCATACATCATTTCGCTGGCGGCCGAGGGGCGGCTGGTGGTGCGCCTGGGCGGCCGGGCCATGCCCTGGCGCAGCGCCGGGCCGCTGCTGCTCTCGCTACTGGCCTACAGGCGCCCGCTGCCTAACGTGAGTTACTACCTCACTTGCATACATCATTTCGCTGGCGGCCGAGGGGCGGCTGGTGGTGCGCCTGGGCGGCCGGGCCATGCCCTGGCGCAGCGCCGGGCCGCTGCTGCTCTCGCTACTGGCCTACAGGCGCCCGCTGCCTAACGTGAGTTACTACCTCACTTGCATACATCATTTCGCTGGCGGCCGAGGGGCGGCTGGTGGTGCGCCTGGGCGGCCGGGCCATGCCCTGGCGCAGCGCCGGGCCGCTGCTGCTCTCGCTACTGGCCTACAGTCGCCCGCTGCCTAACGTGAGTTACTACCTCACTTGCATACATCATTTCGCTGGCGGCCGAGGGGCGGCTGGTGGTGCGCCTGGGCGGCCGGGCCATGCCCTGGCGCAGCGCCGGGCCGCTGCTGCTCTCGCTACTGGCCTACAGGCGCCCGCTGCCTAACGTGAGTTACTACCTCACTTGCATACATCATTTCGCTGGCGGCCGAGGGGCGGCTGGTGGTGCGCCTGGGCGGCCGGGCCATGCCCTGGCGCAGCGCCGGGCCGCTGCTGCTCTCGCTACTGGCCTACAGGCGCCCGCTGCCTAACGTGAGTTACTACCTCACTTGCATACATCATTTCGCTGGCGGCCGAGGGGCGGCTGGTGGTGCGCCTGGGCGGCCGGGCCATGCCCTGGCGCAGCGCCGGGCCGCTGCTGCTCTCGCTACTGGCCTACAGGCGCCCGCTGCCTAACGTGAGTTACTACCTCACTTGCATACATCATTTCGCTGGCGGCCGAGGGGCGGCTGGTGGTGCGCCTGGGCGGCCGGGCCATGCCCTGGCGCAGCGCCGGGCCGCTGCTGCTCTCGCTACTGGCCTACAGGCGCCCGCTGCCTAACGTGAGTTACTACCTCACTTGCATACATCATTTCGCTGGCGGCCGAGGGGCGGCTGGTGGTGCGCCTGGGCGGCCGGGCCATGCCCTGGCGCAGCGCCGGGCCGCTGCTGCTCTCGCTACTGGCCTACAGGCGCCCGCTGCCTAACGTGAGTTACTACCTCACTTGCATACATCATTTCGCTGGCGGCCGAGGGGCGGCTGGTGGTGCGCCTGGGCGGCCGGGCCATGCCCTGGCGCAGCGCCGGGCCGCTGCTGCTCTCGCTACTGGCCTACAGGCGCCCGCTGCCTAACGTGAGTTACTACCTCACTTGCATACATCATTTCGCTGGCGGCCGAGGGGCGGCTGGTGGTGCGCCTGGGCGGCCGGGCCATGCCCTGGCGCAGCGCCGGGCCGCTGCTGCTCTCGCTACTGGCCTACAGGCGCCCGCTGCCTAACGTGAGTTACTACCTCACTTGCATACATCATTTCGCTGGCGGCCGAGGGGCGGCTGGTGGTGCGCCTGGGCGGCCGGGCCATGCCCTGGCGCAGCGCCGGGCCGCTGCTGCTCTCGCTACTGGCCTACAGGCGCCCGCTGCCTAACGTGAGTTACTACCTCACTTGCATACATCATTTCGCTGGCGGCCGAGGGGCGGCTGGTGGTGCGCCTGGGCGGCCGGGCCATGCCCTGGCGCAGCGCCGGGCCGCTGCTGCTCTCGCTACTGGCCTACAGGCGCCCGCTGCCTAACGTGAGTTACTACCTCACTTGCATACATCATTTCGCTGGCGGCCGAGGGGCGGCTGGTGGTGCGCCTGGGCGGCCGGGCCATGCCCTGGCGCAGCGCCGGGCCGCTGCTGCTCTCGCTACTGGCCTACAGGCGCCCGCTGCCTAACGTGAGTTACTACCTCACTTGCATACATCATTTCGCTGGCGGCCGAGGGGCGGCTGGTGGTGCGCCTGGGCGGCCGGGCCATGCCCTGGCGCAGCGCCGGGCCGCTGCTGCTCTCGCTACTGGCCTACAGGCGCCCGCTGCCTAACGTGAGTTACTACCTCACTTGCATACATCATTTCGCTGGCGGCCGAGGGGCGGCTGGTGGTGCGCCTGGGCGGCCGGGCCATGCCCTGGCGCAGCGCCGGGCCGCTGCTGCTCTCGCTACTGGCCTACAGGCGCCCGCTGCCTAACGTGAGTTACTACCTCACTTGCATACATCATTTCGCTGGCGGCCGAGGGGCGGCTGGTGGTGCGCCTGGGCGGCCGGGCCATGCCCTGGCGCAGCGCCGGGCCGCTGCTGCTCTCGCTACTGGCCTACAGGCGCCCGCTGCCTAACGTGAGTTACTACCTCACTTGCATACATCATTTCGCTGGCGGCCGAGGGGCGGCTGGTGGTGCGCCTGGGCGGCCGGGCCATGCCCTGGCGCAGCGCCGGGCCGCTGCTGCTCTCGCTACTGGCCTACAGGCGCCCGCTGCCTAACGTGAGTTACTACCTCACTTGCATACATCATTTCGCTGGCGGCCGAGGGGCGGCTGGTGGTGCGCCTGGGCGGCCGGGCCATGCCCTGGCGCAGCGCCGGGCCGCTGCTGCTCTCGCTACTGGCCTACAGGCGCCCGCTGCCTAACGTGAGTTACTACCTCACTTGCATACATCATTTCAGCCGAAAGACGTCCAGTGCTGTACATAGGCCTCCACCAGGTGTCGCCAAATCGACCGGTCCTATGCATCTATAAAACTAGAGTGATACAGAACCTTTATTTTTCTCATATTTTTTTATCAACATTTGCAACCCCACATCTCAATTATACATACACACGCCTTAATCCCATGGAGGTAGACAGAAACTACAGAACCCCACCCACTACGACCCTTAAATAGTACTTTAGCTTTGTTTACGTTCATGTATCTGGTCATATTCTGTTAATCTGGTTTCTTACGGCGCGTAATATCACGAGTCAAGCTGTGCCGAATTGATTTGAACGCAACGCACCTGAAAATGAACGTGTTCTATACCGCGGGACCGCCCGCGCTTGTTATGTTACCGCCACTTAGCGGATCTAGCCAGCTTCATACGTACTACGCACCAATAAGGTCGATGTATATCCTAGGGCGTCCCCTTAAGTCTCCTTTGCCACAAATAATATAATACGAGCATCATTTGTAAATACCTTTCGTTAGTTGCCTTTCATTCATCCCATCATCATGAACATGGTCTACAGAGTATTCTATGTATTCCATAATTGGGATGGTTTTATTACAAAATATTTTCAATTTCGTTTCCAGCGTGTTCTGGAGTCCCTAGAGAAGACCGAGAAGGACGAGTCTCAGCCGCGCGCGGACAGCACAGCCAAGTCTCAGCCGCGCGGCTACTCCTGGTGGAGCTGGCGACGCTCCACCTCCGACGCCAAGCAGTGAGTCACTTATTATGTTCTGGAGTCCCTAGAGAAGGACGAGTCTCAGCCGCGCGGCTACTCCTGGTGGAGCTGGCGACGCTCCACCTCCGACGCCAAGCAGTGAGTCACTTATTATGTTCTGGAGTCCCTAGAGAAGGACGAGTCTCAGCCGCGCGGCTACTCCTGGTGGAGCTGGCGACGCTCCACCTCCGACGCCAAGCAGTGAGTCACTTATTATGTTCTGGAGTCCCTAGAGAAGGACGAGTCTCAGCCGCGCGGCTACTCCTGGTGGAGCTGGCGACGCTCCACCTCCGACGCCAAGCAGTGAGTCACTTATTATGTTCTGGAGTCCCTAGAGAAGGACGAGTCTCAGCCGCGCGGCTACTCCTGGTGGAGCTGGCGACGCTCCACCTCCGACGCCAAGCAGTGAGTCACTTATTATGTTCTGGAGTCCCTAGAGAAGGACGAGTCTCAGCCGCGCGGCTACTCCTGGTGGAGCTGGCGACGCTCCACCTCCGACGCCAAGCAGTGAGTCACTTATTATGTTCTGGAGTCCCTAGAGAAGGACGAGTCTCAGCCGCGCGGCTACTCCTGGTGGAGCTGGCGACGCTCCACCTCCGACGCCAAGCAGTGAGTCACTTATTATGTTCTGGAGTCCCTAGAGAAGGACGAGTCTCAGCCGCGCGGCTACTCCTGGTGGAGCTGGCGACGCTCCACCTCCGACGCCAAGCAGTGAGTCACTTATTATGTTCTGGAGTCCCTAGAGAAGGACGAGTCTCAGCCGCGCGGCTACTCCTGGTGGAGCTGGCGACGCTCCACCTCCGACGCCAAGCAGTGAGTCACTTATTATGTTCTGGAGTCCCTAGAGAAGGACGAGTCTCAGCCGCGCGGCTACTCCTGGTGGAGCTGGCGACGCTCCACCTCCGACGCCAAGCAGTGAGTCACTTATTATGTTCTGGAGTCCCTAGAGAAGGACGAGTCTCAGCCGCGCGGCTACTCCTGGTGGAGCTGGCGACGCTCCACCTCCGACGCCAAGCAGTGAGTCACTTATTATGTTCTGGAGTCCCTAGAGAAGGACGAGTCTCAGCCGCGCGGCTACTCCTGGTGGAGCTGGCGACGCTCCACCTCCGACGCCAAGCAGTGAGTCACTTATTATGTTCTGGAGTCCCTAGAGAAGGACGAGTCTCAGCCGCGCGGCTACTCCTGGTGGAGCTGGCGACGCTCCACCTCCGACGCCAAGCAGTGAGTCACTTATTATGTTCTGGAGTCCCTAGAGAAGGACGAGTCTCAGCCGCGCGGCTACTCCTGGTGGAGCTGGCGACGCTCCACCTCCGACGCCAAGCAGTGAGTCACTTATTATGTTCTGGAGTCCCTAGAGAAGGACGAGTCTCAGCCGCGCGGCTACTCCTGGTGGAGCTGGCGACGCTCCACCTCCGACGCCAAGCAGTGAGTCACTTATTATGTTCTGGAGTCCCTAGAGAAGGACGAGTCTCAGCCGCGCGGCTACTCCTGGTGGAGCTGGCGACGCTCCACCTCCGACGCCAAGCAGTGAGTCACTTATTATGTTCTGGAGTCCCTAGAGAAGGACGAGTCTCAGCCGCGCGGCTACTCCTGGTGGAGCTGGCGACGCTCCACCTCCGACGCCAAGCAGTGAGTCACTTATTATGTTCTGGAGTCCCTAGAGAAGGACGAGTCTCAGCCGCGCGGCTACTCCTGGTGGAGCTGGCGACGCTCCACCTCCGACGCCAAGCAGTGAGTCACTTATTATGTTCTGGAGTCCCTAGAGAAGGACGAGTCTCAGCCGCGCGGCTACTCCTGGTGGAGCTGGCGACGCTCCACCTCCGACGCCAAGCAGTGAGTCACTTATTATGTTCTGGAGTCCCTAGAGAAGGACGAGTCTCAGCCGCGCGGCTACTCCTGGTGGAGCTGGCGACGCTCCACCTCCGACGCCAAGCAGTGAGTCACTTATTATGTTCTGGAGTCCCTAGAGAAGGATGAATCTGACACACTGCATCAATTCGCCGTGTAAAGCCTTCCCATTCGAATGTCAAAAACTTTCAGTTATGATTTGTATTTATGGATAATTTGAAAGCTACTATCACTTTGTTCCTTTCGAGACGATATTACAGTTATTCATTTCTCCTTCATATTTCAGCGAGTCTTCGCCCCCTAAAGATGATGTCATGCCAAAAGAAACCGTGGCACAGATTGAGACGACGTCGGAACCTAAAACTGTAACCATTCGTGAACCACTCGAGGAGAAGCAGAACTCTCTAGAAGAGAAACAACCAGATGATGCAAGAGAATTAGATATTGTTGAGGAAATGGACCCCAGAGAGTTTCTTGGAGATGGACCGCAATCACTGCCACAGATTATCGAAACTCAAGATCAAGGTAATAATCATATGCATTAAAAAAAACGCAATCCGATTTTTTATGACACATTCTAGAACGTGTTATTCGTTTTATGTTCACAGTTGACCGGCACGACCACAGCTCGTCGGATTCCGATCAAGAAGGACACGTCAAGAGGCCTGGTCGCAGACATTCATCCTTCAGAAAAACTCTACGACTGTCTTCGGATCAAATTGTAAGGCCTTCACTTTAGAGTTATAAAGGAATGTTTATCTATGATTAAGATTAAAAATTTTAATATTCTAATATTGTTTAATTTTCTTCTAGAAAAAGCTAAATCTCCGCGAAGGCATGAATGAAATGGTGTTCAGCGTGACGACGGCCTACCAGGGCACCACGCGCTGCAAGTGCAACGTGTTCCGCTGGAGGCACGACGACAAGGTGGTCATCTCCGACATCGACGGCACCATCACCAAGTAATCACTAACCACTAATATTATTCAACATTAGATATAATATCATTTGTATTCATTAAATGATTCATTGTTCAGGTCTGATGTTCTGGGACACATCTTCCCACTGGTGGGAAAGGATTGGGCGCAGTCGGGCGTAGCGCAACTGTTTACTAAGATCAAGAATAATGGCTACCAGTTACTGTACTTGTCTGCCAGAGCTATCGGACAAGCGAGGGTGAGTACAATGAAAAGTTATTGTCTGAGGATATTATCTTTTGTTAGTTTTTGACACTGTTCTTGTCCGTTCATCACTTATCTAAGAACAAAAGTAACATTGTGTGGTGTACAGAGAAGACAGCTTGGCATATAAAGTGCAGTGAACCGCACGCATGGTAACACATTTGGTTTGTTTTTGAAAGTACCTAGTATTTAATTAGCAGCAACGGTGGTTTTTGCAGTTCAAGTGTTGCTACTGATGTGTGTGGTTGGAGTGATAGCGGAATAAACCCTTATTGGCATGTTAACTTCTGACCGCGGCTTCGGCCGCGTGGTACGTTGAAAAAAAATACAAGCAGACATATTTATATTTCCTCCCGCCGCGGCCTCCAACCCGCAGCCGCGATGCCTTCCATACCACATCGCGGCCCGTCTCAGTTGCGATGTCGCCTAGGCAACACCGAGAGACCGAGACCTAGACCTACCGCTACGTCGTAGGCTTATCGGCAAAAGCCCTGATGAGCGGCCTGTCCTCGGGTTCCTCTTCGCTTCACCGTAGTTGTCCAAGCCACGGCTACTGAGCTCCCCCGCCTCGTCAATGCGGGAACCCTCCGGGGGGAGAAAGCTCCGCCCTACCCCAGCCAGACTCCTATCGCAGATCGGACAGAAAATACTCGGATGTTGTTGCTGGTCACCCCAAGGTACCTCCACGAGACAACGTCATTACATCTAGCCACGTAGAAAACCCTCAACAATATGTAGCAGCCTTGGAACAACTCTTAATTAAACAAAATGAACAAATCGACCTTCTCCTACAACAAATCAGTACCCTAATGGGCTAACTGACTACCGTCATCACTAAAATAACACCATAAATGCCTCCTCTACAAATCGCAATCTGGAACATCAATTGATTGGCTCCCAATGTCCAAGAGTTGGAGACTTTAATGAAAGCCAACAAACTAGACGCCGTATTTATTTCAGAGTCGCACGGGACGTCCAGAAGCTCGTTCCGTATCAAAGGATATAACATTTACCACTGTCCCCATCCTGATGGTGGTGCGCATGCTGGCTCAGCGCTGGCCATTAGAGCGAACCTGAGACATTCACTGATATAATCATATTCTACAGCGCATATACAAGCTACTTCTGTTAGATTGGAGGACCGAGCAGGCCCAATTATGCTATCCTCAATTTACTGCCCACCAAGACACAAAATAACTTCAGACTTGTTTAAAACCTACTTCAATACTCTTGGCCATAGGTTTATTGCAGGAGGTGACTGGAATGCCAAACATACATTTTGGGGATCCCGCTGTACCAGCACTCGTGGGAGCGATTTGAAACGTTGTGTCGTTGAAAATCACTTAAAACCGATATCTGCAGGTGAGGCTACCTACTGGCCTAGTGACCCAAGGATACTGCCAGATCTCTTGGATTTTGCTTAAACACTACTATCGAGACAAGTCTAGACGGGTCATATTCTCACAATTAGCACTAGTGAGCTTACTCGGGATATTACTGAGTCTCTGACGAATAACCATACTCACTGGGACGGCTTCTTCGTACCTCAATGCAAACTTTACTGCAACTATTCCACTGAAGAACCAAAATGATGTAGATAACGCCTGCAGATATCTCACTAACGTCATTCAAGTGGCTGTCTGGTCTGGATCAACACACCCTCCCGGCTCAAAGGTCACACCAACCACTCTCATCCACCAGACATAATGCAAAATGGGCAAGATCAGACTTGGAAAAGGCCGAGATATTCGCAACGCTGTCCTCTGTATTCAAACCCAACGAGAGTGTTGTTAATGAACATGAAATTGACGCAATATTGGAACAAGACTTGTATGCCTATTGTACCCACAACAGCTAAAGAAATAGCGAAGGAAATTATAATACTCACAACGGATCTTTGTGGCTCTGAATTGGCTGCAAGAGGCTGCGCACTAGCTATTTTTGTGTCAATATTGAAAGTGAAAATAGTATTGTATAACTGTCTCTTTCGCATACGCATACGTTTGTCGCATCATCCTATCTCGTTTACTCTATGCAGTTAATCTGTTTCGTGCGCAATAGTTGACAGTGACAACTTCAGAGCCACAAAGATCCGTTGTGAGTATTATAGACTTGCTGAACATGAGAAAAGCCCCGGGATTTGACCTGATCACGCCTTGCATACCTAAAAATCTTCCCAGCAAATGCGTTTCTTTCCTAGCTAGTTTGTTCAACGCAATCTTTCGAACATCTCACTTTCCTGACCTGTGGAAAATCTCCGAAGTTGTTATGATCCATAAATTAGGCAAACCTGAACACGAGGCCTTGTCTTATCGGCCGATAAGCCTAACGCTTGTACTCTCCAAACTGTGGGAGAGGATATTCCTCAGGCGTCTAAAACCGCGCATGATGATGTTCCGTCTCACCAGGTTGGCTTTCGGAAACTTACTCAACAATAGAACGGGTTCACCGAGTTTACCAAACAGGAAGGCAGGCTTTCGGACGTAAAAAGTACTGCTCAGCGGCATTCCTTGATGTTCAGCAAGCCTTTGACCGTGTCTGGCACAAAGGATTGCTGGCTAAAGTGAAGGAAAAACTTCCACACTCAATGTTCCTGCTCATCCAGTCGTATTTATCCGACCATTGCTTCCAAGTGAAACAGGGCGAAGCAAGATCAAGATTGATTGAAGCAAAAACTGCTGAACCACAAGGATCTGTTCTTGGCCCAGTGTTGTTCAATATCTTTACATAAGATCTACCCACATTGGATGGCATAACACAATAACAACATACGCCGACGACATAGCCTATCTATCAGTTGATGACAACTCAGAAATGGCCAGCAAAAGATGCCAAAAACTACTTGACGAAACTCATAAATGAAGTGGCGAATACGTGCGAGTGCATCCAAGTCTAATCATATCACCTTCACGCTTAGGAACGGAAACACCCCACCTGTTAGACTTGGGTCATGACGCCCTACCACACACAGATTGTGTAAAGTATCTTGGCTTCCACTTGGATAGGCGCCTAACATGGAAGCATCACATTAAACATAAGAGAGATGAGATAAACCACAAGTTCCGCAACCTGTATTTGGCTCATGGGCCATACGCTTGGCTAGTTAGATACGGGATACAATTGTGGGGCGTTGCCAGCCAAACCAACATACTCTGTCTGCAAAGAGTGCAAAATGGTATCCTAAGATCAATAGCAAATGCACCTTGGTTTGCTAGGAATGACGAAATCCACGACTATCTACAAATGCCATCAGTAAACTCTGAAATCGAGCGATACAAAAGACAACACGAGGCACGCCATCCTCGCATCCAAACCCAATAGCTACTGAACTGTTAAACCCGACAGCGGTGGTAAAAAGGCTGAAGAAGAACCACCTTCAATAAGTGGGAGGCGCAGCACCGGCTTCGCCACCACAACGCCATTTGTCATGGAACGAATTCGCTTATGGTCCGACGACCGATTAAAAAAAGGTTAAATAAAAAAAAAGAATCAATTTTAAATGATCCGTTCAAATAATCTTTGAAATGTGAATTAAGAGCCCTATCTAATCTACACATATAATAAAATTGGAGTGTCTGTTTGTAATATTGAAATAACCGTTTTTTAATACATGTATATGAATATGGGTGTCCCAGAAATCGACGTCAAGCCGTAAATGGGTGATAGACCAAGTTATAACAGTTCTCAGAAAAATACGAAAAAAAATCTATCTCATGTTTTAAAAAAATTATGTTCACTTTAAAAATTTACTAAAAAAATCAATCCCTGTAATGGTTCTTTATCTCCAATTGCTACAAATCCCATAATTTATCAATTTTTTTTATTATTATGTAATCTTGAATAATGCTTGTGTAGATTTTTGCCTAAAATTTAAAGCCAACTCCTCCTACATAGAAGAAAATTAAACTTTTTTCAAAACCAAATTATTCAAATTTACTGTTTCGCCCAACTTTAACTGACTGTACTGAAAAAAAAATGTACTACGCTAGTTTGGCAAGTAACATGAAAAATTGGCGCATTTAATAAGGATTCAAAAATGGTGTAACACTTGCTAGATTACGTTTTCAATAATTGGTCAAATTTTTTTTTGTAAATAGTATCGGTTTTTCACCCAGATCATCGAGTTTTTATTAATGTGCACCGTTCACTATCAGAGGGACGATTCCCTAACCAAGTACATGGTGAAGGAAGACATCGTAATCCGTACGAAGACGTCGTACTACAAGCAGTCCAAGAAGACCCAAGTGCTTCTGTACGTGGAATCGAAACAAGCACAGGTGTATCTAAGAGTACCGCCCACCGAATCTTAAAAAAGAACGAGTTCCACCCGTATCATGTACAGCGAGTACAATCATTACTGCCACGGGATTACGCTCCCAGAGATGCGTTTTGCCAAAGGATGCTAGAAAGGCACAGAGAAGACCCTCGATTCTTAGAGAAGATTTTATGGACCGATGAGTCAACATTTAAAAAAGATGGCTACATGAATTTGCACAATTTGCAAGATCTTTATGAGAAAAGATTTTTATGAGAAATCTGGTCCTGACTTAAAGTAAAAAGGTTGAGCCACTATCATAACTTTGCTCTTAAATTACGTAAAATTTCGATTTCTTATCTCGCTCACACTTCGTAAAATGACTCTCTCCGTCTCTATCGAACTAGAAACGGAGTTTAGCAAAGCTTTAGGTAAGCTAAAGTCATTTTAAGGAAGTATGGACATTTTGGGTAAAAACCGATACTATTTACAAAAAAAAATTTGACCAATTATTGAAAACGTAATCTAGCAAGTGTTACACCATTTTTGAATCCTTATTAAATGCGCCAATTTTTCATGTTACTTGCCAAACTAGCGTAGTACATTTTTTTTTTCAGTACAGTCAGTTAAAGTTGGGCGAAACAGTAAATTTGAATAATTTGGTTTTGAAAAAGTTTAATTTTCTTCTAAGTAGGAGGAGTTGGCTTTAAATTTTAGGCAAAAATCTACACAAGCATTATTCAAGATTACATAATAATAAAAAAAATTGATAAATTATGGGATTTGTAGCAATTGGAGTTAAAGAACCATTACAGGGATTGATTTTTTTAGTAAATTTTTAAAGTGAACATAATTTTTTAAAAACATGAGATAGATTTTTATTCGTATTTTTCTGAGAACTGTTATAACTTGGTCTATCACCCATTTACGGCTTGACGTCGATTTCTGGGACACCCTGTATATACGGTACATACACCAAAATAACATTTTTTACAATTTTTGTCTGTCCGTCTCAATCTCTGAAATGGCTGGACCGATTTTAAAAATTCTTTCACCGTTGGGAAGCTACACTATCCCCGGGTGACATAGGCTACTTTTTATCCCTGTATTCCCACGGGAACCGGAACTACGCGGGTGAAACCGCGAGGCGTCCGCTAGTATTTCATAATTTTGTGCTTAGGAGAATTGATTAAAAAAGAACATAACTTTTATGATAATTTCTAGAAAATGTTAATTTTACCCACAATTCAATAACAAATCGATGCATATCGCGCCATCTAGTGACATTTATTTGAACTGCTGGGACCGCGTGGTTTGGATCAGTCCGCTATATTTGATCGACCGCAGGTGACGCGCGAGTACCTGCGCTCCATCCGCCAGGGCGAGACGTGCCTGCCGGACGGGCCGCTGCTGCTCAACCCCACGTCGCTGCTGCGCGCCTTCCACCGCGAGGTCATCGAGAAGAAGCCCGAGGAGTTCAAGATCCAGTGCCTCGCCGACATCAAGGCGCTGTTCCCGCACGGCTCCAACCCCTTCTACGCGGGCTATGGCAACAGAGTCAATGTGAGTGTCGACTGTCGAATGCGTGCCCTCGAACATATGCTCATTACATTTCAAAACTTGCCGATAATAATCCAATGTACCACACCTTCGTCCCACACAACTGTCTTGTAGATTAGCCACAGTCATTATGATACAGGCCATGATAAATGTGTTTTTCTTTGCAGGACGTGTGCGCATACCAAGCCGTTGGCATTCCGATCGTGAGAATTTTCACTATCAATTATAAGGGCGAATTAAAACATGAACTGACACAGACATTCCAATCCACGTAAGTATCTTCTCACTCATACAAGCTTTCCGTCACGTTCTGGTTCACGTTGCCTAGTCACTAACACCATATTGTACTCACTGTACTGAGTATTATATTTTTATTTCAGTTACAACGTGCAAAGTGACATGGTCGATGATTTCTTCCCACCACAGCAAACTGAAATAGTAGTTAGCTAGCGCGAGGTTTAGGAGTCAAAATTACATAAGTTTAGTTCTGAGAGTAGCGAGCTCACGATATTAAGCCGGTAAGCCGAATGGACTGACTTGTAAGGCTTGGTCACGTTTGCGGCCGCACTTCATTCATGTTCGAAAACAAAATTATTAATACCATGTAACCAAAATTTTCTTTAACGCCATAACTAGCTGGATACTAAAATAACTGACAATAACTTGCAATCATCGACATGTCATCTGTCTCTGTCTGTTTTCTGTGTTGGTTTTTGTCTTCGGGTCTTTTGTTTATAATTATAATCTTTCACTTTCCTGATGCACAAAATTCTTCAAACTCGTTATGTTTCATCACCATAATACATAAACAAACTGACAAGAAACAAAGAAACGTGTTTCTCAATCATTGTGTTTGTATGCCAACAAACCATATTTGTATGTGTAAAGGTGCTAAATGTATGTGAATGTAAAGTAACAACACTTCCACCTGAATGTTATTTCAAGTCTGTTTGGTCTCTTTGTGACTTTCACGATAGACCAGTGAACAAAAAAATGTATCACTCTTTCTATCGATGTTTTAAACAGCATGGGCAATGTTTTCTATAATAATCTTTGAAACAAGAAATTTGTAAAAAAAAAGACTGGTGTGTTCCACAACCAACCACCAATGTAGATAGTGTGTAACAAAGAAGAGACATAAGCCTTTGTGATTAACTGGTACATCTACTTGCCGAATGATTGAGAGCACATATGATTGTGTTCTTCAAAATATTTACGAGCTTATAAAAGTGCTGAATCCTTAATAAATGAACGTGAATATGATTATAAGGACAACCGTTTCCCCCGCAGATACTCGCACATGTCGGTGCTGGTGGACCAGGTGTTCCCGCCGGCGCAGTGCGAGCCCAGCGACGAGTTCTCGCAGACCGTGTACTGGCGCGAGCCGCTCCAGGAGGTCCAGCTGCCTCCCATATCCCCACCGCCACCCAAACATCATTAAACTAATTATAAACTAATTACTATACATCTTCTTCAACTCTAAACTATGTCGCTTATTTTATGCCTACTTTGAACATAAGATTCAATTATATCAATGTGCCTAACTCGGCTTCGCTTACTCCACAATGTAAATGGAAAGGCAAACACTTGAAACTTGGTTATTCCATTATTTAACTAGAATGATAGTTTCATTTGGGCTGCTTTAGATATAGGATGTTTAGTTTCGTACGCGGTTAGTTAAAATATAGAGATAAATAAAATGTAGTGAATACCAAAAACAATATGAAAGCTTAACTTGTAGTATCTCGTGTGTGTTACGTAAGGTTGATAGTTGTCCTGTGATGTGTCTAGCGGAATATTGTTTTGCAAAGTCCTTCTTTACTTTTGCAGTAATGTATGACTTTAGATGAGGTGATTCATATGATTTACAATTAATTCTCTGCAAAGACTGTATACATGCTGGTAAATGGTTTGCAGATTTAGGTTACAAGGAATCAAGTTAAGTTTTGGTTTCGTCGATTATGTAAGCTGTGATGTCGTCGACTGATAACGATGCTTTATTTTTATACTGTGATTACCTATTTGTACGTGCTAAGTTATATTTGTGTTAAAGCAATACACATTCGTAAAATGCAGAGGCGTAGCTTCTGTTACATTTATTATATTCTTTGTAATCAACACATCTTTAATGATTTTGAAACATTGATTTGTAATAGCTAATTATTATGTCGAATTAGAATTTGGTATATTTTTAAAATAATTTATTGTTGTTTCTGTGATTGTTTCAATAAATATTTTCAGAAATAACTAAATATTGTTTTAATGGT
Source organism: Orthosia gothica (assembly GCA_949775005.1). Classification (NCBI taxonomy): domain Eukaryota; kingdom Metazoa; phylum Arthropoda; class Insecta; order Lepidoptera; family Noctuidae; genus Orthosia; species Orthosia gothica. The sequence continues at coordinate 303,833 of OX459057.1, forward strand.
TTTGTTTATTTCGTTGGTAATTGAAGCTATTTGTGCAAATAATTAGGAGTATGCGATATGAGCGGCTTATCAGCGCGTTCTAATCATCACGCGCACAAGGTTCTGGTGAGAAGCGTGTACACGCCGCCGTACACGAGCTCACGCACGCGCACACGCCGCCGTACACGAGCTCACGCACGCGCACACGCCGCCGTACACGAGCTCACGCACTTGCACACGCCGCCGTACACGAGCTCACGCACGCGCACACGCCGCCGTACACGAGCTCACGCACGCGCACACGCCGCCGTACACGAGCTCACGCACGCGCACACGCCGCCGTACACGAGCTCACGCACGCGCACACGCCGCCGTACACGAGCTCACGCACGTGCACACGCCGCCGTACACGAGCTCACGCACTTGCACACGCCGCCGTACACGAGCTCACGCACTTGCACACGCCGCCGTACACGAGCTCACGCACTTGCACACGCCGCCGTACACGAGCTCACGCACTTGCACACGCCGCCGTACACGAGCTCACGCACGTGCACACGCCGCCGTACACGAGCTCACGCACTTGCACACGCCGCCGTACACGAGCTCACGCACGCGCACACGCCGCCGTACACGAGCTCACGCACGCGCACACGCCGCCGTACACGAGCTCACGCACGCGCACACGCCGCCGTACACGAGCTCACGCACTTGCACACGCCGCCGTACACGAGCTCACGCACGTGCACACGCCGCCGTTCACGAGCTCACGCACGTGCACACGCCGCCGTACACGAGCTTACGCACGTGTAATCTTTGCTTTGTCTACAACTTGTCGGTCAATGAGAAATTAACCCTTTCCATGCGGCTGGCGTGATATTTAACGGTGGCCATATTTTTCCGCTGTAACTAAACCTTCGCCATAAACGAGCAGATCATCGAGATAGAGGGCTCTCTTGTGCGGTGGATAGAGAACACAACAGCCTTGTTGTGTGAAATTGTGAAAAAATACTTAAGTAAGTACTTATTATAGTGCGGTGGGTACCACCTCAGCCTTGTTGTGTGAAATTGTGAAAAAATACTTAAGTAAGTACTTATTATAGTGCGGTGGGTACCACCTCAGCCTTGTTGTGTGAAATTGTGAAAAAATACTTAATTAAGTACTTATTATAGTGCGGTGGGTATAGAACACAACAGCCTTGTTGTGTGAAATTGTGAAAAAATACTAAAGTAAGTACTTATTATAGTGCGGTGGGTATAGAACACAACAGCCTTGTGTGAAATTGTGAAAAATACTTAAGTAAGTACTTATTATATACAGGATGAGTTTTTTAAGTGGGCGTGGATGGCCAAATCCGAATCTATCTAAGGAGTCGCGAGAACGATTTTGTGAAAATTATGCTGTGCAGTCGGAGGATACATATTCGCGGGCTGGCTGATCAAAATCTGGTGTATCCTCCGCCTGCACAGCATAATTTTTTCCTTGTTTACGTCTTTTTAGTTCGCTTTTGAAGCAGTCGGGTTTTTTGATTTTTTGATTTAACTTTTTTTATTTATAAGTTTTAGTTAAGTTTTTTTCGAATTAGATACATTTAAACATATAAGTGTTATATATTTTTGAAATCACCTCTTAAAACCCTTTATTTTGATACCCCACACACTGGGTTTGGAAGAAAAAAAAAAATTGGGACGCCACAATTATGGCGCCCAAAATCCGCCATTTTTCTATTGTCCAATTTTAAGGTAGCCTATGACACTCGCAGGGTTAAGACGAATCGATTGACGTATGAATCATCAAAATCGGCCAACGCGTTTGGTCTCTGGAACGCCACATAGGAACAAACATACATAGACTGATAAACACATTACCCTCCTTCGGCAGTCGGGTAAAAACTAACACTGCGTCATTGGATTTTTTAAAAGTCAATATTCCTAGCCAGGAATCGAACCCGTTGATTTTGGAAAAAAACCGGCCAAGTGCGAGTCGGACTCGCGCACGAAGGGCTCCGTACCAATATCGCAAAAAAACGGCAAAAGAATCACGTTTTTTGTATGGGAGCTCCCCATAAATAACAATATTTTTCTGTTTTTAGTATTTGTTGTAATACCGGCTATAGAAATACATCATCTGTAAAAATTTCAACTATTTAGCAATCACGTTCATGAGATACAGCCTGGTGACAGATAGACAGACGGACCGTGGAGTCTTAGTAATAGGGTCCCGTTTTTACCCTTTGGGTACGGAACCCTAAAAACATTATTACACCATCCAATAGAGTCACTTATAAGGATTAAATTATGCGAAGTAATATCATACTGCAAACATGAGCAAAAACTACATTTTAACAAAATACTTCTTTTTGTCTAATCTGTAGAAATCTACAAAGACTTGCATCATGCTTCCGCGTATGGAAAAGTATTTGGAGAATTCTCTAATCGAAGTCAAAATTATTGTAATAAATGCTGAATGTAGTACAATGCTTGAGTTGTTGAATCCGGCTATTTTTAGAAAATAATAGCCATATTTTCATCACTTCACCTTCGCAAGGATTCCCAACTTTTTTGGCTGCAAAAAACTTGGGGATCCTTGCGAAGGTGAGACCGTACTTCACGCCTGAACAGCTGCTCAACTTGTTTAAAGCGCAAGTTCGGTCATGCATGGAGTACTGCTCTCATCTCTGGGACGGATCTGCCAGGTACCAACTTGATGCACTTGAGTCGATTGACAGACGGGCCAAGAGACTTATCGACAACGATGCGCTGGTTGACTCAAAGCTTCTGAGCCTTGAACACCGACGACTTGTTGCCAGCCTGTCGGTTTTCTATTGGTTACTGTTCGCGACGATACGTCACCATTTACATAGGTAGTCATATGTAAAAAATAAATAGTATTGACAGACACACGTCTGCTCACCCCAGAGCGCCATCGCATACTAAGCGATGTCGGTAGGTGAAAAAACCTTTTATAGTAAAGCTCGTAACTAATTTTTGCTCATGTTTTTGAGACACTAAAATTATATTTTATGTGTCTATCAGTAGGTAATAGAATTATATAGTCTAATAACAATAAATTAGAAGCTTTAATATGCATACTGATTGTGTTATTACGGAAAGAAACAAGTATTTAACTCCGTAAAACACAACCATCATCAACGAGCGTTTAGTTCACAATGACCTGTAAGAGGGCGGCACCTTATATTTATACTAAAACCAGTTTTTGTAGAATTTTGATAACTTTAAACTCATGTTTTGGGGGCTTTTACATAGTTTATAGTGTGAATATAGCGCTTATGTGTTAGAATTATACATAAGGTACCTTAGTTATATGATAAATGTATAGGTTTAAGGAAATAAAAATATTTTGTTTACTTATTTTAGACCCCCCGTTTTGAGCAGGGTATCAGGTGGTGCTATAGGTATTCTATTCACCAACCAATCAGATTGCTTCCTTACACATAATTGTTTTGTTAGGAAACACCATCTAGGTGTTCTAGATAGGATGGCTGGATGCCATGACTGAGAAATTATACATAATAGCAGTACATGGCCAGTCTTAATGCATTTTTACTCTAAAAAGGGAAATATACATACATTTTACTCAAGTAAGTGTTTGGAAAATTCGTTACAAGCCATTTTAGCGCTTCTAGGTGACCTAGAATTTTGTCTAGGCCCTATAAATAGACAGCACCTATGTAATTCTAGTACATAGGTGTCACTTACTTGAGAGGATGTGTCTGTGTATGCCGGCATGGACGTTTCTATGCGGCTGCCGATGTGTCACTGCGTCCAGGGACATTTGGTGCCTGGTCAGTTATAGATATGCTGTCTGAAGCATTACCTTCGTGGACCCTCAGGCAGGCGCCTACACTCAGTCATGACACAGAGCTAGTATATAGGGGTATGTAACGCACACAGACACATTAAAGATGTGAGATGACGTAAAATTTAGTATTCGGCCGCTTCCCGGCACCTTAAGCTGCGGAAAGGCTGGTGGTACACCCATCAGGGTACCGCCGTCAGACAGCCTAGTTTTCCAGCTACCCAACCACACTTCCGGAAGGAGCTTAGCTCTGGTGGTTGAGGAGTTAAGCGACCTGATATGGTGCGAGGTTATATGGATTTGCTATGTAAACAAACTTGTAACAAACGATAACTCATCGGGGGTTGGACATGTAGCTACCGGACTTCTACCTTGGGATAGCCCATCACGAGGGCTACCCGGGTGTGAATGTAACTTGAAAAACCACCCAGCGGTCTGAGTAGGAATCGAGTTTATGTGCCAAGATCAGGGGCATAAGCTAACTTCTCGCACCATTTCGCGGCTGTACGCCTGAATGTTTTGAATATAACTGTAACACTTATGTGTGTCAACGGCCCAGTAGGAGGGCTCCAAGTCCCTCGCTGGTACCCTAGAGCTAACATGTCTAGTTTTAGGAGAAACTCGATTGTAAAGCTTCAAACTGGCGGGAATTCCCTTTCTTCGACGTTCTCCTTACGAGAACTCCCTGATGGTAGGGGCTAGGGACCTGGATCAAAGACCGGAGGGAAGGTCTCCTCGAGACCTATCCAAAAGTACAAGTTTCACCAGAATCGGTCCAGTGGAAGGGTAGTTCCTGTCAGTTTCAAGCTACGAGTCTTAGCGTATATTATTTTGAAAATAAAAGTTTTTGCGGTCGGAATGTTGTGGTCCTCGTCGCAGTCGAGTTCGCTTCTTTAATAGTGCGCAGGCGCGTGAACATTTCGTAGCCATTATTTCACTTAAAGTATTTCCACGCATCATTGCGCATCGAGGACCATGAAGGAACATCGCTTCTGGCCATGAACAAATAGTTTTATTTAACCTGGACATCACGTTTTTCACCTCAACCTACTTGGCAGCCTTCAAGTGTCTCCAAGGTCCATAGTTACCAGATGACAACTGAACAATAGGTGCAAGGGGCGTCAACGCGTTCAAGCAGGAGCCTTACAACCTCCTGATTGCCTGTCGGTCTTGGACGATCACGTCCGTCCCGTACAGTTACATTTCGGGGAGTGTGCGATGGAACTGCACAATTTGATTCCACCTAGCCCTTTCCATCATCGGACTACAAGACGTACGGCAATGCGCCATCGGTACACGGTGGATATTCCACCCATACGCACAAAGCGTTTTGAAAATACTTTCATTGTACGTACAGCTAAGGAGTGGAATTCCCTGCCGGCGTCTTTGTTTCCTGATAGCTACAACCTAGGGGTCTTCAAGTCAAGAGTGAATAGGTTACTTCTAGGCAAGCGTGCTTCACCTTCGACCACATCATCACTTAACATCAGGCGAGATAGTGCTCAAACGCGAACCTATAAGAAATAAAAAAAAAAAACTTAATGTTTCTTAACGTAGGAAAATTAAGTATTTTGTAAAAAATTTGCCCTTTTCTTGAGTTTCACAGAATTCAATTCTTATTAGCGACTTTTTCAAAATCAAATGGTTTGATGCCTGTCTAGGAATATAGATTTTTCAAAATTCCTATGATGCATTTTTAGTTTTCATCAAATTGAGAGAGAGTGTTTTTCGATATTCCTCATAGTTTCGGATATGGCCATCCACACCCACTTGAAAAACGCACCCTGTTTATTTGATACGCTACAAGTGTTGCAAGGATCGTACGTACATACGTACGATACGTGTGAAAAATAGGAATTATAAGTTTTTGTTTATTTTTGCTTAAGTAAATAAGCAGGATTCATTTTAGAAAATATAGATAGGGATTGTAACTAGGTACTAGCATTTTAATTTGGTTTCACAAAAATGATTGGTAATATATATGGCAACACCAATGTCGATAAGACGTAATACTAAGCTCTCCATAAAGAAGCAGAAAATTTGTTGGGACGTAATATCTCGACTATCGCTCAAGAGAAGCGACCTTATAAAAAGGCCTCCGTATAGACGGTGATATTAAAAATAGGATAATATTTTTGTGTTCACCAAAAATCTAAAGGTACATCTAAAATACTGATCGTGCACCAAATATTAGTTGATCTACGAATAAATTATGGTCAAAGAATCAGTCCAAGAGCGAGCGAAGCGAGCTCGGGAACTTAGGGCACCCCGACACGGACAGGTTAGGTTCGAACGAGATGACGGGAGCTGAAGTGAGCGAGCAAAGCGAGCGAACTCAGCTCCCGTCATCTCGGCTACGTCGACTTATATGAACATATTTTGGTGCACATTCAGTATATTTGGTGGAACACAGGCAAAATTAGGTAAATGAAATGAGAATAAATTGAAGTACTTTTAAATACCATCCTTAAAAAAACTTTTTTGCAAAAAAATACAACCGACTTCCAAATGAAAAACTACAAAGTGAAAAATAACTTAACTCTTGGAAGTCGGTGTCTTACGTAGGTACCATTTTTTTTCGATATGGACACCGACTTCCAAGAGTTAAGTTATTTTTCACTTTGTAGTTTTTCATTTGGAAGTCGGTTGTATTTTTTTGCAAAAAAGTTTTTTATTTTTCCCTTTTTAGTTTTGCCTACCTAATAGATACGCAAGTTGTTTCCTAAGGTCCCTATAACGCCGAATAGATTACCCGAATAACATGAAACTTGAACATAACCGGTGAAATGAGAGATCTGCGTACCCCTTAAAAGCGTACTGGCGTGATGTTATGTTATGAAATAGTATAAACAATAAACAGACATGCGATTGCAGCAATCCCGAGAGTGTTGCCGTTATTTATTGAAGAGTTCTGTTGTATATCTCCGAAGTTCTTGATCAGACCTTCACCAAATTAAAATGGGACCAATTTCAAAACATACTCTTCCAAACAAAAAAAGAATTTTTAAAATCGGTCCACAATTGACGGAAATATCGGTGAACATACACAAAAAAAAAAAAAAAAAAAAAAAAAACAAACATAAAGTCGAACATAGAACCTCCTCCTTTTTGAAAAGTCGGTTAAAAATATGAACCCGCATAGAATGGGTTCAGATAAGCACTACTACCGACCGGCGCCGGCCACACTTAAATAGTGTGCCACACACTGGACAGTTTATTTCTATACAGCCACAAAAAGAAGATTCATCATCATCATATCAGCCGAAAGACGTCCACTGCTGGACATAGGCCTCCCCCAAGCGTGGCCACATTGACCGGTCCCGTGCGTCTCGCAATCAGCGGATCCCCGCAACCTTCACCAGCAGCCTAATTGTGTAAGTAAATTCGGCAACGGAAACAATCTGTTTCTTTCCCAAAAACACACACATACACAAAAAAGTTGAATAAAGATTCAACTTTTTTGTGTATGTGTGTGTTTATAAAGATTCAACTTGTTTGTGTATGTGTGTGTTTTTGGGAAAGAAACAGATTGTTTCGTTTGCCGAATTTACTTACACAATTAGGCTGCCTGTCATCGGTCCACCTGGTGGGAGGCCTTCCAACGCAACGTCTTCCGGTTCGCGGTCGCCACTCCAGAACCTTTCTGCCCCATCGGCCATCCGTTCTGCGAGCAATGTGCCCTGCCCACTGCCACTTAAGTTTGGCAATTCTTCGAGCTACGTCGATAACATTGGTTCTGCAACAAGCAGGACTCCGGGGTCACGGGTAGTCAGATTGGGGACTGTCCGCCCACCAAGAGACTTCGGGAAAGACGGCAGCACAGTGATCACGTGCTGCCGTGCACAGCGAGGCTCAGGGGAGGCACTTATTTCAGCCTCCCCAGGGATGTGCCCTAACAGGCGTTGCACAGAGGGGGGTACCTACAGGGTGGTATTTTAAGAGGTGACTGGGCCCCTTTCAGCTGCTGATAGTGATCACCTGGGTGGTTTTAGTGAGGTAGAAATCCCACACTCCCTGGTATTTTCCCCAAAAGGACAGGCACCGTAAGAAGGTAACCCACAGAAAAAAAAAGGGTTTCGTTATTATTACAAATATATATATATATATATTAATAGTATGTTTAAACACATACTATTAATTTATAAAATATTAATAGTATGTGTATGTGTAGCTATATATTAGCTTTGTATTATGACTGAGTCCAAGCGCCTGCCTGAGGGCCCACGAAGGTAATGCTTCAGGAAGCATATCGATAGCCCTTCAGGCACCAAGTTTGTCTGAAGGTAGTGAGCCCGCTGACAGACGCATAGAAACGTCTATGCTGGCACATACAGACACATTATCTCAAGCAAGTGATATCTATGTACTAGAACTACATAGGTGCTATCTATTTATAGGGCCTAGACAGAATTCTAGGTCACCTAGAAGCGCTAAATCGCTTATATCGAACTTTCTATACACTTACTTGAGGAAAACGTATGTATATTTACCTTTTCAGAGTGAAACTGTATTAAACCTGGCTATGTACTGTTGTTATGTACAGTTTTTCAGTCATAGCATCAAGGTATACTATCTAGAACACCTAGACGGTGTTTCCTAACAAAATAATGTGTGTAAGGAAAATAATAGGACCGTTTTCCACCCCGAAGGGAAGAAAACGATTATTTCAGGTCTTGCCGAGGCTTGACCTTCGGAGATAACCTACCTTACCTAACTGTACTCACATGCATCTACTTACGTCCTCTTATCTCTGAGCGTGTTCCAGGTGCGGGGGTGAGGCGCGGCGACGCGCCTCCCCCGCGCGGGGGGCGGCGGCTGGCGCGCTTTGGTAGAGCGCGCGTTCTCGTTAGTATCTTACTCCGAATAGCCGGCAAGGGCTTGCTCCGGTCAAGCCTCGGCAAGACCTGAAATAATCGTTTTCTTCCCTTCGGGGTGGAAAACGGTCCTATTTCAGTTCTGTGCCTTCGGCTTGACCTTCGGAGACGTGTCTATTTTCTGCTGGCGCCCTCTAACAATAGCGTACTGTGACAGAAGTAGGTATATAAAAGCCGAGATCTATGTAAATCAAGACACTTTTATTTCCCTTAGGAATCTTAAAACTAGTACAAGTCTTTCATTCAAAAATCTTAGTTCTAGTTTACAGCGTACATACAGTCAGTACAATTAACAGAATAGAGTCTAAAATTGCTCTATTATATCTATAACGCGACAACAATACCACAGATTACTTATTAGTTACTACGTAACAGATCCTTCACTCAGTAGAAAATGTCCAATACCTATTGCTATAATAGCCTACTCCGTTGCGTCAGCAAACACTGCATGCTAAAATGTGCCTAAATGCTCAAGCGTACAGTTGTGATTGCTTCGCACCGCGCGATCCAACAGCAATCGCAGGGCTGCCTCTTCGATAAAATTCTAGGGGTCTTTATGTCAAGAGTGAATAGGTTATTTCTAGGCAAGCGTGCTCCACCGTCGACCACATCATCACTTACCATCAGGTGAGATAGTGGTCAAACGCGAGCCTATTGATTATAAAAAAAAAACTTTTTGTGTCTATGTTATTGAGAACTGTGAATATGTTCTGACTTATACGTGGGACACTCAGAAAGTTTTGCGAAACTAAAAAAAATTGTTCTATACGTACATATATTTTTATTAAATCTTTTCAAAGTACTTTCCACCAGCCTCTATACAAAGATTCATGCGCCTAAACCAGTTTTCAAAACACTTTTTCCAGTCCGCCGCAGACACCTCGTTTACAGCCTGCTCGAACGCAGCCAGCGCATCTTCCGGCGACGAAAATTGTATCCCTTTGAGCTGATTTTTTATTTTTGGGAATAAAAAGAAGTCACACGGTGCTAGATCAGGGCTGTAAGGAGGGTGACCCAGGAGTTTGACTGGCGTGCTGTCCAGGAAGTCCCTCGTTTTGAGTGCGGTGTGCGCAGGTGCATTGTCGTGGTGGAGCAGTAGCCCGCGGAGCCCTGTGTTTGGTCGCTTGTTGCTTATAACAGAGAAAACTTCTGGCAAACATTTGGTAGTATACCATTCGGCATTAATGCTTCTTTGATCCCGTAAGGGAATTGATACCAAGTGGCCAGTCAAATTAAAAAAGCTAGCGATCAAAATCTTACCCCCGCTTCTAGATCGCTTCACTTTGGTAGGCGTTGGCTCATTTTGAAACACCCAAACAGTCGACTGGCGCTTGGTTTCTGGGTCGTATTGATAAATCCAGGACTCATCACCTGTAACGATGTCGTAAACACGCCGAGACGAGCCTGCTTCAAATTTGTTAAGCATATCACGGCACCATTCCACCCGGGCCTGCTTCTGAGCATCGGTGAGGTTGTGCGGCACCCAGCGTGATACTATCCTCCTCACGCGAAGATGGCTGTGTAGAATCTCGTGAACGCTTCCCGATCCAATCTTCAATATGTGTTGAATCTCCTGATATGTAATTCGCCTATTGTCTTGGATTAAATTTTTCACTGCTAGCACGTTTTCTTCGGTAACAGCCGTCAAAGGGCGACCGCTTCTTTCGTCATCCCCCAAAGTTGGTCGACCGCGCTTGAATTCGTTATACCAACGATACACGGTTGCCTTGGAAGGGCCTTCATCCATGAATGCCATTTGAAGTCTATCGTACGATTCATCCGGTTTCAGGCGACACTTGAAATCGTATAAAATCATAGCTCTAAAATGTTCCCGGCGCAGATCCATATTTCAGTGAGACACAATACTTTGAATTAACTCGCAAAAAATGTGGAGGGAAATTTTGAAATTGGAACTTACTTATTTTTACTTATAAATAATCATATTTTCGAAAAACATTATAACTGGCCAGTCTCCCATATATAAAAACTTTTTTTCGCAATACTTTCTGAGGGGCCTGGTATGTGGTAGTTTAAAATTGTATCGTTTATAAAATATATTTTCTATAAATTGGTGCTGATTGTGCAATACATCTAGATAAAACATAATTATAGACGTCAATGTGTAGGTAAAATAATAAAATCTTTAAAAGTTACATGTGTTTTATTTTTATATAATTTTTTATAAATTTCTTACCCTTTCTAAATTCTCGGTTGTTAAATTTTAGTGTAGAAAAAATCCTTAATCTAATAAAAAGTTTTATGAGATATTGTTTTGGAAAACAAGGGCAGGGAGAATCAAAATGTATGTCATTTAAAATTTCATAAAGAGTACTACCCGGCCTTTGTTTCATATTTTTTTCAAAATTATGAATAAAAATAGTCTCAAGTTCTCTTACATAATTATGAAACGCATCTGTTGGCACTTTTAACTTTCCGTAAAAAGACGATGTTTTGTTGAATGCTTTAAAATGGATAAACAATCTATTCGTAGATTCATTTAAATCGAGAATCTTCTGTAATTCAGCAACAAAGTCAGGGCAGGTATGCTTCTTGCTACATTTAAAAAGTAAATAACCCGATATATATGTTAAGGCGTTATCAGTTGGCAAGTCGAATCGGTAATCAGTTTCACCACTTAAATTCAAAAGCGAAGGTATACTGCGGCGCGAGCTATCTGCATGTCTCTGTGGTCTCAAACATCCATCGTTTTGTTGAGACAGGTCGCCGCGCCGCGCAACTTGTGTTGGAAGTTTTGTAGGTTGGTATTTGCGCGACTGTCCGTCAAATATTATCACAATTTTATTCTAATAAAAATAGCTTTTTAAACGTTGTTAATATAGTGTTTATGATAAGTATAACATTTCTATGTAACAAAAATATGTAAATCTGTGTCTGAAAGGCAAGCGAATGCTTAATACCTACATAATAAAAATAATTTTTAAACGACAAAAAATAGTAATACTTGCCTTTCGTCATTGACAGGTAAATGGAAAAATGTTAGGTGTTTATCCCTTCTTTTACTTGATTTGCACCCATCTACAGCACATAAGGCACCAGACGGCATCGTAGGTACGCGTACGAACGAATGGAACTATTAAAATTGAACAGAGTGCGTGCGCTCCGCTTGCGAAAACCGCACTGAATTTGGTCCGCTAGAAGCCCGAGACCGCTAGGTCGGGCGGTAGGTAATTATAGCGCGCAAGTACATGGAGTGACGGAGGCCTGACAATACCTACCTTAAGAAATAAAACAATAGGTATAGCAATAGACTTTCTAACATAAAATAAAAATAACAGTTACTTATGTGTATTAATTGAAATAGTGAGATCTTTTTCAGCCTTTCAAATCTTAATTAAATCACAGGCATAATTATTACAATTACGGCTGGTTAAACTGCAGAGAATGAATTATTAAGAACATTCACGTTTTGGTTTCTAGGACGTTCTAGCGATTTGCAATAGTGCTTAAAAAAATTGTCGGAACCTCTCCAGTTCCCTCTTTTTAAAATAGAGTCTAAAGGTACATTATTTTGAAAGTCATTTGACGCAACGGCCGATCTGATTGAGCCAGGACTATAGTTTATGCCTAAATCACGAAAAGGAGCCTTAATCCAACCGGCAATTATTGCTCTTGAGGCGGCCCTCACTTCACCACGAGTAGTGATAAATAGACTATGCAAATTAGATCGTGCACTTCTTCTACTTGCTGACAATTCTATCAAGTAATTCACCCATTTGACCAAACTTAATTCAGGGTCTCCCGAACAAGATAGCTGCCATCCAGACTGCCGATTCTTGATATTATCGGTTTTAGAGCCAAATTTAGGCCAAAACGTTATCGACGAGCTTGATCTATCGCAATGTTGATCGTCAATGCATAACAGTGTTAGGTCGTGGATACGACGACCCGAAGCTTATTGTTGAATAACAGTAAGGCTACATGCCGAGAAACCTGATATATACTATCTTCAGTTGGACAGTGAGATCTTAACCATGTCAATAGATCCTGAACATCCCAAATCTGTGACTTGTATAATGAGGATATACACTTTTTTAGGCCTATAGCTTTTACTATTGCTGAAACTAAAGGGTGAGCGGCTAACCCTTTTTCGTGCGTGGGATCTGCCAAAGTTAAGATAACTGACTTGTGGACTAGAATGGTCGAAGTCGCAAGCTTCCTAATACGGGATAGGAACCCTAAGTAGGTGGCGACATCCTGAGGACTACTAGGACTTTTCCCATTTTGTCTGCACCACGAGACCCATTGTTTCCACGCAGACTCATAAGTGCGCCACGTGGAATCACGCCAAGCTGACTGTACTAGATCGATATCACAGGGATCTAAGTCTGCTGTGAGTTCTTCCCACCCCGTATCCTCCAAACCTCGAAAAAGAGGTCTCCTGCGTTCGGCAGAGGGCGACCGGTGGATAGGTCGACCAGACTCCTGCCGACGTCGCGTATCTGAAAGGGGCTTCTAGAGCTCTTCGTTTCAGATCGCCCCTCCAAAAAACTGTTTCCCAGCGCGGAACCATCAGCAGGTAGGTTCCCGAGGACTGGTTGAGGTGTCGTTGCACTCTGGGTATTAGGGGTGCAGGTGGGAAGATCCATGCCAGTTTGTAATGCCAGGTCTGGCTGAATGCGTTGATTAACGCTGCCTGCGTGACCCATGCTTCTATCGAAACATACGTTGAGACTACTTTCGATCGATTGGTTGCGAATAGATCTAACTGAGGAATGCCCCACTTTAAAAACACTTTTGTCATGACCTCGTCTACGATATGCCAGTCTGGGAGGCTCCTCCCCCTCGACAAACAGTCGGCTATGGAGTTGTAACGGCCTGGTAGATAAAAGGAATGGATAGTTACTCCTAAGCTTTTCGCTAGTAACAAGATCTTTTTGGTCTCCCCTAATAACGCCATGGAACGTGTTCCTCCCTGATTTCTCAGGTACGAAACCACCGTTTTGTTGTCGGATTGAATCATAATCGACTGTCCTGCTACGTCGTTCTGGCATTTCTGAAGAGCTATATACACTGTAAACAACTCCTTTCTGTTTATGTGCCAAGCAGCTTGGTCTTTCGTCCATTTCCCCAGAGACGACGACCTAGAGGAGTCACCAGAGCTGCGAAACCTAGTCGGCCTATTAGTGAAGTTCCTAACCGCCACGTCCACCGACCTTTCTTCAATACCTTCTCTAAATCTGTTACCAATCGAACTATTTTCTCTTCGGGAAGTCTTTTCTCGTTCATGTTTGTATCCCACACAATCCCTAGAAATTCTATATTTCTTGTAGCCTCCAGAACAGACTTTTCTAAATTTACACACCAGCCGAGACTCTGCAGAAGACCCAGTGCATAGTCCATCTGACTTTTCAGTACATAAGGGTCCTGATGTGCCAACAGAAAATCGTCTAAGTATACTAGAACTCGTAGTCCCTTTGTTCTCATGAACCCTGCTACCCATTTGCTGACACGAGAGAAAGCTAACGGTGCGCTGGATAGGCCCAAGGGAAGGGACGTCATCTGGAAGAGCTCGTTTGCATAGCCAAACGCAAGATATCTTCGGTGACTCATTTTTATTGGCACATGAAAGTAAGCTTGACTTATATCTAGCTTCCCTAAGAAGTCGCCGGGCTGGAGAAAATCGGGGACCTGAGCCTGGTTTATCAGACGAAACTTTCGGGGGTTTAGATAAAAATTCAGGCGACGAAGGTCGAAAATTTGGCGGAGCTTTCCGTTTGACTTTGGAATTAGAAACATTCGCGACAGAAACCCGGTTTCGGAATGACATCTTTCGACTACGGCTGTGGCTAGAAGCTCTCTGAGCTCTTTGGACATCGAGTTTGAAGGTCTTGTCGAGAATCTTCTTAAATTTTCTTGCAGGGGGATGCAAGGCGGTTTGAATACGAATGGTATTGTGTAACCTGAAATTATTTTTAGAATCGCGTTCGGGGCCCCAATTTTTTCCCATTGTGACCGGAACGCGCACAGCTGTCCCCCTCGAAAACCGTCAATATGTACCACGGGACTTTCGGGACTTCTTGTCACTTCCGTCCCTACCCCTGCGTTGATTGTAGGTAAACGGCTTTTTAGCTGCCGGATTGCGGGATGATGAGTGGCGAGAGGATGGGTGTTGGGAAGCTGAGTGATAGATAGCGGAGTAATGAGCAGGTGGTCTGGGGCGCCAAGTTGGTTTCGTGACTTTAGATCTAGTGGATGGGGTCGGTTTACGAAAGGAATTCACGGCCTTTGCCGCAGTTCTTGGTGAATTAAAAACAGCTGTCACTCCCCCGTTATCTTTGACCAAAGAACTCAGCTGTTTCTCATCAAACAAATGTGTAGGTGAGGGAGGAATGTTGTGGAGCGCACCATTAAGAATCTCATTCCTCGTGGTAAATGTCTTACGACGAAGATCGATTGTCTCGGACCGATGGGCGCACACGAACTGCAGGAGCTGGTCTGATACTGATTTGAACTTGGAGTCCTCTGCCACTAACTGCCTCAATTCCGCGCTGGCACTCGGACACTTCTTAATTAAAGCGTTCAAGCTTTCAGCAAGGGCCCTGCGTTGTAGCAGCAATCCGTGCGTGATCGTGCCTAATATACCTTCCTGTTTTGTTACCCAGGAGGACGGTTGCGAGGCTAGAGTCCCCAGCTCCGGGTTGACTTTAAGCGCGCTAAAGACTGATGCCGCGTGCAAGTGTTTTTCTACCTCCTTATACCGAATCCGGCTCCAGCCTTCGGTGCCTAATCTTTGGCACTCAATGCCCTCACTCTTAAGCTGAGCTGACGGCTCAGGTATGAGGGGCTCCGCTTCTTTAGTTGTGGGCAGAAATTCGAGCTCTTTCTCGTCTCCCTCGACATGCCAATCCTGATATGGGTCCAAAACAGGTGCCTTCCATGAAGGAGAATCAGAAGTCTCCGAAACTGCGTCTTCCTCACGGTCAGAATAGTGATTTTCCTTGTCTGATTCGGAGTCACATGGTTGTCGCTGCTCGAGTTACTCCCAGAGAACAGAAAATATTCCTTCAACTCTTTGTTCTAGAGCCTCAATTCTAGCATCCTGCGATGTGGAGGGTAGGATTGAGTCGAGCTTGCGCCTCGTGCCAAAGGTTCATGGCTTCGTGAAGTCGAAGCAGATGTACTCCTCCTCTGCCGACTAGTCTCTTCCGTCTCTGAGAGAGAACCGGAGAGAATCTTATCAGCTTCGGCCCTAGTGTGCAACAATGGTCGCAGTGCCTCGACTGATTGTTTAAAAAGCTCAGTGCGCGCTGCTGAGCCTCGTATGCGGTTTGCAACAGCTGGTGGCCCAAGAATAAGGGCTCGCGTAAATGCCCAATCGAGCAGTTTCAATCGTATCTCTCGAAATCCCTTCTCCGAAAGGTGATCCGCCTCTGGTACAAATGCGCGGGCTAGTCCCACGGTGGGAAAGGCGTATACTAATTTGTTTAATACATTTGGTTCTATCTTCTCACCAAATACTTCCTCTGCCGTCGTCACTTCCCAGCGAATCCAGCCGTCTGGAAGATGCTCCTGTGCTAAAATCTTCACTCGCTCCAAAATCTCCTCATCCTGGTTCGTTGCCGCATGCTCTTCCAGCAATTCACCAAGCGTCACAAGACTTACTTATTGCGTCAGCTGAAGCCAAAGCGAAGCGGTCAAGAAATACCCAAGCAGTTAGCAGGCAGGCAGAACCAAATAGGTACACAAGGGGTCATAGCAAAATTATTCAATTTGACCCCATGGATTAAGCAATGAGATGCGTAGTCAAAAAATATTCGAGCCGCGCCGCCCAAATTTTGATGCGTGCGGCCCGATTTTCTAAGCTGCACTGCCCAAAACGAGAGCCGCGCCGCCCGAATTTATGAGCCGCGCCGTCCCGTTTCCGGGCCGCGCCGCTCAATTTTTGAGCCGCGCTGCCCAGTATTCGAGCCGCGCTGCCCAGTATTCGAGCCGCGCAGCCCAGTATTCGAGCCGCGCAGCCCAGTACTCGGGCTATGGCTTTGACCAGACGGACTGTGGCAGAATAGCCGACATGTCATTGATTTTCGCGCACTCGTCGCATACAGACGTGCTCATCAATGCATTAAAAAAATAATTTAAATTAACGTTTTAGCATAATTCGTGACCTAGTTTAAGTATATTGACGTGTAATATTGACATTCTTTGAAATTGCAAATAAGTGAATAATGGACTGACTGGATTATATATTATTATAATCTGAAAGATGGAAGGCAGCCCCTTTAATCGGAGTGGGGTGATGCGGCGCAGCCCTCCTTCAACACCTACACCGACCCAGGCCCAACAACCCAGACGTCTTCAAGCCAAGGAAGAAATTGAGGTAGTCTCAACTGCGGAGATACAGAACTGGATGGGTTCCATTGAACAACACTTGGGTGAGGTGTGTGCTATTGCGTCTGAAGGAAAACTTAACTCAGATCAGAAGCTAAAAATAACCAATTTGTGCCGTAAGGTTGGATATGGAGTCTCGCAACTGGCTGTTCAATACCAGTCGCTTAAACAAAATGCCCTTAGGACCCATAACTCCCTAAAAATATTGACCGAAGAAAGAGACTGCGTAACGGACCTAAAGGAGTGTGTAATGGAGATGAACCGGACTTTTAAGGAATCCTGTGCAAAGCAGCAGGAAACAGCTGCATCATCTTTTGCAGACATGGTGTAGAAGGGGTCTAACAACTTCGTTCGTCCTAATACTTTTAGCTCCGTGGCGATTTATCCCACCGACAGTTCAAAGACCAGCGATGAAACCAAGAACATAGTCCAGAAAATGATATGCCCTGGTGAAATGAAGCTGAAGGTGAGAGGCGTACGCAAGATAGGGAAAGGAGGACTCATAATTAGCACGGAGACAAAAGAGGACCTAGATAAGCTGAGGCAATCAGTTCAAACTGCTTCGTCAGGGCTTACAGTCAATGAACCGAAAAGACGCAACCCGCGCATAATAGTGATTGGAGTTCCAGCATCAATGGCGGAAAATGAGGTTTATAAAGCCATTTACGATCAAAACTTAGCCGACAAACTGCCATCTATATCAAGAGATACCTTTTTGACCTTAATCAAACTGAGCCACAAATCTGGTAGGAAAGATGGTGAAAACTGCAACTACATCTTAGAAGTTCCTGCGATCATTCGCAAGGCTCTCATCACTCAAGACAGATTGTTCATAAATTGGACTTCCTGTCCGGTACGAGACTTCACACTGGTAACGAGATGTTACAACTGTCAGCAGTACGGTCATGCGGCCAAGACATGCAAAGTTGCTGCCCCCACATGTGGACATTGCGGTGAAGAAGGACACACTATCAACGACTGCACAAAGAAAACCGAAGCGCCAAAATGTGCAACATGTCTGCGCTTCAAAAAACCAGCCAGCCATAAAACGGGAGATCAAGAATGTCCTGCAAAAAAATCTGCCGAAAACAGGTACATTAACTCGATTGATTATGAAGGCGCCTAAGAGCGCCACATATTCGAATATATTTAAGACTTAATTTTATTGTTTATTTTTTTTTTTTTTTTTTCTCTTATTCTATGGATAATACCTTATTAAACGATATAGATAACACTTTTCGTACCGATGCAAAGTCATGTGAGGTTGAGGACTGCAGGCAATATCTTTCTGAATATCAAAACTCACTAACCATACTGACTCAAAACATTCGCAGTATTTATAAGAACATAGATAGCTTTAACGTTTTTCTCCATAGACTTAACTTTGACTGTGACATAATGGTACTAACCGAGTGCTGGCTATCTAATCGCCAGGAGCACCTCCCAGAAATGCCGGGATACAACTTATTGTATACAACAGTAAACAACAATCAAAACGATGGTGTGATTGTTTATTGTAAAGAATCATTAATAGTCACAATCGAAGAACCAATACTTCAAGACTGTGTGGGTAATTGTTTGGTTATCAAAATTGGTACAAGTACAGCAATAATCACTATGTATAGGTCCCCTTCTGCTAGAAACTTAGACTCTTTTCACGCATCCTTAAACCAGATTTTTGAAGCACTAAGCTCGTTTAAGAATGTTATATTAACAGGTGATATAAATATAAACATTAACTCTGAAAACCGCGATCTTGGGACCCAAGATTACCTTAATATCTGCTCATACCATGGTTTTCTCCCCGCACACACTTTGCCTACACATCAGAGCGGTTCCTGTCTGGATCATATGATGATCAAATCCAACTTTTCATATTTTACGCTGGTTACTAACTCAACTATTACAGATCATCACGCTGTTCTACTAACCCTTAAATTAACGCTGCCTAAGCTAAATCGTCCCCAGACGAAAACGCAATTAAACACAAACAAACTCGAATATGATTTATGCAATCTTGACTTTAACCCAGTTTACAATACTGCTGACGCTAATTTTGCTTTATCGTACTTAATAAAACATGTTCAATTAGCAATATTACGTAACACGACTTCTATTATAGTAAACAAAAAACTTCGTAACATCAAGCCTTGGATGACTCCTGGCCTAATTCGGTGTATAAGACACAGAGATAAACTTCATCAGAGATCTAGGAGTAACCCTGATAATCTAATCATTAAAATAACCTATAAGAGATACAGGAATTTTTGCAACAACCTCCTAAAGAACTTAAAAATTAATTACGATAGAAATGAATTAAATAGAGCAGGAAACAATAGTAAGCAACTTTGGAAACATATTAAGAACGTCACCTACAGGACAAAACAGCGTGAATCAAATTCGAGCTTGCTGCTTTCTAATCCATCACCTCTCTTGTCAGCCAACCACGTAAATAACTTTTTTGTAAATGTCGGGAAAACTCTTGCCGAACAGATTCCAAAACATTACTGTGTTCCTCCATCTTCCCAAAATAATAGATGTGCTTTAAAATCTTTTGGCTTGCTGGATACTGACGAAGACGAAATAACCCGAATCATATCTGGTCTAAAAGATGACTGTGCAGTTGGATGGGATAATATAAGCAATAAGATCCTTAAAACCTATAAGCATATCCTAGTACCTCCCTTAACGCATATATTTCGTATTTGTTTATCTGAAGGTATTTTCCCTAGATATCTGAAAAAAGCAGTTGTAATCCCTATCTTTAAAACCGGAAACAAAAACTTAGTAAATAATTATAGACCGATATCTTTACTCCCTTCAATATCTAAAATACTAGAGAAAATTGTAAACAATAGACTAGTTAATTATCTAGAAAAAAACAATCTATTATCATCTGCGCAATTTGGGTTCAGAGCCAAATTATCCACAGCCAATGCGGTGCATAGTCTGACAGATTATACCACAGAAGAACTTGGCAAAGGAAACCAGACCCTGGGAGTTTTCCTTGATCTAGCCAAAGCCTTTGATACGGTGTCCGTTCCGATGCTTCTAAAAAAATTAGAGGCTTTAGGAATTAGGGGAACACCGCTGAAACTTTTTGCTGACTACTTAGACGATCGATCTCAATATGTTAAAATAGACGATATTACTAGCGATGAGCAAAAGAGTACTGGTTATGGTGTTCCTCAGGGAAGCATACTGGGCCCAACCCTATTCCTGATTTACATTAACGATCTGTGTAATTTAGATATTAAACAAGGCAAACTCATATCATATGCCGACGACACGGCGTTAATCTTTACCGCAAAAACCAGTAATGAATTGTACGAATTCGCTCAACAAGGTCTCAATACTGTGACTAATTGGCTAAAAAGCAATTTACTAACACTAAATGCTGACAAGACAAAATATATTCACTTCTCCATGCGCAAGCCTCAAGTTAACATTACTAACTCCCATCTGTATGCCCATAAGTCAAAGTCAAATATATTTATTCAATTAGGCCAATAAACGGCACTTTTGAACGTCACATAAATTAAAATTAAAAATTAAAAGTAATAAAAAATAAATTTAAAAGTAATAAAAAAAAAAAAAAAAATATAGATAAAAAAAAAAAAAAAAAAAAAAAAATGATTCTACCGTGCATTCGGAAAGTAGATTGATATGGAGAAGAACGCACAAGAAACTCCATACTTACTCTTTTAAAAAAAAAAAAATTGGTGTTTTACAATATTAACATACGTACATACATTAATATATAAATATGGAATTCAACCAGTCAGCATGTGTAATTGTCCTTTCATCCTCAAAACAGGCAACATAAAATATCTCGGGGTTATTATAGATGAAACACTCTCCTTTAGACCTCATATAGATAGCCTAGTAAATAGAGTGCGCAAACTAATTTATGTTTTTAAAAAGTTGAGAACGATTGCAGATATAAAAATGATTAAACAAGTCTATTTGGCCCTAGGTCAATCTGTAATCCAATACTGTATCACCTCATGGGGTGGCGCACTAAAAACGCATCTACTGCCTCTTGAAAGGGCTCAGAGAGCAATTTTAAAAGTAGCCAATTTCCACCCTTTTCTCTACCCCACTGATCTGCTTTACAAATCCTGCAACGTGCTGACTGTTCGGCAGCTTTTCATTATGCACTTAGTATTAAAACAACACACCATGCTTTCCTATAACGCCGAATACATAAATAATAAGAGACGAAATGACATTGTCTGCGATTCTAATGCATCCTCAAAATATGTCTTTGTAAATAGATTCTTTACTTTCTTAGGTCCATTTCTGTACAATAGATTAAATAGAAAATTAAGTATGTATAAATTAAATTATTTTAGCTGTAAAAAGACTATCCTTGAACATCTACTTGGCATCTCTTACGGAGAGACAGAAGATCTCCTGGCTGTAACAAAATAATAATTTTGCTGTGTCTTTAATTTAAGTATTCATATACCATACCCATTGTTAATTTATTATTATTTATTATAAGTTTTAAGCACTTTATACCCTGAAACACAGGTTCAACCTAGTTCAGGCAAATAAGAAACTGTCTTCTTTTATATGTTTAAGATATTTTATTGTAAAATGTGCCTTATGTTATGTTATATTATGTTATATAAATAAACGATATACTTAATGTCCCACGAACGCAATTTCGCGATCAGGCGTGCAGGTAGGTATATCGTGGATGGTATGTCCGACAATAACTACCCATACATATTTTGTGGATGGAATGTCTGACAAAAAGTAAGCCACTGGTAATATAAATTTAAAATTAACCCACACCTTTGAACAAAGTCAAAGTCAAAACGTTTATTGCGAACTAAGTGTATCATATTGGTGTTTTATTATGTTAGTACTTTTGACTTAGCAGCCTTTTGCAAAACAACACAGAGACAACAATATAATGACTTACCCCAATATCTTACGGTAAATCACTCACAAAACGTTACATCAACGTTAAAACACTAAACTTTTTCTAATATTTTGATCGTAATTACTACGAAGATGAAACATGTGCGTACACTAGGTAAAAGCACAGATTACTTATTAGTTACTGTAAAAGTAAGCGTACCTACTAACGAGAACGCGCGCTCTACCAGGAGGCCCGCCGCGACGTCCCCGACAAAATATACCTACAAGCCAGCCCGCGAAACGCTGTGCCATAGTTAAATTTTAGCTAGTTAATTGGAGTTTCTTGTCCGTTCTTCTCCACGTAGGCTTTTTCCGAACGGATGGTAGAATCACTTTTACCAGATCCAGCCCTAGCTGTTCCCCCAGCGACGCCCTGAGCCGAGGTTCGACCCCACAGGGGGTAGCCCTCAGCGTGGTCGCTTAGTTTTAGTTTTTTGTGCCTGGCTGGAGGCTATATAGCTTAGTCTCCACAGGGAAGCCCAGTTAAGCAATAGCCGGTCACTTTGGCTGATTTGCGAGACGCCCAGTAGAAAAAAAAAAAAAATCTAGCTGGTCATTGCAAACTAGATCGCCATGGCGGCCGGTCGCTTTTACGGAATATGAATTCATGTTTCTTACCGTAATAACTACAATCAGTATGTATGATAATTATATTTTACTAATCTTGACTATATAACCCTATTACATACTGATAAACACCTAAAATATAATTTTAGTGTCTTAAAAATGCAAACGAAATTCCTTTAGCGCAAAACTATAAAAGGCATTTTCGCCTACCAAAATCATTTAGTATGAGATAGCGCGCTGGTATGGTTGGTGACGCCTCGTCGCGAACCTGTTTTTACCCGACTGCCGAAGGAGGGTAATGTGTTTAACAGTCTATGTATGTATGTATGAATGTATGTATGTAAGTATGTATGTATGTTTGTTCCTATATGGCGTTCCAGAGACCAAACGAGTTGGCCGATTTTGATGATTCATACGTCAATCGATTCGTCTTAACCCTGCAAGTGTCATAGGCTACATTAAAATTGGACAATAGAAAAATGGCGGATTTTGGGTGCCAAATTGTGGGGGCCCAAATTTTTTTATCTTCCAAACCCATTGTGTGGGGTATCAAAATAAAGGGTTTTAAGAGGTGATTTCAAAAATATATAACACTTATATGTTTAAATGTACCTAATTCGAAAAAAAAAATTACTAAAAAGTTATAAATAAAAAAACTTAATTAAAAAAAACAAAAATCCCGACTGCTTCAAAAGCGAACTAAAAAGTCGTAAACAAGGCAAAAATCATGCTGTGCAGGCGGAGGATACACCAGATTTTGGTCAGCCAGCCCGCGAATATGTATCCTCCGACTGCTCAGCATGATTTTTGCCTTGTTTACGACTTTTTAGTTCGCTTTTGAAGCAGTCGGGATTTTTTTTCTGTTCCGTGTCGCGAACAGTATAGGTAGGTACTTACGTGGTAGTTTTACTACCGAACTTTAGCAAAGGAGTGAATAGAAACCGAGTGATTTTAGTCCCTTGTTTATCAATGTAGGTTCCTACTATTTTTAACCCCCGCCGGAAAAATAGGGGTGTTATAAGTTTCACGTGTGTTGCTGTGTATCTGTGTAACTTTGTATCTGTGTGTCTGTGGCATCATAGCGCCTAAAAGGATGAACCGATTTTGGTTAATTTTTTTTCTTGTTTAAAATGTGATTTTGTCGCGAGTGTTCTTAGCTATGTTTGAATAAAATCGGTTTAGCCGTTCAAAAGTTATGGGCGTTTTACTGTTTGAATCGGGGTTTTTTCGCAAGATAAATGTGTCGGGGGTTTATAAATATTGAAATTTTACTTGTCGCAAGATAAATGTGTCGGGGGTTTCTTTAATTTTGAAATTTTACCTGTTGCTCACTTAAGGTCCGACCGCACTAGGCGTATCTACGCGACGCGACAAAATATATTTTGTATGAAATTGTATGAGATAAAGTGTCGCGTCGCGTAGTTCCGCTGCCGCGTAGTGCGGTTTATATCATACAATTTCATACAATTTAAAGAACAATGGCAGGTGCCCATACATTTTTTTAGCTGATGTTAAATTCCTACGTCTTTAAATGAAAAATATCTGGTTTAACTCAGGGTGATGTTCTGAATTAGTTTGTGCAAGAATTTTTGTTCGGGAATGTCGAGAACAATAGATATTCAGTCATAAACTTTTGTAGGTTATGTCTGGGTAACTTTTAATAATGTGTTTAATAGGTAATATTATTCAATTTCGTGGAAGTAAAAGGGGAATATCGCATTAGCATTTCCCTTACCTAGTTATTTCAGCATGAAATGTATAATATACTCTTTGGAAAGAGTATATTTATTTAAACTAAGCGACTTTGACGTTTATCAAAAGGTCGTCGTCCTCGTCAACGACCAAGCTATATTTTTTAAACTTGGATACTAGTCTTTTTGCCAATCATTAATTAAAAGTAATTCATTTATTTCTACTGCACTACAATATTCTTACCTACCTGCTAGGAACATCTATACTTAGACATAAACTGTATTGTTAACTCATTTACTGCAATAAATACATTAATTATATTATTAATTAATATAGTTACTACTTGTCACTTAGCAGATAAAATATATAATGGCAACACTAAGCTAAAGAAATTAACTAAAAAATCAAATAACTTTTTATTTATTATGATTTTTTTTTATCCGTTTTGAACCAGCCCAATAATATATTTAAAAAATGTAGACAATTAATAGAACGTCTTTCGTATATAACTCACTTTCAGACGCTCAAATTTAAGTCAGCTAAAATCTCGCCATTGTTCTTTAAGTCAGCTAAAATCTCGCCATTGTCCTTTGGTCGTATCGCGTCGCGTCGCTCCGCTGACGCGTAGTGCGGTCTGACCTTTATATCAATAAGTTTGACAGGTATGAGGTAGCAATATGGCGCAGTATCGGGGCCGTTCTTATTTCAAAGTTGTATTAAATATCGCGCCGTTTAAAAAATATATGAACTGCTATCAAATCTGTATCTATAAAGCAGGTACAGGGTGGAAAATTGAAGGGAAGAACCCTAAATTTAGTAAATCTGCATTTATGTCTTTAGATTTTTTAACACCTTGCAGTTAGTTAACATTTTGGACAAAAACTGTCTATCAGTCCTGAAAAAAGTCTGAAGAAAAAGACCGTTTGTTTTGCAATATTCTGGCTAAAGTTAATGCATCATCATAATTATCAGCCGCAAGACGTCCACTGCTGGACATAGGCCTCCCCCAAGCGTCACCACATTGACCGGTCCCGCGCGTCTCGCAACCAGCGGATCCCCGCAACCTTCAGGTCATCGGTCCACCTGGTGGGAGGCCTTCCAACGCAACGTCTTCCGGTTCGCGGTCACCACTCCAGAACCTTTCTGCCCCATCGGTTATCCGTTCTGCGAGCAATGTGCCCTGCCCACTGCCACTTATGTTTGCCAATTCTTCGGGCTATGTCGGTAACTTTGGGCGCACGGTTGGCGCAGTGGTTGAGCGATTGACTGCTGCGCTGCGTGTCGCGGGTTCGATTCCCGCACGGAACAAATATTTGTATGACCTACAGATAGTTGTTCCGGCTCTGGGTGTTGTGTATGTGAGTTTATATGTTTGTAAACGCACCCACGATACAGGAAGAAATTCCTAGTGTGGGGCAACGTTTTTTAAAGAATAGGAATAGGAACTTTGGTTCTTCTGCGGATATCATCATTTCTGACGTGATCACGCAAAGAAATTCCGAGCATAGCCCTCTCCATTGTCCTTTGGGTGACTTTAAGCTTTCTGATAAGGCCCATTGTGAGCGACCACGTCTCGGTCCCGTAGGTGATCACTGGCAACACACACTGGTCATAGACTTTTGTCTTAAGACACTGTGGTAAGTTGGACGAGAAGACACCGCGCAACTGCCCGAACGCTACCCAGCCGAGCCAGCTTCGACGGTTGATCTCTCTCTCGAAATTGGCCCTACCCAACTGGATCGTTTGTCCCAGGTAGACATAGTCGTCCACAACTTCGAGTGTAGAGTCTCCAACCTTGATAGGAGTGGGTGTAACATGGGCATTCAACATCACCTTGGTTTTTTCCATGTTCATTTTCACACCTACTCTTTGGGAAGCTCTACTGAGGTCATCGAGCATTGTATTGAGGCTCTCCATGGTCTCAGCCATGACCACTATGTCATCGGCAAACCGAAGGTGAGTGATGTACTCGCCATTAACATTGATGCCTAGGCCCCTCCAGTCCAGAACCTTGAATACATCCTCCTGCGCAACAGTGAACAGTTTCGGAGAAATGACATCTCCCTGTCTCACGCCACGCTGGAGAAATATTGGTTTCGAGGTCTGATCCTGAAGACGGACTGACATGGTGGCGTTTCTGTACAAACACTTCAACACCTCAATGTACCGGTAGTCGATCTGGCACCGTTGGAGAGACTGCAGTACAGCCCAAGTCTCGATCGAATCGAAGGCTTTCTCGTAGGCCACAAACGCTAAGCAGAGAGGCAGGTTATAATCTTCGGTCTTCTGTATAACCTGCCGCAGCGTATGTATGTGGTCTACGGTGCTAAAGCCTTTTCGGAATCCGGCTTGTTCGGGAGGCTGGAAATCGTCAAACCTGCGCGCAAGACGATTCGTGATGACTCTTGAAAACAACTTGTAAACATGGCTAAGAAGCGAGATGGGCCTATAGTTCTTCAGCCGGGCATTGTCGCCCTTCTTGAAGAAGAGTACCACCACACCCCTGCACCATGCCTGTGGCGTTTTGCCCTCGAGTATGACGGAATCAAAAAGCTTCTGAAGGGCCTTGAGGACCGGTTTTCCACCCGCCTTCAGGAGTTCAGCCGTGATTCCGTCGTCACCCGGCGCCTTGTTGTTTTTAAGCTGTTTGAGAGCCATCCTAATCTCGTACAGGCTGACGTCCGGGATATCTTCGGTATAGTGTCGGGTCAATCTAGCTCTTGGGTCGTTTGCTAGATTCACAACGGGTTTACTGGTTGACGTGTACAACTGCCCATAGAAACTCTCGATCTCCCTCACAAGCTCCGGTTTGGCGGATACATCCTGCCATAATCGGTCTTCAGTTTTGTGAGCTGGCTCTGCCCAATAGACAGATCTCTTGCAAAGACCTTGGAGCCCTTATTCCGCTCGATAGCATCTTTAATGCTTTCGGTATTTAAGCGGCGGAGGTCGGTTTTCAAGGACTTTGAGATCCGTCTATTTAGCTGCCGGTATTTCACCGCATCGTCTGAAGACTGCAGGATCATCTCACGCCTCTCCTTCATTAGCTTGAGAGTAGGATCAGAGAGCTTTTTATTTGTATATGTACGGCGGGTCTTGAAAAACTTAGACCCGACCGTATGGACAGCTTCCACGAACCCATCGCTGTATTCGTCCACGGAGCTCCCTAGGCACTCGAAACGATTCTGGAGTTCGAGCTGAAAGGTTTCGGGGTTTTGGATCTGGATCTGTGCTGGACGGAGCGTGGACTTCATCAGTCGAGACCTTTCAAGCTTGATATGAATGTTCAATGTGCCTCTTACCATACGGTGATCGCTCCCGGTTTTCACCGAATTGATCACAGAGACATCATTGAACATTTGCTTCTTGGTTGACATGATGAAGTCAATCTCGTTTTTAGTTCCACCATCGGGGCTTTGCCATGTCCACTTCCTGTGCTCACGCTTTCTGAAGAAGGAGTTCATCATAAAGAGGCCTTCCTTCTCCATAAAACTGGCCAGTAGGTGACCCCGGTGGTTCCGACGTCCAACTCCAAATTGCCCCACTTGCAGCTCATCCTCGTCTCGTTTGCCCAGTTTTGCGTTGAAGTTCCCCATGACAACGGTGAAGTGAGTTTTGAAACCATGCATGGCTTTAGAGATATCCTCATACATGGTCTCTACCTCGTCGTCGGGGTGTGCCGAGGTTGGGGCGTAAACCTGTATGACCTTCAGCGAATATCTTGAGGATAAACTAAGTATAAGGTACGCCACCCTGGTCGACACACTCTCGATCTTCACCACGTTGTTCACAAGGGACTTGTGGACGATAAACCCGACACCACCCTGGGACTGCCGGTCACCCTCTCGGAAATAGAGCAGGTTACCGGATTTGAGGATTATCGTGTCCTCCCCCTCTCTTCGGACTTCAGATAACCCTATAATACTCCATCGTAACCAGCACCAAAAACACACACATACACAAAAAAGTTGAATAAAGATTCAACTTTTTTGTGTATGAGTGAGTTTTTGGGAAAGAAACAGATTGTTTCCGTTGCCGAATTTACTTACACAATTAGGCTGCTGCTCAATTCTTCCTCGAGTTCGGCTATCTTCTCGTCGGTCGCGTGTTGTACGTTGCCAGGTCCAGTCGTCGGTGTTTATTGGGGTAGCCAGGTCCACTCCGGGGATTCTTTGCACCCCTTGCGACGCCATCGCCTCGACCGCTACCGTAGTCGATGGTAGACGGGCTGCTGGGCACTCGGGGCCGTTTTTTAATTGTGCTATTCATGGTTTGGGGAGGTTTGCCGTAATCGCCACGCTTGGCAGGCGGGTTGGCGATCGCAGTTTGTTCTTAAAGTGCACAGAGAACGCTGCTGCCCATTCTCTGGTTTTTCCCTTAGTCGCCTCTTACGACACCCACGGGAAGATATGGGATGGTGAAATTCTTTATGTCATATATGCCAAGAAAACTGACACCCGGATTCTTCTAGATAGCAATTTTGTTAATTAAATTTTCCATTATAATTTATTTCTTTTTCCCCTGGATGATTCATAGGCTCAGTTTTAAATAATCATTAATAGTTGTAAATACAAGCACCAAATTAACATGAAAGGATAATAGGCTATCAGCTACCTAGTTTTAATTCTTCAATTTCTATGTTTTTATGAAGAGCTTGAACAGAAATAAAACTGTAAAGCAATATGTGAAATACTATATTTTTTATTCCTTAAATACTATGTTTCATCTTCTTCCATGGCATCTTCTTCCTCATCATTGTCATCATCTTCATCAGCTATATCCAGGTCCTTGTGGAAACCTTTCCCTTTTGTCCAGTGGCACTTTATGACAACTTTAAACTTAGCCATTTGAATTCCCAGGAGTTTTAAAGTGCTTGCCTGTTCTGGTGTTAATGGAGCACCTTTTTTGCAAACCTGAAATATTGCAAATAAAGCAAATTGTCAATAAGTGAGTGTTTCTGTTAACAACATAATCAGTAACTTTATCTTAAAATCTCTATACAAGTTAGATTTATCTATCTCAAGGAAGACAGAATTACAAAAACAGTCCTAAATAATTCAAGATCACTAATAAAGAAATGATAATTGTAGATTCGCATACCTGATATTCTTTGATAAGAGTAACAACACCTCGTTCTAGTGAAGTGGGCAGACCAAGTCGCCTTAAATGAGGTTCTATTGTGTGGGAGAAGTCTGGAAGGGGGCCTTGTGGGAGTATCACATCTTTAGTAGCTACAAATCCTGCACGAGCATATTCTGCATCACGGAATTCATTGAACCATTCCAAAACCTCAGGAACATCCTTGTTTGTCATCAGCAAGCCACATTGCCCCTTTAATCTCTTAGACAGCTGTAAAGTGATAACTATGTTACAACAAGTTCCATTTGCATATCCAAATATGGTGGAGTTAATACTGAAGATGATAACTTACCAGATTCAATTGGTCTTCTACTTCATCACTCTTAGTTCTTCCTAGTGCAACAGCCATGACTTTATTTTTCCCAAAAAAGAATCTTGAGTCTTTCCACTCATTGCGTAAGTCTTTCAGTTTTGTGTTACGCATGTTATCTACAGTGAACAGGAATATGTGTTCATATTTAGACAGTGAATTCCTTATTTCTTCTATAATTTTCTGTTTATTTAACAATCCTTTCTTGTTTGTTTTTGTCAGAGAAACTGTAATTATAAAAGTAAAATTGCATTTATAATAAATAAAGAATCTGAACATTAGGCAGTTATTGAGATAAATAGAATACAAAAAACGAGTGCCGCAAACATAATATGATTTCTTGCCCTACAAAAATCTCCCAAATAAAAATAAGCGAGCATGGTTATTCAAATGCATTTACATTTTAGGTTATATCTTACCTTTCTTATCCCTTTTTGATTTCGGCATTTTGTTATTCTATTTTAAACTGTAACCCTTTAACACGAAAAGTTATAAACTACATACAACTATTTCAGAAACGAAATACAATAGTAATATACCACAACGCAACGTTTACTTTGTACTTAACCTCAAACACATTCAATTCATTAAAATACACTAAACAGCCAAGCGTGCGTGACACTCATGTGAATATGACAATGACATCAATGACAGACATCTGCCAAATACCTACCAAAAACAGTCTCAGATGTCATCTTCATAGACAAGTCTGGACAAGTCATTTTAGTGCAGTAATATAAACTTTAATAATATTTTTAGGCGATTTTTAGATAGTGCTTGGCACTTAATGAAATATTACCAACTATCAAATTCTCACACATCTGCTCTTGTAGCTTATGTAAGATCCACAATTCCACACGCAGCCACTGGTACTGAACGCTGAAAGCAGAACCGACGAGCTTAGAGCATTTAACCTATGGAGATGGCATAGCTGAGCGTACCCCTCTGACAAAGTCGCTTGGTCATATGACCATACGCGTTATATAAAACTAGTTCATTCGCCGACCGCCGCTATTGTGTATCGTATTGTGTCGCAAGTAAGTTCTCCGAAAAAATGGTTAATTGTGCGGTTTCCTCTTGCAAAAAGCGAGCTGCCACTTTCAATTTACAAAGCCATGGTGTTTCCTACCACATATAAGTTTATATTATACATCAACATAGTTTTATTTTAGAACAATGTCGAATTAATGGTTAATGCCTTTACGATAGAAAAATTCAGTGGTACGTTGGTACTTTGGTAGCACAAACGCAGTACAGGGGCTGACAGGGTAGCGATGTGCATAGTGCTGGGACAACGTGAATGAATAATTGATAAATTAAATGGTTTTTTGAATCAGTATGTTCAGTATCAAAATAATTTTGTTTGTGTTTGTATCTGGACAAGTCAGGTTGAACTAAAAAATATATATTATTTATAAATGTCTATGAGAATAGATTTAAATTCTTTTCTTTTAAAGTTTTAGGCTAATAAAAAGTAAGTTTGTTCGTTTCGTTAGTGAGTTTTTCAATCATTTTTTAACCCCCGACGGAAAAAGAGGGGTGTTATCAATTTGACGTGCATCATAGCTCCTAAACAGATGAAGCGATTTAGATTTTTGTTTGATACCTCTATCGAGAGGAGACTCTATCGCAGCCATGGTGGTTACAATGACAACCCCACTGCACATCAATTCGAAGCCATATACAATTGCGAATGTTAAAAATACTCAAATGTTCGCATATCCTTTTTAATCAAAAAAGTTGATCCACAGAAATGTGTTCGACATGAATATAATAAACTGCTACATTTCAAAAATCAGTGATTGCCTCGAGTCGTGATCATTGGGACATGTATATGAACTAGATTATGGCTATGAAAACATACACGTATGTTTTCCTATATAAGATATCAAACTAGCTTAGCTAGGAAACACCGTACTCAAATAGTAAAAAAAACGAAAAACTAACGTGTTAAAGTGTTACATAAAAAAGTGTCAAATAAAAGTCTATCCGGTTGATTGTATTATTTACGCTTTCCTACTATTTAACTCGTATACATAAGGTCCGCATAAAAGAACGGGGCTCAAGTATGAATCCCGAATGCCCGAACCTAAATAAAACAAAATGTCAGTAACAGTTTCATACTATTCTAAGCAGAAACCTGTAGGTACCTACTATAGTTTATGATTAACATTGTTCCAAGACGTATACCACCATTTTATTAGGTACTCTACCCAGTTCGTCTACCATGCATGGGGTATTTGGATATTACATTATTTGTAACGTCATTCATATAGGAAAGACACGGGTCCAACAATATATATTATGTAATTATGAAATATTATTGACTAAAAATAAATTCTATCGTTCTTTTTTTAGTGTATCTTAAATTCTTTTCTACCTTTCTTATCTACCTACGTAGTTTAGAAGACCACAAATCATATCGCGTATTTTACTTAATTTGTGTAAACATAAGTAATTAATTACTTATGTTTATTATTATTAAGTATAACAAAAATAAAACGAATTAACATTTTGCTCATTCATTCATGCATTATAATGAATTACCAATTACCAGTCATTCTTTGTATCACATCACTAGCACTTTGTATTTGTTGTCGTAGGATTATTGCATAAATACACACAAATTTGTCAATCTATGTGTGTTTTTTGATTGTGTGATTATTATTTTTTCGTGTGCGTTTGTAGCAATAGGATGCATGTATCTGTGAGTGATTGTCATTTTTTTGTAGTGAGCTATAAGTGTTTTCCTCGCCTCCCGCAGAAAGTGGCAGAAAAAGTTGTTCGGTGATTCGCGGTTTGCCGTCTCCATAGGTTAAATGCTCTAAGCCGACGAGCGAACAAAAACACAGTTATTCCTTTTAAATTC
The DNA here is from genome assembly GCA_949775005.1 of Orthosia gothica. Taxonomy (NCBI): domain Eukaryota; kingdom Metazoa; phylum Arthropoda; class Insecta; order Lepidoptera; family Noctuidae; genus Orthosia; species Orthosia gothica. The sequence goes on from OX459057.1 coordinate 336,364, forward strand.
TGTCTGTAGTCCTACTTTGCATTTGGCTCAGGCTTAACACGCATTGTGATTTTTATGCTATGTCTAATCTAGAAAAGTGAGAACTCAGGATACAGGAGCGAGCTCAATTTCGCACATGTTTCTGATACACTTTTTCTTTTGAGCAGTTACACCACATTTGTATACTAGTAGGCTAGGTGTCAGTTTATGCAGAAAAGTTTAAGAATAATGCAAATGCAAGAACGCTTCGTTTTCTATTTACTTATGTAAAGCCATCCAATTCCAAAGTTTATTAACACAGATTGAGTAAAATGCAGGTCTGTTTAATGTTTATTTAGGATAGGTTGCCCTGCCCCACCGTGGGCATGCCGCGCCGCGCCGCGGCCGTACGCCCGTATAAGGTAGACCTACATTTCATTTACTTGAAAACGTTAAGGAGAAGCTAAGAAAATAGTACCTGATGCTTCCATGGATCTTTATAGTTCAAAGGATTTTGTCGATAACAAAAGCTGTGTGGACGTATCTCAGTGGTAGTAGGTGAGTCCTAGTGGGGATTTTAGAATTTAGTCAAACGCGGCAGAATAAAATAAGGGAGGAACCTTGCACCCTGTTGAGTACTCCCACCATATATGAGCCCTGCCTGGTTCATGCATTTTCTCATTGAGAGCAGTGGCCGCGATTAAAATAGTTGTAGGTCGTGGGTTGAAACCCAGGCAGTACTTTGTGTAAATTATTTCATCACCATTGCTCTTAAAACGGTGAAGGAAAACATTGTGAGGAAACCGGCATGTCTTAGAACCAAAAATCCACCAACCCGCAATGGGCCCGCATGGTGGATTACGGCCCATTCCGTCTCACAGAGAGGAGGCCTGTTCGCAAAATGGTCCAAATGGGATTCAATGTGCGGCAAAAGTGTCAATCTATCCTATCCTTAAAGGGTCGTGCATCCTAAAGCAGCCGATCAAATTAGTAAAAAAAAAAAATATCGTTAGGAGAACTCGAGCGCGTCAGATTATGGCAAGGTGAGATAATTACATGCAGAAAAGTGACATACGATCTTAGAGCATTTAACCTATGGAGACCGCAAGCCGCGAATCACCGAACAACTTTTTCCGCCACTTTCTGCGGGAGGCGAGGAAAACACTTATAGCACACTACAAAAAAATGACAATCACTCACAGATACATGCATCCTATTGCTACAAACGCACACGAAAAAATAATAATCACACAATCAAAAAACACACATAGATTGACAAATTTGTGTGTATTTATGCAATAATCCTACGACAACAAATACAAAGTGCTAGTGATGTGATACAAAGAATGACTGGTAATTGGTAATTCATTATAATGCATGAATGAATGAGCAAAATGTTAATTCGTTTTATTTTTGTTATACTTAATAATAATAAACATAAGTAATTAATTACTTATGTTTACACAAATTAAATAAAATACGCAATATGATTTGTGGTCTGCTAAACTACGTAGGTAGGTAAGAAAGGTAGAAAAGAATTTAAGATACACTAAAAAAAGAACGATTGAATTTATTTTTAGTCAATAATATTTCATAATTACATAATATATATTGTTGGACCCGTGTCTTTCCTATACGAATGACGTTACAAATAATGTAATATCCAAATACCCCATGCATGGTAGACGAACTGGGTACCTGTACCTAATAAAATGGTGGTATACGTCTTGGAACAATGTTAATCATAAACTATAGTAGGTACCTACAGGTTTCAGCTTAGAATAGTATGAAACTGTTACTGACATTTTGTTTTATTTAGGTTCGGGCATTCGGGATTCATACTTGAGCCCCGTTCTTTTATGCGGACCTTATGTATACGAGTTAAATAGTAGGAAAGCGTAAATAATACAATCAACCGGATAGACTTTTATTTGACACTTTTTTATGTAACACTTTAACACGTCAGTTTTTCGTTTTTTTTACTATTTGAGTACGGTGTTTCCTAGCTTAGCTAGTTTGATATCTTATATAGGAAAACATACGTGTATGTTTTCATAGCCGTAATCTAGTTCATATACATGTCCCAATGATCACGACTCGAGGCAATCACTGATTTTTGAAATGTACCAGTTTATTATATTCATGTCGAACACATTTCTGTGGATCAACTTTTTTGATTAAAAAGGATATACGAACATTTGAGTATTTTTAACATTCGCAATTGTTATGGCTTCGAATTGATGTGCAGTGGGGTTGTCATTGTAACCAGCCATGGCTGCGATAGAGTCTCCTCTCGATAGAGGTATCAAACAAAAATCTAAATCGCTTCATCTGTTTAGGAGCTATGATGCACGTCAAATTGATAACACCCCTCTTTTTCCGTCGGGGGTTAAAAAATGATTGAAAAACTCACTAACGAAACGAACAAACTTACTTTTTATTAGCCTAAAACTTTAAAAGAAAAGAATTTAAATCTATTCTCATAGACATTTATAAATAATATATATTTTTTAGTTCAACCTGACTTGTCCAGATAAACACAAACAAAATTATTTTGATACTGAACATACTGATTCAAAAAACCATTTAATTTATCAATCATTCATTCACGTTGTCCCATCACTATGCACATCGCTACCCTGTCAGCCCCTGTACTGCGTTTGTGCTACCAAAGTACCAACGTACCACTGAATTTTTCTATCGTAAAGACATTAACCATTAATTCGACATTGTTCTAAAATAAAACTATGTTGATGTATAATATAAACTTATATGTGGTAGGAAACACCATGGCTTTGTAAATTGAAAGTGGCAGCTCGCTTTTTGCAAGAGGAAACCGCACAATTAACCATTTTTTCGGAGAACTTACTTGCGACACAATACGATACACAATAGCGGCGGTCGGCGAATGAACTAGTTTTATATAACGCGTATGGTCATATGGCCAAGCGACTTTGTCAGAGGGGTACGCTCAGCTATGCCATCTCCATAGGTTAAATGCTCTAAGCATACGATCGACTGACGGAGTGACCGTCTGTCACTCGCGTGAGTTCCGTTTGGACCCTTTTTGTACGGAACCCTAAAAAGTATAATAAGCCACACGTCATAGTAGGCTAAATAGGGACGATTCGAGCGTCATGGGGACCTATTGAATTTTTGAAGATTAAGAGTTTAAGAGAAGATTGCTAATAAAAAAAAGTATAAATGATATATGCCCTTTGACTGGTGGGGGGAGCGTGTACAGATCTTCATACATGTAAAAAGTTGTACTTGGTCACAATGAAATACTTGGGCGCTTCAGATAATAGTAGTGTAGTTTCTGGTAACGGAGGAATTTTAATCTGCTGGCCTACATAGTGGGGGTGGCCGTACGAAGGGGTATTAGTACATGGACAAAAAATATTATTTGCGAACTCTTCAGACATTGAGAAGGTATGTTAAATGAACCCATAAAGAGAGCTCTTATTCAAAAGACTGACACGACTCAAAACTTCATGAACATTTTATATGATGCTTAAGCGTGCGGCGCGGGGTCCGAACATCGAGCGTGGCCCGGACGCGGGTGTATGACGATTTAAGCTACTTGGGCTTGTGGAAATTGGCAGATTGTTATGCCCTTTAAATGATTTCCTTCAAAACAAAAATAATTACCGCGCTCGAGAATGTCCAGATGACTTTTTTTTTGCAACTTTCTTGATTCTCCCATTTTCATATGTCACGATCAAATTGTCAGAGTTAAATGCACACTTTTCTGCATGTAATTATCTCAAAGCGGTTGGAGTTACAGTCTTAAAATTTTCACAGTATAAAAATTGACAAAAAATAAGTCACCCCAAAGACCTTATACGTATTTCTTACTACTAGACTGTGCACTATGGCGCAAAAAACGGTCCGAGCGAGAGGGCTCCCGTTGGTAGTGTGCCACTTTCTAATGAGGTGACCATGACCAAACATAACAAGGGACAAATTGATTGTAAAAACAATGGTGTAAGTATCCCGATATATGTATATATCCTACCTAAGTAAGCTACCTAAACCTACCAAATTCAAGGAAAAAAAAGAAACGTATGTATATTTTTTGGAATCTACATCACTTACCGTATGGTGTCGGGCATAAAGAATTTCAACAGCCCATGTTTTTCCATTGGTGTCATAAGAGGCGACTAAGGGACAAACCAGAGAATGGACAGCAGCGTTCTCTGTGCATTTGTAACAACCATACTGGGATCGCCAACCCGCCTGCAAAGCACTCCCCATGAATAGCACAAATAAAACATAGCCCTTAGTGCCCGGCAGCCTGCCTACCCTCGACTACGGTAGCGATCTAGGTTAAGCTATGGCAAGGGGTGCAAAGAATCCCGGACGAGATCCGGCTACCCCAACAAATACCGACGACAGGAACTGGCAACGTACAACACGTGCACACTCCGGACGACCGACGATAAGATCACCGAACTCGAAGAGGAATGGAGCAGTTTACGATGGAGTATTATAGGGTTATCTGAAGTTCGAAGAGAGGGGGGGGGACTCGATAACCCTCAAATCCCAAGTCTGGATAAGTCTTGTTCTTCAAGACCCATCGTATAGATAGGAACAAAAAGCTCTTCTTACTCTCAAGCTCATGAAGGAGAGGCGTGAGGTGATCCTGCAGTCTTCAGACGATGCTTTGATATACCCGAAAGGATCTCAATTATTTCACTTAATGTCCAGTTGCGTAGACAGTTGAGAAACTTAACTTCACCAATTTTATTCCACTAGGAATCAATTTGCAAATAATATTAACAGCCGCTGAATTTTACTCGAACAAAACCCGCCAAAAACTCCACAAACCTGGTGGTCCTACATTTAGTATTACCAGGCCCAAACATTTAAAAGTACTACTCTTACTCAGTATTAATGAATTATTTTTTAAATACAATGAATTGATGAATTAAAGGAACTGTAAAAATATTTAAATACGCTTCAAAGTTTCATAGACTTTGAAACGCAATGATTAGTTGAGCTGGCAAGAGGTCAGACAAGGACACACTACCAGAGGGCACCCTCTCGCTCAGGACCGCTTTTGGTTAGCTACCGCTTATAAGGGAATAGCTAACCTAGACGTATTGTAATAGATTTAATTTTAGCTATTCAAAAATTTTTGGTGCACAGTCTAGTGGTAAGAAATACGTATAAGGTCTTTGAGTAACCCCGATAATTTCAGACAAATTATGTTTAAGTATAGTAAACTAACCTACCCGCAACTTTGTACCTATTAAAAATTCTACTAATCTTATAAATGTGAAAGTTTGGATTGATGGATCTATGTTTGTTAATAAGGATTATGAATTTGATTTTTCACAAGCATCAAAAAAAAAAAACAAGATGAGCATTGGTGGCCCAGTGGTATCGGCCGCGACTTACAAGTAGGTCGTGGGTTCGAGCCCAGGCAGGCGCTTTACTTTGTGTAAATTATTTCTCCACCACTGCTCTCAAAACGGTGAAGGAAAACATCGTGAGGAAACCGGCAAGTCCATTCCATGGACTTCACAGATTGTCACGACTCATTACTATAGTAGAATTCTGTCTTCGATTAAAATGGTAGAAAATGAAAAAATAAAAAGACTTTTAAAGACAAAACAAAGTATTCATTTTATTTTATCAACAACTGCGGCAAAAAATCTGTAAGCCACATATACCCAAAAACTTGCCCAAAGCCTAAATTCAGAAATGATTGCCAAACAAAATGTGGACAAAATGTCGCCAGCAAGTCGCTAGGGACTAAAGTCGGCGACACGTCGTTGTTGATACAAATAAAGCTGGTATAACAGCTTCTCTAACCATATAGCTTTATGTACCACTACACTACACTGCACCAATACTTATTGCAAATAAATGAATGATTGATTGATTGATTGATGTCCTCAGCAGCAAAATTTCAAACGTTCGTCTATTTTAATAAAACATAATCTCTACTAACGCTTAGGTCAATCTCTTATCACTCTAAGCATAGACTATCCACGAGTCCATTCATTCAAAAAAATCGCGCCAGAACACTGACTTCCTGTTACCACTCAAACTGACCTATTAAGTATATTTTCTCGCGTAAAATTCTATATCCGTCTCTTTTTTTCCTGTAAGAAAAAGAGAGTGCGCAACACATTCGACCATAACTTCATGAATGTTAATTCCTAGCATCGTGCTACGCTTCCTTCATAGTAATACAAGATGGCCGACTCGTAATGTGAACCCTGTTCCGTTTTTGTTTCCCCTCTGGCCCCGCTGCCGTCAGTGTAGTATATCGTTCACCGCAAGACAAAAACCGATATTGTGTTGTAATTTGCTGGTTTAATTACTTTTTTTCCCTTCCAACAAGTAAGTGCATTAAAATTATATTAAGTGAATGCAATTTTATGTGTTTTTCATGGAGTGTCGATGTTTAAAAATCGTTTTCTCACAAATCTGTGACTGTGACGCATAGAAGGAGTGCCCCTTGCAGCAGCCATTTTGCCCGAGCCGGCGACACGATTCCGCGGTGCGGTTAGACATAATTCTACATTTTTGTAATCGGGATTCATGTCCTACTCAACGGATTTACTTTTATTTCGCACGTTGTAATTCATAAGGTGTAAAATAACGTTCCTTACAACGAGATCCGCCGCGTAAGTTGGTTTTTCTAGCTCTTTTTACATTTTCTTCATACGTGACTGGAATATATTTTTGGATTATTATACGGGATAAGGGAGATTTATTGTAAACTGATGCTGTGATATATATTTTAAACGATAATTCATGTAGTTAGTTCCGTTTAGAGTGCGTGGGCATGTCGGACGCTGGCGTATTCATAGAGGGAACTAGCGATCACACTAGTTAGTGCGTCGTAATTTCGCCGTGCGTAGTCATGCCGTTATCTTGGTCAATTCAATAACTATGTAATGTCATTGAAGGTAGGCCTAGTACGTATTTAGAGGTAATTACTGCCACTTTGCTTAGGATGACATTCCATGCGCCACTTCTCCTGAGTGAGAACAATTCATATATTACGTTGTGTAACTGTAGTTTGTAATTAGGTAGTAGGTAGGTAAGTATTTGATAGTCCCATTATTCCCACCTTCGATTTATTTAACATAGCCTTTCAGATAGATAGGCACGTGCGTGACATTGAGTCGACAGCACAATGCTCTCGTGTATGTGATACTAGATATAATATATAACGTATCTGTTATTATTACAAGGCTTATGTTAACCATTAAGTTAGTTTTCCTCATCCTTAGAATATTGTAGATTTGTAAATGCCTTCAAGAGTTAAGTTTTCTACTACTGCATTTATCTGAGCTAGTTGGTAGCTGCTTAGATTTAATGTTCATAGCAATGTCCCTGAACTGTCTGAAATAAAACAGTATTAACAATTCTCTAGCGCTCATGCTTACTGAATCCACGGCTAAGTACAACATTTGGCTAGACTGACAATAACTTGGCATCTTAGTGATAATTGAGGTTTATCTATGGCATAACTGTGAAGGAGTCAAATCTCTTGTGATATTTTGCCATGCCAATTCTAAATCCGTACTAAGCTACTGCTATTTTGAATAAATCTCCTGTAAGATGTCAGTTGTAACTGCCATGTTTGTCATGACACATTGCCCTTCAGATATTGACATCATGTTCAATAATGAGTGATACATACATACAATATTTTATAAGAAGGCTAGTTAGTAACATTCTCTATAAATGGCAATAAAGTATATTTGTATTCCATTGTTGATTGGAATCTTGTCGGAATATAAAAATGTTTTTACATAAACATTCTCACACCCTTTTCTCCTGCTATGATTTATGCGCATTTAGCATAACTTTACTTAGAATTGTCATTTCAATAAAAGCAAACAGTTTGCTTTTATTGAATGGCCGTAGCTGCCGAATAGAAAATAAATAATTAATTTGACAATCAGTTATTAACTATTACGTCAGTCATCTGCAAATATATGAAAAAGGGTGACACTCCACTAGAGTGGGGAGGGGGTGGAGGCATTCCAGAGGTCATGACCCCACCCTTTCTTTATCTTAAGAATTTGGTTAACTATCAGGTGTATTGCTGCTTTCTCTTGTATACAGAGTTAAATTAAATTTTCACTGGAAGGGGTACCTCTTTAAGTGCTTAATAATTCAAGTTTTTCTTTTGTTAACTTTTACACAATGGAAAACTAGTATTCGGTAATCCCTTTATTATACAGTTGTGTTGTTGACAACTTTTAAAGGAATACATACTTACATGTTAATAATGAACTGTTTCGATGGATGAACATCCTTCACAGACCTGTTTTATCTCCTATCTATATCTTACTCTTGTGTTAAGGTGATAATCAATTAATAAAATATTAATTGTCTAACCAATATCTCATGACTATCTGATCAGAATTTTATGTTGGTAAGTTATTGGATGCCTCATTTTCAAGTATGTTTCCTTATTTAAAAATAACCTACTTTTGTGTCATAAGAAATATTTACTCTGAAGTACAAATATCTATGAACATTTCCATGGCATATAATAATAACATAGTAACTGGAGAGTTGTGTAAAAAGGTATAGGTAGGTAGATAAGGGTAGCGTGAGGTAGGCGCCGGGCGGACGGGCGCGGTGCAGGAGGGGCGTAGCGAGGGTGAGGGGTGTGTGCAATCGTCGCGCTAGTCGTATTTCGTCTGGAGTGTTTATCCCGCGTCGCCGGATCAATACTGTTGGCGCAGTGGCGGTGACCAAGCGGCGGCGCGGCGACACGGCGCGTGCCTAGCCTGCTAGTAGCTCGAGTCTGTGAGATGCTGTCAAACCGAGCGGACGCCGCGTCGATGTCGCGTTTGGCGTGAGAGGCGCTCTTTGAGCTTTGTTGAATTTTCATATTGCGCTAGGGCGCTCGCGAGCCTCTACCAAAGGTGCGACTTCCATCCATCCATGATGACAAATACCCTATAAGCGATTCGCTTCGGTGAAAGTGACGCCTAACGATTAGTCTTTCTGATAAAATTTAACTCGAAGTGAACCGTCATTGGCTGTCGATTCAAATAGTTTATTCGTGATTCATACTTCATTGCAGGGGCATCAGTGAAGTTATCCTCTCCCATCGTCCACGATGTCCGTCGACAAGGAGGAACTGGTGCAACGCGCCAAGCTGGCGGAGCAGGCGGAACGATATGACGACATGGCGGCCGCGATGAAAGAAGTCACGGAAACCGGCGTCGAGCTGAGCAATGAGGAAAGAAACCTGCTTTCCGTCGCTTACAAAAACGTGGTGGGCGCTCGACGATCGTCATGGCGCGTCATCTCCTCCATTGAACAGAAAACCGAAGGCTCGGAAAGAAAACAACAGATGGCAAAAGAATATAGGGTTAAAGTAGAAAAGGAGCTCAGAGAAATCTGCTACGACGTTTTGGTAAGAATCCTTCTACATTTTTTCAGGGTCCCACATAATTGAGACTTAGTTCTTCGTTACGGTGCTTATCCATTAGTTCGTGGAATTTATTCCAAACTAAGTAAGATTAACGTCAGTTGCCGTCATCCTACGCGAATGACGTCATGATATTTGCGCCTCGCCAATTTGAGGGGTGATGCAAGCGAACAGTAGCCGTGGTCATTTCCTCTGCAGTCATAACGTTTTTGTTAATCATGGGCGTTATAATGTTGGTTAGCACTAGCAGTTAGGCAGTTAGCACGTGAGAGGAGAGCACCACTCACTCACTCGCAGGGCGCGGTGCGCAGTGGGCGCGAGGAGGGCGGGGTGACGTATTGCGCCGCGTCATTGCGCGCGCTGCTATCCCGTTTTTGTTCGTTGCCCTGTCTTCAAATCACATGTATTCACTCGGCAATACAATAATTACTGCCCAATTTTAATTTCCTAATTAAAATATTGATTGATTTATAAATCCAAGATATGTAGGTACTTATATATTTTTTTTGTTTCAGGGTTTACTTGACAAGCACCTTATTCCTAAAGCTAGTAATCCAGAAAGTAAAGTATTTTACCTTAAAATGAAGGGAGATTACTATAGGTACCTCGCAGAAGTGGCCACAGGAGAAACCAGAAATTGTAAGTTCCAACACTAACGAGAGTCATATTGTATAATTATCATTAATGATTATTAGGTTTTAATATACCCAATTTATTATGCAATAGTTTCAGTATGTTAACATCACTTTACCTTACAGCTGTTGTAGAGGATTCACAGAAAGCATACCAAGATGCTTTTGAGATCAGCAAGGCGAAAATGCAGCCCACACACCCAATAAGGCTGGGTCTCGCGCTAAATTTCTCCGTCTTCTATTATGAGATATTAAATTCACCAGACAAAGCGTGTCAGCTCGCCAAACAGGTCATTATTAGTGTCAGTTACGCATAGGCTCTGTGCTGGCTGGCACGAGAGGGAAGTGCAGGCTAGGCATATTAATTTACTCGCTTGTCCCCAGCCGTCGTGGAGGACTCGCAGAAGGCCTACCAGGAAGCATTCGACATTGCTAAAGCCAAAATGCAACCGACCCACCCCATCAGACTCGGGCTTGCGCTCAACTTTTCCGTGTTCTATTACGAGATAATCAACTCCCCTGCGCGAGCGTGCCACTTAGCTAAACAGGTTTTTTTAATCAAAGAGAAAATTAGTGTGTGATGACACAATCATAATTTACTAACTGTCAAGTTTCTTGCTAGTGCATTCTCCTCGTTCAGTTTGCATGAAGAAAAAGTAATTCAAAATTAGAAATAATCTGATAGATTAAACAGAACCACTAATAATTATATTAGCATGGCCGTGTGTAAAGCAATTAACCCTTAATCCTCGATCCAGCCAGCATAAGAGTGTTTATTTATAACTCCTGTATACAGTGAGAATTTATCTTCCTATAAAGGGAATGATAGAAAATTTCTTGTATGAATATTTCGATAAAGTTGCTCTATTGAATTGGTAAGAATTAATGTTGATTATTGTTTTTGCAGGCTTTCGATGACGCGATCGCCGAATTAGACACACTAAATGAAGACTCGTACAAAGACTCGACACTGATCATGCAGTTGCTGCGAGACAACCTGACGCTGTGGACGTCGGACACGCAGGGCGACGGCGACGAGCCCGCCGAGGGCGGCGACAACTAACTGGCGCCGCTCACCCCCAGCACACGCATTTGTTCTCATTGGTGTTTTATAAGAAAACGAGTAACATTCGAGAACGCCGCGCGGCGCGGGTCCTCCGCCGCTGATGCGAGCCGTCGCTTGTAAAAAAATGTTAAAAATGTCGTTCGCAGCGGACCTTCACGTTCCGTCTAAAATTAAATGTTATGTGTCATCTTTGACGGTTTTGTATTTCTGTATTTACACTGGATTACAGATATCGAGCTGACCCGATGAATATAAATATTTATAACTTAAGTTATTAAAATTACGGTTTCTTAAGTTAAAAGTGTTTTCCTTTCTATATAAAATAAAACTTAACAGCTTGGTCGGCCCCAAATTAACATTCCTTTCGCCGCATGTCCGCAGTGAATGGAGATCATGATGGTGAATATTGTTTAAAAATTATGCTATTAGTTAATTAAATTTGTTGAAGTGCGCCCAAAACTGACCCTATGAAATCTACATTTTCGTAAAATATAATAAATTTACCTGTAAAATGGCTGTATCAAATAAGGGCACAAAAAACTTGTTAGTGTCTTTCGTGGTTTTTGTGATGTCCTCTAACATTTAAAAATATTACCAAAGGAAGTCTTAATTGATGACATTAACCATTTTGTTGTGCCCCTTACTGATTATAAATAGCATTCTGAATTTTCAGGCAATTATTAGCGAAATAGTTTTTATGATGGCCAATATTGTAACATTTCTGCTGCATTTTATCAGCCATTAATCTATTATATTTTTCATGTTTTCACCAATAAACTTTTGTATTAAATACAATTTTTAGTTTTAGAACCAATATTTAAATAAACCGCCACCTAACCCTAAAAAGATGTTTGTCTAAAATTACTTGAAACTTACAAAAGCCCTTCTTGATACGTAAATAAAAAAGGGCAAAGAAAAGTATACAACACCAATCATACGACAGCAAAGAAGGTGGAGCTATGCAGTGGCAGTATTAGTTCTGAGGGCGGAGACCCTGGAAAATTATTGGGTCGATAAATTAATAAGCATATTAGGTAGGAGGTACCTAATATTTATCCGTTGCCGGCTCGTAGTCACACCAGTATGACAAACAGGATTTTTTTTCTCGTTTGTCACTACTTTTTTCCCACACCATGTATAAGATAACTGCTAGTGCAGTACCTATAGGTATATAATATTATTTTAATAAAGTTGATCAGATAAGCAGCGTTTGCCGACTATTTAGATTTTTACCCGACTGCCGAAGGAGGGTAATGTGTTTATCAGACTATGATGTATGTTTGTTCCTTTAGGGCGTTCCAGAGACCAAACGCATTGGCCGATTTTGATGATTCATACGTCAATCGATGCGTCTTAACCCTGCGAGTGTCATAGGCTACATTAAAATTGGATAATAGAAAAACGGCGGAATTTGCACTCGTTCCACTAGAATCCCCTATTTCAGTCCCCCAGGGGATTGTACAGCACTCAATTTTCCACTACGATCCCCTATGCAGGGGATTCTTTATGTACTAATAAGTTATATTCCTTTAAAGTCCCTTCTAAATAAAAAAGCCACCTATAAAATAACAATACTTAATACTTGGGTGCCATATTGTGGAGGCCCAAATTTTTTTTTTCTTCCAAACCCATCGTGTGGGGTATCAAAATAAAGGGTTTTGAGAGGTGATTTCAAAAATATTCACATAAATGCTTAAATGTATCTAATTCGAAAAAAACTAACTAAAAAGTAATAAATAAAAAAACAATTCAAAAAAACCCGACTGCTTCAAAAGCGAACTAAAATGTCGTAAACAAGGAAAAAATCATGCTGTGCAGGCGGAGGATACACCAGATTTTGGTCAGCCAGCCCGCGAATATGTATCCTCCGAAAGCACAGCATGATTTTTTCCTTGTTTACGACATTTTAGTTCGCTTTTGAAGCAGTCTGGTTTTTTGATTTTTTGAATTATGTTTTTTTTTAGCCTTTGGTTACAGAACCCTAAAAAGAGTCGAGATCATGCTGCATTGTTTGACATCCTTATTTTTTATTATGGGGAATTTTCCAATGACTTCGCCCGCTCTCGGTGAAGCGGGAGGGTTTGTCAGACTTTTACTAACTAAACATACCCGTGTTCCTTCAGTTGCTTGTGTCTGAGCCGCGGTAAACTCTCTTTCAAATTTATCCGCGACACATTGTGACATCAAAATCAATCTGCCTAGCTTTTTCCCAACTATATTGGAGTCGGCTTCCCGTCTAACCGGATTCAGCTGAGTACCAGTGTTTTACATGGAGCGACTGCCTATCTGACCTCCACAACCCAGTAACTGGGTAACACGGAACCCCTTGGCTAGACTGGTGTCAGATCTCAAGCTTCTGACTACTTGTAACGACTGTCAAAGATCCTCAAATGACAGCCGGGACCAACGGCTTAACGTGCTTTCCAAGGCACGGAGGCAACTCGGTATGTTGAAATGGTCACCCATCCATGGACCGACCTCGTCAAGCGTTGCTTAACGTTGATGATCGTCCAGTGCGGCTGTTATTATTTAGCCACGAGCTCATCCTTTTTAACCCCCGCCGAAAAAAGAGGGGTGTTATAAGTTTCACGTGTGTTGCTGTGTATGTCTGTCTGTGTGTCTGTGGCATCATAGCACCTAAACGGGTGAACCGATTTTGATTTAGTTTCTTTTGTTTGAAAGGTGATTTTGTCGTGTGCGTTACCCCAACAAGAAAGTATCTCCTAGAGTTATATGAGTAGAACGGATAGTTGGTGCCTTATCTGCTGTAAATGTGCCCCCACATAAAAAATGTGTGCCCCCTGTCGTTTCGAAAAAAAATCGAAAAAACGATTCTTGCTGGGGTAACGTTTTTCTAGCAGGAAAATTCTAAACGAATGATCGGAGAGAGAAAAACTGTGCATGGCCAGATAGCTTATATGTGTGCCAAAATGTGCCCCCAAAAATAAAATCTGTGCCCCTTCAGATTTTCGAGATATTGCATTTCCTGCTGGAGTAACGTTTTGATGAATAGTATATCTCTAAAACCATTGCATGTGCCCCTGTAGAATAAACATACGCGAGTAGCTCTTAATGTGTGCCCCTTTGTGCCCCAATTAGATTTTAGAAAATATTTATAGTTTTCAAGTTATCGCGGTTTTATGAAAACCCGAAAAAACATCGCAGCGCCTAAATGAGACAAGGCATAACTTCGCTGAAAACTGTATTCGGTCTTTCTTGACGCTAATAATAACCATACAAAGTTTCAAAAATGTTCATGCATGCGTTTTTGAATAATCTTGCTAAATGTTAAAACGATGGTGTCATAACTTTGACGGCAAAATACAAGGAACTGGCACAATCCCAGATGTGTAGGTGTAAACCAAAATCTTGTGCCTTTAGTCAAAAATATATGGTGAAAATATTGAGCTTCAAATGTTACGCATTAAGTAAATATAAACAAAAAACCAAAATATGTAAACAACGGCTGGTTATCCGACCAAATCTGAATGACTACTAAAAAGCGACGGATTCATACTTAACGAGGACCTTCTTTACTTTACTCACTAACCGGTTCACACGTGTTGTGCCTGAGTACACTGAAGTAGAAAAGTAATAACTAATAAAATAAAGTTGTTATTGGATTATATTTTAATAGCTGTTTCTATGACCTTACACATGATTAAGTACATTTATAAGAGCCATTTTCAAATAAAATGTACATGTGACTAACATGCTCAAAATCGTGACCAAACTGTTTTGTGACATACCTGTATTTTTATACTAATGTAAGTCACATTTATTGTAAAGCAGAGTTAAAACTATGTCCTACTGCTCAAATTGAGCAGGGTCCGGCAGGGAGCTAAAATGCAGGTTTAATGATCAAATTTAGCATTTATTCGAAACCTCCAAATTATTATTTTAAAAAATTACACTAAAACTCTTTTATATCTATTTTCCGTAAATGTCGGATTTATTTATTAGTGAAACGTTTTGTATGGAGATAACACCGGACGCCGCCGGCATATAATTTGTTAAAATTTTCAGCCGCAGTGTAAACATGTTTTAACTTTACACGTAGATGTGAGTTACGTCTGACGAAATGTGACTCATATGTGTAGCATTTTCGTGAGAAACAACCTCAATTAGCCACAATATCAGAATAACTTGTAATATACAGATAAAGACGATACATACATGAATTGTATTAATAGGCTAATGCTATGAAAATAATACTCGCTTCTTTATTTGGAAATGCACTGTTATTCACACGTATTTTTTTTGTACAAATTGCAGCGACGTTTCGTGACAACAAATAAACTGACACTAAATATTTTCGTACTAAATAAAGGCGTAGGAAAAAAGAAAAAACAGGAAAACTCATTCCTACATCTTTATGAACTTAGAGCATTGTATTGATGATTATAATTTTGTATCTACATATGTCTTACAGCCGCGAATAATATTTTAATCAACATACAACCAAGCACTGGCCTGCAAATTGCAAAAAAACGTAGGAAAATTCGAATTTCGCAGGCTGGTTGGAGCATTTACCAGAAGATTCCCTTTTTTCGCCTCCCCACACCGCTACATACATCTCTGGCCCCGCGGCGTCCGCTGACGTCGTCACGCAAGGAATCGCTTTGTGTAGCTTAGAGAAAGTGAGACAGCTAGTACGCGTACGGTGTTAGTGTGACAGAGACAGTTACGTGTAACGTCGCTCTATTATGAATAATGGATACAAAGTGTTTATTGACTAGGAAGTGCGTTTGGATTATTACTTGGTATTGGTAAACAGTTGCAGTTATGTTATGACGCCAAGGACACTGTTACGTTGAGTCATGCAGTTGCACTGATACTGTTTGTTTACGTTTTTTTAAGTTGGTTGAA
This sequence comes from Orthosia gothica, assembly GCA_949775005.1. Classification (NCBI taxonomy): domain Eukaryota; kingdom Metazoa; phylum Arthropoda; class Insecta; order Lepidoptera; family Noctuidae; genus Orthosia; species Orthosia gothica. The sequence goes on from OX459057.1 coordinate 352,307, forward strand.
AGTGGCGTATAAGCATTTTATAACAATTATGTGGTTGTAGGGGTGGTGAATTTTATGGCACGATCTGCAGTGGTAAGTATTTAATGGCATTGTTTTGACTTATTTAAAAATACTTGTACCTTATCAAGCACTTGGGATTTTTTTTTCATTACTGTACCTATTTATTTATTTTTTAACTAATATGTTCTAAATCATGTTTGTTTTGTTTTCATCTGAAAGGATATACATACTTTCCGATTGGTCCAATAGAAATTTCGTCAAAAGCGATTCAGTAATTTGTTTACTTTTTTGTATAATACGTATTTAATTCTCTTCTTGTGGTAGGTTGATGACATATAATCCCTTAATAACTTCTAGTTACTATGTAAAAAAATAATTCATGACAAGAATTCATGTCTCCAAAACTAAGACTCGACCACAATCCGTCAACACTCAACATGTCACAGTCACAGGGCTGTATCTTTTTAGCCGAAATAACTAAATAATTGATTTGATTTTTACAGAATGTTCTATGGCAGCCATAACAACAATAATATAAACCAAGCAGGGAGGGGTTCCCATTGTTTATCTAGATGATGTAAGTAATAATTTTGTTGATCTATAGAATATATATATTTCAAAAAGTTCTGGCGGACCGATCAGGCTAAATGTATGTTATTCAGGGTTAAATTTTATCAGAACTGTATTATAAACTTAATTGCTGGAGTACATCTGGAAAAAATTGAGCACAACATCTTATATCCACGGATATACACATAGAGAATTTATTAGTCTTTGGATATACACAAACTTACAACCTATAAAAATAGTGTAGAGTCAGGAAATGGGTAAATAGATTCAGGAGTTTTGGGCCAATTACAATACTTGGTTTGGGCCAAGTACAAAACCTATGTCGTCATTTTAAACGCTGAAGGCTGAACGTACATCTCAGACCTGAGACGTACCTACATAAATCAAGTTTCTCGTTTATTGCCCGTGGTCCTGGTCTCTTAGTAGGTACGAGTATTTTTTTGCTCGTGGTTCCTTCAAGAAATATATACTGCCGAATTAAATTGTCTGAAGAAAAAAAAGTCAAATAGAAATATTTCCATTATTTTTCAGTGTAATACCCACCTTCAAGAAAGTTCATATGGTATATGCCTCTTCGCAGCATACTACGGTCCTGCACCAACCTCACCCAATATGATACAGGCCCTCCTTCACAATGTCGTCCCACCAACGGGCGGGTAGTCTGCCCCAAAAAAGATACGGTAGAGAAATGTAAGCCGCTTCACAAGTCTCTCAAGAGTTATTTTTAAGTTACTTTTATTTGCTTCTTTTTTTTTTTAACACACCCGTTCTTTCATTCACATACGTACAATTTTGACAATTTTACTATACAATAATGTCAACTCGAAAAGGAAATTTTTCTAAAGAATATTTAAAGAGAGTGATTAGTAAATATAAAGACAAATTCCAAGCAGCAATTCCTCCTAAAAGCAATAATGTTTATATTTGCATACAGCAGGAATTGCGTGAAAAATTTAACCACAATATGGCCATTAAAGCCATACAAATATGTATTAGAAGAAATAAAACATATTTTTTTGATTTCGATGATTGTATAAACCTATTTGAAGAAAAAAAAGATACTGACTCCGACATTATAACATTTCAAATGAGCCTTGCAGAATATTCGAACATCGTACCCCAAAATTCAATTTACCGTCTCCTACCAAAAAAGTGGACTAACGAAATTCAAGACCAAATCTTTTTTAGAACTAATATAGAGTGTACATTTGCTTTCAGTAATAGTTATGTACCTGCTGATCTTAACTTTAATGAAATCAAATGTACTGGCAGGTGTACCCAATGTGACGCGCTACTGTCATTGAATATCTCCCCCCCATCTAAAACTTACGTAAAGGTTACTTGTAAATTAAATAATTACAACAAAAATTATCCTCATGACCCACTAATTAAAAACAGACTTACTTCTGATAGAGTAAACCGAATCAAAGAAAAGTTAATATACGAAGCTTTAAAAGTTCAACACACGATGGCAAACGAGGTAATGACTATAGATAATCCAAAAAAGCCAACAACTTTCCCTAAATTACCCAATTTAAGAAAAATGCGTCATGAAGCCAGAAGTGCGCTACAGTTTGACAAAAATACAATACTATCTTTGTATGCTATGGCGCACTGCATTCCTTACGATAATTTTATCCGTAAAATCAGTCTTGTTCCCTTCTTCACATATTTTTGGACGAATGAACAAAACCAATATTACAATGAAACTTTAAAAAATAGGTCGAAAATACTTTCTATTGATGCTACTGGCTCCTTATTTCAGCCAATTGAGCCACCACCTTCTAATGATTTATTAAAATATCGCACTCCTAAACATTTATTTTTATATGCAGTGGTTGCCTACACTCTGGATACCAGTGTACCAATGTGCTACATGGCCTCCGAATCCCATACAATGGAGACGATAACCACATGGTTAAATACGTGGCAAATCGGAAAAGTTTTGCCAGATGAAATAATTAGTGACGACCGTTCTGCCCTGTTAGGAGCAATTACTAAAGTATTTTTAAAAATTGAATTCAATGATTATTTAAAACAGTGTTTTGATGTGCTTGAAGGAAATACCGCAGCAATACCTCTCTGTTATGTTCGCATGGATAAATCCCATTTTATTAAAAATCTTTATAAACAATCCTGTTTTGATAAAACTTCCGAAAAAGTTAAGTTATTTTACGTTCGCTGCTTGAAACATATTCAGCAGATCCGGTGCTATGAAGAACTTAAAACAGTTTTAAGAGACATAATCACGTTATCGCTCCATGAGTTCAGGAGTACGGACTTGAATGATTTGCAGCCCAAATGCAATAAAGCTTTTGAAAACCTAAAGGTCCAAATTATAAATCACACGAATCACGAAAATTTAGAAGATATTCATACTGAAAATGACATACAACCAAAAATCGAAATACTTCACAACGAAAATGACAAAGATGTTTCTTTACCTTTAATAAACTTTTATGATGACTTAATACAAACCGAAAAATTGTATCTGCAGTTAGTTGAACCATCAGATAACAAAAATGAATATTTCTTACCGGAATTGAACAGTACATTAAAACGACTTCTGAAAAAAATTCCACTGTGGGGTTGCGTTATGAACAGACATTTCAAAAATGCCAAACACTATGCATCAAGCTCTAATGTTGAAAATCATTTCAAAGATTTAAAAACTATATACTTTGATACGAAAAACCAACGCGTGCGATTAGACGAGTTTTTAGTACAGCACCATGGTTTTATAAATGGAGCTGTAAAACTTAGTTCCAGTGACGTTTTGCACAGAATAGATTCAAGTAAACGAGCTCAACAAACTGTGCGAACACAAAGGACAAAAAGACCAAAACCTAACCTCTTGAAGTGCGAAAATAATGATTTTGAGGCACAGTCAGTTTTTCAAGATAACCCGATAAAAATTGAAAATTGGAGAGGGCTAGCCGTATCCACACCCAGAAGTTTAAAACCCAAACCAATTTATATTTTACAAAACGGCAACGTGGCAAATTCTAAAACCGCTGAGAACAGGACTATAATAACAAACACATGTGCTTTCGATTCTGTTTCACAAACGTTTGCGATAGCTTACAAAGATAGACAAAAATTTAGAGACTGTAGATGCACAGATTAATAAAGGAGAATTTCATGATTTCTTATCATTAATTAAAGAATTATCGAATGCCAAGAATTGTGGTAAAAAATTATATGACCTGAGAGCGAAATTGCTCCTTCAACTTTTTAAACAATCAAAAACCCAATACGTAGTTGACTGTTCATGTAATACGACCAAAATATTAGATGAAATATGTACAAGTAGCTTATTCGTTTCCGCTATAAGACAAAGAGTTTGCTCTAATAGTATGTGCACAAGTCATGCAGATGAAAACAAATTGTACAATTGCAAGTATTTGCCGTTGAACTTGGATATAATAAATACTAAAGGTATCAACCACCTACAAGAAGCTTGCGAATCATGTTTAAGAACAGAATTTACTCCAGAGTGTCATATTTGTTGCGCTGGAAATATATCATTCATATACAATGTTAAAGATATTATCATTTATGAACTTCATGACGTGTGCGCTAACTTGGATGATCTGCCTCGTAACATTGAAGTAAATAATAAGGAGTACACAATTCTGTCTGTAATAGAATATGAACCCACTTCGAAACCCAAAAGTGTTGGTCATTACAGGGCTCACTGCTACAGAATAAATAGTAATTTATTTGAATGCTATGATGACTTATATAGTAAAATCCAACGACCTGGGCAATATAATATTATGCCACATGTAATAGTCTACATAGTAGAATAGACAAAATTGTACAGGGTCAGATAAATGCTCCAGGGTAGCCCGCGAAATAAAATTCTCTTACGTTTTTTTGCAATTTGCAAGCCAGTGCTAGGTTGTATGATGATTAAAATATTATTCGCGGCTGTAAGACGCATGTAGTTACAGAATTATAATCATCAAAATCATCAATACAACCTTCAAAGTTCATAAAGGTGTAGGAACCAAGAAAAACAGAAAAAGTCATTCCTACACATTTATGAACTTGGAGCAACCCTCCAAGTTCATATTGATGATTATACTTCTTAATAATATTTTAATCAACATACAACCTAGCACTCATAGCACTGGTGTGCAAATTCCAAAAAACGTAAGAAAATTTGAATTACGCGGGTTGGTTGGAGCATTCACCTTAACCAAATAAATGTTGGTACCTACAGTTTTGAGAGTTGTATTTAGTGTATACCTATAGTCAACCGCACAATGATCTGTGATGCAACAACGTGTTTCCATTTTGTATGTCGTATTACGTACCTATGAGGGATTTATAATTATTAACCAACGATTATATTAATGCTGATTATGTATTGTCACATAATTTTGATTTAATGGCGTTTTAGATATCTAAGTGTCATTCCACAGTCATGTGATAATGTTGTATGTATATGCAAGTTACTCGTAAGAATATTATTTATCTGTAATTTCAAATTTAATATTTTTTTACACAATATTATTCTTATACTTAATATTGATCTGTGATTTTTTGTGATGTTTACTAATTATAATTATGTTAGGCTATGAAAAACTGATCTGTGATTTAAATAATAATGACTACACAACGTGCAAATAATTTATAATATTTATAGGTAGGAAATTTGATCTGTGATTTGATGCAATAATTACTTTAAGAATTAAAATTAAGGGAATAAAAATAATAATTTCCACATCAACAAGCTGTTTCATTTATATAGTCACAAGGTGCATTTAATATATTTTTTAATTAGCCCTCAAAACTTTTGAACGCGACTGTAAGGACAACAGCTTAGGTATAATACGTCCAATAAAGAAGGTCCTCGTTAAGTATGAATCCGTCGCTTTTTAGTAGTCATTCAGATTTGGTCGGATAACCAGCCGTTGTTTACATATTTTGGTTTTTTGTTTATATTTACTTAATGCGTAACATTTGAAGCTCAATATTTTCACCATATATTTTTGACTAAAGGCACAAGATTTTGGTTTACACCTACACATCTGGGATTGTGCCAGTTCCTTGTATTTTGCCGTCAAAGTTATGACACCATCGTTTTTACATTTAGCAAGATTATTCAAAAACGCATGCATGAACATTTTTGAAACTTTGTATGGTTATTATTAGCGTCAAGAAAGACCGAATACAGTTTTCAGCGAAGTTATGCCTTGTCTCATTTAGGCGCTGCGATGTTTTTTCGGGTTTTCATAAAACCGCGATAACTTGAAAACTATAAATATTTTCTAAAATCTAATTGGGGCACAAAGGGGCACACATTAAGAGCTACTCGCGTATGTTTATTCTACAGGGGCACATGCAATGGTTTTAGAGATATACTATTCATCAAAACGTTACTCCAGCAGGAAATGCAATATCTCGAAAATCTGAAGGGGCACAGATTTTATTTTTGGGGGCACATTTTGGCACACATATAAGCTATCTGGCCATGCACAGTTTTTCTCTCTCCGATCATTCGTTTAGAATTTTCCTGCTAGAAAAACGTTACCCCAGCAAGAATCGTTTTTTCGAATTTTTTTCGAAACGACAGGGGGCACACATTTTTTATGTGGGGGCACATTTACAGCAGATAAGGCACCAACTATCCGTTCTACTCATATAACTCTAGGAGATACTTTCTTGTTGGGGTAACGCACACGATTTTGTCAAGAGTTCTAAGATATCTATACCAATATTATAAAGAGAAAAGATTTTTTTGGTTTGTTTGTTTGTTTGTACCGAATAGGCTCCGAAACAACTGGACCGATTTTAAAAATTCTTTCACCAATAGAAAGCTACATTTGTGTTTATCAGTCTATGTATGTATGTATGTTTGTTCCTTTAAGGCGTTCCAGAGACCAAACGCGTTGGCCGATTTTGATGATTCATACGTCAATTGATGCGTCTTAACCCTGCGAGTGTCATAAGCTACATTCAAATTGGATAATAGAAAAATGGCGGATTTTGGGTGCCATATTGTGGGGGTTCATTTTTTTTTTCTTCTAAACCCTTCGTGTAGGGTATCAAAATAAAGGGTTTTAAGATGTGATTTCAAAAATATATAACACATATATAACTAAAAAGTTATAAATAAAAAACTTAATACAAAAAATCAAAAAACCCGACTGCTTCAAAAGCGAACTAAAAAGTCGTAAACAAGGAAAAAATCATGCTGTGCAGGCGGAGGATACACCAGATTTTGGTCAGCCAGCCCGCGAATATGTATCCTCCGACTGCACAGCATGATTTTTTCCTTGTTTACGACTTTTTAGTTCGCTTTTGAAGCAGTCGGGTTTTTTGATTTTTTGAATTAAGTTTTTTATCCCGAAAACGGGTCCTGTGGGGTGGTCCACGGGAGCGAAGCCGCGGGGAACAGCTAGTGTTTTAATAAAATCGGTTCAGCCGTTCTACTGTTTGAATCGGAAACAAAAGTTATGGATGTTTTACTGTTTGAATCGGGATGTTTTCGCAAGATAAATGTGTCGGGGGTTTTTGAAATTTTTCTTGTACTGCACTGATGTGACCTTGGTTTAGTAATAAATATCGAGCTATGACTCCGAAGTCAACCTTCCGGCAAACACAATTAAGTTTATAATTGCGACCACTGGGAATACCGCCATCTATGGTCGGGTAGCGGTATTTGCTTGGCAATCGAATCTAGTTCGATTTTAGATTAAAAAACGTCGAAAATACTTTCTGCACTAACACAAAATAGACTCCCCCTCGCGCATGCTCCGTACGGACCGCCGGACCACAAAATAGTAAGTATACAGAAGGGCCACTCCCGTCCCGCCATTTAGAAAATGTCAGCTAAACTTGACAGATTCACTAGGGTTGCTACTATATTGATTCCGAATTAAAAAAAAGAGTAGGTTGCCCAAGTTACAAACATAAATACATAGATTCGTCTTAACATACATCAAATCAAGCTTACATGCCTTAGAGGGTAGACAGGGCATCAAACATCCATTTAATATTACGAAACATTTAATATTACGCCACATATTATACGATGAATATTGGAGAGAAAAAAGACGTAGTATAATAATAGTGTAATAATGATCCCACTTAAAAAAATAAATTGTAAAAAGCTCCAAGCTCAACAATAATATATATGTGAAAAAAACAGGTACCTAATAAAATCAGAAAACCAAAGATGATCTTAAACAAGAAGAAAATTATGCTGTGCAGTCGGAGGAAACATATTTGTAAGCTGTATGGCTTGAACCTCATTATTATGACAAGATCCCAATTTCATCTATGGGCTTAAAATAATTTATTATAATCCTAGTTAATGAATTTCTAATTTGTCATCAAGGAAAATTAATGACCTTTATTACTTAAAAACAATTGAAAGAAAGAATTAAAAACAAAAAAGTAAATTCGGTCTGTAACAAATAATAAAGGTAAACCATACAATGCAACCAACCTCGTTACAGTACTTAATGTATGAATGACGTGACAAACGCATGCACAAAGCAATCATGACAGCCGCGACTGAGCTCGGTCCAATATTGCCCAATATTCACGTCATGCTCCCCAGACACCCTATCACCTATTTTGCTGTTTATAAATTCATAGCACAATTGTACGCAATATGTACCGAATTAGTACATACTTAAAAAAATAAGTACCTCAACAGATTATCAGGTACAGTCAACTGAATTATGACTTGCTGTAGAGCATCTCCCCAGCAACCCCAAGTAAAATTGTAATAATTTTACTTAGGCATTTACTTAATATGTAAACAAGAGGTTGATAAAAATTGTACTCTTATTTTTATCACTGGATGTTCTAGCTATGGCTACTTAAAACGTTTATTTTAAATTTCGATTATAAGCGCCTGAGAAAAATAAATAGCAAAGTGTATTTCAATCTCTTTCGATATCATAAAATTGGTAGGTACTGTGTAGTAAATAAATTATAGACACTATGTGATTAAGCAGAACTATTGTAATAAATATTATTTTCCTTTAGCTGTTAAAACAGATATTGATTTATTTGTACGTAGGAATTACTAATACCTCAGTACGTATAATATAAAATCATAGTGATTCAAAATTTATAATTTTGTACACCTACCTTCAATTTCTATAACTTTATTTTCATCTTCATTCATTCCTTGGTTACGAGATCGCTGTTGATCACAGATTACTGATTTGCTGTTGATCAAGTTTACTTTCTTTAACATGAAGCGTGGAAAGAGATTATCTGTGAGTTTGGTGGAGCAAAAGTGTGTTTTCCTTGAACAAAGTGAACATTTTCATAATTTACCTAGTGTGCCACATCGGGTAGCGATATTTACAAGATTATCAGCCCCAAGTTAAGTGCTCAAATGTCACCTAAGACTTTGTACCTTTCCCTTAAAAGAAATTGCAATAATTTTTAGAGGTGAAAGTGTAATGCGCTTTGAAAAAGAATTCTATAAAAAGTATATATATATATATATATATATATATATATATAAAAATTATATATATTAAAAAAAACTATAAAAATAAAAACTCTAATTTTTTAAAACAGGCAGCATTAGATTTGTCCAAAGGGGAATCTTTTTAATAGTTTCTTAAAACTTTTTCTAAATGTAGGGAAATAATAAACATTTTCATAGATTGTCTCATCACACAGCTCACTATTCAATATTTCTGTATTTATAAGGTCTAATTCTGCCATAACTGGGTTTTGAAGAAGCAAATCATAATTTTCTTCAAATATCGATTCTTCGTTTTTCGAGTTTTCTTCTAATTCTATTATCTCATTAAGTTTTTTGTACTACTACTGAATATTCATTATTCAACCTAGAAGCAAGTTTTTCTTTGTAGAATTCGTTATTCTAACTTTGCTTGATTTGTGGACCAATTTTGATCCCACGTTTTCCAGAACACATGTTACTATAACCGAATCAATATAATTATTTTTTGTATTAATAAAAATTTTGCCATTGCATTCGCGACAACTTCCGCTTATATCGCTGCACATGCTGAGATAGAAGCCTTTTTGGTCTCGCGCAGGGTTTTTATTTTATTATTGTTTAAGTGTATGCTTATTTTCTCGTGTCTCCTGTGCGGGTCACAAATAAATATTTTTCTTTCTTTCTTTATCTTCACACGATCTCCACTAATATAATTATTTTTCAGAAAATCCATGTGCATCTGTTTGTTGTCTTTTTCCAAATATATTTTCTTAAACAATCACTCCACGCACCAGACGGTAGTCTCTTCTTTAGAGCATGACGTCCAGATTTATTTTTGACATCATTATAAAACCGTGGTTTGATTTTTTCCCATTCGCTTAATTCTATTTCAAAGCTCATTACACTTTCACCACTAAAAACCACTAAAAATTATTGCAATTTCTTTTAAGGGAAAGGTACAAAGCCTTGGGTGACATTTGAGCACTTAACTTGCGGCTGATAATCTTGTAAATATCGCTACCCGAATGTGGCACACTAGGTAAATTATGAAAATGTTCACTTTGTTCAAGGAAAACACACTTTTGCTCCACCAAACTCACAGATAATCTCTTTCCACGCTTCATGTTAAAGAAAGTAAACTTGATCAACAGCAAATCAGTAATCTGTGATCAACAGCGATCTCGTAACCAAGGAATGAATGAAGATGAAAATAAAGTTATAGAAATTGAAGGTAGGTGTACAAAATTATAAATTTAGAATCACTATGATTTTATATTATACGTACTGAGGTATTAGTAATTCCTACGTACAAATAAATCAATATCTGTTTTAACAGCTAAAGGAAAATAATATTTATTACAATAGTTCTGCTTAATCACATAGTGTCTATAATTTATTTACTACACAGTACCTACCAATTTTATGATATCGAAAGAGATTGAAATACACTTTGCTATTTATTTTTCTCAGGCGCTTATAATCGAAATTTAAAATAAACGTTTTAAGTAGCCATAGCTAGAACATCCAGTAATAAAAATAAGAGTACAATTTTTATCAACCTCTTGTTTACATATTAAGTAAATGCCTAAGTAAAATTATTACAATTTTACTTGGGGTTGCTGGGGAGATGCTCTACAGCAAGTCATAATTCAGTTGATTGTACCCGATAATCTGTTGAGGTAGGTACTTATTTTTTTAAGTATGTACTAATTCAGTATACATTGCGTACAATTGTGCTATGAATTTATAAACAGCAAAATAGGTGATGGGGTGTCTGGGGAGCATGACGTAGATAGGTACACTTTTATTTCAGTTTAGGTATTAATTACTACATTATGACAAGTAAGTATTACAGAATAATCTTTAAATTATAACAAAATAATACTAAGGTATAATTAAGAAAATTTTAAAGTAACGTTGCTACAGTTATTTAAATTGATGTAATATTTTTGTTTGGTACTGTAATATTGGTGTTAGTCACTTGTGTACTGTTTTTCGGTAAACTATCTGTCATACTTAATAGTTGTACTGATTCATCGGATTCCCTTGGCGTGAATGTTGGAGAGAGAGGGAGATGGTTAGAACCGCGTACAAAGCAAATTGTAAAAAGTACACCAAGAAGGTTCCGAGTCTGAGTTTTTAACAAATTAAAAAAAGTTGTATGATATATTCGGCACCATAGAGGTAAGCAGTAAATAGGTTTAATGTTTTTTTTAATTCACAAACTTAGTGCACACGATGTTCTAAATTCAATTTACTTTATCCTCTAGTGAATAAAAACGGCTTTTCCACTCAGATATTGAAGATTAAAAATACTCTTTCCGAGATGGTGGGACGAAAATACTCTTTCCGAGATGGTGGGATGAAAAGTTATTTTTCACTTTGTAGTTTTTTATTTGGAAGTCGGTAGTATTTTTTTTGCAATAAACACAAATAAATATTTTTCTTTCATTTTCTTTTTCTTTCAATAAAGTTTTTCTACAGTAACATGCGTTTCCTCCCATGAGCTTACGATTTTAACCATACGACCATATGATTTTATTTTTGTATTCTTTTACATGGTTTATAAACTTATATTTACTGTCTGTTTTACACAACTAACAACGTTATATTATTTTTCTTTATTTTTTTATATACCACTTTGTCGAAGTGATTAATATGTATATTGTTACGAGCTGGGGTTCAGGGATAAATTATTTAAAGAACAGACTTCAATTAATCACTGTTTATTACAAAAACACTTCTTAAACAATTCTTCGCACTATTTTCCGCTTTGATCGCTCTGTATCGCTTCTCATACGAAACTGACTCACGATGAACCCGACCGCTCTTTATATAGCCCGGAAGATGTTTCTAGAACGTTCCATACTGTTCTAGGTACTTCGAGAATCTTCCAGAACAATCGACTTTTGAACTCATCGTTCTCGAAGCGACTAGAAACTTCCAGAATGTTCGGTTCGAACATTCTGGAAAATTCTACACGACACGAACTTTCGAGAACATTAGTTCCGCTATTCGATACTAGATGGCGCTGCCCTATCTTGTAACAATATTATTATCCAAGCCAAATTATAGCTTGCTAGTACCACGGGGTCTCATTGTTAAGAAAGAATATTTGGTTCAAATAAATCTCACTAGATGACGCGATATGTACACACAATTCAATAGAATTGTGTTAAAAATTAACATTATCTGGAATTGAACATAAAAATTGTATGTTCTTGTTTAATTAACTCTCCTAAGTACAAAATTATGGAATATTGGGCTCTTAATTCACATTTCAAAGATTATTTGAACGGATCATTTAAAATTCAAAATCAATAATTTTTATTTCACATAGGCCTACATGGGCACTTATAAAACGTCGACAATGTGCAATTGATGCCATAGATGGCGCATTTATAAATTTCTGAGGCATTCAACTCGATTGTTAAAATTTGCATTTTAACACATATTGGTGCAAAAAAACTGTAACAACGTGCAAAAAAATACTATAAAACGAACCTTCACTGTATTTAAAGAAAAAAATATTCATGAACCTCGTAAACCCTTTTACTTGGAAGGCGCTGCTAACACCATCTATTGCCGTGAAACGGGATCAAACGCGATTGATGTACTCACAAAAATAAGAAGATCAAGCAGATGAAAACCGCTAGTTACGTCGGCACGGTTTTTTTGTATGGGATGAGGCATCTGTATGCTAGTATTATATTATCTGTGCTAGTACTAAGAATTTCTGAGCTAAACTGCGGACGGACAGCCAGACATGGCGAAACTATAAGGTTGACTAGGGAACCCTAAAAAAGAACAACGTCAATAATCCCCAGAGCATCAGATATCAATTAGCTGAGTTATCTATCTTACCGGTCATCTAAATTATAAAATAATTCTTTTTAATGCTTCTTGGGATTTACCTACATAAATATACCCTATTAATAGTTGTTACCTCAAGGTTTAATCAAAATACCTGAAAAACGATTAAATTCAATAGGAATTAGCTTATGCTTTTACATTTTTAAACATCATCATCATCATATCAGCCGAAAGACGTCCACTGCTGGACATAGGCCTCCCCCAAGCGTCGCCACATTGACCGGTCCCGTGCATCTCGCAACCAGCGGATCCCCGCAACCTTCACCAGGTCATCGGTACACCTGGTGGGAGGCCTTCCAACGCAACGTCTTCCGGTTCGCGGTCGCCATTCCAGAACCTTTCTGCCCCATCGGCCATCCGTTCTGCGAGCAATGTGCCCTGCCCACTGCCACTTAAGTTTGGCAATTCTTCGGGCTATGTCGGTAACCCTGGTTCTCTTGCGGATCTCTACGTTTCTGATTCGATCACGCAAGGAAACTCCGAGCATAGCCCTCTCCATTGCCCTTTGAGTGACTGTAAGCTTTCAGATAAGGCCCATTGTAAGCGACCACGTCTCAGAGCCATATGGCAACACACACTGGTCATAGACTTTCGTCTTGAGACACTGCGGTAAGTTGGACGAGAAGACACCGCGCAACTTCCCAAACGCTGCCCAGCCGAGTCGGATTCGACGGTTGACCTCTTTCTCGAAGTTGGCCCTACCCAATTGGATCGTTTGTCCCAGGTACACATAGTCGCCCACAACTTCGAGTGTAGAGTCTCCAATCTTGATAGGAGTGGGTGTAACATGGGCATTCAACATCAACTTAGTTTTGTCCATGTTCATCCTAAGACCCACTCTTTCGGAAGCTCTACTGAGATCATCGAGCATTGTACTGAGGTCCTCCATGGTCTCAGCCATAACCACTATATCGTCGGCAAACCGAAGGTGAGTGATGTACTCGCCATTGACGTTGATGCCTAGCCTTCTCCAGTCCAGAACCTTGAAGACATCCTCCAGTGCATCGGTAAAGAGCTTCGGAGATATTACGTCTCCCTGTCTCACACCTCGCTGCAGAAGGACGGGTTCCGAGGTCTGATCCTGGAGTCGAACTGACATTGTGGCGTTTTTGTATAAACACTTCAACACTTTGATGTACCGGTAGTCAATTTGGCACCGTTGAAATCAAAAAATCAAAATCAATAATTTTTATTTCACATAGGCCTACATGGGCACTTATAAATCGTCGACAATGTGCACGGTTCGGGTTGGTCGATTCCTATGGAGAAGAACCGGCAAGAAACTCCATGGTTACTCTTTTAAAAAATTGTTTGGTTTTACAATATTTCCATGTTACAGCAGTACTTAGATGGGGGGACAACGCAGGCCCGATAATAAGTCGTAAGAAACTTAAACAAGAAGTGATTATATAATAAATAAACAAAATATTAAAAAAAAGTAAAACGAGATAAAATGTTAACAATCTAGAAGGCCTACAATGTTCACACATTTACAAACCGATCGGTAAAATAATCTATACAAAGTATAACAAGACTAAATTTAACATGTGGCACAAATGTTGTTATCAGTGCTGTAACTATTCTTAGCAAAGGGCTATAAAGATAATTGAAAACCATTGTAAAATTTTTGGAGAGTCTGCAGTACAGCCCAAGTCTCGATCGAATCGAAGGCTTTCTCGTAGTCCACTAACGCTAAACAGAGAGGCAGGTTGTACTCTTCGGTCTTCTGTATAACCTGCCGCAGCGTATGTATGTGGTCTACGGTGCTGAAGCCTTTACGGAATCCGGCTTGTTTGGGAGGCTGGAGATCGTCAAACCTGCGTGCGAGACGATTCGTGATGACTCTTGAAAACAGCTTGTAGACATGGCTAAGGAGTGTGATGGGCCTATAGTTCTTCAGTAGGGCATTGTCACCCTTCTTGAAGAAGAGTACCACCACACCCCTGCACCATGCCTGTGGCGTTTTCCCCTCGAGTATGACGGAATCAAAAAGCTTCTGAAGGGCCTTAAGTACTGGTTTTCCACCCTCCTTCAGGAGTTCGGCCGTAATTCCGTCATCACCCGGTGCCTTGTTGTTCTTAAGTTGTTTCAGAGCCATCCTAATCTCATACAGGCTGACGTCCGGAATGTCTTCGGTATAGTGTCGGGTCAATCTAGCTCTTGGGTCATTCGCTAGATTCGCGACGGGTTTACTTTTTGACGTGTACAACTGTCCATAGAATCTCTCGATCTCCCTCAGAAGCTCCGGTTTGGCGGACACGATCCTGCCATCATCGGTCTTCAGTTTCGTGAGCTGGCTCTGCCCAATAGACAGATCTCTTGCAAAGACCTTGGAGCCTTTGTTCCGCTCAATCGCGTCTTTAATACTTTCAGTATTAAAGCGGCGGAGGTCGCTTTTCAAGGACTTTGAGATCCGTCTATTTAGCTGCCGGTATTTTAACGAATCGTCTGAAGACTGCAGGATCATCTCACGCCTCTCCTTCATGAGCTTGAGAGTATGATCAGAGAGCTTTTTGTTTCTATCTGTACGGCGGGTCTTGAAAAACTTAGACCCGACCGTATGGACAGCTTCCACGAACCCATCGCTGTATTCGTCCACGGAGCTCCCTAGGCACTCGAAACGATTCTGGAGTTCGAGCTGAAAGCTCTCGGGGTTTTGGACCTGGATTTGTGCTGGACGGAGCGTGGACTTCATCAGTCGAGACCTTTCAAGCTTAACATTAATGTTCAATGTGCCTCTTACCATGCGGTGATCACTCCCGGTTTTCACCGAATTGATCACTGAGACATCATTGAACATTTGCTTCTTGGTTGACATGATGAAGTCGATCTCGTTTTTAGTTGCACCATCGGGGCTTTGCCAGGTCCACTTCCTGTGCTCACGCTTTCTGAAGAAGGAGTTCATCATGTAGAGGCCCTCCTTCTCCATAAAACTGGCCAGTAGGTGACCCCGGTGGTTCCGACGTCCAACTCCAAATTGCCCCACTTGCAGCTCATCCTCGTCTCGTTTGCCCAGTTTCGCGTTGAAGTCCCCCATGACAACGGTGAAGTGAGTTTTGAAACCATGCATGGCTATAGAGATATCCTCATACATGGCCTCTACCTCGTCGTCGGGGTGTGCCGAGGTCGGGGCGTAGACCTGTATGACCTTCAGCGAATATCTTGCGGATATTCTGAGTATAAGGTACGCCACCCTGGTCGACACACTCTCGATCTTCACCACGTTGTTCACAAGAGACTTGTGGACGATAAACCCAACACCACCCTGGGACTGCCGGTCTCCCTCTCGGAAATAGAGCAGGTTACCGGATTTGAGGATTATCGAGTCCTCCCCCTCTCTTCGGACTTCAGATAACCCTATAATACTCCATCGTAACCTGCTCAATTCTTCCTCAAGTTCGGCTATCTTCTCGTCGGTCCGGAGTGTTCGCGTGTTATATGTTCCCAGGTCCAGTCGTCGGTGTTTGTAGGGGTAGCCGGGTCCACTCCGGGGATTCTTAGCACCCCTTGCCACGCCATCGCCTCGACCGCTACCGTAGCCGAGGGTAGACGGGCTGCCGGGCACTCGGGGCCGTTTTTTCGTTGTGCTGTTCATTAGGTTTTGGGGGGGGTTTGCCATAATCGCCACGCTTGGCAGGCGGGTTGGCGATCGCAGTTTGTTGTTTAAGTACACAGAGAACGCTGCTGCCCATTCTCTGGTGTGTCCCTTAGTCGCCTCTTACGACACCCACGGGAAGATATGGGATGGTGAAATTCTTTACGTCCGTCACCATACGGTACACGGTTTTAAACATGCTTTTTTATTAAGACGACGACTGTCGCCAACGACCTTGAGGGAACAAAACGCGCACTCGTTTCAAACCCACGCGACTGAAATAGTTATTTATGATACAAGTGCGGAAGGTAGGTGATTTCCGATGAGTGGCATTTTTATTCACGAGCGAGCGAAGCGAGTGAGTGTATAAATCGACACAAGTCGGAAATCATCTTACGTACGTGTATCATACAACATTTTACTATGCATTGTGCGAGGAAATAAATAAATTAATAAATTGAAATTAATAAAATGGCGGGCTTATTCAAGCGCGTTCAGCATATCCACAGATTAACTAATAGTTCCTCGGGCATATCTACTGCGCATGTGCGAATAGTTGTCACATTGTAACGCAATAAGGCACGAGCCAAATATACGTTCTGCCAAACATATTTAATGAATATTTAAAATTAATTTATTGATCAAAATCTAAATCTAGAGTAATTAAAAACGCCTAAAATAAAGTATTAGTTTTATTTTACCTTTTATATGAATGATAATCTGTACTTAACTAATTTTTAAAACTTTTCTCAAATAATAAAAACTCTATGCGTCGGGCTGACGTTGGAGTTAAAATTAAAAAAATACAGGAAAGTAAAAAGCACTAGTGAAAAAAAGTGACACTTTCCGCACAGTTTGGCTGCTTGAAAAACCGCTCTTTTCGAGGACATGTATTGTAAACATATTTACAATGCATGTCCTCGAAATGCCGGTTTGCGGTTTTTCAAGCAGCCAAACTGTGCGGAAAGTGTCACTTTTTTTCACTTTTGCTTTTTACTTTCCTGTACTTTTTTAATTTTAACTCCAACGTCAGCCCGAAGCATAGAGTTTTTATTAACTGAAAAAAGTTTTAAAAATTAGTTATGTACAGAGGCCTTAGTGCGAGTTTTTACTCACGGTCAATCGCGTTAACGTAAACGTCAATTTGTATTGAAACTGGATAAGCGCCGTCTGGGGACGGTAAGGAGAAACCTCTTTTTTTGTATACATTTTGACATAAGAGATCGTTTACGTAACACGAGTGAGCGTGAGTCACGCGTGTTTAAAAACTCGCACTAAGGCCTCAGATTATCATTCATATGAAAGGTAAAATAAAACTAATACTTCATTTTAGGCGTTTTTAATTACTCTAGATTAAGATTTTGATCAATAAATTAATTTTAAATATTAATTAAATATGTTTGGCAGAACGTATATTTTGCTCGTGCCTTATTGCGTTACGATGTGACAGCTATTCGCACATGCGCAGTAGATATGCCCGAGGAACTATTAGTTAATCTGTGGATATGCTGAACGCGCTTGAATAAGCCCGCCATTTTATTAATTTCATTTTATTAATTTATTTATTTCCTCGCACAATGCATAGTCAAATGTTGTATGATACACGTACGTAAGATGATTTCCGACTCGTGTCGATTTATCCACTCATCGGAAATCACCTACCTTCCGCACTTGTAGCATAAATAACTATTACAATGCATGTCCTCGAAAAGAGCAGTTTTCCAAGCAGCCAAACTGTGCGGAAAGTGTCACTTTATTTCACTAGTGCTTTTTACTTTCCTGTATTTTTTAAATTTTTAACACCAACGTCAGCCCGACGCATAGAGTTTTTATTATTTGAGAAAAGTTTTACAAATTAGTTATGTACAGATTATCATTCATATAAAAGGTAAAATAAAACTAAAACTTCATTTTAGGCGTTTTTAATTACTCTAGATTTATATTTTGATCAATAAATTAATTTTAAATATTCATTAAATATGTTTGGCAGAACGTATATTTTGCTCGTGCCTTATTGCGTTACGATGAGACAGCTATTTGCACATGCGCAGTAGATATGCCCGAGGAACTATTAGCTAATCTGTGGATAAGCTGAACGCGCTTGAATAAGCTCGCCATTTTATTAATTTATTTATTTCCTCGCACAATGCATAGTAAAATGTTGTATGATACACGTACGTAAGATGATTTCCGACTCGTGTCGATTTATCCACTCACTCGCTTCGCTCGCTCGTGAATAAAAATAACACTCATCGGAAATCACCTACCTTCCGCACTTGTAGCATAAATAACTATTACAATGCATGTCCTCGAAAAGAGCGGTTTTCCAAGCAGACAAACTGTGCGGAAAGTGTCACTTTTTTTCACTAGTGCTTTTTACTTTCCTGTATTTTTTTAATTTTAACTCCAACGTCAGCCCGACCCATAGAGTTTTTATTATTTGAGAAAAGTTAAAAAAAATTGTAATGTACAGATTACATTCATATAAAGGGTAAAATAAAAGTAATACTTTATTTTAGGCGTTTTAATTACTCTAGATTTAGATTTTGATCAATAAATTAATTTTAAATATTCATTAAATATGTTTGGCAGAATGTATATTTTGCTCGTGCCTTAATGCGTTACGATGTGACAGCTATTCGCACATGCGCAGTAGATATGCCCGAGAAACTATTAGTTAATCTGTGGATATGCTGAACGCGCTTGAATAAGCCCGCCATTTTATTAATTTCATTTTATTAATTTATTTATTTCCTCGCACAATGCATAGTCAAATGTTGTATGATACACGTACGTAAGATAATTTCCGACTCGTGTCGATTTATCCACTTACTCGCTTCGCTCGCTTGTGAATAAAAATGCCACTCGTCGGAAATCACCTACCTTCCGCACTTGTAGCATAATTAACTATTTCTTCCAACTACGTAGTAATGTTATCATTAATCACTACAAAACTGATCACAAAGTACGTTTTTATTGCTTAGAACCAAAACAGTGCAGAAAAGTTATATGAAATCTCATTGTTGCACTGTTTTACTTTAATGCACTGTTTTGTATATTTTATCTAAACTAATATTATAAAGCCGAAGAGTAGGTACTGTAGTTAGGGTAGGTAGAGTAGGTAGAGTAGGTGGAATAGATAAAGTAGGTAGAGACGATAGAGTAAGTAGAGTAGGTAGAGTAGGTAGAAAAGGTAGAGAAGGAAGCTAGAGTAAGTAGAGTAGGAGGAGTAGGTAGAGAAGGAAGAGTAGGTAGAGAAGGTAGAGTATAGAGTAGGTAGAGAAGGTAGAGTAGGTAGAGAAGGTAGAGTAGGTAGAGTAGGTAGAGTAGGTAAAGTAAGTAGAGGAAGATAAAGTAAGTAAAGTAGGTAGAGTAAGTAGAGCAGGTAGATAAGGTAGAGTAAGTAGATTAAGTAGAGTAGGTAGAGTAAGAAGAGTAGGTAGAGAAGGTAGAGTAGGTAGAATAGGTAGAGAAGGTAGAGTTAGAGAGTTAGAGAGTTAGAGCTAAATATCTCCGTTAATAGTAACGCATCATTCGGTGATTGGGCGACCATTGGTATTCATAAAAGTAGAACACGGCTTTATGAGCTGTACAGTGAAGGGCCTTATGTAAACACTGCTGAATTTAATTTATATGTTAGAAATTATTCAAAATTATTTAAAAAAGTTTGTAGTTTGGCCAAGTCGCATTATTTGAGTTCGAAGATTAAAAACAGTAGTAATGTTATTAAAACGACTTGGAATATTATTAAGAGTGAAACGGGAAGATCTGGTAACCGAAATACTGACTACAGCCTGTCTATTAATGACAACATCATAAAATCAGAGTCACAAGTCGCAGTGGCCTTTGAAAATTTCTTTTCGGATATTCCCATTTCAACTACTAAATCCCTAAACTCATCACCTTCTGTTGCTGAGTCTTTGCTAAAAGAAAATGTTTATGTCTGCGATACGGAATTTCTTTTTGAACATATTACTTGTAGAGACATAATTAAAACCTTTCACACTTTAAATGTTAAAAAGACTGCAGATCTGTGGGGTCATTCTGTAGAAGTTGCTAAGTCTATTATTGATGTTGTCGCACCTAGTTTAGCTATTATCTTTAATAATTGTATCCACTGTGGGGAGTTTCCTGACCTAATGAAGAATAGTAAAATAATACCTTTGTTTAAATCAGGTAGTACATCAGCAAACAGTTCGGTTTTACAAGGGGACGTTCAACTACTGATGCCGGTGTTGAGCTTTTAGGACATATTTATAATGCATGGGAAGATAAGTGCGATGCCTTAGGAATCTTTTGTGATTTGTCCAAGGCATTTGATTGTGTTCTTCATGAAACGCTAATCAGGAAACTCCGCCACTACGGGATCCGGAACAGCGCTCTGGATCTTCTTACTTCTTACTTGAGTAATAGGATTCAGACTGTTGACGTTAATGGAAAAAGATCACCCGGATCTATAGTAAAAATGGGAGTCCCGCAGGGCTCAATTCTTGGTCCTTTCTTGTTTCTTATTTATATTAATGACTTGCCTTACCTCATAAAGGATAACCATGATATAGTGTTGTTTGCAGATGATACTTCTCTTTTATTTAAACTTAAACGTCAGCAGCTGGTTACTGACGAAGTAAATAGCGCGATCTCAAAAGTAGTTCACTGGTTCAATGTTAAAAATTTACTCCTTAATGAAAAAAAAACCAAATGCATTAAGTTTACCCTACCTCACGTTAGGCAGGTGAAAACTGATGTGTTGATAAAGGGCGAAGAATTGAATCCTGAGAATAGCACAATATTTTTAGGCTTAACTTTGGATGCTAAGCTTCAGTGGGGCCCACATATAGATAAATTGTCAAAGAAGCTAAGCTCCGCAGCATATGCTGTTAGAAAAATTCGTAATTTAACTGACATAGAGACAGCACGTTTAGTATACTTTAGCTATTTTCATAGTGTAATGTCGTACGGTATTCTGTTGTGGGGAAATGCCGCCGACATCCAGAATATCTTTGTTTTGCAGAAAAGAGCTGTTCGATCAATTTATAAATTAAGCCCGAGGCACTCTCTCAGAGAGAAATTTAAGGAGATTAATGTAATGACTGTGCCCTCTCAGTATATTTATGAAAATCTTTTATATGCTCATAAAAATATAAAATTGTTTAAAAAATACAGTGATATCCATAACATAAATACTAGGAACAAACACAAATTTGTAGTACCTACAACAAGGCTCTAGAAGATAGGTGGCTCGTTTAGATGTCAATGTGTACGCTTTTATAATAAGCTTCCAAGCCACGTACAAGATCTAAGTCTTAATAAATTCAAATCATTCATTAAACGTAAGTTGTGCCAGAAAGCGTTTTATACTATTAAAGATTACGTTGAGGACAAAAAGGCTTGGGATTGAGCTGCTCCAATTAATTTTGATTTTTTATATTTTGCACCGTGAATTTTGTTTTTAATTTTGATATTTTTTTGGTTTTCTTGCAACGACAAGAATATTTACTTTTTAAAGTATTATATTATTTTATTTTTATTATTGTGAATGTGAAGACTATGTGGATTTTTTTATTTCATCTTAGTTAGTTTATACTCATAGTCTGGCAGTATGAGTAGTTTATGCGGCCTACCCGAATGTCCTTTCTTTGGTATTGATCGTCGAATCGTTGAGCTCCTTAAATTCTGAGTTGAGCTGCTCGGTTATTGACAAATGCGTACACTGACTGGATAGGTCCACTCAATCTGGCTGGTTCTTTCCTCAAAAGACCATTTCAGACATCTGTCACATGGTCTTCACATGATATAACCAAGATTTTGTCAGGACTTTAAAAGAGACTGTGACCTCTGAGTTTGTTTCGGCCTTTCTTCTCAGAGTAGTCAGATAGGAAACGCCGACCTCATCTAGTTTTAAAAAATATGATCGACATGTAAAAGAGTTTGTACAAACCAACTTACAGAAATAAAATCATTTATCATTAAAAACGTGTTCAAAATTCTCAATATAAAAAATACTGAAGACTTATGGGGGATATCCGTTAGGGTTCTTGAAGATATTATTGACTCAATTGCTCCTGTCCTAACAGGCATATTCAATCAATGTTTGGACAGCGGCACGTTTCCTGACTTAATGAAACACAGCAAAGTAGTACCAATTTTCAAATCAGGTTGTAAGAGTGATCCCTCTAATTATAGACCTATATCCGTGCTTCCAGCATTGAGTAAAATATATGAAAAAATCATGCTGGATCAGATGTTGTCTCACTTCAATTCAAATGGGATCCTGCATAGTCAGCAGTTTGGTTTCACGAAAGGTAGGTCGACAACGGACGCGGGAGTAAAACTCATCAGTCACATTTTGGAATCTTGGGAGAAGTCCCAGGATGCCATTGGCATTTTCTGTGATCTCTCAAAAGCGTTCGACTGCGTCGACCACAACACACTGATCTATAAATTACACCACTACGGAATTCGAGGACAAGCTTCTGATCTTGTGCTTTCATATTTATCAAACAGACAGCAAAAAGTGAATGTTAATGGGGTGACGTCCTCCGGGTTTCTAGTCAAGATGGGCGTGCCCCAAGGTTCCATTCTCGGCCCTTTCCTTTTTCTTGTTTACATTAATGATCTCCCTTTTATGATGGCCAAATTATCGGATATAATTCTATTTGCTGATGATACTTCGCTAATTTTTAAAATAGATAGGAAAGATACGGATGTCTTACATGTCAACGAAAGTCTTATTATTCTCACAAAATGGTTCGCAGCTAACAATCTTTTACTGAATGCGACAAAAACTAAATGTCTTAAGTTCTCTTTACCAAATGTACCACAACGTGACCTAAATTTAAATCTTGACGGCAAAAGTCTTGAAGTTATGGCTGAAACTATATTCTTAGGGATTACTATCGATTCAAAACTGCAGTGGGGCGCGCACATTAGAACTCTTTCGTGTAGGTTAAGTTCAGCTGCATATGCAGTAAGGAAAATAAGGCAGTTAACCGATGTAGCCACAGCTAGGTTAGTATATTATGCTTATTTCCACAATATTATGTCTTATGGCATTCTGCTGTGGGGATCAGCAGCAGATGTTGACTCAATTTTCATCTTACAAAAGAGGGCAATCCGCGCGATCTATAAAATGGGTCCTCGCGAGTCCCTTAGAGAAAAATTTAAATAAATCGATATACTGACTCTACCTTCACTCTATATTTTGGAATGTATTTTGTATGGCCGGAAAAATCGAGGGCTATTCAAAACTAGAAGCGACTTACATAATTTAAATACACGCAGTAAGCACGAAATTGTAATACCCAAATTCAGATTAACAAAAACTAGCAAGTCTTTTTATATAAACCGTATACGCTTTTATAACAATTTGCCAAAGTCAGTTATAGAACTGACCGATGGAAAGTTCAAAAACTACATCAAACGTGTCTTTATTAAAAAAGCATATTATAAAATCAAGGACTACGTTGAAGATAAAAAGAACAATGGCGAGATTTTAGCTGACTTAAATTTGAGCGTCTGGAAGTGAGTTATATACGAAAGACGTTCTAGTATTTGTCTAATTTTGTTTAATATATTATTGGGCCTGGTTCAAAACGGATAAAAAAAAATCATAATAAATAAAAAGTTATTTGATTTTTTAGTTAATTTCTTTAGCTTGGTGTTGCCATTATATATTTTATCTGCTAAGTGACAAGTAGTAACTATATTAATTAATAATATAATTAATGTATTTATTGAAGTAAATGAGTTAACAATACAGTTTATGTCTAAGTATAGATGTTCCTCGCAGGTAGGTAAGAATATTGTAGTGCAGTAGAAATAAATGAATTACTTTTAATTAATGATTGGCAAAAAGACTAGTATCCAAGTTTAAAAAATATAGTTGTTGACGAGGACGACGACCTTTTGATAAACGTCAAAGTCGCTTAGTTTAAATAAATATACTCTTTCCAAAGAGTATATTATACATTGCATGCTGAAATAACTAGGTAAGGGAAAAGCGAATGCGATATTCCCCTTTTACTTCCACGAAATTGAATAATATTACCTGTTAAACACATTATTAAAAGTTACCCAGACATAACCTACAAAAGTTTATGACTGAATATCTATTATTCTCGACATTCTCGAACAAAAATTCTTGCACAAACTAATTCAGAACATCACCCTGAGTTAAACCAGATTTTTTCATTTAAAGACGTAGGAATTTAATCTCAGCTAAAAAAATGTATGGGCACCTGCCATTGTTCTTTGGCTTTAGCTCCTTCTGCGCATGCGGCTTCCCTGGTAACTCATAAACGGCACAAATATGTGGTTGTTTCTAACTATTCTCAATCTCATTAATTCTTTGTTTTTTTTACTTCTTTTGATTATTCTTTTTACAATGGTTTTCAATCATCTTCATAGCCCTTTGCTAAGAATAGTTACAGCACTGATAACAATATTTGTGCCACATGTTAGATCTAGTCTTTTTTATTTTACTTTTGTATAGATTCCTTTACAGATTGTTTTGTAAATGTGTGAACATTGTAGGCCTTCTAGATGCTTGTTAACATTTGTTAACTGGTTTTATTTTCTTTTGTTTAAATAATATGAAATCTTTTTTTGTTTTTCTTACGACTTATTGTCGGGCCTACGTTGTCCCCACATATCTAAGTACTAATGCTGTAACAAGGAAATATTGTAAAACCAAAACATTTTTTTAAAAGAGTAACCATGGAGTTTCTTGCCGGTTCTTCTCCATAGGAAACGACCAACCCGAACCGTGCACCTTTTGTCGACGTTTTATAAGTGCCCATGTAGGCCTACATATATGAAATAAAAAAAATGATTTTGATGTTGAGAGTAGGTAGGGTAGGTAGAGAAGGTAGATTAAGTAGAGTAGGTAGAGTAGGTTAAGTAGGTATAGTAGGTAGATTAGGTAGAGAAGATTGACTAAGTAGAGTAGTTAGAGAAGGTAGAGTTAGTAGAGTAGGCAGAGTAAGTAGAGAAGGTAGAGTAAGAAGAGTAGGTAGAGAAGGTGGAGTAAGTAGAGTAGGTAGAATAGGTAGAGAAGGTAGTGTAAGTAGAGTTAGTAGAGTTGGTAGAGTAGGAAGAGTATGTAGAGAAGGTAGGGTAGGTAGAGAACGTAGAGTAAGTAGAGAAGGTAGATTAAGAAGAGTCGGTAGAGAAGGTAGAATAGGTAGAGAAGGTAGAGTAGATAGAGAAGGTAAAGTAAGTAGATAGAGAAGGTAAAGTAAGTAGAGAAGATAAAGTAAGTAAAGTAGGTAGAGTAAGTAGAGTAGGTAGAGAAGGTAGTGTAAGTAGAGTAGGTAGAGAAGGTAGAGTAAGTAGATTAGGTAGAGTAGGTAGAGAAAGTAGAGAAGGTAGAGTAAGTAGAGTAGGTAGGGTAGGGAGGGTAGGCAGGTTAGGCAAGGCAGGGTAGCCAGGGTAGGCAGAGTAGGTAAGGAAGGCAGGGTAGGTAGGTAGTGATAGGTAGATTGGTAGCCAGTTGACCGGAACGAAGCCGCGGGGGTTAGCTAGTTAAGATATAAATTTACCACAGAGGTTTAATGTCTCCCATTAAGTTTAATATAAAATATATGCAGTAGATCGAAAAAGATACTGGCGGGCGTGGTACGAGTACTGGCTGAGAAGAAAAATCGGCGTATAAAACCAATTAGGTGAAAAAATGCCCCGGATTTTGTACCATTGTAAAACTTTAATATGTAGGTACTTCATATTTAGCAAGAAAAGTATAAAAAAATGGAAATAGATGAGAGGTAGATTGGTAGTTGAAAGAAAAGTAGATTACGCACCTTGCTAAAGTGAGTAATTAATGCACTCGTGTTAATTTAGTGCCCTCGCATGCGCTCGGGCACCAACATAACACTCATGCATTAATAACTCACTTTGCGCTCGATGCAACAATCTACTAATTTTTGTACCTACTTTTCTTATTATTCTATGACTTTAAAAAAAAAGCCTCCGATTTTAATGTAGATAATTAAATTGTCTTTGAGATGGTGACAAATTCATTACAATACGCCCGGCGGTTTTGGTGTCAGACATAACTTTACAAATTAATTACGCTACCTATGTTATACGAAAAAAACTCAACATTTTCTTGGATCAAATTATAGCTTTTTGTAACACTAGCGGACGCCTCGCGGTTTCACCCGCGTATTGCCCGTTCCCGTGGGCATACAGGAATAAAAGTAGCCTATGTCTCCCGGGGATAGTGTAGCTTCCCAACGGTGAAAGAATTTTTGAAATCGGTCCAGTACTTTTTAAGTTTATTCGTTACATACAAAAATACAAAAACACCAACATACAAAACTTTCCTCTTAATAATCTATAATATAAAAATGAATCGCAAAATGTTTTGTTATATAAGCGCATAACTCAACAACGCCTGGACCAATTTGGCCAATTCTTTTTTAAATGTTCGTTGAAGTTCAAAGATGGTTTTTACGTAGGTATATATTTTTTTTTTGTAGGGTAGTGTAGGGTAGGGTAGTGTAGGGTAGGGTAGGGTAGGTTAGGGTAGTGTAGGGTAGGGTAGTGTAGAGTAGGGTAGTGTAGGGTAGGGTAGTGTAGGGTAGGGTAGTGTAGCGTAGGGTAGGGTAGGGTAGTGTAGGGTAGTA
This sequence comes from Orthosia gothica, assembly GCA_949775005.1. Classification (NCBI taxonomy): domain Eukaryota; kingdom Metazoa; phylum Arthropoda; class Insecta; order Lepidoptera; family Noctuidae; genus Orthosia; species Orthosia gothica. The sequence continues at coordinate 379,416 of OX459057.1, forward strand.
TAGGGTAGTGTAGGGTAGTGTAGGGAAGTGTTGAGTAGAGTAGTGTAGCGTAGGGTAGGGTAGGGTAGTGTAGGGTAGGGTAGGGTGGTGTAGGGTAGGGTAGGGTAGTGTAGGGTAGGGTAGTGTAGAGTAGGGTAGTGTAGGGTAGGGTAGTGTAGCGTAAGGTAGGGTAGGGTAGGGTAGTGTAGGATAGGTTAGTGTAGGAAAGGGTAGGGTAGTGTAGCGTACGGTAAGGAAGGTAGTGTAGGGTAGGGTAGTGTAAGGTAGGGTAGGTTTTAAGGTAGATAAATGTTTGGTGTTTTCATGGCAAAACAAAGTTTGCCGGGTCAGTTAGTATTAGTATAGATATAGATATATCTTTTCCATAAATTTACGACTGGCCGTTTAGGCGTGATTCTCATTTTAAAATCAGCTACTGAGGGATATCTGCGCCTTAAGATTAAAAAAATATAGTCATGTGAAACAAACGTGTGTGCAAAATTTGAGCTCAATCAAATACCGGGAAGTGGGTCAAATTTTATTATCATTACATACAGACATTAATAGGACAGGTGAAACGAAATATACGTGGGACACTCAGAAAGTTTTGCGAAACTAAAAAAAATTGTTCTATACGTACATATATTTTTATTAAATCTTTTCAAAGTACTTTCCACCAGCCTCTATACAAAGATTCATGCGCCTAAACCAGTTTTCAAAACACTTTTTCCAGTCCGCCGCAGACACCTCGTTTACAGCCTGCTCGAACGCAGCCAGCGCATCTTCCGGCGACGAAAATTGTATCCCTTTGAGCTGATTTTTTATTTTTGGGAATAAAAAGAAGTCACACGGTGCTAGATCAGGGCTGTAAGGAGGGTGACCCAGGAGTTTGACTGGCGTGCTGTCCAGGAAGTCCCTCGTTTTGAGTGCGGTGTGCGCAGGTGCATTGTCGTGGTGGAGCAGTAGCCCGCGGAGCCCTGTGTTTGGTCGCTTGTTGCTTATAACAGAGAAAACTTCTGGCAAACATTTGGTAGTATACCATTCGGCATTAATGCTTCTTTGATCCCGTAAGGGAATTGATACCAAGTGGCCAGTCAAATTAAAAAAGCTAGCGATCAAAATCTTACCCCCGCTTCTAGATCGCTTCACTTTGGTAGGCGTTGGCTCATTTTGAAACACCCAAACAGTCGACTGGCGCTTGGTTTCTGGGTCGTATTGATAAATCCAGGACTCATCACCTGTAACGATGTCGTAAACACGCCGAGACGAGCCTGCTTCAAATTTGTTAAGCATATCACGGCACCATTCCACCCGGGCCTGCTTCTGAGCATCGGTGAGGTTGTGCGGCACCCAGCGTGATACTATCCTCCTCACGCGAAGATGGCTGTGTAGAATCTCGTGAACGCTTCCCGATCCAATCTTCAATATGTGTTGAATTTCCTGATATGTAATTCGCCTATTGTCTTGGATTAAATTTTTCACTGCTAGCACGTTTTCTTCGGTAACAGCCGTCAAAGGGCGACCGCTTCTTTCGTCATCCCCCAAAGTTGGTCGACCGCGCTTGAATTCGTTATACCAACGATACACGGCTGCCTTGGAAGGGCCTTCATCCATGAATGCCATTTGAAGTCTATCGTACGATTCATCCGGTTTCAGGCGACACTTGAAATCGTATAAAATCATAGCTCTAAAATGTTCCCGGCGCAGATCCATATTTCAGTGAGACACAATACTTTGAATTAACTCGCAAAAAATGTGGAGGGAAATTTTGAAATTGGATCTTACTTATTTTTACTTATAAATAATCATATTTTCGAAAAACATTATAACTGGCCAGTCTCCCATATATAAAAACTTTTTTTCGCAATACTTTCTGAGGGGCCTGGTAGAAGTTTGTAAAAACGTATTTATACGGCAAAAGCTCATAATTATTGCGAATATGAAAATCTGCGGTCCAGTACGTTTCTTTTCACTTCGAGAGATCTTCCCTAGATAGGTGGACTTTCCCCAGGGATGTGCCCTAACAGGCGTTGCACAGGCGGGTATTTTTTGAAGAGGTGATGGGAGTCTTCCAAGTGCTGATGGTGATCACCGGGGTGGTTTTAGTGCGTTATAAATCTCACACTGCCTAGTCTTTTCCCCAAAAAATCTTATCTTTTGATGGAAATCATAAAAAAGGAAGGTTGTTATTTTGCAAAGTCAATAGATCAAGAAGAAGAAAAGAACAAGTTCAGTGTCAGTCTATGTGATCATAGGAAGGCATAAAGTCGGTTAATGTTATGCGCAAATGCTGATAGTTATTTACTTTACGGAAATATTATGCTTCGCGTTAATGGCACTTGACCGGTTTTTGAACTTTGGCAAAATTAAATATTATAAGTAAGCACGTACGTACATTTGTAATTACCTACGGGTTTAGTTTCATGATCTTGAATCGGTACAGAAGTGTGGAAGAAGAAGACATGCTGTGCCAAATAAATTGTTATGTGGACAAGAGAATCATGTATGATGGCATCTGCAGACATGTTGTGCCGACCTTGAATAAATTGTTATAAGGAAAAGAGATTCATGGATGAAAGAAAGAAAGAAAGAAAAGAAAGAAAATATTTTTATTTAGCACAGAAAGACACACAACATAGTAATACATCAGATAAAAAAAAACAAATAAAGTAAAACTGAAAAGTCTGACTTAAGAAATCAGCAGGATAGTGTGCCTCACGGCTGCGCCAAAAAGGCCCAGTTCAGCAAAAATGCCAGACAACTAGTGCCTGACGCTGGTTTTCAACTGGACCTGATGTTTGAGGTGGCGGATGTAAATCAGTTTTATACTGCATGGTGACGTGTGTATGTATACCTAGATAAAATAAATTTGTATCCTGTAAAAATAGTGAGGAATATCGGAATATTACATAAATAGTGTGAAAATGAGTAGGTAGCATTGCAGGAATAAAACTATTAATTATGCGGGTAGATAAATATGTCATATAATTGAAACATTTAGTGCGACCATATCTAGCTTCCTTTGTGCTTCAATGAGATACTGCCGTAAGCGTCGTCTAAGAACGTGTATATTGTTTATTGCTCTAATCGGTGGTGGCAAGTTATTCCATATTTTGGAAGCCGCATAGCGAAAGCTGCCTCTAAAAGCAGCTGTACCTTGAGACGGAGTCGAGAGTTGCTGTGAGCATTGTCTTCCACCGCATTTCCGTCTACTCGCGACCCAACTTAGCTTATCATAAGTCTTCTCTGCTTCGTCACGCAAACGCATCATAAACTTGATTGTATCCGTAATCCACGGATATGCAGATTTTTGCCTATACAGTACACGTTTTGATCGGTGCGTGAACATCAAACAGGGAGGTTATATGGGTGTTAAAGACATGCACCATATCATTAACGTTGTCAAGCGTTGAAATTATTCCAAAGTCTAAAAATGATAAGTCTATATTAAAGCTTTCCGCGCACACATTTTTAAGAGGCCGAAATTTTACCAAGTATGGTTTGAGCTTCTCATGCTTAATGTGAAATTCACCAGATACAATCGAATGGCCGTTGATTGAACCGACAGGTACCACCGCTGTTTTTCTTGCTGGTAGGTCAGTACATATGAGATCGATGAGGTTTCACTGGAAGATTTAAAGTGGGTAGGTGTTTTGACCAATTGTGAAAGACTGAGGCAATTCAGAAATTGATTTATATTCTTAGTTTTTATGCCATTCGTGTCAAGATTTTAAGAAGATTGGATGGAGGCACCTGAAGACATTTGGTGGCGACCTTGAATAAATTGTTATAAGGACAAGAGAATCATGGATTGAGGTGCCTAAAGATATGTTGTGCAAGAAAATCATGGATGGAGGCACATAAAGACAGTTGTGCCGACCTTGAATAAATTGTCACAAGGACAAGAGAATCATCGATGGCATAACATGTTATGCCGACCTTGAATAAATTGTTATAAGGACAAGAGAATCATGGATGGAGGCACATAAAGATATGTTATGCCGACCTTGAATAAATTGTTATAAGGAAAAGAGAATCATGGATTGAGGTGCCTAAAGATATGTTGTGCCGAGCTTGAATAAATTTTTGTAAGGACAAGAGAATCATGGATGGAGGCACATAAAGGCATGTTATGCCGACCTTGAATAAATTGTTATAAGGACAAGAAAATCATGGATGCAGGCACCTAAAGACAAGTTGTGCCGACCTTGAATAAATTGTTATAAGGACAAGAGAATCATGGATGGAGGTGCCTAAAGCCAGTTGTCTACCATCGTGAGTCGCGTAGCTTAATTTTGGTCTGCTATTAGATCGCATAGCATTTTCTTGCTCGTGAGTTGTGTGCAGACCGCTAGGTACCTAAACAAAACTGGGTAAATTTTCAAAATTAACCTATACTATGCTTAACTAACTAAGCTTAGCTGTTGGTCTATAAAGAACCGGGTCATTACCATCTATTACCATAATAAATGATACATGATTTTATTTCTGTAAGATTGTTTGTATAATACAAACACTTTTACATGTCTAACATATTTTTTTAAAACTAGATGAGGTCGGCGTTTCCTATCTGACTACTCTGAGAAGAAATGCCGAAACAAACTCAGAGGACACAGTCTCTTTTAAAGTTCTGACAAAATCTTGGTTAAATCATGTGAAGACCATGTAGACTGATATCTGAAATGGTCTTTTGAGGAAAGAACCAGCGAGATTGAGTGGACCTGTCCAGTCAGTGCACGCATTTGTCAATAACCGAGCAGCTCAACTCAGAATTTAAGGAGCTCAACGATTCGACGTACAATACTAGAGAAAGGACATTCGGGTAGGCCGCATAAACTACTCAAACTGCCAGACCATGATTAAAAACTAAGATAAATTAAAATTAAAAAGTAAATCATGATCCACATGGACTTCACATTCACAATAATTAAAATAAAATAATATAATACTTTAAAAAGTAAATATTCTTGTCATTGCAAGAACACAAATAAAATAAAATGTATAAAAATCATTGAGGTAATAATGTAGTACATATTATCTCAATGATAAAAATAACAAAATTCATGGTGCAAAATATAACAAAAAAAAACTAAATTAATTGGAGCAGCTCACTCCCAAGCCGTTTTATCCTCAAAGTAATCTTTAATGCTATAAAAAGCTTTTTGGCACAACTTACGTTTAATTAATGATTTGAATTTATTAAGACTTAGATTTTGTACGTGGCTTGGAAGCTTATTATAAAAGCGTACACATTGACATCTAAACGAGCCACCAATTTTCTTGAGCCTTGTTTTAGGTACTACAAATTTGTGTTTGTTCCTATTATTTATATTATGGATATCACTGTATTTTTTAAAAAAAATTCTATTTTTATGGGCATATAAAAGATTTTCATAAATATACTGAGAAGGCACAGTCTGTGTCATATGAGACTAGGCTGTATAGCCTTCAGCCTTTGTCATAGGTTGATTGGTTTTTAAGAACAATAAATGTAGTGTAAAATAATTATTAAATAAAAATGCTATCTCCACTAGAGGCCATGACACTACTAGTGTCATGGCCTCTAGTGGAGATAGCATTTTTATTTAATAATTATTTTATATTCCTGGTTAACACATGGTGTCAGGTGTGTCTAGGATGGATGGAATAAAACCACCATCAGGCCTCCAACTATCGGGAGATGGAGCAAACTTTAAACGCTTTGTGCAGCAGTTTAACTTGTATTTACAAGCTGTGAACCTTGGTGATGCAGCTGAATCAAGAAAAATTGCATTGTTTTTGAATTGTGCTGGGGAAGATGCATTAGAAGTGTACAATACATTTAACAAAGAAGTTAAAAATTTACAAAATCTGATCGATCAATTCAAGGAATACGCAGAGCCACGAAAAAATTTGTTGTGGTTGTCATATAACTTGTTTACCATGAAACAACAAGATGGCGAAGTATTTGATCACTTTTATACCAAAGTTCTCACTCAAGCTAAAAAATGTGAGCTTGGAGAGCTTGAGGATCGATTGATCACTATGGTTATTGTTATTGGCATCAGGGACGCAAATGTCAAAGAAAGGCTTCTAAGAGAATCGGAGTTAAAGCTCTCTGCAGCAATTGATATTTGCAGAGCAGCAGAATTAGGTAAAGAAAAAGTTCAGACATTACAAGGAAATAAAATGGAAGATCAAGTGAGCACTTTAAGTCAGAAAGTGATACCATACAACAGGGGGGCAAGGCCCAAAGAAAAATTAATAGATTGTAACCGATGTGGAAAAAATCATGAGTTAAGGAACTGTCCAGCTTATGGCAGAAAATGTATGGGATGTGGATTTTACGGACATTTTGCTAATATGTGCAAAAATAAGAATAAAACTAACAAAAGTGTAAAACTCAGTGATTCTAGAAAAAGTCGAGTCAATGCAATTCAAGAAAATACAGATGACAGTGAAGAAGACTTTATAGTTGGAAGCATTTTCACTGTCGATGGAATTAAATTACAGTGGAAAGAAAAAATAATAGTGAATGGATATGAAGTGGATTTTAAATTAGACACTGGTGCTGATTGCAACACCCTGTCATTGGAATTGTTCAAGAAACTGCGAAAAGAAGAAAGTCTTTTAAACACTGGGACAATTCTATTAGTGTACAATGGTCAACAAGTGGAAACAGCTGGGACAGCTGAACTAGATTGTATCATAAAAACCAAAAAAGAAAAACTGAAGTTTACAGTAATAGACTTGCCAGTTCAGCCGGTATTGGGACTGCCTGATTGTAACAGGCTTGAATTAGTTAAGAGAGTGGATGTTACACAATCAAATTCAGAAAAAGAAAATTTTCTCAGAAAGAATAAAGATTTGTTTACAGGATTGGGCACTATAGGAAAATACAAGATCAAAGTAAAAGAAAATGCTGAACCAGTAATTAAGCCCATCAGGAGAATCCCACAGGCATTAAAAGGTAGACTGAAAGAAACTTTAAATAACTATGAAAAGAGAAATATTATTGAAAAAGTAACTTCCCCAACTGACTGGTGTAATAATTTAGTGATAGTAGAGAAACCCGACAAGTCACTTAGACTTTGTTTAGATCCACAAGATCTTAATAAAAATATTCTACGTGAAAATTACCCAATCGCTAGTCCAGAAGAAATTTACAATAGTTTGGCAGGTAAAGAAGTTTTTACAGTTCTTGATATGAAGGATGGTTTTTTCCAGATTGAACTTGATGATCCTCAGAAGTTATGCACATTTGGCACTCCATTTGGAAGATATACATTTAAAAGAATGCCATTTGGCATATCATCAGCACCTGAAGTGATGCAGCGCATAAATTGTTCAATTTTTGGGGATATTCAAGGAGTTTATGTATACTTCGATGACATAATTATTGCAGGTAAAGACCAGTTAGAACATGATACAATACTTAATAAAGTTGTTCAGAGATCAAGAGAGTATAATATAAAATTTAACAGTAAAAAGTTACAGTATAGACTTGATCATGTAAAATATATAGGGCTCATAATATCAAAAAATGGAATACAAATAGACTCTGAACATGTATCAGCCATTCTTCAATTAGATCCACCAAAAAATATAAAACAGCTTCAGAAGTTCCTTGGTATGTGTAATTACTTAAGTAAGTTTATACCTCACTATACAAAAACTACAATGCCCTTGAGACAGTTACTTAAAAAAGATATTTTGTGGGAATGGGATTCTTCTCAGCAAGAAGCATTTTTAGAACTGAAAAGAAAATTGAGTTGCACACCTACTTTGGCAATTCTGAGTGACAAGGGTACAGTTGTGCTACAGACTGACAGCTCTAAATCAGGTATGGGTGCATGCCTGTTGCAAGATGGAAAACCAGTGTCATTTTACTCCAGAGTTTACACGGAGTGCCAAAGTAGGTGGGCACCTATAGAAAAAGAATTGTTTGCTATTTGTGCTGCTATGGAAAAGTATCATCAATTCGTATATGGTAGAAGGATTGTTGTTGAGACAGACCACAAGCCATTAGTGGCAATAATGTCAAAGGACATTAACAAAATATCAGCCAGACTTCAAAGAATGGTCTTAAAATTGCTAAAATATGATTTTGAAATTCGCTATGTACCAGGTTCTAAAATGTTTATTGCTGATTATTTGTCAAGAAACTACTTGTTAAATAATGGGAAAAATGACTCAGATTTACAAGAGTTAGTTCATTCTTTTGATACTGAAGTTGTGTATGGAATTGAATCTGATTTAGCAATTACTGATGAAAAACTTAAAAAATTACAATTTGAAACTGGGTGTGACAACAATTTAATTCAAATTAAGACATGGTATTATAATGAGTGGCCATCCAATGATAAAAATATATTGTGTAAAGAGTTGAAAATATTTTACAAATTGAAAGATTTTTTAAACTTTAAAGATGATGTTTTATATTATAAGAACCGGGTAGTGGTACCTTATTGTATGAGAAAAGAAATACTTACTATTTTACATACTGCTCATGCAGGTGTGGTCAAGTCCAAGAAAAGGGGCCGTAGGTCTTTATTTTGGCCAGGAATGTCCAAGGACATTGAAAATTTTGTTTTGTCATGTAAGGTATGTGAGAAATATAGGTCAAGTAACTGTAAAGAATCCCTCATGAGTCATGATGTGCCAGATATTCCCTTTTATAAAGTAGGTATGGATATTTGTTCCTTTGCTGGCAAAGATTATCTAGTGGTTGTTGATTATTATTCAAAGTGGATTGAGTTGAAACAATTACAACAAAAAACAGCAAGAAATGTTATATTGAAATTAAAAATAATCTTTGCTACACATGGAATACCTAAGTATGCAGTTTGTGATAATAATCCATTTAATAGCTTTGAACTTAAACAGTTTTCCAGAGATGTTAATATGCAGTTGTTGTTTTCAAGCCCTCATCATCATCAGTCTAATGGCCTGGCAGAAAAAGCTGTAGGTATTGTAAAGAATTTAATGAAGAAATGCAGGGATAATGATGAGAACTTGAATATGGCTTTGCTACACTATAGAACAACACCGCTTGCGGGCTTAGATTATAGTCCATCTGAACTTCTGATGTGTAGGCTATTAAGAACCAACTTACCTTGTACTTACACAGATCTCCAACCTAGACTGCCAATCAATATCAATGAAAGAATGCAAATAATGAAAGAAAAATCTAATAGTAATTATAATAAAACAGCTAAAAATAGAGCTTCGTATAGTAATGGTCAGAGTGTGTTAATACAGAATGGGGATGATAAGGATTGGCAGCCAGGAAGGGTAGTACGGAAGGATGGTCCTAGATCCTATATTGTTCAAAATGAAAAAGGTAATTGTGTTAGGAGAAATGAAAAACATATGTTACTAAGTAGGAATAAGTTTAATGAGAAACCAGAGGTGGAGTATGATGCCCCAATTAATGTCAGGCCGGTGAATGATTCAAATAATGGGGGGAATGTGAGTACAGAAGGCACTATGCCTAGTCAGCACAGAGTGTTTAGAGATCCTTGTGAAGCAGGCAGCTCATATGTTACTCGTAGTGGGAGGTCTGTGAAACCTCCTTCCCATTTAGTTGATTATGAATGTTAAAGGGGGGGATGTGTCATATGAGACTAGGCTGTATAGCCTTCAGCCTTTGTCATAGGTTGATTGGTTTTTAAGAACAATAAATGTAGTGTCATGGCCTCTAGTGGAGATAGCATTTTTATTTAATAATTATTTTATATTCCTGGTTAACACACAGTCATTACATTAATCTCCTTAAATTTCTCTCTTTTCTGCAAAACAAAGATAGTCTGGATGTCGGCGGCATTTTCCCACAACAGAATACCGTACGACATTACACTATGAAAATAGCTAAAGTATATAAACGGGCTGTCGCTATGTCAGTTAAATTACGAATTTTTCTAACAGCATATGTCCTAAAATCTCAACACCGGCTTGACCGTGTTGAGCTTTTAGGACATATTTATAATGCATGGGAAGATAAGTGCGATGTCCTGGGAATCTTTTGTGATTTGTCCAAGGCATTTGATTGTGTTCTTCATGAAACGCTAATCAGGCAACTCCGCCACTACGGGATCCGGAACAGCGCTCTGGATCTTCTTACTTCTTACTTGAGTAATAGGATTCAGACTGTTGACGTTAATGGAAAAAGATCACCCGGATCTATAGTAAAAATGGGAGTCCCGCAGGGCTCAATTCTTGTTCCTTTCTTGTTTCTTATTTATATTAATGACTTGCCTTACCTCATAAAGGATAACCATGATATAGTATTTTTTGCAGATGATACTTCACTTTTGTTTAAACTTAAACGGCAGCAGCTGGTTACTGACGAAGTAAATAGCCCGATCTCAAAAGTAGTTCACCGGTTCAATGTTAACAATTTACTCCTAAATGAAAAAAAAAACAAATGCATTAAGTTTACATTACACTATGAAAATAGCTAAAGTATACTAAACGGGCTGTCTCTATGTCAGTTAAATTACGAATTTTTCTAACAGCATATGCTGCGGAGCTTAGCTTCTTTGACAATTTATCTATATGTGGGCCCCACTGAAGCTTAGCATCCAAAGTTAAACCTTAGAATACTGTGGTATTTTCAGGATTCAGTTCTTCATCCATTATCAGCACATCAGTTTTCACCTGCCTAACGTGAGGTAGAGTAAACTTAATGCATTTGTTTTTTTTTCATTTATAAGTAAATTGTTAACATTGAACCAGTGGACTACTTTTGAGATCGCGCTATGTACATCGTCAGTAATCAGCTGCTGACGTTTAAGTTTAAAGAAAAGTGAAGTATCATTTGCAAACAACACTATATCATGGTTATCCTTTATGACGTAAGGCAAATCATTAATATAAATAAGAAACAAGAAAGGACCATGAATTGAGCCCTGCGGGACTTCCATTGTTACTATAGATGCGGGAGATCTTTTTTCATTAACGTCAACGCTCTGAATCCTATTACTCAAGTATGAAGTAAGAAGATCCAGAGCGCTGTTCCGGATGCCGTAGTGGCGGAGTTACCTGATTAGGGTTTCATGAAACAATAAAAACAAATGCAAATGCAATGCTTTTAACAATCAAATGCCTTGGACAAATCACTAAATATTCCCAAGGCATCGCACTTATCCTCCCATCTACTATATAAAAATAAGTCGGGTTTTCCTCCCTGACGCTATAACTCAAGAACGCACGAACAGATTTCCACGGTTTTGCATTCGTTGGAAAGGTCTCGGGCTCCGTGAGGTTTATAGGTAAGTGTAGAGTCGGGTAGGGTAGGGTAGGGTAGGGTAGTGTAGGGTAGGGTAGGTAGTGTAAGGTAGGGTAGGTAGGGTAGATAAATGTTTGGTATTTTTATGGCAAAACAAAGTTTGCCGGGTCAGCTAGTGCATTATAAATATGTCCTAAAAGCTCAACACTGTTTTTGCTCACATCTGTAGTTGAACGACCCCTTGTAAAACCGAACTGTTTGCTATGTAATAATTTATGTTTATTAAAAAATCTTTGCAATTGCTCTAAAATTAATTTCTCAAATATTTTACTAAAAGTAGGTAGTACTGAAATAGGTCTATAATTTGTAGGGTCTGATGTACTACATGATTTAAACAAAGGTATTATTTTACTATTTTTCAATTAGTCATGAAACGCCCCACAGTCGATACAATTAGTAAAGATAATAGCTAAACTAGGTGCGACAATATCAATAATAGACTTAGCAACTTCAACAGAATGAACCAACAGATCTGCAGTCTTTTTAACATTTAAAGTGTGAAAGGTTTTAATTATGTCTCTACAAGTAATATGTTCAAAAATAAATTTTGAATCGCAAACATTAACATTTTCTTTTAGCAAAGACTAAGCAACAGAAGGTGATGAGTATTAATAAATTAATATTATTAGTATTATTCAGCAGAACAGTTGCAAGACATGGTGACTGTGATGAATGAAGCTTTTAAGTTAAAAGGGATGAGTATAAATGTGAACAAGACTAAGGTAATGGTGTTTGAAAGAGAAGAAGATGTATCGAAGTGTGAAGTGAAAATAAATGATAAGAGTGTGGAGCAAGTGAACGAGTTTGTATATCTAGGAAGTATGTTCACAAGAGAAGGGATGCAAAGATTGAAGAGGATGTGGAAAGGAGAGTGAATGCAGGGAATAAAGTGAATGGTGCTATGCATGCAGTTGTGACCAGCAAGTCGATGTTTCCGGAAGCTCGACTCGCCGTTCACAACAGCGTGCTGGTGCCTACACTTATGTATGGAAGTGAAAGCTGGGTATGGCAAAAAAGGCATGAAAGTAGGATTAATACAGTAGAAATGCGCTCCTTGCGGAGTATGTGTGGTGTAACTTTAACTGATAGATTGAGGAATGAGGTAATAAGGCAACGTTGTGGTTTAAAAGAAGATGTAGTGACTAAAATTGAAAAGGGTATGTTAAGATGGTTTGGCCATGTTGAGAGGATGAATGAAAGTCGACTAACGAAAGGTATTTACAAGGCAGACGTGAATGGAAAAGCCGGGAGGGGACGCCCTAGAAAGACATACATAGACCTTATAGGTGATGTTCTTCAGAAAGGCCAAGTGTGCAGTACCCATAACCGACGTGTGTGTATGACTAGATGTATGAATGTGTGTGAAGCAAAAGAAGTATGTAAGGATCGTAGCAGGTGGCGTTCTGTAGTTTCTGCCTACCCCCATGGGAAAAAGGCGTGAGTTTATGTATGTATGTATAAGTATTATTATTATTTCAGGCTTTAGTAGTTGAAACGGGAATATCTGAAAAAAAATTCAAAGGCCAGTGCGTTGTGTGAGTCTGATTTCAAAAAATCATTTTTTTTATTTCATATAGGCCTACATGGGCACTTATAAAACGTCGACAATGTGCACGGTTCGGGTTGGTCGTTTCCTATGGAGAAGAACCGGCAAGAAACTCCATGGTTACTCTTTTTAAAAAATGGTTTGGTTTTACAATATTTTATGATGTTGTCATTAATAGACAGGCTGTAGTCAATATTTCGGTTATCAGATCCTCCCGTTTCACTATTAATAATATTCCAAGTCGTTTTAATAACATTACTACTGTTTTTAATCTTAGAACTCAAATAACGCGACTTGGCCAAAAAACAAACTTTTTTAAATAATTTTGAATAATTTCTAACATATAAATTAAATTCAGCAGTGTTTACATAAGTCCTTTCATCGTTCAGCTCATAAAGCCGTGTTCTACTTTTATGAATACCAATGTTAGCCCAATCACTGAATGATGCATTACCATTAACGGAGATTGTCTTGGGAATAAAGGTGGAATTAAATTGTTTACAGTATATACTAAAAAATCATCATATAGATGATTAGGATCAGCATTAATTGACAAAATTGGTAATTTATCAATGAGTTTAACTTTAAAAGCTTTCAAGCGACTTGCAGTTTTGGGGTTAACAGTGATATCCTTTTTAGCTACTTTGTCGTTTTGGTTTGGTATAGTAATCCTCTGCCCGCAATGATCAGAATCTAGTAAATTTGGCAATTTGGCACTAGTAGGGGTTATTCTTGTGGGCTCCAAACATAGGTTTACAAGATTGTAGGACTGAAACAGACTTATTATTTTACTACAAGAACCTGAGTTTTCCAATAAATTAACATTAAAATCACCACAAGTGATAATGGATTTATACAAAGAATATCAATACTGTTTAAATTCATAAATAATTTCTACTTCTAAATCTTTGTTCATAAATCCTTGAATATTTTGATGCACCAGGTTAATACTATTTTTAACACCGTTGCTCGTAAAGCTGATGTAATTCCACCGGTTTTAAATATGTAAAGCGGGTCATAAAAAACGCGTGTGTTACCAAAGCAAATACTTAAGTTATAGTCCATACAAATTCCATAACAGTATTATTTGCCATTTCGCGCGCTGTTGCTATTCAAATTTCGAACTAATCGCCGCGCGGCGCCAGTCAGTAGGCAGCGCTAGCGCGCTGTTAAAATGGCGGGAAAGCAACAGTGTGCATTCACAGATTCAGTTTATTTAAAATAAAATAAAATCTGTTTATTCGGTAATTTAAAAACTTGGCTGCATGCTCTAACGTCTTTACCAACATTTTCACGCAGCTACGGCAGAAAATAATCCTCGCGCCATTTTTCTCAAATTTTCTTTTCTTTGTACTTGTATTGTGAAAATTTAAATATGACAACTTTCAATAATGAAGAAGAGCCATATATTACTTCAACTCCACCGGATATACTAACAGAAGCGCGAACCGCATGCGACAGCTTGCTGCCGTCAATATCCAAAGACAGATACATAACCACGTATGAAAATTTTTTGAAGTGGGAAAACATGAAAAATGCCAAGTCATTTTCCGAAAATGTAGTTTTGGCGTATTTTAATGAACTAGCTAGTAAATATAAGCCTAGCTCGTTGTGGACAACATATTCGATGCTGAAAAGTACCCTCAAGATGAAAATTGGTGTCGATATTAATTTATATTCAAATCTTATTGCATTTTTAAAGAGACGCTCTGATGGTTTTATAAAGAAAAAATCTAAGGTTCTGTCATCAAATGACGTCGAAAAGTTTCTAAGAGATGCTCCAGATAGCCAGTACCTTCCAACTAAGGTCAGTTTGCCTCCTTATTTTATGTATTGATCTACCTACTGTACATACTCTTTTACATATTTTTTAACGACCGTCTGTAAGCTAAGTACCTATACCTTATCTTACACATATATTTTATTTCTTTTCAGGTTGCGTTAATATTTGGTATTAATGGTGCATGTAGACGGCAAGAGCTTCACAATATTACCACAAATGACATTGAAAATCAAGGAAAAATCCTTTTAATTAAAATCCCAAACACTAAAAACAAAATACCCCGATCTTTTATTATCAACGGCCCATTTTATGACGTGGTCAAAAAATATAAACTCTGCGTACGACTAAGGCAAAAAATAATCTTTTCTTTCAGAATTACCAAAAAGGTAAATGTACTGCGCAACCTATTGGCATAAATAAATTCGGTGCCATGCCAAAGGAAGTCGCCAAGTTTTTAGGATTGCCGGACGCTGATTGTTATACTTGCTGATTCGGGAGCTGATATATTGACTTTAAAGCGGCAAGCGGGTGGCGTTCTAACGCAGTAGCAGAATCTTATGTAGAAGATTCCATCGAAAACAAAGCAAATATAAGTGCCAAAATAACTCAGGCAATAAATTTGGAGCCACAAACGAAGAAGTTTTGCCCAGAGCCGCGCCCCTCTACTTCTACTGAGGATATTTTTTTATTTACAACTAATGACGAATTACAATGCTCTTCTGCCGCCTTTCAAGAAGTTTCGTCGTCTCCAACATTTACCCTAACACAAAACAATGATATTATGAATAGTAATAATAATAATAAAAACATAATTAAAAAACCAACTACAACTACGTATCAATTTAATAATTGTAATTTCACTAACTGTTTCAATAATTAGAAATGAACAAAATATAAAATGTTTTTTTTTTCTGTTTTCTCGCAAATGTGTTAAAAAACGTCGTACGATATCTTAGAGCATTTAACCTATGGAGACGGCAAGCCGCGAATCACCGAACAAATTTTTCTGCCACTTTCTGCGGGAGGCGAGGAAAACACATACAGCACACTACAAAAAAATGACAATCACTCACAGATACATGCATCCTATTGCTACAAACGCACACGAAAAAATAATAACCACACAATCAAAAAACACACACACATTGACAAATTTGTGTGTATCTACGCAATAATCCTATGACAACAGATACAAAGTGCTAGTGATGTGATACAAAGAATGACTGGAAATTCATTTTAATGCATGAATGAATGAGCAAAATGTTAATTCGTTTTATTTTTGTTATACTAAATAATAATAAACTTAAGTAATTAATTTCACAAATAAAAAAAATACGCAATATGATTTGTGGTCTGCTAAACTACGTAGGTAAGTAAGAAAGGTAGGAGAATTTAAGATACATTAAAAAAAGAACGATTGAATTTATTTTTAGTCAATAATATCAACCGGATAGACTTTTATTTGACACTTTTTTATGTAACACTTTAACACGTCAGTTTTTCGTTTGTTTTGAACTATTTGAGTACGGTGTTTCCTAGCTAACCTAGTTTGATATCTTATATAGGAAAACATACGTGTATGGTTTCATAGCCATAATCTAGTTCATATACATGTCTCAATGATCACGCCTAGAGGCAATCACTGAAAAACTTTTTAAAATGTACCAGTTTATTATATACATGTCGAACACATTTCTGTGGATCAACTTTTTTGGTTAAAAAGGATAAACGAACATTTGAGTATTTTTAACATTCGCAATTGTATATGGATTCGAATTGATGTGCAGTGGGGTTGTCATTGTAACTACCATGGCTGCGATAGTCTCCTCTCGATAGAGGTATCAAACAAAAATCTAAATCGCTTCATCTGTTTAGGAGCTATGATGCCACAGACAGACACACAGATACACAGCAATTCACGTCAAATTGATAACACCCCTCTTTTTCCGTCGGGGATTAAAAAATGATTGAAAAGTCACTAGCGAAACGAACAAACTTATTTTTTATTAGCCTAAAACTTGAAAAGAAAAGAATTTAAACCTATTCTCATAGACATTTATAAATGATATATTTTTTTAGTTCAACCTGACTTGTCCAGAAACAAACACAAACAAAATTATTTTGATACTGATTCAAAAAAATCATTTAATTTATCAATCATTCATTCACGTTGTCCCAGCACTATGCACATCGCTACCGTGTCAGCCCCTGTACTGCGTTTGTGCTACCAACGTACCACTGAATTTTTCTATCGTAAAGGCATTATCCATTATTTCGACATTGTTCTTAAATAAAACTATGTTTATGTATAATTTATACTTATATGTGGTAGGAAACGCCATGGCTTCGCAAATTGAAAGTGGCAGCTCGCTTTTTGCAAGAGGAAACCGCACAATTAACCATTTTTTCGGAGAACTTACTTGCGACACAATACGATACACAATGGCGGCGGTCGGCGAATGAACTAGTTTTATATAACGCGTATGGTCATATGGCCAAGCGACTTTGGCAGAGGGGTACGCTCAGCTATGCCATCTCCATAGGTTAAATGCTCTAAGTACGATATACGTGCGTATTGGTTATAACGCACTAATATCGTAATGTACTATTACTGAATTAAAACTTTTATTTGATTTTATTTTGCAATTTTCATTCTGTAAAATTTTGCAAGAGGTCGACTCTATTGTCCTAATTTGTAATTTAAATTATTATCAATATCAATTACTGATACCAAATTATTGTCTGAATTAAATAACATTTCTTGGCATTTTTCAATAGAAGCAAGTTGTTTAGCCAAATTCTTGGCTGTAATAGAAAAATAATATGATAGCGTCACAGCTATCTGTCTTTTATAATACTTTGAAAGAAAGTACCGTCCGTATCTATCCGTAAAAAAAACATCTTTTGTCATATAAAAGTGAATAAAATTGTAAGTGTCAATTAAATGGAATAAATTACTACTATATGTTAAATTATGTAATGTCCTATTCAATTCAAATCTAAGATTGTTTTCTTCCTTTGGCTGTATGGGAAAGTGGAACATCACAATTTGTTTTAAACTAAGGTCGCACAAAGATCTATAATGTTGGATTAATTCTCCTTTGTTAACATTACCCCTATTACCAATCAATATTAATAATAATAATAAATCATTTATTTCAGATTCATCTTGCGATTACATCCATATTTGTTAGTACAATTGCGATCTTAAAAACTAGTGTTAGTAATAATTAATAATTGATTGAAATTTAATAATAAAATAGTTTAAATAAATACTATATACTAAGAACAATTATAAAACAGCAAATTGGCAGGACCGGGTGGACTCTCCGATGATGGTGACAAATCACTATACGACAGCGTGCAGCCGTATCCAGCGAGCCAGCATCGGAGAGTCCCACCTGTCCGCCAGCGCGCGCAGGATTGTGTTGGGACTGTCGCGCGCGCGGCGCATGATAGAAGCGCACCGTTTACGCATAATGGCGGCAAAGCCGTCTGTGTCAGCCGCCGCGAACATCGCAGAGGCACTACAGTGGCGCGGCAGCCCCATCAACACCCGGAACGCGTTATTGTATTGAACGCGCAGATCGCTGTATGTCCGCTGCGTATAGTTAACCCACAGGCTGCAGATGTAAAAGGACTGACAGTAAGCTTTAAAAAGCGCAACTTTGACAGCCCCCGTGCACCGTGCAAACCTGCGGGCCAACATGTTGCATCGGACAGACAGCGCCCTGCGCTCCCTTTCAATATCCACACTGTCCTTAAGGTCCTCAGTGACCCAGTGGCCCAAATATTTAAATTGCTCGACTTTATTTAGAGCTGTACCACATAAGGTGAAATTCGGAACGAACGTATACCTTTTGTTGTCCGGCCTGAAAATCATTATTTCACTCTTTTTTGTGTTGTATTTTAGCCCATGAGTCACCGCGTAGGACTCACACACTTTTAGGAGCCTTCGTAAGGCACCAATCGAAGGGCTCAGCAGCACCATATCATCTGCGTAGCTGATGTTATTTACACACACTCCATCTATATGACACCCGATGCCGGTGCTACTGAGCTCATCGATCAGCTGGTTAACGTACAGGTTGAAGAGCGTTGGAGAGGTCAGCCCCCCCTGCCTCACCCCGCACTCCAGACCGTACTCCCCCGAGAGAGCGCCTGCCCATCTTACAAAATTTTTTTGATTGTTATACCAATGCATAAACAATAACACAACTTCCCTAGGTAGACATGTTTCATCCCTTAATTTACCCCATAGAATATCGTACGATACAAGATCGAACGCTTTTGATAAATCAAGGTAGCATGCATACACTGGGGTTTTTCTACTCGTGTAATATTGTACAGTCTGCTTGAGGCACAGAATAGCACTCTCGGTGGAAAGCCCGGGCCTGAAGCCGAACTGTGCGTCGTTTAGCGAGATGTGTTTATTCAGGTGCTGACCAAGCAGACTGTCCAGTACTTTGGCGACCACTGTGGCTAGAGAAATCGGTCTATAGTTGTTTACATCAGATGTATCACCAGTTTTATTTTTAATAATGTAGTAACCTGGTTAAAATTGCATTTTATAACTTTTTTCATTATATCAAATAAAGAACATCCAGGCATACATTAGTTCATAATTCAGTGTCCTGATATTTATTTGTCAACAAGTGGCCTAGATCCTTTCCAATTTAATTACAAAATAATACTATTTCTGTATTTACATTCTTTTTAGGCAAACAGTTATTTCTAAAATTACAGTAATTTCTAATGGCAAACTGGCACTAGACTGCGGTATGGTGGCATCACATATTGTCAATGAATGGTCCGGCGTGGGTTCAACAGATGGTGGTTGACACTGATCACATTTGTTGGTTTGTGAGCTCACCAGCTCATTCATTGCCAATACATATTCCCTCATTGCTACAAAAACATGTTGTTACCTATACTAATACATACTGACCCTTTAATAAATGAGTAACGAAATAATTCAGAATTAAAATCAATAAAGACATGGCCCACAAAACGGCTACGTGGTAGCAGTTAGTGTGTGTTGCATGACATCACCGGGGAGGTAACGAGGGGGCGAGAGGCGAGACAGGCCCACACACCCCACTCGCCCCTATAGTTGCGCTTATTGCGGAAATAAGCGCAACTAGGGGGTGCATCACATTGTCTGGCCACTATATGCTGTACGTCCTACTTTTACGAGTGGACACACATTCTGTAGGCTAATCGTTAAATCAATTCGTTTCGTTTAACGTCGAGTTCACGAACGAAAAACATATTTACAAAAAAATAATCTAATAAGTGAAAATAACTTATTTTAAGTCGGTGTCTTTTCTATCCACCTATTGGTTTTCGTTTTTCGACTTTTCAGTTGTGGTACCTAAAAGCAAAGTTCTTTAGTAAGATACCTATAATGCCAGAATAGATTACCCGAATATCATGAAACTTGAACATGACCGGTGAAATGACAGTGTATCAAGGTGAACTGTACACATCTGCGTACCCCTTTAGAGCCGTGATGTTATGTTACGAAATGGTATAAAAAATCAACTTACGAGGAGGGATCAAAAAGTAGTGAGAATGAGATAGAATATAATGATTATTGATAACTTAATATTTTATTTTCTACATAGTTCCGAGTCTCTCTACACACCGAGTCCAGCGCTTTGCCAAGGCTTCAATCCCTTTCACAAAAAAAGTTTTGTCTTGGTCTTGCAAAAAGCTCTCCACGGCATCCATCACCTCGTTATCGTCTTCGTACCTGTTTCCCCTTAAGTATTTTTTCAATTTGGGGAACAGATAAAAATCGCTAGCCGCCAGGTCTGGTGAATAAGGGGGGTGGTCAACCAATTCGAAGCCAGCTTGCTGAATTGCAGCCATCGCAACTGCCGACCTGTGCGCGGGTGCGTTGTCGTGATAAAACAGCACGCCCCTTCGAAGTTTCCCTCTCCTTTTCTCTTTGATGGCATTCGTCAACTTTGTTCTATTCTTTATTGTACAACAAGACATTACATTTTAATAATTTGATAGTAAAATTCATGTACAAAGGCGAGCTTAACTCCAAATGGAATTTTCTTCCAGCAAACCTTTGAGTGATAGAGATCATAATAGTAGAGAACTTGGGAATTAAAGCTGCATAATATTGGCCTGTAATAGTGGTTCCACGCTCCAGGTAATCAATCAACAATATCCCTTCTGAGACCCAAAATATTGAGGCCATAACCTTGCCAGCCGATGCCACGACACGAAACTTCTTCGGGGTCGGTGATGATGGCCGTTTCCATTGCGAAGATTGCTGTTTTGTCTCAGGATCAAAATGATGGACCTTTGTTTCGTCCATGATTACGAAACGAGACAAAAAGTTTTCAGAATCTTCTTGATATTTGTCCAACAATATCTTCGAAATGTCAAGTCGATTTTGTTTCTGACTGTCGGTTAACATTCTCGGCACCCATCTTGCGTAGACTTTTCTCATATTCGAAGATTGTTTCAATTTGGATTGAATACTTCCATATGAAATGCCCGTTTCTATTATAACCAACTAACTATTATATTTATTATGTTAGTTAACTTAGTACATCATTTCAAATACTTAATTAAAAATAACTACCTATATATACACTTAAATAAAAATAAAATAAAACTACGAATAAAAGGGCGGGGGTCATAGGGCGTCATAAAATTCGTCCACATCGCTGTCAACGTGAAAAGTGCCCAGAACGCTGGCAGCATTGTCACGTTGGATGGGAATGCTGATTCTCTGGCCAAGGAAAAGCCCAGCCCTCTGGTCACGTGAAGAGTCGACTAACCGTTTGAATTAAGGTTTCTTGAATTAAGTATCGGATGGTAACTCTTCAATCAATCAATTTTCTCGACATTCGCAACATTTTCTTGGGTGACTGACGTCGATGGACGGCCGCAACGATGTTCGTCTTCCGTGCTCGTTCTCCCTACTCGAAATTGAGAAGCCCACACCAAATTGCGACAGTGGAATACAGAGCAGACTCTCCTAATGTTGCCTCCAAATCGCAATGAATCTCTTGCGTCGTTAACTTTTTTAATCAGAGGTATTTAAAAACGGCTCGCACTTCGTTTTTCTCCATTTTCGAGAACACGCTCCGACACGAAGCAAACAAACGACTACATTCAGAAAAAAACAAAAGAGAATCAAATTTTTTTTTCTTTATTAATATTACAAATATGTATCATATAGTAGGTACGTCGTTCTCACTACTTTTTGATTTCTCCTAGTACATGCAATTGCAGCAATTCCGAGAGATTTGCCGTTATTGTTTCATCTCATACAAATAAACTGTCCCGATGTACTGGGGGGTGACCAAAGCTCTTAGAGTAAGGTTATTTTGAGATCGCGTAAGTGACAGATGTATACACGTCATATACATCTGTCCCTTACACACACTCAAAATAACCTTACTCTAAGAGCTTATGGTCACCCCCCTGTACTGAATATACTGATTATTTTTTGTACATCGATCGCGTTCGGTTCCGTTCCACGGCGATAGATAGATCACCATCTATATCCGTCACTGAACGCGATTGATTTACAAAAAATAATCGGTATAATCAGATGGAAAACACTAGTTACGTCGGCACGGTTTCTTTGTATGGGATGAGGCATCTGTATGCTAGTATTTATACTGTCTGTGACTTATTTCTGCCTTTTTTTTTTGCGTGGGAAAATGCTCATGCATACTGCAATACCACGGGGAGATAGTGCAGTTATAAACCAACATGGAATATAATTAAAGAACTAGCAAATATGAAGAAAACGTCCCAACCAGCACTAGATCTCCTAAATATCACAAGTAATCCCACCACATCTATCAACAAGGTCAACAGCTATTTTGCCAATATCGGCAACGAACTAGCATCCAAAATCATTCCACCGCTAAATCCAACTCACCCACCCTTTAAAACACATAGTTGCAACTCCCCTCTTAACTCGATGGCCCTATTACCAGTTGACGAAGCTGAACTAATCTCTATTATGATGAGCCTTCGCAATGACAGTGCTACTGGTGTTGACAAAATACCTACTGTGTTTATAAAAGCTGCTAAAACATTTCTTATTGCCCCACTGAAGCACATAATGAATCTCTGTCTAAACAAAGGCGTATTTCCCGTAGAGTTCAAAAGAGCACTGGTACACTCGATCCATAAGGGAGGTGACAGAAGCAGTGTCACTAATTACAGACCCATATCCGTTCTTACTTCATTATCCAAAATATTTGAAAAGGCCTTAAATTCTCGTCTGACTAACTACCTGGAAAAGTTATATACAAGAAACCACGCATGTACCCTACATCTTTGTTACATAGCGAGTGTAAACTTCTATCTGTGAGACAGCTCTTTGTCTTTCAATCAGTTCTGCGCCAACACTCTTCTCTTGCGTATGTCCCAGGACTCATGAGTGGCAAACGACGCAAGAGCCATGTATGTCCCACCTTACGCCATAGGACCACTCTTGCTAGTCGACATTTCTATGTTCTCGGTCCTCGTCTTTATAACAAAGCGAACAAACAACTCAACATTAACGAGCACTCGTTCTCAAAGTGCAAACTACTGTTGCGTGATTGGCTGTTGAAACTCTCATATGGTGATACTGAAAGCCTTCTTGTACAACCGATATAGTTCTACAGTGAAATCTGTACACTCACCAGCAATCACACACACACACACACGCACACACACACACACACGTACACACACACACACGCACGCACACACACACATCACACATCAAACATCGCACAACACATATACACACATAACACGCCTACACAGTAAATCCACACTTACAGTTACTTTCTTTTAATTACCAACTTGTTCCTATGTTTGCATGTATTCCATACATAATTGGCTATTTCCAACAAATATCGACATGCATATACTGCCTATACGCTGTCTCATTGCAAAAGGAAGGCCCTGTCTCCTGTGATACAGTTTTCTATAACTAGTACAGGAAACAGGTGATCTTTTCCACTAAAGATAACTACTACTTTGTATTGCATAGTCTTTGCATCGATATCTGGTGGAAAAAATATAATTTGTAACACTGTTTTTCGATGAATAAAATTATTATTAAATTATTATCCCTCCTAATACATGCAATTGAAGCAATTCCGAGAGATTTGCCGTTATTTATTGAAGAGTTCTGTTGTATATCTCTGCAGTTCTTCATCAGATCTTTACAAAATTAAAATGGGACTAATTTAGGAACAAACTCTTTCAAGCCAAAAACAAATAATTCAAGAATTTTCAAAATCGGTCCACAATTGACGGAGAAATCTGTGAATAACTCGTAGACAAAAAAATAAACGAAACAAGTCAAACATCAAGTCAATCTCCTTCTTTTTGGAAAGTCGGTTAAAAATAAATAAGTAAGTAAGTAATTTCGGGTTAATCTATATCTATAAAAGCGAAAGGTGACTGACTGACTGACTGACTGATCAATCTACGCACAGCCAAAACTGCTAAGCCTAGAAGCAAATTTGGCAGAAAGGCTTCATGTGACGTAAGTGTGCACTAAGAAAGGATTTTTGGAAATTCTACCTAGGGGTAAAAAGGGGGCTGAAAGTTTGTATGAAAAATCTAATTCTTTCGACCCAAATTCTTGAAAGTTAGCACAAATAGTATTCTAAGTAAATGATAAAGATTGACATTATTAGTTTTTCGAAACTACCCCCAAATTATGATTTAGGGGGTGTTGAAGTATGTATGGAAAAATCTGATTTCTTTGATCAATAAACTTGAAACTTGCCACAAATACTTATCTAAATGAATAATAAAGGTTGCTACTATTATTTTTTGAAACTACCCCCAAAAGACGATTTAGGGATTTAGAGTTTTTTTGAAGAATCTTATTACTTCAGGGGGGTGACCATAAGCTCTTAGAGTAAGGTTATTTTGAGTGTGTGTAAGGGACAGATGTATATGACGTGTATACATCTGTCACTTACTCGATCTCAAAATAACCTTACTCTAAGAGCTTATGGTTACCCCCCAGTTAATAAACTTGAAACTTTACATAAATACCAATCTAAATAAACAATAAAGGCTTTCATTGTTGGTTTTTCGAAACTACCCCAAAAGATGATTTAGGGGATGTAATTTTTTTTGAAGAATCTGATTTCTTGGGTGAACAAACATGAAACTTGACAAAAATACCATCCTAAATAAACAATAAAGGTTGTCATTATATTTTTTTTGCAACTAACCCCAAAAGACGATTTATAGACCAGGGCCGAAGCCTTCAAAAATGGTAAAAAATGAAAAAAAAATACAGTAGGATGAAACCCATTAGAAAAGCAGGGGAATATGATCAAAATGAAAGGAAAAATAAATTACGGTCGATCCGAGTTTGGGAAAAGGGAGGGGGTGAGTTTTTAAGGGTAAAAAATGGTTTATCTTGATTTCCGGCAAAACTACAAGTCCTATGGAAAAAAGTTAAATGGCAAAGTTGTTGGTCATAAAAAGATCTACACACCTTTTGTATTTACAATTTTTTCACATAACCTCAAAATTTAGGTGAAAAATTCAAAAAACCAAATTTTTGGTTTTTTATTTATATCTTTATCTTTTTATTATAAATTTGGTGAAAACTTACCTTATTATGTCCCAAATACACTGTAATTTATTTGATTAAAAATATTTATTTTTTCGCCTCATTTTAACTCAATATAAAAAAGCACCCTAATTTTCAATCGAAAATTCTGACGTCAAAATATCAGCTTTTTTCAAAAAGTTTGCGGGCTTTTTGTTCATTGAAATATCTACTTTCTGATGGTGTAAAAAAATATATACATTACTATAGGAAATATTCTTAGAAAATGCAAAAAATTTCAAAAACCTCAAATTCGAATTTTTTTTTTAATCGTTATGTACAATTTTGAGGTATTTATTAAAATTTACACTTTAATTACTCAAAAAACGTAAGATTTCATGTTTTATTGATAAACGAAAAAATTGTAAATTAAAACATACTTCTATAATTAACAAACAAATAAGTTAATAAAGTTAATATTTAATAAGACATCTACAATATTTTGAAAAAGTTGTAGAATCTTCTTTAAATAATATTTGTAGATGCCTATTTATTGCTGTTTTAAGATAATTTATATACCTGAGTGACCTTCGGTGAATTTTAGCCCATTGTAAGTTATTTCATTGAGAAGTGGGGACGGACCTAGGAGGGTCTGGGCCTTACTACATACCTGCTATTTCGTAGCAGCTGTAAAAACCGTTAGTCAGTATTCGAGATACAGAGTAGTGTACAACATCGTTTTTAAAAATACACGTGCAGGCTGAGTTACTCTAAGTGGTTTGTGAGAAATTTACTTTATTCAAAGAATCGTTTGGAATCTACATAGCAAGGTAAATACTATCTGTATTTTAATCTATATTAATCAACTTCAAAATAAAAATAGTAATATTTTCTTTCATAAATAGTATTTTTAACGTAACCACAGATAATATATTACTAGCATACAGATGCCTAATCCCATACAAAGAAACCGTGCCGACGTTACTAACGTTTTTCATCTGATTAATCTTGTTATTTTTGTAAGTAACACTGAATTAATTAAGGTTTCAAAAATATCAATTGGCAAAAATTAAATCATCCTTCATTTTGGCAAACCTCCCACCCACAGAAGGAGCAGCAGAACAACATTGTTACAGAGCATATTATCAGCTTCAAACTTGGTTGGGTAACGAAATGACAGCAACAGATTGGGGCTGGAAGCAACATCAGCGTGGCATTATGCCCAAATTTACAGAAAAGGATTTAATTCCGGAAGTATTGCTCAAAACTATTTGCTGCAGCTGTGAAACTGGATGCAACAGTTTAAAATGTGGCTGCCGAAAACATGGTTTAAAATGCACAAATGTATGCACTAATTGTCATGGTTCTGAAAATTGCTCCAATATAGAAGAAAAAATCTACGAGGAAGTAAATGATTCAGATAAAATTGTGGATGAAGAACCCATGCAGACTGGAAATAACATTGGAGACGAAGATGATGGTCTTGAAGATTTCGACGATCAACTATAGTTGGAAAGATTTGTCGAATCTGACGATGAAGAAATGCCTCCAAAGAGACAAAAACTAATGAATAACTGATTAGAATTTCAGATAAGGTATTTATAAATACCAAGATAAACATTTTTAACCAAAAAATAATGAATAACGTAATCAGAATTAAGTTTCTAAATTAAATAGTACGATTTACATGTATATTTATTTTGTATGAGATTTTCTATGACATGAATGTAATTCGAGTAAAATAAATAAACTTTTTAACTAAAAAAAATTGCAGCAATCACATTTTTTTGATAAAATTGTACATAGTAATTTAAAAAAAAAATTGAATTTGAGGTTTTTTCAATGTTTTGCATTTTCTAAGAATATTTCCTATTTTTTTTTTACACCATCAGAAAGTAGATATTTTAAGGAACAAAAAGACTCCAAACTTTTTGAAAAAAAGCTGATATTTTGACGTCAGAATTTTCGATTGAAAATTAGGGTGCTTTTTTATATTAAGTTAAAATGAGGCGAAAAAATAAATATTTTCAATCGAATAAATTACAGTGTATTTGGGACATAATAAGGTAAGTTTTCAACAAATTTATAATAAAAAGATAAAGATATAAATAAAAAACCAAAAACTTGGTTTTTTGAATTTTTCACCTAAATTTTGAGGTTATGTGAAAAAATTGCAAATACAAAAGTTGTAGATCTTTTTATGACCTACAACTTTGCCATTTAACTTTTTTCCATAGGACTTGTAATTTTGCTGGAAATCAAGATAAACCATTTTTTACCCTTAAAAACTCACCCCCTCCCACTTCCCGAACTCGGATCGACTGTAATTTATTTTTCCTTTCATTTTGATCATATTGGGGAATATGATCAAAATGGGTCCTTTTCTTATGGGTTTCGTCCTACTGTATTTTTTTTTGGTTTCAAAAATTATCGACCCTGGTCTATTAGGAGGTATTACAGTGTTTTGGAAAAATCAGATTTCTTGGGTCAATAAACTAACTTGCCACAAATATTAACCTAAATGAATAATAAAGGTTGCTATTATTATTTTTTGAAACTACCCCCAAAAGACGATTTAGTGGTGATAAAGTTCTTTTGAAGAATCTTATTACTTCAGTTAATAAACTTGAAACTTTACATAAATACCAATCTAAATAAACAATAAAGGCTTTCATTGTTGGTTTTACGAAACTACCCCAAAAGATGATTTAGGGAATGTAATTTTTTTTGAAGAATCTGATTCCTTGGGTGAATAAACATGAAACTTAACATAAATACCATCCTAAATAAAAAATAAAGGTTGTCTTGTTGGTTATTATTACATTATTAAATTGTAATTAATACATTAATTTTATTTTGGGTTTTTATCTGTTTTAAAACTTGATGTTTGTATAACTATGGACTTGAATTGTGTCTGATATAAATAAATAATAAATTATTAATTTTATGCAACTACCCCAAAAAGACGATTTAGGAGGTATTACAGTGTTTTGGAAAAATCAGATTTATTGGGTCAATAAACTTGAAACTTGCCACAAATACTAACCTAATTAATAATAAAGGTTCCTATTATTATTTTTTGAAAATACCCCCAAAAGACGATTTAGGGGTGTTAATTTTATTTTTGAAGAATCTTATTATCTAAATAGACAATAAAGGCTTTCATTGTTAGTTTTTCCGAAACTACCCCCAAAAGATGATTTAGGGGATGTTAAATATTTTGAAGAATCTGATTTCTTGGGTGAATAAACATGAAACTTGAATAAATACCATCCTAAATAAACAATAAAGGTTGTCATTATTAGTTTTATGCAACTACCCCCAAAAGACGATTTAGGAGGTATTACGGTGTTTTTGAAAAATCTGATTTATAGGGTCAATAAACTTGAAACTTGCCACAAATACTAACCTTAAGGTTGCTATTATTATTTTTTTAAACTACTCCCAAAAGACGATTTAAGGGATGGTAATTTTTTTGAAGAATCTAATTTCTTGGGTCAATGAATATGAAACTTGGCTTAAATACCAAGCTAAATAAACAATAAAGGTTTTCATTATTAGTTTTTCGAAACAACCCTTAAAATACGATTTCGGGGTGGTAATAATTTTTGATTACTTTTACTGCACGTAGCTTCTTTTTATGATGTAGGGGAGCACTTAGGAGGGATTTTTGGAAATTCAACTTTTTAAGGGGTTAAAAGGGAGACATTTATTTGTATGAAAAATCTTATTCCTTTGGCAAAATAATAAAGTTTGGCATCATTAGTTTTTCGGAATTACCCCCAGAAGACGATCTAGGGGTGTTAAAGTTTCTTTGAAGAATCAAATGCCACTACGCACATTTTCTATCAGGGTTTGACTACCATATCGAATATAGAAGTTCCTCAAAGCACTCCAACGCCGACTACCTTTCACGTTTTCCCGTTGAGAAGATTAATGAGAATAAATATGACCAGCATTACATATTCCAGATGAATCAGATAAACGCATTAAATATTTCGCCATAGGCCTCTCCAATTGCACGCCATTTGCTTCGATTTTCGGCAACTCTTATCCAGCTGCTATCAGCCACCCCGCGAAGATCGTCACTCCACCTAGCCTGAGGGCGTCCCACCTTACGTTTACCAGTTCGCGGTCTCCACTCAAGAACACGTCTACCCCAACGGTCATCGGTTCTAAGACTTATAATGCCGGCCCATTGCCACTTCAGCTTACTTATTCTGTGAGCTATGTCGACAACTTTGGTTCTCTGCCGGATCACCTCGTTTCGGATTCGATCCCTTAGAGAGACGCCGAGCATAGCCCTTTCCATAGCTCGCTGAGCAACTTTGAACCGATGAACCAGCCGTATTGTGAGTGTCCACGTCTCGGCGCCGTAGGTCATAACAGGTAGGACACACTGGTTGAAGACTTTGGTCTTCAGGCTCTGTGGAATACGTGACGAGAAGACTCGACGAAGTTTTCCAAACGCCGCCCAGCCCAGCTGTATTCTTCTATTAGCCTCCTTCTCAAAGTTGTTCTTACCAAACTGCAGAGTTTGCCCGAGGTAAACGTATTCTCGAACAACTTTGAGAGCACCGCCATTGACCACAATCGGTCACGGAGTGACGTGTGAATTGAACATAACCTGGGTTTTGTCCAAGTTCATCCGGAGACCGATGCGTGCAGAAGAACCAGCTAAGCCGTCCAGCATCAGCTGCAAGTCATGCAGTGACTCTGCCATTATGACGATGTCATCCGCAAATCGCAGGTGTGAGATGTACTTGCCGTTTATATTAATGCCGCGTCCTTCCCAGTCCAGCGTCTTAAACATATCCTCCACCGCGTTGCTAAACAATTTCGGGGAAATAACGTCCCCTTGTCTAACCCCTCGACGCAGTGAGATATGCTTAGTTTGCCGGTCCTGACTTTGGACGGTCATTGTTGCGTTTGCATAAAGACATCTCAGCACTTGGATGTATCGCCAGTCCACTTGGCATCGCTGCATAGACTCCAAAACAGACCAGGTCTCGATAGAGTCAAAAGCCTTCTCATAGTCCACAAAAGCAAAACATAGGGGTCGATTATATTCTTCGGACTTCTGTATAATTTGCCGCACTGTGTGGATGTTGTCTATGGTGCTGTATCCACCTCGGAACCCGGCCTGCTCCGGTGGTTGGAACTCGTCGAGTCTTCGCGCTAGACGATTCGTGACGACTCTCGAAAACAACTTATATACGTGGCTAAGAAGCGAAATGGGTCTATAATTCTTCAGAAGGGTTTTGTCGCCCTTTTTGAAGAACAGAATGACCACGCTCCTTTGCCACGCTTCTGGAGTTCTCCCAGAGAACAGGACAGAATTGAAGAGCTCCCCAAGCTCTTTCAGTACCGGACGTCCTCCCACTTTCAGTAGCTCGGTAGTTATCCCGTCCTCGCCCGGGGCTTTTCCATTTTTAAGCTGTTTGAGAGCCGCCTCGATTTCGTCTTGGCTTATCTCAGGCAGGTCTTCTGTGAAATGGCGGGTTAAGGTGGCTCTAGAATCCTCCTTTTTGGGATCAGGCCGAGATGCATGCGTTGCGTATAATTGGCCGTAGAAGTTTTCAACTGCCGAAAGAATCGCCGGCTTCGAAACGACGATATTCCCATTAGATGTAGTCAACTTCGTCAGATGGCTCCTCCCAAGTGACTGGAAACACTTTCGACCCCCGGTTTTGCTCAATCGCTTTCTCTATAGAGAGCGTGTTGGCCCGTCAGAGGTCGCGTCGTACCATTTTCCTTATATGTTTATTGAGTGCCCGCTGTTCTGACGAAGTGACCGGTGGCTTTTCACGTCGTTCCATCATAAACTTCAGAGTTCCCTCCGAAAGTTTAGACTTCCTGCCCGTACGCCGCATCTTACAAAATCTCGCACCTTCCACCCTGAGGATTTCCACCATTTGGTCGTGCGCCTGGTCAACGCTATTTGCGGTTTCCACGGCAGCGAAACGGTTCTCCAGGTCTGACTGGAACGCTTCAGATCCCAACATTGTTTGGAGCATATTGGGGCGGAGCCTAGACTTCATCAAACGAGTTCTTTCAAGCTTGCAATTGATATTCAAGGAGCCTAAAACAAGTCTGTGATCGCTGCCGGTATTAAACCTGTTGATCACTGAGACATCCCTGAATATGTGCTTTTTATCTGTTATGATGAAGTCTATCTCATTTTTGGTCACGTTGTCGTTGGGCTTCGCCATGTCCACTTCCTTTGGGGCTGTTTCTTAAAGAAGGAATTCATTACGAAAAGCCCCTCTCTTTCTAGGAAGTTGACAAGCATTTGCTCCCTATGATTCCTGCTACCAAACCCGTAGGATCCTACTACCGAATCACTGCAATTCTGTACTCCCACTTTGGCGTTAAAATCCCCCAAGAGAACGCTGTAGTGGGTCTTAGTGGTGGAATGCAAGGCCTTGGAAATGTCCTCAAACATTTCCTCCACTTCGTCGTCCGAGTGTGCCGAGGTCGGTGCGTAAACCTGTACTACCTTGAGGCTATACCTCTCGGTTAGCTTAATTATGAGGTACGCTACCCTGTTCGAGACACTGGAGACCTCCACAACGTTGTCACAGATGGATTTGTTTACCAGGGACCCGACGCCGCCTTGGGATAGCTGGTCTCCCTCTCTGAAATACATAAGGTGGCCTGATTTGAGTGTTATTGTATCCTCCCCCTCTCTTCGGACTTCACTCAGCCCTAGAACGTGCCACCTTATACTCTCGAGTTCTTCTTCAAGCTGCACGAGGTGTTCATCAAGCCGTAACGTGCGTCCATTATACGTCGCCAAGGTCAGTTGGGTTCGGCGGCCATCCGTAGCCCGCTGATTCTTCGCACCCCCGACTGCCCTGCCGTCTCCGTGACCGCCTCCATAATCAGGTATAAAAGCAGGGCGGCCGGAAACTGGGGGCCGTGGTGTATTTTGACTTGTCATATTGGAGGGTTTGCCCATAATCGCCACGCTGGGCATGCGGGTTTGCGATCGCAGATCGCAGCTTTTCGCACTGGTGACGCTGCTGCCCATCACCAGTCTGTACCACTTAGCTGCGAAGATTTGTTAAAATGGTTATACCACCATTTGTCGGAGAAGACCCAGAATTACAGAAATTACTTGAAACACTCCAATCAGGCACTACACTTAGGGAGTCCGGATATAAAGATAATTAACTAACTCTTCAGAATGACTGCATCCTAAAAGGAATGAGAGTTATAATTCCACATAAACTACGCCCATGCATCTTAGAGGAACTTCACGCAGGACATATCGGGATCATGAAAATGAAACTTCTTGCGCGGAGTTTCGTATACTGGAAGAACATTGATAAAGATATCGAAAACAAAGTAAAATCGTGCAGTGGGGTGACCATAAGCTCTTAGAGTAAGGTTATTTTGAGATCGCGTAAGTGACAGATGTATACAAGTCATATACATCTGTCCCTTACACACACTCAAAATAACCTTACTCTAAGAGCTTATGGTCACCCCCCAGAACCTGTCGATTATACCAGAAAAAACCCCCAAAAACCCCGCTGCATCATTGGAAAGACCCTACTGGCCCGTGGCAAAGAATACACATCGATTTTGCAGGTCCGATATCGCGCTATCAACTTCTAATTGTCGTAGATGCTTTTTCCAAATGGGTAGAAATAATCCCTACAAAAATTACGACGAGCGCATTCTGTATTCAGAAACTAGACGATTTATTTGACACCTTTGGATTACCCTACACGCTGGTGTCGGATAATGGAAGACAATTTGTCTCTCAAGAATTCCAGACGTTCTTAAATAGCAATGGCATTGTTCACAAAACGATCGCACCTTACCATCCCGCAACTAATGGACAAGCTGAAAGATTTGTTCAGACGGTTAAGAAATCACTGCACAAATTAGAGGGGGAGAGTGGTGGGATATTGCACAAGGTTCGTACAGTCAGAAGTCTCCTCCGGGCAACGCCAATCATCTCAGGCGACTCGCCCTATATGCTCATGTTCGGAAGAGAGGTAAGAACGTGATTGGTAGCAAAGATTAGAGCTCCACCAAAGGCACTACATAGGGGCAGAAGAGAAGGAGTGAGAGAGTTTGCAGTCGGAAGCAGAGTGCAAGCTCGCAATTACTCTGTATCAGGAAGTAAGTGGGAGTTTGGTACAGTGACCCACCGACTGGGAAACCTCCACTATGAGATAGAGATCGACATCGGACGCACATGGATGCGCCACCTCGACCAGCTGCTCCCGGCGCCTCTCATTCCTGGAAATCACGGTGGAGGAGTGTCATAGACTAAATTCATGTTACTTGGTTACCGTTGTTGACTGGATATATGTCATTCATTAAAATACTGCTATCGAGAAATATATATATATAATAGAAATATATGTTTTAATTCATACATAATACATTCCATGATTACGTTCCCTTTTATTTGTACCTACATTGTGTATATCTGTGTGTGCCAAATAAACTGGTTTTCTTTCTTTCTTTTTTTTTTCTTTTACCTAAGTCTTGTAAATTCGATTAAAGTCATCGCCAGATATAATAAAAGTCATTGATCGGACTTGTAAAAGCCAATGCATTATAGAAACGAATTCAACAGCAAATCAAGACTGATTTTTTTTCTGCCTACGGTACGCGCGTGTTTGAGTACAGACGGCACAAGTGTACATGCGAAAGAACATGATAAGCAGATAAGCAGCGCCATTTTTAGCCCCGCCAGAAAAAGAGGTGTGTTATAAGTTTCACGTGTGTTGCTGTGTATCTGTGTGTCTGTGTATCTGTCTGTGGCATCATAGCGCCTAAACGGATGAACCGATTTTGATCTAGTTTTTTTTTTATTTGAAAGGCGAAAACACCCGATTCAAACAGTAAAACGTCCATAACTTTTGAACGGCTGAACCGATTTTGTTCAAACATAACTGAAAACACTCTCGACAAAATCACCTTTCAAACAAAAATTACTAAATCAAGATCGGTTCATCCGTTTAGGCGCTATGATGCCACAGACAGATACACAGACACACAGCAACACACGTGAAACTCTTTTCCGGCGGCGCGGGGGTTAAAAAGTATAAATTATGAATTTTGAATTCAGTATTTTGAAAACATTTTTTTGGTTTATTCCCATCGGCCACCCCCAAGTTGCCACCCCCAAGTTGCCACCCCGGTGGCCGATGGGAATGATTTACTGAAATTTCCTATACCTTCCTTTATTCCCATCTGCCACCAGGGTGGTGGATGGCACTAACTAGTGGCGTTTGCCGATTTGTTCCCATCTGCCACCTTCATAAGTTTAGTCGGGTGGTTGATTCTCATAACCGTAAAACGGGGTGAATAGAAAAATATCAAGAAAGTTTGCAAGGTTCATATTTGACTATTTTGCCGTGATAAGCCGTGTTGCGCCATCATGGCGCACTGGCTACATGTACACGTGCATGTGCCCGGTGCGTCAGGTGAGCGCAACAGATACATGAATTGATTGTTTTGTTACTAACATAGTTTGTAAGTATTGTGTACATTATAAATAAAATGACGTGTCTAAGTGTACTACTAACATAATTTTTAAGTAATTTGTAATACTAACAAAACTTTGAACCTTTGAGTCTGCAATAAAATATTTTAGTTTTTTTTTTTTTTTAAATCGTCAACTTTTTTTTTTGTCTTATGCACATAAGACAAAAAAAAAGTTGACGATGACGGGTGAAATAAAAACAGAATTCTATAATATGGGGACAACACCTTGAGTCAGACTTCCAAACACCAAAATTGAAATAGGTAGGGCAATGCAAGGCGCGCATTTAGCTAGAAATTTAGATGATATTATTAAGTTATCAGGCCAGCACCAGTTGGATCCAAGTAACAAAGTAAACCGGTCACAGCATCAACATTCACTTTTATGTGACAAATGTCATGAGAATCACCCACCACCCCGGTGGCAGATGGGAATAAAGGAAGGTGGCAGATTTCACTAAATAAGTCCCATCGACAAACGGGGTGGCAAACGCCACTAGTTAGTGCCATCCGCCACCCCGGTGGCAGATGGGAATAAAGGAAGGTAGGAAATTTCACTAAATCATTCCCATCGGCCACCGGGGTGGCAACTAGGGGGTGGCCGATGGGAATAAACCATTTTTTTAGGGTGCCGTACCCTTAGAGTAAAAACGGGACCCTATTACTAAGACTCCACTGTCCGTCTGTCTGTCTATCTGTCACCAGGCTGTATCTCATGAACCGTGATAGCTAGACAGTTGTAATTTTCACATATTATTATGATGTATTTCTGTTGCCACTATAACAACAAATACTAAAAACAGAATAAAGAGTGAATAGGTTACTTCTAGGCAAGCGTGCTCCACCGTCGACCACATCATCGCTTACCATCAGGTGAGATAGTGGTCAAGCGCGAGCCTATAAAGAATAAAAAAAAAAAAAAAATAAGTTTCCCATACAACAAACGTGTTTTTTGCAATTTTTTTGCGCTAATGGTTCCTGTTTGTCACACTGGTGTGATAATCTGGTGTGACTACGAGTCAGCAACGAACCCTTCGTGCGCGAGTCCGACTCGCACTTGGCCGGTTTTTTTTTTTGCTGTTTTTTGCGATAATGGTACGGAACCCATCATGCGCGAGTCTGGCTTGCACTTGGCCGGTTTTTTTGTTTATGTAGGTAGTATAGTCTCAAATGAAAGGTATTGGCGAATAACCGTTTTATTCGTTTAAATCATGTAAATCTGTCGACGCATTTATGAAATAATAGGTTGGGGGAAAAATTGCTTCGCATTTTTTAAGAAAATTCAAAACATTTTTTAATATAGTTTATTTTCATTTAACTAAAGTAAAGGTACCATTTTGTTCGATAACTTCTTGCCATCTTGTAGGTAGGGATATGATCCCATTGCTATATAAATTTTGGGACTACTGATCAAAATACCGCGACAAGTGGTTTTGGCAGTCCTCTCGTGATGTTAACCTGACACTGCCTATAGAATTCTGAAGAGACCGAAACAGGTGGAAATCTGAAGGTGCAAGGTCAGGACTACACGGCGGATGCATTAACACCTCCCAGCCAAACTCTCTTAATTTTTGCTGAGTGGCTAAAGATGTGTGAGGTCTAGCGTTATCATGATGAAAAACAACCCCTCCTTCTGTTGATTAATTCCGGCCGCTTTCTCTCAACTTCTTGCTTTAATCTCATCAGTTGTTTGCAGTAGAGTTCAGAATCGATGGTCCTGCCTGGTGGTAATAGCTCATAATGAATAATGCCCTTCCAATCCCACGACACACACAGCATCACCTTGTTGCGAGCTAACCCGGGTTTCGCTACAGTCTGTGAAGCCTGACCGGCTTTTGACCACGTTACGACCTTTTTCGCACGTTCTTGTCGTACGTGATCCACTTTTCATCACCAGTTATCAGTTTCTTCAAAAATGGTTCGGTTTCATTACGTCGTAATAAAGAATCACAAATGAGTACACCGTTCATTAGGTTTCTTTCAGTGAGCTCGTGAGGTACCCAAATATCGAGATTTTTTGTGTACCCAGTTTTTTTCAAGTGCGCCAAAACTGTTTTGTGGTCAATTCCCAGTTCTTCAGCTACGTCGTAACTACTGATATGCCGATATTGCTCCACTTTTTCAAAAATGGCATCCATTTTATCCGTAATAGGGCGACCAGAGCGACGTGCATCTTTGACATCTACATTTCCGGATTGAAAACGCTTAAACCAAATTTGTGCTACTCTCACAGACACTGCACTAGGTCCATTAACATCGCAAATTTTTTTCGCGGCTTGCGTTGCATTTTTACCTTTTTTGTAGTAAAATTTTAAAATGTATCGAATTTCTTCATTAGATTCACTCATCTTGACGGTACGAAAAACAAATGAAAATCACACATTTTCTTAATTTGAATTTGGAATTATGTTCTTTAAAATTTAAACTTTCAATGATACCAAAACCAACCAGATACAAATAGTATAGCCAAAGAGATTTTGTTACAAGTTCATACATACTATAATGCGAAATAGTTATTTTCAATACAGTTGTTAAACATGGCGCACTTTCAGAGGCTATAGTTATGATTCGAAAATCAAATCTTTTGCACAGGCATCTTTCTGTTACGCCACAGTATAAATATCTATACAGTATTCTATCTTCATACAAACGGTCGGAACGCGAGTCATGACCACGTGACTCGAGCTCAGCACTCAGCTCTCAATATACTACTAGTCGCGGACGCGCCGCAGTGACGAACGAACGGTGTGATGGTTTTTTAATCAGTAAACTCGTGTCATTAAAAACCCTCGCAGCTCGTTTGCAATAACCTACTTTCCACCCTTGTATCACAATGTACTATTACAATGCATGTCCTCGAAAAGAGCGGTTTTCCAAGCAGCCAAACTGTGCGGAAAGTGTCACTTTTTTTCACTAGTGCTTTTTACTTTCCTGTATTTTTTTAATTTTTAACTCCAACGACTCGTGTCGATTTATTCCACTCATCGGAAATCACCTACCTTCCGCACTTGTAGCATAAATAACTATTGTTATTTGGCAGTGACTTTAGAAGGTCATGCATCATGCATCGTTGCAGCCGACAGACGTCGACTGCTGGACATAGGCCTGCACCAAGACTCGATACAGCAACCGGTCCAGAGCTTTTCGCAGGCCTCATCAGCCTACTGCGGCCAAGTTTCTTTCGCATTGTTTATGTATAGAGGCACTTAAAACCATGAATAAAACGAATACTAGTAAGCTTAAAAAGTTTATTATAAAACAGTAAAAAAATATGACTTTAATAATAAAAATCTGCCAGATTTGGCGAGAGAAGATGTACTTAGGTATCAATAATTATATATAAACAAAAAAAAATAAGTATAAAAATTAATAGAATACAATATTTTATAAAGTCTTTTTGGTATTTTAACAGTTTGGCTGCCAGAGAACGAGACACAATAGAAAATGTATTGTTTGTCGGGCATCTGGCAGTTAAGGTGTTAAGGAGTTCTTGGTTCAATTATTCATCTTCATACCATTTCAGAGACCGCGTCTCTTAAATTAACCAATACTTTTGGAATGAGACGACGAGCAAATTGAGGAAAGCTCTGTAGTATCTAGTTATCTGTAGTATCTAGTTATCTGTAGTATCTAGTTATCTGTAGTATCTAGTTATCTGTAGTATCTAGTTATCTGTAGTATCTAGTTATCTGTAGTATCTAGTTATCTGTAGTATCTAGTTATCTGTAGTATCTAGTTATCTGTAGTATCTAGGTGTTACTCGTATACCTATTTACGATTATGATTAATCATGTTATTCAAATTTTTATACGACGAAAATTTTGTTGTTTTCTATATTTATGTAGGTTAGTAGATATGTTTATGCTCTGAGTGCTTTTAGCTCTGAGTGTAGATGGTTTTTGATCTGTTTGATATTAATTTTAGTCGAATTTATAGTAGGTAGCCTAGACATATTATTATGGTATACGTACACAGTCATTATCTGCTATGGCACTTAACACAATCAATGTCCTTTTCTTTCACTCACACTATTCTCGCTGCATAGCAAACCTCGAGTTCGAGGTTCGAGTTTGTCACGTTAATCCTTGGTCTCCCTAAATACCACAACTTTTCACTTTCATTCAAATGCAACCTCGTTTAAATGCTTCGTACACAACAGCGCTTAAAATATATCACCTCACTTAGAATTTGCAACTTCAGTATCGTTGCCCTAATATTCTCGTATATCACACATTGTCTGTGTTGATATAAGATCCGAAAGAAAACGACTTCCTCACTCGCGGCAGTACAATTATACTGAGCAGTGGCCTAACTAAAGTTGAAACAATGTACGTACTGCTGGTTGCCACATTCAAAGTTGTCATATCATCACTGTGAGCTAAGGAAGTTTCACTACCTTGCATTGATTTGGAGTAAATATTATAAGCAGTTACACAGGACCGAGGAGTACACAGCGCAATGTAAACCAAAATAAGCCAGAGGGATAATTTCAATGCAGCGATTGATTCGAAACATTCAATCCGCGACATAATTTTCTTTATCCTCAACTTAATAATGACTAGAACACCAGCAATACTCATAATAATAAGAGGTAAGAATAAATTGAAAACTGCAAGAATTGAGTACATATGCAGACGTTGACTGGTGTCGACAATGGTGCACAACACATCCCCGTTGCGGTGCACTGTTGTGGCTAACACAAACTCCGGAACACTTAGTGATACAGCCAGCACCCAAACAAACACTGATGGCTGCGCCACTGAGATTCTTCGATCAGTCAGTCTGTAATCCAGGTTCATAGTTCTTGGCGGAGTTGAAGAGTCACTACTTGTCACTAAACTGTGACGTGAAGATCTTATTTCTTCATCTTCATCGTGTTCATTTCGTTTAATTCGTTTTGCGATAGCCTTTTCTTCAATGTTGATGGTGGCGAGTGAATGTAGTGCAATAGTAGCCACTAAATAGGACGATGCTGTCGAGGCAAACACGTTCAGTCCTCGGTAGGCTACACAGCCATGGTCACCAAAATGCCACGATCTGATATTGTACGACCACAACTCAGGTCCTATTGACGCTGCGAGTATAAGATCGGCGAGAGCCAATTGTAAAACGATGGTCAGCAAACCTGAAAAAGAAACACACATCATCAGAAACAACACATACTCGTAATAAAAACGGTTGAAATCAGTTTACATACCTACCTATCTAACTACGTACTCGTTCTTAACAGTAGAAGTGAAGTAACCAATACAAACAAGTCAATTTAGTGAAGGACTTACGAAGCTTGTTGATGATACTATTTATTTAGGACCTCCAACGAAAGATGTACACAAAAAACACAATGAATCATCAATATGAAGTAATGACACGTGCACTCCCTCAGTTATAGGAGGCCACAACATGCATTTTAGATTATCGACTAAATAGAAACTAAAATATAAACTCTTACAAGGTATTAGTAAAAAATATAAAAAAAAGAAAAAGACATACCTACTTATAAAAAAAGAATGTCCTTAAACATAATTAAACTTAGGATTTACCAACATTATGTCAAAGCAGATGGCAAAAATCTATACTAATGGAATAAACTGTAGGGATAAGTTTTATCTTTACATGTATTTCGAATGTGAATGTACGGAGTACGGTATGGACTACACTTACACCGAGTAAAGGGTCATTAATTACTGTTGTTATACAAAGCATTCAAAAGACAGGACGTTACTGGGAGCGCAGCAACAATATAATAAGGATTACGGTCACCACTAAAGAAAGCTGGCCTTATTTTATGTGAGAAAAGTGTATGGACCTGGAATGAACTAGAAGGGATTATCAAACAAGTTTTGTTTACCACTGCGTGAGGTTTTGAAGAGCGCGGCGAGCACCGAGCAGTTGGCAAGGGCGGCAGCGCCGGCGACGCACGCGACGCAGGCGGCGAGCGCGAGCGGCGGGAGGAGCGGCTCGGCGTGCGCGCGCTCCGACATGGCGTCGGCCGTCCGGGACTGCGGCGGGATCAATGACTCGCGCCTCGCGCTGCGTCACCCGCGTTCTCCGCCGTCCCTCGAGGTTTTTTTTTTCAGTAGTGATTCACCGCTCTGTCCGAACATGTGCAGCACAGCACACGAGGGCGCGCGAAAATGCTAACGATTCGAGGTATTTATCGTCCCTACTTAGTTCCACAGACTGCAACGCACAATTTCTAATTCAAATTGTATCTAACTGGCCTATACAACAGGTCGTCACCTCAAATGCGTATGTTGTGCTCGCCTACAAGTGTGCAAATAACGTAATAAAAGGGCTGGGTACGCGTGCTGTAAGTTCATTATTATTCTGCGTTCGCAGACTACTACCGGCGCCCGCATCGAGGAGTCAGGCGTCTCGAACATTACGCTTAAATGTATTCTTAGCTCTGCCTTACACTATGAATAAATGTACTATTCCACTCCATAATACAGCACTGATTATGACTACTCATATACTTGGTACCTATTCGTATAGATACGAATAGGTACCAAGCAATAATTATGCGTTTACTTCTTTAGTATTTCCGCCGCAAGACCTTTGTTTTGGGAGAATAGCTACAAATGCAGCCTTTAAAGGCGTCTAATCTATTAATTATTCGTTGATCTAAAAACAATAGTTCACAACTTCTGCTGTCAAGAGAAGGCTCCCTGATAACCTCTCTATCTCTTCTGCAGTACTAAAACTGTATGATTCTCTTGGCTCTTATCAGTCTGAATTTGGCGCGTGCTACTGTCACGTTTTACTTTCCCAATTGTAGACACCTACAAGCAGTACCCGTGGCAGTACCCACCAATGCATGTTTGTTTCTAAATGTCAAAGGAGCCTAGCCTTGTCCAGAAGCACAGAATAAATAATCGCTAGAAATCTCCGGGCCTAGCTACAGAACACCAGGAAATATGATTGTTATAATGAATGCGCATTCTTTAGTCTTCATCATAATAATATCTAGATGATTCTGGTTTGGTCATGTAGAGAGGCTAATAATATTAGATTATGCATCAAGGGGATAAAGCAGTGACTTACGACATGGGCGTATTGAACCCTGAGCGTAACGAGGGACGCGAGGGAGTTATTTAGAGTCCTGAGTGAAGCGAGAGGTTCAAGTTGCCCAAGACGAAGACAGACTTTATTCCAGAGGAGCATATACTCTACTTTTCACACCTGCGAGACAATAAAAAGCTGCTGTAAGTATGTATTGATTAGAATATTGTGTTTGATGCTTTGTATTCGTAGATCTGAGCACAGAATAAATGCACCATATGATCAAAGACCTTATACGTATTTCTTACTACGAAGTATAAGGTCTTTGCTTATGATAGGCTGCTTGACTTCCGTGTTTCTGCTAAATGTTGGAAATAAACTATAAGGACGGATTCCGACACAGTCTGACTCTGTTGTCCATTGAACAAAATTGACATAGGCTTTTTCGTATCTGTGTTTTGAATTTTTCCGGTAGTAGATGTATTACTACAGTCAGGCCATTTTTAACCCCCGCCGGAAAAAGAAGGGGTGTTATAAGTTTCACGTGTGTTGCTGTGTATCTGTGTATCTGTGTGTCTGTCTGTGGCATCATAGCGCCTAAACGGATGAACCGATTTCGATTTAGTTTTTTTTTGTTTGAAAGGTAATTTTGTCGAGAGTGTTCTTAGCTATGTTTGAATAAAATCGGTTTAGCCGTTCAAAAGTTATGGGCATTTTACTATATGAATCGGAGTGTTTTTCGCAAGATAAATGCGTCGGGGTTTTTTTAAATTGTGAAATTTTACTTGTTGAAGACCTATCCATAGTTACCCCACAAGTATGGGTCTGATGGAAAAAAATATTTATAGTTTTAGTTTCAAGTTTGGGAACCCCCAAAATTTATTGTTTTATTTTTATTTTTGTGTGAAAATCTTAATGCGGTTTACAGAATACATCTACTTACCAAGTTTCAACATCATAGTTCTTATAGTTTCGGAATAAAGTGGCTGTGACATACGGACGGACAGACAGACAGACAGACAGACAGACATGACGAATCTATAAGGGTTCCGTTTTTTGCCATTTGGCTACGGAACCCTAAAAAAGGGTTGTTAAAAGTCCATGTTCGGTATCGATATCGATACTTGGTGAACACAATAAGAAACACGATTAGAGAGTTGTTGGATAAATTGAACTGTATTCAGAGCTGGGCAAAATACACAAATTACAAAATACTATCTCGCAATTTCGAGGAGGACCTTGCTGGTCTCGTGATCATTTTTATTAATTAATTAACCCCCGCCGGAAAAAAGGGGTGTTATAAGTTTCACGTGTGTTGCTGTGTATCTGTGTATATGTGTGTCTGTCTGTGGCATCATAGCGCCTAAACGAATGAACCGATTTCAGTTTAG
This sequence comes from Orthosia gothica, assembly GCA_949775005.1. Taxonomy (NCBI): domain Eukaryota; kingdom Metazoa; phylum Arthropoda; class Insecta; order Lepidoptera; family Noctuidae; genus Orthosia; species Orthosia gothica. The sequence continues at coordinate 422,454 of OX459057.1, forward strand.
TTTTTTTTGTTTGAAAGATAATTTTGTCGAGAGTGTTCTTAGCTATGTTTGAATAAAATCGGTTCAGCCTTTCAAAAGTTATGGGCATTTTACTGTTTGAATTGGGGTGTTTTCGCAAGACCAATGTGTCGGGGGTTTTTTAAATTGTGAAATTTTACTTGTAATACGTAACATTTGACAATTCATCAAACTTCAACAACGTAACCTTGTAACGGCGGGCATAAAATAAGAACTGCACAATTGCTTAACTTTACTCAATTACGATTACATATTTATTGTAATAATGACCGAAACGAGTAATTTTACGATTTGCTTTCACTAATAAACCATTCTAAACATTAAACTGACAGACGTCAAATGTTACCTATTAAAATGGCCTAACTTAATTCTGTAAAAGCGCTTGTTTTGGTAAACTCTGGAGAAGAATCACTATCGCTCAAATTTTTATGTCAAGTCGAATATTGCAATCGAAAATTCACTAAAAATTACAGCACCAAACATCGTCATTAGTTTCACATTCTTTGAAATTGAGTCTTTTTAAATGTTTTTTTACCCGACTGGCGAAGGTGGGTAATGTGTTTAACAGTCTATGTATGTATGTTTGTTCCTATGTGGCGTTCTAGAGACCAAACGCATTGGCCGATTTTGATGATTCTTACGTCAATCGACTCGTCATAAACCTGCGAGTGTCACTGGCTGCATTACAATGGGAAAATAGATAAAATGCGGATTCTGGGCGCCATATTATGGGGGCCCAAATATTTTTTTTCTTCCAAAACTCATCGTGTGGGGTATCAAAATAAAGGGGTTTAAGAAGTGATTTCAAAAATATATTGTTTACATGTACTTAATACGAAAAAAAAATATGAATAAAAAAAGTTAATTTAAAAAACATAAAAAAAACCGTCTGTTTAAAAAGCGAACTAAAAATACATAAACAAGGAGAAAATCATGCTGTGCAGTCGGAGGATACATCTGGTTTTGGTCAACCAGCTCGCAAATATGTATCTTCCGACTGCACAGCATGATTTTCACCTTTCTATGTCTTTTTAGTTAGTTTTTAAGCAGTTTTTTGATTTTTTTTAATCAACTTTTTTTTAGTTCTGTGTATGGCGGCCAGTTTGATTTTCGAACAAACCTCTTTGCAATGCTATATGGTATTTTTTTAGGGTTCCGTACCCAAAGGGTAAAAACGGGACCCTATTACTAAGATTCCGCGGTCCGTCTGTCTGTCTGTCTGTCTTGTCTGTCTGTCTGTCTGTCACCAGGCTGTATCTCATGAACCGTGATAGCTAGACAGTTGAAATTTTCACAGATAGAAAGAAAGAAAGAAAGAAAGAAAAAGTGTTTATTTGTCACAAAACGACATACATAAAATAGATGATGTATTTCTGTTGCCGCTGTAACAAAAAATACTGAAAACAGAATAAAATTAATATTTATGGAGGGCTCCCATACAACAAACGTGATTTTATATTACCGTTTTTTGCGATAATGGTACGGAACCCTTCGTTCGCGAGTCCGACTCGCACTTGGCCGGATTTTTTTTACTTTGAGTTTTCCAGGAATTCCACACGAATTTGACGTTCCAAATTCAAATCACTTTACTCTCTTGGGAGTTTCATACAACTTTACCTCGCTTGGGAGGTAATGCTTTACTTTACGTTGAGATTGCATGACATGTAATTGGACATTGTCGAGCAGGTGGAGTGGAAAAGGTATATATTTACAAAATTTTTGGGGATGTTGTTCAGAAAGGTCAGGTGCACAGTACTCATAACTGAGTTGCGTGTATGACTTTGACATAATTAAATAACGTAAACGAACCAAAAGGAATATAAAAGAATCGTAGCAGGTGGTGTTCTGAATTTCTGCCTACCCCCATTCTACTAAGTTATGTGTTTTCATAAAATCAATCTTGTTAATATTTAGGTATCCGTGTAGTTTCAGGTTCAGCGACCAAAACAAACACTTTGAAATATACCTACAATTAACAACCTTTTTGAGCACGAATACTCCGGCGAACAAAACATTGCCACAAAATATACCTTTTGTTGTGAAAAACACTCCCTGTGTTTGGCAGTCCACGCCTGTTCCAGATTACAATAAAACCTTTTCTTCAAAAGATAACGGAACTTTATATAGATAGAGGTACTTTCTGATTGCTTTTGTATTGACCGGCAATGCAAATTGTTTGCCTGAAAATGTAACCAATGTTCGTGGAACTTCTGAAATCCTTTTCAGGAATTCGCCCTTCATTTATTTGAAGGTGGGTTTTTCGTGGGTCGCGATTGATATAGACACTTGCTCAAACTCATTATTCAGCTAGTATGCTATACCTACAAATGGTAATGCTTGCTGCGTGCTAGCTAGGCTAGGCTATTTCATTTCTACCTACGATTTTGAGCATATGGCATCCACATTTATTATGTTTTTGTAATCTGCATGGAGGCATGTATGTAGTCGGGTAAGTTGAAACAGAGTACCTACAAGCTACAGGTTCACTTCATTGACGTATTCACTGAAAAAAGGTTTTTTTTTTATATATTATAGGATCACGCGCTTGCCTAGAAGTAACCTATTCACTCTTGACTTAAAGACCCCTTGATTAATACTAGAATATTTAACCGAAGAGATTTGTTACTTTATATTTAATCAAAGTTTAGTTATTAGAAAATAAAATAATATAAAACTAAATATCAAAACTCTCAGAAATAATTTCGTAACCAGTAACCAAAACTTAGGTAACTTTAAAATAGTTTTTTTTTTAATAAATAAGGTGTTGATGCATTTACGCACCCTCTACGTAGGTACCCCTACCTACGCGCTACGCGTTGTCTGAGGGGCTGCTATTGTACTCAGAATCTAAGTAGCCTCTATGCAGCTACTAAGGTGCTTTGCTGGATGAACACCCAGTACGAGTTCACCCAATTATAGATACCAGGTTTGCTCTCAACATTTCAAACCAAACAAAATTACGCTCGCCCCCTGTAACTGGCGAATTGTTTTAAAGTGCTAAAGGTAATATATCTGCTTAACCCTTTGGGGATAGCAGGCGTGCTGTACTCAAACTTTATAGCCTCAACATTAATAGGTAGGCAACATGTATGAATGAACTCACAAGTCGATCAATAATTTCATGAGTCATTCGACCCTTTCCTGATAAAGAGAATGCGGGCTGTCTTCTGCATATCAGCGAGAGGATGATAAGATATGTAGAACTTGAGTTATGTAGCTTAAAGGACAGGTCCCATGTAGGTACTTGCGAATTTAATAAAATTTAATGAGCGTTTACTTAAGGGTTTTTGGTGCGTGGTTTTAGTCATAATTTGGTCGTAGCTTTCGATAGGTTTTTGTGGACTTGTATGACTTTGGCACATTATGCTTTGAGACTCTCTCCCACTGGCTCCTAGTGGGTGTGAGTCGGGAGGCATGATGCGGCGGCGAGCGCTGGCGTGAGTCCGCGAGTGACTGTCACTGGCCGCGTCCCTCACTCGATATTGTTCGTTTGTTTTGATGAGCGGCAGCCGGTGCCTGTCGGCGAGCTCGAGTGATGGATGACTCGCGACAATGCTCCTCAGGGGACGCGTGTGGGCGGTGCCTTGACAGCCAAAATCTGCACTTTCCTTCGACTTTCTCTCGGAGGTGCGAAAGGTGTTCACTTCATTCGGGGGCTCGCAATGCTTATTCAGTAGCTGGCGCCTCATAAGTGTACGCGTTCTAATCGCGCGCAAAGCCGGTCGCTCCCTCGCGTCGTAGTTCGCAGTTCGCTCGGTGCATCGCGTGTGCTTCAGATATTCAAAGCACCTGCATGCCACTTCCGAGTCGCTGTTTATAAGCAGTGTGCCCAGTGTGAAGAAGGAACTTATCGTGTGGTTGCTGGCCAGCAATGTGAGGCGGTCATGGCTGTAAGGGGTGACATAGTGCTAGTAGCGCTGCTGAGCGTGGTGCGGAGCGGTGCGCCTGCGCGGTTTCCCGTGAGTAAGCTCGCTGCGAGGGCGGGCGGCGACTTCATCTCTTATTTATTGATTTATTACACTACTGTGTACTTGTTTTTCTTGTATTATGTATAATATGGATACTGGTTGCCCATTCCAAGATGAATAATTGAATATGTACGAATGTTCAACATATATTTCAACACTAAATTTTATTTGAAAATTCTAATTTAACCACGAAAATAATCGAAAATTATTATCATTTAGAATGCCAAATGGCTCATTTTTTACATTACGAATCTTTAAAAAAATTAAGCTAATAAGCTAGCTTAGTTTTTTACCTACTGAAAGTAGGAAAATAGTTAGTTCCCATCAGTTTATTCAGTTAATATCAGCAAAAAACGTTTGTAGATGTTTCGTAACCATTAGAGAAGATTTAGTGAAAGAAAAACTTGACTGCTTAGTGAAAATATTTGTCTAATGAAAATTGTTTAATTCGACATAATTTTTATGTAAGAAATTAATTATTTCTTTCCAAACTCGTCTAAAACAGCCCTCCTTTTAACTAGGTACCTAGTAGAGCGTAAGATCAAATTGTTCATGAATAGGTGAAGTGAATTTCAGCAGAATTCTAATATCTAATTTACAATTAGATTTTTAATTCGGCTTTTCTTCCGAAAAGTGTGTACGTAATTTAACTTATCTATATTTTGTGGTTCTGCGTTCGAATCGATCTTTCCTTCTAATTTTCAAGCAATGATCCTTGAAAAACATTTTTAAGTAAATATTACTTTTAAAATCAGTTAAATAAATGGTTTTGAAAAGTTCATGACATGTTTGGCATATGTTTGCACTACAATGCAAACAAATTAAGTTTACAAAAAAAACCGGCCAAGTGCGAGTCGGACTCGCGCACGAAGGATTCCGTATCATAATCGCAAAAAAAAGTTTGTTGTATGGGAGCCCCAGTTAAATATTTATTTCATTCTGTTTTTAGTATTTGTTGTTATAGAGGCAACAGAAATACATAATCTGTGAAAATTCAACTGTCTACCTGTCACGTTTCATGAGATGCCTGGTGACAGACACAGACAGACGGGCCGCGGAGTCTTAGTAGTAGAGTCCCGTTTTTACCCTTTGGGTACAGAACCCTAAAAATGATTCGTGTTATCCTTCCGACGTTTTTTGGAAAGTTGCAAGTTGCTTAAACGTATCTTGCCAAAAAAAGTATTGGAAACGTGAGAAAATTAGAGAAATTGCTCCTAGTGGTCACTTTCAATGATTTATGTTCCGAAGTCCGAACAATGCATGATAATCAGTTTTGGAAATACACAAAAGTTGTGCCGAGCAATAACTGTCCCGCCGTGTGGCTACTGCACGGCGTGCTTGACACGCTTCTGTTAGCTCTTCGTGTTACCGCTTCTTGTATGTTGTCTTGTCGTGTATATTTGCATAGAGTCAAATGATACATTATGATTTGTATAAGAATATCTAACCCTATTAGCAATGATTCATTGATTTATAAAGAAATCTTTTTTGTTAATTTTCTTTTTCTTTGTGAGGGGGCGTCCATAAATTACGTGAGGTGTTTTTTTAAATTTTCTGTACCTCCCTCCCCCCCGGGTGAGATGTCGTGAGATTTTATTCAACCCCATCCCCCAATCTCACGTGAGATTTTTCAAAATGTGGGTTTCTTACGTAAACGCGTTGGATTGTTATTTTAAAATTGCTGTATACGGTGGTTTGACAGTCAGTAGATGTATAACGTCGAAGTATGAATGAAATTATTTTCTTTCGAACGAATTAGTGAATGATCTTAATCGTATTACGATTACGCTTAAGATTAAATCTTAAGCATGTACGATCTGGATTAAATGGACCAAAATAGTACATTTTTTATTTGTTTCAATCAGAAAAAAAATTGCGTGATATTTGCCGAGAGCCCCCTTCTCTCCAACGTAAGATTAGATGAGATTTGACTCGACCCCATCCCCCCCTTAAACATCTCACGTAATTTATGGACGCCCCCTGAGCAGTAATGCAAGATTTTTACATGAATTCACTAAAACTTGAGATATATCAGAATTAGGGTACACCTGATATGTCTAACTATATCTACTTTAGTACATAAGTCGTGTGCCCAATTTGCTTTCCCATCTACAAAAATAACGAACATACAAACTTTAAACACCTTTGATGGATGAATTTTCAAAAATCTTGTCACAGTGTTCAACGTCGTCTAAGATACTATGGAGCAAAATTTCATGTTATAATTCTAGTTCAGTGGATGAGGCTTTGCGTTGTCTGTCCGTAAAATAATGAATTTATTATTTGTTTTAAATAGATAGACCTTTGTAAAATATTTATTTGGGGAAAGGCATTTAGGATAATGTTTATTTGGCCTTTGCTACGGACAATACCAACCCACCCTTACGCTTGTTATCCTAAAAGGGTTTGTGAAGGTTACGGGCATCTAAGTAGGTTCGCCTTTATACATAATGAGCAATAAGAGGCCAAGGACACGTAGTAAAGCTCCGTTTTAACGAGCACTGATCGATCCTATTATTTTAACATCACGCACGCTACTAAAAAGATTTTCTCAAATAGGAATCCATTAAAAGGATAACCCATAGAAGGATAAAATAACAATTTGGTTCTCTACGTAAATCTGATCTCAACCACCCTTACCTTAAGATATAGGTATAATATACAATAGGGAAAATTCGCAATATTAATATTCGTCAGGCTCGGCATACGGTCTTGATATATAGGAACGTGCGAAGGCGGCAGGGGTGGATGGATCTCAACTTGATTAATGGAGTACAATGCTTCACGATATGACAGCAGGAACCTCATATTCCTCTGCATGATACGGGAATTTGTTTTAAAATATTACGCCCATTCATCATGTATTTGGGTTACATACGTAAAATATAGTAAGTATAGGTGCCATGCGTGGAATCTTTATTTGTTTTGTCATTTAATAGCTGTCCGAAGTAGGCAATAGATCTCTAAAACAGCTTTTAGTTTGTAAAATAACAGAAAGGGCTGAGCACACGATTTCACTATCTTTTTAACCGACTTACAAAAAAAGGAGGAGGTTCTATGTTCGACTTTATGTTTGTTTTTTTTTTTTTTTTTTTTTTTTGTGTATGTTCACCGATATCTCTGTCAACTGTGGACCGACTTGGAAAATTCTTTTTTTGTTTGAAAGAGTATGTTTCGAAATTGGTCCCATTTTAATTTGGTGAAGGTCTGATGAAGAACTTCGGAGATACACAACAGAACTCTTCAATAAATAACGGCAAAACTCTCGGGATTGCTGCAATCGCATGTCTGTTTGTTGTTTATACCATTTCATAACATAACATCACGCCAGTACGCTCTACTGGTACACAGATCTCTCATTTCACCGGTTATGTTCAAGTTTCATATTATTCGGTTAATCTATTCTGGAGTTATAGGGACCTTAATAAACAACTTGCTATTATGTAGGTAAAACTAAAAAGGGAGAAATAAAAAACTTTTTTGCAAAAAAATACTACCGACTTCCAAATGAAAAACTACAAAGTGAAAAATAACTTAACTTTTGGAAGTCGGTGTCCATATCGCAAAAAAATGGTACCTACGAAAGACACCGACTTCCAAAAGTTAAGTTATTTTTCACTTTGTAGTTTTTCATTTGGAAGTCGGTAGTATTTTTTTGCAAAAAAGTTTTGTTATTAGCAGAATGTTTCTGTGTCTCTATGTGGTCTATGTAGAACTCTGGCTGCGCGGATAGCTCTGACGCTACTTGCAGCCCTCGATTGTGTAACATTACGTCAATAACAGGTTACCTACAATGCACATTTTCCGAAACTATTAAAACTTTCACCAAATTATGGTACATTAACAACGCCTTACGATACGATTTTATTTTGACAATTATATTACGTAATAAAAATGCAGGTGTTTCGCGTACTGGATCACGTACTAAGTTACACAACGCTAACGTCAACTACAGTTTTTCAATCGGTCTCGATGAATCACAGCGCGTCGTCGAGCGGGCGAGCGGGCGAGCGGGCGGCCGGCGCGCGGCGACGTGCTCGCAGCCTCCGTGGAATCGAGATCGATACCAGTTACTTTCATCATCGGCAGTCGGCACATACCGACGTAACACTCACAATTGAATGCCAAAATTAAAGTAATTACCGGCGCCATTATACCCTGCGTCGTATTCAAAGCCGCTAATAGTTCATCGGAAGGCGCATTGTCTCGCGTACAAGAAAAGGAAAAACAAATAGTTTAACTTTCCCCTTTACTTCGCTCGCATCCGCTAATATCGGGCCTACACTTAGCTGACTCATGTGGACTTGATTTCGGTTTCACTGTTCTCCATCACTTTGACTGACACGCTAAAATTCACTACCCATACATATACATACGTATAACAATAAAGTACAGTAACAGCTTACAGTTTCATTGAGTCAGCCGCTTGTTATGCCGCCATCATCAATCATTCGAATTCTGGAAACAATGAAACGAGACCAGCACATACTTAACAAAAGCTTTCCACCGATAACTTATCTTGTCTTGACTTTTACTCAAATGCGTTCCTGGTAACGTGAGGAACCAGGATGTAGTTTAAAAAAAACAGTCACACACGTTGTTGCTATGTTTTAAATATCAAATGAATGTCTAATGACATTATAATAGATAGATAGGTACAGTAATTTACAGCCGCGGGCTAAGTGTCGACATTGTCAACAAGCGAATTAGAAGAGATCGTTGACCCAGTTGGTGTTAACTGACGGATACTGGTTGTATTGAAAACGAGAACCGTGAAACCGATTAACCACAACATAACGTGAGTTATCGATGAACTTGAAATAGATGAATATGTTACTGGTGTGCGAGGCAGACGTCTGGAGGAGGCCTGTTTTGTGGCGGATTATAATTGCGATTACTTAACGAAGCTACTACGAGTGCGGTCTAGTCATTAATGAGAGCAATAAAAGTCATGTGAGAACGAGGAGCGCGACACGCTCGTGACAATGGGCGCGCGCCCACCAGACGCTACTCCTTGCTTCTCGACCTACTTCGTCACAGCATTTATCACCGCCTCGTTCGGATTATTTCGATGTTCCTGATACCCAATTTGATTGTATTGTTGTAACACACTCTCTAAATAGTACGGAAGCTGAGTAATCTTCAACGCTTGGTAGCACCTAGTTATGTATAGCTTATTCTTAGAAATTGCGTTTGTACACAATGGTTGACATTATTTCGTTGATCAAAGACTCAGACTTTATTGAAGCTTTCATAATCTAAGCTACGAAATTCGCGTAGACAAAAGAACAAGGGTCTACGTGATTTTCTCTGAATGCTACGAAACATACATAATATATCGTAGCTTTCAGTAGGTAGACATAGACAGAGACTTGCATAGATATTCTGCAGATAGAGTTGTAAATGAACTACCTACTCGTTGATATTGATTAACCGGACCAAAAGCCATCAGACAGGTCATCGCGCTCTGCGAGCTACGAAGGTTTCTCGACGCGTAAAGAACATTCGCATCCAAAAATCGATCGGTCTGTGCGACAGACATTAGCTATCACCCTCTCAAGTACAGCGCAATGAGCAACGCTGCAATTTAAAATCATGTTCACTTGAAGCTTAACCAATAATTTTAGATACATAAAACTGTAGATTGGCTCTTACATAAGTTATGTTTTGCCTCATAATCACTTTTTATGTGGCTTTATAGTTAACAGTATCCTGTGCTTATGACGGATCTGTTGCATAATAGTAATATATTGTTTTTCACCGTCGTAATAACAGAAAGGTTAATTATCATGGTTGAATCACTATAGCTGTTGAGGTATTGGATGCCCGTTTTATTTGTTTATCGATTATTCACAAGCCGGTTGAAGTGAACCTCGTCAGAGCTCGGTCGGCCGCCGAGGCCCGAGAGGCACGGCCTTTTTACTCATGCGAGAGAACGAACCTGAGTTGAGGCCCTGCCCCCTGGGCTAGTTTATATGTTGCTTATTTTTCTTGAAACGTGTGACGTCCATTAATAATAATTTTGTATGTTTTTGCTTGAGAATTTGCATTTTATACCTACCTAATTTATAATATTATTTTAATCGGATCGTTACATGTTCGAATTAAAACTGACATTTATTTAAAATCAACATTTTTTTTTGTATTTAAGTAGTTTTATTAAGGAGTTTTTGGCGGGATTTTTTCGAGTGAAGTTCAGCGGCTGTTAATATTATTTGCAAATTGATTCCTAGTGGATATTGTGATATAAAATTGGTGTAGTTTTGTGTCTCAACTGTCTACGCAACTGGACAAGATGTGAAATCATTGACAGAAGCGATCTCAGGATAGTGGAGCGGAGAATTTTATTGTAGTATTGACTACCTCCGCAAAGCTTACTGGGAAGGCTGACTCGATACAATTTGCTGCCAAATACTCCAAAAACCATTAGAATCTGTTACACCCGTATTCTAATGCATACTAAAGAATGTTAAACACTGAAGACGAGGCGGTATGGTCCAAGACCTTAGCCTGCCCGAAAGGGCGAACAAAAAGAAAAAAAAATAGTTTTTATTAAGATTAGGTCCCATGTGGTTTATGCCACCAGCTTAACGTATTTTACGCGCAATTTCAGCTTTAAGTAATATTGGTAATAAACGAGGCAGAAAACTTAGTTATCATCATCATCAATACATATAATAAATCTGTAGTAAAGCCATTTTTGTTGAAAATTAAAAAAAAAAATATCCAGGGTGTTAAAGGATTATCTACAGAACCCATTTCCAGCATTTTTGAAATTTTTGTCTGTTTATCTGTTTGTTTATTGGTGCACACATCATGTAAAATGTACGAAACCAAAGTAGGTAACTTATAAACATAAAAAATATGCGTAACTTGAAATATAACATAGTTTTTGTGACATCGCAATCGGTTCACTCTACCAAAAGTTAGAAGAATTTAAAGTGTTCAAGAAGTAAAATATCATAACACACGCCATGTCTCAGTACTCTGACACACGCAATTCAGATACTAGGACAGTTGAACTCCGTATTCGATAGATGGCGTTGTTCATTTGATGTCATTTTCTGAACGGCCGTGATAATGTTCTCCGCGGCAGAAAGACACTTGAAAAAAATTGGTAGAAGGAAGAGTTGGTGGTAGCAAATGAATTAGGGTAGGCAGATAGGCAGGGGTGTCAACTCTATACTTTGTATCAACGACTTACCTTCAAGGTATATGGTATGGCTATTTTAGGTGTGGCTAGAGTAAAAATAATAATTCAGGGACCTAATGCACGAGACAAAAAAATACGTGTGTACAAAGTGGTTCATAATTCTGCGGCCGAAGGTTCCAGGTTCGAATCCCAGCTATGGATAGGTATTTTTAACCCCCGCCGGAAAAAGAGGGGTGTTATAAGTTTCACGTGTGTTGCTGTGTATCTGTGTGTCTGTCTGTGGCATCATAGCGCCTAAACGGATGAACCGATTTCGATTTAGTTTTTTTTGTTTGAAAGGTAATTTTGTCGAGAGTGTTCTTAGCTATATTTGAATAAAATCGGTTCAGCCGTTCAAAAGTTATGGGCGTTTTACTGTTCGAATCGGGGTGTTTTCGCAAGATAAATGTGTCGGGGGTTTTTTAAATTTTGAAATTTTACTTGTTATGTTTTCGATTCGGTGTAGTGTTCTGGAGTGCTACTAGATGGCACGCAGCAGAACTGTCTTTACTTTTTAAGGGTTCCGTACCCAAAGGGTAAAAACGGGCTCCTATTGCTAAAACTCTGCGGTCCGTCTGTCTGTCTGTCTGTCTGTTTGTCACCAGGCTGTATCTCATGAACCCTGATAGCTAGACAGTTGAGTTTTTTACTGATGATGTATTTCTGCTGCGCTATAACAACAAATACTAAAAACAGAATAAAATCAATATTTAAGTGGGGCTCCCACACAACAAACGTGTTTTTGAAATTTTGCTTACATAAAGTATGATCAACTAATTGTCAAGGAAAACTCTAATATTAAGGATAAAAGGAAAAGAGAGATATCTGTCTCCCCACAATCTGATTCGCAACCAAGGAAACAACAGACATTTAATCCATCATCGATCAAAAGAATAAACGCATTTGATATGATGAGAGGTCGATCTCTATCATACTCCGCAAACACAGCTACAAAGAAACAATAGCAATTAGACACCGGTGATCGGAACCAACAACCAAAAAACAAGAACATTAACACAACAGAAACAAAATACCCTCCCCCAAGCCGACTTTTCACACCTGCGAGACAATAAAAAGCTGCTGTATGTATTGATTTGAATATTGTGTTTGATGCTTATTGTAGATCTAAGCATTGAATAAATGCACCATAGGCTGCTTAATTTTCGAGTTTCTGCTAAATTTTGGGCATAAATTATAAAGAAGGATTGCGACAAAGTCTTGACTCCTATTTTTGTTGTTCTCCATTGAACAAAATCGTCACCGGCTTTTTCGTTTCGTATCTATGTTTTGATTTTTCCGGTAGTCGATTTATTAATAATCTCTAAAGCGCCTGTTTTGATAAACTCTGGAGTAGAAACACTTCGCTCGACATTTTTGTCAACACGAAAATTGCAACTAAATTCCCTGAAAATCATAGCACCAAACAGCGTCTTTTGTTTCACATTATTTGCACCTTTTTATTTTTTTAGGGTTCCGTACCCAAAGGGTAAAAACGGGACCCTATTACTAAGACTCCGCGGTCCGTCTGTCTGTCTGTCTGTCTGTCTGTCACCAGGCTGTATCTCATAACGGTACGTTCACACGGCGTCGAGTTTTTCTCTACCGAATCGGTTTTTTGCAGGATTCGGTTTAGTGGCAACAGTATTTCAATGAATGAGTTCACACATGCATTCGGTTTCAAGACACGACAAAAAAACCGAATCTTGCTGAAGTTGACATCCGATTTTGCGACTAAAAACCGATCCGGCCGTACTGCAAAATGTAAGATCCGGTGCAGTGGTATAGCGCATTCAATACATGCGTTCATACGATACACGCAGGGGTAGATTCGGTTATTAGATTTTATCTCTATACGAGGCCGTCGGATACGGCAGTGCAAGATGTGCTGTGTGAATACAACATTCGGTTTTTCCAGATCCGATGAAAATAAGATTCGGCAAAACGTGGCTCCGTGTGAACGTACCGTAAACCGTGATAGCTAGACAGTGTAATTTTCACAGATGATGTATTTCTGTTGCCGCTATAATAACACATACTAAAAACAGAATAAAATAAATATTTAATTGGGGCTCCCATACAACAAACGTGATTTTTGTGCCGTTTTTGCGATAATAATAATATAATAATAAAATAATAATAAAAAGTTTATTTCATAATGGGATTGCAAAGTTTACAAATGTTGCATTTATATATTTTTAAGGTTCAATAATACAATAAAGACGGGTGAAGTACTGTTCTCCTAGATAGGCTAAAATTTAGCCTGTGTTAAGGAGAGATAATGGAACGGAACCCTTCGTGCGCGAGTCCGACTCGCACTTCGCCGGTTTTTTTCATTCATTTCTGCTTTTTGTAGCCACCACAAGCAGAAATTTCGATTTTAGAACAAACCTCTTTACAATACCATATGGCCATTTTTTAATTAGAGTTTTCTACGAGTTTGCACATGAAATGCACGTTCCAAATTCAAATCACTTAACTCCCTTGGGAGTTTCATGCAAATTTACCTCGCTTGGGAGGTAATGCTTTACTTCACATTGAGATTGCATGACATGTAATTGGACACTGTCGAGCAGGTGGTGTGAAAATCCATTACATACTTATTGAGTAAAGGAAACACTTTACCGTTCTTATATCTAAGGTGTTGTGGAATTTAACTTAACTATAAAGTTTAACGACGGCTTTAGCACCGTAAACCACATACATACGCTGCGGCAGGTTATACAGAAGACCGAAGAGTATACCTGCCTCTCTGTTTAGCGTTTGTGGACTAGGAGAAAGCCTTCGATTCGATCGAGACTTGGGCTGTACTGCAGTCTCTCCAACGGTGCCAGATCGACTACCGGTACATTGAGGTGTTGAAGTGTCTGTACAAAAACGCCACGATGTCAGTCCGTCTTCAGGATCAGACCTCGAAACCAATCATTTCTCCGAAACTGTTCACTGCTGCGCTGGAGGACTTCTTCAAGGTTCTGGACTGGAAGGGGCTCGGCATCAACGTTAATGGCGAGTACATCACTCACCTTCGGTTTGCCGACGACATAGTGGTCATGGCTGAGACCATGGAGAGCCTCAGTAAAATGCTCGATGACCTTAGTAGAGCTTCCGAAAGAGTGGGTCTTAAAATGAACATGGACAAAACCAAGGTCATGGTGAACGCCCATGTAACACCCACTCCTATCAAGATCGGAGACTCTACACTTGAAGTTGTAGACGATTATGTTTACCTGGGACAAACGGTCCAGTTGGGTAGGTCCAACTTCGAGAAAGAGGTCAACCGTCGAATCCGACTCGGCTGGGCGGCGTTCGGGAAGTTGCGTGGTATCTTCTCGTCCAATTTACCGCAGAGTCTCAAGACAAAAGTCTATGACCAGTGTGTGTTGCCAGTGATCACCTATGGGACCGAGACGTGGTCGCTCACAATGGGCCTTATCAGAAAGCTTAAAGTCACCCAAAGGGCAATGGAGAGGGCTATGCTCGGCATTTCCTTGCGTGATCACGTCAGAAATGATGATATCCGCAGGAGAACCAAAGTTACCGACATAGCCCGAAGAATTGCCAAACTTAAGTGGCAGTGGGCAGGTCACATTGCTCGCAGAACGGATGGCCGATGGGGCCGAAAAGTTCTGGAGTGGCGACCGCGAACTGGAAGACGATACGTTGGAAGGCCTCCCACTAGGTGGACCGATGACCTGGTTAAGGTTGCGGGAAGGCGCTGGATGCGAGACGCACGGGATCGGTCAATGTGGCGACGCCTAGGGGAGGCCTATGTCCAGCAGTGGACGGCTTTCGGCTGAAATGATGATGATGATAAAGTTTAAACAAATTTTTGAGTTCAAAATGTACAAAACAACAAGTAGGTACTCCTATCTAAGTAGGTAGGTTTATACGGTATGACTGATTTTCTCAGTAACAAATCAGAGAAATGTTCCTTCCATAAAAAATGCAGCCGACGCGAGAAAGAATGTCGAGGGTCGCTGACTGTGGTATTTATTTAGCACGTACACAACATACATGTATACGCTTGCTACCTACCTGCCTTCGTAGCGCGAATTGCACACGACCTTTTTTATAAGGAAAGGAAACACTGTCGTGTGACACTTATAATCTTGTTTACAAAAAAGCAATGCAAGGGTATCTAACAGTCTGAAAATTACAGTATAGTAATAAAATAAATTCGTAATATACCTATTCTACATAATTTATGCAATACGCATAAAGCGTAGCGTAGCATTGTGCTACGAGAAGGACACATCATTATTTTTTGCATATTTATTTATAAATTTGATTAACAAGAACATACTGTAAAAAAAAAGTTTAACCAAAAAATCAAAAAATCCAACTGTATAAAAAGCGAACTAAAAAGACGTCGTAAACAAGGAGAAAATCATGCTGTGCCGTCGGAGGATACATATTCGCGAGCTGGCTGACCAAAACCAGATGTATCCTCCGCCTGCATGAATAAATTAACTTTTTTTTATTTTTCGAATTAGGTACATTCATTACATATGTGTTACGAGTATATATTTTTGAAATCACCTCTTGAAACCCTTTATTTTGATACCTACCCCATAATATGGGTTTGGAAGAAAAAAAAATTTGGCCCCCACAATATGGAGCTCAAAGTCCGCCATTTTTCTATTTTCCAATTTTAATGTAGCCACACACACATTTTAATGTAACACTCGCAGGGTTAAGACAAATCGATTGATGTAAGAATCATTAAAATCGGCTAACGCGTTTGGTCTCTAGAACGCCATATAGGAACAAACATACATACATACATACATACTTACATAGACTGATAAACACATTACCCTCCTTCGGCAGTCGGGTAAAAAAGGGTCTGGAGCTCTGATGCCGCGAATACTCACTATTATTCGGTATTCGACATTACTCGTAATTTTTTTGTTATTCGTCGAATACCGAATAATATTGTCGAATACGTGTCTAAATAAAAATAAACTTTTAATGAACAGAAAACCTATTATATAGACTTAAACATAATTAAACTTTTATCAATCTTTAAAACCGTACCGTATGGTGACGGACGTAAAGAATTTCGCCATCCCATATCTTCCCGTGGGTGTCGTTAGAGACGACTAAGGGACACACCAGAGAATGGGCAGCAGCGTTCTCTGTGCACTTTAACAACAAACTGCGATCGCCAACCCGCCTGTCAAGCGTGGCGATTATGGCAAATCCCCCCAAACCTAATGAATCCGAAGAGAGGGGGAGGACTCAATAATCCTCAAATCCGGTAACCTGCTCTATTTCCGAAAGGGTGACCGGCAGACCCAGGGTGGTGTCGGGTTTATCGTCAACAAGCCCCTTGTGAACAACGTGGTTACGCCACCAGGGTGGCGTAAGTTATACTCAAATATGCGCAAGAAATTCGATGAAGGTCATACAGGTCTACGCCAAGACCTCAGCACACCCCGACGACGAGGTAGAGGCCATGTATGAGGATATTTTCTATAATGTTAGTTTTGGAGACATACCACACACACACACGCACGCACGCACCACACCATACATACACACACACCACACACATACACCCACACACACACCACACACATACACCCACACACACACGCACACACACTTAATACACGCCACACCACTTGACTCACACTTTTGCCCACACTGCAAGATACCATGCATCGCCGTATTATTTTTGTTTTTCTTTAACTTTTCGTTTTTGTTATATATGGCTACAATAAAACACTGTACGTGGGACACTCAGAAAGTTTTGCGAAACTAAAAAAAATTGTTCTATACGTACATATATTTTTATTAAATCTTTTCAAAGTACTTTCCACCAGCCTCTATACAAAGATTCATGCGCCTAAACCAGTTTTCAAAACACTTTTTCCAGTCCGCCGCAGACACCTCGTTTACAGCCTGCTCGAACGCAGCCAGCGCATCTTCCGGCGACGAAAATTGTATCCCTTTGAGCTGATTTTTTATTTTTGGGAATAAAAAGAAGTCACACGGTGCTAGATCAGGGCTGTAAGGAGGGTGACCCAGGAGTTTGACTGGCGTGCTGTCCAGGAAGTCCCTCGTTTTGAGTGCGGTGTGCGCAGGTGCATTGTCGTGGTGGAGCAGTAGCCCGCGGAGCCCTGTGTTTGGTCGCTTGTTGCTTATAACAGAGAAAACTTCTGGCAAATATTTGGTAGTATACCATTCGGCATTAATGCTTCTTTGATCCCGTAAGGGAATTGATACCAAGTGGCCAGTCAAATTAAAAAAGCTAGCGATCAAAATCTTACCCCCGCTTCTAGATCGCTTCACTTTGGTAGGCGTTGGCTCATTTTGAAACACCCAAACAGTCGACTGGCGCTTGGTTTCTGGGTCGTATTGATAAATCCAGGACTCATCACCTGTAACGATGTCGTAAACACGCCGAGACGAGCCTGCTTCAAATTTGTTAAGCATATCACGGCACCATTCCACCCGGGCCTGCTTCTGAGCATCGGTGAGGTTGTGCGGCACCCAGCGTGATACTATCCTCCTCACGCGAAGATGGCTGTGTAGAATCTCGTGAACGCTTCCCGATCCAATCTTCAATATGTGTTGAATCTCCTGATATGTAATTCGCCTATTGTCTTGGATTAAATTTTTCACTGCTAGCACGTTTTTTTCGGTAACAGCCGTCAAAGGGCGACCGCTTCTTTCGTCATCCCCCAAAGTTGGTCGACCGCGCTTGAATTCGTTATACCAACGATACACGGTTGCCTTGGAAGGGCCTTCATCCATGAATGCCATTTGAAGTCTATCGTACGATTCATCCGGTTTCAGGCGACACTTGAAATCGTATAAAATCATAGCTCTAAAATGTTCCCGGCGCAGATCCATATTTCAGTGAGACACAATACTTTGAATTAACTCGCAAAAAATGTGGAGGGAAATTTTGAAATTGGAACTTACTTATTTTTACTTATAAATAATCATATTTTCGAAAAACATTATAACTGGCCAGTCTCCCATATATAAAAACTTTTTTTCGCAATACTTTCTGAGGGGCCTGGTATTTCTGAACTATGATGAAAGAGACTGGTCCCCACGACACAGGGAATCCTAGTGTGGAGATCAGTGATTTATCTGATATAAAATGTATTTTTCTTGAACAATAAAGATTATTATTATTATGGTTTTTAAACTTCAGTTTCTCAGGTAAGAACCTGGTGTTTTTATAGAATCTCACGGGTGTGAACCAGGGTGAAATCCTAATTTTCTATTTGACCTGGTAAATTATTTTGTACTGCACTCAAATTGTAATCTAAATCTAACTGTAAAAATTTTCTTACTATTCGGCAAGTGTTTAATATTGCAGCTTTTTGTAGTATTAGGTATGTGTATTTTGATAGATTAAGAACATTAAAACTATTGTATATTTATTTCGGAATAACACCGGTTGTTGATATGACTACTGGGACTATTGTAACTCTATTCATTTTCCAAACTCTGGTAATTTCTTCTTGTAACTCTGTGTACTTCCTAATTTTTTCTGTGATAGTTTTTTGTATATTATTAGTGTTTGGGACTGCTATATCTATTATGTATGTGTTTGTTTTCTTTATCAACAAGTGTTATATCTGGTCTGTTGTTTTAAATAGTGTGATCTGTAATTATTGTGCGGTCATAATATATTTTGTATAATTGATTTTCTAAAACAGCTCTAGGTGAATATTTGTAATATGGTGTATACGGATCCTGCATGAGTTTAAGTTTGATTGCAAGTTTTTGGTGTATAATATTAACAAGTTGATTATGCCGGTGAGTATAGTCGTTCTGAGTCAATGTCATACAAGCTCCCGTAATATGTTGTATTGTTTCAGGTTTGCTGTGACATTTTCTGCATAAATAGTTTCTAGCTGTACTATCTTTTATAATATATTTTCTATAATTTTTGGTATTAATGACTTGGTCTTGAATGGTTAGTATAAACCCTTCTGTTTCTGGAAACAGCCCACTTAATTCAAGCCATTTGTTGGAAGCTTCCCTATCAATGTATGTTTGGTTTAGATCGTTAGGATGTCTTCTGTGTAGTTCTTTCTGTCTCCATTTTGTATGTATCTCTTCTATGTGTCTTGCTTTGCCTATTGTTTCAATATTACCTTCGCTAAGATTCATTGGTGTATATTTGTTATCTATTTCTACTATTGTTTTATGTAATTGACTAGTATTCTTTTTCCTATTAAATAATTGTTTGCCTTTTGTGTAAATGTGATATTTCAATTAGCCCTCTGCCCCCTTCTTTTCTGGACATAATAACTCTTTCGATTGCTGATTTAGGGTGGTGATATCTATGTTGTGTAAGAATTGTTCTAGTTTTAGTTTCAAATGCATTTAATTCTGTTTTAGACCACTTTATAACGCCAAAAGAATAAGTTAGTATAGGTATAGCATAAGTATCTATAGATTTGAACAAATTTTTACTAGAGAGGTACATTTTACATAATGAATGGATTCTTTTATAATATTCCTGTTTTAGTTTATCTTTTATAGATTTGTGCTCTAATAGTCGCGCTTGATTGTATCCTAAGTATTTATAAAATTCCTCATTTTTCATTGCTTCTATTACTTCTGCCGAATCTGTTGTGTAATTTCCGCCGACTATCTTACCCTTTTCTATGTTAAGCTTTCGGCATTTGTCTAATCTAAAATCCATTCTAATATCTTTTGAAAACGCTGTTGTTATGTCTAATAAGCTATGTAAATCTGTATTTTTATTAGCGTATAGTTTTAAATCATCCATATAAAGTAAATGTGTTATTAGGTGTAATAGTGATCTATTGTTCTTTATGTCAAATCCTAATTTAGATTCGTTTAATGCGCGAGAGAGTGGATTTAGGGCTAAACAAAACCATAGAGGGCTTAGTGAGTCCCCTTGAAATATTCCCTTTTTAATTGCTATTTCATCTATGGTTAAGTTTGAGGTTTGTGTTTGTAGCTTAAGAGTAGTTTTCCAGGATTCCATGGTGTTTTATTATTATTATTATATCTCTAGAGCCATGCATGGTTTCAAAACGCACTTCACCGTTGTCATGGGGGACTTCGACGCAAAACTGGGCAAACGAGACGAGGATGAGCTGCAAGTGTGGCAATTTGGAGTTGGACGTCGGAAACACCGGGGTCACCTACTGGCCAGTTTTATGGAGAAGGAGAGCCTCTACATGATGAACTCCTTCTTCAGAAAACGTGAGCAGAGGAAGTGGAACTGGTAAAGCCGACCTCCGCCGCTTTAACACCGAAAGTATTAAAGACGCGATTGAGCGGAACAAGGGCTCCAAGGTCAAGGTACAAGAGATCTGTCTATTGGGCAGAGCCAGCTCACGAAACTGAAGACTGATGATGGCAGGATCGTGTCCGCCAAACCGGAGCTTCTGAGGGAGATCGAGACATTCTATGGGCAGTTGTACACGTCAACCAGTAAACCCGTCACGAATCTAGCGAATGACCCTAGAGCTAGATTGACCCGACACTATACCGAAAATATCACGGACGTCAGCCTGTACGAGATTAGGATGGCTCTGAAACAGCTTAAAACAACAAGGCACCGGGTGATGACGGAATTACAGCCGACTCCTGAAGGTGGGTGGAAAACCAGTACTTAAGGCCCTTCAGAAGCTGTTTGATTCCGTAATACTCGAGGGGAAAACGCCACAGGCATGGTGCAAGGGTGTGGTGGTACTCTTCTTCAAGAAGGCTGACAATGCCCTACTGAAGAACTATAGGCCCATCACACTTTTTAGCCATGTCTACAAGCTGTTTGCAAGAGTCATCACGAATCGTCTCACGCGCAGTTTTGACGATTTCCAGCCTCCCGAACAAGCCGGATTCCGTAAAGGCTTCAGCACCGTAGATCACATACATACGCTGCGGCAGGTTATACAGGTGACCGAAGAGTACAACCTGCCTCTCTCTTTAGCGTTTGTGGACTACGAGAAAGCCTTCGATTCGATCGAGACTTGGGCTGTACTGCAGTCCCTCCAACGGTGCCAAATTGACTACCGGTACATCGACGTGTTGAAGTGTTTGTACAAAAACGCCACCATGTCAGTTCGACTTCAGGATCAGACCTCGGAATCCATCCTTCTGCAGCGAGGTGTGAGACAGGGAGACGTCATATCTCCGAAGCTGTTTACCGCTGCACTGGAGGATGTCTTCAAGGTTCTGGAATGGAAACGGCTAGGCATCAACGTCATTGGCGAGTACATCACTCACCTTCGGTTTGCCGACGATATAGTGGTTATGGCTGAGGCCATGGAGGACCTCAGTACAATGCTCGATGATCTCAGTAGAGCTTCTGAAAGAGTGGGTCTTAGGATGAACATTTACAAAACCAAGGTGATGTTGAATGTCCATGTTACACTAGCTCATATCAAGGTCGAAGACTCTACACTCGAAGTTTTGGGCGAATATGTCTACCTGGGACAAACGATCCAATTGGATAGGGCCAACTTCGAGAAAGAGGTCAACCATCGAATCCGACTCGGCTGGGCAGCTTTCGGAAAGATGCGCGGTATCTTCTCGTTCAACTTACCACAGTATCTCAAGACGAAAGTCTATGACCAGTGTGTGTTGCCAGCGATGACATATGGCTCTGAGACGTGGTCGCTTACAATGGCCTTATCAGAAAGCTTACAGTCACTCAAAGGGCAATGGAGAGGGCTTTGCTCGGCGTTTCCTTGCGTGATCGAATCAGACATGTAGAGATCCGCAAGAGAACCAGTGTTACCGACATAGCCCGAGTAATTGCCAAACTTAAGTGGCAGTGGGCAGGGCACATTGTTTGCAGAACGGATGGCGGATGGGGCAGGAAGGTTCTGGAGTGGCGACCGCGAACCAGAAGCCGTTGCGTTGGAAGGCCTCCCACCAGGTGGACCGATGACCTGGTGAAGGTTGCGGGTATCCGCTGGTTGCGAGACGCACGGGACCGGCCAATGTGGTGACGCTTGGGGGAGGCCTATGTCCAGCAGTGAACGTCTTTCGGCTGATATGATGATAATGAATCTTTAGAAACAAAACACACTTAGTATTAATATTAGCATCAATATAAAAAGGTCGCCAAAAATCAGTCATGTTGAAGTTAATTAGTACCGTTTTTTAATTAATAATTTAATATTTAAAGTCGAAAAGGGGTAGATTTATCTGCGGCAATTTGAGGCATAAAGGGATGTATCTTTTGATTGCGTTGGCTTAGAAGTTTGATTTTTTCATAGCTTTATGGGACAGTACACTTGAATATTTGATATTTCAGCTTGATACCTCCAATCATTTCTGAGAAAAAGGGTCTTGACAGACAGACGGACGGACAACAAAGTCATCCTATAAGGGTTCCGTTTTTTCCTTTCGAGGTACGGAACCCTGAAAATTAAAATAATTAAACAGTTTTTAAAATAATCAACATTTCAGCAATTTCTTGTTAAAAGTCTTTTAAGGACATAACTATTTCTTGTTTTTTTTTTATCTTAACAAAATTTAAATATTCTATATATATGTGTAGCATCAGGGCTGGCCGATAGATGTAAACCATCGGGAAGTCAGGATGTATGTAGCCCTTAGGTTAAGACATCGTGTGTGGGCAGGTCGGTGGGTCACATCATCACATCATCAGCCTATTAATGTTCCCACTGCTGGGATACAGGCCTCCTCTCTGTGAGAGGGAATGGGCCGTAATCCACCACGCGGGCCCAGTGCGGGTTGGTGGATGTCACAATGTCTTCGAATTTATGGTTCTAGGACATGCCGGTTTCCTCACGATGTTTTCCTTCACCGTTTTGAGAGCAGTGGTGATGAAATAATTTACACAAAGTAAAGCGCCTGCCTGGGCTCGAACCCACGACCTACAACTTGTAAGTCGCGGCCGATACCACTGGGCCACCACTGCTGTCGGTGGGTACAATCTTGAAAATGAAATCACACAAATTATTCGATACACTGGGTTTATTCAAATGTTCACAGTTACAATCTTGCTTACTAATATTACGGATCGACACTGATTCTACGACGTGTACGCTCTAAGGCTGTCAGTACTCAACTGCCATATTCTGCTGTCCCCACTACGCAAGCGGTTAGAAAAAGCGCGGCAATGCGTAGCTGTTCTTGATTTGCCGCCTGGGGGCGTGCTTGTGCTTTGTTTTGACGTCCGTACTATTGACTAAACCCGACACGGCCATCCTGCAAGACAGGCGTCCTCGTCTGTTCCTCATTGTCAGGTTTTAACAGTGTATCGAATCATGTGGAAATCCTCATGGATGTACTCAGCCCTTTGGGAAAGCTGAGGGGGACTCCTACTGACTAAAACTGTAGGCCGTAATTCCTCTTGAGAGGCAAGCGTGGAACACAGCACGTCACCTTTTCGAGCGTCTCTCAGGTGACAGACTCCCCAAATCTATCACCCGCAGGCATCACTTTCTTGTCCTTGCTCCATGACATCTCATGTCGTGTTGCGCCACACGTCCTCTTAGTCCACTCCGTCCTGCCAATCACCCATCATACAAGGGATGTCTTTCTGCAAAATACAAAATTTCCAAACAGTATTCGCTCGTATAATCCTGACTCATACTCTAAGTGAGTGAGGAAACATTTTGAAACAATCAAACCTAATCATTTAAATCTCTCTGTTCACTATTGCAACTATTTACGAGTAATTCTAATTTAAATTTAAAGAAAATAGCATTTTAATCATCGATCTGGTACCTAAAAACACCTAATCTTCGTGATTACAAAGTCCAAGTACCACTGATGGTCATTTATGTCACATCAAATGAAACAAAAGAAACAAGACACTAGGTATCTTAATCACGATCTTTAGCTATCACACAGCTCCCCTAGCTATCTCATAGCTCTCTTAGCAATCACATTTGCTCTGCTCGCATATCCCCACGATGTCGAGTCAACTCAACTCTCTGAACTCAGAACCTTTACACTGAGATTTTGTCTGTTCTATGTTACGTAAATTCATCATCTATTTCACCTACAATCTCAATTGGTACTTGAGCTTTGTGTATCTTCCTAACATGATCTACGCATAGTACCTAATCAAAATTAGAAAAGCTAAAATTATTTCAGTTTTCGTAATGAGGGTTTGACGATTCGAACGTCATCAACGATAACATGGTGACCTCACCTCTCGAGTGACTACGCGAGTTTACTTTTTTAGGGTTCCGTACCCAAAGGGTAAAAACGGAATCCTATTACTAAGACTCCGCGGTCCGTCTGTCTGTCTGTCTGTTTACCTGCCACCAGGCTGTATCTCATGAACCGTGATAGCTAGACAGTTGAAACTTTCATAGATGATGTATTTCTGTTGCCGCTATAACAACCAATACCAAAAACAGAATAAATATTTTTTTAAGTTGGGCTCCCGTACAACAAACGTGATTTTTTTGCCGTTTTTTTGTGATAATGGTACGGAACCCTTCGTGCGCGACTCCGACTCGCACTTGGCCGATTTTTTTAACCTCATAACGCAACAGGAACAGGCCTACAGTTGCCCTAAAGACCACAGGCCAACACTTGCCACACAGGCCAACAGTTGCCACACAACGCTCAGTTACTCCTGACCAAACTAGATTATTGGTTTTGTGAAAATAGGAACATTTCAGAACTCTACTTTTTAACTAAATCATTACCCTGGGCCATGTACCACTAGTCGCTCCAAACAAACTTTAAAACTTATTCTGCAGGAAAAACTGCCAAGCTTACAGAAACCCTCGAGTTAAACCTCTAATGCATCTCTCGAGACCCCGACCTCTGCCAGAATCCACTGGTACGGTCAAACATAATACGACTGATAGACTCAATTACTCGACTTGCTCATCATCATTCAAATCCTTTTAACATCAACATCGGCTGGTACATGACCCACTGGCATCTTCCCTAACCTACAGTGTGCGTACTTGTAGGTTCTAAGTGTACCTATTTAAAGCTTCCGGTGTATAACGATCACCGTTCTGTCATAATCAACAATCGCGGACTTAATACAGGGCCTATTTAGTTTTCGTATTAGAGTTACCCACACAACACTATTTATTAGAAAAAAAAAGGTCAGACGATCAACAAGTTCAACAACTATACAAAGTAATAGTAACAATGCTGTTACGGTTTGTTATAATTCAAAAGCAATGCTTACTCAACTCATGAAACCTTCATTGTGAGTTGTGCACCAACACAAGCCAGAATCGTATCTACCAACGATTCTCTACATATCTGCCACCACATATGCTACAACACATGAGGGGTCCTGTGCATCAACACAAGCCAAAATCGTATCTACCAACGATTCTTTACATATCAGCCGCCACATATGATACAACACATGAGAGGCTCTGTGCACCAACGCAGACAAGAATCGCACCAACGATTCTCAAAAATCTAGCGCAATATGTGCTACAACACATGAAGTGCTCTGTGCACCAACACAGACAGAAATCGCACCAATGATTCCTTGTAGACCCATCGCCACATGTTACTCATGAGGTGCGGTCAAAAGTTTCGAGTATCAGTGTACAAGCCATTCTTAATCAGATTTGGTCTCACTAACACTGTCATCAACTATGAAGTCTAATTCTCAAGGAACTTGGCACAAGATTCGCGCTTTTAACTCAATGATCATGGAACAAACTGACTGTTAATAAAAGGGAAACAACTAACCCTGATAATATTAAGGAGCTTCACGAATAAACTCTGATCAATATCATTAAAATCAGATTATCAACAGTAACCCTTTACTATCGCTCACTAACTCAGTTGTTATGTAAGGAAAACGATCGCGAGATCTACTGCTATCATAATATTACTTTGAAAATAAGCAAGTGATTTCAGATCTGAAGACGGTGGTTGTAAATCGTTACGCAACCTAAGATTTGTTCTGAATACACGCAAATAACCAGTATCGTTATTATGACCTGACATGGGCCATACCGTAAACAAAACAAGGATTTTGAATAATAAACGCACGTTTCTATTGTCATAACAAATTGAAAACGACTCACCAGATTGACATAAAGATCCGTGTGTATGGATATTTCCACACGTCCACACGCGTCTCCTTGACCTGTCTAGCTCCTTGGTTGTTGTGAGCCTCCATACTGTTCCGTTCCGGACTGGTTTTTCATTATTCAAGACTGAGGTTAGTCGCAGAAACGGACCACAACTTTTCCATCTGACACCGCAATTTCTTTAGCAAAAATGTAACCGCCATTTTCACTAGCATTGTTTTTACGTGTAATTTCATTAGCACGACTGAATCCCACTTCTGATATCGCATCGAGGCTGGCCGATAGATGTGAACCATCGGGAAGTCAGGATGTATTCCCTTAAGTTAGACAGACATCGTGTGTGGGCAGGTCGGTGGGTACAATCGTGAAAATGAAATCACACAAATTATTCGATACACTGGGTTTATTCAAATATTCACAGTTACAATCTTGCTTACTAATATTACTTTTTACAAAAAAATACTACCGACTTCCAAATAAGAAAACTACAAAGTGAAAAATAACTTTACTTTTGGAAGTCGGTGTCTTCGGTAGCTTCCAATTTTTTGAGTTATGGACACCGACTTCCAAAAGTAAAGTTATTTTTCACTTTGTAGTTTTCTTATTTGGATGTCGGTAGTATTTTTTTGTAAAACGTTTTTTATTTTTCACTTTTTAGTTGTACCTACCTAATAGGCAAGTAGTTTAGTTAGGTACCTATACTCACAGAATAGATTTCCTGAATATCATGAAACTGAACATAACCGGTGAGATGAGAGATCTGCGTACCCCTTTAGAGCGTACTGGCGTGATGTTATGTCATGGAATGGTATAAACAATAAACCGACATGCGATTGCAGCAACCCCGAATGATTTGCCGTTATTTATTAAAGAGTTCTGTCGTATATCTCCGAAGTTCTTCATCAGATCTTCACCAATTTAAAATTGGACCAATTTCGAAACATAGTCTATCAAACAAAAAAAGAATTTTCAAAATTGGTCCACAATTGACGGAGATATCGATGAACATACATAAAAAAAAAAAAAAAAACATACAAGAACTCGAACATAGAACCTCCTCCTTTTTGTTGGTAAGTCGGTTAAAAAGACGTAAACAAGAAGAAAATAAAAACTTTTTACAAAAAAATACTAACTACCGACTTCCAAATAAGAAAACTACAAAGTGAAAAATAACTTTACTTTTGGAAGTCGGTGTCTTTGGTAGCTTCCAATTTTTTGAGTTATGGACACCGACTTCCAAAAGTAAAGTTATTTTTCACTTTGTAGTTTTCTTATTTGGAAGTCGGTAGTATTTTTTTGTAAAAAGTTTTTATTTTCTTCTTGTTTACGTCTTTTCTTGTTTAAAATCGTTTGGCATACACTCATTTATCATACATTTAAACTCATAATTTTGTAAGTCAGAATCATCTTAAGGCATAAATTTCATATCGATAGTCATTAAAAGGCAGAACCATCATATCGCAGAAAGTTCACAGTCAGAATCGTCTTTTGGCATAAATTTCATATCTATATTAATTGAAATACTCATCTATCACATTACAGATAATTCATAGTTAGAGTAATTTTGTATTTTTTACCATAGTAACAGATTGATTAAACACAATTATTTTTGTGTTTTAATTCTCTGTATGAAGAATGCAAACATGCAAATAAGCATACACATATACAAACATGCATGCAGCTAGCATGCAGCATTCAAACAAGCATACACCATGCATGCAGCAAGCATGCAGCATGCAAACAAGCATACACCATGCATGCAGCAAGCATGCAGCATGCAAACAACCATACATCATGCATGCAGCAAGCATGCAGCATTCAAATAAGCATACACCATGCATGCAGCAAGCATGCAAAATGCAAGCAAGCATGCAAGAGAGCATGCAGCAAGCATGCAAGCAAGAATGCAAGTGAGCATGCAGCATGCAGCATGCATGGTTTCTGCCACGGCTCTGGCGCTGCGGGGCTCCGGCGGTCCCACGCGAGCTTATCGTCGCAGATGGTTCTAACGCTCACCACCGCAGCTTCGGCTTGCTGGCCGGATTCACCGGCCAGCCTCAGCCGCGGCGGCGACCGTTATTAAACCACCTAAGTTCGCAGGCCGCCTCGCCCCTCCGCGCCTACGCGGGCTTGAATTACTCTCTAGGGGTAGGGCAGACAAGACTACGTGGAGTGGCGGTTTTGCAGCGATTCGTTGCTGTCACTTACTTTTATAACACAACATATTAACTTTTTAAGACAGTATTTCAATTTTAATTTAAGGTTAAAAATGCTATTTTATAGAAATGCCCAATAAATTTATTCCAAATTAATTTCTGCCATCTTCATAATATGCTGAGTGAAATTATGCCAAATAAAATTCTGCCATCTTAAAAGTAAGCCATTGTAAATTCAAACTTACAAACATTCGGCCAAACAATAATTATATTAAATCACTAGTTGACCCGGCAAACTTTGTTTTGCCATAAAAACACCAAACATTTATCTACCCTACCTACCCTACCCTACCCTACCCGACCCTACACTACCCTACACTACCCTACACTACCCTACACTACCCTACACTACCCTACCCTACCCTACCCTACACTACCCTACCCTACCCTACCCTACACTACCCTACCCTACCCTACACTACCCTACCCTACCCTACGCTACACTACCCTACGCTACACTACCCTATCCTACACTACTCTACCCTACACTACCCTACACTACCCTACACTACCCTACCCTACCCTACCCTAGCCTACCCTACCCTACCCTACCCTACCCTACCCTACCCTACCCTACCCTACCCTACCCTACCCTACCCTACCTACCTACCTACACTACACTACTCTACCTACCTACCCTACCTACCTACCCTACCCTACCCTACCCGACCCTACACTACCCTACCCTACCCTACACTACCCTACCCTACGCTACACTACCCTATCCTACACTACTCTACCCAACACTACCCTACACTACCCTACCCTACACTACCCTACCCTACCCTACGCTACCCTACCCTACCCTACCCTACCCTACCTATCTACCTACCTACACTACACTACTCTACCTACCTACCCTATCCAACCAAACATTTTTTTTTTTTTTTTTTGCTTTTAAACCTTCCCTGTATTCTGTCGAACATAACAAAAAAAGAATTATTCAAATCGGTCCAGCCGTTCTCGAGTTTTAGCGAGACTAACGAACAGCAATTGATTTTTATATATATAGATTTTTATGTCTTAAGAATATTCGTTTAAAAAAGATTATGCCAAGTGTGTTATGCGAAATAAATTTCGGAGTATCAAGATCTGCCAGATAGAGGGAACCCTTATTATAGATAACGGGACCCATTGATAGTAAGCTTTTTCTTAATAATGCCGTTTTGTATCTACCTGTAAACATTAGATTTTTGTAATGCGATCTAACAGGTCCCGGACGTTTTATAATATCGTCCATTAGGGTAAAAAGGTGTATGTTTGTTCTAAAAAACATTGCAACTTCAAGTATATACAACGACGGAAAGGTGAGTAGAGACTTGAACACAGGTGCACAACTGTCGGTATTTTTAAGACTAGTAATCGATCTTATGTAACGTTTTTGGGCTTGGAATATCCTCTCCCTCTCAGTACAGTTACCCCAGAATATAACTCCGAATCTCAAAACTGACGCAACTAGACCATGATAAGCTTCCAGCACGGTGCGAATGCTAACTTTTTTGCCAGGTTATAAAGTACGTACGCTGACTTGCTTAACCTTTTACATACATCCTCCGAATGCGATTTCCAGGTAATTTTTTTATCAATTAGAATACCAAGAAATTTTGTGACATTTGTCGAGTCTACTTTTTGTCTATTGAATTCAATATTAAAATTTTCAGCTTCTAGACGCTGATGAAAATATAATTATATAATATTTTTTTGTATATTTAATATTGGATTATTTCCATTCAGCCAATTTATTATGTTTTTCAATGCATTATTAATGTCCGTTTCATAATTATTTTTAGTGCCGCATTTTACTATTGCCGTACTGTCGTCAGCAAATAAAACCAGAGGTTGTTGAATATGGCGAGGCAAGTCGTTAATGTATAATAGGAACAATAACGGTCCAAGTACACTACCCTGTGGAACGCCATACTTGACTTCCCTGAAGCCGGATAGATATTTATATGCTCGTTTATTTTTCACACATATCCTTGATATTTCTGTGTATTGCTTTCGATTAGTAAGGTATGACTTTATTAGATTTAAGACATTTCCTCTAACGCCGTAAGTGTAAAGTTTATTTATAAGAGCGTCATGGTTTATGTAATCGAATGCTTTCATCATATCAGTATATATGGCGCATACAGGTATTTTATAGTCCACACTTGGCATTAAGTTATTCAGTAGGTCGCCAATATATTGCCATATTAATATTTTTATTTTGTCGGAACCCCTTTTGCTCGTCACATAAGATATTATTTTTAGTTAAGAACTTATCAACTGTCTCGTAGATAATTTTTTCAAATTTTTTGGAAAACACTGGAATTAAGGCCACTGGCCTTTTATAATATCTGTATAATAAAATTAATACAATACTTTCAATATACCCTCTTCGTAAATCAATCTCTAAACGTACTGTATCTAAATGGCTGAAAACTCTTGATTATCATGCAACTGAAGGGCTGCTGATTCCTATCCGTTAACCCTCAACTCTACCCCCATTCACACCCTCAAACACTCGTATACCTACACTTACCCGCATATACTCTCACACAGTCACATACACCCACTCAAATACACCTACTTAGATACATTCACTCACATACACTTGTACACATATATAACTCATATTATATCCATGCTTGAATCAGCATTTTGGTTAATGTCATAAATTATGCATTGTAAACCTTGTCTTCATCACACATCTAGTTCATACTTGATCAATTACATACAAAGTCTAACTGTAAGAATTGGGGAGCCTGGTGACCCGTAACACAGGTATTCAATACCTTCTTCGGGCACCAGTCTCTCACAAATGTTTTCTTTTTTTATTGTATTAGTTTAAGCACTTTCTGTACCTTCCTGCAACATTTGTGATGAGAAAATAAATAAAAATTATTTAATTTATTTATTATTAGCCATGTCTTCCTTGCTATTTTTTATGGAGTGGTTTTACAATGACTTTTTTTAAGACTGGTGGGGAAGGTGCCTGAGCTAATACTTGTATTCATGATGTGACTTAAAGGAACAGCAATTATATCAGACACAAATTTTACCACAGAAGTGGTTACACCGTCATAGCCATGACTTTTTAAATTTTTTAATGTTCTTATGGCTCTAGCTGTATCCTGTGGAACTACTGTCGGCATGAACATCGAGTTCGGGCTATTGGCTATTCTAGTGATACTATCTGATTCTGTTTTTCCGTTTGATACATCTTGTACTTGGTCTAGAAATAAATTATTGAAAGATTTAGCAATTTCTTGAGGGTCTTTAATTATATAATGAAAAGAAAGGCAATATAAGTGTGTCAAGATCGGAGACAATTCAGGCGCACAGGTTTTAAGCACAATTGGTTTGTTGAACCATTTTTTTTTTGTAATAAATGGAAAGATCGTATATAAGTTTTCATACAAAACTATTTTTAGTTTTTTTTTCGCTGTAATTACAAAGTTATATCAAATTGAAAAGATTTTGTTGAATCCAGAACCGAAAACACCTCGACAGTTCCCGAACAAAACCCGAGCCCATGTGACGTCACAACGTTCATTTCGACTCATTGTAGCACATAGCTGATATACTGTTTTGACACCGATTCTATCTTGTTATTATCGTGAATATATTGATGAAAATCAATTCATAGATCAAAAACATTAAACCATAAAAGTTATCGTTCTTGCTGCATACCATTATGTTCGAATATTACAAAAAAAAACCTTTATATGAGCATCGCGCAATAGCCAAGTACCTAGCAATCTGTACTAAAATTTTGAGAAATGGTCTATGTCTAACTAGATTCCAATTAGAATGTGTTGATTATGTTGTTATCTTGTTCTAATTTAATATTAGCACAGGTATTAGATTCGTATTAATCTCTTACTTTGATCATTAAAGACTGAGAAAAGTATTTTTTTATGGGAACTTTCGCGCAAAGGTGACATTGTTGTATAATTACGTAAATTGAAAACATGATTTTTGTTTATGAAGATATATTCATTATTTTATTCTGAAATGACAGATACAGGCGTAAAACTAATATTTCTGTTTAAATTGTGATAATCGGTCGACGCATTTAAGAGATATTTACTAAAGAATAAGTGGAAGAAATATCTACCAAGTTAATATTTTCACGTTTTTGTTTTACAAAGATTTTTATTGTTAGCGAATATATAATATAGATATTAGTGTTTAATATTATTAAGAGATATGTAAATAATAGAAATTACCCAAAATTTTTAAGGATTTTGTGCAAAAAGTAAATAAAAATAAAGGCGCCACATATTTCGGGTTATATCATATTTAGTGGTATCTAATGAAGTTTTTTGATATCAAAAGTCGAAGTTTCGCGCCAATCGTGTTTGTTAACTTTTTATTTTACACCAATATTACTTACCCATAAGTGAAAACGATTACGTTATGACAATTATGTTTCTAAATGTACCTGGTAAACAACTATAACTACTTTATTTCATAAAATACTAAATCTACTACTATTACTATTTATGCTCAAAATTTTCCAAATCGTCGATCAGGTGGGTTAATTATCGAAATTAGCCTATATGAATCCTTTATATTTACATAAACACATGAGTAAATAAAATTTGCTGTTTTAAATAATATTTTTGCACAATTTTTCGGATATTTTTAGTCAATTCACGTGTAGTTGGCATTGTATCGTAAAATTCCTTGAACGTTATGACGTCACCAATATGGCGACCAATCGTGGCCCGTTTGTAGTCACTTGGTTCTTTCTAAAATTTTATCGATTTTCAATTGCTTATAATAAATTGAAAAAAAATATTTAAGAGTTTTTTGAAATGACAATATTATTTATGATATGTAAAGTTTCGAAATACATAAAAAAAAATGTATTTTTTTTTTAATTTAACAACCCAATTGCTGGTATCCCGTCAGGGCTTCTCGCTTTATTCACTTGGCTACGCATTACTCAGTCCTTTTGATGGATGCGAATGTCCAACATACTCGTCACACATCCATCAGCAGAAGGAGTAGGCGGCGCGCCATCAGAATTCAGATGCGAAGATTAACAAAAGAAGATTACAAAAGGAAGATAAACAAGTTTGCCTTCTCCTCAGCGGAGTAGACCTAGTAGACCTACCCAGGGACCAGAACTCTTTGCCACCCGCTGGGTATGAAGCAAGTATGTTTCTGATTCTGCTAATGTCGTCAAACCGCATCACCTTTTTGCAGGACTTGGCAGCCGTGTTTAAGGATCTCTTCATCTGACTCACTTCATTTGCCTTGTGCGTTCGAGCGTCGACCCATTACTGGTAGGCCTTGTGTTTAACCGGGTTAGCGTGTTTACACTCGGCTCCAAACCATGGTCGGTCGACGTTAGACATTGCTACGACAGAGATTGGATTGCCATACCCGCCGGGTGCCTCTTGGGCTGGGATCGACG
The DNA here is from genome assembly GCA_949775005.1 of Orthosia gothica. Taxonomy (NCBI): domain Eukaryota; kingdom Metazoa; phylum Arthropoda; class Insecta; order Lepidoptera; family Noctuidae; genus Orthosia; species Orthosia gothica. Next base: position 456,269 of record OX459057.1, read on the forward strand.
GGGAGTTAGCGGACACAGAAATCACCAGACAATGGTTGGAACTACCCAAAGGTGAAGATATCGACACTGAGTATCGGTCTGGATATGTTGTCAGCATAAGGTCCAAGCAATTGGCTGTGAGCGAATCAACATCTGGCCCCCGGTACAGCTGGTTGAGATTTAGCGCTAGCGCAAGCTTCCAGCATGATCAGTGCACTGGTATGGGAAGAGCCACTCCTGGTGGTGGGCATTAAAGTCCCCCAGTAACACTAATGGGCGTGTAGTGACCTACACATTATATACAAGCATACGAGCACATCACACGTCCGGCCGGCAGCACAGCGCCGCGCAGCGTACCGAGTCACTAGACTAAGCGCGCCCGCGCCGCCGCTACAAACAAATGCGACACCATCAGCGGCCCGCGCCTGCGCTGGCAAGCTGTATCGAGAAGCGACAACATCCCATCGTCGATGAGAATCGGGCACTGAAGGCCGGGCGCCGACGGCCGAGCCGCCTGTATTTACATGTCGCACTGCGCAAGTTTGCTAAGTCATCCCCTGCCGGTACCCAACCACCGCTTCCACTATTCGTATGCTACCCTACTATGCTATATAAGCGATGTTTTATGAAAATAAATGTCATTTTGGTTCGTATACTTATTCGCCTTTCTGTCCAAGAAACCTCACACAGTTAGAAACCTCTAAAGCCGCAAGGTTACCGCTGCTGTGCCGCATCAGCCGCCTCACTGAGGTACTCTGTGAACCTGGTTGGACACAGGCATAGATAATCTTATCCAGCCCCGTGTCCACCAGAGCCTACAGCAATGAGAACCTGGAGTCTTCAAGGTTACGGAGACGCCGATAGCAAGTGTCGTCTCGGGCATACATGCATACACCCGCGCGTGGTTTGAAATTGTGCTCCAGGGTAAACCCTGGGTAGGATAAGTACGACACGTCTGACGGGCTTCCTATCTGCGTCTCCGTAAGGAAAAACAGTGATGGCTGTTCAGTCCCCAGGTGATGGTGGGCTGAGGTGAGATTGGAGTGCAGACCTCTAATATTAGTGAGGTGCACTTTGTGGGGGAGGGGGTGCAGCCGCTGTTTAACTCCAGTTTTCTTTTTATTATCTGCCATTTTTGTTAGAGTGAAAGGAGAGGAGAAGGAAATCAGATGGGGTTCCGAGCTACTAACCTACAGCCACGCACTGAAAGGACGTCATCATTGAGGCACTAGTCCAGAGACTGCGGGGACGCGGGGTCCCCCCCCCGGAGATGACCATCCGGCCCTCCCATCTGGTCGCCTACCAGCACAATGGTGCATGCTGGGACTTTTCGACAGTTGGCGGGGCAGCCTTTCTGTGGATAGCACACTACTTTTGCCCCCAACTACCTGCGGTCGGCCAGCGCACTATGGGACCAACCGGTATTTTCCATCTCAAAAATCGATAACTCTGTTGTTTTGTGATTTATCTCCTTGATTTTTTTTTCACGTATTTGTGAATATCTAGGCAATAAAAGAAATCAAACATCATCATTCTAAAAAAAATGTTTTTTCGGAAAAAAAAATGACAAAGATAAAGTTATACGAAATTTCATACAATTTTTACGAAATTTACATTGCTTCAAAATCACCTCTGGCGCAAAAAACGCGCAAGTTTTTTTTAAATCCTCATATTACTGAGTAGATAAGGTCTCTAATAGAGTAATTAACTTGACACCGGCTGCTTTCGGCAACAACGAAAACTCCAATTGAAATTAACAAAAACTAAATTTTCTTTACTTCACTAAAAAAATATTAAAAAATTAAATAAAAATATTTTTTTTACAAAAACTGAACGTGGTTGCAAAGTGTATATTCTAAGCTATCTAATGATGTATAACACTATAATTATGTGTTGAACTCCCTTAACGGTAATTTAATTGGCATGAAAATATTTATGCCCAATGTTTGAGGTTCATTTTATAAACGTAAAACTTTATATTTTTTTATATTTTGTAATTTATTCGTAAGTTTCATCTTTTGAGAGTATAAAACCATAAAACAATCTATGGATTTACGACTTTCGACAAAACCATTTTTGAGATGGAAAATACTGTTTGGTCCCATAGTGCAGCGGCGCACCATGCCTCGGACCCCGCTTCCCTCCGCGACTAGTTTCCCGATAAACCCAAAACAGCTTGAGTCAGGCTGCCTAGCGAGCATGGGCGTAGTCAAGACATTTGTGACAAGACATGATAAATTATGTCATGTCTTACAATTTGACTTAAATGCTAGCACGGGTCAAACGTGTGACATATTTTAAAGGCGCGACATGCCTTTTTTGTTGCTGCCCGGCGAGCACGGCATACTTTGACATGGCTTGAGTCACATATTTCATCGCAGTTTGGGCGATAAAGCCATTTCTGTCTTAAATACGAGCGCCGGCGGCGTGAGAAAATTTCCTGACGTTTATTTGGGACTCATCGGGTCATAATTGCTAATACGGGCGCACCCATTTTGTCAAAAATGTCACATTTTGACAGATGATTAATAAAAACCGGCTAAGTGCGAGTCAGACTCGCGCACGAAGGGTTCCGTACCATTATCACAAAAAACTGCAAAAAAAATCACGATTGTTGTATTTGTTGTTATAGCGGCAACAGAAATACATCATCTGTGAAAATTTCAACTGCCTAGCTATCACGGTTCATGAGATACAGCCTGGTGACAGACAGACGGACCGCGGAGTCTTAGTAATAGGGTTCCGTTTTTACCCTTTGGGTACGGAACCCTAAAAATGTATCACTTTCATTCGGAGGTGGTGATAAAATTTTATAGTTGAAAAATAGTAGATTTTACAACGAGTGCACAAAACGAAGCATTTTTATCCGAGACTATTAGCAATGTCGATGGCTGATAGTAATGTCGAGGATAAAATGGTTTTGTGGTCGAGTTATAAACTCTGCTTTTTTTTAAAATCTTACGACATTGATATTAGGCTTGGGCTGCCGACCTAAACAGCCTACTATTAAATTAATTTTGTATATATTTTTTAATTTACGGCTGTAACGTCCATTCTCTGTAAGAGTATGGAACGTGTGCTGAACAATAAGCTGCTGGCATACCTATTTTTTTTTTTTGTTTACGGGGGGAAACCTTCAAAAGGCGCCTGGAATTTTGGGGAAAGACCAGGGAGTGTGGGATTTTAAGCTCACTAAAACCACCCCGGTGATCACCATCAGCACGTAGAAGGGACCCCGTGACCTCTCAAAAGATCACCCCTAACAGGGCACATCCCTGGGGAGATAAATAATGCACCTCTCCTGAGCCTCGCAAGCTCCTGGCATACCTAGAAGAAAACGATATCCTCAGTGACCGCCAATACGGCTTCCGCCGAAATCGGTCAACAGGGGATCTTCTAGCGTATGCCATTCACGTCTGGAGTGAGGCCATCGAGAGGCATGGGGAAGCGCTTGCTGTCTCCCTTGACATCTCGAAGGCTTTCGTCAGGGTCTGGCATGAGAGCCTTATTGGTAAGCTTCCTTCCTTCAGTCTGCCTAGTGGTCTGTGTGACTGGATTGCTGAATTCCTGAGAGATCGGTCCATCCGAGTGGTTATCGATGGCTGCTCGTCCGGTCAGTTAGGTATTAACACTGGAGTCCCTCAGGGGTCGGCTACACTGATTTTGCTGCATATAAATGAACTTCTAAAACCCGGCATCTTTGGGTACGCAGACGACAGCACGGTTGCTGAGACATACGTGTCCGGCGCACGGGCTACCGGGCCTGAGATCCGGTCTCTCCGGGAAGCCATGGTTGAGCGCTTGAACCTGTCTTTGGAGGCAGTCTCCGAATGGGGCGATGTCAATCTAGTCAGTTTCAATGCTGCGAATACCCAGGCGTGACTTTTTTCCGCAAAAAAGAGCCTATTCCACCCGTCTCCATCTTTCCGTGGTGTAACCGTGCCGATAACGGACCATCTCGACCTTCTTGGTGTTACGTTAACATTGACCCTCAATATTGGTCCATTCATTGAGGCAAAGGCTCAGTAGACTGCAAAAAAGTTGGGGATCCTTGCAAGGGTGAGACGGTATTTCACACCTGAACAGCTGCTCAAATTGTATAAAGCGCCAGTTCGGTCATGCTTGGAGTACTGCTCTCACCTCTGGGACGGATCTGCCAAATATCAACTTGAGTCGATTGACAAACGGGCCAAGAGGCTTATTGGCAACGATGCACTGGTCGCCTCAAAGCTCCAGAGCCTTGAACAGTCTGTCGTTTTTTTATCGGTTACATTTCGGGGAGTGTGCGATGGAACTGCACAATTTGATTCCACCTAGCCCTTTCCATCACCGGACAACAAGACGTACGAAAATGCGACATCGGTACATGATGGCCATCCCACCCATACGTGCAAAGCGTTTTGCGAATACTTTCATTGTACGCACAGTTCAGGAGTGGAATTCCCTTCCAGAGTCTTTGTTTCCTGATAGCTACAACCTTGGGGTCTTTAAGTCAAGAGTGAATAGGTTACTTCTAGGCAAGCGTGCTTCACCGTCGACCACATCATCACTTACTGATTGTACAAATGGCACTGAATTGGTAGTAAAACATCTGGTATTATTCTTTAAGTCAAGTCTAAGCGGGTCTAAGGTGTTCTGAATCGATCGGCACAAGTCGGTTGCACTTTTTTTCATAAATCAAACCCGCCTCAGAAAATTGTCTTCCTTATCCTTGCATAGTATAAAGCAAAGTCGCTTCACACAGTCTGTCTGTCCCTATGTATGCTTCGATCTTTAAAACTACGGACGGAAAGGATTTTGATGCGGTTTATTTAAATAAATAGAGTTATTCAAGAGGAAGGTTTACATGTATAATACACGCGGGCGAAGCCGACTGGCAGAAGCTAGTTCTTAATAAACAGAGCTTGCTGGTGTGATTATGTATAGTTTAGCAAGCTAACTTACCTAATAGAATCTATATTTATAAAAGCGAAAGTTGACTGACTGACTGACTGACTGACTGATCAATCAACGCACAGCCAAAACTGCTTAGCCTTCAAGCATGATATTTGGCAGAAAGGTTCCTCAAGTGACGTAAGTGTGGACTAAGAAAGGATTTTTGGAAATTTCACCCCTAAGGGGGTAAAAAGGGGGTTTAAAGTTTGTATGAAAAATCTAATTCCTTCGACCAAAATTCTTGTAACTTAGCACAAATAGTATTCTTAGTAAATGATAAAGATAGACATTATTAGTTTTTCGAAACTACCCCCAAATAATGATTTAGGGGTTGTTGAAATTTGTATGGAAAATCTGATTTCTTGGGTCAATAAACTTGAAACTTGCCACAAATACTAACCTAAATGAATAATAAGGGTTGCTAATATTATTTTTAGAAACTAACCCCCAAAAGACGATTTAGGGGTGTTAAAGTTTTTTTGAAGAATCTTATTACTTCAGTTAATAAACTTGACATAAATACTAATCTAAATAAACAATAAAGACTTTCATTGTTAGTTTTTCGAAACTACCCCCAAAAGATGATTTAGGGGATGTTATTTTTTTTTTATTAATCTGATTTCTTGGGTGAATAAACATGAAACTTGACATAAATACCATCTTAAATAAACGATAAAGTTTGTGATTATTAGTTTTCTGCAACTACCCCCAAAAGACGATTTAGGAGGTATTACAGTGTTTTTGAAAAATCTGATTTCTTGGGTCAATAAACTTGAAATTTGCCACAACTACTAACCTAAATGAATAATAAAGATCGCTATTATTATTTTTTGAAACTACCCCCAAAAGAAGATTAAGGAGATGTTAGTTTTTTTGAAGAATCTGATTTCTTGGGTGAATAAACTTGAAACTTGGCATAAATACCATCCTAAATAAACAATAAAGGATTTCATTATTAGTTTTTTGCAACTACCCCCAAAAGACGATTTAGGAGGTATTACAGTGTTTTTGAAAAATCTGGTTTCTTGGGTCAATAAACTTGCCACAAATACTAACCTAAATGAATAATAAAGATCGCTATTATTATTTTTTGAAACTACCCCCAAAAGAAGATTAAGGGGATGTTAGTTTATTTGCAGAATCTGATTTCTTGGGTGAATAAACTTGAAACTTGGCATAAATACCATAATAAATAAACAATAAAGGATTTCATTATTAGTTTTTTGCAACTACCCCCAAAAGACGATTTAGGAGGTATTACAGTGTTTTTGAAAAATCTGGTTTCTTGGGTCAATAAACTTGCCACAAATACTAACCTAAATGAATAATAAAGATCGCTATTATTATTTTTTGAAACTACCCCCAAAAGAAGATTAAGGGGATGTTAGTTTTTTTGAAGAATCTGATTTCTTGGGTGAATAAACTTGAATCTTGGCATAAATACCATCCTAAATAAACAATAAAGGATGTCATTATTAGTTTTTTGCAACTACCCCCAAAAGACGATTTAGGAGGTATTACAGTGTTTTTGAAAAATCTGGTTTCTTGGGTCAATAAACTTGCCACAAATACTAACCTAAATGAATAATAAAGATTGCTGTTATTATTTTTTGAAACTACCCCCAAAAGACGATTTAGGGTATGTTAATTTTTTTTGAAGAATATTATTTCTTGGGTGAATAAACATGAAACTTGACATAAATACCATCCTAAATAAACAATAAAGGTTGTCATTGTTAGTTTTTTGCAACTACCCCCAAAAGACGGTTTAGGAGGTATTACAGTGTTTTTAATAAAAAAAAATCTTGGGTCAATTAACTTGCAACTAATATATTAACCTAAATGAATAATAAAGGTCCCTCTTATAATTTTTTGAAACTAATCCCAAAAGACGACTTAGAGGGTGTTAATTTTTTTGAAGAATCTGATTTCTTGGGTGAATAAACAATAAATTTGACATAAATACCATCCTAAATGAATTATAAAGGTTGCTATTATTATTTTTTGAAACTAACCCCAAAAGACGCTTTAGGGGAGGTTATTTTTTTTGAAGAATCTGATTTCTTGGGTCAATAAACATAAAAATTGACATAAATACGAACCTAAATAAACAATAAAGGATTTCAATAATTAGTTTTTCGAAACTACCCTTAAAATACGACTTCGGGGTGGTAAAGATTTTTGATTACTTTTACTGCACATAGCTTCTTTTTATGACGTTGGGGAGCACTTAGGAGGGTTTTTTGGAAATTCAACTTTTTAAAGAGTTAAAAGGGAGACATTTACGTGGGACACTCAGAAAGTTTTGCGAAACTAAAAAAAATTGTTCTATATGTACATATATTTTTATTAAATCTTTTCAAAGTACTTTCCACCAGCCTCTATACAAAGATTCATGCGCCTAAACCAGTTTTCAAAACACTTTTTCCAGTCCGCCGCAGACACCTCGTTTACAGCCTGCTCGAACGCAGCCAGCGCATCTTCCGGCGACGAAAATTGTATCCCTTTGAGCTGATTTTTTATTTTTGGGAATAAAAAGAAGTCACACGGTGCTAGATCAGGGCTGTAAGGAGGGTGACCCAGGAGTTTGACTGGCGTGCTGTCCAGGAAGTCCCTCGTTTTGAGTGCGGTGTGCGCAGGTGCATTGTCGTGGTGGAGCAGTAGCCCGCGGAGCCCTGTGTTTGGTCGCTTGTTGCTTATAACAGAGAAAACTTCTGGCAAACATTTGGTAGTATACCATTCGGCATTAATGCTTCTTTGATCCCGTAAGGGAATTGATACCAAGTGGCCAGTCAAATTAAAAAAGCTAGCGATCAAAATCTTACCCCCGCTTCTAGATCGCTTCACTTTGGTAGGCGTTGGCTCATTTTGAAACACCCAAACAGTCGACTGGCGCTTGGTTTCTGGGTCGTATTGATAAATCCAGGACTCATCACCTGTAACGATGTCGTAAACACGCCGAGACGAGCCTGCTTCAAATTTGTTAAGCATATCACGGCACCATTCCACCCGGGCCTGCTTCTGAGCATCGGTGAGGTTGTGCGGCACCCAGCGTGATACTATCCTCCTCACGCGAAGATGGCTGTGTAGAATCTCGTGAACGCTTCCCGATCCAATCTTCAATATGTGTTGAATCTCCTGATATGTAATTCGCCTATTGTCTTGGATTAAATTTTTCACTGCTAGCACGTTTTCTTCGGTAACAGCCGTCAAAGGGCGACCGCTTCTTTCGTCATCCCCCAAAGTTGGTCGACCGCGCTTGAATTCGTTATACCAACGATACACGGTTGCCTTGGAAGGGCCTTCATCCATGAATGCCATTTGAAGTCTATCGTACGATTCATCCGGTTTCAGGCGACACTTGAAATCGTATAAAATCATAGCTCTAAAATGTTCCCGGCGCAGATCCATATTTCAGTGAGACACAATACTTTGAATTAACTCGCAAAAAATGTGGAGGGAAATTTTGAAATTGGAACTTACTTATTTTTACTTATAAATAATCATATTTTCGAAAAACATTATAACTGGCCAGTCTCCCATATATAAAAACTTTTTTTCGCAATACTTTCTGAGGGGCCTGGTATTTGTATAAAAATCTTATTCCTTTGGCAAAATAATAAAGGATGGCATCATTAGTTTTTCGGATTTACCCCCAGAAGACGATTTAGGGGGCAAAGTTTCTTTGAAGAATCAAATGGCACTAGGATGGGGACCTCTACATCGATTTGGAACTACCGAACTGGACCGTTTGTCTCAGGTTTAATAGCAGCTTATTTTTGGTTGCCATCACACGAACGAAGTCGCGGGCGGAGTTAATATTATAAATGTGAAAGTGACTCTGTCTGTCTCTCTCTCCACCTTTTCACGCTTAAACCGTTGAACCGATTTAGATGCAATTTGGTTCGGAGATATTTTGAGACGCTGGGCAGGACATAGCATAGTTTTTATCCCGGAAATCTTACTTAAGGGGGTGGAAAGAGAGGTAGAAGTTTGTATGGAAAACCCACAATATTATGCTGCGATATAAAAAATAAGCTATTCGAATTACTAATGCTTCGCAGACGAAGTCGCGGGCAACAGCTAGTAGAATATAATAGTTCTTTATTTGCACAGAAAGTAGGTACAAGTTACAGATGTTAAGTTTTAATGTAATGATCCTTATACTAACTACCTTAACTAAGGCATGCAAACAGTTTTAGCTATAATAATAAAACCACATTTAATATATATTATTAAAACATTCAATTAAATCAATACAAGTTTACCATGTCAAGATGAAATTCAGTAAATAATTTTAGTTATGCAATATAAAACAAAATGTCAATTTTAATAAAATGGGATTACAAATTCGTCAAGTTCCAGGTCAATACAGTTAAACAAAAAAAAAAAACAAATATTAAAAGATAGTTAAATATAAGTCAGAAAAACAGAGATGTCATCATACCAATTTAAATTCTTATCGGTCAGAAATTCGCTTATTGAGTAATAACATTTACTAATTAATAGATCTGTCAATTTTTTTTTGAAAAGTAGAAATGTCTATTTTTTTATTACATCGGGTATTTTATTAAAAATTATCGGACCCATACATAAAATACTTTTCTTTAATAGGGCGGAATATAATCGGAACCACTAACAATTAGCAAATTTTTGTACTGACTCCTGATTGGCCGGTTTCTATTTTCGAACACCTTATTAAATAGATGCATATTTGATTTTACAAAAACAGCCACCTCGAGAATATAAAGTGATGGGCATGTTAGTAATTTTAGGGACTTAAATACAGGTACGCAGCTATCTGTTACTATTAAATTGCACATAGCCCTTATACAGCGTTTATAAGCCTTAAACACCTGTTCTCTCAGACTACAATTGCCCCAAAATATTATGCCTAAAATGGGGCATTGATTCTTATTGGTACTAAAAGCCCACCATTTGGTAGCCCAGTAGCAACCGACACAAAAAAAAGTTAATAAAAAAAATCAAAAACCCGACAAAAAGAAGTATACAAGAAGAAAATCATGCTATGCAGTCGGAGGATACATATTCGCGAGCTGGCCGACCAAAACCAGATGTATCCTCCAACTGCACAGCATGATTTTCTTCTTAAATTTGCAACCATTTAAGCACAACCGCAGCACTATAATTTTTATAGAGCTGCATCCGATTCCGGATAGACTGGAAGCCAACTCCAACATGATTGGGAAAAGGCGAGACACATTGATCCATGAAGCAACTTAGTTCTTTATTGTATTTTTTATTTGTTTGCCAGGATTTACTCCCGCTGCACGGCTGGTGGAGCAATGCGGAGCGCGTCCGTGACAGCCCCGACATCCAGGTAGTGTACCTGCCGGCGTTGCTCCCGAGAGAAGCGCAGCTCGCTTCCGACAAGCCTACAGATGATGTCCCGCTGCCCTACAGCTTCGACGCCTTTGGAAGGTACCACTACAAAATTTATGCTATTCGATAATCAAATTGTCAAAGTCAAAACCAGTTATTTGCATTAAATGCGCTAAAAATTGTTGTATTTAAATAAATTCAGATGAAATTATGATTTTAACTCTATTGTTCTGCCTTGATATGCATGCTTGCCGGAAAATAAGAGGAAATGCCTAAACAACAGACAAGCAGCCTCTTTTTCCTTAGTCAGGTACTGGATAAATTACAGGCCACGATCCAGACCAGCCCCATCCACTTATTTTACAAGTCTATATAGATACGTATCTACGCGACCACGCGAAACGTGCTTGTTGAATGTCGACGCCTATTGAAGAAAAACTGGTTTCATTGAGTGTGCCGGCTGACTGACCTTGAGATAGCCTTATTGTTTAAAGTAGATTTGTTCGTGCGATCAATCAATCTTGTCGTATGGGAGGAAGTGTATGTAAATCCATTGAAGCATTAGGTGGCTAAGTGATTAGATCTAAATCGGGGTTTCCCAAAAAACTAAATCAATATTGTGTGTCTAAGCTTATTATTTATTTTTAGAAATTTTGAGCTACAGTTGGTACCCAATCGTCGTCTGGTTTCTCCTGAATTTCGAGTGTGGTCCGACGAGGGCCAGGAGGCCACTCTGTCGGCCGTGGACCCCACGTGCCACTTCCAGCACTCTGGACCCAATGCTGTCGCAGCATTCTCGGCTTGCAGGGATCACGCTCTTGTAAGTACATACATATTTGTTAGATCTGGTATACCCTTCGAACCGTTATAAATGCTTTAATCTGTGCATCACTCTGCCTCTTCACTCGAATATAGCATAATTTTCACTGGCTTTTATGTTTATTTTTTTGTTAAACTGATCTATAATCCCTGGTTCAGAATAGATTTAGATATATCAGCTTGTTAACTGTAGTATGAATAGATACAACAAACACTACATGGCCAATGTACTCCAACACGTGTCCCTCAGGAGCACCCTGAGGGACACGTGTTGGAATCCAGAATTTAGTGAAGTACTTTTTTTATTTCATAGTCAGAAGCTTATGTTACATTGTTTTCCTTTTACATAAACCGTTACCTATCTTTACGCTCTATCAGTGCCGTTTCGTAAGTGATACCGGAGCTACTGTGCTCGGAAGTCTATCCTTACACTATGGCTAAAGAAGGAATTCTAAAACAAAAACATTGATAGATCTAGCGTTAAAACTGTTGTGATTACAAATAGCTGATTAAATGCATGCGTTATCGTTTGTTTCCTATTTTCTTCAGCACGGTTTGATTGTTGTGGACAACTCCACCTACGAAGTGCGACCCTTGCCCCTGGGCAGTGGGCGGGCGGAGAACGGTAGCGGCCGCACGGCGCATGTGATCCGCCGCGCACCGCCGCCCGCGCCGCCCGGCGACGACGCGCGTCCGCTGCGCCCGCGCGTGCGCCGGCCTCGCGCCTACCCTCCGCGACACAAGCCAGGCCCACCCAACTATACCATCGAGATTGCCTTGTTCCTAGACGAAGCTGCCTACAAAATTTTCTACCCTTACCTCAACTATAGCGAGTCAGATCTACGTGATATGCTGTTAGCATACATTAATGGTGTAAGTTCCGACATTTGCATTATGTTCATGCGTGGTACTGTGTAAATTATTAAAGTTCTATGTACTCTATAAAATCACCTTAAAATAAAGCTACTGTCAAATGTTTTTTTTTTCATTTTCCAGGTGCAAGCTCTGTACCAGCACTCTTCTCTGGGCACTCACATCCAGTTGTCTCTGGTGCGTTTGACGCTACTGCGCTCGCAGCCATCATCTCTACCCGCGCACGCCGAGCGAGGACGTCTCCTTGACACCTTCTGTGCCTACCAACGATCGCTGAATGTAGACGATGACGACGATCCTCAGCATTGGGACATGGCACTGCTGCTCTCGGGGTAACTATAGACAAAAACCTGTAGCTGAGTGAGTTGGAATTATTGATTTTCTTAAAAGCACTAATGAGTGTTTAAATGCAAACATTTAAAAGACAATGCAATGTAGAAGTGTTTGAGCTAATTATTAAAACCGTTATTAGCCTACTTACTGCAGTAAAAACCTGGTGAGTCTGCTATTGTATTTAAATATAAATTAAACATGCGTGCATCACTGAAAACGTGTAAATATGAACTCACGATTTAAAATGTTTTGTGGTTTGGTTTGTGGTTTTGGACGCGAATCACGATCCACTGATATTTTGCAAAAATCTTGATGATTCACTCTTTGCAAAAAAAGTAACTTCTTTAAATATTGTGAAATACCAACAGACTTCGAAAAGCAAAATTATCATTGTTGGTGTAAGGTTTTAAGTCAACAGGCAGATTCTTGTCACATTCCGTTGGGGTTGTTGCCATTATTTAGGGTTGATTGGTTCTTTTTTTGTCATTGTACCAAATCATGACGTCTAAAGATAAAGCGGCCTCTTTTATTTTTCCAGGCTGGACTTCTACTCGGAAGAAGGCGGTCGTCGGAACGGGGTGACGATGGGCCTGGCGCCGGTGGGTGGCGTGTGCTTGCCGGCGCACGCCTGCGTGGTCTCCGAGTTCGGCACGTCCGACCTGCTCGGCCGCCCCTACCCTTCTGCTGGCTTCACCTCCGTTTATATCCTTGCGCACGAGATTGGACACAAGTCTGTCATAACTCGTTTACTTTTCTACTGTTCCCAAATCAGTCAAAGTTCCTGTTCATTTCCTGGCATAAACTTAACGTCTTCACATTATGATGGATGCTTACCACTATCCCATCCCCTTCAATCGTAGTAAGAGCGATTGGCAGATAACGCTTCTTAAACAGTCTAACGATGAGGTCATTAATTTGGAATCGATTCCGCTCCAATCGCATGTTGGTATGGTAATTATGCGGGCGTCGTAAAACTGTTTATTTCTAATTATTACGGATTTGTAATAAACGAAGCATGAAATTATACCTAGAGTTCCACTATGGTTATTTGGCATGACCAGCCAAGCTAAATAAGGCCAAAAGAGGACACATTCTCATGACGTTATTTTTTCCCGTTTGATTTTATCGTTTCACTAGACTATTCTCAATGAAGTACTGTCAATAAATAATTCGGTTTAATTTTGTTCTTCCAGCCTGGGCATGCACCACGACGGCACGGGCAACAACTGCGCTCGCGACGGCTACATCATGTCCCCGTCGCGAGGCACCAACGGCGAGGCCTCTTGGTCAACATGCAGTGCTCGAGTTGTGGCTGATTTGCAGTATAGTTCCTTTACCTTCTGTTTATTATATACCTTCATTAATACAAAGGCTGTCATGGATGACTGGTGGATGTTTAACCACTTTCAAGTAAAATTGATTTTCGATGTTTGCAGTTTCATGCCCACAATATTTCTTATACCTATTAAAACCTTACCTTATAAAATATTTCTTATACCTATTCCATGAATCTATTTGAGTTAACGTCCGATCCGTCGATGAATTTGGAACCTATTGAAAGCAAAAAGAAATGGGTTACCTGTCCTGTTCTAAACAACATTTCAAAATGTCCACGTATAAAACCCATCAATTGAACGTGATTGCTGTGCCTAACGTAAATATTGCGCAAACTGCCACCATTTTTATTTAAGGTGTTACATACGTTAAATCGGTATGCACATTGTTTGTTCGTTTTGTAATTATGTCTACTGTTTAAAGTTAATGATAATTTGGATGCTATTCACATTGACACAGAAATTGACAGGATGCGAATAGATATAAACTGTTTACGTCCTAGCTAGACTATCCTGCATTTTTATTAAATTTATTTAAATTCTAATTTTTATTTAAACTCGTCGGAATCCACACACCGATTAAATAAATAGACATGTAAATTGTTAAAACCTAAATTGTCTTCATCATTTGTGTGTAGATGGGCGACCTGCTTGTTTGATGGTTCCGATGACTTAGATGCGCCTAGTGAACTGCAGCATGAAAGATTCGGCGGAGCACCAGGGACTATCTGGAGTGCTAAGAAGCAATGTGAGGTGAGTAACGGCACATTGGTCATTAAAAAATTAAGTAGTTAAATGTTTCTATGCTTTAATTACACTTTTGGCAAAACGCTAGGAGGTATGGCTATTAGATAGTTGAAGTTAAATAGTTTAACAGTCTGAGTCTAAATATGTCTCTTGCTACGAACATGTTCGAAACTGATTAATGATGATGTTTTCATGTGCAAGATCCTGCTGCGTGACGCTGATGCGGCGCCGTCTCCCAGCGGTCCGGCGGGCGAGCACTGTGCTCAGCTGGCGTGCCGCACGCCTCACCGAGCAGGATACTACTACGCTGGGCCAGCACTGCCCGGCACGCCCTGTGGAATGCATATGGTCAGATCTTTGTCTTAATACATGTAGGATGCTAATTAGTTAATTTACGCGACGAATAGCGAAAAGGCTACAATCTGAAATTAAAGTAAAATATTGTTTTTAAAATGGTGCCCAGCGTGGTTCTAAAGTGTTTTGCAGACCGTTGGGCGCCAGTTAGGCAAATGGCGCCCAACTGGGTCACGATGGGCGCCATTTCAACGGTTGCCAATGTAATGCTCTACGATCAGTGTACTTACTTTATTAGCTAATAAATTGGAATTAAACTGTATTAATACGAGGGATCTATACATTAGATTCCATTTTTGGTCAATGTTTGTGTTTTTGGACTTTTTGATTTTTGGTCTTTATTTTATTAATTCCTGCAATAAATTCGACATCGATACTGTAAAATAACTGACCAAAGCTTCAGTGGTGTCAAGGAGGCGAGTGCGTTCCTGCGGCGGCTCTGCCAACTACGAGCACGCCTCCGCCGAAGCCTGGAAGTGCTGGCGATACCTTCGTGTCTGCCGGCTGGAGCCCGTGGAGAGAGGCCAGTTGCCAATCTGGTTGTTCCGAGAGAAGCCGAGGCTTCCGTGAACGACGACGAGTATGCACGAAGCCGTCGAGCGACGCTTGTGAAGGGGCGTCTTATGATGTTGTGCTCTGTGATGATACAAAGGTTCTCTAAAACATCTTTTTTTGATAAATATATTACATTAATGAAGACAAGAGACCGGCCAGGATAATTTCACGTAACAGATATGGCTTTTCGTTTCCGCCCAGGTTTGCGGTAAGAAGACTCGTGTTGGATCAAGTGAACTGGCATCACGAAAGTGTGCGGAGTATGCCGCTCTTCTGCCTGAGTTGGACCCTCGTGGTGGAGGCCTGCAGGCGCCGCATGACCCTAGTGAGTAATTCTTAAATAATAAATGTGTGCCTTAAAGCATTACCGGTTTGGTGTTCTGTACCGAATTTTACCTATGCTTTTTTATCTTTACCAGCTCGTATGTGGATGGGATGCGCCGTGTTCTGCCGACGAGGGTCGGGTGGAGGTTTCTACGCACCACGGGTCGAACTTAATGATGCTGGCAAAGACCCTTACTTCCCGGACGGCACCTGGTGTCACAACGATGGAAATCAAGACTACTACTGCTTGCAACATCACTGTCTGCCGGAGGTAAAATATTTCTTGTAATTAGAGAAGGAGAAAGATACGCGTGTGATCACTGCAGAACTGGGAAATTATACCTATTCATTTAAAACATTTTCCTACAGCGTTCAGATGGCAACAAGTTTATAGAAAAGCCATAATATGATTACGGCGCTACTACTTGGCCGACGAGGCGATAACGAAGACGGTAAAATTCCATTGTCCATGGTTTGTCCTAGCATTAATGCCGTTTAACGTTATATCTGATCTTGATCCTATAATATATATTTTAGTTCTTATAAGGTTCACCACGCCCTCATACGGTGAGTTAAGGTACCTAGCTACTCGAGACTGTAGGCACTATAGAGTGTAGCCGTAGAGTATCTTCGGAACAACTCTACTCGTAGTTTCTGCCTGTCGCAATAGATGGCGCTGCCGGTATCTCTCCACAAACATTTCCCTCCATTGTTTGATGTTTGAGATAAAATTTATAAGCTGTGTTATACGGAAATACGATATTGCCATAGCTTATCAGTACACAGATTTGGTTCCTGGATATTTTTATAGTATTATCTAATATTATTGGGCCAAGGTAGAAGCATTCCGTTGGCTTTTAGAATAAATAAACTAACTACGCAAAAAACTACGCATAAAAAGATAACTAATCGTATTGTAAAACAAATAAATTAACTGCGAAGCACTTCCGGTAAAGTCGTACCTACCCTCCTAACAGATCTTGGGTTTACTTTCCCTTGATTTTGAATTTAATCATCATCATCAGCCTTTTAATGTTGCCACAGTGACTGGGACACAGGCCTCCTCTCTGTGAGAGAGGGAATCCACCACGCGGCCCGTGGGCCCAGTGCGGGTTGGTGGATGACATCCATGGTATGTCTTCGAATTTTTGGTTCTAGGACGACCGATGCCTCCGGATTCCTGGTTTCCTCACGATGTTTTACTTTACCGTTTTTAGAGCAGTGGTGATGAAATAATATACACAAAGTAAAGCGCCTACCTGGTTTCGAACCGATAACCTATGACACGTAAGCCGGGGCCGTTTCACTGGAACACCACTGCTCCGGTTTAATTTATTATACACAATAATATAGGTTTAGGGGTTTGTTTAATAATAATGTAATATTTACACATGCATACATATAAATCGTTCACAATGTATTAATCTGCCTAGCGTGGAGAAATCCTACTTTATCTATATATATACAAATCAATGCCTCTTTTCGTTGTTATTTTATAACTCAAGAACGGCCTCACCTATCCAAACCAATTTTTAGGGTTCCGTACCCAAAGGGTCAAAACGGGACCCTATTACTGAGACTCCGCGGTCCGTCTGTCTGTCTGTCACCAGGCTGTATCTCATGAAACGTGATAGCTAGACAGTTGAAATTTTCACAGATGATGTATTTCTGTTGCCGCTATAACAACAAATACTATAAACAGAATAAAATAAATATTGAAGTAGGGCTCCCATACAACAAATGTGATTTTTTTGCCGTTTTTTTACGATAATGGTACGGAACCCTTCGTGCGAGTCCGACTCGCACTTGGCCGGTTTTTTTTAGGATTTATTCGGACTATTTAGCAGATGGTTTATGTGAAAGTTTGCCGGGTCAGCTAGTACCTTTATAGTTTATATCTTAGCAATCTGCCTAGTCTTTTTTGAACTATGCTGGCGTCGGGTACCAATCATCATCATCATCAGCCTTTTAAGTTCCCACTGCTGGGCATGTGTCCCAGCAGTGGGAACTTAAAATCTTCATCTTCTTTGTGAGAGGGAATGGGCCGTAATCCACCACGCGGGCTAAGTGCCATGATAATACGGTAGCTCTTTAAAACGATACCACACAACACATTTATAAATAAAAACATAAATAAAAGCTCTGACGGACAAAAAGTGATCTTGTAAAGTTTCCGTATCCCTGTCAAGGTCGGCCACCTGAAAAAAATATGAATTCACACTAAATACCTACATATCCTTAAATTATACGACAGTGTCAGATATTTGGCACGTGGTGTGTTGGTTAAATGACCTATTGCTCCATATTTGTGTTCCCCACATCATCAAGGAACCTATAACAAGGATAAGGCCCTAAACATTGTAACAAGACTCTATTTAAGGTACAGAACATTTAGTTAATTTTATAGTGCATTGTTTTGACATAAATAGGCTAATAAGCACATAAACGTTACTCGGCAGTCGGCAGGGTAATCTCGCAGTTTGTCAACAGTGCCGCGTCATCTCACGTGATTGTTCTCTCTTATACTACATTACACTAATAATACAGACATGTAGGTATAATGCTACGATATCTGTGCCTGTACAGTCATTAAGAAAACCTAATCTGTCATTATTTCGTGAGGCCCGTGGATGCCCCACGAGAGGTAAGAACAGATGATTTGATGCTCTGCTACTCGTACTGCTAAACTGAGCTACCAAATACCTAACTAGGTACTCCATTATTCTAAGGAAAAAATACAGACACAGGTAAAATTTGCTGAACATACAAAACGTTCGAAAATTGTTTTTGTGGATCATTGCAGGGTAATTCTTTAATTTTGATTTTTTAATAAATAGTAGATTTTACAACGAGTGCACAAAACGAACCATTTTTACCCGAATGTCGAGAATAAAATGGTTATGTGGACGAGTTATAAACTCTGCTTTTCATTTCGATTGCGAGGAAATAAAACTAAAGTAATTTTAGCAAATTTGAAGAAATTAATAAACGCACGAAAAAACAAGACCTGTTTCCCGCCGCTTTTTTTTTTAAACTTACGACATACATTGATATTAGGCTTGGGCTGCAGACCTATACAGCCTACTATTCAATTAATTTTGTAATATATATATTTTTTAAATTATTAAATAACCTACCGTATTTTAATTTTAATATCTTTTATGTCTTAAAAACACATAAAAGGCAAATAAATTAAAGTAAATTTTATAAAATAACAAATTCTATCTGTGAACTTTTTATTGTGTTTGGCTGTATGGCTCATTTTCTTTGCCTTAATATAGATACATTTATAAGTAGATACGTTAATGCACTTGTGCACAAAAATCGATTTTGTGCAGCCTATATCCTGCACAAATAAGCAATTTCAGAGCATGAGAAGTGAAAATACATTTTTCCTAATTGATAATAGTGTGTCGACCAGGGTGGCGTACCTTATACTCAGAATATCCTCGAGATATTCGCTGAATGTCGTACAGGTCTACCATGTATAAGGATATTTCTAGAGCCATGCATGGTTTCAAAACTCACTTCACCGTTGTCGTGCCAGCGATGGGTTCGTGGAAGCTTATATACGGTCGGGTCTAAGTTTTTCAAGACCCCTCGTACAGATAGAAACAAAAAGCTCTCTGATCCTACTCTCAAGCTTATGAAGGAGAGGCGTGAGATGATCCTGCAGTCTTCAGATGAGGCGTGCAAATACCGGCAGCTCAATAGACAGATCTCTAAATCCTTGAAAAGAGACCGGTAGCTTTAATACCGAGCGTATTAAAAACGCTATTGAGCAAAAAGTGTTTTCAAGGGATCTGGCTATTGGGCAGAGCCAGCTCACGAAACTGAAGACCGACGATGGCAGGATCGTATACGCCAAACTGGAGCTTCTGAGGGCGATCTAGACATTCTATGGGCAGTTGTACACATCAATCAGCAAGCCCGTTGCGAGTCTAGCAAACGACCCAAGAGCTAGATTGACCCGACACTATTCCGTAAACATCCCGGACGTGGCACTGAAACAGTTTAAAAACAACAAGGCGCCGGGTGATGACGAAATCACGGCTGAACTCCTGAAGGCGGGGGGAGAACGGTCCTGAAGCTGTTTGATTCTTCTGAACTGAAGCTTCTGAACGGTCGGTTCAGAAGCTGTTTGATTCCATCATACTCGAGGGGAAAACGCCACAGTGGTGCAGGGGTGTGGTGGTGCTCTTCTTCAAGAAGGCTGAAGAACTATAGGCCCATCTCACTTCTTAGCCATAACTACAAGTTGATTTCAAGAGTCATCACGAATCGTCTCGCGCGCAGGTTTGACGATTTTCAGCCTCCCGAACAAGCCAGATTCCGAAAAGGCTTTAGCACCGTAGACCACATACATACGCTACGGCAGGTTATACAGAAGACCGAAGAGTATACCTGCCTCTCTGTTTAGCGTTTGTGGACTACGAGAAAGCCTTCGATTCGATCGAGACTTGATAGAGACTTGGGTTGTCTCTCCAACGGTGCCAGATCGACTACCGGTACATTGAGGTGTTGAAATGTTTGTACAAAAACGCCGCCATGCCAGTCCGTCTTCACGATCAGACCTCGAAACCAATCCTTCTCCGGCGCGGCGTGAGACAGGGAGACGTCATTTCCCCAAAACTGTTCACTGCTGCGCTGGAGGATGTCTTTAAGGGGCTCGGCATCAACGTTAATGGCGAATACATCACTCACCTTCGGTTTGCCGACGACGTAGTGGTCATGGCTGAGACCATGGAGAGCCTCAGTAAAATGCTCGATAGAGCATCTCAGTAGAGCTTCCGAAAGAGTGGGTCTTAAAATGAACGTGGACTAAACCAAGGTCATGGTGAATGCCCATGTAACACCCACTCCTATCAAGGTCGGATACACTACACTCGAAGTCGTTGACGAATATGTCTACCTGGGACAAACGGTCCAGTTGGGTAGGCCTATGTCCAACAGTGGACGTCTTTCGGCTGAAATGATGATGATTTGATAAAACCATTGAACGTCACCTCTTATGCGATTGTTTTCGTTTTATTCCAAGTTACCTCATTTTGAAACAATTTCCCTTATTACCACTTTAAGGTTTTGATTTTGTAGATAGCTACTTTCATTAAGATCCAAAATTCAGAAATTTCTGCCCATCCTTGTGATGTTTTTACCTACTATTTGTTTGAGGATAACAATACCACTGCCTATTAGATAATACCGACTTTTTTTTCTTAAAATTACATAAACGAGCTTACACTATAAAGTGGCTACTTGCAAGACATTTAGTGCAGCTTGCATTACGCGGGCTTTTTGTATTAACCTGCGGTGAGCTGCCTAGGGTCAGCCACGCACTGTGTGCCGTATGCATTGCGTCGTGTAACAAGTGTTCGTAGCGTCTACGCGTTTTAGTTGCATGTAGCAAAACTAGCAACGCCGCGCCGCCCGTAGCATAAACGGCGTCTACAGCTGTGTATAAATTACAATAGGCACCGGGCTCCATGATATGATGCCTAGACCACAGGGTCTGCGCGTGATTACATGGTGCGAAAATCCTCCACAACCAGAGCCTGGATTTTATTATTAGATAATATTTTGTATGCGCCTGCGTCAGACGACAACTCATAATGTAGTGCTTAGTGGTGTTTGGTCGTGTTGTTTGGACGTCAAACATACGCCTCATTCCAACTTTCTTCCGTGCGTCATAGAAATTCAAAGATATTTGCTCATTTAGAGTAAATTATGGGCCTAATTAGTCATGGTTTATCTAGACGTTTAAATTGGACTATGATAAATTACGAGCTACACGGCAACATTTGACGCTGTGACATTTTAAAAACATGTTGACTTTTGATAAATGTCACAAATAAGCACGTGCTTTGGACACTCATCAGGTGAGGATCGTCAAAATGTGACATAAACCCACAATTATGTGTGAACAATCTTAGATAAATTAGTTAAATCATTCGTGGGACTTCTAAGAGTCTGACTTTACTTTAGATATGTTTAATAGAATAAAGACCGTTTTTGTTTGACGAAAAAGTGTAGATACCTGCATGCATGGACATGGATCCAACTTGAGTGACAACTTGAGCCAAAAAAGAAAACCATTAAGTACAAAACAAATATTTTTGTATGATGTGAATTATGTATTCAAGTCCGTGCTGACTTATAGAGATAAGAGCGATACCGGACCGGACGGATGGCAAGCAGATTTTAAATTACCTACCTAAATTACGAACGCAAAGAAGTACTTCATTTGCGTTCCTACTTTGTTTCTTAGGACAAAGATGTCCTGAGGCCAGGACGAAATCGAAAAAATTATGAGAGTGCGCCCCACTAAATTTATTTTAGTCACCGCCTTAAAAAAAATCACTTAATGTTTTAAGATTGATACTGACAACTGTACTTTCCTAATTGAATGATGCTGTACACAGCCCAACCGTATAATTTACGTTTGAGTAGAAATCTCCTGTCATACGCACGTGCGGATAACACGCAAGTATATAGTGCCTTAGAACCTACATAAGCCTTAAACGGAAGCGAGCGAGAGCAAGCATTGTACTGTAGGTATCAAGGCTGTGGCTAATTGACGAAAGTGTACGTTACCTGCAGGTCAATATTATTATTTTCTCTCCACTGTCGATATCTCCAAAGAAGTTCCGCAAACATGCTAATTATAATTTGCCAAGGTCTGACTTCATGCATCAGTAACTTCTTTAAACAATGTCCGAAACTCAAAAATTGCGTAATTATAGCGTATTTGAACCAATCTCGTTTAATAGCCCCTATTGTTTTCGATATTCTCAAATTCATAGTATAACAAAAAATATGTTTTAGATCTAATGCAAAAATAATCACTGTTTTAAAAACTGTGATTTTTAAACTTATTTATTGGCGGTATTTCTTTTCGAAGGTTTTACCAACGTTGTCACAGCAGTAGTTCCTACTAGCACCCAAGGGTGAATAATATGTTCACTCAAATTGTAGAAACAACAATGGTAGACCCATTCATTCATTCCCATGTAGTCTCCCCTGAGGAAATAATGTTAAAAGTCTTGAAGATGTTTTACGATTCTTGAGCTTTTTCTTTTGCTGGAACATAAAGTTGTACCTTAATAATATCGAGAGTGTATTCAATAATAATAGAATTAAAAAATAATTCTAGAATTGGTTGCATATCTATTAATTGAACGGTTTTGCTTTCACATGCAATAAGAATAAGATCAAGAAGAATGAAGAGTGTGGCTGTGGAGGGACTAGGTAATAGTTTTACGTACAAATAATACCTATTTTGATTATTTTGGTCAATATTTGTGAAAGTCATTACACCTCAGTGAAATACGTATTTTAAACGAGACTATACCGAACACTACAAATAAAATTGATATAATTTTCACATTTCAAGGATTATAAAAAGATAAACAAAGCTATTCACATGTGGCTTCCACGTGTGATTGTCTGGCGTCAAATGATCTTTATATTTTATTTTAATGTGATCGTTTTGAAGAAAGAGAGCTTATAAGTACCTAGAGTTCAATAATAAAAATTAAGATAATCAAATATATTAATTGGCTATGAGTCACCGTAATCTTGTTGCCGATACTTTATTTATCAAGAGCCCTCTGTTTTCTCATTTCAGATTTGAACAGTGATATGATAAAACTCATATCATCCTTATTTGAATAAGACATGTTGGTAGACGTGTAAATCTGATATATCACGATGTTTTATTCAAATACATGATTTATCACTAGCCTTAGTTTAAACTTCTGATAAAAGTTTACCTTTGTACAAAGAGTTAACAGTTCCTACTTTTTGACTTTATCTCGTGATTTAGAGTGTTTACAATATAATATACGGTATTATTATACATTATATAAAATAACAACATTTTCTAGATTATTCAATAGGTAGGTAATGTTTGCACTAGGCACGGAATAAAAAATAAGAATAATGACACACGAAGTGTTGCAAACATTTAAAACAAACAAAATAAACGCTTGCCATTTGTTAAAGTGAGTGTAATTGTTCCAATTACTTAATCGATTTCCTATCCTATTTGTAATTGGAGCTTCGGAATAAACATCCAAGTTAAGGGATTAATTTCAGTTTTTAAACTGACAAGCATTACTGTCGACTGACTTATCGTAAAAAAAGAATAACTTTTAAAAGATCTTCTAGGTAAAATTATTATCAATTCGAGCGATTTCACTTAAAAGCCAAACCACATTATCCTATGAGAGAAGTGTTAAACATGCACATTAGTAAAGCTACAGGCACTCTACAAATAAGTAAAATTTAGAAAACCCGCGACACATTTTTATTTCATGCCACATAATTTATCTGGGAACCGATCACTTTTCCGAAGTATTTTTGTTCGAATTTCATTTTACCGGAAACTAATGACCGACATCTTTTTTGCTATATGCATTATTTGACATATTTTCAGATTATCGAAGTATTATGTGGCATATGTATTATTTTACCGAACTACATTTCGCCGATTAACAAAATAACTTTTTGCTTTTGGCCGAAGTGACTTTTGAACTTTTTTCATTTGCCGTATTTTCACCACACTGAATCAATATTTTACGGAATATTATTTGGTCACAAATATATAGCCGGTTGCTTGGTAGCATTTTCAATTTAGAATTGAAACAGTGTCATAAAAAGTCAATATGTTGTGCTACAAAATTTAGAGATAGAAACGAATCGCTGCAAAAGTGACTTCACGCAGTCTTCAATTAGTCCAAGAGCAAGCGAAGCGAGCTCGGGTATTTTTGGTTCGAAGGGGATGACGGGAACTGAAGTGAGCGAGCAAAGCGAGCGAACTCAACTCCCGTTATCTCCTTCATGTTAGGTTACTTTAGACCCTGCAAACAGAAATAGAAGCCCGAAAGAAGAAATATACGGCGATATATTTTTTTTCCTTTTCTCTCACTTAGTATTTTGATATGCGTATAAAAAATTAATACTTCGAACAAATGTTACTTCGGTAAAAAGTTTTCGATGAAACGTCGGAGTAACGAAAAAAATCGAATTGAAAATAGGAAAACTGAGACAACTTCGATGAAGTAAAAAAAAACGAAACGTCAATAGTTGAAAAGTTTTAGGTGAAATGAAATTCGGTCAAATACGTTTTTTTTTTGATAGGTAACCAATTTATCTAGTAGTAGATATGCTTCGATCGACAATCTATTGAATACGTAATTATGACACGATATCTTGGGAAAACACCCTGATTCAAACTATCGATTAAATCACTTTTCAAACAAAAAAATAATGAAATCAAAATCGGTTCATTCGTTTAGGAGTTATGATGCCACAGACAGATACACAAACACACAGATACACACGTCAAAGTTATAACAGCCCTCTTTTTCCGTCGGGGGTTAAAACTAAATGAGAGTTAAATAGGTGCTACGCAAAGCGTAGGTAGGCGCTTACACATTACAGCCTTCATTAGAATAATGGCTATAATGACCCTTACGCTCGCGCTATCCATACTATATACTAATAATATTATAAATTCGAAAGTAACTCTGTCTGTCTGTTACCTTTTCATACTTAAATCGCTGAAACGATTTAGGTGAAATTTGGTATGGTGATAATAATTTTATCCCGGAAATAATCCTTATGGGGGTGAAAGTTTGCATGGTAAACTAATATTTTCTCAAGTAAGGCGGTCCACACGGGCAACAGCTACTTAACTATAAGGAACATACCCGTGACGGTTACAAAACAAAATATACAACATTGTATCATCCTAATCCTTAATTAATCCATACTAATATTATAAAGGCGAAAGTAACTCTGTCTGTTACCTTTTTGATTCTGATTCTAAACAATTTTAGATGAAATTTTGTATGAAGATAGTTTGAGATTCTAGGACGGACATAGGATAGTTTTTACCCGGTTAGTGCTTTCCTTTGGTATAATAAAACACTTTTTGCGGTTGAAGCCGCGGGAAAAAGCTAGTGAAAATATAAAATTTTAACTCAAATCACAACTTCAGCGTTTTAAGACCTCAATCGAATACAAAGAAAAGATAGAACCTACCTAGCTGAATAGCTGACGAATTAATAGAATGGATTTTTTTATTAAAGTCCAGTGAGTGTCACGCGCACAGTACATAATTATTCTAGGCTATTTTGCCGAAACACTACTTACAAAATACAAGACACGAATTGACTTCGCTTCCTTTGTTTGCTACAGAATTTCAAGATGTCTGCGCAGTATCACATCTGGGAGCTTCCCAGCGAGGATGTGACCGGTCCATTCAACGCGCGAGCTTTGTCAACTCCTGATGACGAGGCCGCAGCAGCTGCGATACGAGCCTATCTGTCCCTGGACAACTCAGGAGTGCCCATCGTCAGGTCCGCACTCCCCCCACAAATGCCGGCAGAACCGGAAAACAATTGGGAAGTCATTGACTACGTAGACTTACCGAACCAAAAACTGAAAAGAAAAAGAAACCCTAGAATACATTCCCCTGATACATAGTACTGCTGGATTTCGGGACAGGTTATCTCGCATAAAGGAATGGCTTGTTAAAGGGTAATGCGGTCGCAGACATCTGACTGAATATCCTAAGTAAAAAGAGGTCATAATTCGAGGCTTGGCTCTCGCCTATTTCCTCCTCTAATATTGGACCAATTTATACAAAGATACTCCATAGACTGTAAAAAAAAGATATTTATTGTGCCCCTGTGTTTTCCTTTTTGATGATATATTATTATCTACAGAAGCACTAGAACCCTAAATAAATGCTCACAATTGCGCTGTCAATAGACGCCTTCAAATTTGACAACTATAAATGAAAAAAGAAAACATATAAGCACAACATATATCCTTTTTATACAATTTCTGGAATATCTTTAAAAAAAATCCAATACTGGAGGAGGAAATAGGTGAGAGCCAAACCTCGAATTATGACTATGACTAAGAAAACTCAGTCGGAGCTCCCTGCCCGATGCCTGCCCGCATTTCCTCGATGACACTTTTGATTAAAAGCTTAGTTTGTATGAATATTTTTGTCTTGAGGACAATCAATATATTACGTTACTACCTCTGCAAATAGCATCATCTTGTTGATTGCCAGTAATTATATTTAGTTAAGTAGGTACAGTTCAGAGAGGTGAAACCCTTTGGAGACAACTGTGTCTGTAGCTACTAAATTGAAATCGATCATTACCTCCGACAGACGAGTAACATTGTACGATACAGATTTAGCTACCGAAGAACAATTATCTTGCCAAATTGTAGTGATAGGTCCTATTTAGTTTTAGATAGAATTTGGTGCATCAAGTGCCTTGCTGAAGCATTTATTAAAATTTACAGTATTAGCACTAGTATTAGACATAAGTATTATTTTTAGGTGAATAACTAGTTATCAACTACACCTATAGTGACGCAGATAGTTGTAAATGAAAACTATGTATTGCATGAAAATGCATGCTGAATGCAGCACAAAGTGTTAATGTCACACAGTGTATTCAGTGAACTTATTATTTTAAATCTTTCGATTTTAAAAGCAACAGAACATGCTTTTTCGTCGTTCTAAAAGTTGAGGGTAAATAAAAATGTAAGAATATAAAATATTTAAGTGATCGATAATAAAATGCTAGTCTTTCTATTTATATGAACAGGTAAACTGTTTTGTATTTTTAAAATCATAGAGTAAGATGTTTTAGTTTTATGCTTCCATAAAATTTATTTTCTTATTTACTTAGATACTCCTGTTCAAATATAACGTGGTATTTTTATTACTATTGGTTTCTTCGAATAAACACTTTCAGTCTATTTATGATAGTTTTATTTATTTAATTAAGTTGTTTCATGTTTTCATGGCTCCTCTCCTTATATACCTAATCAAATTCTAATACAGTATATAATATAAAACTAGCCTAAACTACTAGCTAATGTTTTTGAAGTTGAAGCAAGCCTCGGCTCATAAATCGGCTCATCATTTAGTTTTACGATCGATATATAAGCATTTAAAAGGCTTAAATCAATCACTCGTACACCGCAACTTTATTTGATTAGTTTTTTATCTGGCTTATTTTAATGTATGCTGTGCGTGTGCCTAGTATTGTCCTGTAAGATTGATGGTTTATGGTTTATACTTCGAAATAAATCGAACATTAGGCACATAAGTACACATTGTATGCCTATGGCTCATACATTAGTGTCAGAGCTTCTACGTGGCGTAGCTTCGCCGAGTCGGGCGTGATGAAGTGGCTCCGCGCGCCGCGCGCCGCATGCGTGATGCGCTGTGTGCCTACGCTGTACACTAATGTGTGCTAATAACTCAGGTGATGCGACTTTTATTGTAATATTGTATGGTAATTGTTTCGTGACGACTTCAATGAACTTTTTGAGGTAAATGTGTACTGAAAAATCAGTTCACTTAAATTCAATTTTTCGAGGAATTTCTAAACGGCGTACTTTTAGATTAGTCTTCACGACATGTTATGCATGGTAGACTACAAAATGAATTAAGTATTTATTCATTGAAAGGCATACAATACATACAATCGGTTTGTTGTACTTCCAATGCATACTCTGTAGGCCTATTGTGTGACCTGTTTACTTACCTTTATGTGAGTATATAAAGTGGCTGTGTTTACGGTGTTTCTTAAGTCTACTTGTTATTAGATAGGTAATCCGCATTCAACTCACCTTTACCCTTAGCTGGGCCTGATCCTGAATGGCAAACATGACTTCAACACTTGACGTCACAAGAGTCCGTGGTCGTCGATCACCACAATAAATGTCATCGTTTCTAATGAAGGGGCGGCCGTAATATCGCCTCAGCCATTTTATTATGATAATAACTTGGTACAGAAGACGAAACGATGGGCGTACCCTCCATTATCCCATTTAATTGACGAAGCACCACACGAGTGTATGGGGCCCCACTCCATAGGAACAAAACAATGCGACAAAAGGCTTTGTAAAAACGGATGAACGATTTACACACAATATGTGTCCGTAATTCTGTGTAAATTCATAGGTACCTGTAGGGACATCGACAAAATACATTAATATTAAAACCGCGTGCCAATTAGACGTGATGCTAGGCCTACTAGTGCCTTTATCTACGGTTTCAGAAAGACATTCATCTATGAGCAACGCGTATTTAATAAATAAAAATATACTCTTTTTATCTATTATGATCTTAGGTAAATACCTACCAGAAATATCTAGGTATTTATGGAACGGACAACCTATTCAATAAAAAGGTAGTTGTTTCTGGTAAAAACTATTTTATGATTTTACAAGCTCGTTCTAATCAATGAGATTACCCATCCTCCATTCAAACTAAATAGATAATACCGACATATCAAAATCAGTGCGTTTTTGTGATCCGTTTACGTAACGCCCAATGTTAAAACACAATGCATTCTGTGATGTGATCGTTAAGATAAGATAAGATAAGATAAGTCTTTATTTGCCTTAAACATGGTATAAAGTTGTTACAGTCGGGTTTTGATATAATGTCCACATGTTTAGCTATACAGAATATGTATCAATTGCATGCAAAATAATTAATACACAAGTTGAAGGTGAACTACACAATGTCACAGATTACTAATTGGTAATACAATAATAGTCATTCAGATCATACATCACTAATACATTTTCATTAATTCCTGTAGATACATATTTTATATTTTCAAGTTAAAGAAATCTTTAATGTCATAAAAATTATGTCCATTCAGCCACTTATATAGTTTGTTTTTAAATGAGTTAGTATTATTTAATAATTTTAGTTCTTTTGGTATTTTGTTGTATATACGTACACACATCACAAGGCAGCTTTTAGCATACTTGGCTGACTTAGGAGTTTCCTTCAAAATAAGTCTGTGGGGATCCCTTGATGGTCGAGAGATTACTTCATACGCACTGTTGAACAATCCCTTATTACTGTACACAAATTTACAGATTTCGTATATGTATATTGAGGGAAGTGGTAATAAACCTAGCTTTTTAAAAAACGGTTCGCAGGATTCATCAGGATTGAGTCCACAAATGGCTCTGACGCATTTTTTTTGTGCAATAAATGCTCTGTCCTTATCCGTACTGTTTCCCCATAAAATAAGCCCGTAACGTAAAATAGATTCTATATATGAATTTATATAAGTTAGAATCGTTTTATTGGTAAAATTCTACGACGTCTGGTGGCCTGGATGATATCCAGGTATCGGGCGGGAGTGCTGAAACAAAAATATCTTGATTTTTATTGCCAGAGCTTTACTTTCATTCTTTAGTACCACCTACCTACTAAACTTGTTATCTATACTAGGTAGTTATAGGTATACACTAAAAAGTTATCAGAATGATAGAAAACAGTAAAACATTACGTATAGTTAGATAAGTACTGATATCCAAGAAATCAATTCAAGATCGAAGTTTAAGTGTAATCCGTGCACATTGTCGACGTTTTATAAGTGCCCATGTAGGCCTATATGAAATTAAAAAAAAAAAATTTTTGAATTGAATCAGCGAAGCTCAGCTGGATCTAGTGGCTAGCTAGAAGTACCTACTTACATAAGACTGGGTTCCTACGTATATACCTAAGTAAATATGCTTTCGGTAATATATTCTTCGATTGATTTGTCTTCTGTCCGTGACTCCGTGGTCGTGCATAAATCTTTGTGTTTCAAATTTGAACGCCAATTTGCTATTCTGTTAGCGCCAAGATTAGTTTAGTTGGTACGCCTAGCATATTTAGTAGATTTCAACGGACGTATTAGGAATTGAATATATATAGATAATAAATGCTGAATATGTACGGGGCAGGTAGCTACCTGATAAGTAGATACATATCTTTAAAAGCATAGACAATTCTACAAAGTAGTTTGCGGATAAATTATGTAATTCCCCCTACTTTCCTCAAGTAGAAGGAAAATATATCACAAATTTGCCAGTAACCGCAACTCAAACTCTCCAACTTTATCATTAGTGTGTCTAAAGGTTTTATGATAAAAGGGGCCGGTTGTGGCCTTGTTCTTAGAAGACTTCGGGACCTTTATGCAGAAGCGACGCGGTACGATTTATTATATCGCACTGATAGGCGATTTCAAGTACGTTCACATGCACGCAATGCGATGCATTTCGACCGATTTTCTTAGAAAATACGTGTACGCGGTATCCGACCGATATCTCCTACCGACGCAGTTTAAATTACGCCGTGCTATCAGGTCCCTTATAGTAAAGTGACAAATAATGACTTTGAGTGAAAGAATAAAGAATCTTTTCTTGCGGTCTATGTGGGTGATCTAGAACGGAAACTAGGAGGAATTAATTCTCTGGCCTCTTCTAATAGTGCGTGCGATCCTTCCTTATATTTATTTATTTTACCTGTGGTTTTTACATTTAAATTAAATCCTTTTCAATGATGTCGACCTCGGATCGACATCGCTATCTTAAAAAATAAACATTTCGCAGCACAATCTGTTGTTGTTGTCATAAATATCAATATCGGTAAAGGTTCACTAGCACAAGGAAAGTTCACGACATCTTGAAATAAAATTATCCTTTATTTATTTATTATATTTTTGCTTTATTGTACACCTTAAAATACATTAATAAAAAGAAACTTAAAACTAAAACGCACACAATGGGCGGCCTTTTCGCATGCCGCGATCTCTACCAGGCAACCTGGTATGGACAATATGTGCCTGGACATGAGTATCTTTTATGAGTAAGATGATGGTGATGAAATTGATGATGAAAATTATGATGTCTGACAGCTAATTGCAAGTTTTTTTTTATTTGTTATAGGCTCGCGTTTGACCACTATCTCGCCTGATGTTAAGTGATGATGTGGTCGAAGGTGAAGCACGCTTGCCTAGAAGTAACCTATTCACTCTTGACTTGAAGACCCCTAGATTGTATAGCTATCAGGAAACAAAGACGCCGGCAGGGAATTCCACTCCTTAGCTGTACGCACAATGAAAGTATTTTCAAAACGCTTTGTGCGTACGGGTGGAATATCCACCATGTACCGATCGATGTCGCATTGCCGTACGTCTTGTAGTCTGATGATGGAAAGGGCTGGGTGGAATCAAATTGTGCAGTTCCATCGCACACTCCCCGAAATGTAACCTATAGAAAACCGACAGGCTGGCAACTCGTCATCGGTGTTCAAGGCTCTGGAGCTTTGAGTCAACCAGCGCATCGTTGCCGATAAGTCTCTTGGCCCGTCTGTCAATCGACTCAAGTGCATCAAGTTGGTACCTGGCATATCCGTCCCAGAGATGAGAGCAGTACTCGTAGTACTCGAAGTACTGTCTCACCTTCGCAAGGATCGCCAACTTTTTTGCAGCAAATTGAGCCTTTGTCTCAATGACTGGACCAAAGTTTCGAAATACAAGTACTAATAGGTAACTGTTGCGCCTATTTTTTGCTTTATTTACTAGATATATGAAACTGGGCCTTTCTGATTTCTTGTAATTTAGATATATACCTATAGGGTGAGTTTTCAAGTGGGCGTGGATGGCAAAATCCGAAACTATAAAAAATAGCGAAAAACACTCAAAGGAGTCACGAGGCCGATTTTGATGAAAATTAAAAATGCATCATGATATTTTTAAAACATCAATATTCCAGCCAGGAATCGAAACTGTTTAGATTGCAAAAAAAAACATGTGCTATAGTTTGCGTATAATACTTATTAGCGACACTATCAAATGGTGTAATGATAACGCATGTATTTTTTTTTTCAAAATAATCGTGTTCGATTCTTGGCTAGGAATATTGATGTTTAAAAAGCCGGCTGCAGTTTTAGTTTTTATCAAAATAGGAATCGGGACTCCTTTGATTATGTTTTTCGCTATTCCTCGTAGTTTCAGATTTGGCCATCCACGCTCACTCACACTGATAGGTATATTCGTACCTACAATGTGAACATTCTAAGCAAAATAGTGTTTTCAGGTAAAAATTTAAATTGCGTCCTCAGATTTTTTCAAAGCATCAGGCATTCGAAATTTTAAAATGTAAAGTATGTAAATCGACCCGTCTTTTGATCTTTAGGAACCGGATCCTACAGGCCCTAGCGCGTACACTCGTACAGCAGCATTTACAGTCGGTAGGTATGTTTATTTACCAAACAAGTCTCGATATGACCTAACGGAACCGCCGTCGTATAAAGCAGGTGAACTGTAGGGAAACTCATTACTCGCTAACCTGCGAGCTAATTGTTGCTACAACTCGGATTACACCGTTCACGCCACATCCGCTGTTAAACTTTGAATGGCTGCGTAGGTTCCAACTTTGTTGTTGGTGTTTAGAAAGACTTTGTATGCATACTTTACATTATAGTCTTTTACACAAAAATATTAAGCGATAGATAGGAAGACTAGGGGTAACTATAAGAAAGTAGGTAAAGGAGAGATACAGAGCAGCTGCCAAGGTGAACATATTGGTCGATTTGTGCTGCAAAAATAAAAAAATATTCAAAAGCAAGAATACATACAGCGATTTTGGTGTTTTCAGCAACAATGCAATCATTTGAAAACAGCCGTAATTGTATCATGTCTCGTCGAAATATCACCGATGCTGACAGAAACATGTTATGATGCAGGCTTCGTGTAACTATGCTAACAAGGTAATTTAATGCAATTTTCCTCATTTCAAAGAAATGTGAGGACACGCTGTACAGATTATTATCTGTCTATAACAGATGTGTTTTTCCACAAGTACAATGGGACTGAAGGGAATCTTAAAGTTTAAAAATAGTGACTTGCCGACTTGGCCTCGGCAAACACAATAAAGATCGCCGTAATTTAGGAAAAACAAGCAACGCAAAACATGGAGATACGCAATAAAAGTTTGTAAAACGAAACAGCTTGCGAGATGACACGACGATGAAGCGAAGTGCTTATAGTCCACACAGCCAGCAAAAACCATTCAAAAACACTGTGTTGTGACGTAGGGGAAAGAATAGAAAAAGTTAATCATTTCAAAGAAGGGATTCCCAAAAACCTCTTTATATTGAACAGTTCACAGGTAAATGGACTTAAATAATTACCTGATTTTTATCGACGAGTCTGCGTTAAGATAATGTGTCGCGAGTTATCTTTAAAAATTTGCATAACCGTCTCTGCACGATATATATCTCACATATTCCAAGGGCTCCGGGATAAAAATTAAATTTGAACCCTATTAAACTAAACTTAATCTTATCTTATCTTGTGGAGGGGCCGAGAAATAACTCGGACACTTCGACCCATGGGATCTATTGTGTTTCCCTAGATAACTTACTCCTCTCCAATCTCGTTGAAAACTCTTTTCATGAGTTTTACAACGAGACTAGGAGATATGAGCCTATAGTCTTCTGGTCTTGGATATCCAACCCCTAGGAGACTCATTCACTTACCAGCCAGTGCATTGCATGTGCACAGAAGGTGCTCCATGCGTTCCGTATGTTCCCCACACAACCTGCACATGGGTGTCGCGGTTAGACCCATCTTCATGAGCATGTCGTTGGTTCCAAAGTGCCCAGTAAAGGCCCCAAGCAGGTAGCGGATTTGCCCCCTGCTCATATTCCAAATGCATTCCCGGGCTTTGAACGTAGTGCCTAGGAATTTCTTGGAGTGTTGTAGACCGGTATAAGACAACCAATGTTTTCCAAACTGCAAACTCCCTAAATGTGGCTTTGACGAGACACGTCGAAATGCCTACACATGGTTCTGGACCCACAAAATCATTTGCTGAGCCCTCTCTTGCCACTTCGTTACCATGAATTCCTTTGTGCCCAAGGACCCACATCAGTCTTACCCTGTTATGCTTCCCAAGCCTGTTTAGGGCCTGGATAGCATCCAGAAGTGTCTGGAGTCCACTTTGTAGGATGCCATGGCTTTGATTGCAGCCTGACTGTCACTAAGAATATATATGGATTTGCCTCTGGTTCCTCTATCTATATTCTCTTGAGCACAGGTTATTATGGCATATGTTTCTGCTTGGAATACAGTTGCCATCTTCCCTTAGCTTCTGCTACATTTGTAACCTTTTGCGTATATTCCCGCTCCTGTACCTCATTCCATTTTGGATCCATCAGTGTACCATACCAGACTATCTTGTTCTGGTGGATCGATTCCCTTCGTCCAGTCCTCTATTGTAGGGATTTGGACCTTGAAAGACCTTTCAAACACAAACATAGTTTGCATTTTATCTGATATCATGCTTGTTATCCGATCCAGGGGGGTGACCACAAGCTCTTAGAGTAAGGTTATTTTGAGATCGAGTAAGGGACAGATGTATCTGACTTGTATACATCTGTCACTTACTCGATCTCAAAATAACCTTACTCTAAGAGCTTGTGGTTACCCCCCAGGTCTCCATTCCCATCGAACTTTGTATGGTTAGTCTTTGGCTCAGAGGCATCCCATAGTCCAGCAACAGCAAGACGATGTAATGTCTTCCTTGCCTCGAATTCAACCATCATATGCAGAGGAGGGATATTAAGGTATCTCTCAATCGCTGCCGTAGGTGTTGTCCTGAAAGCACCCGTGATGCCGAGACACACTGTTCTTTGTAACCTGGTGAGTGGCGCTTTGCACGAGGCAAGCTTTGTTCTTGGCCACCACACTATGCTGCCGTATGTGATAATAGGTTTTATCATTGTCCGGTACAGCCATCGTATCACTTTGGGCTTTAGCCCCCAAGTTTTACCGTAGGTGGAGCGACACATGCCGAACACTCGTAGGGCCTTTGTCGTAATATTTTCCACATGAGTTTTCCACCTGAGTTCTTTATCAAGCGTTACACCCAGATATTTAACTTCGGTGGACCAGGGCAGCTTTATTCCATTGAGGGAGGGCTCTCCTAGGTTTCCCAGTTGTCTTTTCTTCGTGAATGGAATAATGACTGCTTTGCTTGGGTTGATAGAGAGGTGATTCTTTGTTAACCATTCTTCTGTCATCCTCAATGCCTGTTGTAATAATCCAGAGACTATGTTCGGGAATTTACCATTAACCATTATAGCTATGTCATCTGCATAGCCTACTGTGTAGAATGGTCCGGTATTGAGTTTGGTAAGTAGCGAATCTACTACCAAGCACCACAGTAACGGTGACAGCACTCCGCCTTGCGGACAACCTCTTGTTGTTTTTGCACTAACTCTGTCTCCCATCAGTGCCGATCTGACTATCCTGCTTCTCAGCATATTGTCAATCCAGTTACACGTGGTATCATTGATGCCATGTTCCTTTGCGGCAATGCATATAGACTCAAATGTTGTCTTGTCGAAGGCTCCCTCTATGTCGAGGAAAGCCCCGACACATATCTCCTGTCCCTCAAGCGCAGCCTCGGCTCGACTCGCAACATAGTGCAATGCCGTTTCCGTAGATTTGCCAGGGCTGTAGGCGCACTGTAGCTTATGTAGAGGGAATACTTTAAGTGGTCCCTCTCTTAGGTACCTGTCTACCAGTTTCTCCAGAGCTTTTAGGATAAAGGATGATAGACTAATGGGCCTGTAAGCTTTAGCTTCCTCATAAGTCGGTCTACCCACCTTCGGTATAAAGGTGACTTTGACCTCCCTCCATGCCTTGGGAACGTACCCAAAGGCTATGCAGGCTCCGTAGAGCTTGCTCAAATGGGGTATCAAAACAGATGCCCCTTCTTGCAATAGTATTGGGTAGATGCCATCCGGACCAAGGGATTTGAGAGGCTGGAAGCCCGCTATGGCAAGCTTTAGTTTATTTTCATCTACCACTTTCTTTGCCGTGAGCCAGTTATTTTTGGACGTGTGCCTTGTGAGCTCGTCCCTTGTGACTGGTTCCTCTTCATCGCTGTCGCGCAGTATACATTCTGGGAAGTGAGTCCTAAACATCACGCCCAGAGTGTCCTGTCCAGTTTCCGTGAGATACCCATTCTCATCCTTTATAGATGATAGTGGGTTTGTCTTAGTCATGGACATTGCTTTGCACACCCTCATTCCATTTGGCAGAGCTTCAATGGAGGTGCAATGCTGCCGCCAATTAGTTCTTTTGGCCTTGCGTACCGCCGTGTTATACCTTGTCAGCATGCTATGATAGCCAGAGAAATCCTTCTTGGCTTTTGCATCATTAAAGGCCTGTCATGTTTCCTGACGTATTTTAACTAGTTCAGGAGTCCACCATAGTACCTTTTTACAAAAGGCCTTTTTCTCTGGGCAATTATCTTCCCATGCACCGATGGTGCTTACCTTGATTCTGTCCGCTTCAAATTCTATATCTAGTATGGAATTAAGCTTACCTTTAGGGCTCCCTAGATTTATTTTTAGGTCCCTCCTGTACGAGTCCCAATTTGTATGCCTTGGGTTTCTCCTTCGTCTAGTTTCGGCTACTCCCGCCGTCCTAAACCTAAAGCATATATAATTATGGTCAGACAGAGAAATTTCGTCCGATACATGCCAGTTTTCAATATGAGCGCTGGCCCTGTTTGAAGCCAGTGTCAGGTCAATAACTTCAGTTCTCGCTTCAGTCCTGAAAGTAGGTTTATTGCGTTAAGGATTTGTAAAGAAGAGCTTACCACAAAGTCCAACAAATCCTCCCCACGTTTGTTGACATCTGAACTGCCCCAAACGACGTGGTGTGCATTCGCATCGCAGCCAAGTATCAGGTCGAGGTTTTCTTGGTTGCCGTATTCAACCAATCTTCTGATTAGTGGTGTTACTGGTTCCTTTTGTTCATATGGGAGATCCCCACTTAGATCAAAGCTGTTGTGAGATCCCTGTAACAGAAAGTACGTAAGGGCATTGCCTCTATACCGCCCCTGATATAGATGCAAGTCCTCGCGTCATTAGTTGGACAGTCATAGAGTACTATACCTCCTGTCCCACCTAAGCCTTTTATAGTCCCCTTATACAGATCTTCAGGACGCTTCAGTTGCCGAGCCAGAAGGGCAGTAGCGGCTCTGCAATGATGCAAATTTATTTGTACACACCTTAGTCCCTCCATCTTGGATGATTTTGATGGGCCTGTGTTGATATGGGAGGGCCTTAGTTTTGAGGCCCCTCCTCCATCGCCTGGCTCTCCTCGAGAGCGGTCGGCGACTCAATCCCCAGGGTGTCGAAGTCCCCGAGGATGTCATCCTCGTGGTCTGCCTCCGACGCCCCGGTCTGAATCTCTGTCTCCTGCGCTGCGTCGTGAGCAGAGATTTCGTCGATGGCCTCATCACGTTGCGGTGGTCCATCCTCGGAGGGCTCCGTTTCTGCTTCCGCAGTGGACGCCTCTCCCTTGTCTTCTTCCAGGAGCTTGAACGAGTATCGTTCAATTCCTCCTGGAAGAGAGTAGCTCGCGGCCTTGATGACCCCAGCGGACACCCCGTCCATGAGGACGATACGACGGATGCCGGTCTGCTCAGTGAGAGTATTCACGACCTTCCAGTCGTCCGTCCTCAAGGCAGGGTTAAGTCGCTGGAGCAATCGAATGGCCCGGGCAGAGTCTTGCAACGCCAAGTTGCGACTCTTCCATGCCGTTTTGACTGGTTTTGGAAGGTCCTTGGCGTCGACGACCTTGAGTTTCAGGGAGCCAAGTTCCACATTGTGGATGGCACCCCGAAACCAGCAAGCTGCATCAGAGGGCGTGACTAAACTTAAGGGACACTTCGACCCATTGCGATCTTTTGTGGTCCCCTAGTTAAGTTAATCCTTCCCAATCTCATTGAAAACCTTTACTCATAAGTTTTACTACGAGATTAGGAGATCTATCTGAGCCTATAGTCTTCTGGTCTTGGATATTCTACCCCTAGAAAACGCATTCGCTTACTAGCCAGTGCATCGCATGTGCACAGAAGGTGCTTGATCCGTTCCGCAAGTTCTCCGCACAACCTGCAAATGGAGGTTGCGGTTAGACCCATCTTCATGAGCATGTCGTTGGTTCCAAAGTGGCCAGTAAAGGCCCCAAGCAGGTAGCGGATTTGCCGTCTGCTCATATTCCAAATGTATTCTCGTGCTTTGAACGTAGAGCCCAGGATTTGTTTGAGTGCTCCAGACCGATATTGGACAGCCAATGTGTTTGTTGACTGTGGTCTACAAACTCTCTGACTGATGATTTTCACGAGGTACGTCGAAATGCCTACACATGGTTCTGGACCCACAAAATCATTTGCTGAGCCGTCTCTTACCAGTTCATCTGCCATTTCGTTACCTTGGATTCCTTTATGCCTTGGGACTCACATCAGTCTTATTCTGTTATGCTTCCCAAGCCTGTTTAGGCTTTGGATAGCATCCAGAACTAGTTTGGAGTCCACTTTTTAGGATGCCATGGCTTTGATTGCAGCCTGACTGTCACTACGAATTTATATATAGATTTACCTCTGGTTCCTCTATCTATATTTTCTTGAGAACAGGTTATTATGGTATATGTTTCTGCAATGCAATTGCCATCTTCCATAAGATTTTACTACATTTGTAACTTTTTGCGCTCCAGTACCTGATTCCATTATGGATCCATCAGTGTACCACACCAGACTATCTAGTTCTGGTGGATCAAGTCCAGTCCTTTATTTTTGGGATTTGGACCTTTAAAGCACTTTCAAATGCAAGCAAAGTTTGCATTTTATCGGATATCATGCTTGTTATCCGATCCAGGTCCTCATTTCTATCCGCAAGACGATGTAATAACTTCCTTGCCTCGAGTTCACCCATCATATGCAGAGGAAGGATGTTGAGGTATCTCTCTATTGCTGCCGTGGGTGTTGTCCTGAAAGCACTCGTGATTTCGAGGAACACCGTTCTTTGTAGCCTGGTGTGTGACATTTTGCACGAGGCAATTTTTGTTCTTGGCCACCACACTATGCTGCCGTATGTGATAATAGGTATTATCATTGTTCGGTACAGCCATCGTATCTCTTTGGGTTTTAGCTCCCAAGTTTTACCGTAGGTGGAACGACACATGCCGAACACCCGAAGGGCCTTTATCGTTATATTTTCTCCATGAGTTTTCCACCTGAGTTCTTTATCAAGAGTTACACCTAGATATTTAACTTCAGTGGACCAGGGCAGCTTGATTCTATTGAGGGAGGGATCTCCAAGTTATTTTACATAGTTGTCTTTTCCTCGTGAATGGGATAATGACTGCGTAGCTTGGATTGATAGAGAGATGTTTCTACTTACTATTAAGTGTTATGTGTAACGCAGCAGTCATACATGGAGGTCAAGGGGCCTTTCGAGCTTGGGATATTTATACTGTGCTTGGGGGCCCGGGGAACTACCCCATCTAGCCCAACGCACGGTAGCTAAGCTACGCCACTGGCCACGGGAGGGAAACTGCGGTTAAAAAACTAGAAAATTATAAACACACAAAACAAACAAACAACTGAACAAGAACTGAACAAGAACTTTTTTGTCTAGTCTTAGTTGAAAAACTATTTATAATTAGTCGTAAAGGAAATATTTTATTTAATCCATCAAATTATGTTTACATGCAGTTTTTTGACCTCGGTACTTTCTGATGTAATATGAAATGTTCTAGAATCTAGACGCAATAGCTGCGTCATGAACTCATGATAAGCTGCTTAACTTAAGTGAGTGAAAGTATTGCGCCTGTATCCGGGAAGAAATCTAACATCATTACATGGATTTATTAAGATGGTATACAGTATGATATTTTAATAATGATTAGAAAATGCTGAAGCTAGCAGCAGTGAGAACCTAGAAAGTATTCTATTTGTAGAACATTGCTCCCCAGCTTCCTAATAGCTGCAAATTTCCAGTCTTATCGAATTTTGACTGCCTCATTAGTCTAGGGATCGCAATCGCTGCTGCTGAGGTAATGGGTTCGATTCCTGGGAAGGGAAATGTGTTATTGCGATTTCATCAATCCAGATTTCCCAGCCCGGAGTCTGGATTTGGGTTAAATTGATGGCAATAAGCTAGCCCAATTACATAGGACTTAATAACATAACCGCCGATCTGTGAGTGTAATTAACAATACCTCTGTTTTTAATTAACTCTAACACCAAAGGTATAATTAACTCTAACATCCTCACATGAAAAGAAGAAGATGAAGAATTATTTTTATCCCATTTTCATCCACTTGTACTCGATTTCTAAGTGCCGTATATGTACCTACATACAGGGTGTACAAAGATTCATCACAAAGCCGTCATCTACATAATCTGCACATCGAAATTGTTCAAAAATAATAGTTGGGTAAAACTTCTATTAATGATGGTGTGAAAAATCACTTTGTAAAGTTGAGCGCAATATAATGCACGCAAAACATACTTTCTTCTTAATTCTGAATTCTTTATTGTACACCAAAAAACAACATTATATACATGTGATAATAAAGTACATGTACAAAGGCGAGCTTAACTCAATGCTGAGTTCTCTTACAGCAAACCCTAGAGTGGCAGAGAAAGTTGACAATTATAGAGGGTAGGCTTCCAGTGTACAATATTAAAATAACCTATAACGAATTTAATTAAAACATAAATATACTTACTACTTACGTACATAAATAAAAATATATTTAAATAAATAATAATATTATGTCATTGTGCTAGGTAATGATCTTTAATCATCCTCTTAAA
This sequence comes from Orthosia gothica, assembly GCA_949775005.1. NCBI lineage: Eukaryota > Metazoa > Arthropoda > Insecta > Lepidoptera > Noctuidae > Orthosia > Orthosia gothica. Next base: position 497,377 of record OX459057.1, read on the forward strand.
TACCTCCAGGGAAGGGCTGTCGCGTATGGAGTGTTCCAGAGACGCACTGCTGTAGCAGAGAAAGAGCCATCATAGCGGCTGGAAGTGTGTCGCGGAGGACGAAGGAGAAGAGAAGTGGCAATGCGGGGTATTCAAAGCGTTCACGAAGGTATTGAGGGGAATTAGGATTGTGCAGGATAGTATAGAGAAGGGATAGGATATGGGTATCTCCATCCCGGTGGGTTCCCGCATTGTCGATGCGGGGGGGCTCAGTAACCGTGGCTTGGTCACCCACGGTGAAGTGAAGAGGAACCCGAGGAGGAGCCGCTCGTCAGGGCTTTTGCCGATAAGCCGACGACGTAGCGGCCAACATGTAGGTTGCGGTGCTGCCTAGGTGACATCGCAACTGAGGCGCGCCGCGATGTCGTATGAGGTCTCCCATACCCATACGATGTCGTGGCTGAGGGTTGGAGGCCGCGGCAGGAGGGAAGTGCCGGTATTGCGGTGCGCCGCTCTCCCTACCTTCCGCGGCCTAGACGGAGTCGCCACCGTCTGATGGCGGACGCGGTGGGGCCGCAGGGGGGGAGGAGTGCCGGTATAGCTTTGGCCGCTCTCCCTATCCCCTGCGGCCGAAAAATGGTAGGTGGCGGGGCTATTGACCCTGACCCGTCACAAGGAGACCAAGGGTGCCATACACGGGGTCGTCTGGCACCCATGTGCTGGTTTGGTCCCTGGGGTGGTCACGGCGCACAGTGTGTTCTGGTGCGCCGGTGATGGAGGGTACTCCCCAGAGGAGGGTCCGGTGACGGACAGCCGCGGCGGGTTCGCGGTGAGTGCCAACGCATACCCGTGTTCCTGCCATAAGCGGCACAGGTAGGACACCGTGGTGTTTTAGTGGGTTAGAGTCCCACATAACTGCGCTATCTCCCCGTGGTAGCGCAGTATGCATGAGCATTTCTCCACGCTAAAAAAAAAAAAAAGATATAGGTATCTCGACGACGCCGAATTGGCAGCCACTTTAATCTGTTCCAAAACTCCGACACGTGGTCGTATTTGCGGAGACCAAAAAAAAAGCGGATGCACAAGTTCTGCAGTCGCTCGAGTTTATTAAGGAGTACCTCGGTAGCATCTAGAAAACAGACATCCGCATAGTCTATGAGCGGTAGAAGAAGGGATTGCGCAAGAGTAACCTTAGTATGAAATGGTAAGAATTTTTGTAGACGTTTAAGGGACTGAAAGGAGTCTACGTACGACGTTTAAAGACTTGCAATATGGACGTCCCAAGAGAGGTTAGTGTCCGTATGAACGCCTAAATTTTTTGCGGTTTTGGAGTAATCTATGGGCACTGAATCATACACTATCGGCGGGAGACACCGGTGATCCAATTGGTAGAGCATGTATCTACCACCAACAATGAGCGCTTGCGATTTATTTGGGTTTAGTAATATTCCGTAGGATTTAGCCCACTTGTTAATATTTTCAAGGTCACTGTTGATGGCAGCCACAGCCTCAATGAGGTCACCTACTTTCAAATGACGATACAACTGCAAGTCGTCTGCATAGAGATGATAGTTAGAAGAAAGGACCTTAGTGATAGCATTTATAAAAATTGAGAAGAGAAGAGGAGAGAGGACGCCACCCTGAGGAACGCCCGCAGTCAATTCACACCATTTAGAGGAACACTCATCAGATTGAACAGACTGCGAGCGACCCCGAAGATAAGATTTGAACCACTCAATTACTGGAGCAGAGACATTAAGGGTGGAAAGAATTCCTAGGAGAATGTCAAAGTCAACTGAGTTGAAGGCACTTCTGAAATCCAGTAAAACCAATACAGTTAGAGACTTATTCTGCATAGCCAGTCTTATGACGTCTGTTATTTTAACAAGAGTTGTTACAGTACTATGGCCAGGTCTAAAACCAGATTGGTAAGGACTCAGCAGGCCATTGGAGGTCAAATAACAAGACAGTTGCTTCTGAACAATACTCTCGAGGACTTTGGAGAGGATTGGAAGGATGGAAATTGGACGGAAGTGGGATGGTAAGGAGGGTTTTGAAACTTTGGGAAGCGGCAGGACGTGAGCCTTCTTCCAGGCCGTAGGAAAAGAGTTTGTGCTTTCCTTTAGCTCTCTTTAGTAACAGCGTGCAGGTAGGTACTTACTAGGTTACCGCGGCCCTGGCTCAAGCAACTGAAGGAACACGGGTGGGTTTAGTCAGTAAAAGTCTGACACGCCCTCCCGCCTCACCCAGAGCGGGAGAAGTCATTGGATGATTTCCCACCCCAAAATACTAGGTGTATTCATAGTTTTTAGGGTTCCGTACCCAAAGGGTAAAAACGGGACCCTATTACTGAGACTCCGCGGTCCGTCTGTCTGTCTGTCTGTCTGTCTGTCACCAGGCTGTATCTCATGAACCGTTGAAATTTTCACAGATGATGTATTTCTGTTGCCGCTATAACAACAAATCCTAAAAACAGCAAAAAATAAAAAAATTAGTGGGGCTCCCATACAACAAACGTGTTTTTTTTTACCGTTTTTTGCGATAATGGTGCGGAACCGTTCGTGCGCGAGTCCGACTCGCACTTTTCGGGTTTTTGTGGTAGTTATTATTTATAATAAACATACGTATGAGACGTTACGTCATCCTCTTGATAAGTTGCCACAAAATGAGTAGGTACTGTTTTCCTTGCCGTGATTCAAGGGGCAAATGCCAAGCCCACCACTACTGTACTGGTGGTTTACTCCATGAAATTTTTGCAGTAAGAAAATGTTATTTTCAATAGTTACAGTTATTATTATGATGCTTTGTAAAATGCAATCTGTGCAATCCGGTGGTTTGAAATGTGCAAAATAAAAATTGATGTGGAAGCACTGAGGTAATATTTTTATCAGTCATCAAATGCAAATGTAAATGGACTGAAAGCGATCTTATCGCACGCACTCGTAAACCGAATCCGTCACATTATGTGTGTGTTATGAAAAAGTTATCTTTATAATAACTAAGAGGACGGCACGTTTGGCACAGTGGTGCGATCGGCTGCTGCACCTGCACCTCGCAAGTTCGATTCCCGTACGGAACAAATATGTTTATGGCCTACAGACAGTTGTTCAGGAGCTGACTGTTTGTAAATGGAGTTCATATGTTTATTAACGCACCCAAGATATAGGAGAAATTGCTAAACGAACACGAGAAAACGTTGCCCCATACCAACGTTTAAAAAAAAACTGCCAAGTGCGAGTCGGACTCGCACACGAAGGGTTCTGTACCATTATCGCAAAAACCGGCAAAACATCACGTTTGTTGTATGGGAGGGACTCCTTACTTTACAACACTTAAATATTTATTTTATACTGTTTTTAGTATTTGTTGTTATAGCGGCAATAGAAATACATCATCTATGAAAATTTCAACTGCATAGCTATCACGGTTCATGAGATACAGCCTGGTGGCAGACAGACAGACCGCAGAGTCTTAGTAATAGGGTCCCGTTGTTACCCTTTGGGTACGGAACCCAAAAAAATACACGCAGCAGCTAAAAACTGCTGGAAGCGACGATCTAGAGGACGACTATGCATATTGTCAAATTTCGCTATCGCGTTGCATGGCATTTAGCCCATTCGTGAAACTAAATTCGTTAACTAGATTCCATGTACCTAGGTACCTAAGAAACTATCTAAGACAGCTTATTATAAGGACATTTTGTCATGTATGAGCACAGACATAAATCTAACTAGATGACGCGACTGTATGTACTTCGCGTGCCAAAAAACGGAGTAAAGTTACGATCAATGATCTAATCTGAGCTTTTCATTTAGCATTATCGACACCGGAAATCCACCGAAATTTAGAAAAATGCCATATTGAGCTGTAAAGAATGTATAGAAAAGTTGGCCGAGGCATTGGAATTGTTTTCTTTCATTGGTAAGTAAATTTTTTTTTTTTTTTTTGTGAAAAAGTGGCACTCTTGGTTTTCATACAGATGGAGGGACTTGCGTTATCTAGTTAGATTTATGTCTGTGTGTATGAGACTAACATTGAAGCTTCAGTCTTTAATGGAGATCGTCTATGAAGTCGCAAGGATGAGGAAGCAACGTCCTACTGCCGTTACTCCGACAGGCGACACGTCTTCATTAATCTGTTTTGGCGTCTTCCTAACCAGCTTACATTAATGCGTAACTGTCATATGATCGTGTCGAAATGGTAATTACTTATTTAACTAAAGGGGTGACTAAAGCAGCTAGTATTTCTAAAGGAAACCACTATCTTTACGGTTAAAAAATAACCTTATTTCATGGTTTACCTGTTTGTTAAGAAATAGTGTATGAAAAACAATAAGTAATGATTATGACGTAGTCACTTGAATATTCGTAACAATATAGCTAAACGTCGCAGGGAGACCATTACCCGATTACGCATAGTAATGTTAAAAAGGGGAAAAACGTCATTGACATTTTCATAAGGCTTACAAATCAATCTAGGCGACATTAAGGTTATTGTATTCGTGACATATTGGTTTATGGGTGAATAGACGAAAAGTAATGTATTCTTAGTAACCAGCAATATCATTATATTTGGCATTTGATACTAACTGACAAACTAAAATTTGAGTCATGGAAAATGTACTATGTATCAAACTGAGTTCCTCTCAATCCATCGCCAAGATCCGCTTGAACACAGACTGCTTGGATTTATTTCCGAACGTGTGCAGCAAGCCCATATTAGGGATTGCGTTGATTTACGCGAGGTGACTGGCACTGCCGCCTGACCTTTGCAACCTTTGTAATAAATATCTACAGCTACACCTACATAAAGAGGGAACACAGTCTTTTCTTTCACATGCTTTTAAATTGCGCCTTTTTTATTTTATTTTTTTGTGCTTAGGCCACCATAATTCGATTTTCGAACAAAAACCTCTTTACAATGCCATATGGGCATTTATTTATTTAGTTTGCCACGAGTTTCCACACGAATTTGACGTTCCAAATTCACTCACATTCACACTATTTAGTCCCTTGGGAGTTTCATACAACTTTACCTCCCGTAAGGGCGAATGCTTTACTTTACGTAAATATCATTATTTAATTGGACATTGTCGAGCAGGTGATGTGAAGTAGTAGATTGTTTATCTAGTGAGCAAAATACTATTTTAAAGGAGAGAGTGTTTTTGTAATCCAGAGCGCAACGAGGGAATCAAAGTACGTCAATCGAGCTTAAAATATTGTTGCTCCCGAGGTGGACACTTTACTTTTGATCACCTTCTATGAAAAAATAAGTTAGTGCAACTTATGAACACGAACGTTACGTTTATTTATGTGCATCTATTAGGAACCAATAAGACATAAGATTAAAATAATTAGAGGCTAATGTTTATATTTGAACAATTATGGAAGTGCATCATAACAATTTTATTAGTACCATCCATGATAGTTGTAGATTTATATTTTTGCTCACGCGCGCGGTATTCTAGCCAGTCACTTGTTCAATACAATGTTCCCATGTGGTCCGACATACAATTACAATCGCAAATTAGCTATTCACCTCATACATTCGTCGTAATCGATAGAATAGAATATACTTTTCAACACACTTGCTCGTAAAGTGAGCCTTATTACATCGCTTCTAGGGCCATAAACCGAGCTATAACATATACGTGCGTAAATAACATCACACAATAGAGCGTAATAGAATTATCCCTACAAAGTTAAATTAGTACCTTACTGCAAGTTATATGCGAGCAAACAGAGCATTTTCAATTTAACCAGGTAATACAGTTTTTTTTTTAATTAACAACAAAGAGGTTTTATGCCGCTGAAAAGCCATAAATAATAAATAAATGTATACATCCTTAATTAAGTCAAACACACATTTATTAATATCAAAATTATTCATAATTCACCATAATTTGTAATAAAATAATGCATTTTATCACTTAAAATTATAATTTTGAAGTAGGCTGTATGTTCACTCACCTTGCATTTGGCGCGTGAAAAAATGCTTACGCGCCATTTCCCATAATTTTCATATTTTGTTTTTATCGTATTTGTCGCTGTATGGTAAATTATTTTAGAAACGTTAAGTTTTCGAGCAGAAGATGAACAATTGATAGAGTTAACCCCGCCAGAAATACTAAAGCACAAAATGCAAGCGATAGCCTCCCCGCAAAATCTAGAGAAAAGGGCTTAGCTGCCTACGATAGTTTCCTACAATGGAAGAGCAATAATAATACCCAGTCATTTTCTGAAAATGTATTTTGGCGTATTTCTCTAAACTCGCCAATACATTTAAGCCCAGCTCTCTGTGGTGCATCTATTCCTGGTGGTGCTCAAACATGGTGTCAATTTTTTGCATGTGATGTTAAGAAGAGCATACTATCGATTTCGTCAAACGCAGTAGGAAGCGACTGTATCAGCCGTAAAATGCTACTGCCGGTGCTAGACATTATCCTGCCCGTCATTTGCCACATCCTCAATTTTTCTGCGTCTAGCAGTGTTTTCCAAGTTCATGGCAAGATGCTCAAGTAATTCCTTTACCTAAAAAGTCCAAACCCACATGCTTCTCTGGGTATCGTCCAATATCGGTCTTGACATTCCTATCCAAAGTGCTTGAACGGTTAATCGACAACCAAATAAACACCTTTCTCTCCAAAAATAATCTTCTTAACCCCTTCCAGTCCGGCTTCCGCCCTGCTCATAGCACAACTACAGCGCTTCTGAATATTGCGACGATATAAGGTCTGCCATGGAGATGGGTAATCTAACGATTTTGGCTCTACTGGATTTCAGTAATGCCTTTAATAGCGTGGATTTCGATGTTTTACTTGGCGTCCTCTGCGCTCTTAACATATCTCCATCGGTTGTTGAATGGTTTCGTAGTTACCTGTTTGGTCGCCGACAACTTATTTGCATCGGGGAGACCTTGTCTTCCTGGTGTAGTACTTCTGCCGGGGTTCCTCAGGGCGGCGCGGCGTTTTATCTTCCTTACTTTTCGCAGTTTTTATTAACTCCATGGAGCATACAACCCGGGTTGGGTGCTGTATTATATGTTATATATATATAAAATATTAAAATAAAAAATAGCTAGGGTGTTAATAAAAATTAGGTGGGGTAACACCCGAGCTATTTTTTATTTTATTTTTTATTTTCAGTTTCAGATTTATTATATGTATTGATGATGATTACATATAATCCTTAATCCTAAGAGTTATGGCACAATCAGTTTACTAAACAGTATCTGCTATGTGTTTTAAAAAATAATGGGCATAATAATTTTCTTTTTAATTTTCTGTCGTAAGCCGCACACATGGCTGACTATATTATTATATATTTAATCAATAACCCTCTTAATAATAAACGCGGAATAAAGTTATACCAGGTATAACTAAGGTATACCCATACATTTTCATAGGTTTATACCTGGTATAACTTTATTCTGCGTTTATTTGTAAGAGGGTAAATGAATTAGAAATTTCGATGTGTTTTGGAACTATCCCAATCGCAACAGCATCTGTCAAAACAGTCAATAGCGCCTAGCAAAAATATTTATCGGAACCACTTGAGAGGAAATTGGCTCATGGAGTTGAATTTTATACCTTATTATGAAAACTAAATATTAGAGGCTAGAAAGGTGATGAATGATCCGAAACTAATATATACTATATATAATTATCTATACTAATATTATAAAGCTGAAGAGTTTGTTTGTTTGTTTGAACGCGCTAATCTCAGGAACTACTGGTTGGAATTGAAAAATATTTTTGTGTTTGTTGGAGTGGTGGAGTTTTAGGTGATGTTAATAAATTTAGGTTTGTAGTTATATTAAGTAACTTTATTATCTTAATAGGAAACTATAACTAATTTATTGTTTATAGCGTAAGAGGCCATGACAGTAAGTGAGTAAAACAAGTGAACGATAGAAGACTATAGGAGGCGCTGTGTGTAGCATTACAAAATCAAGATTATAATATTTACCACAGATTACAACACGCCTCCTTAAATTTATAAACTTGATTTTTTACATATACAATACTGTTATAAACAAAAACCTATATACTAAGACAATCTTAACCCTAACCTGTTTCTCAGAAAATTGGTTTTATCTAAACTTTTAGTTAACATGTCTGCTAAGTTAAATTTTGTATCAATTTTTACAATATCAATTATACCTTTTTCATAGTTTTCATTTATATAATGATACTGCACTTCGATGTGCTTTGAATTCTTTGTAAAAATTCCATATTTAGCAATCGAAATTGCACCTGTGTTATCTTCATACAATTTTATTGGTTTATCAAATTTCACACTGAACGATTCAATTAATAAGTTTCTAATGAAAAGTATTTCTGTCACTGCCTCTGACATAGCACTATATTCTGCAAAGGTTGAACACTTAGTTACTGTACTTTGATTATGTGTTTTCCAAAAAACTAAGTTTTCAAATAATCTAATTACAAATCCTGTTGTAGATTTTCTATCTACATTATCTCCTGCATAGTCAGAGTCTACCATACAATCTAATATTTCAGTGTTTACATTATCATAGTATGTTATCTTTAAATCCTTAGTCTTATACAAATATTTTAGGATTCTCATTGCATATTTGTAATGTGTTTGGTCATAACAATTTTGGTATCGACTTAAGTAATTTACACTGAATGCTATATCTGGTCTGGTGCCAGTACTTACATACAATAATTCACCAATTATATTTCTATACTTTAAGCTATCATCTACTTCTCTAGCTTGTTCTAATTTTAAGTTTGTTTCCATTGGAGTATCAAATAACTTACATACATAGTCTTCAGCAATGTCAGTTTTAATTATTTCATTGTTTATCTTTGATGTTTTGTTGTTTTGCAAATCCCTATCCTTCTCATCATCAAGTTTTTCTAAACAAATTAATTGAGTATTTTCATCGATTACCTGTACATGTCTAGCATTAATTATTCTGTTATTTAACAAAACTCTATAACCATTTTCATTATAACCTACTAAAACACCCAGTTGGGCTTTATCGTCCCATTTACATTTTCTCAAAGCTTCTGGAACCCTGACATATACTCTACTTCCATAAATTTTTAGATGTTCTACATTAGGTTTAACACCAAAAAATATTTCATAAGGAGTTTTAAGCTCTACCGTATTAGCAATTGTTCGATTTTTTAAGTATGCTGCGGTTTTTATAACTTCAGGCCAATACTTTCTGTGAATTTTAGCTTCTGTCATTAAGCATCGGCCTATATCCATAGCAGATCTGTTATACCTTTCCGCTACTCCATTTAATTCATGGACATAGGGTGGACATGGTAATAACTCTATTCCCTTTTGTCTAATGAAATTATAAATATCTCGATTTAAATATTCTTTGCCATTATCGCACTGTAATTTCTTTACTTTTTTATTAAACTTATTCTCTACCAAATTAACAAACTCTATAAAACAATTTGCAGTCTCAGATTTACTTTTAATACAAAAAATTCTGGTACATTTACTATAATCGTCAATAAAAGTCAAAAAATATTTTCCTCCACCATAACCAGTTGTGCTGTGTGGACCGTTTAAATCAGTATGAATCAACTCTAAAATATCATTTGGCTTGGTTCTATTATTTTGGAAAGGTACATTAGCCATTTTACTTTCAATACAATTAGAACATTTCATTTCAGTCCTTTCAATCTTATCTGGCAAACCTTCTACTAATTTATTGTTTATCAACTTATGTAAATATTGAAAATTTACATGACCAAGTGCCCTATGCCATTTCTCTTTATCAGTTAATTTTATTGTATTCATGTACATTTTATTATTACCAATTTTTGAAACAAAACTTTTGATACAATACAAATTGTCTATTTTGTTAGCAACAACTATTAATTCTCTTGATTGAGTATCAATCTTTGCATATTCATTTCTTGCTACTATTGTGCAGGTTTTGGTTATTTTTGAAAAACTTAACAAATTTTGCTTAATACCTTCTACAAAATAAACATTTTTTAAATCAATATGTTTTTCATTGTAATAATTTTTGAAATAAATTTTGACAGTGCCTATTTTGGTTGCTTTTAGCACTTTACCATCTGGCAGTTTCACATCAATGGGAATTTTTAAGTCTACATAATTATGGAAAAATGTATCATTCTTTATAATATGATCTGTACACCCACTATCTAACAACCAACTAATTTCACTATTATTATCATCATATTCCCCTTCGCTACACCCCATTACCTGATTTGCTTCATGTGTACATACTTGAGTTGTCCATGACTCTGTTGCAGGGCCGTCTCGCTGGGTGCTCGACGACTCACCTCTTGGATGACCTCTGCCTCGTCCACGACCTCGGTGAAATACGCCTCTGTTGTAACCTCTCTGTAGTCCTTGCTGGCGTTGACTGGTTGGAAATCTTCCTTGGTAGCTTTGTTGTCTTTGGCCGTTTTTCTGAGCATGCCAACAGTCCTTCTTGAGATGGCCGATCTTTCCACAGTTAAAACATTGTGCTTGAGTTTTTGTTGCGAACGTGCTCATATCACTTTTCTTATCTGTGTCACTAGTAGTCATATTCTTCTCTTTTATTTTAGACTTAACATAATCTACTGTTCTTTGTTCTTCTGGAATGACATCAATGAAATCTCCAATATAACTATAACTCGGAGGTAAAGCTCTGAGCAAGTATCTCATCTTCTCAGGTTCATCTATTTTACCGCCAGCCGATTTAAAATCGTTCGTTGTTTTCTCAAAATCAACAAAAAACTCTTCTATTGTATTGTAATTGTTTAATTTAATTTCTTCAATTTTTCCTCTACATATTATTTGCATAGCAGTAGACTGTGTTAGATACATTTTGTCAAACTTTTTCATCATTTCATATGCTGTTTTACATTCACCAATATATTCTAATTGTTTGTCTGAAATTGTGCTCATTATAATAGTCCTTGCTTTTAAATCCATTTTCTTCCAGTTAGCCTCTTGAGTTTCAGATTTAGAAGGCATCATGCAAATGGCGGGTTCGTTGCATTCTTTGTATTCTAGTAAAGTTACTAACCTTAATTTCCAGCTAGAATAATTTACACCATCAAAAATGGGTATCGTTATGTCTTCTATCCTTGCTTGTTTAGCCATTTTAGGTGAGATAGCGTTTATTTGTGTATTCCTAATTTAACTCGATGCGTAAAACACTTTCCACGTGGCCTTTTCTTGAACTCACTGTTTCGTTTCACATATTAACCACCTAACCACGGACTGCTACCATGTTGGAGTGGTGGAGTTTTAGGTGATGTTAATAAATTTAGGTTTGTAGTTATATTAAGTAACTTTATTATCTTAATAGGAAACTATAACTAATTTATTGTTTATAGCGTAAGAGGCCATGACAGTAAGTGAGTAAAACAAGTGAACGATAGAAGACTATAGGAGGCGCTGTGTGTAGCATTACAAAATCAAGATTATAATATTTACCACAGATTACAACAGTGTTGATAGTCCATTTATCGAGGAAGGTTATAGGCTACATAACATCACGCTACAACCAATAGGAGCGAAGCATAAATGAAAAATGTTGCAAAAACGGGCAAAATTATGTTTTTTGAGAGAATCAATCAATTTTGACATGGGACTCAATTAAAACCATTTGTAATATTAGTAAGGTAGTCAATAAAAATGAAGACTTACTCAAAATAAAATCTAATCCTACAGAGTCACTAAATGAAGTAAACGACTATTTTAGCTCCATAGGCGATCAGTTGGCAAGTACGGTACTTAAGAGATTAGGGCAAACTGAAATGCAACTGGCCAGCAATGCCAGTTATGCAAGGAACACCTCACCAGACTCACTATTTCTATCACCAACTGACGAAACTGAAATAGTTAAATTAATTAGTACACTAAAATCTAGTGCAGCTATAGGACACGACAACATTAGTAATGATATGCTTAAACTGACAAAACATGTTATAGCAAGTCCTATAACATACATTAGCAACTTGAGCATGTCCTCTAGTGTAGTACCTAATGACTTGAAAATAGCCAACGTAATACCAATACTGAAAGCAGGGGACTCACGTCAACCAGCAAACTATAGGCCTATTTCACTTCTGAGCGCACTCTCAAAAGTAGTTGAAAAGGTGATTAATGTTAGGTTACTTAAATATCTCGAACAAAACAGTCTTTTAGCCGGGAATCAGTTCGGATTCCGCACTGGCATGTCCACGGAGGATACCTTCACGCATCTTGTTGACTCTGTAATTAGCAAAGTGGATGAAGGGCAAAGGTGTGTCGGTGTCTTCATGGATTTTGCAAAAGCCTTTGACACAGTTTCCCGGCCGTTACTGCTAAAAAAACTGGAGGCGTTCGGGATCAGAGGCCTAGCTCTAGACTGGTTTAAGTCCTACCTAGTAGAGCGAAAACAGCGCCTCCGCATAGGTGAATATGTCAGGCGTACCCCAAGGCAGTGTCTTAGGCCCTACGTTGTTCCTGATCTACACATACGACCTGTGCTCTCTTGAACTCCGTAATGCCAGCGTCTTTACCTTTGCAGATGATACCGCAATATTTTTTCATGCGAAAACCTGGAGTGAAGTCGTTTGTGTGGCTCAGGAGGGACTCGAGGGGGTTGCTATCTGGCTGCAAAATAATCTACTGACCCTGAACGTCGGTAAAACTAAGGCGATATGTTTTAGTGTGACCGATCAGTCAGCGCCAGACCGAGATCTGCAAATAAAACTGCATGTTTGTGGTAATATCAATGACGAAAATTGTGTCTGCTCAAAATTCGAACAAGTCACGAATACAAAATATCTAGGTATACTAATCGATCAGCAACTAACTTGGGAAGCGCAAATAGAAGCACTTGTGAAGCGGAACAGGAAACTCTCACATATATTTAAAAAAGTTAGGTCCATCGCAACTTCTAAGCTGATCCGTATGTTGTAATTTACCCTGTTCCAATCGCTACTAAGTTACTGTGTGTCGGTCTGGGGAGCAGCTATAAAACCAATTGGCTTAGGTTGCAGAGAGCTCAACGAGCTATTTTAAAGATAGCGTACAAAAAAACCTGGCGGTACTCAACTGATGTTCTGTATTCGGAATGTAGCGTCTTTCGAGTAAGGCAATTGTTTATCGTTACGACACTAATACGCTTTCACACAGATGCCATAGATCTGGCCCACCATTCATTCAGAATGTTAAAATGGGATCGACTTAGGGTTCACTCTTCTTTTACACGCAGATCTTTTGCATTTCTTGGGCCCTAACTCTATTCAAAATTCTACTCTTACAATAGAATTATAGTCGCCTTAACTTACAGACGTTTTAAGAATAATATATTTAAATGGCTGCATCCCCTAAACTACAACCAAACGGAAAACCTTTTGAACAAACAGTCGTAAATTTGGGACATAATAGTAAGACTTAAGCATGCAATCACCCACCTATATACTCCACACTCCGCACCTACTCATACACACACGCATACACTCACACAAAAGCAACTTAAACTCTATTCATATATTAAATTATAACCTCTTATTATCTAGATTATAATTAAGTTTAGTCTCTGTGTAATTAGTTATACTACCGAGTGAACATGTTTTTTCTTACCTACACAGGAAGAGACTGGACCGCGCAACACAGGGAATCCTAGTGTGTGGTCCAGGGAATTTGTTAACACCTAGCACTTAAGGCCCTCAAAATAATGTATTATTGGTTAACTATTGTACTGTTTAAAAATGAACGGAATAAAGATTGTTATTATTTTATTTTATTATTAATCCGTTGCGTGCGCTGCGTTAACGGTTTAAGTTACGCAACAATCATGTATGTAGAGTAGGTACGGTAGGATAGGTTAGTCCAGGCTAGTAGGAGCGAAGCCGCGTGGGACAGCTAGTTTATATTAAATGATTATAACAAAAAATATTAAATTAATCTGTGAAACTCTACCGTCAAAGCAGGCAAAATATCAATTGCCTAGTGGCAGAAATTGGCTTCGAAGTTGATCACTGGTCTACGTGGTAGAAGTTTTTGCAGCCCTTCGAAGTCAAAATATAAAGGAGACTTATTTATATAGAGCTTCTGAAGAGTATTTATGGTAATAGTACAGCGAACGTCAAGTTGGATCGGTTGGGAAAACATTGACAATTGAGAAAGGGGCAAAACAGGGTGATCCTCTCTCTCCTAAACTATTTAGTAGCACTCTCGAGGAGGCATTCAAAAAATATCAGACGCTTGGACAGCGCACGGGATATCGATCGGTGCCAAAATACTATCAAACCTTCGTTTTGCAGACTATATCGTTCTTTTTGCTTTAACGGTAGATCAGCTACAACAAATGCTCCAAGATCTGAGCACGGCGATCCTTGAGCTTGAACTGACGATGAATCGGTCAAAGACTAGAGTCATGACCAATGCCACTAAATATAGGGTCAAAGTCGATGGCCAGGAAATACACTATGTCCAAGTTAGTTTCCTTCCACAACAGACAGGACAAAGAGATCGATCGTCGTGTCGAAAACACCTGGAGAAGCTGCATGAAGGCGCTGATGAAGGGCGACCTTCCAATCTCGCTAAAACGTAAGCACTTCGACATGTGTATCCTGCCTATACTAAACTATGGTGCTCAGACCTAGTCTTTGACCGAGGCCCAGAAGTCCAAACTCAAGGTTTGCCAAAGAGCGATGGAGCGTTGCATATTAAAAAGCAAACCGATGGGGCCAAGATTGTCACACAGTGGGTGCCTGAGAACGGGCGTCGTACCCTAGGCAGGCCAAAGAAAAGCTGGCGTGACGATTTAGACTTGTTTTTGACGGATTGGCCGGAGATGGCCAAATTGAAATAATGTTGGAAAAAAAGGTTTATCAACTACAGTTAATTAAACTAGATTAGCAATTTATTGTTTCGGAGCGTGGCGTTCATATCATAGAGTAGGCATGTCCATCATACAACCTAAATTAGTTGTTGAAACAGTCGCAGTCGGAAGGAAAATAGTAACTGTTATTAAATTATAGGCAAGAACCCAAATTAAAATGATGATTAACATTACGGTACAATCTAATAGGGAAAAGTAATAAAATTTTAACTGAAATAGATCCGAGACCTACGGAAAATCAAAACATTAAAAATTTTGCGTAAATTAGGTACCTACACATCAACAAATGTGATTAGAACGAGAATACTTCTAGATTGTGATAGTCAGATAGGTCACGTAAATCTAGAGTATTATTACAATACTTGCCATGCTGACCGAACAAACTTTGTCAAGTCCAAATGTCCAAGATAATACACAATCCGGTAGAAAACGCACTTCGAGTTTTCCATAATTTCCCGAGCATGTTTTCCAATTGCATGATATCAAGTTCCTAAAATTTTGTTTGGATTATAATGAACATTTATAAACAAAACGAGCCAAGTTCGTGTCGGACTTCGCACATTTAGGGTTCCGTACCAAAAAAATAATTGATTTATCAATATATTGGTATTTGTTAGTAAAAGTAAAATATACGTAATAATAAACATTATCACGAAAGAAGAATGCCCATTTTGTAAGGGAACTTGGGCCCCTTAGAAAAAATGGTTGTATACCTATTGATAAATTTGGTTATACATTGTAGGAAAAACACGTTATATTCATAATTAGAAAACATTTTTTATTTATTTTTCGGGGTTTTCGAGAAAACCGACTCTCTGTTCTTGAAATAAGCCCTTATTTCAATGCAATAATATAAAAGTCCAAGTGAAGGCAACTGATCTGTTGTTGTCTGTACATATAAAGTAAAGGACACGGATGAAAAAAAACACAGAATATAAATCCTATTTTTGGATAATATTGAAATCGCAGACACGATACCTCATAGGGGGGCTGTGTATGGGCAATCTCCTTTCAAGTTCTTAGCTCAATTAGCAATTAAAAAAATCTTCGGAACAAAATTTTGTGTCAGACGACGGACAGACAAACACGTGAGTGACAGCAATAGGGCTCCGTTTGGATCCTTCGGGTACGGAACCCTAAAAATTAGCCAAATCGGTCCAGTCGTTCTCAAGTGATGGACGTACTAATGAAAAGCATTTCATTTTTCTTTTTACCGATATTTATGATACAATATATTGCCTGAAGTGACGTAAGAGTACCACTGAACTCAATTTATTGCCTGAAGTGACGTAAGAGTACCACTGAACTCAATTTCAGGACCAAGGATATTATTTTCAGAAGCCCTAAATACCCACGTACGCATTTTGATGCACAAAGAAAAGGATGTGATGATTCAGAATTTCAGAGATTATTCCTGAAAACGAGGTTTATAAGCAACTTCCTGATTTAAATGTTGGTTTTACGAGTATTTATATATTTTATTATATTCAAATTCAAATCTTTTATTTGCAGAAAATGGGTAGGTATACAGGTGTTAAAAATGTATTTATATTCGCGTGAAATGCTTGTGATATTTTGAGCATCTATCGTTCGCTACTTTTCTGGGACATGTTTATAACACTTAAACACATTATTCAATACACTACGGTTGCCGTTGCCCCACACTAGGAATTTCTGCCTGTATCGTGGGTGCATTTACAAACATATAAACTCACATACACAACACCCAGAGCCGGAACAACTACCTGTAGGTCATACAAATATTTGTTCCGTGCGGGAATCGAACCCGCGACACGCAGCACAGCAGTCAATCGCTCAACCACTGCGCCAACCGTGCGCAGTGGTTGAGTACCTATATACTTCACCCTATTACTTCGTATATTTATTTTTAACTCCCCGATTCAAAGAGCTCCTCAGTAAATACAAAAGTTATTTACCTGCTTGCCATCAAGCAAGGATTTTCCAAGTTAGTCGCAGTCGTTAGCAAGACGGGTTAGACTAGATAAGCCTGAATAGATATCAGTATTTTAAAACACCTACTTTCCATTCCAGCTTGTAATCAAGAAATCGTTTCGGCCTTCTAAGTAGGCAAATCATAAACTGTGGGCCAATTGTGAGTTTTTACTCACGCTCATTCGCGTTAACGTAAACGACAATTTGTATTGAAACTAGATAAGCGCAGTCTGGTGACAGTACGGAGAAACCTCACCTCATAAGAGATCGTTTACGTAATGACGATCGAGTGCGTTATGAAACTCGGAATAAGCACACTGATGACCATGCCTCATTTGTCAATGCAGTTGTCGCCAGTGTGTCTCTTTACCTGGTTGCTGAAGTAATGAGCTCGATTCCCAAATGGGAAAATGAGTTATTGGGTACCCTTCTATCAGTTTCCGTAGACCAAAGAAACGGTGGATGAATTGTGTAAAAAATTATAAACCTAGAAAGGAAGTGACTTATTGTCTTGAGATTCTAACCTATTTAAAAAAAATCCGCACAAGTGCGAGTCGGACTCTCGCACCGAGGGTACCGTACAAACCTCAGCTTAAAAGTATTATAAACCTGAGTATTTGATATGAATTTCAATTTAATTAAAATTATTTTTATTATTTGATGTAACTAATAATTTACGGATTTCGCAATTTTTCCTTTATCTGTGCTATAAGACGTTGCTTCGTACCAAATTTCAAGATTCTGAGTTCACGGGAAGTACCCTGTAGGTTTTGATTCCCTTACGGGTGTCGAATATTTGCGACATAAACGGCTGTATCTTTCGATTGCGTTGGCTTAGATTGATGCTTGATTTTTTCACAGCTTTAAGGTACAGTAGACCTGAGTATTTTATATAAATTTCAGCTTTATACCTCCACGCGTTCCTGAGAAGGGGCTTGACAGACAGACAGACGGACGGACGGACAACGAAATGACCCTATAAGGGTTCAGTTTTTTCCTTTCAAGGTACGGAACTCTAAAAAAACGTTGCCCCACACTAGGAATTTCTTTCTGTATCGTGGGTGCCTTTACAAACATATAAACTCACATACACAACACCCCGAGCCGGAATAACTATCTGTCGGTCATACAAATATTTGTTACGTGCGGGAATTGAACCCGCGACACGAAGCGCAGCAGTCAATCGCTCAACCACTGCGCCAACCGTGCGCCCAAGATTGAACATGACAGCAAATAGAGTTTTAAGGAAGAAGAAGGAGACATGGTGTACCGAGGGTGGTGAAGTTATTACGATTCACTATAGGCAGACACACTTCTTTCAGTATATAGAAGCATTTTAGTATATTAAAAATCATGCAAATTAACATTAATAAGTGGAGCATAGCGCCACGATTTGTTCTATTACTTACTATTAAAGACCCTGATGTTTAAGCCACGTTGTGGTCGCACGTGGTTCTGTTTACATTGCTCTCAGATTTTCCTCTTTATTTTATGTTATTGTCATTGGTTGGTGGACTTCATGAAGCTGCAGCTACTATAATGCTCTGTAATAAATAACCGGGACTTGCGAACTTTATCTCACCTCTTGTTGCTAAAACCAATATTAGCAAAAGTCTGTTTTGTTGCTAGTTAGAAAACAGTTAGCAAGTCCCGACTATATTTTTCAGTATAGGTTTTTGAACTTGACCAAAAATGTAAGCACCAGGGAATTCAAATTTTTAGGTATTATTTCGGTTCCCACCCTGACCTAACTGACCTCACCTGAAACCTAGCTACACAAACAACTAGTCATTCAACATAAATAAACATAAATATTCCGTGAATTTTATTGGGTAAGTATATAAAGTTTCCCGTCTATATATAATGTACCAACACCTAATAGTGTAGGTAGGTATTCGTATTGTTGCGACGCGTCGCCACGACGAACTAGACCGACGCAGGTTATCTGCTACTGAGGTCACGTAATTGCAAATATAAATCAATGCAAAAAAATATAAATAAAAAAAAAACTTTATTTAAATATATAATTTAATTTTTATTTCATGCTTTCTAAACTACATATAATATACCTTAGTAGTAGACACGCTTCAATCGACATTCTATCGAAACACGTAATTATAACACTATTTCTTGCGAAAAAACCCAGATTCAAAGAGTAAAATGTGGATATATTTTGAACGGCTGAACCGATATTAATCAAACATAGCTAAGAACACTCTTGACCATGTAATTTTTCTAACAAAAAAACTGAATCAAAAATGGTTTATCCGTTTAGGAACCATGATGCCACAGACAGACACACAGTTACATAGACATATAGATGCACCCAAGTAATTTTTAAACTCCGCTTTTTCCGTCGGTGTTTAACAATGACTGATGATGATACTGTAGTTTAAAAGGAAAAATAACGCATTCAATGAACTTAATAAATAAACAATACGTCACGCTGGCTAACCACAAGAGACCAGGCAGCTCGCAAGGCGTTTTAACTTGATACATATAGCATACTAGGTGACGTGGTGTAAATGAAAACCACTAATAACCTTGTAAATAATGTATTGGCCTTTGTAAATAATCCGCTGCATGTGTGACGGTGTTTTTTTAGTTAAAAATTGGATTTCAAGTTTTTATCTCGTAATTGCACTTTGAGTTTGTATTACGTGAAATCACTGATAATTTTAAGTTGCTAAAATAATTAATATCATAAAAATCAAACTACTCGTATACAGTACGACAATCGACAGAAAAATATAATATTTGGATGCAATATAAGTGTGAAACTGAACACATATTTTATTTTAAACAACTTTTTTTGTAATTCATGGATATGGATGCACACATAAAAAAAACTTTTTAAAATATTTTGGCCAAGAGATAAAAACATGAAGAATTTAAAACCATAGGTAGTTCGACTTCATGGAAGATCCGTCCATACTATGTATATATACAAAATAATTCAACGCTAAACACACCGCACTATATCTATGTTTACCTAAATATGTTTCAGGAATATGCAATTAGTAGAAAAACTTAGTTTGTCTTGATTGCTGATTCACAAATTAATTCATTAACATTCTAATTTCTAATATCATGAGTTTAACTTATTATAAATATTTGAAAACCCAAATTTTTTAAGTAGAAATATTTCTTAGACTAGAAAATATAGATCACTATCAATTTATGAATTTAGTACTTCTTACAATGATTTGATTAGCTCATCCGATAAGAGATTTGAAAATTCTGAACAGTTTGTTGACTGTACACCTTAGTCATTATTTCAGAGAATTTACTGAAACGTATAATCATGAAGATTACCTACGAATAACGGATGTTACCTATAGATACGAATACAAATATATACATACTATACTAATCCATATCCATACCAATATTATAAATTATAATATAACTCTCTCTGTCTGTCTGTTACGCTTTTACTCCTAAACAACTAAACCAAGTTTTGATGAATTTTGGCATAGAGATAGATAAGACCTCGGAGAATGGAATACTTATGATTTTGTATGCCGGGCGTATGTACGTTCCCTTGACGCGGTCGAAGCTGTTGAATTACTATCTAACCTACATATGTACTGATCTACTAAATTAAATAATAATTGATATGATAAAATGACCTAATATATAGTTATTACATGAGGATGTAATAATATATTTTTATCAATGAAACATTTAAAACATAAACTTTATTTCGCTTATCGTATCTAATTAGTACCTACGTTTAGAAGTTATTTTTATTTAATTTCTTAATATTTGATAGGAATTTAAATAAATCCAGATACTTAAATTCCCAGATAACCAACCAGATATTAATTAAATAATTCATTGGAATTCAGATACTCTTATGATTTATAAATACCATTTATGTTAACAGGGACTCTACATTAATCGAATCGGGTCGCGTTAAATACTTGGTGGTGTGACGTCATACAAAGGAAAATACAATTATCGCCGCATTAATCCGTATAATTTTGTTTTTGAATGAAAAAAACACTTGTATTAAAAATACAGAAAACCCGCAGTGATCAATATCGAGTTATTTAATATATATTTAGTAAGACAAATCTTAGGAATGAAATTTTGACGAGGTTTGAAAGTATTACGCTGAACGCACGTGCCTTACCTCAACGCAGTTGCGACCGGTTAAATTCTGGCTTAGGTATTCATATTCAAACGAATCCTTAACGACATAAAGCTAAGTTTTAATATGTGTAAATTTAAAAGATAAAACTACTACGTAATAGCTAGGTTAATTTTAAAACAAAAAATAATGTAATAAAACTCTGCACTAATGGCACCGCAATTGCCGAAACAGCACTCAAATGAAATGCACGGACCCGTTGTACAATCCACGGAACCCTTGGAGTTGGCAGGCACACAAGGGCTCAAGCGACCAAAACGGTCTGAAATATCAGAGAAAGTGACATTCCTAAGAATAATTAATGCGAAACTACATTAACTACTAGTTTTCATAATATAACCCTTAGTTGTCACCAGCCATTGTTTAACGAGAGGTTGAACTTTTCCCAGAGAAACTGGGGTTCTGACTAGAGCCTGTCTGGACAGGGTCTAGTCAGAACAGTCAGACAGGACCAGTGGACATCCTGCTCGCTGTTTCAAATAATATCGACGCTTTTAACGGCTGCTATAAAAATATCAATGAATTGGTTGATTTTTTGTATCTCATCTTTCAGAAAAAAAAATGTGTACACTTTTCTAGCAAAACGAAATTTGAAAATTTGTATAATTTACCGACCTGGGGGGTGACCACAAGCTCTTAGAGTAAGGTTGTACGGTTCACGTACAGGCAAATTGCTTATGCCGCGACCTACTTTTAAATACTCGTTTTTATTTACTTTATTATTATATTTAGTTAGTTGACCAATAGCTGCCGTAGCGCTATAATCGCGGATTAGCATCCAACTTAACTTTCGTGTAACTTTTACGAATAAAGTTTACTGTGGTGAAATCTGTGGTTTTCGTCAACTCACATCAAACAACTCAACTGTAAGTAACCGGCTACCTCTGAGCCGTACATAAAACTGGTCCTTCGAGCCGGATATAACAGGTGCGTATTCTCTCTGTTAACGTTAGCGAATCTGTCTAGCTGGAGTCCCAGAAGAGCGGATCGCGTTAGTGGGGCGCTAACACACTTGATATCCAAAACTTGCGAAAACTTCGCGGGACAGATGTATCTGACTTGTATACATCTGTCACTTACTCGATCTCAAAATAACCTTACTCTAAGAGCTTGTGGTTACCCCCCTGTTTGACAAATGAAAAGAGGCGTGACGGTAATTAGTCTCGTTTTAGCTGCAGTAAGTAAGCACTGCAACGATTGAGTTTACATTGAGTGATTGTAATGCCATGAAAAGCTGCTGTTTTTAAAGATTTTCGCATATTTCGAATAGGTTTTGAATATTTTGGCATTTATGACCTTCTGAGACAACGTACATAATTTAATATATTTCTATGAATGGATATGCAAGAAGTTTAATTTAGTAGTATATTATTAAATTGTGGATACAATTTTAGACAAAATTATATAATTGCAATAATAATAATTTAAAAATACCAACAAACGTTTTCGATGCGGGTCGACTGTGATCGTCGGTTAACTCAAGCAGCAGCCTAATTGTGTAAGTGAATTCGGCAAAGGAAACAATCTCAGATTGTTTCCTTTGCCGAATTTACTTACACAATTACGCTGCAGAACTAGTCTGCAGTTTTCCGTCACACTTGTATTACTTATTTTTGTAATTACAGTTCTACAGGGACACTTCATTTTTATTACAATGTAGCCTTCAAACTAATAGGAATATTTCATTTTAATCTAAATTGCTACTAGTCTTTGTAATTTAAAATCGATCTTTTAAATAATTGCTTTTGCCCAGTTTAATTTTTTCACATTTAATTTTAACCTAAATTACTACTTGTCTTTGTTATTTGAAATATCTCTATATTTTTAAATACCTTATTGTTTTAGCCGTAAAATGTGGCACTTGCTTACTTACTTCTGGCATTTATAGGACCTCTAATTATCTTCTCGTTTTTATCATAAAAAAAACTTATTACATATATAATTAGTACGAAATAAACTAAATAGTTATCGGAGTACCTGAAGCAACCTTTTCTCATAGTAACGAATATCATTTTCTAGAAAAAAAGTATAATTATTTAAAGTCAAATAAAAGCAAGCTACCTCCTAACTATTATATACAAGATCAAGTACATGGTCACCTGACTCGAATGTCAATACCATTTATTTTATACAAATACTGAATCGTGCTTGAATTATTCTATACGCATGCGATTAAATTCTGGGGCACCGAAACGTGCGATTTTCCGGCATCGACTACAGCCGCCCAATGAAAATTTGGGACTGAGCACAAAGTTACGGGGGCGGCGCGGCGTTCTTCACACAATAAGCGCATGTGCATGGGAATGCAGCACATTATTGTCATTGACATTAATATGTGCGGTAATGTATTTGATGAGTAAATAGAGTAATTGCGAATGGTGAGTAGAAACACAGTAGAAAGCCGCACGGTGGGGCGGAGCGCGGCATGCGCGGCGGCGCGCGCGCAGTGGTCCGGCGGAGCGCGCGCGAGCCAGTCCCCGCGCCCGCGACTCCGCGCCCGCGTCCGCGCCCGCCTCCGCTCCGCGTCACACCCGGCGGCGGCCTTTCTATAAGACCAGCCGCCGCGAACACTCGCACGCAGTACGCAGTCACGACCCAGCCACGTTCACTCGTGCACCCCGCGGACACGCGACATACATCACCCCGCGAAACACTTGACGCGCAACGCGCCGCCGCCGCCGCCGCTAGGAAGGAAGCAATCAGCACCAGTGATAAACATCTCGGCAACAATGGCAGAAAAAGACTGGGGATACAGAGCTGAGAACGGTGAGTCCACTGCCTCAATGTTAAGTGCAGCGCGCGGCGAGGACCGGTTTGTTTACATCGCGCCCGCGGCACGTGACACCGTGTAAATAAAACTGCGAAAAGCTAACTTTTGATATCGGCTTTAGCTTAATTCGAATATTGTGCTAAAGCGTGGTGTTCCGGGTTGACAAGTAAATATTTTGCCAAGTGCGAATATGAAGGAAAAATAATAGGAAGTAAATTAATTATTATCTGTTAGCTACTTACAGGGCTCCCATCCTGGTAGCCGTGTTTACTTTTGATAACAGTGAAGCTGACATTAGATGATACTTTCGCTATGCACTCCGCTGCAATCAGAGCAAAAGCGTATTATTTATCAGTAAGTACATTGCCGTGGAAAGATAATAAAACATGACAGTGAATAACTAAGTAACTTTGTCATTGACGCGGTTTCAGCGCTTCTTCATACTTTATCTAAATTCGTTTCATTCATACATAATATTAAACACCTGTTGATTTCTCGACCCGACAATTATTTGGAATGCGATAACGCTATTTGTTTAATTAAATAGTACGAAATGAATGAATATTATTATCTTGTTTAGTAAACGGCTAACTGAGTTATGCTTCATTTATACAAATTCTCATCTCCACCGCAGATCAGGTAACTGCTATAAAGCTATCCAAACCGTATATAACGTATTGTTGACTTTAATAAGTCTGTACGTACGTGAACTTAGCGTCTACTCGTTAAATGCTGCAAAACTGTGATCAATATTTGTAATTGTAAAACAAAAAAAAAATATTTTTACGTAAAAGCCGATAATGGTGCCAAGAGTTACCGTGGAGTCGCGTGAGGCGACGGCTGCCCTACTTAAATCCGCGCGGTGGCGGTGAGCTGAGCCGGTTCCACTAATGAAACTTCTTCGGCAGCAGTGCGATACTTCAACCGATGCCTTCTTTGTAACAACAACTTTTAACGTGAAACGCCTGGCGGCAAACCAGTTTGTTTGCCGCCAAAAAGATGCAAAAGATCGCAAATTCGAACAAGGCTCGTTCATTCGAACTGAACTGATACATTCAAGATGAGGAAAAATATCAAAAACTGTATTTACTATAAAAATCTACATAATTATTTACCTTAAGGATAAAACTGTATTCAAGCGTCTGTGGCTAGTCTGGCTCCAAAATATGAAAGTTATTCTCAGGCCCTTATTTTTTTATGTTCATGAGATTCTCGTTTGCAAATACAATAATTGCGGCAAGGGATCGTATTATTGTAACTGACATACAATGATTACAGAAATATAAGTTTTCAAATGAACTGCAATCAAAACCATTGAGGCAGCAAGTGGCTAACGAACGATGCCTGTCGCGTAACTCATTACTAGTACTAGTACTATGAGCTGCCTCAACGCTTCACTATGCGGGTTTTCTGACAATACCTAATTGTTCACAGAGTTAAAATAATAATTATGTTAAGTAGTCTGAGAATCATGAAAGATCCACGGTTGTAGCTTTATTAACCGTGACTAATGCCATGAGATGTTTTCCAAAAATCTTCAAATGTCTGAAACCTTTATTTCCTTATCTTTTAGTTTCGCTACAGACTACATTGTTCCAAAGACAATTTTGTTATACAAATTAGCTTTTAGTCACATATCCGCCGATTTCACATTTAAGTGACAGCCATCAATCAGACTTATTGTAAAGCACGTTCCTATTATCTTTCTCGATGGTACAAATATAGCAGAAAATAATAAATCTTACTTAAATAATTCCACAATCGGTTTTGGAGATGTCCTTTAGAAACGACGAAAATATACCGTAAGAGTGACATATGCTAATATATTAGTTACCCGACTATTTCACAAACAATCCATTAAGTATATGTTTGCAAACAATAACTATAGGAACCAAAACAATGGCAACAAAATGTATTGGTTTCTTCCGGGACACTCCTTCTCTGGTTTTTGATAAACCACATCACGGGCCAATGTTCTTTCTGAGAACTTTTATACTAAATCTGTACTTAAAATAACCTGTTATAGTATGGATTAAGTATTTACATACTACTTTTATACGTAGTTATAACGAATCGTAATGGAAATACATTTTAATTTTAAGAGGTAAGCCCGTAAACCAAACCCCGGAGATAATATTTTTGTAGAATTCGAAACCACTGCGAGAATCTCATCAATACTTAATAAGGTACTAAAATAAATTACCTATTCAATCAACTTTAAACATTTCAACAAGTCAGCAAAACAGGTAAACTTAACTAATCTAATTGTAGGACAGACAAAAGTCAATCAACGTTCAAATCAAGGTAATTCCATTATATATATTTTGACAGCATTTCATTGTAAATAACTGGAAAATATTAATTAATTTTGTGGCATTGTAAATTATTAAAAAGAGCCATGCCATTACTACTTGACACTAGCGTAGCATGTAAGCGGCGGCTACGATAATGCGCCTACGCGGCTACGACGCAGCTACGACGCGCCTCTACGCTGCTTCTACGAGCCTCTACGAAGCTTCAACGCGGCTACGACGTTCCTCGACGCCGCGCGCCGCGTCTACGAACCTCTACGAGACCACCAAGCGCACTTGCTCCACGCTGCTACTTCAAAACTCTGCGAAACTAATACGCGCATCGAAACGTTGCTGAAACGCGTTTCTAAGCAGCTTCAACGCTTAGTGTTCGGTTACGGCTTTTACACGACGTAAAACGACCGAGTACTTAAATATTAAAAAGTTTAGTTAGAAGTTTAAACTATACGAAAATAAGCAAAAATTACAGAATCATTTATATAATATAAAAAGGCAAAATCTCTGCACAATAAATATTTGGATCACTTTTAAATCCATAAAATGGTTATTAGTACCAAAATAATGCTCAGAATTTACTATGAATTTAACTTACAGAACTAATGTTGGCATGTTGTTGAACTAATTTAGATGAACTGAACAAAAAAGTACTCCTACGGTTTTGGTTCGTTGTTCCTCCTAAACGGAGACAATACATTTGATCCAACAATGCAACTAGTTTTACAACAGTTAATAGATTCATCGTCATTTAGAACGACCGGCTTCTGCTTTCACCTTCATTACCTTCATTAATGGTCGCATGCATTTTTTTATTGTTGTTATGATGCTAAGTGTTAATTTAGGATCAAGCTCGGTGCATCGCCGCGCCCGCGCCGCACCGCGGCTTACAATGTAAAAGTTTCATCAAAAAACCCTGTTCAAAATCAGTTTTGACAGCGTTCATTTAACAGGCTTATTCACAAAAAAATATGAATTATTTAGCACCTGCTAATCTGAATATACACAATTTCGCTAATCAGTCATGTTGCTTAAGAGGAAATGCGGGCAGAGAGCTCCGACTAAAACTGATCCTAAAATGTCTGCGACCGCATTTCCTCTTAAAAAACTTCCTATGTGCAAGCACAGTTTACGTCCTTTGCTTTGCTAAAACAGATTTTTGCAAAGTTTCCTCGTCTATGAACGTCAATTCGTGTTTCAGCATATCTAATATATTTTATTAGCTTGTAATACGTTACATGACCACAAGAAGACGTGTTCTACAATCCTTCTTCTACTTCTTATCTCTGTAAACTGAACATTAACGTCTCATGGTGCATTATGAACAAGCATTAAGGTGTGCATTGTTTTTCACAAAACCATTATAACGCATTAAAGAAACAAAGCTGGGTGTTATTAAAAAAACGTTCTAAACGCGATACGATTTTGTTTCCTGGAGCCGAAACGTTTTTAAAGTTTCGCAGGCTGTTGAAACTAGGATATTATGCTGTCTGAAGTCTGATCACAGTTACAATTGCTTCATGACAGTAATCGATCGAAAACAATTGCCATTCTAATGACTCTGACTCACTTATTTATATATTTTTAATTGCACTTGTTACTGCTGTTAAGAAAACTAGGTCTGCCAACGCAAGAACAGCAATACAAAGAAAGAAATCATAAAAGGATAAGTACTGCGCTCTATTTAACGCTGCCCCAAATTAAGATGCTGTTAATCCGATTTTAAAACCTAAAACGATCAGCTGAAGGTTCTTTTTGATTTTATTGAATCACGCGTACTTGTTTCGTTATTGTCACACGCATGTTTATGGCTCGTTGGCCACCAGAGTGACAATTTGACCCGTTTAGTCATAATCAAATGAAACCCAAAAATTTGGTCCCTGAAACAGTTGTACCAATTACTCTATTGCTTCCGTTCTATCAAATGTGATGCCATCTGTGGTAGTGAATGAACAAAATGCTGAAGAAAAACCATGTTAGCTAAAAATATCCACGTGCAAGGAACACACACTTGCAGAGTCCATGCTTTAATATTTTCGCACAAAGCCCTCAAAATATCTCCACGTGTGTCACAGAAACAAACGAGTCAGATATTTTGTCCTCTCTCCATTCGTAGACATAGGGTACAGTATTATACCTAATATGGCATGAATAAAACATTTAATAAATATGCAATCCATCTCATCTGTATGAGCCTCCATTACCTGAGCAGTGAGCACTCAGTGCTCGCACACCTAAGTAATTGGCCAACCAGATATAAAAGCGATTACTATAACGAGAAACGTGACAATTTGGCGCAGATGATGTCAATAAAGTGACTAGTTTTGTCTTGTGAGGATCCTTAAGATCTTTTAATATTAATCTGTCTGGGTAGAATGAAGATCAGAGCTCATTGGCAGTAACTGCGTTTAATTTTAGCTGCTGTAAGTCACAGTTACAACATTTTTGAACCGTTAAATTCCCTGAATTTCTCAATTTTCGCACTTCCGTAACAGGTATTTTGTGAAAACGTAGATAAAATCCCATAAGTATATTTTTCATAACCGAACCATATTCTAGAGAATGATATAACAACAAAAGCAAACACAATATTTTTCGTTTTATTATCACTATCAATGACAATTATTTGTTCAGAAATTAATGTACCGTAGTTAATAAATAGTATTTGACTTTAATTTTATCGAATAATAGTGAATTCGATCCAGTCCAGAAATTCGGGGCAAAAATATTTCCACATGACTAAACTACAACAAACGACGGGTAACAATACCTAAGTATTTGCCACGTCCGCAGCTACACGCTAACTGGTACATCGGACAGTTAAAATAAGTGATAATGAACTCCACCAACACTATCATTACTACTAAATAGAGTTTGCAGTTCAGAAATTAGAACATGTTTACAAAATAATTTGTTTTTAAAATGTGTCACCAGATTTTTCCCGTTTACGAGGTAAATATAGGTAAGTAATTGTTGATAAAAAATCGATATTTTGACGTTGTAGTTGTAACGAAAAAAATTCCAACAAAAATTACCGAATAATATCTATAACAAACTGAAAGAATATTTTATTAGATTATGAAATAGGTGAAACAATTCAAGTGATAGGAAATGGTATAAATCTAATAACATAAAGACCGTAAAACTATATCGTAACGATTCAGCACACTCATACATACATACCATAATCAAGAACAACTTGACTGACACACTGACTTAAAAAACGTCGAGAAAAAACTACAGGATGTACTGAGTACATAGGTGTATGATATGATGTAAATGATACATAGCTTCTATAGGTAGTGCAGTTTGATGGCGTGTAGCTAATGTTAGGTTATTAGAGTTCAGAGTAGCCATTATTGAACAATGATGAGACTGGAGGCGTACTCGTCCCTCAGCCAATTGTCACTCACTAAATACGTGTTTCTGTAAAGATTCTCTTTGCCTGTGTTTGAGACTTGCGCTACAGACATCATTAACAGTTAGCAGTTCTAAAAGCATGCGTGATGAATTAAGAACAAATTATTGTTGATAACTGTTTCTTTTGATTAACACACAGTAGGCGTTTTTGTTCCTCCATCCGAAGCTTGGCGGACTCTGACGACCTCGTCCGTGTCGCTCCACTACGGAAATGAAGGTTAATCGCTCAACGAACAGTTTATATTTTCTATCGACTGTTAACTCAATAAGGAAATAATTATAAAATCTTAGGTTGTCGTGCTAAATTACGACAAAGTTCTGAACCTCGCACTCGCAATTCACTTGCGCATGATTTGAATTGCTGCATGCGCCTCGGGGTCAGAATGTCGTAAGGACATATCACTGATAGTATCCACAGTCTGTTGTATCTGTCCCCATTTATTTTTTAAATGTACCGTCCCTGTTTTTCAAGATTGTGAGTGAACTATTAGTTTCACGGACTTCGCTTTGTGCTTTAATGAAAGGAAATTTAATGTACTACAACTTTATATCTAATGAATTTTCTCATAGGACGAGTGATTTTGCCAATATCTTGTCCTCAATATTTTATCCGGAAAGGAGCAATTTTTTTTTTTTTAATTTTCTATGAAAATCGGCCATCATCGAAGGGCCATATAGAGGGCCATATAGGGTTTATAGAACTGCGGTTAGCCGTTAATAGTTGCAAATTTAATGAACTTTAAAAAAGTACTGAGCTTTTTAGCCCAACACTCAGGCAAGAACACGCCCCCCTGCATCCCTTCTTACATGGTGGGATTGGGATGAGACCGCAGGAGTTCATTGCCCAAGCTCACTCGTTGGGGTAGTTCTCTACCCTGAACCACTTTTGCACTAGGTAGTAGGTGAGGAACGCATGGAAATCTTGGAAGGACTATAGCTTGGTTCCTATAGGTTTTATAGAGCTGCGGTTGGGCATAAATTATTTCATATTTAATTACCTTTAAATAAAACTAAATAAAAAAATCAAAAAACCCGACTGCTTAAAAAGCGAACTTAAAAGACGCAAACAAGAAGAAAATCATGCTGTGCATTCGGAGAATACATAATATGCGCGAGCTGGCTGACCAAAACCAGATGTATCTTCCGACTGCACAGCCTGATTTTCTTCTTGTTTTCGTTTTTATAGTTTAGGGTTTTTTGATTTTTTTATTTACTTTTTTATTTATAACTTTTTAGTTATTTTTTTTAGAATTAGGTACATTTGAACATATAAATATTATATATTTTTGAAATCACCTCTCAAAACCCTTTATTTTGATACACCACAAGATGGGTTTGGAAGAAAAAAAAAATTTTGTGCCCCACAATATGGCGCCAAAAAGCCGCCATTTTTTTATTTTCCAATTTTAATGTAGCCAGTGACACTCGCAGGAATCAGACGAATCGAATGACGTAAGAATCATCGAAATCGGCCTATGCATTTGGTCTCTAGAACGCCACATAGGAACAAACATACATACATAGACTAGTAAACACATTACCGTCCTTCGGCAGTCGGGTAAATAAGTATGGTCGATTTTTTGTCGAAAAACGCAAAGTAGTATGACTTTTAGAGCAAAAAGAGAAAAATGTCCCAAATTTTCGCAATTAGTGCGCAGCTAGCACACGTTTCTCGAAGTTGCAAATTTGGATTCACACTACCCTAACTGGTCTATAAATAATAAAACATACAAAAAATCCAGAACTGGGCTCAGTACTATTTATTACTCCCAATAGATACTATTTTAATAACAACACGTTATATATTAATAAACATACTATAAGTATTATTAATAAGCATATTTGTGTTCGCACACCCTGTATCGCAACATATACGGTTCAACTTGTAGTTCATTACCAGTGCGAGGTGATTGTGATTTCTGTTCAGACTTTTACAACAGATGTTATTACCTTATTATATGATATAAGCCTCCGTGACACTGCAAAAGAAATCGTTCTCAGTCAGAGACATTCAGAAAAGTAATTGGTTTACCTCACGAGCGTCAAAAGGTCCGACCACTTCCCCAACCGCACAGGGTTAAACCTATTTAGTCACTAAAGGTGAGTATTGAAAACAATAAGTCAATTGATCATTTACGACTTCCTACCGAAAATGTCTCAGGTATCTTTAATAATCATGTACATAAGGTAGAGAGCACACGGAGTCAGTGAAGGCGACATTCAACACTTGTAAAAATGGGTAAATAAATCTGTGGAGATAAGTGTCGCTGAGGTCGGAGGCGACTGCACGCAGTGTGACGTACGCACTCACAGCTACTCCACCCGATTGATTAATCATTATTTAATTAACCAACCAGAAATTTCGTCTATTATTTACACAAAAACCTCAACAATATCATCGGGAATAAGATATATTCGTAAACACGTCCGATTTAAACAAACACTGCGTTCGCGGGAAACACTGGCCTTTATCTCAAAAAATTTACTCTACCGAAAAGATTAGGTACATGTGGTATCGGACTATCGGTTACTGTAACCTACACGTGATAATTACACCTCGGAACAACGTTTTTATTTATTTAAACAGATGTTTTAATTGACCGCGCACTGCTTGCCATCGTAACTTATGCTGAAATGTGTTTTGCAGTTAAACTACTTCAAAACTAAAACTGAAAAGTGTGCAATTAAAATAGTTTCTGTACTAACATGCTAATTATATTTAACCCATGACATTGTAGACACGCTTTACGTAAACAGAGGGGCAAGGAGCGCTGAATTACGTGTTAGCGACTTAATTGATAGCACTCAACTGTATGATAGGTCAGTAGATTTTAAGATTTGATACATGAATTTTTAAGATTTGACACATGAATTTAGCTCAATATAGGTATAGTTGAATATAATAGGTACCTATAGAATCAACATCAAATACACGACAAAGGGTCAAAGATCACACAGGTCATGCCAGCAAATATGTACGTTAACCTTCATTAATTATAAACTCTTTCTGCAGGTCCAAAGCGTTTTATTTTTTCGTTGGTTTACCTGTACATTATTAATAACAATTGAATCATCGCTACAATTTTAAGCAATCAGGTGTTTGGATTAGTTAAATTGTGGCAAACACAGCGGAAGATTAATTACAATTTTAATACGTAGGCAGAGCACACCTTCCACGAAAAATGCTCTTAGCTGTAAAAACAGTAGCAGAATTTATGATGACGTGATGACGCAGCCCGACTATTGCACACATTATTCCTATGATATAAATAATAATAAATATTTATTTTATAGAACGTTATGCATAATATTTTAAATGCAGCCTAGTAATACAAGGATATGCAGGACAACGCCAATGCTATCATTAGCATGCTTGCATGAACCCCATTTCCCGACGCAGATAGATGTCATCCGTGCACTGATCCTTCAATTAACTGAAGCGGATGACGAGAAAGAACATACAGAATAGAGATAGGTCACTATACTATGCGGATATATAGGTAAATATGATCAATATTGGTATTGGCAGTTGTTATTGACACACGCGCATCCGGTACCCGAGTGGGCTCAATTGGTAAAATGGCCGGTACATTATTTATTTTCATGAACACTATCATCAATGTGGGCTAAATTGTCTATGGATGTTTGTACTGGACAGCCTTCACGATTGATTTGTGTTCCTTCGACTGGAAAAAATACAGGTGGAATCGCTGGATGCCTTTACATTGTCCGTGATGGTTTTTAAGCTATTTTTTGTGTCGATAACCTTAACCAATTAATTAAAAGCAACAACAGTGTAATTAAAATTGCCAATAAAATTTCAAAAAGGTTAGTATCACGAGTTGGAAGTCTTTCTTGAGTTTTTGTTAATACCAATGAGAAGCAATTTATTAATAACACCATAAATATACTAGTTGGCATAACACTCGGCAATCCCTAGCCAAACGATACTCTCATTACATGATTGACGGCCACAAATACGAAAAAAAGAATTGGAAGCAATTTTGCGAACGAGGCTTGAGAACGTTATCATTGAAACTTTCTCAAAACCTCGCGTCACACTCAGGGAGGTCATGATTACGATCCCAAAATGGATCGGAACCAGCGTGGGACGAGCATCAGTCGTCGCTTAACGATATTTTTAAGTATTGCAACTTCGTGTACTAACATTGGCCCGTTTTAAAAGCTTCACTCTGCAATGAGTTACTTTATTTTCACTTTTCAGTAAATATTTTTGCAAGCCGACCGCGAAAACAAACTTTCGTCAAACGTCTCGGTAGTCATAAATAAGACAGGGATTCATCTCTATAAAAATGTTTCTGTTAGCGTTTCTGAGTAGACCGACGGCTTCCTGATAAGATAACGCTAATGATGAGTTAAACAAACTGTCACCTCACTCGAGTGTCGAGAGGTAGTCACTCATGTCTAACGTTGACGTTGTGACTCTTATGCAAATTAAGTTCACGAAAATTATAATTTTGTTGTTGTCTCTATTACTTGATACGCTTTCATAGGATATGAACCTAAAGAAAATCAGAAAACTACATTCAGATTCTTTATTGTACACAAAATAAACAAATACAAATACTAGTACAGCTTATGTAGGTACAATGGCGACTTTAAACCATAATTGGATTCTCTAACAGCAAACTCAGTGTCATAGAGAGATTTGAAAATTACGAAAACTAATCATTATTATCAGACTTAATTCTAAAGAGTCTAGTTTTTATCAGTGCTTTAGCATATTATCATAATTGCAAAGAGTCGCAACTCATTTGTAAATATTGTAGTGACTAGACTGGTTACAATCGTCGTCCACACGCCCATTTGGCTGTAAACTGAACGACGCTTGATGACGCTACACTCCGCTCCGCTCCGCTACACTCCGCTCCGCTCCGCTACAGTGACGCTAGTTGATGTTCCCACACACACGTGTCTTTCATTACCAATTTGTGGGTGTTGTCGCGAATATACGCTGTCATTGAAACTTAACCATTTAATTATCTTTACGTTCTACCTTATTTTTTACATCGTCCATATATTATTATCCCTGGATTTAAATCTAAGTTTAATGTTTTTAAGCCAAATGGCCATCACAATTATAACAGATCAATTAAAAATTAATTAACAGCAATACCATTTGTTAATGACTATTATAGGCATTGAAAGCTATTCCAAACTTGGGCATTCCTTTGCGGATGACTCTAGAATTTTAATAAGTACATTTGGTTATACAATCGTATCTACTTTCCTTTTGTTTAGTTTACGCAATGTCATATTTCAACTTGTCAGCTTAATGCAGATAGACGTACATAATATAACTACTTAAATACACACATATAACATAACATAGTACATAATGTTTAGATACACAAACACAGAAGTGGATACATAATAACAATATTTGTTTAATTAATGTAAAGTATATAATTTATATTAATTGTAGGTGGATAAAATATCACTTCAGATGTAAAAGTAAATATTATTAATATTGAAACTATATTACTATAGCAGATGTCTCACAAGAAAAACTGTAAAATCTTGTATTAATGATTTATAAAGCCAAGCTGATAGTTCCTCCTCCTACTTTTTTCCTCCTGTCATCTCCCTCCCGTCATCAAACACAATATCTAGCTAAAGTTTTACCCAGGCTTAAGCCAGCAAGATCCAGTTAAAGTGCACGGTTCATCGCATTATCCGATGAAAGGAATCGTGAAAATGCGTTAGGCATTACATTACTCCTAAACCGGAAGCAGAGCAGTCGTGTCATTGTCGTTTACAAAGGCCATATAGTAGTAATCGGTGCCACTGCTACACAGATAGCCAATTCATTAGGCTTCGCTATCATCCTACGAAGATACGAGTATGAGAGAAAATAAAACATACATCTTCTATTTATAACCCGTATAATTGTGTCATCAGTTATCAGATCAGCTGGTCTTGGTCATTGTATCGCAGTTGTGGGCCGCTAACAATCGGCCTAATGTTTATGTTTGTGTGTCAATGAACGACCGACAAAAAACAACAGTTAGTTGATTCAGACGTGTGCGCTTACGTAGGAGAACATTTAATCGTTCATCTGCTGATCTGCTTTCAGTCTTGACTGCCATTTTTCATTTGATATGTCACTTTTATGATTAGGTACCTACTATATTGGTTGCTCTGATAGCAGTGTTTCTTAAAATAAAGAATCTTTTGGTTCACATGACAGTCTAAAATTATGGAACTTAAAACCCTAACCTAGCAACAATTACATATTGCAGCAACCAGCGCAGACGACCGATTAAAATATGTTTTTGTCAACATAATGGACGGCCTTAAACGGCATGTTTACACTTAATGACATAATAGAGTCGACGCTTAAGATTTAAACTGTTTCTCGGAACACCAGACTTGAAGGAAAACGAAATGTTAACAGTAAAACGCCGAGAGAACGTACAAACTCTCGTAGTCTTGTCAGATTGGAAAACCCATAGGTATTGCAACCGCAAACGAGAAATCTGTACCTGCTAACCGTTTTGCATAATAATATATGCAAGGAAGTTTTATTTATAATATTTCATTTGTTTTTTTAGGTCCTTCAACTTGGACGGATAAGTTCCCAGAAGCGGGTGGCGCCCGACAGAGCCCGGTGGATATCGACACTACGAAGAGTAGCAGCAGCGGCAATGCGCCCCCCCTCAAGTTCCGCTACTCTGTCAACCATCCTCGCTCCATCGTCAACCCTGGCTACTGTTGGCGGGTCGACGAGAACGGATACGATTCGGGTAAGTTTCGCATCATTATCGACTGGTAGAGTAGAGCCTCTGTAATTTGGGAGCTTGACTTTGATCGTTCGATCTAAAACTAAGCATGAATATACGTACGGTTGCAGTTGCAGAACGTAAAGATTTGGTAATTTTAAATTATTTATTTTATTTTATTAATTTACATAATTTGTACCACCCACTGTTTTATTCGTGTGATCTAATGATCTGACACCTCCCGCTGACGTTTATGGCTTTATGATGATGTCTCATTCTTCGGAGGTCACAACAAATGAATAAACAAATTCCGTTTGTTTATTTTGTTACGTTTAACAATGGCATATATCATGATGATGAGTTATGACGTCCTCCCAACGAAGTATCTACTAATAAGTAATAACACCACACCACAAACGCCAATTTGCCTCTCGAGTGCAATGGAGTGATTGTATGTGGCAATAGCCACTTGTAAAAAATTGTTGTAGAGAACTACAAGGTTGCCGATTTTTTATAAAAATTATTACAACTACAATAATAGTATTAATTGTAAAATCGTACCTATACCTACCCAAAAAGCTGAACTATTGATGCAGGAAATACTAATGGATACCTATATAATTATATTGTTATATCATTTAAGAACAAAACGACTCTACATAAAACTTTGCCCAAGGTTATTGCCGCAAACCCATTTTGTATCTGCCATTTTTTTGAGTATTTTAATGACACATAATTATATGTATTTTTCTGTGTCCTATTAACATTCAATTGGCTATGCTTGAATATTTTTTCCAAAGTTCATCAACATGAATGATATGTTTGTCAGTTAATAAAAACGACAATGGGAACTGAAACAACTCTGATGATATAAACGTGTAAAAGGAAGTTGCAAGTCCTCGTGCAAACTGAGGACCAATTTGCATTTACATCGACACGAGCGACGCGCTGGCCGACGCCGCCGCCGCCGCCGCCGCCGCCGCCGCCGCCGCCGCCGCCGCCGCCGCCGGGGTCCCCTCGCGGTGACTCATCGCAACACACCGACACTCGTTCCGTTCCTGTCCCACGCAATTTCATGAACACCTCATACAATATGTGCAACAAATATATAATGAAAGCTGAGGGTTACCTTACCCTAATGTAATAAATAGATAAAAGACAACATGGTTTCCGAAGTCGAGTCTAAGTTCAGAGTCTATCCGAAATTGAACCCTTCTGATTGAATTGATAGTCCTAAAACATAATTGAGAAAATGTCGATATTGTTGCTTGTGTAGCGTACTACTTAGGTTACATGCGTGCTATGCTATCACAGCAATTATATTATAATTTCAGTGGTGAAAGGTACTTGTTAGATGCTGTAGTATCTAATAATAATTACGAGTCTATGATGTTGAATGTTAAAACATGAATCCCAATCATTTGCAGAACTGCGTGGAGGCCCTCTCGGCCATGACGTGTACAAGCTGCAGCAGTGGCACTGCCACTGGGGCGCCGTCAACGGTGAGGGCTCGGAGCACACTGTGGACGGCCGCTCCTTCTCCGGAGAACTCCACCTGGTGCACTGGAACACCACCAAGTACAACAGTTTCCAGGAGGCCGCCGGACAACCTGATGGACTCGCCGTGCTAGGCGTTTTGTTAATGGTAAGAATGCTGTATAATCTTTCAAAGCGGTTCCGTACTGAATCTAATCCGTATCCGATAAAACTTTGTAGCCGTAGTACTTACTACTTTCAGGACTGTACTCGTATCCGAACTCTGTCAGTCCGAATTCAGATAATTTACAATTCTGATAGCGATAGGATCGGCAGCAGTGAGTAAACGCCTCAACTTATAATCTTTAGTCGACTTTTAAACTAGAATTATCACCGATGTAGTTGTTATACCAAGGTTACCTCTACCTTAAGCTCTCGTAAGCAGGTAAATCATCATGCTACCACATATATAGCCCTGGATGACTGCAACAGCGTTTATGAATCAATTTGCGTGGTCTAAACACCACCACCACCACCTACTTGTTGGTTCCTTATAAGAACTTAAGTACCTACATTATCCTTATCCTTACATAGTTTAAAACAAAGTCGCTTCCCGCTGTCTTTCTGTCCGTATGTATGCTTAGATCTTTAAAACTACGGAACGGATTTTTTTTAATAGATAGAGTGATTCAAGAGGAAGGTTTATATGTATAATACACGCAGGCGTAGCCGCTGGCAGAAGCTAGTATCTTAAGACGGTACCCTGACCAAAAAATCGGCATGAGATTTAAGCATTCCTATTGGTCTAGCGGCACTGGTGGCGCATGAATTACAGTAGTGAATACTGGGCGCATTTATATTTAATTTGCATTTTAGAATAAAATCTTTATAAAATCGAATTTGGGCCTTATGAAAAAAAAAATTCTACAAAAATGTTCGTTATCAAATGGTCTATCCATTAGACTTAGTACAAAAAATAATTAATAAACACTTTACGAGGAGATGCATAATATCAATAATTATTTCGCATTTTTATGTTTTTTTGGAAGGAGAATAGTGAAATATATACAACATTTATAAAAAAACTAAATCTACCATTTTAGAATCAATATTATGTAGAATTTTAATGTATTTTTATTATTTGATATTTCTTTTTAAATAACGAGTAGATATCTCCTAAAAACAGCACAAAAAACGGCTTGCGCGTCGTTTTGCTCGGGGTACCGCCTTAATAAAATGAGTCAGACAATAGGTTGTTTACCTAAGCACTCTTTTGCGAAGTTCATACAATTTGCTTAGGTATTACATTCATTATAAAGTGTTAGGCAATAGTATTTCGTACGTATGCAAATGAATGAGACCTATCTATACCTAAAGGTCATGTTAAGGAAATATTGGACTACCTTATCCATTAAAATTTAATATTTATTTTAAGAAAAGTAAGCGAAAGTCTACGTCCGCTTCGACTTTGACTGACCTACTGCTGCGGGTCTTGATCTAAAGAAAGTGATTGATACAACTCACTACAAAGGATCTAATTCCATTCCATATGGGATGTTAATTGTTAATCAAATTCACAATCGCGAAAGTTACTACGGTAAGATGTTTCTAATATACGAATAAATAAGCATCATATAGACTCTCGCGTCGCAGACGTGTAGCCGATCATATCCGATAGGGCAGAGCCACATGTAGAGTTCATTATTGGCACTTGGCAGATTAAAATACATAAAGTGAATTGATTTCATACACGGTTACCTCTTATAAGTGGGAGATGAGTGCGATAACGAGTCGCTCGCTCGCACTCGGACTAACTTTCACTCGCCGGAGCAGCGCCAGCGGTACAGCGATGACAATAAGACAAATTTTTAATATTTCTTTTGTGAACATTTCACGGCGCGCGTCGCTTTCTTGCTCAAGTAACTTTAATACGTCATACTGTTTGAAACGCTGAAGCATTTTACAAGCAACAAACCAATCTAATGAATGCGTATCGAAGTGACTCAGCGCGTACATTTTACCACAATTTGGAACAACTAACAACTACATTATTTTGAGCAAACTGTTTTCCACACAGCATATTTTGTAAACACTCGAATCCGTTTTACATGATTCAGATTTGTGAGCATCACTTAGTTTTATGAATGTGAGCATTTTATGTGAATTTTATTCCGGTTAATCTGTAGAACAATAGATAACAGTATATTATTAAAGAATTCCATTCCATTAATTCGTTAGCTACTTAGGTATATAGGTAGGTCCTATCTTTCAGTGTTCAATTCAAGTCTTAAAACGCTAAAGTAGAGAATTTAAGTACAATTTTATTTTTCATTAAGAGCCTTTTGTTTGAAATGATAAAATGATGTAATCTCCTTCAAACAATCATTAATCTTATACAGATCAATATGCTGTAAAGCGATTACGCTAAGTTAATATTGCAGTTCGCGCGAAGAAGGCGATTATGTCACCGAAGCCTTACATTGAAATCCCGTTAACTGCAGCGTGTAACGTGTTCTAATGTAGTGCACATGTCAGTGAGTGCGTTGATAATGTTTATTTAGGCATGTAGCAGTGGCCAAGGCTGAATGAAAGCCGAAGCAAGAACGAAGTGCAATGCAAAATTCAGCAAATTTAACGCAAAATTTGTGTTTACGTTTTCGATCATGGTGGCCAGAGCCAGGAGGCAAATTAAGTAGGTTTTCTTTTTATAAATGTTTCTATGAAACCTGTTAGGAATCGAGTTGTATCACACATTTCCGCCTAATAAGTGGGCATTTTCGACGCATGCATACCTACGTCTACGTTATACCAACATCTTATAATATTTTTCCTGTTTTATCAGTGCTTCATAGTGTTACCTAGTTAGTACTTACCTACTTCAGCAGTTTTAATGTAATCCGCGGTAACAGGTCGCTATCTGAATACAATAAGTCTCATTTAAATTTTACTTCATGAACACGTTCCTTAACAATGCCACTATAGGTGTAGCGAATCATGCGGACAATCAGACTGAAGTTCTATTCAATGCTGTCTGTATATTCGTTCTGCATCGAAATAGTTTGTTATTTTAGCTTTAATCAATCAATCTGCCTAAATATTTCTCAACTATGTTGAGGTCAGCACCCAGTCTGACCGGATGCAGTTTAATATCGCTTATTTATGTACATACTATATATAGTTGTATATACTTTAATATTGAGCGAACTGGGTATAGTGCTCGCCAAACTTCTGGGCCGCCCTGAAGTTGTCTTGCCGATGCGCAAGGCAGGATCCGGTGCTGTTTTAGTATGAGATTTACTACTTCAGGGCGGCAAGAACTATAAACACGATATAAGTTTATTTTTTTGCTTCGCTCGGTTTGTGCAATTAACCAGTGTCACGTTTAGTTTTATACAGTACCTACTCTACTACAGTCCCTTTGCACAAACTTTGTTTCATGGCAAGGCTGGTGACAGATTTTCTGTCTTCTGACTACCCGCGACTATTAAAGAATGTAAATACTGTAGTTAGAATTAATATAAAGATATGAATATAAAGATAGAGTGTAGATAGAATGTTTATATATATTCAAGAATGAATAGGTTTTTCCTAGGCAAGCGTTCTTCACCGTCGTCG
Organism: Orthosia gothica; assembly: GCA_949775005.1. Classification (NCBI taxonomy): domain Eukaryota; kingdom Metazoa; phylum Arthropoda; class Insecta; order Lepidoptera; family Noctuidae; genus Orthosia; species Orthosia gothica. The sequence goes on from OX459057.1 coordinate 538,648, forward strand.
CTTACCATCAGGTGAGATAGTGGTCAAGCGCGAGCCTATAGATAGTAAAAAACCGACCAAGTGCGAATCGGACTCACGCACGAAGGGTTCCGTACCATTATCGCAAAAAACGGCAAAAAAATCACGTTTGTTGTATGGGAGGCCCACTTAAATATTTATTTTATTCTGGCTTTAGTATTTGTTGTTATAGCGGCAACAGAAATACATTATCTGTGAAAATTTCAACTGTCTAGATACAGCCCGGTGACTGACAGACAGACAAACGGACCACGGCGTCTTAGTAATAGGGTCCCGTTTTTACCCTTTGGGTACGGAACCCAAAAAAACTAAAAATTATACGATTAGCAGAGTTGTTGGTCTCGGTGACCATTTGCAGATCTTTGATCGTCGATTTACTTGCTTTGAGAGTTGGCATGGAGAGTTCGCTACCTATGTAACGGACTGTCACCCATTCGCGGACCGAGCCCGGCAAGCGGTGCCCAATCTTGAAGATTTTCTGTTATTATTTAGCCACGAACTCCTTCAGTTATTTTAGCTTTACATAATATAACATCAGGCCGAGATTCCTCGAAGGGTTAGGCAGAAGTGCACCTATATTACACACACACTTCGCTGGCAATACCCTTGCCCCCTATGGCAAGCCTGGGACAATCCCACCGCACTATTTCCAAACCAACTTCTAAAAGCCAGAATCAACAGTGGCGACCACCAAAAAAGCGCTGAGGCAATGAAGCTCGACGAAGTCCCGGAGAATGAATTTAACTGTCTCGGATCCCGCAACGAAATTAATCAGAAAAGAATAAAGATGGAGTAGAAAAACAAAAACATAATTTTCACTTCCCTCCATATCAAGCAGGAGACAGAACAAACAAGGCCAATAGGCACAAAGGCAACTAGGATAAGCCCAGTTGCACCACGCACCACGGATAAAAATTAGCATTAACAATAATAGGTCCTAACATTGTCAGCCTGTCGCAAGCCTATTGCCATCAAATGGGCACAAATCCAGACAGCTACTGAAAAACTCAATAACACCTTGCACGTCCCGGGAATCGAGCCCGGACAATTATGCTCGGCAGTAGCACTCGCAAGCACTAGACCAACGAGGCAGTTAACTTAAATCTTTCTTTATTTATTTCCAGTGTGGTTCAAAGCACGATGAACTGGACAAAGTGATACGGTTGCTGCCGTTCATCACGCACAAGAACGACAAGGTGACGCTGTCGGACCCGCTGGACCCGCTGAAGCTGCTGCCCCCGCAGGTGGCGTACTGGACGTACCCCGGCTCGCTCACCACGCCGCCCTGCACAGAGTCCGTTACTTGGATCCTCTTCAAGCAGCCTGTACAAGTCTCCGCTGATCAAGTGAGTTCACGTTTAATCTCTATAGGTACTAATATCTTAAATAGAGAGTGCGCATTTGCCGATTATATGTAGACATGTAGAGGGTATATAATATCCGCAACTCGTGTTCCTATTTGAAATATTCTTTAAACATTTGAAAGCAACCTGAATTATTTAAGATGGACATAGGATATTTTTTTAATCTTTTCCCCACATTATGAAGTTTCCCTGTATCGTGAGTGCGTTTACAAACAAATAAATAAACTCACAATCACAAACAACCAGACCTAGAACAAAAATCTGTAGGCCATACAAATATTTGTGCCGTCGGAAATCGAACCCTCGACACGCAGCGCTGTAACCGATGCAGATGGCTCAATCACTGCGTGCTGCGTGTTATTAATTATGTACCTAGGAACCTACTTACATAGAAAATTGTTGAACCCTGGCTAAGCTCGGGCAGGCCGCTAATACCTACTAAACCATTCCAAACAAACATTCGCATCGTATCAAATGGTATTTAGTTTAATTGTATTGCTTGATAATGACGCCGCGTCACATTTGTTTAATAGACTGATAATTCTCAAGTGCTGATATAAGCAGATATCCCTCTTATGGCGACAAAACTTAACAATACCCTTCAAGTTGAAATTCCTTCCTCAGTTCCTGATTAACTGATTACATAAATCGTTCAAGTTTAAGGTTCAGACAACCGACTACTCTGTCTGTTTGCTATAAGTAGATAGATATCCTTATCATTTTTAAACAATCGTACCTACATATTGAGGTTATAAATAGTTATATTGCTTTGATATATACCTTCCCTTTATTAGCCCATTTGGATAATGGTGAACGAGTTTGAGGGAAAGCAAGTACTTATGAGTATTGAGTAGGTTCTACCTACATCCGTCATGTATGACTTAAGCACTTGAATTAAACGCAAAAACTTGGGCCTAACTAAATAAACATCTTCTAAGGAGGTAGATACCTACAAGCCACATAATTATGTCATTCATTTGATGCTCAGCAGTCCATGAGTCTTTTGAAGATAATCGGATTACGAATAGTATATGACGCAACAGCTACTAAACGCTATGTACCGGTTTCCGATGCACACAGCGTTCAAGTATCCACGGACTAAATAATAGCAGACGTCCGTTCACGACCTACTTTAGCAGCTATACTTACTTTCCAAATCATCATTAGGTGGACATGTTATTCTAATGCGCATTACAGTAACGCTTAATTGCTTGCTAGAATGTATACCTAAATCAAAAGATAACAAAATGTTTGCGCTGTCCGAGCTGACTCTGTCTACTTACACTTTAAATAACTTCCTCGTGAACTAGTTTATACATAAGCTAGATAGTTATAAAAACGTTAATAACTAATGACATGACTGATTGGATTTCAGTTGGCTTCGATGCGGAAATTGAAGTGCGGGGAGGCGTCCTGCGGAACGGAGGCCATGGAGGTGCTGCACAACTACCGGCCCACGCTGCCGCTCGGCAACCGCGAGCTGCGCGACTACGGCGCCGGCCACTAGCAGGTAGCAGGCGCCCTACGACCGCGACCACACGGCCTCAACACAATCACACTCTGAGCTGCCAGCTGCGCGTGCGCAGTTGCTCCTGAAACTAGTGCCTCCTTTCGCATTCCGGCGAGCTAATCTAACGGATGACACGTGGGCTACGTAACTCTTATGAATGGTGCCTACGCATGTATGTAGTGTTCCGCATCAAACGAATCTCGTCATAGCTATGTATGTAGTAGTTACCTAGTTGTAGTTCTAAGAGAAAAATAATCTCCGATCCCAAATACGCGCCTGCTGTCTAGGTCTTCTAAGGAACAATGCGTTTTGTTTTATTACAGCGAAGAGATTCGTTGCGTAGTTCTTCGTATTTGGATAACAAACATTCAAACACATTCGCATTTATCATATTAATCAAGGTAATAATTACATAGCAGATATATGGGAGTTGGATGTGTGCGCGTAAGTTTATGTGACTGTAGCTTATGTAGACACGATTATCAAGTGCCTCCACTACTTCGAATAAAATGTTATTTATTTGAAGTTTATATTAAATAAGATTTATATAACATTTAAAATTAAACACCCTTAGGGTCACACAGTAATAATTATCTGTGTAAAGTGTCTTCGAATAAAAATATTTTTTTAAACGTATCTAGGTAAGGATAGATATGACATTCATCTTAATGGCGTAATTAGAATTTCATTATTAATACGAGTATTGTACACTAATGTACATAATAAGTTTTAAAATTGATGGGATAACAATTGAAAATATACTTACAGCAAAATCCTGGAGGTACGCTAAATTCAATGGACCCAACACAGTAAAATAAAAACAGTGCTAGCAGTAACTAGAATCAAGATAGCGTCCGCAAAAAACGCCCACGCTAGTTCTGATTGAAATATTAACCGAGATGTAACATAAGATCCCCGAGAGTCTCGAATACACTACGAATGAGTTAGCGTAACTAAGGGTAATTATTTATTTACATACACATCACGTCTTTTAAGCGGTATTTGGTCCAAGCAAATTACAATATATGTTAGGTCACTGATCTCTATCTTTTGACTCTGCCAACGACCGGACAAGTCTGTCACTGGATCAAGTCGACTGTAGTCAAAGCAGTGTCTTGACTGAACAACTTACATAATACGTAATAAGTTAAGTATTGTATGTACCTTAAAACAAGAGTGCCTCAAATGTATAAACGTCATAGTTATGTTAACTGGGACGTCATACGATAAATTTAAATGTATTTGTGTTATTTAGATAAGGTGTTGATGAAGCTTAAAAGCAATGTACACAATAAATAAACATAGTCTTTAAATATCTTTTGTTTTACTTCAACCAATAGATAATAGCTAAAGGATAACATTGTAGGAGAAACTTACTTCCGTATGCTAGTATTACATTATCTGTGCTTCCGTTTAAATATCATCACGGCTGCACTGAGTACGTGGCCTATCACTAAAGCCTTGAAATACCTACTTACAAGACTAGCACTATTAAGAAATTACTAACAAACGAAATCATCAATCACTTAAAGCCCCGCTGGTCTAGTCGTGTCAAGCACGACGGCGCCGACAGCTAATAGAGATTTCTTGGGTTATATGTACCTATCCTATAATCGGTCAAGTTTTTATTGGGTTTTTAACTCCCGCCGGAAAAAGAGGGGTGTTATAAGTTTCACGTGTGTTGCTGTGTGTATGTCTGTGGCATCATAGCGCCTAAACGGATGAACCGATTTTGATTTTTTGAATGGTGATTTTGTCGAGAGTGTTCTTAGCTATGTTTGAATCGAAGTCTGAACCGATTTACGGTTCAGACGTTCAAAAATTATGGGCGTTTTACTGTTTGAATTGGGGTGTTTTCGCAAGATAAATGTGTCTTGGTTTTTGTAAATTTTGAAATTTTACTTGTTCATTAGAATTTGTTTAGTAAGTAGGTAGAAGCATGAGTCAGGATTCAGTATCAATGGCCAGATACTGGCCATAGGCTCACCTAACATCTTTTCCAATTTCATGATACTCCAGCAGCCTAATTGTGTAAGTAAATTCGGCAAAGGAAACAATCTGTTTCTTTCCCAAAAACACACACTTATACAAAAAGGTTGCATCTATAATCAACTTTTTTGTGTATGTGTGTGTTTTTGGGAAAGAAACAGATTGTTTCCTTTGCCGAATTTACTTACACAATTAGGCTGCAGGAGCCTTGTTGCGTAATGAATTCGGCAAGGCAAAGGGAAAGAGTATGAAAAATCGACCATTAACATGCGAGATGAAAGAGTCGATGTAGATTTCCGTTCTTAACAAAACCCTAAAAGGGATAGAATACACACGATGGATTTGCTAGAGATAACAAAAAGATTGCTCAAGAATTTGTAAATTTCTTTACCAGTATCCCAATTAAAACTAAGTAACGTAGTGGCACCAATGCTCGAAACTTTTAGGAGATAGTGGGCTTCTATATAAAATTAAAAGTCATTTATTCATCTTTAAACCAAAAGTAACAATTGAGTATTGTAAAGTATATTCTTGAGATAAGAATAGGGTGTATTATTTTTATTAACTATACATAGACTAGAAAAAAATCCAATAAAATAAAAAAGTGTATAAATCACCAATCATCGACACTGATTTCCCAATAATCAACATCCAGTTATCGACAGTTACCAGTTACCGACACCCAGTTATCGACTATTACCCGTACGGTAACCCTCGCTAAATTATAACTAATATCACTTTTAACGTATAAAATCTCCACATCAGACTCTTTTGAAGTCAAACCTCCTGCAACGGTATTCTTTGCTTTCTTAATCTTCTATTTTTCTTTTCATTGGTTTACTGTACTTTTAATGTCTTTTTTTCTATTCTGTCTTGCTCTTTCTTCTTTTCTTGTTGTTTTTTATTTTTCTCGTGATGAAATTCCACCAGCACAGTACAAAATTTTCAAGCTTTACTTGTTACTGTTGGTGGATTTTTTTCTCGTTTCATTAACTACTAAAATTCTTCTGGTTTATTAAACGCTAACGTTACAGCCTGCCCGACTGAATTTAACTTTTCACATATAAACCCAATAACAGTAATAAAAGCTCTTAAGCAAATCAAGATCAAACTGACCGAAGTTCTATGGAACATGTCCCTCAAAGTCTGTACGTCCATTATTCAGACTATAGCGCCGTACTTATTTTTAATTTGTGAGTAGATCAAGTAGTCTTCCCGGATCTAATTAAACATAGTAAGATTATACCACTTTTTAAATCCGGGGACAGTAAAGACACAAATAATTATAGACCAGTATCGGTGCTGCCAGTTTTCAGCAAAATATTTGAATAGATAATGCTAAATCAAAAGCTCATTCATTTTAATACGAATAACATCCTACAAGATATGCAGTATGGTTTTACCAAAGGACGTTGTACGACCGACGCTGGTGTCACCTTATTAAAGCACATCTTTGATGCGTGGGAAGAGGCACAAGATGCCAGTGTCTTCTGCGACCTGTCGAAAGCGTTTGATTGCGTTAATCATGAAACATTACTTTTGAAACTTGAGCATTACGGGTCAGGCGAATCAGCGTTGAGTTTAATAAAATCTTATTAAAATGATAGACAGCAATTAGTTCAAATAAACGGTGTCAATCCGTCCGGGTTAATCGTGAAAACGGGGGTACCCCAGGGTTCCATTTTGGGTCCTTTCATGTTTCTAGTCTACATTAACGATTAACCCCATCTATTTAAAAAACAATCTAAACATGGTGTTATTTGCTGATGAAACTTCTTTAATTTTTAAGAAAAATAGACGTACGAGTAACGTTGACGACGTAAATAACCTCTTGCGACAGGTTCAAAATTGGTTCACAGCTAATAATTTCGTTTTAAATGCTAAAAAAAAGTTAAATCAAAATACCCGACAGCTTCAAAAGCGAACTAAAAAGTCGTAAACAAGGTAAAAAACATGCTGTGCAGGAGGAGGATACATACGCGCGAGCTGGTTGACCAAAACCAGATGAAACCAGATGATGTTTTCCTTGTTTACGACTTTTTAGTTCGCTTTTGAAGCAGTCGGGTTTTTTGATTTAACTTTTTTTATTTATAACTTTTAGCTAAGTTTTTTTCGAACTAGATTAATTTAAACATATAAGTGTTTTATATCCACACGAAGAGTTTGGAAGAAAAAAAAATTTGGGTCCTCAAATATGGCGCCTAAAATCCGCCATTTTTCTATTGTCCAATTTTAATGTAGTCTATGACAGTCGCATGGTCAAGACGAATCGATTGACGTATGAATCATCAAAATCGGCCAACGCTTTTGGTCTCTGGAACGCCATATAGGAACAAACATACATACATAGACTGATAAACACATTACCCTCCTTCGGCAGTCGGGTAAAAAGACTAAGTGCGTAAAATTTGCCTTGCCGAATGTCAAAAGTACTGATTGTGACATTATATTACCTAAACAGGGAGAAGCTAGAATACGTCGATAAAACGGTTTTCCTGGGGATCACGCTAGACTCAAGGTTACAATGGAGTCCTCATTTAATATCACTTGCAGGGCGGCTAAGATCGGCAGCTTATGCTGCTAGAAAAATACGTCAGTTTACTGATGTAGATAACGCGATGCTAGTCTATTTTAGTTACTTTCATAGTATAATGTCTTACGGTATCTTACTATGGGGAAGGGCTGCAGACATTGAGTCAATTTTTGCGAGCCATCAGAGCGATATATAATCTTCGCCGGCGCGATTCTCTAAGGGAACTGTTTAAGGACATTAACATCATGACGAACCCTTGTCAATATATTTATTATAGTACCTCCCCACATTCTAGAACTGAATGAGACTAAATTAAAACTTGTATAGAACGCACACTATGCAGGCAAGCATATTATAAGTTAAGGGATTACATCGCTGATAAAAATGCTTGGCTCAATGCTGGTCCTGCTCCGCAGCCACTAGGGCGCAAGAACAATTAGTGATGGACAGATAAGTTTTGAAGCATTGTTGGACCTGTTGAAGACTGTATGAATATATTTGTATTGTATAAATGTTCCGACTGTAGGTACATCTACCTTTCACTGTTAGTACCTATGTGTCGTTCGTTGACTTCTGTGTGCCCTGGCAGTTGAGTGTGTCATGCTCATCCGATGGTGGCACATGTGTTCGATCATTCGGTCCCTTTCATGATGGTTGAGCTGAGTGGTGCCGATACATGCGTCATGGTCGTGAACGGGCGCCATCAGTTGGGATTGGTCATAACACAGCTGCCTCGGCCTGATGTATTTTTTTTGTTAACATTGTTTGTTACTCTAGATGCTTTTACGTGCACGTCTTTTTACATCGTTCAACAAGAATGACGTAACCAAAAACTTGTAATTGAAACTGATGGAAAAGAGTGTCCGTGGAGTTTCTTGCAAATTCTTCTCCATTGAGACCTACTGACGCTTGTGAATTCGCAACTAGAGTCATCTTTTTTTTTTGTTTGACAATTCAAAAGTACCTCGGTTTATTTGAATCTAATTTTTTTTTTAAGACGTAGTTTATGAGGAGCAAAGAAAAATCATCTACTTTACATTAAATATATTTATTGGACGCTTGTATGCACACAGCACCATATAATGTTAAAACGATTTTACAAATGAGCACTTTTCAAGCAAACATGTAACTATATACTTACTTTGTTACAATTTATTGCTACTAAAATAACATATATGACATAGAATCACAAAGGCAGGTCTTTTGTACATAATCTATGTAATGCTTCTAATAATACAAAAATGGCTTTCAAAAATGCTATTCTTTGTGAATTACAACTATGTTTTTGGTTTCAGATATTGTATAAAGCTTACAAAATCTATATACCTATCTATCTAATTTATAAAAAATCTCGATGTATTCTTACGTACATTATATGAATCATTACAAGGAGTCACTGGTCCTGTAAAAGCAACTATTAAAATTAGCATGAAATTAATTGTCAAATCACATTTTCTTATACATAAAATATAAAAAAATTACATCTAATGATTTACATATTTTTCGACAAAACAATAGCTAATATACAGGATGGATTTTAAAGCCGGATCAATATGTAATGGTCAGGTACCTTAGCATAGTAGCTACTTGAAAACGGTCTTAGAAGAATGTCCCTAACTTTCTTAGTGATAAATTATTAACTGCATTCAGAGATTTATTACATACTTCAAAAAAGGAGGTAATCAATTCGTATACGTTACTGTGTGTGGGTTTCTAAACACGTGTGCCAAATTTCATAAGTGTATATTTGTAAGTTTGTTTGTGTTTATGTTTGTATGTTTGTACACGCATTTCTCCGAAACTACTTATCGTGTGTACTATTACGGATCGTGATCATTTTTTTGTGTTGGATTGAGTATCTCTCAATTTAAGGAATAGTGCAAGTTTCATCAAAGTCGGTCCAGCAGTTTTCAAGATATGTACAACCAATACAACCGAACTCCTTAGCGACAAACAGTATGAATGTGTAAATTGAGTTATTATGGGTATTTTGTCAACCCTTTAGGTACTGTAATATATAAAATGCTCATTTTTATTGATCGTGAACTAAAACTAAAAAGCGAGTTAAAAAAAGCTTTTTCACAAGAAAATTTACCGATTTCAAAAGCAAAATAATTTTCATATCTAAAGTCGGTTTTGAAAAATGATAAAAACAAGAGGTACCAAAGACACATCGAAGTCAAGAACGGGCCAATAAGCAATTTAAAAATTTTCACGGGATGCCCAACTGGACATCCAATGAATATCAAAATGATCACTTTGATCTTGTGACGAAGATCTTCTGCCCCAGTCTTAAAATCCACTCTGTATAGGTTACATACATATAATTGGCAAGTAACTAAATAATTTAATTAATTAAATAGGTGGGATTCCTTTCGAGCTACAGGATACATTAAAATTTTATCAGATCATCGCTTCCGTCTGCTTGGTCTCTGCTGGCATTATTGCTAGTAATCTCAATGGTTGGATTTTGAACATCAAACATTTTTGGTGAAACTTTTCTTCTAGGCGGAATCGGTGCTTCATCTAAGATACCAGTTATACCTAAATTTCTACTTTGTTCGGCGAAAACTTTAACTTCATGATTGATTTCGACTCGCCGGCTGCTCGGCGACAGTTTCGTTCTGACGGGCGGACTCGGCGCAGTTCTAGAGTACATCGGACGATTGTCGAATATAGACGTATTAATAGGATTCAAACTAGTGCCAGGTAACAGCGCTGCTGTTTTACTTCTCTCAAGAGAGTACACTTCACTAGAACTTTCGTCTCGTTTCTCAGTAGTTTTTTTGTGATCGTCAGTGTAAAAAGTCGCCTTTTTGGTGTATTCTGAATGGAAATGCCTGTGTGCCTGGACATCAGATTTGCTTCTTTCGAGTGTAAATGCGCCATTTGTATGAAGGTGACAACTGAATGAACTTGTGTTCACAGTGCAGGCAGGTGCCGTTGAGAATGGTACTGCAGGCGCCCACAAACATGCTCCCTCATTTCTTGGTACTAGCAGTAGAGGATCCTATGAACAAAATTGAGTAAAATAAAATAAGTTTCAACAAAATATATTATTTTATAATTTATGTATAGGCATTAAACATAAGTATAAAGTATAAGTATAAACGCTATCACAAAATTCTATCATTAATCTTTAAAAATAATAATTATGTTTTAAGGTATGTAAGACAAGAAAGATAATTTTAAATCTTATAAGACTGATAATTTTGTAAATGAGTATATCAAATAAACGTGTGTACCTTCCCAGTGATTGCATATATTTTAGACTGTAGCGTGTGAAGCTTGTTGCGCAGATTCTCATAGGAACACTCTCTAAGTTTCATGACCCAATGTACCACATTGTCTTCAGCACGGGCAGCAAATACATGACGTTTTTCAGGTTCATCTCTGTAATCATTGTTAAAATAGGTACTTATAAATGAAACACTAAATTAATCTCCAAAACTGTCAAACTAGGTTATTAGTATGTGTGTTGCTAATTACCTACACCTTAGGACTAGGTTAACACTTTTCTCATAATTAGGCCAGTTTCAAGCAAAAAAGTATTTTAAAATAAAAATTCTTTAATATGTATACCAATACCTACCCTTATAAAATAATAAACTTACATAAATGATATTGAAAATGAAAATGGTATGCTCTGCCCATGTTCCATCTGTATTGAAGAATTCTCTAATACAAACATTCCCGCTGGACACTTTGTATCAAATTTGCCCATCTCACTTATTTTAAAATAAAATAAATAATTATTTATTAGCCGAAACCATCTCTCTTTGAACACTGAAATGAAATAATCATAAAATATAAATGATATTTACTAGAATGATGGAAGTAGGAGTTAACTAATGTATAAAAAGTGATTGTGTTATCTATGTTGAAACCCAAGTTAACTGTGTTTATGATCATCATTTGATTACTAGTTAGATGAATGATCTTTATATTATTATTGTATGTTAGCAAAAATTACTCTTTTTAATTTGGAACTTTAAATAATGAAGTAACATAACAACACACAATATTTATGAGAGAATAGTATTTATACGTGAAAGAGTTATGATTGAGTATCTTTTTATAGCATAAACTGTACAATAAAAGGGACAGTTTCCATGACTCATTTCAAAATAAGTTTGAGGAAAATGTAAACAAGCTGGTATATTGGCTATATTTTCAGAGTATGTTTTATACTGACCTGACTGATTGCGATAACCGCCATTGGAAATCTTTTTATAGTTTAATCTGCCTTCAATTACACAAGGTTGATCGCTCAGTTGAGCGAGTTCACGAATATTGCATTTCATTTGTAACATACAGTGTTTAGATCGTAAAAAACATAAAACTAACACATAGACATGTACAAACTGCAATATAAATATATATAAAATATTACATATCATTTACTAATGTGTAATTGTAATTCACTGTATCACAAATTTTGTTAAACCGAGAAAGGAAAACCTAAGAAACTGATGGCAAATTGCCCTGGCCCCTGTGCGTGCTCATTAGTCGTGACGTGACAGTGACAGCTGGCTGACTCAAATGTCAGTCTGACATGTTGGAAATAGTCTACGGCTTTGGTATTTTTTTGTGAAGATTATGGCCTGGTTGCTAAGACCTTTAAGCCAAGTCTTTTAGATGGGTAGCACTTTAACACAATAAAGTATTGTAGTAATATATATATGTCACGTCGAAGTACCTATGAATCGTAGAATCGCCATCTTTAACCCCAATGTCTAGAGGCAATTCCTTTATTCTTGACTGGAGCGGGTTACTTCAATAACACACAACACTGGATTGAAACTCAAGAGAGTTTATTTGATTTAGTTACAGGCACTTTGAGTTTTCAAATGAACTTGAAGCTAAAACCACATCGTGTGGCTTGCTAGATCGCAAAGCCCTTGTCGATCGCTGGAGGAGATCTAGCAAGAAACTCCAGGATACTATTTTTAAATGTTTTTATAGATTACACAATCACTTTATGACAATTAATTAGGTTTTCAAACATCTATTCGATTACATTTATTAATCAGTTCTTATTTTTCACACATAGTCCGCGCGATGCGCGTTCTAAGTGGGCGGAACTTCCATATTGTTTTTGTTTAGTCACTAATTACTTGGATAGTTGAGTAAAGTTAGCAAACAATACTAAAATGCTGATCAGTTAATTATTTTAACATTAAACAACCTCAATACTCACAAATATAAAGTGGTTTGTAGTTTATTATTGAAATAGTCATCTAATAACAAAACTATTCAAGTTTCCGGTGATCTAACAATCTTACTTATTAGAAAGTTTCTCATTATTACATAGCTGTATAAAATAGTCTTATGACTTCTTAGTATTTAATCATTTACTCAAATTTGTTTAGTTCTCGTATTAAATTATTAAATCTGGTTATTGGTCATAGAAATTATAACATCCGCCATTGTTTGACAACTTTATCTGAATAACATAATCAAACACATTTACTTAGTCAAATGTGCAATAGTTAAAATGAGAACAAATCCAAAAGTCCTACAATAAGTGTTCCTGTTTAATTTAAACATCTCGTATTAATTAAACATTGAAATTAGCATACGAATTATGAATCAATACTGATTCCACAGTGAGCCAATAGATGGCGCTGAACTCAAAACCCAACTTAACAGTTTGGCTGCCAGAGAACGAGACACAATAGAAAATGTATTGTTTGTCGGGCATCTGGCAGTTAAGGTGTTAAATAGACATAGACACTTAAAACGATTAATTAGGATAATAAATTAGCAAATTCACGCCTACGCGGCGACATATATATGTATATATTGTACTGCACTGTATATGTAGCCGAATGGTTAAATTTAAAGCATTTGAAGCATTGCTGCAATGGTGGGATGTAATCAAAGACTCTGTACGCAAACAAGTCATAATGCACATTAAAGCAATGCTAACTGTTTGTAGTGGTAAAGGTCTACCAGAATCTCATGGCATTTTTAATTTTTTTTAAATTGTGATTTTCATATGGCAATGTCAATTGTCACCTGTCAAATCGAAGTACTTGATGTGTCAACCGCTGCTGAATTTTTTGATATTATCTTGAAAATTTGTAATTTTTGTGAAAATGTCGAAAAACCCACTTCGATCTCAAGTGAGACATATTGTTTTCAATGTGTATCATAAAATAAGGGAAGAAGAAGGCGTAAATCAAACTCAATCTTTGATTTTAAAGTGCGTCGTAGAGTGGACCGGTAAGTTGACTGACTTGTTTTGATACTTTTAGTTTATTTTTTATTTTTCTTACTTAATTTTTATTTCTTTCCATTACTATTATATGGTTAATACACAGAGCACATCGAATGATGGCCGGAAGGAAATGGCAACAGTGATGTAACTGTTACTAATTCTTCGACAAGATATTGATTTTAACGGAGATTGAGAATCTTTGACGTAAGAAAAATAATAAGTTATTTTCTGCGCCCTGCAGTGGGACGTGTATATAGACGGGAGTTTTGGCGGGATTTTGTCGAGTGAAGTTCAGTGGTTGTTAATATTATTTACAAATTGATTCCTAGTGGATATTGTGATATATTATTGGTGTAGTTTTGTGTCTCAACTGTCTACGCAACTGGACAATTTGTAAAATCATTGAGAGTACCGATCTCGGGTTAGTGGAGCGGAGTATTTTATTGTAGTTTGACTGCCTCTGCAAAGCTTACTGGGAAGACTGACTCGATACAATTTGCTGCCAAATACTCCAAAAAACATTAGAATCAGTTACATCCGCATTTAATGCATACTAAAGAATAAATATAAGATCCAAAACTCTTTCCAAAGACGTGGCTTAAAGTTCCTAGCAACCAGGCTATAAAAATACGTATACGTTTAAATAGACTGATGATGATGAATGACTATTAGTAACATGATACATTTTATTATTTTTTACAGAATTTATACATAAAGAGATTGGTTTTGAATATGTTAAATGCCAATGAAAAAGAACCGTTTTGATGGAGAGAGATGACATAAAACTACAAAGATACAAGTTTTTGAAATGCCAGTGGAGTTCATGGAATCGTATTCTAGTTTTCTAGTTCTGAATGAGTTTTTAAGTTATTAGTATGATTTAAATGATTTATAATAAATTAGTACATAAATTAATATTCAATTGATTTATTTTTCCTATGTTAAGAACCCGATGTATTAACACACACGACATTATTCATTCACATACCTATAATACTCACAGTGGATCTTTGTATCTCTGAATTGGTTGCAAGACCCCGCGCAGTAACAATTTTTGTGTCAATGTTGAAGGTGAAGGTAGCATTGTATAACTGTCTCTTTCACTCGCTTATGTATGTCACATCGTCCTATCTCGCTTACTATATGCAGTATACTCGATGACAAACTGTTTCTTACGCCATGGTTATTGGGGACAGTTTTCAACCTCAGTGTACTCAGGCACAACACGCTACAACCGGTTCGTGAGTAAAGTTAAGAAGGTCATCATTATGTATGAATCCGTCGCTTTTTTGTAGTCATCCGAATTTGGTCGGATAACCAGCCTTTGTTTACATGTTTAGTTTTTTGTTTAAATCTACTAAATGCGAAACATTCCAAGCTGAATATTTTCACTATATATTTTTTACATAACGCACATACTTGTGGTTTACACCTACCTATCTTGGGTTGAGTCGGTTTCTTGTATTATGCCGTCAAAGTTATGACACTCTCGTTTTGACTTTTAGCAATATTATTCGATAACGCAAGCATATAAGCTTTTGAAACTTTTTATGGTTATTACAAGCGTATAGTATACGTGTATAGTATCTTAGAGCATTTAGCCTATGGAGACGGCAAGCCGCGGATCACCGTACAAATTTTTCTGCCACTTTCTGCGGGAGGCGAGGAAAACACATACAGCACACTACAAAAAAATGACAATCACTCACGGATACATGCATCATATTGCTACAAACGCACACGAAAAAATAATAACCACATAATCAAAAAACACACACACATTGACAAATTTGTGTGTATCTACGCAATAATCCTATGACAACAGATACAAAGTGCTAGTGATGTGATACAAAGAATGACTGGCAATTCATTTTAATGCATGAATGAATGAGCATAATGTTAATTCGTTTTATTTTTGTTATACTAAATAATAATAAACTTAAGTAATTAATTTCACAAATAAAAAAAATACGCAATATGATTTGTTGTCTGCTAAACTACGTAGGTAGGTAAGAAAGGTAGGAGAATTTAAGATACACTAAAAAAAGAACGATTGAATTTATTTTTAGTCAATAATATCAACCGGATAGACTTTTATTTGACACTTTTTTATGTAACACTTTAACACGTCAGTTTTTCGTTTGTTTTGAACTATTTGAGTACGGTGTTTCCTAGCTAAGCTAGTTTGATATCTTATATAGGAAAACATACGAGTATGGTTTCATAGCCATAATCTAGTTCATATACATGTCTCAATGATCACGCCTAGAGGCAATCACTGATTTTTTAAATGTACCAGTTTATTATATACATGTCGAACACATTTCTGTCGATCAACTTTTTTGGTTAAAAAGGATAAACGAACATTTGAGTATTTTTAACATTCGCAATTGTATATGGCTTCGAACTGATGTGCAGTGGGGTTGTCATTGTAACTACCATGGCTGCGATAGTCTCCTCTCGATAGAGGTATCAAACAAAAATCTAAATCGCTTCATCTGTTTAGGAGCTATGATGCCACAGACAGACACACAGATATATAGCAATTCACGTCAAATTGATAACACCCCTCATTTTCCGTCGGGGATTAAAAAATGATTGAAAACTCACTAACGAAACGAACAAACTTACTTTTTATTAGCCTAAAACTTGAAAAGAAAAGAATTTAAATCTATTCTCATAGACATTTATAAATGATATATTTTTTTAGTTCAACCTGACTTGTCCAGAAACAAACACAAACAAAATTATTTTGATACTGAACGTACTGATTCAAAAAAATCATTTAATTTATCAATCATTCATTCACGTTGTCCCAGCACTATGCACATCGCTACCGTGTCAGCCCCTGTACTGCGTTTGTGCTACCAACGTACCACTGAATTTTTCTATCGTAAAGGCATTATTCATTATTTCGACATTGTTCTTAAATAAAACTATGTTGACGTATAATTTATACTTATATGTGGTAGGAAACACCATGGCTTCGCAAATTGAAAGTGGCAGCTCGCTTTTTGCAAGAGGAAACCGCACAATTAACCATTTTTTCGGAGAACTTACTTGCGACACAATACGATACACAATGGCGGCGGTCGGCGAATGAACTAGTTTTATATAACGCGTATGGTCATATGGCCAAGCGACTTTGGCAGAGGGGTACGCTCAGCTATGCCATCTCCATAGGTTAAATGATCTAAGTATAGTATACAAGTATGAATCCCGAATGCCCGAACCTAAATAAAACAAAATGTCAGTTACAGTTTCATACTATTCTATGCTGAAACCTGTAGGTACTATAGTTTATGATTAACATTGTTCCAAGACGTATGCCACCATTTTATTAGGTACTATCCCCAGTTCGTCTACCATGCATGGAGTATTTGGATATTACATTTATTTGTAACGTCATTCTTATAGGAAAGACACGGGTCCAACAATATATATTATGTAATTATGAAATATTATTGATTAAAAATAAATTCAATCGTTCTTTTTTTAGTGTATCTTAAATTCTTTCCTACCTTTCTTACCTACCTACGTAGTTTAGCAGATCACAAATCATATTGCGTATTTTTTTATTTGTGAAATTAATTACTTAAGTTTATTATTATTTAGTATAACAAAAATAAAACGAATTAACATTTTGCTCATTCATTCATGCATTAAAATGAATTACCAATTACCAGTCATTCTTTGTATCACATCACTAGCACTTTGTATTTGTTGTCGTAGGATTATTGCATAAATACACACAAATTTGTCAATGTATGTGTGTTTTTTGATTGTGTGATTATTATTTTTTCGTGTGCGTTTGTAGCAATAGGATGCATGTATCTGTGAGTGATTGTCATTTTTTTGTAGTGTGCTGTATGTGTTTTCCTCGCCTCCCGCAGAAAGTGGCAGAAAAAGTTGTTCGGTGATTCGCGGCTTGCCGTCTCCATAGGTTAAATGCTCTAAGATCTAGTTACATCTATATAAAATTGCGTTTTTCCTGCGAAAAAAAATATGGCAAGGTAAGGACCATTATTATAATAAAAATTACTAATTTTTGGACTATTCTTTGATCGCGGGTACTAATTTTGCTTTTGAACTTAGCTATCAAAAATGATAATGCATGCATTCCAGCTAAATAGTGTTGTGTTTGTAATATTAACGTTATTTTTTACCGTTTTGTTTTGGAAGTAAATTGCACCCCTTTTTTATGCTTTGGTTTTGGTTTTGCATGGGTTTTACTGCTTTTAGATTCAAGCTTGTTAATCGTGGATAAAAATCGCATAGAACAACTTTTATGGCAGCTGGAAAATGGGGATATAGAGTCTGGCAATCGAAAGTAGACACTCTAATTATTTGCAAACTTTTTATATGGCAATGCTATACTAATGTCAACATCAATTTTTGGTGATTTGTTGTGGTCTTGATAATAGCATTTATTATGTGAAAAATTAATAAAACAATTAAAAGTGGGAGTACGTTACCCCAACAGGAAAGTGACTCCTAGAGAGATATGAGTGGAACGAATAATGCGTGCGTAATCTGTTGTGAATGTGCGCCACTTAAAAAATAAGTGCGTGTCGTCGTTTTTGAAAAAAGCGGAAAAATAGGTTCCTGCTAGGGTAACGTTGTTCCAGCGGGAAAATTCTAAACGCATGATCGGAATGAGAAATATTGTGCATGGACAGAGAGCTTATATTTGTGCGAAAATGTGCGCCAAAAATAAAACTTGTGCGTCATCAGGTTTTCGAGATATTGCATTTCCTGTTGGGGTAACGTTCTGCAGAAACGTGTATCTCTAAAACCATTGTACGTGCGCCTGTAGAATAAACACATACTAGTAGCTCTTGATTTATGCCGGAATTAGATTTAAGAAAATATTTATAATTTTCAAGTAATTGCGCTTTTTCGAAAACCCGAAAAAAATTCGCAGCGCCTAAATGAGAAAACGTATAAGCTTGCTGAAAACTGTATTCAGTCCATCTTGACGCTTGTAATAACCATAAAAAGTTTCAAAAGCATACATGCTTGCGTTATCGAATAATATTGCTAAAAGTCAAAACGAGAGTGTCATAACTTTGGCGGCATAATACAAGAAACCGACTCAACCCAAGATAGGTAGGTGTAAACCACAAGTATGTGCGTTATGTCAAAAATATATAGTGAAAATATTCAGCTTGGAATGTTTCGCATTTAGTAGATTTAAACAAAAAACTAAACATATAAACAATGGCTGGTTATCCGACCAAATTCAACCTACTAACCTACCCTAGCAGGAACCTATTTTGCCGCTTTTTTCAAAAACGACGACACGCACTTATTTTTAAGTGACGCACATTCACAGCAGATTACGCACGAATTATACGTTCCACTCATATCTCTCTTGGAGTCATTTTCCTGTTGGGGTAACGTACTCTAAAAGTGGATATGTCGTTTCGCATGATGTCTAAATATCAAGAACAACAACAGGAGAAAGACGTCGAATTCAAACAATAACAAGATTGTTTACGTGTTGTGTTAGATTTCATAAGTTAGTATGACGCTAATAAGTTGATACTTTGTTTTAATTCGTAATCACTTTTTATCTTTGATACTTAATATCTAAATTATTATCTACCTAAAGTACCTACAGTATTTATATTCAGACGAATTAAATTAAATAATTGTAAAGTATCAAATTAGGTTATTCCAGGTATTTCATACTAGTTTTGGGGTTGCTATGCTGATTTTTTTTAAATTTGCCGCGCTTTTTCAGTCTCTACTTTCGTTTGCCAGAATCTATCAGAGGATGAAGGTGATGTTGACGAGGACACAATTGATTCTTACAATAATTTGGGTGATTTGGTTGCTGACCTTGAGGATATTGAGGAAGCCCCAGAATCAAATGTAATTAATTTAGATTCTGTAGCTCCAGTTTTACCTGACTCTGTACCTGAAAATCCGTCCATCAATTATACGACCGCTCCACTTCAGTCATGTGTGCAAAATGCAATGTTTTTCTTTGCGACAACAGAAAGATTAATTGCTTCCAACTTTTTCACATTTAAACCGTTTCTATGTAATTTTATTTTATATTTACATAATAAATTGATATTTCACTAGAAAACTCGTGAATCTTATTTCATACAAAAATCCAGTAGTTAATTGCATAAATTATCAAAAAAGATATTAAGTTTTTTTAATTAACCGCGGTCATCTGTCCATCAGACCGAATCGGATTAGAACAATGGTAATTTCTATTGTGTCTGGAAATGGACAGTTGAAGGTTTAATAATAATACTTAAAAAATCATAGGATTTTGTTAAACATTTTTTCCTGATTAAATATCTTATTTTTTATCACAAATTTTTTTTTTTTTTTTTTAATAAAAATCATGCACATAAGGGTTAAGTCGTATGAGATGTCAAAAGGAAAATATAACCAAACTCAAATTCC
The DNA here is from genome assembly GCA_949775005.1 of Orthosia gothica. Classification (NCBI taxonomy): domain Eukaryota; kingdom Metazoa; phylum Arthropoda; class Insecta; order Lepidoptera; family Noctuidae; genus Orthosia; species Orthosia gothica. The sequence continues at coordinate 558,711 of OX459057.1, forward strand.
CGAGACTCAACCGAAAATTTTCGAAATAGCTGCACTCAGTCTTACATTTGACGCTCTCTTCAGCTTTTCTGTGTATCGTCCCGGGCTCCCGACATCCTACTACTCCATATTATTACTCGACTTTTAAGGTGAACGCGCACACCTATCCGCGCCGCAGTCATCGAATTTTATAAATCTTTATATGAAATCGTATGCAGCCTCGCATTTCAGCCAAATGCTGTAGGTATACGGATTACAGCGTCACACGCCCTGTACGTCACTAGTCTCAGATTTTGTTGAAACTTTGTGCCAGCGCGTGCGGATGACGTCGTCAGATTCGGCGCGTTCGTTCGATGCTTGCGGCGAGTGCGGTGCGGGCGGCGCGGAGACGTCATCCGTATCCATAAACAAAATATTGTTCAAAATGTACAGAAGTGGATAATATGATGAGTGCGGCGCGGATAGCGCGGGGCCAAGAGAAAATGCGATGATTGCGGCGAGTGCGGTGCGGATAGGTGCGCGTTCACCTTTATTTGCCGCTTAGAGGCAGGGTTCGCCCTTGGAGGAATATTGTATGTAATCCTTCCATACTAATTGAAAAACAAGCTGATAATTACAGCAAATAATAAAACACATTATAATTATTCGTTTATTTTTAACTTTTAGTACAAAATAAAACTAGTACACAGGGATACATCTCAAACCTAGCATTTGCATGTTGAATTGTCCGAGGCTTACGACGATAAGTCTTCTCATTTGTACTATTTTAGACACTATAACGTCACACAGATTAGCTCATTATTCCCCATCAAAAAATAAAATTAAACGTAACTGAATAATGTAATCACTCTTCGAGTTAATCCGACCAAAATAGATGTTTATTGCCGACATTACACTATATTACTATTGGTACCTACTTCAGATTAGATTTTTAAGCTTACTTATCAATATACAAATACATAATTTTGAGGTTTGGAGCGGCATTGATGAGTTTTTCAGGCACAATCAAACCAGTGCACCCCAATGTTTAAAATACATGAAACAACACTAACTCTTTACAACCTTATCATATATAACATGATCTGGATATTTAGTTATTACTGTTTCAGAGTCGCCTATGTATTATAAACATATCTGGAAATTCGCATTTACAGAATGTAATATTCATCAATCTCAAGTGATTAACACTGCTCAAGTAATTAACTATTACAATCATACATTTCTCGTGTTATTTTTTTAACGTCTTATCTAATAAAAAACATTTCACCATGCACAGTAAATAAACATACTGTACAAAAACAACTTAAAATAATAGAACCGACTTCATGACGTCTCTCTTATTGGCCGTGGCCGTAATTTAAATAATAAAACTAATACAAATTTTTGATGGTTCCAAAGGAAAAAAAAACTACCAAAAACCTTTATTCATTTTTGTTTTGAATTTTTAGGTAATGTTTATTTTTTTGCGAGCTTTGATTGAATTTGGATTTTCTATTGATTTATTTCCTATAGTTTATTTTATTACGTCAGTGCACATAATTTAATCAACAAGTCTTATGCTTATCGTTAGAAATACGATCTAGTTACCTATTAATTATTCTGAAACGAATACAATTTCTACGCTTTCCGATATTAATACGTTATGCGCGTTCTGACTTCTAAATAAATGTCTAAAATTTAAAATATAAGGCGTGCAGCCTTATATGTTAGCCCTTTGACGGATGCTATTATAACCGAGATTTTAGCCTGTAAACATCCAAGTTTACCATTCCACTTAAAAAAAGTGTCTTAAATTATAAAAAAATATATATTCAAATAATAATAAGTACATAAATGTACTATAATTATTGAATACACCAACCAAATTTATTGCAGGCATTAGGTATCAATAAAATACACTTTTTATGCGAAAATCAACTCTCATAAAGTTAATAAATAAACAATCGTTCCCTACATTTTGTCGAGCTAAGCGAGCAAAAATGTACTAAAAAGCAGTTTACTTTTTCTTTCTTTTTGTAAAATTTTGGATGGTGATCCAAAAAAATGCAGGCAGTAGGAACGTTTAAAGTAACAAAAATGCCGCATCGCGGTAATACCATTTTTGTCTGATGAATTATTTAGTAGCAGGATTTTATAATACTCAAATTTATTAAATCTTGCTGCTAAATAATTTAAGACTTATGATTCGGGTACTACACGGTACGTTTGGAACTTTGGACTCCCTTACAATAGCAACGCTCATTGGACTTATTAGGAAACAAGTCGGTTCTTACACTTTTACGTCACAATCACTTTTTTAGTTTCGAATTACTTACCCCCAGTTTCCCAGCTCAAAATTATCGGAGAATTAATGTGACAAATTGTCAAGCACGCGTTATCTGCTGTGATTGGCTGTTGAAAATGCATTCCACCAATCACAGCAGATAACGCGTGCTTGACAATTTGTCACATTAATTCACCGATAATTTTGAGCTGGGAAATTGGGGGTTAGTTCACACAAATATTTGATTAATTACTTTATCGACTGAAAATATAAACCATTTTTACTATTTTTCGAATATCAACAATGACCCCATTACATAACAAATTGCTTATTTTTGTTAAATCTTATTCCTAAGAGGCGGATAATCGTCATGAGCGAAAAAAAGTTTATTCCTAAGTTACTTGTGGCTCGTCACCTAAACAGATGCTTTCAAAGTAACTTGTATATAAACCTTCAAAGGAACGCAGATATGTTTTAGATTACTAAGCACATAGCTTCAAAGAAAGGGTGAATTCAAAGCATAATAACTCCTTAGTTTAATCCTTATAGCTTTATTTGGACTATGCAGTGGGTCTCGCAATAAATGCTAAGCTAGTGTCACTGACAGGTGAGGAGTCTGTGTCATTCCACTTAGATAGCTATCCCCTTCTTTGTATACTATATTTGTTTGTCATATTTCTCGACAATGTATTGAAATAATGCAAAATTGCAATTGACTGGTCAGTTTTAAATTACTTTATGTGACTAATAAATCGGTTCACAGCGTCCATGACTATACTCACAGCATAAATAGAGTCGACATGGGCAGTGTTAAAATAGTCATAAATTAAAAAAATATTATTGGGGGGCATGGACAAGCTTGATACAATTAGGCACGTCGCCAGAAACTCTTTGGTCCTATTATATTATCTTTATAGCTATAACGTGTAAAACGAAATATATCTACATTATGTGCATATTTAGTCAAAGTAAACGATAAAGTACATACTAAACCGATCAGTTTAACCGAGGTCGTTTTGTCAGTAATTAAAAACAACAATATTAACTAATTTCAAAGTGTTCAATTAACGATTTTTTAGTTCAAACACAAATATTGTTACGACGTTAAGTTGCGGAATACTAAAATTAGTAGCCTGTAAGGCTGCTAGAATTCACGAGTTGAATATCACTCGAATAAAGCAGCAGTAATATTGTGGTTACAGGATGAGTTTACAGACCTTGAGTTTGATCTGAATTTCCATAAAACCCGATAAAAAAAAGTGAAATTAATAAACATAATGCAGTAAGTTAAAGAGAAATACTATGAAGTGTCGTAGCTTAGGAAACAGCACAGCCTGGCATGAACAGTTGTCGGGACAAAGTGTTTCTGTGTTTTAAAGTGTTTGTGTGTTTCTTATGCAGAGATTTATAGAGATTGATTTTATAAAGAGACACGAACAATGTGTGACACTCCCTCCCTTACTATTGAAAATATAGGGAGAAGCACTCATGCACACAATTCTTATAACAGTTATAACTTTCATAAAACTTAAGTTGGAAGTAAGTCACATAACTTTATCTAAAATAATCCTCTATAAAAATAGCGTGTCAATTTATACTATGCAACATCTACCGTTTATCTGCACCATGGTGTTTCTCTGGGAAAACTTTATATTTTAACTTAACAGCCCTGATTAATTTTACCATAATTTCAGCTTTAGTACACTATACAGTTTAGTTAGTTACTGGCTTCTAGCAAGAAATTAGATTCTCATTACAATCTAATGAACTACCTAATATGGTCATCATCAAAACGGTACTGTCCCTAAATATACGAATTAGTTAAGTTATTGTAATCACACAGATACTGAACAGATAACAATAATGGTGCTTTGTGTATCACAGGACGACAGACGACCTCATTGCTTCGAATATGACATTATGAGATAGTTCTCAATACATTTTACAATGATAATTGCGCTATAATTTACTAAAGAGTTCCTAATGCGATACTTCTCCGATTCGATACGTAAGAAAATTCATAATGACTATTCTATACAAACTCGATATAAGTAAGTACAATATTAAAAATTTAAGATTTCCCAAAGAAATGATTAACATTATTCAGACAAGAGCTTCCGTAACATCGACAAACAAAACACATAAAACAACAAACATTCACCAAACGACCGGCGCTAGAATGATCCGCTGTAAAGTCACCGAATCATGTATTTCAGACTCTAAGACCTAAATGAACACATGAAATACAATCCGCTGCGGCGCAGACGTCTCGGCGCCACCGCTCGGAACGGCGACATTAAACTACCATTAAATAATTACACATCTTAAACGTAAAATAAACTCAATAATATACATAATTACATTATATATTCGAAAAAAATAACAAAAAATCGACAGTCAACATCCAGGGGGAGTCGAACGGAGCGAGACCGACCCTATTTACATAGAATACAATCGAACCAGCGTCTGGTCGCACTAGTGGGGGGCGCGGGGGGCGCGGGGGCGCGGGCGGCGCTAGGGCTTGCGGCGTCACATGGGCGGCCGCTCCCAGTCCACGGCCGGCGCCGCGCCGCCCCACGCGCCCCAGCGCTCGCGCCGGAAGAAGCGCTTCTTGAAGTGCGCGGCGGGCGGCGAGCCGGCGGGCCGCGCCGCCCCCGCGCCCGCGCCCGCCCCCGCGCCCGCCGCCGCCGCGCCCGCGTCGCCGTGCCCGATGCCCGAGTCGGGCGACGTGTTGCAGGCCTCGTCCGAGCGGCGCCGCTTGTCCTCCATGGCCGTGGACGCGAACGATATGATCTGGTCGAACCGGAAGGCTATCCGGTCCTGCCACTTGCTCTCGTCCACCTCTTCGCCGGCCTCGCCCTCTGGCACTGAGCGGGCGCCGAGGGGCGGCGGGCGCGCGGCCCCGGGCGGCTTCTCGTCGCGCTCGACGGGCTCGGGGGGCGGCTCGTCGCGCGCGCCGGGCGCCGGCAGCTCGTCGGCCAGCGGCGTGGACGTGTTGGAGTGCGGCTCGGGCTGCGGCGAGCGCTTGCGCGGCTCGTCGGGCGCGCCGGCTCCGTTGCGGCCGCGCCAGTACTCGGACGCCAGCACGCGAGCTTGCAAGCAAGCCGCTAGCCCTGCAAACGTTACATATTCTTTTATTCACCAAAATTGCAAATAACACATATTCATCTAATTGTATTTGAGTAATAATCCGCATAACTTTACGCCTATATTGAGTTAGGCACAGGTAAAGTCGGCAATATTTCGGTGTATTCTAGTTGATGTGCATAAAACGCTTCCTAGTCGTAACGCGTTTGTAGTAAGCAACTTTTTGGTTCGAGCATCATTTAAAGTAGATACATAGGTCAAAACCTACCTTCGAGCGGCTGGTTAGCCCCGGCGGGTTCTTGGTACCGCGCGCTCATGTTGACGGCCGCGTTGATTATGCTCTGGTTGGAGATCTCGAGCGTGCGCTCGATCTCTCCGTTGACGAGGTCACCGATGGTGCGCGCGCCGGGCGCAGAGAGCCGCTCCTGCGACAGGTGGCGCCGCAGCGCCAGCTTGGCCGGCGACACCTGCAGGCGGGAGCACACAGTCAGCCGCGCTCGGGGGGGGCGGGGGCGGGGGGCGGGGCGCCGGGGGGGGGGCTCACCTGCGTGTAGTCGGGCTGCGCGCCGGCCGCGTCGTGCGCGTGTCGCGGGGCCTCGCGCCGCTCGTAGGGGTAGCGCTCGCGCCGCAGCTCGCGCGGCAGACGCGCGTAGCCGACGGGCGGGCCCGAGCCGTGCGAGTGCGCGTGCGAGCCGTGCGCGTGCGAGCCGTGCGCGTGCGAGCCGTGCGCGTGCGCGTGCGAGCCGTGCGCGTGCGCGTGCGAGCCGTGCCCGTGCGGCGCGCCCGTGCGCACGTATCCATTGGTGTAGGCGTGGCTCTGCGGCGGCCGCGACGCCTTCCGCTGTTCCTGGTCCTCGTTCAGCACCGACGTTATTATGCTTTTGAGCCTGTCTTCGAAGTTGATCACCTTCGGCGACTCCTGTATTTTGCCGACGACGTTGAGAGGTTTCTGCTTGACAGGCGACTGCCTGTGCGCGAGGCTGGGCGGCTGGGCCGGGCGCTGCGGCTGCGCCCTGTGTATGGGCGGCGTCGCCTTAGAGTGTCGGTGATGATCGCCATGCCTCTCCGTCTCTCTGGGATAGCCGTTCACCATCACGTTTGGCTTTGTGATCTTACCGGCTTCGATCTGCCGCCCAGTCTCCAATATCTTCTGAGCGAGAATCTCTGGGTTCTGTTCCTCAATTTTCCCGACGTCCGGGACGTCAGGCCACTCTTGCGACCGTGATCTATGCTCTCTAGATTTCCTAGGTTTATTATTCACCGTATGAGGTTTGACAGTAGCAACAGGTACAGTTGGCGGCGCAACTTTCTGCTCGCTTGATCTTTCCATTTGATTAATTTCGTTGTTAAGATGCCCCACCTGTGCGTGTAACCTTTTCCGGTGCGCTAGTGTAGCCGATATCTCTTTTAATATACAATCATGAGCTATGCTCTGAGTGATCTTAGTGTCGGGCGGTATGTGGCCCATCAGACGATACTTTTCTGTTATCTCAAACGTCCTTTGTTTGACGAGCATTGCTTGGTCAGTTTCTATATTATTCACCTAAAAAATAACAAAAGTATATTGAAATGGTGACGATCGATGGTCGAAAAAGTATGATAAAATAAATACATATTAGGTTGGGGAAAAAGTCTTTTCGCATTATAGTATGTATGAACTTGTAATAAAATCTCTTTGGCTATACTATTTGTATCTGGCTGGTTTTGGTATCATTGAAAGTTTAAATTTTAAAGAACATAATTCCAAATTCAAATTAGGGAAATGTGTGATTTTCATTTGTTTTTCATACCGTTAAGATGAGTGAATCTAATGAAGAAATTCTATACATTTTAAAATTTTACTACAAAAAACGTAAAAATGCAACGCAAGCCGCGAAAAAAAATTGCGATGTTTATGGACCTAGTGCAGTGTCTGTGAGAGTAGCACAAATTTGGTTTAAGCGTTTTCAATCCGGAATTTTTTGATGTCAAAGATGCACGTCGCTCTGGTCGCCCTATTACGGATAAAATGGATGCCATTTTTGAAAAAGTGGAGCAAGATAAGCATATCAGTAGTTACGACGTAGCTGAAGAACTGGGAATTGACAACAAAACAGTTTTGTCGCATTTGTAAAAAACTGGGTACACAAAAAATCTCGATATTTGGGTACCTCACGAGCTCACTGAAATAAACCTAATGAACCGTGTACTCCTTTGTGATTCTTTATTACGACGTAATGAAACCGAACCATTTCTGAAGAAACTGATCACTGGTGATGAAAAGTGGATCACGTACGACAAGAACGTGCGAAATAGGTCGTGGTCAAAGGCCGGTCAGGCTTCACAGACTGTGGCGAAACCCGGGTTAACTCGCAACAAGGTGATGCTGTGTGTGTGGTGGGATTGGAAGGGCATTATTCATTATGAGCTGTTACCACCAGGCAGGACCATCGATTCTAAACTCTACTGCGAACAACTGATGAGAATAGAGCAAGAAGTTGAGAGAAAGCGGCCGGAATTAATCAACAGAAGGGGTGTGGCTTTTCATCATGATAACGCTAGACCTCACACATCTTTAGCCACTCAGCAAAAATTAAGAGAGTTTGGCTAGGAGGTGTTAATGCATCCGCCGCATAGTCCTGACCTTGCACCTTCAGATTTCCACTTGTTTCGGTCTCTTCAGAATTCTTTAGGCAGTGTCAGGTTAACATCACGAGAGGACTGCCAAAACCACTTGTCGCGGTATTTTGATCAGAAGTCCCAAAATTTCTATAGCAATGGGATCATGTCCCTACCTACAAGATGGCAAGAAGTTATCGAACAAAATGGTACCTATACCTTAGTTAAATGTAAATAAACTATATTAAAAAATGTTTTGAATTTTCTTAAAAAATGCGAAGAAACTTTTTTCCAACCTAGTACATTATACGAACATTCAGTACTTTAACATAAAACCATTGGCATAATATCGTACATAGAAAATGAAAATGACATTCAATAAAGCAATGAGATAAAAACTAAAAACATTGATTGTTTTAAAGTTACCTCAATAAATGATATAAAATAATACGTATAGTAGGTATCGCATGAAAATAAAGATCACAATAATATAGGTATAACTGAATATAATAATGAAAATGTCGAGTACCGTTTCAACAACTGTAGTGATGTACGTACTCTTCGAAAATGATTCTAACCGTCGCGATACCGAGAGCGTGCTATCTATCAGGAGCATGACCGAGTGACCGTACAGTACAGTACAGTGCAGTACAGTACAGTGCAGTACAGTACAGTACAGTACAGACTGCTATAAGAGCCAAAGTACCTAGGGACAGAAGCAGGGTGGCATCCGGTCACTATCATCTTTGACGTCTCATTAAACGAACAGTTTCCAATGCACGATACTATGACACACAGAGAGTAAAGAAGAGTACCTGCGCTTGCAGCTTGCTGGCCTTGCTCTGCAGCTCTTTGTGTCTGCCCACAATTTCCTTCGCTTTGGCCAACAGATCCACTGTGTTATTGGCGTGTATGCCCAGCTCACTCATGCGCGCCTTTAACAGAGCAACACTGTCGCTTATGAGCACGTTGATCTGTTTATCTAACTGAGACGCACGCGACTTCAGTTTCTGGTTCCTCTCCTGTATCGAATACTTGGCTTTAAATTATATATTTATACACACTGACTTTTTCATGGTCTTACAAACGAAATATGGCTTACTGTTATATAATATGCCATAGATATTATTGACTTTGAAGAGTTAACACACGAAGATCACAGTTGCTACATAAGACGTTGCGTGTTAAGAGTATTGCCTAACACGCAACGTTGCCCCAACCTTTCTTATATCTGCTTGAAATTGGCATACATTAGTATGTAACGCTAACTAAAATAAAAATAAGTGTGGCAGATGTATGTTATTGTTTGTAACCATGTTTTGTAGGTTGATAATATGTTATGTAGGGGAATAAAAGATTCGAATGTACTCAAAAAACTTGATTATGCTTACGCACATGGGCTTATATTAATATTAGTTCTATTTCGTTAATAAATAAATTTGAGAGAGAATTTTACTCGTAGTTATAACCGAATACTGCGTCAATGTCAATTTCAGAGTGCGAGTGTCGCACATACAATGAGGCATGGCGGATAGTGTCGCTGAAAACCATCACCCGTTTGCTTCTGTATTGGATACAAAGCACACGCTGCTTGTAAGAACACCAAAAATGATAAAGCGGCACATGCAACAACGAAATAGGGAATTGTGATCACACCTTTTCCTTTTCGATCTGGTGTCGTATCTCTCGCGCGTACTCGGGCGTGTTCATGCGCGTGACGAAGGCCAGGTACTGGTCGCGGAACATGTCCAGCAGCAGCTGCAGGCTGTAGGGCGTGTGCGGCGAGCGCGGGATGTCCAGCTCCGCGTGCGCGCCGCCCGCCGGCCGCAGCGCCACGCCCAGCGCCGACAGCCGCTGCTCCACGCAGCCCGGCGGCGGCGCCGTCACCTGCGACATGCGACATGCGACATGATGCGACCATTTAGAACGCCGCGGTGTTAACCACTCCCAAAAAACATAAGTGAAAAAATAAAGAAAGAATAGAAATCATAACGTCGAAAATTGTGAGCGTTTCATGATAAAAACCGCGTGCCGAATCAACAAAAATTCAAAAAACACTTTTACAATGCATGTCCTCGAAAAGAGCGGGTTTTCAAGCAGCCAAACTGTGCGGAAAGTGTCACTTTTTTTCACTAGTGCTTTTTACTTTCCTGTACTTTTTTAATTTTTAACTCCAACGTCAGCCCGACGCATAGAGTTTTTATTATTTGAGGAAAGTTTTAAAAATTAGTTATGTACAGATTATCATTCATATAAAAGGTAAAATAAAACTAATACATTATTTTAGGCATTTTTAATTACTCTAGATTTAGTATTTTGATCAATAAATTAATTTTAAATATTCATTAAATATGTTTGGCAGAACGTATATTTTGCTCGTGCCTTATTGCGTTGCGATGTGACAGCTATTCGCACATGCGCAGTAGATATGCCCGAGGAACTATTAGTTAATCTGTGGATATGCTGAACACGTTTGAATAAGCCCGCCATTTTATTAATTTCATTTTGTTAATTTATTTATTTTCTCGCACAATGCATAGTAAAATGTTGTATGATACACGTACGTAAGATGATTTCCGACTCGTGTCGATTTATCCACTCACTCGCTTCGCTCGCTCGTGAATAAAAATGCCACTCATCGGAAATCACCTACCTTCCGCACTTGTATCATAAATAACTATTACAATGCATGTCCTCGAAAAGAGCGGTTTTCCAAGCAGCCAAACTGTGCGGAAAGTGTCACTTTTTTTCACTAGTGCTTTTTACTTTCCTGTACTTTTTTAATTTTTAACTCCCAACGTCAGCCCGACGCATAGAGTTTTTATTATTTGAGAAAAGTTTTAAAAATTAGTTATGTACAGATTATCATTCATGTAAAAGGTAAAATAAAACTAATACTTTATTTTAGGCGTTTTTAATTATTCTAGATTTAGATTTTGATCAATAAATTAATTTACAATGCATTTCCTCGAAAAGAGCGGTTTTCCAAGAAGCTAAACTGTGCGGAAAGTGTCACTTTTTTTCACTAGTGCTTTTTACTTTCCTGTATTTTTTTAATTTTTAACTCCAACGTCATCCCGACGCATAGAGTTTTTATTATTTGAGAAAAGTTTTAAAAATTAGTTATGTACAGATTATCATTCATATAAAAAGTAAAATAAAACTAATACTTTATTTTAAGCGTCTTTAATTACTCTAGATATAGATTTTGATCAATAAATTAATTTTAAATATTAATTAAATATGTTTGGCAGAACGTATATTTTGCTCGTGCCTTATTGCGTTACGATGTGACAGCTATTCGCACATGCGCAGTAGATATGCCCGAGGAACTATTAGTTAATCTGTGGATATGCTGAACGCGCTTGAATAAGCCCGCCATTTTATTAATCTATTTATTTTCTCGCACAATGCATAGTAAAATGTTGTATGATACACGTACGTAAGATGATTTCCGACTCGTGTCGATTTATCCACTCACTCGCTTCGCTCGCTCGTGAATAAAAATGCCACTCATCGGAAATCACCTACCTTCCGCACTTGTAGCATAAATAACTATTTAAATATTAATTAAATATGTTTGGCAGAACGTATATTTTGCTCGTGCCTTATTGCGTTACGATGTGACAGCTATTCACACATGCGCAGTAGACATGCCCGAGGAACTATTAGTTAATCTGTGGATATGCTGAACGCGCTTGAATAAGCCCGCCTCATTGTGTCGATTTATTCACTCACTCGGCGGCAATCACCTACCTTCTGCACTTGTATCATAATAGTTATTTAAAATAGGAAGCGTTCAGCATATCCACATATTAACTAATAGTTCCTCGGGCATATCTACTGCGCATGTGTGAATAGTTGTCATATCGTAATGCAATAAGGCACGAGCAAAATATACGTTCTGCCAAACATATTTAATGAACATTTAAAATTAATTTATTGATCAAAATCTAAATCTAGAGTAATTAAAAACGCCTAAAATAAAGTATTAGTTTTATTTTACCTTATAAATGAATGATAATCTGTACATAACAAATTTTTAAAACTTTTCTCAAATAATAAAAACTCTATGCGTCGGGCTGACGTTGGAGTTAAAAATAAAAAAAATACAGGAAAGTAAAAAGCACTAGTGAAAAAAAGTGACACTTTCCGCACAGTTTGGCTGCTTGGAAAACCGCTCTTTTCGAGGACATGCATTGTAAATAATTATTCTTGTAATTCGAGAGCAACAGATATGTCTTTTATAAAATTATATAAAAAATGGTCGGTGCCCTATTCCCGTACGGTACCTGCAGCTCATCGTCTTCAAGGGTGGTGGGTGAAGGTATACTAACTGCGCCGTTGTGCAGCGTGGTGGAGTGCAGCAAGTCCAGGCCGGCGATGGCGGCGGGTGGGTGAAGGTATACTAACTGCGCCGTTGTGCAGCGTGGTGGAGTGCAGAAGGTCCAGGCCGGCGATAGCGGCGGGTGGGTGACGGTATACTCACTGCGCCGTTGTGCAGCGTGGAGGCCAGCGTGGTGGAGTGCAGCAGGTCCAGGCCGGCGATGGCGGCGGGTGGGTGACGGTATACTCACTGCGCCGTTGTGCAGCGTGGAGGCCAGCGTGGTGGAGTGCAGCAGGTCCAGGCCGGCGATGGCGGCGGGTGGGTGACGGTATACTCACTGCGCCGTTGTGCAGCGTGGAGGCCAGCGTGGTGGAGTGCAGCAGGTCCAGGCCGGCGATGGCGGCGGGTGGGTGACGGTATACTCACTGCGCCGTTGTGCAGCGTGGTGGAGTGCAGCAAGTCCAGGCCGGCGATGGCGGCGGGTGGGTGACGGTATACTCACTGCGCCGTTGTGCAGCGTGGAGGCCAGCGTGGTGGAGTGCAGCAGGTCCAGGCCGGCGATGGCGGCGGGTGGGTGACGGTATACTCACTGCGCCGTTGTGCAGCGTGGAGGCCAGCGTGGTGGAGTGCAGCAGGTCCAGGCCGGCGATGGCGGCGGGTGGGTGACGGTATACTCACTGCGCCGTTGTGCAGCGTGGAGGCCAGCGTGGTGGAGTGCAGCAGGTCCAGGCCGGCGATGGCGGCGGGTGGGTGACGGTATACTCACTGCGCCGTTGTGCAGCGTGGTGGAGTGCAGCAAGTCCAGGCCGGCGATGGCGGCGGGTGGGTGACGGTATACTCACTGCGCCGTTGTGCAGCGTGGAGGCCAGCGTGGTGGAGTGCAGCAGGTCCAGGCCGGCGATGGCGGCGGGTGGGTGACGGTATACTCACTGCGCCGTTGTGCAGCGTGGAGGCCAGCGTGGTGGAGTGCAGCAGGTCCAGGCCGGCGATGGCGGCGGGTGGGTGACGGTATACTCACTGCGCCGTTGTGCAGCGTGGAGGCCAGCGTGGTGGAGTGCAGCAGGTCCAGGCCGGCGATGGCGGCGGGTGGGTGACGGTATACTCACTGCGCCGTTGTGCAGCGTGGAGGCCAGCGTGGTGGAGTGCAGCAGGTCCAGGCCGGCGATGGCGGCGGGTGGGTGACGGTATACTCACTGCGCCGTTGTGCAGCGTGGAGGCCAGCGTGGTGGAGTGCAGCAGGTCCAGGCCGGCGATGGCGGCGGGTGGGTGACGGTATACTCACTGCGCCGTTGTGCAGCGTGGAGGCCAGCGTGGTGGAGTGCAGCAGGTCCAGGCCGGCGATGGCGGCGGGTGGGTGACGGTATACTCACTGCGCCGTTGTGCAGCGTGGAGGCCAGCGTGGTGGAGTGCAGCAGGTCCAGGCCGGCGATGGCGGCGGGTGGGTGACGGTATACTCACTGCGCCGTTGTGCAGCGTGGAGGCCAGCGTGGTGGAGTGCAGCAGGTCCAGGCCGGCGATGGCGGCGGGTGGGTGACGGTATACTCACTGCGCCGTTGTGCAGCGTGGAGGCCAGCGTGGTGGAGTGCAGCAGGTCCAGGCCGGCGATGGCGGCGGGTGGGTGACGGTATACTCACTGCGCCGTTGTGCAGCGTGGAGGCCAGCGTGGTGGAGTGCAGCAGGTCCAGGCCGGCGATGGCGGCGGGTGGGTGACGGTATACTCACTGCGCCGTTGTGCAGCGTGGAGGCCAGCGTGGTGGAGTGCAGCAGGTCCAGGCCGGCGATGGCGGCGGGTGGGTGACGGTATACTCACTGCGCCGTTGTGCAGCGTGGAGGCCAGCGTGGTGGAGTGCAGCAGGTCCAGGCCGGCGATGGCGGCGGGTGGGTGACGGTATACTCACTGCGCCGTTGTGCAGCGTGGAGGCCAGCGTGGTGGAGTGCAGCAGGTCCAGGCCGGCGATGGCGGCGGGTGGGTGACGGTATACTCACTGCGCCGTTGTGCAGCGTGGAGGCCAGCGTGGTGGAGTGCAGCAGGTCCAGGCCGGCGATGGCGGCGGGCGCGGCGCGGCGGCGCTTGGCGCGCGCAGCCCGGCGCCGCGCACCGCCCGCGCTGGCACTGCGCTTGCTGGCGGTACGACGACTGCGATCTGTTACAACAATTGTATCGTTGCAGTCTCAGCTTGTAAAGTTACATGGTGCCAAAAGCATTTTTAACGGCGACATTTCAATTAGCTTTAAACAAATAAAAGTATGAGAAGTTCAGCAGCTTCGTATAGATTTGAACGGAGCAAGTACTGACTGGAGTCCGAGGAGCTGGCCCAGGGCGCGCCCCACTCGCGCGGCGCCGGCTCGGGCCCGGGCGGCGCGTCGTCCGTGCCGCTGGACTCCTCGTCGCTGTCGTCGCTGGAGCGCCGCACCACGCGCCGCTTGGCCACCGCCGCGCGCGCTCTCGTCCGACCGTTCTCGCCTCTGTGTAACAATGAAAACGGTTAAAAACGCTGCAGGACACACACAGGCTTATAAAACCCGACTGGCTACCATAGCTTATACTTCAAAATTCTAGTCCCCATAGTATATTAACTGATATTTGGATATTATTTATATTAGTACTACTTCTTAAAAACAAGTTAAAGACCATTTTCTTTCTAATGCCTTCCTGTTTCTACTTGATTTAACTTCTTCCACCATAAACCCCACGCTTTTTGTGTGTTTTTTCCACGCATTTTATAGAGTATATTATGCAACTTGTGAATAAAGGAGGGATTTAAAGAAAGGACCATAGATGAATCACGAGCATAGCGAGTGATTCAAGTATTAGAATCATGAACGCCGCGAGTGATTCATAGCCCTCAAATCAAATCAAAATTTGAAGGGAAGATGTTAAAGCCTAAAGGTGAAGACTGTATTCTGCCTGCAAGCAAGCGTGCAAATTATTTAGAAAAAAATGTAATCATACATTCATGCATTCCAATAAATTAAATTAAAATTGTCCATGTAAGTACAGATAGCAAAAAACAAAATATTATATTTTAGAAATAACAAAAAAATACAAATGTCAAAAATTTACTAAATCCACAAAATAAATTAAAATGCCAAAAATTAAAAAAAAAACATAAAATAAACTATAATGTCAATTTTCTCCTAAAAATAACATAAAATAATGTCCGTGACTACCGCAGGACCCCGACAGCAACCGCTTCCATATTTGGTAAATAATTACTACTCAATTGGTACCAATTAGTACCCGAACAACAAAATTGGTACCTAAGTAGTTTTCGAGAAAATCGACTTTGAAGGTGGTCCTGCGGTAGTCACGCTCCATTCAGCAGGACCACCATGAGCGCCGAAAACGGGGGCATGCTACAGCTATTCTAAGTATACAAATAATTACTACCCATAAATGTGATCCATTTCGTAAAAAAAACTGAACTGAAACATTTTTATTTAACGAGAAATCAACGATGATAACTTTCGCTCGCTCGTTCAGCAGGACCACGACTTTGAATGTTGATTCCAAGTTGGAGGAGCCTGCGACTTTCCTCAAACCTACATAGAAAATTACTACCCTGCAAGATAAAATTGATACCCAGAATTCACAACTAGCACTCCAGTAGTTTACGAGATATACCATGCCATTAGTGGGGTGGCGGTAGTCACGGTGTTAAATTTTCATTTCAAGATTTTCCTATTAAAAACTTGGTGAATTCTGCCCAAATGTATACAAAAATTACTACTCCCACAGAAGATAAAGCGACCAAAAATTCAGATACCTTAGTGTTGTATTTTAAGAGAAATTAGCTTGCATTACTTTTCCATACTAAATCTTCGCGTATAATCCGACCATATTAAGTTGTCAATGGTATTGAGCAGTACACTCGTGCACAAAAGTTTATGGATGTCGTTATAGTAATAACAACAGTTCACAATCTATATTTTTTTATACAAAATGTGTACCTAGGCACTTAACAAGAAAAAAATTATATTTCGTTACCCATGGCCCAGATTACCTTTGTTAATGCCGTGGGTAGGTAGGTACTCTAATAATTATTTTTCTGTATTGTAAGTACCTACCTTCTGTGTTGTTATATAAATACCATTAAAGAGCGATAGGTATTTCTTATTTATTTCATTCCTACTAATTTACCTTTGCTGCAAGCCTAAGTACCTACGTATTAAAAACCTAATTTACTGCAGTAAAAGTATGTTGCTGATAACGTAAGTATAAAAGGATTACATAAGTAATAGGTATGTATTTTACAGTACCAGAAGTCGATTGTATGGTACAATTTGTATCAAATTTCCACTGACATTTCCTGTGGACCTTGGGTGTATTTTTAGTTCAGTACCTATTTAATACTCACATTGTTAGATCTAGGTTATGAATTCGTAATATATTTTTTTTATAAATCGAATAAGTTTTATTAAGACACAGAACTCAGATCGATAACAATTTGTAAAATCAGTCAAATTTTAAATATTTAAAAATCAATTTATTATTCTAAATTGGACTAATACTTGACTTATACCCTTAGAGTATTTAACCTATATAAAACTGGAACTATGTTATTTATCTAGCAAATAGGTTCGATAAAACAGAATGAGAAATGCATTTATGTTCATGCAAACTTACAACAATTTAAGAATAGAATGAATAGCAGTTTTATCATTCTTAAAACTATTTCAAAATTACAGATTATTATTATGGCAGGCTCACAAGTTATGTACACCTTATGTACTTTTAAGTTATCTAGGTATTGAAATAACTTAAAAGTACATAGGGTGAATGACAACAGTAGGTAATCATTTACAATTTATCTCTTAAAAATGAAAACGTTATGATACTTATTTTTATAATTAAGAAAGTAGGTACTTTCATGCACATCATGAATATCTTTATAAAAACAACCAATAAAATAAAAGGAAAAATGTGTATGCGAAATGTAAACATAAAAAATAATCTCAAATATTATTACCTAACATTAATTGACATAATTCAAGTTATTAAAAATAAAAGGTTGTTGATTGCTAACCCCGAGTTTCTCAGTTCTAAATTATCGCAGAATTGTCAAGCACGCGTTATCTGCTGTGATTGGTTTAAAATTCTGCGATAATTTAGAGCTGAGAAACTTGGGGCTAATTGTTTTAAAGCTTTATAATGTTTATGTTCAATTTAGAAGACTAGATGATTTTACTCTAATCCAAGTTTTATCTAAAAATAACAATCAGTTACTATTTCAAATAGGTACTTGTGAGTACATAATAATTATTTTATGTTTTAATAAATATAGTTATTGTTATTACATGCACGTTATCTAGATATAATTACATAATTTTAGTCAAAAAACTTGAGTCAAGACGCGTTCAAACGGAGATCAACTGGCTTTATTTTATACTTCCACAAGGTAATCATGTATATTCATATTACAGGGCTCATTTTAAGTTCTACTCAGTTAAAATATCAAACAGCGACGACGATTTTTCAATCGTCGATTTTCTTCACATAATTTTGAATCTCATTCTATCTTGTCTATGGTCCAAAACTTTTTTATGGGTTAGCGCGCATGTTTTTTTTTATTAATTTTATACGGGCATTGGCATACCATGAGCCCTACAATCATACAGTAAATTCAATTATTTATGACCATAGATAAAAGTCTTTCAGTTGGATACAATGATGGTCTTTAACATTCTTTAATATGCATTAGAATGCGGATGTAACAAATTCTAATAAACTCATAAAATTTTAAAAAAAGTTTCTTTTTAGGGTTAATTAGCAATCGAAACTTACAGAAATATTTCGTTATTATAAGTTGATTTAGATATTTTAAATATATGTGCTTGTGTAACATATTAGGTAGTACCTACTCATTGATATGAAAACGCATATTGCCCAAAATATGCGTCATGTGGCCTTTGCAACGCTTAATATTCAAATATAAAGGCACCTATTACTTATGTAATCCTTTTATACTTACGCTATTAGCGACATATTGTTACTGCAGTAAATTAGGTTTTAAATACGTAGATACCTAAGCTTGCAGCAATGGTAAATTAGTAGGAAAGAAATAAATAAGAAATACCTATCACTCTATAATGGTATTCATATAAAACACAGAAGGTACTTACAATACAGAAAAATAATTATTAGAGTACCTACCTACCCACGGCATTAACAAAGGTATTATAGGCCATGGGTAACAAAATGTTTTGTATAAAAATTATAGATTGTGAACTGTTGTTTTTAATAAAACATACATAAACTTTTTTGCACGAGTGTACTGCTCAATACCATTGACAACTTAATATGGTCGGGTTATACCAAGGTTATACGCGAAGATTTAGTATGGAAAAGTAATGAAAGCTAATTTTTCTTAAAATACAACACTTAGGTATCTGAATTTTTGGTCGCTTTATCTTCTGTAGGAGTAGTAATTTTTGTATACATTTGGGCAGAATTCACCAAGTTTTTAATAGGGAAATCTTGAAATGAAAATTTAACACCGTGACTACCGCCACCCCACCAATGGCATGGTATATCTCGTAAACTACTGGAGTACTAGTTGTGAATTCTGGGTATCAATTTTATCTTGCAGGGTAGTAATTTTCTATGTAGGTTTGAGGAAAGTCGCAGGCTCCTCCAACTTGGAATCAACATTCAAAGTCGTGGTCCTGCTGAACGAGCGAGCGAAATTTATCATCGTTGATTTCTCGATAAATAAAAATGTTTCAGTTCTGTTTTTTTTACGAAATGGATCACATTTATGGGTAGTAATTAATTGTATACTTAGAATAGCTGTAGCATGCCCCCGTTTTCGGCGCTCATGGTGGTCCTGCTGAATGGAGCGTGACTACCGCAGGACCACCTTCAAAGTCGATTTTCTCGAAAACTACTAAGGTACCAATTTTGTTGTTCGGGTACTAATTGGTACCAATTGAGTAGTAATTATTTACCAAATATGGAAGCGGTTGCTGTCGGGGTCCTGCGGTAGTCACGGACATCATAAAATAAATTAAAATATCAAATTTAAAATATTTTTATAAAATACTGACATTACTATTTATTCACTGAACCATTATTTCCATTTTCTATAAATTCCCTAACACTATAAAAACAAAACTTCAGTAGCCACTCTGTCAATTTTGTTTTAATTAAATTACCCTGTAACAATTTAAATTAATTAGGTAAGTTATTATAGATTAATATACACATATTAAATACATTTTTCTTATAAATATCCTTATAATAAGGTGGATGATACAGTAGGTTGCGAAACTTTGCCCCTTTTTGTCTTGTTATAACCTCTGTATATTGCTTAAAGTGATGCATGTGCTGCTTTGTAAAAATACAGATATCTCTTATATAAATACAGGGCACTGGAAGAATTTTACATTTTTGAAACAGAGGTTTGCAACTATCCAAGAACCATGCCTTGTTCATAACTCTGACGCAACGCTTCTGGAGCTTGAAAAATCTGTCGGTGTCGGTCGAGTTGCCCCACATGATTAGTCCATAGCTTAGGGCAGATGTCACGTAACCATGGTAAGCCGAAGGAGCAGCTTCGACAGAAACGTTTTGTCTTAACTTTTTCAAGGCAAACACAACACACAACTTATCAAGTTTTTGACAAATATGTTCAACATGGCTTTTCCAATTTAGATTTTTATATACGATAAGTTCTAAAAAAATTAACTCCTCTACTTGTTGTACTTTTTCACCTTCATACATAATATCTAGGGCTAATTGTTTTGTATTATAGGAGTTGATTTCTATTAATTTTGTCTTGTTAACATTTACATTTAAACCATTATTTTTCATCCAACTTATAATATCAGATAGAGCCTTTTCGGTAACAGATTTGTAGTCCATTTTATCCTGACATTTTATAATAACTGTGGTATCATCTGCGAAATGGATACATTTTTGCAAAGTGGCCTCCGGAAGATAATTTATATAAAGCAAGAATAGTAAAGAACCGATAATGCTACCCTGAGGCACACCACACATATTTATTACAGCAACAGAATTAAATTTTTCTTTGGAGTATATTTTGTCACTTTTTTTATAACTTTAGATATCTCTGAACACTGCTTCCTGTTTCTTAAATAGCAAGATATCCATTCATAAGCTTTCCCCCTTATGCCGTAGAATTCTAATTTATGTAGTAGCTTAGAATGATTTACAAAGTCAAAGGCCTTACTCATGTCTTAAAATAGAGATACCGCTGGATTGCCATTGTTTATGCTCTCTGTTGCCAGTTTAATGAAGTTAAAGATTGCGAGAGCAGTTGAACTACCTTTACGAAAGCCAAACTGTTCTTTGCATAATATGTTATGTGTACCGAGAAAACTATTTAACCTACAAAACATTGCCTTCTCTAAATTTTTCGGTAAAATAGGCCCTATCGTGATAGGCCGATAGTTATTAGGGTCCGTCTTATTTCCCTTCTTAAAAAGTGGTTTCACGATAGACATTTTAAGCTGTTCAGGAAAAGCACCTTCCAAAAAAGATAAGTTTATTATATGCGCTAGTGGATGACATATCCAACTAGCACAAGCTTTCAAAACTTGCGTGGCGATGCCGTCATATCCACTAGTGTTGCTATTATTTAGAGACATTATAATTTTATACACTTCCATTGCATCTACAGGATTCAAGAATATAGTCTTCAGATTTTTGGTTTTTTGTTTAAAGTAAGAGTTATTATGATTATTACAATTATTGGCATTATTGGAATTATTAGTTTTCGGTTGATATATTGGCCTCAAATTGTTCTGGGGTGGCCAGTATTTGAGATGTAGTCTCACTTAAAACAAAATGTTGCACGGGATTCATAAGTTCATGAGACGAAGAAGGTTTTGTAGAAGTATGTATTTTTTTCCTCATTGTGATATTAGAACGACCCACCACATCAGTGTCTGTTTTGTTTATAATGCATATTTTGCATTTCCATTTTTCTTGCTTCGATGTCCTTTAGGCGATACGTTGATTTCGGATAACCCACACAGTCAAATTCGTATCGCTTTTTGCAGATTGAACATAGAGCAGTTTTTTTTATGTTGACATTATTTTTGCAGATATTACAAGTGACTTGTTGTGCTGTCGTCTTGCGGTCACTGCTTACTCCCTTATTTGAGCTGGATGACATTTTTGAAATTATTTAAATTCTCAAAAAGAACTCGATATCGCTTGGGTTTGAACTTGCGACTCTAGCCACAACAGACCAGTGTTGATACCGCTTGACCAAGTCAACTATGTGTGTATAGGTCTACCGGAATCTCATGGCAAATGTGGAAATAAAAATTTGTTGTGTGCAATACTGGGGAAATTGGATTAAACGATCTTGATACTGTTTAATTTTTATTTATGTCTTTAGTATTAATGAACATGAGGTACCTATATTATAGTAGTCACAGCGGATCTTTGTGTCTTTGAACTTGGTCCTGCCAACCATTGCGTAAAAAACAGTTTGTCATCGAGTATACTGCATAGAGTAAGCGAGATAGGACGATGTGACACACATAAGCAAGTGAAAGAGACAGTTATACAATGCTATCTTCACCTTCAACATTGACACAAAAATAGCTACTGCGCGGGGTCTTGCAACCAATTCAGAGACACAAAGATCCACTGTGGGTATTATAGGTATGTGTATGATAACCATAAACGGCGTGTGTGTATGACTAGATGTATGAATGTGTGTGAAGCAAAAGAAGTGTGTAAGGATCATAGCAGGTGGCGTTCTGTAGTTTCTGCCTACCCCCATGGGGAAAATGGCGTGAGTTTATGTATGTATGTATGTATGTGTATGAATAATGTTGTTATATATCGGGTTCTTAACATAGGAAAAATAAATCAATTGAATATTAATTTATGTACTAATTTTTTATATATCATTTAAATCATACTAATAACTTAAAACCTCATTCAGAACTAGAATACGAGTCCATGAACTCCACTGGCATTTCAAAAACTTGTATCTTTGTAGTTTTATGTCATCTCTCTCCATCAAAATGGTTCTTTTTCATTGACATTTAACATATTCAAAACCAATCTCTTTATGTATAAAGTCTGTAAAAAATAATAAAATGTATCATGTTACTTATAGTCATTCATCATCATCAGTCTATATATACTTTTTTTTATGTAAGTTTTATGGCCTCGTTGCTAGGACCTTTTAGCCACGTCTTTGGAAAGAGTTTTGGATCTTATATTTATTCTTTAGTATGCATTAGAATGAGGATGTAACAGATTCTAATATTTTTTGGAGTATTTGGCAGCAAATTGTATCGAGTCAGTCTGCCCAGTAAGCTTTGCAGAGGCAATCAATACTACAATAAAATACTCCGCTCCACTATCCCGAGATCGCTTCTCTCAATGATTTTACAAATTGTCCAGTTGCGTAGACAGTTGAGACACAAAACTACACCAATAATATATCACAATATCCAGTAGGAATCAATTTGCAAATAATATTAACAGCCACTGAACTTCACTCGAAAAAATCCCGCCAAAAACTTCCGTCTATATACACATCCCACTGCAGGGCGCAGATTATTACTTAATATTTTACTTTGCATGTCCTCGAAAAGAGCGGATTTCTAAGCAGCCAAACTGTGCGGAAAGTGTCACTTTTTTTCACTAGTGCTTTTTACTTTCCTGTATTTTTTTAATTTTTAACTCCAACGTCAGCCCGACGCATAGAGTTTATATTATTTGAGAAAAGTTTTAAAAATTAGTTATGTACAGATTATCATTCATATAAAAGGTAAAATAAAACTAATACTTTATTTTAGGCGTTTTTAATTACTCTAGATTTAGATTTTGATCAATAAATTAATTTTGAATATTCATTAAATATGTTTGGCAGAACGTATATTTTGCTCGTGCCTTATTGCGTTACGATGTGACAGCTATTCGCACATACGCAGTAGATATGCCCAAGGAACTATTAGTTAATCTGTGGATATGCTGAACGCGCTTGAATAAGCCCGCCATTTCATTAATTTCATTTTAATAATTTATTTATTTCCTCGCACAATGCATAGTAAAATGTTGTATGATACACGTACGTAAGATGATTTCCGACTTGTGTCGATTTATCCACTCACTCGCTTCGCTCGCTCGTGAATAAAAATGCCACTCATCGGAAATCACCTACCTTCCGCACTTGTAGCATAAATAACTATTTCTTACGTCAAAGATTCTCTATCTCCGTTAAAATTATCTTGTCGAAGAATTAGTAACAGTTACATTGCTGTTGCCATTTCCATACGGCCATCATTCGATGTGCCCTGTGTATTTACCATATAATAGTAATGGAAAGAAATAAAAATTAAGTAAGAAAATATAAAATAAACTAAAAGTATCAAAACAAGTCAGTCCAACTTACCGGTCCACTCTACGACGCACTTTAAAATGAAAGATTGAGTTTAATTTACGCCTTCTTCTACCCTTATTTTATGATACACATTGAAAACAATATGTCTCACTTGAGATCGAAGTGGGTTTTTCGACATTTTCACAAAAATTACAAATTTTCAAGATAATATCAAAAAAATTCAGCAGCGGTTGACACATCAAGTACTTTGATTTGACAGGTGACAATTGACATTGCATATGAAAATCACAATTTAAAAAAAATAAAAAATGCCATGAGATTCTGGTAGACCTATAACTTTGAAAGGAGATGTTCGATTTTGGGCCATCACTATGTACACTACATAGATAAATAGGAAAAAAATAGGGGAATTCCATAAAAATATTAACTAATTAATTTTGAAGAAGGGTACAGGAGTAACAAAAATGATCATTTATAGTTTTTTAATTAGATAACCCTATTTTTAGGGCAGCCATGACAGTTGTGTTTGACATGACGTCTGACGACTTTGAAAGTTTTAAGAAGTGACTTCTTTGAGACATTCTTTGCTTTGACTTTGAATTGGATATGTTTCGGAGTTTTTAGTGATTGTTTTACTACTACGGACATTAATTGATTGCTTCTCTATTGCAATTGAATTAGTGTTGTTTTTATTGACGCTGTTATTACGATGACACGTCAAACAAATGTCATTGTCAAAATGTCATTCTTCGCATACTGTCATTGTCAAAATGACTTTTTTCGCCTACAGCTGATCTGACCCACCATGTTTAATTGTAAATTGTGTTGCTCTACTTGACAAAGTTAGTTTGAGTTTACATTGAAACGAAGTGAAATTAAAGAAAATTAACAATAAAAAACAATTACTATAATATTGTTACAAGATAGGGTAGCGCCATCTAGTGACGAGTAGAAGAACTAAGTAGTAACCAGTGGCGCCATCTAGTATCGAATAGCGGAACTAATGTTCTCGAAAATTCGTGTCGTGTAGAATTTTCCAGAATGTTCGAACCGAACATTCTGGAAGTTTCTAGTCGCTTCGAGAACGATGAGTTCAAAAGTCGATTGTTCGGGAAGATTCTCGAAGTACCTAGAACAGTATGGAACGTTCTAGAAACATCTTCCGGGCTATATAAAGAGCGGTCGGGTTCGTCGTGAGTCAGTTTCGATTGAGAAGCGATACAGAGCGATCAAAGCGGAAAAATAGTGCGAAGTAATAGAATTGTTTAAGAAGTGTTTTTTGTAATAAACAGTGATTAATTGAAGTCTGCCGTTTAAATAATTTATCCCTGAACCCCAGCTCGTAACAAATTGGTGTCAGAAGTGCGGGATAAATTATGCCGGTTCTACCGAAGGAAGAAACGGAAGGGATGCGCACCAGGAGTCAGCGCCAACAAGACGTAGACCAAAGGCGCATTGGAGACGCTCCCTCACCGTCATCAGGTGGACATGGACATTCCGCGGCTGCAGCGGAACCAGCTCAATCGTCGGCGTCGCCTGACCTAGCCGCCCTTATGGCATTCATGCAAGAGCAGGCTCGCCGTCAGGAGGAGCAAGCTCGCCGCTTAGAGGAGCAGCTGCAGCGTGACAAGAAGAGCAGGCTCGCCGTCAGGAGGAGCAGGCTCGCCGTCAGGAGGAGCAGCTCTTGATGATTAAGGACCTCCGCACAGCCATCGGTAAGGAGATGAAAGAGTTTAAGGACCAGGTCCAGCAGCAGGAGATCCGCATCGCCGAGTTAGAAAAGATTGTTCGTGGGCTCAAATCTGGAGGAGGGGCCGTGGCAGCTACGATAGTTGCGCCCTCACCGGTTGGTTTTAAAGTGCCACCATTTGACGGCTCTTCGTCATGGTCTGCCTACAAGATACAGTTCGAGGCCGTCATGAAATCAAATAGGTGGACCAAAGAACAGGCTTTGACTGCTCTAACCTTGGGTCTTCGCGACCAGGCTTTGACTGTGTTAGAGGCACTTGGACAGGACCTTACTTTTGAGAAGCTTCTGGAAGCATTGGAAGCTAGATACGGCGACGCGCACCTGGAACATGTGTTTCGCGCCCAGCTGAAGGACCGATCGCAACGTGTTGGTGAAACCTTACAGCAGTGGGCTCTGGAGGTGGAAAAGCTGGTCCGGAAGGCTTACCAGTCATCACCTGTGCTGATCGACGGGAATCTCGTACAGGCATTCACGGATGGAATCCGCGATCTGGAGGTTAGGGCTGCCGTAAGGCTAGGCCATTTTAAGAACCTTAAGAACGCCCTAGCCTACGCTTTGGAAGTGGAAGCTGTACGACAGGACGATCGAGCTCACCGCATAAGGGATGTTGTGACTTCACCCCGGTGCTATAGCTGTGGAGAGAGAGGCCACATCCGGTTGAGCTGCCCAAAGCGAAGGAGTCGCCATTGTGGAAGTCAGTCACCAGCATCAGGAAAACCAGTAGATGGCAGGACTAAGTGGCGGATGGTGACCGGTGAGGAAAGAGCCCCAAGGAACTCGATCT
Organism: Orthosia gothica; assembly: GCA_949775005.1. Lineage (NCBI taxonomy): Eukaryota > Metazoa > Arthropoda > Insecta > Lepidoptera > Noctuidae > Orthosia > Orthosia gothica. Next base: position 584,835 of record OX459057.1, read on the forward strand.
CGCAAATTGTGTGTGAGCCACAATTATGTGAAGGGAACAGAACACCACACGATGATGTAGATGCTCTCTCGCGTAGGTTGTGTTCCGATCAATGTAAGCCCTGTAGCAGGCAAGAGGCTGAGCACGTAACATTTGTGAGGATGTTGAGGACGGATCTTAGCGAAGATTGGAAGGCAACCTTGCAGAGCGCTCAACAAGAAGACAGAGACCTAAAACCGATCCTTGAATGGAAGAAATCAGGTGCTCCTAGGCCTCACTGGAGTGATGTCGCAGCAACCAGTTCTATCACCAAGAGTTATTGGGCACAGTGGGAAAGCTTGGTTATCCAGGATGGAGTTATGTGCCGGAAATGGGAGAACGCTCGCGGTGACCAGTGTCATCTACAAATGGTCGTACCTAAAGTTAAGGTGCCGGAGATCCTGCAGCTCTACCACAATGGATGTTCAGGGGGTCACATGGGAGTTAAGAGGACTTTAATCAAGATCCGAGAACGATTTTACTGGATCCATTGTCGAGAGGACGTTGAGGAATGGTGCCGCAAATGTACAAGTTGTGCGGCTGTGAAAGGACCACAAACTCGTAGCAGAGGGGCACTAAAGGTTTACAATGTTGGTGCACCATGGGAACGTATAGCATTAGATGTTGCGGGGCCATTTCCGGAAAGCCAAAGCGGGAACAAGTACTTCTTGGTCGTCATGGACTACTTCACAAAATGGCCGGAAGTGTTTGCAATCCCAAATCAAGAAGCGGTTACGGTGGCTGATAAGTTAGTTCACTAAGTGTTTTGTCGGTTTGGGGGTACCCTTGGAAATTCACAGTGATCAAGGCCGGAACTTCGAGTCAGAAGTGTTCAAGGAGACGTGTCGTGTGATGGGTGCTCACAAAACCAGAACTACTGCTTATCATCCGCAATCAGACGGGATGGTTGAACGATTCAACCAATCGCTGGAGAGGTATCTGGCAAAGGTTGTGGAAACCAGACAGAAGGATTGGGACAAACACATTCAACCATTTCTCCTGGCATATCAGAGTGCTGTTCATGAAAGTACAGCAGTAACACCAGCTTTTGCTAATTTCGGAAGAGAACTACGATTACCTGCAGATCTAATCACCGGTACCCCACCTGACTCTCCACGCAATGTAACAGATTACGCGAATGAACTACGGAATAGGATGAATGATGTATATGAGCACATCAGACAGACAGGTCAGCAGATGTCTGATAGGATGAAGACTCGCTACGATCGGAAGGCGAACAATAAGGGCTTCGATGAAGGATCTCTGGTATGGTTACATAACCCGGTACGCAGCAAAGGAAAATCGCCTAAATTGCAAGCCAAATGGGATGGACCATATCGCGTAGTTACCAAGATCAATGACGTCACCTACCGAATTCAAAAGGGACCACGAGGTGCATCGAAGGTCATTCATGTGGATCGGTTGGCCCGTTATCATGGGTCTAACAATGCTCGGGACGAGCATGTCTAAGAAGGAGGCAATGTTACAAGATAGGGTAGCGCCATCTAGTGACGAGTAGAAGAACTAAGTAGTAACTAGTGGCGCCATCTAGTATCGAATAGCGGAACTAATGTTCTCGAAAATTCGTGTCGTGTAGAATTTTCCAGAATGTTCGAACCGAACATTCTGGAAGTTTCTAGTCGCTTCGAGAACGATGAGTTCAAAAGTCGATTGTTCGGGAAGATTCTCGAAGTACGTGGGACACTCAGAAAGTTTTGCGAAACTAAAAAAAATTGTTCTATACGTACATATATTTTTATTAAATCTTTTCAAAGTACTTTCCACCAGCCTCTATACAAAGATTCATGCGCCTAAACCAGTTTTCAAAACACTTTTTCCAGTCCGCCGCAGACACCTCGTTTACAGCCTGCTCGAACGCAGCCAGCGCATCTTCCGGCGACGAAAATTGTATCCCTTTGAGCTGATTTTTTATTTTTGGGAATAAAAAGAAGTCACACGGTGCTAGATCAGGGCTGTAAGGAGGGTGACCCAGGAGTTTGACTGGCGTGCTGTCCAGGAAGTCCCTCGTTTTGAGTGCGGTGTGCGCAGGTGCATTGTCGTGGTGGAGCAGTAGCCCGCGGAGCCCTGTGTTTGGTCGCTTGTTGCTTATAACAGAGAAAACTTCTGGCAAACATTTGGTAGTATACCATTCGGCATTAATGCTTCTTTGATCCCGTAAGGGAATTGATACCAAGTGGCCAGTCAAATTAAAAAAGCTAGCGATCAAAATCTTACCCCCGCTTCTAGATCGCTTCACTTTGGTAGGCGTTGGCTCATTTTGAAACACCCAAACAGTCGACTGGCGCTTGGTTTCTGGGTCGTATTGATAAATCCAGGACTCATCACCTGTAACGATGTCGTAAACACGCCGAGACGAGCCTGCTTCAAATTTGTTAAGCATATCACGGCACCATTCCACCCGGACCTCGTGAACGCTTCCCGATCCAATCTTCAATATGTGTTGAATCTCCTGATATGTAATTCGCCTATTGTCTTGGATTAAATTTTTCACTGCTAGCACGTTTTCTTCGGTAACAGCCGTCAAAGGGCGACCGCTTCTTTCGTCATCCCCCAAAGTTGGTCGACCGCGCTTGAATTCGTTATACCAACGATACACGGTTGCCTTGGAAGGGCCTTCATCCATGAATGCCATTTGAAGTCTATCGTACGATTCATCCGGTTTCAGGCGACACTTGAAATCGTATAAAATCATAGCTCTAAAATGTTCCCGGCGCAGATCCATATTTCAGTGAGACACAATACTTTGAATTAACTCGCAAAAAATGTGGAGGGAAATTTTGAAATTGGAACTTACTTATTTTTACTTATAAATAATCATATTTTCGAAAAACATTATAACTGGCCAGTCTCCCATATATAAAAACTTTTTTTCGCAATACTTTCTGAGGGGCCTGGTACCTAGAACAGTATGGAACGTTCTAGAAACATCTTCCGGGCTATATAAAGAGCGGTCGGGTTCGTCGTGAGTCAGTTTCGATTGAGAAGCGATACAGAGCGATCAAAGCGGAAAAATAGTGCGAAGTAATAGAATTGTTTAAGAAGTGTTTTTTGTAATAAACAGTGATTAATTGAAGTCTGCCGTTTAAATAATTTATCCCTGAACCCTAGCTCGTAACAATATACAGCAATTTTTACATAAAGTGTACATAGAGCTGGCCCAGGCTCCATACATTTCTGGAACATCTCCTTTGTTACCTCAAAGTCCGGTTACTCGAACGTCGATATGTCGCCGTTACAATGTGATTTGAAAAGTTTTGCTGGAACCCTCACAAATAAAATAATGTTTTTATTTTCAATTTTACTAGTTGATTTAATTAATTATATTCACTACTATACCGGTTCTGTATGGTGCCGGACGTTAAGAATTTCACCATCCCATGTCTTCCCGTGGGTGTCGTAAAAGGTGACTAAGGGACAAACCAGATAATGGGCAGCAGCGTTCTCTGTGCTCCTATAACAACCATACTGCGATCGCCAATCCGCCTGCCAAGCGTGGCGATTATGGCAAAACCCCCCCTATGAATAGCACAAATAAAAAATGGCCCCTAGTGCCCGGCAGCCCGCCTACCCTCGACTACGGTAGCGGTCGAGGTTACGGCATGGCAAGGGGTGCTAAGAATCTCCGGACGAGATCCGGCTACCCCAACAATCACCGACGACTGGACCTGGCAACGTACAACACGCGCACACTTCGGACCGACGTGAAGATCACCGAGCTCGAAGAGGAATTGAGCAGGTTGCGATGGAGCATTATAGGGTTATCTGAAGTCCGAAGAGAGGGGGAGGACTCGATAATCCTCAAATCCGGTAACCTGCTCTATTTCCGAGAGGGTGACCGGCAGTCCCAAGGTGGTGTCGGGTTTATCGTCCACAGGTCCCTTGTGAACAACGTGGTGAAGATCGAGAGTGTGTCGACCAGGGTGGCGTACCTTATACTCAGAATATCGTCTAGATATTCGCTGAAGGTCATACAGGTCTACGCCCCAACCTCGGCACACCCCGACGAAGAGGTAGAGACCATGTATGAGGATATCTCCAGAGCCATGCATGGTTTCAAAACTCACTTCACCGTTGTCATGGGGGACTTCAACGCGAAACTGGGCAAACGAGACGAGGATGAGCTGCAAGTGGGGCAATTTGGAGTTGGACGACGGAACCACCGGGGTCACCAACTGGCCAGTTTTATGGAGAAGGAGGGCCTCTATATGATGAACTCCTTCTTCAAAAAGCGTGAACACAGGAAGTGGACCTGGCAGAGCCCCAATGTTGCAACAAAAAATGAGATCGACTTCATCATGTCAACCAAGAAGCAAATGTTCAATGATGTCTCTGTGATCAATTCGGTAAAAACTGGGAGCGATCACCGCATGGTAAGAGGCACATTGAACATTAATATTAAGCTTGAAAGGTCTCGACTGATGAAGTCCACGCTCCGTCCAGCACAGGTCCAGGTCCAAAACCCCGAGAGCTTTCAGCTCGAACTCCAGAATCGTTTCGAGTGCCTGGGGAGCTCCGTGGACGAATACAGCGACGGGTTCGTGGAAGCTGTCCATACGGTCGGGTCTAAGTTTTTCAAGACCCGTCGTACAGATAGAAACAAAAAGCTCTCTGATCATACCCTCAAGCTTATGAAGGAGAGGCGTGAGATGAACCTGCAGTCTTCAGATGAGGCGTGCAAATACCGGCAGTCTTCAGATGAGGCGTGCAAATACCGGCAGATCAATAGACAGATCTCTAAATCCTTGAAAAGAGACCTCCGCCGCTTTAATACCGAGCGTATTAAAGACGCGATTGAGCGAAATAAAGGCTCCAAGGTGTTTTCAAGGGATCTGTCTATTGGGCAGAGCCAGCTCACGAAACTGAAGACCGATGATGGCAGGATTGTATCCGCCAAACCGGAGCTTCTGAGGGAGATCGAGAGTTTCTATGGGCAGTTGTACACGTCAACCAGTAAACCCGTTGCGAATCTAGCAAACGACCCAAGAGCTAGATTGACCCGACACTATACCGAAGATATCCCGGACGTCAGCCTGTACGAGATTAGGATGGCTCTGAAACAGCTTAAAAACAACAAGGCGCCGGGTGATGACGGAATCACGGCTGAACTCCTGAAGGCGGGTGGAAATCCGGTCCTCAAGGCCCTTCAGAAGCTTTTTGATTCCGTCATACTCGAGGGCAAAACGCCACAGGCATGGTGCAGGGGTGTGGTGGTACTCTTCATCAAGAAGGGCGACAATGCCCGGCTGAAGAACTATAGGCCCATCTCGCTTCTTAGCCATGTTTACAAGTTGTTTTCAAGAGTCATCACGAATCGTCTCGCGCGCAGGTTTGACGATTTCCAGCCTCCCGAACAAGCCGGATTCCGAAAAGGCTTTAGCACCGTAGACCACATACATACGCTGCGGCAGGTTATACAGAAGACCGAAGAGTATAACTTGCCTCTCTGTTTAGCGTTTGTGGACTACGAGAAAGCCTTCGATTCGATCGAGACTTGGGCTGTACTGCAGTCTCTCCAACGGTGCCAGATCGACTACCGGTACATTGAGGTGTTGAAGTGTCTGTACAAAAACGCCACCATGTCAGTCCGTCTTCAGGATCAGACCTCGAAACCAATCCTTCTCCAGCGCGGCGTAAGACAGGGAGACGTAATTTCTCCGAAACTGTTCACTGCTGCGCTGGAGGACGTCTTCAAGGTTCTGGACTGGAAGGGGCTTGGCATCAACGTTAATGGCGAGTACATCACTCACCTTCGGTTTGCTGACGACATAGTGATCATGACTGAGACCATGGAGAGCCTCAGTAAAATGCTCGATGACCTTAGTAGAGCTTCCGAAAGAGTGGGTCTTAAAATGAACATGGACAAAACCAAGGTCATGGTGAACGCCCATGTAACACCCACTCCTATCAAGATCGGAGACTCTACACTTGAAGTTGTAGACGATTATGTTTACCTGGGACAAACGGTCCAGTTGGGTAGGTCCAACTTCGAGAAAGAGGTCAACCGTCGAATCCGACTCGGCTGGGCGGCGTTCGGGAAGTTGCGTGGTATCTTCTCGTCCAATTTACCGCAGTGTCTCAAGACAAAAGTCTATGACCAGTGTGTGTTGCCAGTGATCACCTATGGGACCGAGACGTGGTCGCTCACAATGGGCCTTATCAGAAAGCTTAAAGTCACCCAAAGGGCAATGGAGAGGGCTATGCTCGGAATTTCCTTGCGTGATCACGTCAGAAATGATGATATCCGCAGGAGAACCAAAGTTACCGACATAGCCCGAAGAATTGCCAAACTTAAGTGGCAGTGGGCAGGGCACATTGCTCGCAGAACGGATGGCCGATGGGGCCGAAAAGTTCTGGATACGTTGGAAGGCCTCCCACTAGGTGGACCGATGACCTGGTTAAGGTTGCGGGAAGGCGCTGGATGCGAGACGCACGGGATCGGTCAATGTGGCGACGCCTGGGGGAGGCCTATGTCCAGCAGTGGACGTCTTTCGGCTGAAATGATGATGATGATGATGAAGATCGTTTAATTCAATTTCCCCAATATTGCACACAGCAAATTTTTATTTCCACATTTGCCATGAGATTCCGGTAGACCTATAGTATACTATGCTTATTTCCAGAGTATTATGTCTTATGGCATTCTGCTGTGGGGATCAGCAGCAGACGTTGACTCAATTTTCATATTACAAAAGAGGGCAATCCGCGCGATCTATAAAATGGGTCCTCGCGAGTCCCTCGGAGAAAAATTTAAAGAGATCGATATACTGACTCTACCTTCACTTTAAATTTTGGAATGTATTTTGTATGTCCGCAAAAATCGAGGGCTTTTCAAAACTAGAAGCGACTTCCATAATTTAAATACACACAGTAAACACGAAATTGTAATACCCAAATTAAGATTAACGAAAACTAGCAAGTCTTTTCTTATAAACAGTATAACGCTTTTATAACAAGTTGCCAAAGTCAGTTATAGAACTGACCGATGGAAAGTTCAAAAATCACATCAAACGTGTCCTTATTAGAAAAGCATATTATAAAATCAAGGACTATGTTGAAGATAAAAAAAATTGGCCTTAGCTCCTTCTGCGCTTGCGGCTTCCTTGGTAACTCATAAACGGCACAAATATGTGGATGTCTCTAACTATTCTCAATCTCATTTTTTCTTCATTTAATAAGACTTTTCACAATGGTTTTCAATCATCTTTATAGCCCTTTGATAAGAATAGTTACAGCACTGATAGCAACATTTGTGCCACATGTTAAATTTAGTCTTGTTATACTTTGTATAGATTTTTTTACCGATTGTTTTGTAAATGTGTGAACATTGTAGGCCTTCTAGATTTCTAGATTGTTAACATGTTTATTTATTATATAATCATTTTTTTTTAGTTTCGGGGGGACAACGCAGGCCCGACAATGAGTCGTATCATTGTCGGGCCTGCGTTGTCCCCCCATCTAAGTACTGCTGTAACATGGAAATATTGTAAAACCAAACAATTGTTTTAAAAGAGTAACCATGGCGTTTCTTGCCGGTTCTTCTCCATAGGAAACGACCAACCCGAACCGTGCACCTTTTGTCGACGTTTTATAAGTGCCCATGTAGGCCTATGTGAAATAAAAACGATTGATTTTGAAGTAAAATGGAAAATGGTGGATTTTGGGCGCCATATTGTAGTGGCTCTTCTCTTCTCAAAATCAGCTAAACAATTGGGGGAGATGGTGACGGAGATTTGCGGGTTAAGCAACAGTGTAGGATTACAGTTAAACACATCAAAGACGAAAGTAATGACAAACGCTATCCAAACGCCTATACTAGCTGACAATTCGCAGAGTTTGGAGTATGTGGAGAGGTATATATACTTGGGGAAATGCATTTCATTCAGCAATTCCAGAAACAAAGATGAAATTGATAGGAGAATAAACATGACATGGAGTAAGTTCTGGAGCTTAAAAGAAATATTGAAATAAAAACTGCCCTTGAAACTGAAAAAGAAAGTCATGGATGGGTGTCTGCTACCCTGCCTGTCATACGGATCACAAACATGGATATACAACAAATATGCAAGGGCCAGAATACAGAAGACCCAGAGGGCTATGGAAAGGAGTATCCTGAATATAAGGCTGAAGGATAAGCAAAGGTCTAAAAAGATAAGAAAGAAAACCAAAGTTATAGATGCTCTCCAGCATATGAAACGACTGAAGTGGAAATGGGCAGGTCACGTGGCAAGATTGACAGATGGAAGGTGGACAGAATTAGTCACAAATTGGCTGGGCCCAAGAGACAATAGAGCCAGAGGACGCCCTAGAGAACGTTGGATAGATGAAATAAAAAGAAATGCTAGCGAAGACTGGAAAAAACTGGCGAAGACAAGAAAAACCTGGAAATTGTTGGAGGAGGCCTATACCCGCCAGGGGCCTTAACTAAAAAAATAAAATGTATGTAAATTTTGGTGTACCTAATGTTAAGAAACTTTATGTATGTTAAGGAAATAAAAAGGTTAAATAATAAAATAATAATAATTGTAGGGGCTCAATATTTTTTTATTTCAATACCATCGTGCGGGGTATCAAAATAAAGGATTTTAAGAGGTGATTTCAAAAATATACAACACATATGTACCTAAATAAAAACTTACATGTACTAAATTAAAAGAAATAGTTAACTAGGATAATCTGGTTTTGGAAAACCAGCTCGCGAATGTGTATACCCGGATTGCAAAGCATTATTTTCTTCTTGTTTACGTTTTTTTAGTTCGCTTCTTAAGCGGTCAGGTTTTTTGATTTTTTGGATTAACTTGTGTCTCGTAGTCATGGTATAAAGTATAGTATGCAACTCTTGAATAAAACGGCTTTATATCGCCATGAATCACTGGCGTCGCTCAGGATTTTAACACTTGAATCACTCGCTATGCTCGTCATTCAATTATTATGAATCACTTCCTACGTTCGTGATTCAGTTATTAGAATCCTTCACTTGCTCGTGATTCATCTATGGCCCTCGCTTTAAATCCATCCTTTATTCACTAGTTTCATAATATACTATTATATATTGCATCTTTATCACATCTACCTTTACAGGATTTCGCAATGCGATAAATTCGCTAGTACGGGTCGTAACTCCATACACTGATTCGCTGTTAGTTGGTTGGAGAGAAACACGTCACAGTTAAATCCACTAGTTCAATATATTGGAGTTAATGTAAATTAAAGTATAACTTAGATGGAAGACGACTAATTCCCATCCCACCAGGTTCTCATTCAGAAATATAAATTAAAATAAGTATAAGTCCGTAGGCTACAGGAACAGTTTCCAGGCGATGAGCAATAGTTGATATTTTATTTTATGAATAGATCTGCAGTTTTCGATATTATGTACCTACATATCCACACTACACTACCCATCACCCCTACACCTTTCACTACTCAACAAATAAACAAAAACACAAGCAGGGACACATACAAATGTTAGTATTGTTTAGTTTTTTATTCATAAATGCATCTCTTAGCATGTTTTTGGGCTATACATAGAGAGTATGGCGCTGTATGCCGAGACAGAAGACTCGTCCTAGTTCGGCTACAGATGATCCCATGTTGCTTAATTTTAAATACTGGCCTGTAAGAATATGCAATTTGCTGCATTATACTCTTAAGAAGCCTGAATATTTTTTCAAATAGTTTAATAAATTCACGAGCGTGCTAAAAACACAGAATTTAAACTTTATATCAATGATAACAAAGTCAAAAATGACTAAGCAGTATACCTGACAGGTCTAGGTCTTGCCACCTTCCGTCGTCGCTCGGGCAGCGAGCCAGTGCTGTGGTTGCTGTTCCCGTTCAGCAGGTCGGGTGTGGTCTGCCGCGTGGGCGGCGCACTCAGGTGTCTCTTCCCGCTCCCTTCGCCCTCCTCACATCCATTATGCGTGCCCTAACAAAAACAACACCAGTAAAGTACTCGTCTAAGAAGTTCACACGTGTTTACATTCTTTGATGTCGACAAATATCTAGTTTGCTGAAAAAGATAACCGTTGACCCGCAGGACCCTGGTATCGATTAGCAGCTTCCCGGGTAGTAGACAAGTTTATGTTTACATTAAGTAGATACAGTCTAGATTTAAAGTACAAAATCAGATTCGCCGCAAATTAAAAAGTAAACCTAATAAAAATATTCGATTACGATGAAATAAATATATTGAGCTATTTTCGGATATTATTTGTATACATATAAGACATGTACTTCTTGCTTTGGCTTTGTTATTGTTTTAGAACAATAACAGAGCCGAACAATAACTGATGATGAACTTAGCTTCATCAGTCTATTTCAGCGCACATTTACATAACCAATTTATTTTAATGTGATACGTTGGAATTTTCCAAATCCATGAAATTAACAAAAAAAGCTGGATTATACATTCAAAAATAAGGTATTTTTCAGTTATTATATTACCATAGATCGGAATAGGTAGAGTATATTTACCTAAAGTTCGAGGAAGTTAGTAACATAAGAGTTGATAATACCTGCTCTAAAATCCCGGAATCATAAACATGACGATTAAAGCCCAGAATTTAGAAAATTGCAAATTACTTAATGCGCTTTAAATATATTTGAACTAAATTATTATATTAAATAAATCTTATTATGTTTATGAGTTTAGCAGAATTATACTTCCCTTCTTTTTCGTGTGAGGATGTGGACACCTCTGGTAACAGAGTTAATTGAGCCGCCTCTGGGAATTAATTTTGTGTGTAAAACAAAGCTCTTTAATTTAACAGTTTTAGTAATTCTTCAGTATAATAGTTTAATTCAAATGTATTCAAAACGCAATAAATTTCTTAAATCCCAGGATTTAATTGTCATGTTTATGATTCCGGGATTTTAGAGGAGGTGTTATCAACTCTATGTTACTAAGTTCCTCGAACTTTAGGTAAATATACTCTACCAATACCGATCTCTGATTATTCCTTAGATAAGTAAGCAATAAGCTATCAAGAAGCAGCATACAATACTTGAGGAGTGTTTGACAGAATTAACAAGAAAGGAACAGTATAAAAAACTGTGCAGTTATGGAAGATGCACAAAATCGAGCAAAATGAATAAGCAGTTGGGCACTGGACGAGAACAAAATAGTAAAATGAAAGATCAGCAACCATTCGGCACTATACAAGCAAAACAGCTGATGAGAAAAGCAATATTCTACCTCTCTATGTGGAATAGTAAGAAACCTGCATTTGGGATTCCATAATCACTGTCCATAGTTTTGGGATATGATTTTAATGATATATAAAAGCTAACATTTCTCGTAAGAGATCCTCACTGAAATATGTAACTTGCCACTAATATAATTGTGTAGTCGCCAAGGTACGGGTTAAACGGAGCCAACAGCTAGATAGCTTGGTACACCATATCTTCCAAAGTTATTGATTGAAGTCTGTTGATATAATATAAAACGAAAGTTCAGATCAAATTCCTGAAAATATTGCAGACTTAAAATGATTAAGTAAATACTTACTATTTAAAATTAAATGAAGGCAGGTGTTAAAGTATAGACAATGGACTTGACAAACTTACTAGTTAAACTATGGAACCCTGATAAAAAAGTTTTCTTTTAATTATTCACACGTCTATATTATCTCTACTGCATAGCTTGACAAAGCACACAAAATGTATATAGCTCACAATCATGACGATTGCTTGTTTAAATAAATTATGATAAAAACTATCCGACTATTCAAACTCTTGTTGCAATTATTTTATTTCTCATTACAAGAAACTTTTATCGCTCAGTCTCTAGTTTGGAAAAGAAATTATTTTCACAGTCAAATCATCACGAAAACAATAGAAACGAAAAAGTATCTTATTAATCTTATAAAAGGTAAAGTGATTGGAACAGACCCTTTTGCTGACCTTGAGTTTCGGATTTTTCAGTCTTTGAAAATATCTCTCCAATTTGGTCCTATCTATAATGTGTAAATAGTAAGAGACTGGTTTTCCCGTCCACGAGACGGATCCTTTTAGCGGAGACATCTCGCTGACGTGCATGATGGTCCCGATGTCACTGAGATTTCTGTCCGTTATCCTGAAGTTCAGCGGACAAAAACTCTTCGATGATACGATTTTAGCACCGTCTTTCAAGTCAGCAAATCTTTCTTTTAACTGGTGATCCACGTGCGGGCCGAATGCAAAGTTGTTCACAAAAACTATCGTCGCTGCATTTATTTTTTCTCTGTGTTCATCCAGTAGAAAGTCGCCCTTGATTAATTTATACTCTCCACATTTTTTTCCATACCATTTCATCCACATTCTAAAGTGACCGTCCATACACTGAAACGAAACATTTTAATATATTTTACTGATGGTTATCATTGCATAGTTTTATACAGGGAGCTGTGTTCAAGCGATATTTACCTCAGCATATTTGCTAGGAACTTCCGCCTTTTCGACTCCAAGGCAGACGCGGCAAGGTGTAGCGGCCGCCATTTGTAACACCACCTGTCCTACACCCGATCCCAAGTCCACGAACACATCGTCAGCGGTTATATCTATTTGATCTATCATCTGACACACCAGCTCGTACGATGTTTCGCCGTATACCTGTCGACATTTAAAACAAATTCCATCATCACATGCCTTCTAAAATTAGTTATTAAAGGTACTCTTGTCTTAAATAATTATATATTTCCTTAACAAAAAAAAATATCCTCAAACCTCATTTTTTTGTAATTAATTTAGGTATGAGTGATAGAACAATATTATCCTTCGACGAAATTATATTTAGCAAACATAATTCGAATACTACTAGCCACAGAACGATAACGATAATGCGACCATTTCCTGACTTCCTACTTCCTTTAAAGCCGTTTCATATTCATTTGTGTTAGATTTAGCAGTAAATTATTTTAACTACTGACAAAATTCGAGAGTCATCAAACGTAAATACGAATAACATCCAACACGCTGATTTAATCATTGAGTAGGTAGACGGTTTACGTAAACAAACAGGTTACAAGGATTTTGTTAGATTGACAAAAGCGACTTAATTACGATTACGACAGTGTTACGTAATTAGGGTGCCGCTTAATTTACTTGCTGAACAAAAGTCGTATGTCTGACATGTTTTTATTCATAAACTATTAATAGCTCAGGTAAAACTCGGCAACACGACGTAATGACCGCCGCTATAAACAATACGGATTGCGTAATAAATAACCGTTAGTACTGACCTCAGGTGAGAAGGGTTCATATTGGTTGAGTTTATCCGGGTCAGACACTGCTTGGTTGTATGTTTGCTGCAATATGTGTTTTAGCAAACCCCTTGACGGATACTTGTTCAACCGCTGGGCTGGTAACGAAGTGCCTTTTTCCTGTAATGAAACAACAACAATCAGATATCTGCATACTATCGATACACATCGCAAGTTCTAGTCTAGATATTTTTTTATGTTCCGTGTTGGTAGACTCCATAGAAAGGCAAAGCTTAGCAAAAACAGATAGCATTATCCGCTCCCACATGTTTTTAATATAAAGTAATATCGCATGTCGATGAGTTCGATACCTAATATAGAGATCCATTAACGTTCTCATTACACATTAATTTAAATGTATGTATACGGAATCCCAGTCGTTCACAAATAATAACATCGTGGTCTCGCCTCTTATGCTTGAGGTCGTGGGTTCAAAGCCGGGCAAGTAACAATGTTACTTTTTCAAATTCATATGTACTTTCTAAGTTTATCATGGACATCATAGGCAACGGTGAAGGAAAACATCGGGAGGAAACTTATATAGTTAATGTAAGCCTGAAATGGCCAAGAGGGAGGCCTGTGGGGTTCCCAGAGGCGGCTTAACTAACTCTGACACCAGGGATGGCCACATCCTCACACGAAAACAAGAAATAACATAAGTACTTATCACCAAAGCAATTCCATTCAGTTTCCTGGCTATGTGTTAAAGATTTTATATTCATTTTGATATAGAGAAGCACGGCGAGGAATGCATGACATTCAATCCAATGCAACTAGGCCACCATGCAGTAGTAAAATTCATATAGGTATTATTCTGTAAGCTTATTACAATAGTAAGTTGTCTTTGTGCCTTGACATTGCGAACATGGCGAAATGACCGATCGATACAGGCAAATGCGTCATTTAAGAGCAATGTCGATGGCCTTGAGTCCGCGATTTACGGTTCAAGGTTTAATAAATGTAGCAACTTAAGAGTACCTGCCAATTTGAACTTAAAGCTTGAGGTCAATAACTTCTCGCATTTTAAATTAGTTGTGTGGTATTTACTGCACACAAAAAACAAATACCTATCAAGCGATAAAAATAGTTTTATCACATCCCAGCTGCGATTGCTGCGAACTTAATTATGTTGTTTTGTGTTGCATTAATTCATAAGCAAGTTATGCAGTTGATATTTATATTTAGTCACTAGTTACCAGTACCACCTTCAGAGGAATAAGGAGTTGCCTTCTGCAAGCATGACCTTGTTGTTAATCTTTTTATAACGTATTTGTTTACGTCTTGTCTGATGCATTCATTCATAAAAGATAAAGCGATGTATCGAAATAACTTTCCAATTGATATTTACACCATATTCGATGCAATAACAGCTATGTTATGCACATCCAATCCGCTCTGTTTTGTGTTTAATCTGTGAAGTAGCATAATAATGTCGTGGCAGAAGGGTCATGTATGCGTTGCTTGAATGTACAATTCTATGTATAGTTAGTTCATTATAATGTTACCGTACTACACGTAGGTGTACGCTATTCAGTCAACACTATAGTTCTAATAGACGAGAGAGCCTTTGTTTATTTCCTTTGAAGTTTAATACCACTGGTATAAATAATGTGCAAACGAAGTGGTGTGCGTACCCCACATAATTCGCTCCCGTTGAATTGAACGAGGTAATGGGGTCAGGGGAGGCAGGCGTGCTCGGGAAATCAATACCAAGTCTAATGTAAACAATCTTTTTAGCGTCCGTTTATAGAAACTTGAAGTAACTTCCGCAGGGATTTGGCCTGTTAATAAATTAAGTAAAGTAATAAGCTGTACACGTCTAGCTGTTTTATTTTACTTTAGCTCCAGAACCGCATCATAGAAATACAAAATACACAATGTTAAGTATTGTTTGATTCTCTTGTACAGTTGACTCCACGTCTGCGTCGCTATGACCCTGGGCTGGCCCAGCATTGTACAAGTTTAATTAGAATGAGCGGCCTGCTTTTGCTTATTTTGTGGCCACTGACATGCGGCCTGCTGTACCCACCATTTACCTACAATAAAACAAAGTAAATAGATACCTCGGTCAATACTACTTGTCATAATAACGACGCACATCAGTGAATCTACATACAATGTGCGCTACGCGGACGACGCTAGAAGGCGTTGCATCTCAGAACAGTGATGCAATCAGTTCCCACAAGCCCGTTGCCGATACAGCCCATATGGCGCTAAACCATTGCGTCACTCGCTACACTATCTACTTACTCGGTGAAAATTAGAAAGCGGCCCCACGTTAATTCAGCGCAGTGCATGCAATAATATACCGTTTACTAATATTATGTTACACTCTGTTGCCAGCGGCTTCACCCGAAGGAAAATCAAAAAATTATCCCGGGTGAACAACAAAAAGTATCCTATATGCTATATCTGACTATATTCTATCTCTGTACCAAATTTCATCCAGATCCGTGCAGCCGTTTGAGCGTGAAAAAGTAACAAACACACTCACAAAGGAGATTGCCCATGCACGGGCCCCTTATTGGTCTGCGATTTCAATATTATCCGAAAAATAGATTTATATTTGTGTTTTTTTTTCATCCGTGTCCTTTACTTTATAAGTAGGTACTACAGACAACAACAGATCAGGTTCATTCAGTTGGACATTTTTATGCACCTTATTGCATTGTAATAAGGGTTCATTTCAAGAACAGCAACATCGTTATATCTCATGAACCCCACAAAATAAATAAAAAATATTTTCTAATTATGAATTTAACGTGTTTTTTCTACAATATACATCCAAATTCATCAAGATACAACCATTTTTTAAAGGGGCCCAAGTTCCCTTACAAATTGGGCATTCTCCTTTTCGCCTTTATAATATTAGTGTGATATGCAGCATCGAAAGCTGCTGTTCATGTACCTGGCGAATGGCTAGTTTAACTTCTGATAAATATTTAAATAAACATAATTAATATGCAACGTTAATAATGGTATCATTTTTGACCGATTTACAATTTATCGCAAACAAAATTCTTTTATCGTTCGTCTATGACAATTCTCGGAAAACTTAATAAGTATATCAATTAGCAACAAAGAGAGAAGTGTTATCTTACAATTAATGCCATTTGGAATTGTAAGAAATTTGTTAAAAACAAATGCTAGTGTAATAGTGATAACAAATGCTAGTGTAAGGTTGAAGAAACGTATAATTTGCTCGATAGTTAAAATGTTTACAATAAAATATGTATTCAGTGTGCTTTACTTAATACAAAGTATTATGAAATTTTATTTTTGTATTCATGGAATTATCTATCTAGATTATTAAATCTAATAGGTACAATAGTACCTATAATAGTTAAGATTTACATACAAATTATTATAAAGTATGCAGACGTTGCGTAGATAGACTTGATAAAAAGTATTAAAAAAATAGGAAAAAAAAACAACAAAAAATCTGTTTTAAAGTTTAAGTCACATAAACTTCATAGTTAGAAAGAAGACGCTGGCGCAGCCGAAAAAAAAGGTCATTAACACTACGCGAGACATTCGCGTTCGCTCAATATTGCGGTCAACGCCCCCGCAAGTGGCCCGCACCACGCACCACGCACTGAGCCACTCACTACAACAATGCGATTCGCAGTCCATTCTTCACCAAATATACCTCTGTAAAGTAATTTAGGAACTGTTTTTTTTGTTCCACCAATAAATTATTCGTTGCATGCTTATTTACGATTTTATTATCTGTATGAGAAGAGGCTTTTGCCCTTATACGTAATTATTTTATTGAAACTCGATCAATAATCTTCACTTGTACAGTAACATAATATAAAGAGGAAATATTTGTTCGTGAGTTTGTTTGTAATGAATAAATATAATCTACACTAATATTTTAAAGAGGAAAGATTTGTTTGTAATTTTGTTTGTAACGGATAAACTCAATAACTATTTTTTTGAAAACTTTTTCACCAGTAGAAAACTAGGTACATTAATTCTGAGTGACAGGCTATGTAATAATCCCGAAAACGAGTTCTGTGGGGTGGGCCACGGGAGCGAAGCCGCGGGGAAAAGCTAGTGTTTTAATAGTGCAGAGGTTCGGACTTCGCACATTGAGAGTTTCGTACAAAATGCAAAAAAAATATGTAATAATAAACATTATCACCAAAGTTCATAGGTCAATGGGATGGGAAGTTCAATAAATTCTTCGGCACAAACTTTTGTGTCAGACGATAGACGACAGACAGACAGACACGTGAGTGCCAGCAATGGGTCTCTGTTTGGACCCTTCGGGTACGAAACCCTAAAAATACGTAATATAAAGTCTATAACGAATAACTCATGGTTAATTAATACGTTTTGTTAAGCAAATCCAAATATATAATTATGTTGTTAATTGGCCGAATAATAAAATAATTCATGATCATATCAGAAAATAACTCACCACCAACTAATACCTTTCCTTCACTCTGTATTGCCATGCGAATTAAAACATCCGAGTTAAAACTGGGAACTAAACCAACAGAAATATATTTATTTCGAAGATAAATATAAACGTGACCGAGGTCACTACACTGAACTTACAATATGCACGCGACTAGAGTTCGTTCATATTTAAATGACCTACACAATATGTCAAGATTGTAAAAATGTACCTCAGGATATTTTTATTACTGGTTTAGCAACTAATGTAAGTATAGCAGATTCAACAGCAAAATTTTACAGGAAATGACGTTTTTCGTGGCACGGCAAAAAAAACCTTCGACGTATTATTTTTCAGATCTATACTAAAATTGTAAAGAGATAAAGTTTGTGAAGTTTTAGGAGGTAATCTCTGGATTTACTGGACCGATACTTCACCAGTAGAAAGCTACAATATTCCAGAGTGACATAGGCTATAATTTATTACCCGACTGCCGAAGGAGGGTAATGTGTTTATCAGTCTATGTAAGTATGTATGTTTGTTCCCATATGGCGTTCCAGAGACCAAACGCGTTGGCTGATTTTGATGATTCATACGTCAATCGATGCGTCTTAACCCTGCGAGTGTCATAGGCTACATTAAAATTGGATAATAGAATAATGGCGGATTTTGGGTGCCATATTGTGGGGGCCCAAATTTTTTTTTCTTTCATACCCATCGTGTGGGGTAGGAAAATAAAGGGTTTTAAGAGGTGATTTCAAAAATATATAATACTTATATGTTTAAATGTATGTATTTCGAAAAAAAAACTAACTAAAAATTTATTAAATAAAAAAGTTAAATCAAAAAATCTAAATAAAAAGGATACATATTCGCGGGCTGGCTGACCAAAATATGGTGTATGATACACCAGATTTTGGCCAGCCAGCCCGCGAATATGTATCCTCCGACTGCACAGCATGATTTTTTCCTTGTTTACGACTTTTTAGTTCGCTTTTGAAGCAGTCGGGTTTTCTGATTTTTTTTTTTTAATAAAAAAAGTTAAGTCAAAAAATCAAAAAATCCTTCTTCAAAAGCGAAATAAAAAGACGTAAACAAGGTGAAAATCATGCTGTGCAGGCGGAGGATACACCATATTTTGGTCAGCCAGCCCGCGAATATTTATCCTTTTTATTTAGATTTTTTGATTTAACTTTTTTTATTTAATAACTTTTTAGTTAGTTTTTTTTCGAAATACATACATTTAAACATATAAGTATTATATATTTTTGAAATCACCTCTTAAAACCCTTTATTTTCCTACCCCACACGATGGGTTTGGAAAAAAAGAAAAAAATGGCCGCTTTTTACTATTATCCAATTTTAATGTAGCCAGTGACACTCGCAGGGTTAAGACGCATAGATTGATGTACGAATCATCAAAATCGGCCAACGCGTTTAGTCTCTGGAACGCCATATAGGAACAAACATACATACATACTTGTAAGTACATAGACTGATAAAAACATTACCCTCCTTCGGCAGTCGGGTAAAAAAATTAGATTCTTATGAAAATTACAATAATGTAACCGAAAGTAGCAAAATTTTGCCTGTAAAATTAATTCTTTGGCGTGCGCTGAGAAAACTATTGATGATACATAAAAATATGTACTACATGATTAAATTACTCATTTTTACCTACAAAAAGTCTGCGAGAGAATATATCTAACTATAGCAGCTTTTATGTTCTAAATTTTAATTAGATCGCCGGTAGGAACTAATTTAGTTTACATTCGTATTGTAGTATTAATTCTTATTCAAACAAATAGTTTAACAGATTGGTAGGTAGGGTAGGGTAGGTAGGTAGCCAGTTGACGGGAGCGAAGCCGCGGCGGTCAGCTAGTCGTACCATAAAATTACAAGTTCTCATCCTACATTATTAACTCATACAGATACAGTACGGTTGGCGATAATGATAAATATGTAGAGACGTAACTGTATATATATAATGCGAGTCACGTCTGAAGAATACACGTAATGTTAAACTTCTCAATATGCTGCTCCTCTAACCAAGTAACACAAATGACATCACCTCTATACAAAGGATAAATGCCAATCTTTAAATACTTGTAAAAAAAAAATTGCAAACCAGTTTGACAAGTCTGCGATTTACATAATTTAAATATTGTTAGCTTATTTATTCAAAAGAATGCAATAAGATGCCTAGTATTTAGATAGCTGGTGTTTTTTTTTTCACAGATTCTGTCTGTTTATAATAACCTACCTACACCTGTAATTTTGTAGGCAGAAGTAACCTCGACGTGTTTGCTCCAGATTATACGAAACGATGAATTGGGGCAGTGCTAATGTAAAAATAACTTAATAACGGACATTTTAGGGGATATGTTTTGTAAAATGTTGTAATTATAACTAACCAGTAAAAAGTATAATTAATTTAAGTTTAGTATAATTATTATTTTAATTAAGTAGATATCAATATCTTGTATATTCAAACACTTCACGTCTTAATTTTCCCAACTGTTTTACTGCCAAATTTCTAATTCGTTTTAATTAAAGCAACTAAAATCAATACTCTATCCCGGTTTTCTAAAACCGCTAAGTAGGTAATGCATGAGAAATTGTATTCTTTTAACAATTGGAACCAAAAAATCAAAACGTTTGTTTTGTTTTGAAAGACAATCTCACTAGGCAATTCTCCATGTCATAGTGAAAATGGTATGCAACGTGTATAAATAGAGTTAGCCTCGCGCGGCGTCTGCGGACATCGATCGTTGCGTCCTCGCCGCCATCTTGGCCCTCGTGTCTCCCTCCTGCAGCCCGCGCCCCGCGCCCTCTTCGCCTCTATTGCCCCTCACTGCTCACTGCCCCACATTCACCGCACCGTTTCGCACATGCTTGCTACACAACGCGGTATGTCCGATGTTTCTGCTAGCTGACTCAACATTTGGCTATAGAGTTTGCAGCTCTACAAAAATAAACATCTTCAAGGAGATACATAAATTGACTTCCGTGTTTTCTTTTCAGATCAGAATAGGTTAGTTACAGGGTTAGTAATTAAAATTATTCTCTGCGTATAATTAAAGTATATTATCATATGGGATTTTCTATTATATTTTATAGAGTTATAGTCTCGTCTGTGGTCCAGTGATGCTGGTAAAATCATTGCTGGAAAGTTATTTAGAATTTTTAGCGCACCTTACGAATCTAGATTAAGACTCTTAGATTGCCTAGATTTCTTAGACTTTTCAACTATTAAAGTCACGAGAGTCTATTGAACTGTGACATTCTATGACATTTGTCTACTCGCTCTAAAGTAACTCAACAAGGTCAGGGGTTGAACAGAAAGCATTTTTATATTCTCAACAAGCATCTGATTCACGCAAATACCAAGTGTGAGTGATCCAAGGTCGAGCACACCTGCTTTTGTATTTGTAAACCCTATCAATAACAATCAATAAAGAAATCCAAATAAATTGGTAATGGAGACGGAAATAAATACAGACAAACGGAATTCTGTCCCTTACTTATGCGGCGTGCACATGGAAAAAGTGAAAAAGAAAACGAGCCTTAATCCGAGCAGATATTCCGAAAAAAACATAAAAAATATGTTGAAGTTGAATTCACTTTTGCTGTTGACCGTACTTTTATTTACCCTAAATGTAGCTCACATTATTGGAATTCTGTGGGCTTATTTGCAAAAATGTACGTAAAACGTATGTCACCAGCAGAACTCGTTAAGTCATTAGCATTACAGAGTATTAATAGCTAAGGTGACATTGGTGATGCTTCCGCAACTGAATATTAAACCCAGAGCACATTGTGTAATCGTCACGGAACCTAGTTAATTATTGTCCGCTTTGTACAGAACCAGATGCCACTTATATTAAATTTATACATACCTAGGCAAGGGCTGATATTATCTAACTTTCTAAGGTAATACTACTCGTATAAAGAGGTCAAATTGTTTGTTTGCAGGCGGCGGTAATCTCTGGCATTATTGATCTTATCATGATCTGATTTTTTTTCACTGGTGGAAAGCTACACTATCGCATGGGCTACTCTTTCAGGTCTACGTTCCAGGCAGCGAAGCCGCGGCATAAGGTAGTAGCTATTTTATAAAAGCCAGTCGATTATTGTAGACTGACCACATTGTTATGGTTTGATGTCAAGGCATTGGTTTCTATGTGGATGTTTATATGAAGGAGTTGACCCAGTTTCCTACATAACTGTCTTCATAGACAAGTTTTTTTTATGAAGTCTCCAGTCTACATAAACTGACGAAGGTGTAATCGACATGACTGTAAACTACAGTACTAAAGCTAGAGTTACGTAGCGGGATGGACTCTTTTCCAACCTGGTACGTGAGTTTTAACTTCATGTCATGTGGAAATAGGATAGTGCAAAGTACTACGTTCCAACTTGCACGTAGACGTTGTCGCGGGCAGAAGATACTACAATGGCACAAAAGTAACGATTGCGCACGCACTCTTTTTTGTATCGCTTTTGAGAATGGGTACGCATTTTTTACTGTGTCTGTTTGTCTGTCTATTGCACAATACTTTGTTACCTGAGACAACAATCTTGAAAAAAAAAAAACTATAATAGAATTTGTTATTTAGAAGGCCATTCATATTTAGCCAGAAACATAACGGTCCTGTTTTATTGAACTGTATTGAGAACGCGCTGTAAACCATGCGTATTTAAAGAGCAGAAACACTTCGTTCCACTTAATTACAGGCGTTTCTGAGAAAGTGGACAATAGTATAATAAATTATTTATCTAGTTAGTTTTATGTCTCTCCCACATGGACCTTAACCCCTTGTTAACCATCACGGAGTAATGAGATTACCAGTTAACTGTCCAAATTTTCTGTACATCTTTGAGGTTTAAGTCTAGCATAATTTAACTTTATTAATAAGGGTTGTTCCATTTTTTTATATACTAAACTACAAACGAAAACAATGTCCGCTAATTTAGATTACAAAAATAGCACATGGCGTTCAAAATAAAGAAGCCTTCCGAGTGGAAGTTCAATGTCAAGGGAGCTATTTATTCGACAGAGATTGTGTTTATTTTTATCTCTGTGGGTAACTTGTTCTACCTGAATACCGCTCATTCGTCATGATGTAATACCTATCGCAACCGCTCTAACAGGGGGAGCTGTGAATTTTGAATTATTTTTCTTGCTGGCTATAATAATAATATACAAAGCGCGCCGATAGCACAATGACATCGATATCGCCCAATGGCCAGTAATTTATTTATGGAGGTCATTAATTTATTACGGTATGCCCTTGACCTTTGACAAATGTTTTTGTTTTAGCTGCTTTTAGATAAACCGGAGGCAAGTATGAACCCAAATAGCTGACTAGGAAATAGCTGGGCAAACTTAACGATAATTAAGTTGCGTATAATTAATCGTTCAGAACCACTTTTTAAAAGTATATTACAACAATGTAGCATTACCGTTATAAAAAACAAGTTTCCTGACTGGCACATAGTATTTGCAGCTATGTAAATACTCGTATTATGTAGTCAGTATCATATACATACATGATAGGAACCACTTTATATCGCGGTTAACTATTGTAATAATGCATGATAGCAATGTTAGGTCACCACACCGTTTGTTCCACTAAAGCCCGTTGCAATATCGTTTCGAGTATGTTGCAATTTTGTTGTCATAATACCATGTATCGCAGTAAACGTGATGAATTGGCTTATGAGCTTCAATCGATTCGCTAATCATGTTCATATTGTAGCAGGGTGACCTCATTACTATATTGCGTATTAACGTTGCATTATTAACTAGCGATTAAATTAGATTGCATAAGAGCCCTATGTAAGGACACAGACCCCTTATGAGATATCGTGTCTGCGATTTCAATATTATCCAAAAATTGGCTTTCAATTTTGTGGTTTTTTTTTCCATCCGTGTCCATTACTTTATAAGTACAGATCACAACAGATTATGTTCCTTCACTTGAACATTTGTATGCACCTTATTGCATTGTAATAAGGGTTCATTTCAAGAACAGAAACATCGTTATAGCTCGTGAACCCCGAAAAATAAATAAAAAATGATTTTTAACTATGAATTTAACATGTTTTTTCTACAATATAGGTACAACCAAATTCATCAAGATACAACCATTTTTCAAAAGGGCCCAAGTTCCCTTACAAAATGGGCATTCACCTTTGAAGAAGTGCTGCTTTTGGACTATTTTGGAACATATAGCAATAATAAACAAAGTAACATCTCACCAGAGCGACGACGGAGTCGATGGCGCGGTTGAAACGGTCGCACAGGGCTCGCATGCTGTCGTACGAGTGGGTGTCGTAATCGCATAAGATGTTGTTCTCCAGCGCCGCTTTCATCTCCGGCAGGTCGTCGCACACCCACCTGCAACAAAGAAACCTTAATTAGCAACGGGCGTAGTACAACCGTAGCGTATGTACACTCTGGGAAACGGACTGCTAAGCTCTTTATTATAAAGCTCGTTAAGGCGTATATATTCCCCAATGTTAACACAGTACTGGCCTGGCAGGAGGCTTATATTAGTCTCCACAGGATAGCCCGGTTAAGCAGCAGCATCACTTTGATTGAACTGTGAGACGCCAAAAAAAACTTGTACTGGCCGTGCGTCCGTTTGGAGCCAATGTATCAATATGAAACCTCCTTTTGGACAGTCTTGTTTGCAAAATTTTCTTTGATTTACATAATATGCTGTTTCATTTATGAAGAAATTGTAGCCATAATTTTTTCAGTGTAAACATATTTTTAAACCAAGTCGTTTTGGAAGAGTATCCAAAAGTAAAGTAGCGAAAAAAGTAGGTAAAATATTAAGGGCTACTTTTCTACTAGACACACAGGGTCCATAATTGTTTCTGAAACTTATTACGTTTTTATAAGCAAAATTATTAGTTATACAAACAAACTATGTTTCACAAATAATGAATCAATAATAAACATATTGTTTTGAAACCTTTTAAGCTAGCCGTTACTAAGGAGTATGCTTTAGAAAGTAACCGTTTTACGGTACTACGAGTAAAGCGGTGGAAGGCCCTTAAATTGAAATTCAACTTCAAATGTCCGTATACTAGAGTCGTGTCAATCTGCCTAACCGTTCGCTACTTTATTGAGATAGGCTTCCAGTCTAACCGGATTCATCTGGATAATGTTACGTGTGACATGGCTAATTCACGGCAAATGTACGTACGTAGATCTGATAAACAAACATAGCCCTGAAGGTTCTACATATTTTACTTAGAGCCGGTTTTCATCAATCATCAAATCAACCCCTAACTAGATCTTGAGATGCACTAGAATAGAACAGAGTGAATCAACTCTGTTCTATATTTTGTTTTCACAAGGCCAGCTTATACTGAATTATTTACTATTGACGTGCGTTCTACTGTAAGTACTTATAATTTCTTTTGAATCCAACAAATATTAAAAAGGCGAAAGTTTGTGAGTGTGTATGTTTGTTGCTTCTTCACGCTCAAACCGCTGAACGGATCTGGATGAAATTGGCACAGAGACAGATTATAGTAAGGAATAAGATATCTTTTTATCTCGGGAATATGTTCCCTCTGGATAATTTACGACTTTCACGCTGGCGAAGCTGCTGGCAGAGCTAGTTAATCTATAAATAAACTACCTAATAATATCCATCCTCTAACTAAAACCAGTAATGCGATACAATGCAAAACCTAGGTACCCTTGTGTTGCGGATAGAATATCAATGCTAGGTTCTAGAGCATGTTATGTTCTACTTTATCAGTCGGCTGGCCAAGGTCACGGTCGTCGGCGAATACAAGTCTAGCCCCACACAGCTGTCATGAATGTGGGCTCTTTGGTTTGGCTGTTTCTTATTATTATGCTCTTCCGGGAAATCGAGTACTCTATAATGTCAAGTTTATTACGTTTAAACTACGGATTACATCTGATTGAGAGCAGTGGTGGCCCAGTGGTAGCGGTCGCGCCTTACAAGTTGTAGATTTCATTACCACTACTCTTAAAACGGTCAAGGAAAACATCGTGAGGAAACCGATGTCCTAGAACCAAAAATTCGAAGACATGTGACATCCACCAACCCACACTGGGCTCGCGTGGTGGATTACGGCCTATTTCCTCTCACAGAGAGAAGGTCTGTGTCCCAGCAGTGGGAATATTAAAATGCCGATGATAATGAAACTACGGATAACTTAGAAGCGAGACTAGTGCGATACCGACTGATATTATAAATTGCAAGTCTGTAAGCTTATTAATCAATCACGACTCAATGGATTTGGGTTAAATTGGTGCATGTGTAGACCATGACCTGGATTAAAACAGACTTTATATCCCGGTAGTACATTCTTGTGGGGTAATTAACGATTTACGCGGCAGTCGCTGGCAAACCCAAGTGCAGTGAATAAATAAATATGCACAGGTATGTAATTGTAGAAACCTTCTCCAACGATAATACCACGTGCCCTAATGTTCACGATATACGTCAGCTATTGTGATTGTGATGTAGGTACTCGTGTTTTCACAGATAACAGTTAGCTGTCTCCACGTCAGACATTATTTAGTTGATAATTTTCTGGGCGATAAAATTACCACTTATCATAAATTCAACGAACCTTATTTGTACCTAACAAATATTAATTTCATACACACAATACGGTGAACGATGGGCTTCAAACAAGTTTATAATTGGATAAATGTATCGATTCGATTGTAATGTTAGACCACCATGTAATAGGTACCTAGGTAATCTATTTTCAGCTATTTTGCACGTGGTTTAACGAACGCTGTGTCATTATTAAACGAGGTCATTGCAACCTGACTCCACGATTTGACCCCTCATATCAACGAACTCGTGCAAAACTCTGTTATTACGATTAAAATGTACCTACTTACCTAGATTGTTTCGTTTTCTGCTTTTATACAGAACAATAATTTAAAATAAAATTTGAAAATATATTAATAGGTACTACATAAACATACCTCAAGGCTTATGAAATATTCTTATGAAGAACAATAAATTTATTTTAATAATAAGGGCTAGTAACACGCATCCACGGCATTCAAAATACTTTTGCACAGCAATTTTATAAGATGAAGAAATATCAAGCATTTTAGTACGGGCGCGCCCTTATTTCGAAATAATAGGGATCGATTTCAAGGTCACGAACGGGTGAATGAGCGCGTCCGGACAAAAAGAGGTCATAGTGAAGGTTCTCGTGCTCCCGACTACTCGAGACTCGAGCCCGCATCGACCTGCAAGACTCGTTCTCGTTTTAATCCTAATTTGAGATTACCCCAGCAACCAAGTTATATTCACAGCGAATACACGCTATAACGTATCAAATTAATATTTTATAAGCATTTCTTCTGCAGTTAGCCTACTTATAAATCATTTATTGATTTGTTTTTAAATATACATAAGTAATGAAAGGCTCAGTTTGCATTTAGCAAACCAGTGAAATAATGTACACCCACATACACTTTATGAATTATATTGTACAACATGTATTAGGTACGTACTTTACATGCTGTCTGTACAATAATACTATAGAATATTTTATAGCTAAAACCGAACAAAAGAGCTACATAACTTTATACAAGCTACTGTGTTCTTAATAAACAAAGTAGGTATCCATTATTTTAAAATATGCAATATAATAAAAAGAACACCACAAAGCAAAAACATCGCGCGGAAATGGATCGGAGCACGCACGTCGATAAAATATTTTCATTATTGGGGCCGTCATAATATTTAAATAGTTAGTTTATTGCAATACAAATGGGATCCTATATCCATAATAAACTTAATGAATCTTATTTGATGGCCGACATGCGTACAGACGCATGTCGGTGTCGGGCCGGTGCATGGTCGCCGGTGGCTCGTGCCCGACAGGACAGGTGTTTCCTATCGCCGATCTCAAAACAACACACACGTGTATCCCTACAGCCTTTCACGTGATACTTTCTTTCGCCGTTTTATGCTAGCGATATTATAAATCGGTTACAGCTCGAAGGAGCGGAGCGTAGCGTAGGTTGCAAACACGTTTTCACAATGCCTGTTGTGAATGTGATCTCAACCGCAACACAGCATGTTTTTAAACATAAGCAAACAAATTGATAAGGTCGTATCAATGCAGGCGGAAATATTATAAGTACCTACTTATAATACTTATTATCATCGTACGACTTACGTAATAAATAGCTGCAATAATAATCTGCATTATATGTGTGGGCAATTATATTGGTTATCGTACATACGTACAGCACCATTTGAGTCAAGGTCAAGTGAACAGTTTTCTAGTTTTATGACGGCGCCGTTTCCCGAAGTGCACCGCCAACTTTTAATTGGAAGTATCAGTTGACACAACAAACTTCAGCAATAGTTTGTGCATGGGATATGCTCTAGTTTGTAAATTTTAGTTCAACCGAATTTGACAGCCTCAATAGATTAAAAGAGAAGCTCAATATTCTTAATTTAGTTTGGTTGATGCCTTGTTTCTGAGGCACCAGAAGACCTATAATAATATTGGTTAATAGCCCTATAAATTAATATGTTAGTTTCTTTCTATTTTAAAGTACTAAGGCATTTATTTAATGTTGTTAGTAAGACCTACCTTATTGTTTCTACTATCTCCAAGGCCCCATCGTGTTTGTCCTGAAACAAATAAAATAGTTTTTGAATTAGTAATAAAAAAATTGCTGGAAACAACACACTTAATGAAAAATAGTAGATTTTACAACGAGTGCACAAAACAAACCATTTTTGTGCACTCAGTTCAACCAAGACTATTAGCAGCCCGAGCCGAAGGCGAGGGCTGATAGTAATGTCGAGGATAAAATGGTTTTGTGGACGAGTTATAAACTCTGCTTTTCATTTCGATTGCGAGGAAATAAAACTGTAGTAATTTTAGCAAATTTGAAGAAATTAATAAACGCACAAAAAAAACAAGACCTGTTCCCGCACTTTTATTTTTAATCTTACGACTTTGAAGGCTTGGGCTACAGACCAATACAGCCTACTATTAAATTAATTTTGTAATATATACATTTTTTTAATTTATTTAATAACCCACCGTATTTTAATTTTAATATCTTTTATGTCTTAAAAAACTCATAAAAGGCAAATAAATTAAAGTAAATTTAAAAAAAATAACAAATTCTATCTGTGAACTTTTTATTGTGTTTGGCTGTATGGCTTATTTTCTTTGCCTTAATATAGATACGTTAATGCACTTGTGCACAAAATTCGATTTTGTGCAGCCTATATATATCTGGCAATAATAAACAATTTCAGAGCATGAGAAGTGAAAAATATAATTATTGTTCATAAATAATTTGGGGCTCTTATGGTATCCATTCTTCATCTATTACTGTGACAGTTTTATTTATTTACTTAATAAATAAGAGTTTCAGCCATGAATGTATTTGTGATTACTAATTGCAATTAATATTACTCAAATAAAACCTGCAGGCTTTGTCATAATGAATTTTGTATGTTGATAAAATGTTTAACAATAACATATATACTAAATAGCTTCTGCATGTGACTTTTCCCCTATGGATGTTTACTACCTATGCCATAAAACATCCTATGGCAATAGTGTAGCTTTCTACTAATTTCTTTTATCAGTATTCCCAGAGAGTATTTATTACGAACAAATAACTTGATACAGAACAACTTGGCACAGGAAAGTGAGGAGAAACAACCACAAATAATGGACCAGGGAATGACGAAGAAAAGTATTCCAAGAGATTATTTATTACATTGAGTAAATGTCAGAATTACTATTGTTGACTAATTATACTATCTCTGATAGTGTAAAAGGTTTTTTTAAATAAAGGAAAGGTGCCGTTACTGTACTTACAATAATAGCATGTACATCACTGGACCACTACAAAATACTGTCATCAATTTATTTTGATACATAATAGGTTCCTATTTGCTTTTTTTTTCTATTATGTATCAATCAGCTTACAAAAATGCTGCTATAATAATATAATTAAATAAACATAGTTAAAGTATTGTTTATGTATTTTTTGTTATTTGTTTGTTTTTTTAGTAGTAGTTCATTCAAATATTGCTCCTTTTGAAGGTTATATATTGATCTGAAACTGAACTATTTTATTTCATAAGATTATTGATATTTGTGAGGTACAGCATAGAAAGTCTTTATAGTTGCAGAAAGGGTGGTTCCAACTTACTAGAAAGTTTTTGTATGTTTTGGGCTTTTGGTAATATTAGAAAATAATAAAAAAAACATGCTAATGTGGGTTAAATCAAGATGGCCAATATTAAAACAAAAGCTATTATACAACTTAGTGATTTTGAATTGACATTAACCAAATAAGCATTATACAAAGTGACACAAAAAGTACCAAAATTGCAAGCATTTGATTTTTCATTTTGATTTATGAGATTTATGTCTAGTAGGTATTTTAAACATCTTATAATCAACTTTGAAATCAGTTTCACATTATTTTTCTACATAAAAATTAAATACCTAACAGATGAAAATAAAGTAAAAAGTATAAATAGTATACCTATATTAGGATTGCCAGTATTTACAATAATTGGAACATATGATCAAATTGAGTAATAACAAATAATATTTGATTATGTGTAGGTTATGCTTTTTAATACCTATGAACCAATATTAGTAAGTATGATATAAGAATAACTGATTTAATAGGTAAGTTTACAAAGCATAGTGATTGCAGTCTAATTAATAAATGTAAAAGTTACTAAAAATTTATATAAATATTGATTGTTTACTTTTTGTTATTTGTTTATAACAGTAAGCATCATACCAAATAAACAGATTTTTAAATAGGTAGTGATACATATTTATTAGGTATCTACTGAAAGGTACCATGAGTAAGTGATACATGTGTAGAAAGATAATAAATACTAACTTAATCAACATTTAACTTTATGGATCACAATCAAAAACTGGCATTGCTATAATCGTGTAAAATGTAAATAAATGACGAATGAAAACTACGCAACAGTGTGTACATATCTAAAAAAAGCCGACACCTTGACAAAACACGAGGTCAATACACTCTACTGCAATACCCATGTGACGTGAAGAAGAGCTTACCTATGTCTAGATATTTGATAAACTGCTTGTTATTGCCTGAATCCACATAAGTACATTGAAGAACCTTTATTGATAGCATTGTATAATTTATACGGTCACACCACAATATTCAACCAAACACGAGCAAGTACTTAATGCTGGATAGTCACTTGTTGTACAATAGGAGTAGCGAGCCTTCTAAACAATTTAGTTACATCACCATTGATTAAAACGCAAGTCTATGAAAAATAGAAAACAGAAGCCTAGTACTGCTACTAGCGTCACTGTAACTAACTACACGTTAATAAAATATACGATTTCCTTACCGAGCCATGACCTGAAGTGAGGGGCCATGTATAAACAACAGGTTCCGCGCCTGCAGGAGAATGCAGGCGTAAATCCAAAGCCATGATAAGAAAACCACTGCATTAAAGCACACACTTTTCACTTAAACACTAAAATAATCACTAAAAATTCTAGATAATAACATAATTTCACTGCACTTTCACACACACACACTCTGAACAACCGGGCGCCATGTTGAAATTATTTCTAAATTCCAATCATGGCGGACGTTCAGTGTTGTTACTCAAATAATAGGCTGTAAATAGTATTTTACTTTTAATAAAAATAGTACAGAAATAGATGTAAGTAATAAAAATAAGTAAACTGTCAGTGTGTTTATCATGTGTTCATTATCAAAGTATCAAACTGTTGTATACACATATTTTCATTTGAGCCTAGAGGTTAATGTAGTTGGAATGACATAAATTAATAGGTACTTCTTCGAAATTAAAACAAATTGAGTGAACAGAATCGCGGGCTAGGCTAGTATTTTACTTCCATAGTTATAATGAGTCAATCTTTCAGTTTTGATTATTAAAAAATATGCGTAAATTCTATACGTATGTCGTAGCCAGACAGTTAAATAGTTCATTTCATGAAATCGCTAGCTTTTTCGGTATTTTTTTAATTAGTAGGTACATTGTAAGTTAGCCTTAACATGAAATGGTCTGATCAATTATATGAACAGAGATCGTTTGACGAGACAAATAATCAAACACACAGCTTTTTTCATTACATGACCATGGACCACACAATAGCGGTGGTAAAAATACTCTTGTCTTGCTGTAAAAGAGGAAGAAAGTGCAATGAAGTGTAGAAAAATAATAGCTATGATACAGAATAACGAATTTTTTTCATCCTTTTTAGTTTGACCACTCTACATCAATGATATGGTCAAACTTCGATTACCAAACCTCAAAAGTCTCAACATTCAATGGTACACGTAAGACCAAGAAAAGAGTATTATTTCTTGAAATCTTGAAACGGCGCCGTCTCACAAGATGGCCGGCCAATTTATGAAATTGCTAATTCTAAGATCTGACTTCGACATTTACATACGTTCGGCAAATTATTCCAATATGTCTCTATTTAATTGTATGATATTTTTTTAATAATATTATTAAGCTGCTCACTGTTCAATTTGTGCATTTCCCATACGGCTGTAACAGGAAGGCTCAGCTAACATACTTAAATAGCTTCTTCAAGCACACATAGTACTAAAAGGACGCTGTAGTGCTTTTTTGTGTAAAAATGTATAGAAATCTTTGATTACATGTGAGGGACCATTCTTACTTGAAGGCAAACCTAAGCATAGAGATCTCTACAGAGTTACATCTCTAATACTGAACCAAAAATTAAAGTGACAAACGAATTCTGAACGAATTGAATTGACATTGTTTTGTTGACAATGACAGCTTCCGAGTGATTGATTGCTTTGATTGATTTTCACAAAAGCTTGTTTTATAAACCAAAACAAATAAAAAAGTAATACAATGTCGGATTTAGAGGATGATAATAAGGAATTGAAAAGCTTTGCAGAAGTGCACGATGAAATAAAGCAATGCAAAAGGAATCCAGAAACATCGGGGATGTTTGTGTCTGGATGGGACGATGCTGATCAAGATGTCGAAGAAGTCAAGGATCCAAAAGGTCTTATACAAATTACATGCTTGCTAGATATTAGATATGACGTTTGGAACATAGGAATAAATTAATTCTTTTCTTACAGCCAATCCCATTGACTATGTACTGTGGGCAGCAGAACATGGTGAGATCTGTATATTAAGAGAGCTGCTGAAGAAACAGCCAGGTCTTATTCATGCACAAGACGCCGATGGGTACACGCCACTTCACCGAGCAGCGTACAGCAACCATACTGATGTCATATCATACTTGTTGAGTATTGGAGCCAATGTGCATACTAAAACACAGCTGGGCTGGACAGCCTTGCACTCTGCTTCCAACTGGAATAACTATGTGGCTGCTTCAAGACTATTAGCTGCTGGTGCTGATCCAGGGGCTCTTTCTGATGGAGGTAGGATAGAACTGTTATTGTTATTTTTTTCTCACAGTTAGGCCTCTTCAGGAGACGCGGGGCATCGCGCGTCGCTTTGGGCGGCGCGGACTACACTAAATTCAAACATGGCGCTGTATGAGTGTTTATGGAGAAGCGTTGGTGTTTTGGAAGAAGCAGGCCCACGGAACACACAAAGGGTGACACTCAGCGTCTCCATAAACGAGGCCTTACATATAAATGTAGGTTCCAATAAGTTCTCTTAAAATATAAGGATTTCAAAGGTACAGGGAGGTCTCCAAGTGCTACACACACAGCAGAAGCTTTACAGTTTTGCATCAATATCAAAGAATTGTCATTGTTTCAGGTCAAACCCCAATGCATCTAGCAGCTAAAATTAGTCATTGTAAGTCTACATTATTAATTTTATTCCTGAGAGATGATACTGTAGACATTGCCCGTAAAAAAAATCATGCCGATGAGACTCCGGAACAGCTGGCCCTAAGACATGGAATATATGCTCCTCTGTTTGAAATGGTTAGTCCAGCTGTGTCATATATAAAATCTTTAGCATTTACCTCTAATCCTTATTGTAGAAAAAGAACTGTGTAAATAAATTAAGCAAATCATTAAACTATGTATTTTACTAAAACTAGGCACTACACCCCGAGTTCTGCATAACTCGACTATCGGACTGTTAACGTAATCGACGAATAATCGCCGGTTATCTGCTGTGTTTGGCTATTGAAAATTCACCCAACCAGTCACAGCAGATAACATATGCAATATAATTTGTAACATAAATTTTGCTATAATTTAGCGTCTAGAAAGCGGGCGTAAGTGTTATTAAGGTATAGTTCTCGCCAAACTTCCTGGCGGCCCTGAAGTTGACTACAATGGCGCGCAGCCATTGTAGTCAACTTCAGAAGTAAATCTCATACAAAAACAGCACTGTTTCGTGCCTTGCGCATCGGAAAGCCAACTTCAGGGCAGCCAGAAGTATGACGAGAACTATATGCTGTATCTAAAAATAACAACACAAAATGCAAGTATTAGTATATTTTATAATGCTTTTAAAATAATATGTTGATTAAATGAAATACATACATGCAATATTAGGTACTAAAAAAATAGTGAAGATCAGTAGAATTATTGGAGGCTAGTCCAAATGATTATCTTCATCATTATATAACATTTTCCAAAAACAGAATCACCAATGCAGTACAATTTATAACTTACTGACTAAATAATAATAAATATGATGACTTTAACTATGAGTATATAACAAAGTAAATAGAATCACTTGTCACAAGATAAAAACTAAATTAAATCTGGTAGTGTTTGCACAGTAGTACTATTCAATCATGAACACATTATCTATAAGTTCTGGATGCCATTCTCTCAATAACATGCATTGCACCAGATACCAAGTAAGTATCAGCATGTAAATTTTTCAAACTAGCTATCAGGTTTCTCCTATCAATTTTCTGTAGTTCAGATAGTGACTGCCTAGTTTGTGAAGTCATGTATGGTAAAATCAAACAACCTAACCCAAATACTTTACACCTTACACAGTTTTTCCATATTTCAACCAAGTCTTCATCTTTAATAATAGGACAGATTGGTAATAGATTTATAGCATTCAAACATTTTGTTCTTTGACGCTCTGTTATTGGGTAGTCGGCACGTTGGAATGGAGACAAAATAACGGCACGCCACGCAGTGCATATTACGCTATCTAGTTGAGATGTTAGTTTCAATAATAATGGAATCATATCTTCATATAGACCTGCTCGCAATAGAAGCGGAATAATACTGCGTATAATTTGCGAAGTACCAAATTTACGTGCAAGTTCAGCCGCTGTTCTTAATCCATCTGCATTTCCTTCAGTAGCTTGAAGCAATTGTTCTAGACCTCTCAGTTTATCATGCGTGAATGTAGCTGCGACCCACGGCATATCAATGCTCTCCAAACTAACTACGCTCAACAATTCTAACAGCGACATCCATAGCGCATTTCTTTCGCGATTAGCTACCTTGATTGCAGTGTCAGAGTCTACTACACTCATCAAACATTGAAGAGCCCTTAATTTTTTCGACTTGTTGTTATCACTTTCATCGTCAAATGCAATCCGGGATAAATATATAGCCCCCATTTTAGGGCATGTTGCTTTCAGTATATATTTTGCTGTCATCAATTCTTTAATATTTAAAACAGTGACACTTTTGTTTTCACCATTATTTTTGTCAAGTAAATTTTCTAATATTTGAATTCTTATAGAACTAACATTAATGCAATTTTTATCTGCAATTTCATTAACAGCTCGATTTACATCATGTCGGCTCATCTTTGAGACAAAATC
Organism: Orthosia gothica; assembly: GCA_949775005.1. NCBI lineage: Eukaryota > Metazoa > Arthropoda > Insecta > Lepidoptera > Noctuidae > Orthosia > Orthosia gothica. The sequence goes on from OX459057.1 coordinate 620,334, forward strand.
TGGATGTAAGTATAAATTACGAATGAGTTGAGTTGGCTCTGTGGAAAGCCGCACAAGCTCTTCGCATGCCCAATCTATTTTGTATAAAGCATGTCGAGTGGATAGAGTTGCATGTAGACGTTCCATTTGTCGAACAGCACGATTCCCAGGTTGCAGGGCAGCCCAACGTTGTGCAAACTGGTAGCACAGATGGGCCGCGGCCACTTGGTCTGCCCCCCGTGCACATCCTTGTAGCACGTAAAAGAGGCACGCTCCTGCCCATTCCATGTTAGCAATGTGTCGTACACATCGATGCGCAGCACGTAATAAAGGTTCTTCCTGACTCGTTAAACGCCAAGGGTCATTTTTGTTTTCTGAATCTACATCATCGCTACGTTTTCGTGATGTCATGGTTTGCTTCACGGCGTTACTACAAATCATGTCTTTAGCTGTTTGCGAGTCTGAATCAAGAGCAAGCAAAGCAACTGCGGGTATCCAACGTTCATATGTTTCTAAAGTTATTTCCGACTTTAAATTAGCCCACATATCTTCTCGCATGAACAGATGAAATGGTAATCTGAAATGACCAATTTCAGGGAACATTCCCTTCACAGAGAAAAGTTCATATTCGTACTGTTTGGGAGTACTTTTACGTTTGTATTCTTTTAGGAAGTGAAGTAAAAAGTATTCCTTTGTATTCTTTACCTCGATAGCCGAGCCGAATATGAGGCGGTAAATACACAGAAAAACTTCATAATAATATGGATTTATGGATACCGCACGGCCATGTAGAGTGACTTCGCCGTTTTTCCAAAAGTCACTGAGTATATCTTTTAAAAACTCCCTATTTTCTACACTATCCCAAACAACAAAACATTTATTTAAATATTTTTCGTCATTTTCTAGGAATATTTGGCGGTGACCCAAATCATCTGTGTATATTTTATATTTCAATTCCCAAGTCGACAGTAAAGCTATTAATTGAAGCGAAAGGCCGTCGTTAGTTGAAATGTTTAACGCACGACACAATTCTACCAGTCGATCGAAACTGGTATCGGGATATTGTAGTAGAACGTAAAACAGTAGAACTTTGACATCCCATGTTTCCTCACTATTATCAGGTAAAGCAACTTCAGACAAATTAATGTTGAATTTAGACTTGAGGATGTATTGAGGGGGATATGTTACAGAATTGCCAATTTCTTTATATATTGAATCATTGTCTAATGCGAATGTGCGACGGATGGGAGGTAATGAAAGGTACCCAATTATGTTAGGTGGTAAAAATTCATTCTGACCTCTCAGCAATTCAAGAACACAATGTTCTTCCTCATAAGTTTTCATAACTAGTAATAAACTTGTCAATAATACTTCATCAAGCTCTTGGTATGCAACAACTTTAGCTAGAAGCCTCTTTGCTATCTCAGACAAATTATCTTGCCATGTCAGTTTAGCAGCTTCAGAGATAGCCAAGCTGTTAGAAATCAGTCGCAGGGTAGTAAAATCACATTTGCTTTGAATACTGGAAAATTCTGTATCAATACTCTCCGGGAATTGTATGATTCTATAGAAATTAATAATTTCGTTAATAGCTGTACTTGAAGAAATGGGCAAAAATATGTAATGGAATTTCCATGCTATTGACAAGTTCTTCACAATAATACTGGCGTTTATAAGATTGTTCAACAAGGACAACTGTTTAATTAAATTGTGAAGATATTCTTCGCTACAATTAACAGCTAACTCAATCAGAACATTGTAAGAATTCAACAGCAGATCACAGTTCTCGCCATATTGAAATTGTGATAAAACTGCAATAAACTCTTCAACTGATACATCTCTAGTTGAAAAAGCTCTCAAGAGATATTCAACAAGTTTCCTTACTTGATGGCAAGTAGAAGTGCTTCGTAGCAGCGCCATAAGAACAGAGTGTTGGGACTGACAAGCATGTGTTAGTTGAATAACACTTCCGCCGCGACCAGAGCTGGCAGTGGCTCCATCTTGACTGATCCAAGAATTAACTGCAGCTTCACAAGCTCTTTCATTATAAATATCATTCATATTGAGAATCAAACTATAAGAGTTTTTGAAATTATACAATGTTTCAATATTTTTTATTTCAATTTCATTTGTGAGATGTGTTCCCTTTATGAAATCTATATAGTTTCTTTCAATAGTCAAATTATATGAGGTTCCACAAACTATTTGATCATACTTAGCCACCACAGCTTTCAGTAACAACTTTTTTTCTTTTGATGATAAGTTATTGAAGTAATTTAATGCTGTTCTAGTTTCACAGTCTTGAAGGCATCTTTCAATGTATAAAGCATTACCATAGTTGGAATACACTGGCATGACACCTGTTATTGCTTTCAAATCATCCAACTCTATCACTGGAACACTTACAATTTTGTGAAGTACTAACATGTAATCAGTACATGTCATTGGAAAATTATACTTCTTCAGGACAACTTTGACATTTGCATAATTTATTTCTTTTTGTACCTCTTGGGCAAGTAGTCTTTCTGAATCAGATACTGTGAAGGTTTTGGTAGCATTGGCAACAGTTGTTACTGCTAGTTCCAGTACAGTTGAGCTCCATGGAACATCCAAAACTTTTAAAACTTGAAGTAAACATTCCAGTTTATTGTGGTATGAATGGAAAGATTCTAGTAAAATCTGTAGGCGTGTACCATCAATTCCGCCGCCACTGCTTGCTGCTTCACTCTCAATGTATGAACTTAGAATATCATCTAAGTCAAACAAATGCTGCATAGCATATGATGGCAAATAATTATGTAAAAATGTTTTCAGATCTTCAGTGTAACAGCGGCGTAGCATTATTAAAGCTACTTCATTTGGACTCTGTGAGCTCAACTCATTCAGTAATATATTGATTCTATATTTATCTTTCAACTCCATTATGTATGTTATTCTTGTTTTAAGAATATCAAGGTCATCCATTGATATAGGTCTTAAGGTAATTGATTTTAGAGATGTTTCCAGAATGACTGTTATTTCTTCAACAAATTTTAACCCAATCTTTGGCCAAAATGGAGACTGCTCCAACATAAAAACCCTTTCACTCGCCCATCGGACAAATAGGTCAATATAAAATGGATTTTGTTCCAACAGTGATGGAATGAAGTTTTTTAACCAAATTATGATAGAAGCTAATTTTGTACTATTGTGTATAGCATTAAGAATGTTTATGACATCATCAGCAGTTACTTCCAACTTTAACTGAGAATATTTCAACCAGCAAATAGATGCAATATCAAAATCATGTTTTGATGTAAATGTGATACAAAGTTCTTTAAAGTTTTGGTCAAACAGATTGACATTCTCATAAGAGTTATTGCCTGTGAAATGAATATATTCAATCAAATCTATTTTGATTGATAAGTCACTCACTAAATTTATAAGATAATTATCATTTGTTGCAAATATTCTCTTTTGTAGAGGGTACAGCAATGATTTGTATGTGATGTTTTGTTGGCATAGTTGTTGTGTCATTTCAATGAGAAATTTAAAATCATCAATAGCTTCAAATAAAGGTTGTAACTGTGTTAGTACACTCCCTGGTTTAGTAGCAGTGGTGATGGACTCTAACAAGGTCTTGAGTTGTGCCTTCAGGGTGTCTTGAGATGTTAGAGTCTGATTGAAACTGTCTGAGTGGTCAGCAGTCCCAGCTTGATTCAGAGATTGGGCAAATCCAGCACAATGAATCTTAACCTGAAATTCCATAAAAAGTAATGAATACCTACACAACCACATTTCATTAGAACTACATTCTTTATAATTATTCATTCATAGTTATTTATACTATACTAGCTTCTGCCAGCGGCTTTGACTGTGTTAAAGAATTTTCATTTCCTAAGGGAACATTATATGGAGATGAAAAGTAGCCTATGTGCTATTCCAAACTACAATGTATTTATGTACCAAATTTCATCCATATCTGTTCAGACGTTCTGGCATGATTGAGTAACAAACATACATCCACACTTTCACACACACATCCATCCAAACTTTCACATTTATAATATGAGTAAGAAGTACGATAGGTAAAATGTAGGCACTTGTTTTACAGTGTTTCTAACAGAAATACTAGATGTATATTACAGCATATTTCTCTGAGAATGGACAGCACCACATCAAGACAGACCCACCACACCAGGAGTGCCAAGACAACCTCAATGGTAAGGGATGATTTGAGATAGGTCAGAAAAATGGCACAAGTATTGGGGAAGGACCTTGCCCAGAAAATAAAAATAGCTTACCTCATCCTTGCTCCATATAAGGTAGTAAAACAAATCGTTGTGAGCCAACACAGGGTAGTAATTTTCTTCAGTTTTCTCAAATTCATGAATGACTTGAGATTCTTTCAAGTCAACAATCCACATATTAGTTTTGTTTGCAAAAATTGCCTGGTCTCTCCATGAGACAATATGATTTAATTTTGTTCCAGTAGTAATGACTTCCTCTATGCCAGTCAGTGGACATTTAACCATCACAGTTCCTTCTTCAATGTAAATATTTAAACCACATATTGTATCAAACTTTGTTTTAATACTTGAGTGGGGCACATGGGCTTTCTTAAAAGGGATAGAAAGTTCATCTGTACTCTCATCCAATTTTTTTACCAATTCTGAAGTGTGTAATGGTATTACAAAGGTATCTCCACTTTCACTGATGAAATATAAATAGTTCTCAATTCTTCCGATTTGGCAAATTATCAAACTAGTATGAGTATCATTCGTAACTTTAATTTGTGTACCTTTTACCACGTCTATTGCTATAATATCACCAGACTTGAAAACAAGCCACACAAACTGGTCAAGCAATATTTTATCCACGATTTCTTGTTCAAATGTATGGAATCCGCTTGCATCTTGAGTTTCTTCATTATTTCCCAGTAAATTCACTACTCTCACACACAACTTGTTTTCAAAAAGTATCAATTTTGGGTAAAGTAGTCTAGCTTCGATGTTGGAAACATTACTAGCAATATTAAACTTTTTTAGTTGAGATAGTGTTATCGTCATGGTTATTTAAACTGCACCGATTTAGAGAGCGACAGTTAAATTGCAGTTTCCAACTCTATATTTTTTAACTTAACTTCCTAAGTTCGTTGTTGATTTGAAAATTGGTAAATTCCTACTAAATTCGTAGCCAACGTAGATTAACGTCAAAAATAAACGTCAAAACAATCGATGACTTGCATGGAATTAGTAAATACAAGATATTTCAAAGTTATTTATTCTTTAAATTCTTTTTTACTGATAACAATTAAAAATAGACTAGATATAACGTCATTAAATGTTATAAGGTCATTAATATACATATGAAATTGGCGTTTTGTAAGGGAGGAACATAAATTCGTTTTTTTTTAAATAAATATATTTAATCAAAGTTTATAACATTGCTATCTATTATATGCACATTTGCCATCTCATAGGTAGTTCATTGATCCTTTTACTAAAAAAACCATTCGGACGGGAATCAATTAAATCTTTGAAGGCACTTTGGACTGGCCCATGCCCCATCGGAGTTGAATTTTTTCCTTGCAAGAAGTTATCCAAATTTCGAAGAAAATGGTAATCAGTTGGAGCAAGGTCCGGGGAGTACGGTGGATGTCTTAGACAATCCAATTGAACCTCCTCTAATTTAGTAGCCGTCTGTTGTGCAGTCTATGGTCTAGCGTTGTCCTGAAGCAGCAATGGCCTAGAGCGATTGACCAGCCTTAGCTGTTTACTAGCCATTGAGATAATATGTACTACGTACTAGAGAAGCTATCCTATGCAAAATGCATGCTCCATTTTGTCAATTTTGACAAGAGTTTAAACTAAAAAATTCGCTGCAGCGCTGAAACAATAATTAGTCGTCTAACAAAACAATATAAACATGCAGCGCTAGAGCGCTTCTAAGGTGTAGTTTTCTCGCGACCAAAAAGACGGAAGCGCCGTGATTTTCATGGCGCTTACGCGTTTCGTTCAACCTTGTCATTCATAAAGACTAAATTGCTGACTGACTACAGAAGTGACATAGCATTATACCTAACAAGCTTCATTAGAATTCACACTTTTTCAAAATTTATTATTAGTTGAAATAACCGACTGTTAAAGTTTATGATACTTTTGTATTTCTTTATTTAATATATAAACAAATGCGCTTACAATAAGTTAAAAACATATCAAATTGGAATAGGGAATTTTACAGTTTGCTTGAAACACGAATCTTTTGTATATTTTTAATATTAATTATGTTAATTTATTTACCCCTAAACAATATAAGTTAAGTTAACTTTTGACGCTTCGATAAATAATTATTAGTCTGATTAATTTTAGCTTCGTACTTCAAGCGAATTGATGTGTATTTGTTTATGATGGCCCGTATCAAATGTGTTAGGTGATTTAAAGTGCTTGGTTGATCAAAAGAATGTTGAAGCAAATATGTAAATATTTCCTTGTGAATAAAATATTCCAAAGTATTAACAGTAATATAACTGAAATTATATTAAGTAGAGATACTGATTCAGAATACGCCTGCCCGCTTTTGTGGTATATTTATCCTCTTCGCGAAAATGCAACGAACATACATAAGTATGATTGGATGGTAACCAGCAGCCTAATTGTGTAAGTAAATTCGGCAAAGGAAACAATCTGTTTCTTTCCCAAAAACTAGTTTTTGCAATACGAAAAGTCGTTTTTGGGAAAGAAACAGATTGTTTACTTTGCCGAATTCACTTACATAATTAGGCTGCAGGTATCTTCACTGCGGTTAATTTGGATAAATTTTATCCATTTTTCCCTATCTTTACGGCCCAAACGTGGAATCGCTAAATAAACAAAATGCAACAAATTATGTCTTACATAATGAACCTAATAATAATTTTTCATCTTTTATCTTTTTTTTAATTGAATACCCACAGTCAGTTCTTTTCTAAATATATGTTTTTATTATTTTCCGCTTTAAAAAGAAACATCAGCTAATTTACCTACACGTGTTATACAAATTGTCACATCTGAATTTTTAGTCTATATGAAAATTGACACAACATGGCGTCCAGCAAATATTTTGTTAAAATTAAATTTTAAAATTATTATCTAGTTAGCCACCTATGAAAAGTTATTCCTTTGCTCTTCGCCGTATTGGTTGAATTATTAATGCAAAATCTTAAAACAAATGACCGGCATATTGAATGCGTTTGAACGTTTTTTCGTTTAAAAACATAAAATGACTTAAGGACGCTGTTACATTTTCGACGAACTCAAATTTAGGTATCTAGTCGCACACAGCAACATTACGCGTACGCACACATTGAAACTACTGAGCGCTCGATTTTATACATCACGGAAATAATCTTGGTCCTTGATATTATTTTTTAATTTTATTGAAGTTGATTCAGGAAGGTTAGTTGGCACTTTGAAAATGCATTTGATAACTGTTACAAACCGTCGTCGTAAAAAGTAGGTTATTATTTTCAACCGACTTCAAAAAAAGGAGATGCTCTATCTATTCGGCCAAACTACTTAACCGATACTTATCGGGTTTTCATCGATAAATGTATGTGGTGGTATTTTCAGGGAAGGTTTTATTGTATAATATTTTAGGATCTGATAAAGATCTTCGGAGATACACAATGGAACTCTTTAATAACAAACAGCAAATGACCTGCGATTACTGTGATCGTATGTTTATGTTTTGTTTTAACCATACCATAATATATCATCACGCTTGTACGGTTTTAGGGGGTAAACAGATGTATTTAGTATACCCAATATGAGGTACCTACAAAAATTTAAAAGAGAAAAATAATAGCTTTCCTGTGACGAAAAACAATAGGTACCGACACCGACTTCCGGAAAGAATTTTATTTTTCACTTTGTTGTAGTAAGTAGGTATTTTTAAAAAAAACGCTACGTGAAATAAGTAGATACCTAAAACGAATTAATTTCCGGTCACAAGGATTTAAGTATGACTTGAACATTTTTCATTATATGGAATATATTAAATATTACTATCACATCATCAGTCACTATTAATGTTCCCACTGCTGAGACACAGGCCTCCTCTCTGTAAGAGGGAATGGGCTGTAACCAACAACGCGGGCCCAGTGCGGGTTGGTGGATGCACATATCTTCGAATATTTGGTTCTTGGACATGCCGGTTTCCTCACGATGTTTTCCTACACCAGCAGTGCAGTGGTGCAGAAATAATTTACACAAAGTAAAGCGCCTGCCTGGGCTCGAACCCACGATCTACAACTTGTAAGTCAAGCTAGACAAAAACCATGACAATGACACCCATGACGAAAACATGTCAAATTTTCGTCGGCGCCAACTTTTTTTTTGGTTTTGACCCAGTATTCGATATAAGCATCCCCAAAATTCATTAAAATGACATCCATGACGAAAACATGTCAAATTTTAGTCGGCGCCATCTTGTATTTTGGTTTTGACCCCATATTCGATATAAGCGACCCCAAAAACTATGACAATGACACCCATGACGAAAAGATGACAAATTTTAGCCGGCGCCATCTTGTATTTTGGTTTTGACCCCATATTCGATATAAGCGACCCCAAAAACCATGAAAATGACACCCATGTCGAAAAGCAGGCAAATTTTATTCGGCGCCATCTTGTATTTTGGTTTTGATCCCATATTCGATATAAGCGAACCCAAAAACCATGAAAATGACACCCATGTCGAAAAGAAGGCAAAATTTACGTCGGCGCCATCTTGTATTTTGGTTTTGATCCCATATTCGATAAAAGCGACACCAATAACCATGAAAATGACACCCATGTCGAAAAGCGGCCAAATTTTCGTCGGCGCCATTTTGTATTTTGGTTTTGGCCCCGTATTTGTCATACATACATACATACAAACCGGTTAAAATCATAAATCTCCTCCCACCCATTCGCTTCTAAACTTCCCCGTCGGCAGCTTAACCTTACCCATCCAAATCCTAAAGTTACTCAGAGCTGTTTAAACCCACCCATCCATTTCTCAACCTTGTCAACAACTGCTTAACACCAACTATTCAAATCCCGATCTTACCCAAAATAATTTCTAAATCACATTCTAATAATAATAGGAAACTCAAAAATACGGCATACGTCCGATAAAATATCAACTCCTTTCGATCACGACGAGGACGGTACTCACACGCATGCACACTACAATCTTTCTATTACTTTTATCGTATTTATTTCCTGCGAGAAAGCGATACGCCCGTCCTTCCACGAGCGCTTCTGAGCGCGGAATGATGAGCGGCGGGTACAAAATGTATGAAGACGTCGGCAAGTGATTTTATTTTAGCTAATAATTAAAAAATATAATTATTTAGGTGAAAAATAATTAGCTGTACCTGTAAAGGACTATATATACCGCAATTTTTTATAATTTTGAAGATAAAATATGCTGTAAATTTACCTAAACTGGAACCTATTCGGACCCTACTTTTTTTAATTTTTAGCGATTATTGTGATGGGCAGTGAGCGTCAAGATGGCGGGACCAAGTCCCCAATTTAAAATTTATCACATTAAAGTGTTTGTACTACATATGTACTATTTGTACCCTAAACAAGACATTTGTACTTCTAAAGGTAAAGGAAGTATCTCAAGACAACTTTGGTCCCGCCACTTTGACGTCAAAGTGGCGGGACCATCTCGCAGCACTACTCAGAGGCAGGTAATTCACCCCCTAAGACTTAGTACTACATATGTACAGATATATACTCAATTTTCAATAAAATTGTAAGTGTCAAATTCAAGTTATGTGATAAAAACATTGGTCCCGCCAATTTGATTATTCATGTTATCGCTGAATTCATATGAAAATCGTTACAAATCATGGAAAATCAGATGTAGAAACTTAGTACGTCCTAAGTACATGAACGTGTGTAATTTTCATATTCATAACTTAAGTACATCAAAAGTTATCTATCAATCATTGTTATCTTTGAAATGGACACATTTATGCAGTAATGAAACAACCCAATTTTTTTTTGAGAATTATATATTTATTTACTTTTTTCATGCTTACGTATGTGAAGTGTGTAATTTAAGTATCATATTTTATTATAAAAGATCGATAATTTATTTTTATAGAATTGGACAGATGTATGTGGAAATGAAACAAACTATCATAATTCTGATATATATTTTGATCAGTGGAAACCCTTATTAGTTTACGTAGTTTGTATTTGACGAGGTAATTAAATCCTAACTGTGTTTTATAAGTTGTGAGAAAATATTATTGAACTTGAGGGTAGGTAGTCGATTGCGTTTCAACCCTAATGCTTTTTGCGGAACCGTGTTGTCTTTCTGTATGTGAATGTGCTTGATAACAACAGTTATGTTATATACTGTTCTACGTTAAGGATTAACAATGAAGAAGAAAATACAAACAGGAAGAAAAAGTATAGTGCTGTTGGAAGACCAAAAAAAAGGTATTTGAAAATTATACAGCAACTTTTTTTTCGCGGCATACCATCATCGAATGATCTATTGTTTTCTGATATAAGTAGACAACTCAATTTTAAAATGACCCCGAAAAGTTTATACCTGTCGGTTAAACGCAATTTCAATTATTTTTTTGTTGAATCTGTAACTGTTACGGATAGCGATTATAGCGTTAAGGAAATAGAACATGATGACCATGATCGTAGTCACTGCTTTCATCATGTTATATTTCCTTAACGTTATAAGTTTCACGTGTGTTGCTGTGTATCTGTGTGTCTGTCTGTGGCATCATAGCGCCTAAACGGTTGAACCGATTTTGATTTAGTTTTTTGTGTTTGAAAGGTAATTTTGTCGAGAGTGTTCTGAGCTATGTTTGAACCAAATCGGCTCAGCCGTTCAAAAGTTATGGGCGTTTTACTGTTTGAAACGGGGTTATTTCACAAGATAAATGTGTCGGGGGTTTTTTAAATTTTGAAATTTTACTTGTCTTCTTCATTGTTAATCCTTAACGTAGAACAGTATATAAAATAACTTATTATGTCGCTCACGGAAATACGGATATTCAAATACGCAATATTACTAAAATTAACTGTTGTTATCAAGCACATTCACATACAGAAAGACAACACGGTTCCGCAAAAAGCATTAGGGTTGAAACGCAATCGACTACCTACCCTCAAGTTCAATAATATTTTCTCACAACTTATAAAACACAGTTAGGATTTAATTACCTCGTCAAATACAAACTACGTAAACTAATAAGGGTTTCCACTGATCAAAATATATATCAGAATTATGATAGTTTGTTTCATTTCCACATACATCTGTCCAATTCTATAAAAATAAATTATCGATCTTTTATAATAAAATATGATACTTAAATTACACACTTCACATACGTAAGCATGAAAAAAGTAAATATATATATAATTCTCAAAACAATTTTGGGTTGTTTCATTACTGCATAAATGTGTCCATTTCCAAGATAACAATGATTGATAGATAACTTTTGATGTACTTAAGTTATGAATATGAAAATTACACACGTTCATGTACTTAGGACGTACTAAGTTTCTACATCTGATTTTCCATGATTTGTAACGATTTTCATATGAATTCAGCGATAACATGAATAATCAAATTGGCGGGACCAATGTTTTTATCACATAACTTGAATTTGACACTTACAATTTTATTGAAAATTGAGTATATATCTGTACATATGTAGTACTAAGTCTTAGGGGGTGAATTACCTGCCTCTGAGTAGTGCTGCGAGATGGTCCCGCCACTTTGACGTCAAAGTGGCGGGACCAAAGTTGTCTTGAGATACTTCCTTTACCTTTAGAAGTACAAATGTCTTGTTTAGGGTACAAATAGTACATATGTAGTACAAACACTTTAATGTGATAAATTTTAAATTGGGGACTTGGTCCCGCCATCTTGACGCTCACGATGGGCAAAACGTATTTGTGCGAAAATTTTGTATGATGTCATACAATTTTTCTGATGCATAACTGGAGCTGAATATATTATCTTTAAATTAAGACCATGATATCTTCACATCGGTGATTGCTTATACATTAAAATGGTACCTCAAAAGTACTGTTATTTGTAGAAAAATGTAATAGCGTCCTTAAGCGCCCAAGATCTAGCAAGCAAATAAGTGAATTGCGGCTAGAAGACCGCAATTGAACAGATCACAGTAGTGATGGGTGGTGACTTCTCTAGTGCGTAGTACATTATTACCTCAATGTTACTAGCTAGCTTTTCCATCATGGTTTGCAGTTGCTGACAATAGACATCCACCGTAATCGTCTGGCCAGATTAAAGAAAGCAGTAGTGAACGACACCGGCACTAATCCACCAAACGCTCACAAGTAATTTTTTTCTAGTTTTTCGCTTGGGTCTGAATTTGGCTGGTTCGCTAGGGTTCAGCCATTGCGATGAGCGTTTCCCATTATTGTACAGGATCCACTTTTCATCACAGGTAATGATTTGATTTAAATTAACATTACTCAATCGGCACATTAATGAAGGGATTCATCATTTTTTTTTTTTTTTTTTTTTTTTAAACTTTGCCCCACACTAGGAATTTCTTCCTGTATCGTGGGTGCGTTTACAAACATATAAACTCACATATACAACACCCAGAGCCGGAACATCTATCTGTAGGTCATACAAATATTTGTTCCGTGCGGGAATCGAACCCGCGACACGCAGCGCAGCAGTCAATCGCTCAACCACTGCGGTTGAGCAATTGACTGCGTTGAGTAATGTAACGCAGCAGTCGACGCGCGTTTGTCGGTTTGCTGCACTCAATTCATGAGGTACCCGCCTTTCAGGCTTTTTCACCTTCCCAATTTGCTTCAAGTGGATTAACCACTCTGCTCGACAAGATTTTGACACATGACATACCAGCTGACTCGACAGGTTGTTGCAAATCACGCCATGAAATTCAGGAATTTACATGAACTTTCAACATTCGAATTTATTCAGAAAAATAAGTTTACGCAGCTATTTTACACAGTAAATTTGTAAAAAATATCTTTATTTACATGTTGAGGTCGGTTAAACCGTGTCAGCCTACTGCAAAATGTGTACAAAATACGAATTACTACACCTTTCCAAACAGTAGACACTTTAGATTTGCTCAAAATATATGCATAAATAACCTTTTCGCTTGCTGAAATGATGCGGAAGGACAAAATAAAGATATACTTATTTTATTTGCGTCCTTAAGTACCTAAGTTTTCATACAAAAGTTCATAAAAAAACAAGCCAAAATCTGGCAAAATTTTGCTTTAAAGGAGATGTTCCAGAAATGTATGGAGCCTGGGCCAGCTCTATGTACAGTTTATGTAAAAATCGATATTTAATATAGTAACCGTTTTATAATGTTAATTTTCTTTAATTTCACTTCGTTTCAAAGTAAATTCAAATTAACTTATTCAAGTAGAGCAACACACCATTGGTGGATCAGATCAGTAGTATGCGAATAATGTAATTTTGACAATGACATTTGATTGACGTGTCATTGTAAAATCTGCGTTATAAAAAATAACACGAGTTCAATTGCAACAAAGAATCAATTAATCAATATCCGTAGTAGCAAAATGGGTTGCAAAACTAAAACTACCACTAAAAACGCCGAAACATATCCAATTCAAAGCCAAAGCAAAAAATGACTCAAAGACGTCACTTCTTAAAACTGTCAAAGTCGTCGAACGTCATGTCAAACACAACCGTCATGGCTGCCCTAAAATTAGGGTTATCTTAGTAAAAATTTATCAAATGATATTTTTTTACGCCTGTACCCTTTTTCAAATTAATTTATTAGTATTTTTATGGTATTCCTCTATTTTTTTCCTATTTATCTATGTAGTGTACATATAGATGGCCCAAAATCGAACATCTCCAGATGCAACCTTGCATCATGACATTTCTTTGGTGTTGTTTTTTTTTATGCTGTCCATTCACCCGTCTCATAATCGATTAAAAATTGCATTCAGCCTAATCGATTAAGTGTATCAAACGATTATTTTAAATTATTATTTCGATTGACTCGGTTCATTAAAATAATTTTTGATTTTCAAAAATGTATTGTTTTAAAATTAGAACTAACCCGTTTATAGGCATAAAATACAATCACAACGTACAGTAATAACTATACTTATATGATTTAATAATTTTATCATAACCATAATGTTACAGTATTTTAAGAAAAAATATAGGTTTCGTGGCTAATTTCGCGCCGATATTTCTATTACGTACAAGAATTCTAAATTCAAAATCGGAATGCGGTCGATATTCAAAATATTTTATCGGATACATTTTAGTATAAAAGAGAGTTTTACTTTTATATTTTCAGAAGGTTTTATACAGAATGACCAGTATAAATAAGATTTTGTCTATGTATCATAAGTAGGCCCAGGCAGCAGGAACTGGTACACTTACGCGAATCCGATGCCAGCTGTTATGGCATGCCTGGAAATTAAAATCCAAGATGGCAACCATACAATTTATCGTAATGGAAGTCATTAAAATGATTATCGAGGGTGGTGGGTGATCCAGAAAATGTATTCAAAATAAATCTAAGAAGGCGGTGGTGCATATGTACCAAGCTGCATTACGAAATATCATCATAAAAACCGCTTGACGTATAAATATGAAATTTGGCAGGACGGTTTCTCAAGTGACGTAAGTGCGCATTATGAAAGGATTTTTGGAAATTCCACCCCTAAGGGGATAAAAAGTGGGTTGAAAGTTTGTATGAAATTTCTAAAGTTTGTAAGTTGGACACGTTAAATTTTAGATTTACGCTGTAGGTTGATAAAAAAAATTATGTGTTTATTGGTTTTTGAAAATTATACCCCTAGAGGGGTAAAAAAGGGTTGAAAGTTAGTATGAAATTTTTTGTTTATAAATGGACACATGAAATTTTAGATTTACGCTCTTGGTTGATAAAAAGAATTCATGTAGGTATTTATTTTCTTTTTGAAGTTCCACCCCTAAGGAAGTGAAAATGTGGAAATTTGAAAATTTTGCATAAATACTAACCTAAGTAAATAATAAAGGTTTCATTATTAGTTTTTCAAAACTACTCCTAAAAGACGATTTATGGGGTGTTAAAGATTTTTGAAGAATTTTGTTGTACAGGACTTCTTTTTATGATATAGCGGAGCACTAAGAAGTTCAGTTTTTCAAAACTACTCCTAAAAGACGATTTATGGGGTGTTAAAGATTTTTGAAGAATTTTGTTGTACAGGACTTCTTTTTAACCCCCGCCGGAAAAAGAAGGGGTGTTATAAGTTTCACGTGTGTTGCTGTGTATCTGTGTATCTGTGTGTCTGTCTGTGGCATCATAGCGCCTAAACGGATGAACCGATTTCGATTTAGTTTTTTTTGTTTGAAAGGTAATTTTGTCGAGAGTGTTCTTAGCTATGTTTGAATAAAATCGGTTCAGCCGTTCAAAAGTTATGGGCGTTTTACTGTTTGAATCGGGGTGTTTTCGCAAGATAAATGCGTCGGGGGTTTTTTAAGTTGTGAAATTTTACTTGTCGCAAGATAAATGCGTCGGGGGTTTTTTAAATTGTGAAATTTTACTTGTTATGATATAGCGGAGCACTAAGAAGTTATTTTTGGAAATTCAACCTTTAAGGGGGTGAACTAAAAAGTCATCTGTAGGATGAAATACGGATCACGCGAAGTCGCAAGCGAGGTGGTAAGGGCTAGCACATTCTTTTAATTCACAAATTAAAGATGGCGGCTTTTTTAAAGCTTTACATATTCTAAAGGATTTTCTATTTCTCCTGGGGTGCTATTACCGCAAATTCTAAATCCGAGTTGGCAGCTATTACAGGTTGTTTATTTTTTTATAATTTCAATTTTAAAGCCCGTATTCGTTAATGACACCTATGACGAAAATTTAACAAAGAACAATGGCAGGTGCCCATACATTTTTTTAGCTGAAATTAAATTCCTACGTCTTTAAATGAAAAATATCTGGTTTAACTCAGGGTGATGTTCTGAATTAGTTTGTGCAAGAATTTTTGTTCGAAAATGTCGAGAATAATAGATAATCAGTCATAAACTTTTGTAGGTTATGTCTGGGTAACTTTTAATAATGTGTTTAATAGGTAATATTATTCAATTTCGTGGAAGTAAAAGGGGAATATCGCATTAGCATTTCCCTTACCTAGTTATTTCAGCATGAAATGTATAATAAACTCTTTGGAAAGAGTATATTTATTTAAACTAAGCGACTTTGACGTTTATCAAAAGGTCGTCGATCCTCGTCAACAACCAAGCTATATTTTTTAAACTTGGATACTAGTCTTTTTGCCAATCATTAATTAAAAGTAATTCATTTATTTCTACTGCACTACAATATTCTTACCTACCTGCGAGGAACATCTATACTTAGACATAAACTGTATTGTTAACTGATTTACTGCAATAAATACATTAATTATATTATTAATTAATATAGTTACTACTTGTCACTTAGCAGATAAAATATATAATGGCAACACTAAGCTAAAGAAATTAACTAATAAATCAAATAACTTTTTATTTATTATGATTTTTTTTATCCGTTTTGAACCAGCCCAATAATATATTTAAAAAATGTAGACAATTAATAGAACGTCTTTCGTATATAACTCACTTTCAGACGCTCAAATTTAAGTCAGCTAAAATCTCGCCATTGTTCTTTTCGTAGGCGCCATCTTGGATTTTGATTTTAAGTCCATACTCGTTATTTAAATACACGGAAACCAAGACAATGATGCCCCTAAAACGAAAAGTTAACCATCTTTTGTCAGAGAAACCATTAATGCGGCGACATCTTGGATTTTGATTTTCAGCTTAGTTGATTGTCAACCATAACCATGCCATAACTCGCTTGGTAAGGAATCACGCAAGAAGATACGCACAAGGTTATTGACATTAATTGTTTTTGGGAATGCAGATGTTAATAGAAACCAAACTTATGTTCTTAAAACAAATTAAAATAATACTTATAAGGCCGAGTTTCTCACCTCAAAATTATCGCAGAATTAATGTGACAAATTGTCAAGAACGCGTTATCTGCTGCGATTGGCTATTGAAAAATTCATTCAACCAATCACAGCAGATAACGCGTGCTTGACAATTTATTAAAAGTATCTATAGAATAACCACCAACCATAACAATGTTCATAACATTACAACAAACTCGACCGAATTCAAAACCTAACCATACCATACTCAACTCATTATTCAATATATATTAATAATACTAGCCTATAACTATCCCACAGGGCAGCGGCCTCTTCTCATACAGAGAAGGCACGAGCATTGATCACCACGCTTACACAATTGCGTGTTGGCGATTTGAGACTATAAGACCAGGTTTCTTCATGATGTTTTCTTTCACCGTTGTTAATAATAATAATATAATCTCCAAGATATACTCAGAAAGTACCTAAAGGAATTTGAAAAAGACGCATTGGTACTTGCCCGGATTTGAACCCATGACCTCAGGCAAGGCGAGGCCTTTAGCCACTAGGCCACCACGACACTCATTACAATATACCGAATATGCGTTCCCCGAAACTATGCGTTTCATACTTACATAAAAATATACTAGGCACTCTGTCTACTTCTGAGACTATCAAACATTAAAAGGCTCAATCATTATTACTTTTATACAAAATATTTTTGAATAGCGAACGCATTCCGAATTTAAATTTTGAATCGGAAAGAAAATTCTGCGCGAAACTATCCACGGTTCGATGAATTTGTTTAGTTTGCTGTAGTCAAATAATGTCCAAATATCTATTAAGATTACTACTAAGAAAGTATTAAGAGTAATTATTTTAAGTTCTTATTGTATTTTATGCCTAAATCAGGTTTATTCTAATTTTTAAGAATTTATTTAGAATAATCGCTCATTAATTGAGTCAACAGTATAAAAATATCGATTGCTAAAATCGTTTTGGCACACCACTATTACAATAAAAAAACAATGTCGTTGACTGAGGATTTGGAGATTTGGAGGTATTGAACAAAAATAAAGTAGTGGTGATGAATTTTACGTAATATTGAACCGGTGTTTGTTAATTACGTTAAGATCTGGGCGTGTTCTTGTTGTTTATTAAGTTAAGAGACATAATTGTCATATTTGTAATCATTTTTGCATGTGGGTGGGTGATATTTTTGTAAAATAAAAATGTAAACTAACACGATTGGCGCGAAACTTCGACTTTGGATAGCAAATAACTTCATTACCACCAATTACCACTAAATATTTAGTTTGAAATATGGATGAATTCGTCAAATAATTTAACGATGAGCAAACCACTACCCCTGCAGTGGAGTTTGGGTTTCCCAAATATTCATTTTTTATGATTTTTAGCCTCGACCAGCTCTGTCATCAAAATGGCGATTATCGCATTACCGCACTTGTATTTAACACCTTAACTGCCAAGTGACCGACAAACAATACATTTTCAATTGTGTCTCATTTCCTGGCAGTTAAGGTGTTAACAAAGGTAAATTATTAAACTTGCGCACTTAATCTAAAAAAAAATATTGGCGCTAACATGTAAGCTTTTTATCCAACTGTTTTTGTACGGGACGGACGTGATCGTCCAAGACCGACAGGCAATCAGGAGGTTGTAAGGCTCCTGCTTGAACGCGTTGACGCCCCTTGCACCTATTGTTCAGTTGTCATCTGGTAACTATGGACCTTGGAGACACTTGAAGGTTGCCAAGTAGGTTGAGGTGAAAAACGTGATGTCCAGGTTAAATAAAACTATTTGTTCATGGCCAGAAGCGATGTTCCTTCATGGTCCTCGATGCGCAATGATGCGTGGAAATACTTTAAGTGAAATAATGGCTACGAAATGTTCACGCGCCTGCGCACTATTAAAGAGGCGAACTCGACTGCGACGAGGACCACAACATTCCGACCGCAAAAACTTTTATTTTTCAAAAAATATACGCTAAGACTCGTAGCTTGAAACTGACAGGAACTACCCTTCCACTGGACCGATTCTGGTGAAACTTGTACTTTTGGATAGGTCTCGAAGAGACCTTCCCTCCGGTCTTTGATCCAGGTCCCTAGCCCCTACCATCAGGGAGTTCTCGTAAGGAGAACGTCGAAGAAAGGGAATTCCCGCCAGTTTGAAGCTTTACAATCGAGTTTCTCCTAAAACTAGACATGTTAGCTCTAGGGTACCAGCGAGGGACTTGGAGCCCTCCTACTGGGCCGTTGACACACATAAGTGTTACAGTTATATTCAAAACATTCAGGCGTACAGCCGCGAAATGGTGCGAGAAGTTAGCTTATGCCCCTGATCTTGGCACATAAACTCGATTCCTACTCAGACTGCTGGGTGGATTTTCAAGTTACATTCACACCCGGGTAGCCCTCGTGATGGGCTATCCCAAGGTAGAAGTCCGGTAGCTACATGTCCAACCCCCGATGAGTTATCGTTTGTTACAAGTTTGTTTACATAGCAAATCCATGTAACCTCGCACCATATCAGGTTGCTTAACTCCTCAACCACCAGAGCTAAGCTCCTTCCGGAAGTGTGGTTGGGTAGCTGGAAAACTAGGCTGTCTGACGGCGGTACCCTGATGGGTGTACCACCAGCCTTTCCGCAGCTTAAGGTGCCGGGAAGCGGCCGAATACTAAATTTTACGTTGTCTCACATCTTTAATGTGTCTGTGTGCGTTACATACCCCTATATACTAGCTCTGTGTCATGACTGAGTGTAGGCGCCTGCCTGAGGGTCCACGAAGGTAATGCTTCAGACAGCATATCTATAGCTGACCAGGCACCAAATGTCCCTGGACGCAGTGACACATCGGCAGCCGCATAGAAACGTCCATGCCGGCATACACAGACACATCCTCTCAAGCAAGTGACGCCTATGTACTAGAATTACATAGGTGCTGTCTATTTATAGGGCCTAGACAAAATTCTAGGTCACCTAGAAGCGCTAAAATGGCTTGTATCGAATTTTCCAAACACTTACTTGAGTAAAATGTATGTATATTTCCCTTTTTAGAGTAAAAATGCATTAAGACTGGCCATGTACTGCTATTATGTATAATTTCT
Organism: Orthosia gothica; assembly: GCA_949775005.1. Taxonomy (NCBI): domain Eukaryota; kingdom Metazoa; phylum Arthropoda; class Insecta; order Lepidoptera; family Noctuidae; genus Orthosia; species Orthosia gothica. Next base: position 640,396 of record OX459057.1, read on the forward strand.
CAGTCATGGCATCCAGCCATCCTATCTAGAACACCTAGCTGGTGTTTCCTAACAAAACAATTATGTGTAAGGAAGCAATCTGATTGGTTGGTGAATAGAATACCTATAGCACCACCTGATACCCTGCTCAAAACGGGGGGTCTAAAATAAGTAAACAAAATATTTTTATTTCCTTAAACCTATACATTTATCATATAACTAAGGTACCTTATGTATAACTCTAACACATAAGCGCTATATGCGCACTATAAACTATGTAAAAGCCCCCAAAACATGAGTTTAAAGTTATCAAAATTCTACAAAAACTGGTTTTAGTATAAATATAAGGTGCCGCCCTCTTACAGGTCATTGTGAACTAAACGCTCGTTGAGGACGGTTGTTTTTTACGGAGTTAAATACTTGTTTCTTTCCGTAATAACACAATCAGTATGCATATTAAAGCTTCTAATTTATTGTTATTAGACTATATAATTCTATTACCTACTGATAGACACATAAAATATAATTTTAGTGTCTCAAAAACATGAGCAAAAATTAGTTACGAGCTTTACTATAAAAGGTTTTTTCACCTACCGACATCGCTTAGTATGCGATGGCGCTCTGGGGTGAGCAGACGTGTGTCTGTCAATACTATTTATATTTTACATATGACAACCTATCTAAAGGTGACGTATCGTCGCGAACAGTTTTAATCAACGCCCCCAAAGAAGATTCGTTAGGTATCTTAATCAATAATTACGTTATTAATTAGGATGTCGTATGACGTAAATCTGGGGTCCAAAATGAGCCGCGGCTGAGCCAGCGGAGGTATCCTTGTCGCGCCCCAAAGTGTACCCCGTCCGAACTATACGGTTAAAACAGTTTTATCACTAACACCGCAGCCTGCAGCTAACTCGGACGTGGTTTGCTATGGATCCGCTTCCACAATAGCCTTCAATTCTTCATTATCAACTTTGGTCTCCGGCCGTCCACGGGGCTTGTTCCAGAACGAAAACGTTGGAATCAAAAACGCAATGTGTTTTCTTTTGCGATACCCACATATATATACCCACGATACGTAGTATCTCTAAGTAGTCTGTGGCGATACCGTCGCCATACACGTCATTAATTCTTCGAGCCGTTTCTGCAGCACTGGTGCCACGATGGAAATCGTACTCGTAATTATCGCGATATTTCAACTTTTCCATTTTGTAAACTGACTGGCGCAAAAAAAATAAAACAAAAGAGGAAAAAACAAATGAATTACGGTTTTCCAAACACAAAACCATGAGTAAATAGCTGTATAAATTTAAAATTGGAATTCCAAACCAAAAAGGAGATAATTGAGATCAAAGTGGCCATTACGACAAAACGCCAATTTCATAGATACTAATATAATTGTTCATCCGACATTTTAAATAAAACCGGCCAAGTGCGAGTCGGACTCGCGCACAAAGGATTCCGTACCATTACCACTAAAAAAACGACAAAAAAATCACGTTTGTTGTATGGGAGTTCCTGTACCCCAAGGGAAAAACTGGACCCTATTACTAAGTCTCCGCGGTTCGTCTGTCTATCGCCAGGCTGTATCTCATGAACCGTGATAGCTAGACAGCCAATGATATTCAAATAAACAGATATGTTATAAGCGCGCGCATTGTGAAGACTCGAATAGTAGACAATTGTATGATTTAGTCTTTAGTTTATGTCACGCATGGCGAAGAGCGATACGCTTTGTTGAAAAAAAATACAAAATTAAAAAAATGCCATCGTGTGTATTTAGAAAGTGTACCAATTATAATACCAAATTACATAAAACAGAAGGGATCTCATACCATATGTAAATACGCAATACACCTCAATTTACTAATTTATTTCAATTTTTTTTCCTAATTTTCTGGTATTTGTAGGTTACAAAAAGAAAAAACATTGGTTGTCAGAATAATGTTTGTTTACATTCACACGCAAGTGACAAACACTAGCTGTCTCTTTTTTTCTTGTTTGTTTTATCAAGCCATCCCTTTCGACATTGTAGTGAAATGTCAGATGAATGAAAAGTGTGTATGTGTGCTGCCGCTGCTGCGCGGAACACTTTTTTCAATTGTTTTGTGAGTGTATAACGTATCTGTTTATTTGAATATCATTGTAGACAGCTGAAATTTTTACAGATGATGTATTTCTGTTGCCGCTATAACAACAAATCTTTATACCAATATTAAAAAGGGAAAAGATTTTTTTGTTTGTACCGAATAGGCTTCGAAACTAGGTACTAGACCGATTTTAAATATTCTTTCACCTATGGAAAGCTACATTATTCCCGAGTAACATAGGAAATAATTTATTTCCAAAAAAAAAATGAAATCCTTATGAAAATTGCAATGTAACCCCAAAGTAGCAATTATATTTTGCCTATGAAATTGGCGTGCGCTGAGAAAACTATTGATGATACATAAAAAATAAGTACTACATGATTAAAGTACCTACATTATTATTAACTACAAAAAAAAACTCGAGAGAATATATCTCACTATCATAGTTAAGTCACAATAGCAGCTTTTGTGTACTAAAATTTAATTAGATCGCCGGTAGAAACAAAAGTTGGTTACATTCGTATTGTAGATTGTAGTACTACAGGTCTAGCGCCTAACTGTGTCAGTTCCTGAGGTATGGGAGCGATACGGGAGGGGTGTGTTTACGAAACGTCAAACGACGCGTAGAACTAACTTCAGTTGGGCGTCAGGCTCACAGAGTACATCAAAGATTACTATTATATACTGGGTACATTGAATTTAAAGTAGTCAGGCTTGCTGTCGTCAACACGTGTTAATTGAACAGGTCGCTTCAAGTCAAACGCACACGGTATTAGCAACCAAAGATGAGACCTCCAATAAGGTCTCAAACTAAACAAGTTCTATATAAAGTGTACGAATATTTTAAAACAAAAAAAGATCCTAATTCAATTTCAATTCAATTGGTTCAATATATTATTAATTTACGACACGGGGAATCAGATAATGAAAGTGATTCGAGTCATACATATAGTGATTCGGGTACAGACGGTGATCCAATCACCGTCTGTACGGATTAATCTAATTTAGAATTTCTGTTGAAAATAATAATATTAAAAAATATTATTATATTATTTATTTATTATATTTTTTTTAGTACATAGCAATAAGCTTGTAGAAAACTGCGAGACTCGATTCCTGAACTACCTATTTATAATATTTACCTACAAATTTGTACCCTTGGTAGGCGAGTCCAACTCGCACTTGTCCGGTTTTTTGTTTTTATTGTCATACGCCGAAATATTAATCAATTTGACTTAGGTAGACGCTCGTAAATATCTTAAGCATATCACGTGATACATTTTAATGCAGATATCTCTTAAGATATCTGCATTAAAATGTATCACGTGTATAGTGAGTCAGTTAGGACCATAGACATACTAAATAATATGGACTGGAAATACCTACGAAAAAAACGTGCCTACCTAAACCTCAAAATGTCTCATAAAATGGCCGCCGATTCTAAGGTTGTGTCAATCAAGCAATACACACACTCACAAATCTCAATAATACAATATGTAAACAACCATTTGACAGCAGGACTGCCACGAACACAACCACAAAATTCGGCACATAAAATGGCGAATATGGCACGTAACTACGACCGTCACTAAGTCATAACAAAATGTTGCCATAATGAGCAACAACTGAAATATTGTTGTCTCTTTCATTAAATACGTTTACTACATTAGAAAGAATGAAACAAAACGATGTTTCACATTCTGTATCGTATTTCACTCATATTTGTATAAGCTAATGTATGTATAGAACATCGCGGCGCCTCCATATATTTCCTATCTCAATAGCCGCGTCCAGACCGGCTGAGCGCGGCTCGCGAGTCCTGCTCGCGAGCCAATAGTTCGGCCGGTGTGGACGGCGCTCGGGCTTCCTCGGGCACACGTTGGCTCGGCCGAGCGCCGCTCGGCCCCGAGCCATGCGTTGTCGGTTTTTGCCGATGCTCAAAGGCGGCTCACGGGCTCAGTCTGATCTGAGCTGCTCGCCCGGTGTGGACGGACGTAACGACACTCGCGAGCCAGAATGAAAAATGGGTATAGAAGACAGTATTCGCTTAATACAACTTTACGGAAGCTTCAAAATGTTTCAGTTTCGGTTTTGGTACAATTTTTTAATCCAGAGTTTTCGTTTCTTTTTTCTTTTTTTTATGATATATCCAGACAACATAAGCGCCGCAGCAGCTAATAAGACGTGGTTTTCCATCGTTGTACGGAGAGAAACTGAATGCTCAAACCGGCTCACCTTGGCTTGCGAGCGCGGCTCGGAACTTTTCACAATTAGCTCGGTTGCCACGCCTCGCGAGCAGGAAGTCTGAGCGCGGCTCCCGAGCCGCGCTCAGCCGGTCCGAGGCCTTAGTGCGAGTTTTTACTCACGGTCAATCGCGTTAACGTAAACGTCAATTTGTATGGAAACTGGATAAGCGCCGTCTGGGGACGGTAAGGAGAAACCTCTTTTTTTGTATACATTTTGACATAAGAGATCGTTTAAGTAACACGAGTGAGCGTGAGTCACGCGTGAGTAAAAACTCGCACTAAGGCCACTGGACGCGGCTAATGGTTAGGACACGTCATGTCACGTCACTTGTCACCCCGCCCATACCTCAGGAACTGACACAGTTAGGCGCTAGACCTGTAATTCTTATTCAATAAATAGTTTAACAAATTGGTAGGGTAGGGTAAATAGGGTATGCAGGATAGGGTAAGGTAGGTAGGTTGATCTGTAGGGCAGGTGCTTAGGTTGATAGAGTAGGGTACCTACCCTAGCCCTGCTGATCAACCTACCTAGGTTGATCAGCAGGGCTGGTGAGTAGGTTTTTAGGTAGGTAAGGTAGGTAGGTAGGGTAGATAAGTAGTTGCTAGGTAGGTAGATTACGGCCAGTTGATGGAAGCGAAGCCGCGGGGGTCAACTATAATATTTAAAAGAAGAAACTGGCCGACTTATTTCTCGTGTCTCCTGTGCGGGTCACACATAAATGTTTTTCTTTCTTTTGATCAATCAACGCACAGTCAAAACCACTCAGCCTAGAAGCATGAAATTTGACAAAAAGGTTCCTCAAGGTAAGTGAGCACTAAGAAAGGATTTTTTGGAAATTCTACCCCTTAGGGGGTAAAAAGCGTTTTTAAGATTGTATGAAAAATCTAATTCCGTCAGCCAAAATTCTTGAAACTTGCCAAAAATAGTAATCTAAGTAAATGATAAAGGTTGCTATTATTAGTTTTTCGGAGCTACCCACCCCCAAAAGATGATTTAGGCGGTGTGAAGTTTGTAAGGAAAAATCTGATTGCTTGGGTCAGTAAACTTGAAACTTGGCATAAATACTAACCTAAATGAATATTGAAAGTTGTTATTATTATTTTTTTAAATTACCCGCAAAGATGATTTAGGCGATGTTAAAGTACCGTAGTGTAGTATAATACTACCGTATTAATCACTTGGTCCGTAACAAATATAACTCAATCTCGACAAAATGGCGCTTTAGCCTTTCCATTGACGTTTTGAGCTGTGCGTAGCTGGGGACCCGCCCCGGCGGCACGGGTAGAGTGCTAGTATAGAAAATAATATAGTTATAGTTACATTTTATTTTCTCTCGTATTCCGAGTCTTTAAAAACAATTATGATTACGTATTAAGCTTTCGCTTTTGAGGTTTTGATTTTAATCTTCTTTTAATCTCCAAAGATTTCTTCACTTTTGTATCAATCTCGGCATGAATTTGCCTTTTAGTTTCGCTCATTGCTTGTTGGTAGCTGCTTGTTAGACGATTAAGAACATCGGCTTCGATTTTTATCTGTGGAGGCTCAGCTTTACCACCAGCCTGTATAATGTCCTGTAAATGTAATTTAAACATTTAAAAAATATTTCCTCTATACAGATATCAACTATTTCAGCTTCAATACATATGTATTATCAAGACTATGGAAGTACATATTGGGAATACATACCTTGAATTGGCTGACTTGATTCTGTAACAGGATAGTAACTGCATGACCAATACGCCCTGCTCGTCCTGTACGACCCACTCTATGAATATATGTTTTGATGTTTCTTGGAGGGTCATAAGATATAACGTAATTACAGTCCGAGATATCAATACCTCTTGCTAAAGCATCTGTTCCAATCAAGCTGCAAACAAATGATTTAATTTAAGCATCTGAATTATAATTTTAATTCTAATTATGTCTAATAATATTGTCACCCAGATTCTGGAATGAAAATTATTACAAAACATATATTTTGGCAAATTTGCAAGTGAATAATAAATATTTAATTTACTTACACATTAATTTCTGATTGTGTGAATTTTTTTAACACACTCTCTCTAGTAGATTTATCTAAAGCTGAGGACAGTTCAGCTACCTTGAATTTTCCACTCCCCCAAGTGTTGAGGAGTACAGCTAATCTATGTGCTGCCTCAGCTGCATTTGTAAAGCATAAAACTTTGTCCCATTTTTGGTCAGCTAAGAAATGATACAAGAGGAGTGGTTTGTGCTCCGCATCACATGTAACATACTGCTCTGTTAATTCCTCTGGTGTGGCATACAGTCTGATTTGGTCTTCATCCTCATAATTGTTTGACTTGCCAGCAGAGAACAGTTTTGGTTGAAACAATCCCCATTGTTCCAACTTTTCGGGGTCCTGAGACAAAGTTGCAGAGAATAGCAATTTGTGTGGTGGAGGTTTTTGCTCAACAAGACTAGACCATGTAAGATTGGAATGGCGTCCAGTCATTAGCTCATTCTCCAACTTGATGTGCTTATCTACATGATAAAGCCAGTCATTTTGTATGTGGTCCATAATTCTGTCTGCTTCATCAATGACTAAAAATTTCAAATGTTTCAGGGAGAAGCCTTCAGTGTTTTGTAAATGTTCTACTAAACGTCCAGCTGTGCATACTATGATATCTACTTCACTAACCCATCCAGATGATTCAGCTGAAAAAGTGATATTTTACAATAGACAATAATATAAAAAAAAAATAGCAACGGAACCTTCTTTCTAAATACTTACTGTATCTAACAACATTTTGCTGTTCTTGTTGCATTGGTGTGGACCCTCCTAATAAGGCAACCTTTAATCTTGTCTTCATGCAATACTTTTTGAAAACTTTAGCCACCTGTGCAGCAAGTTCTTGGACTGGTAAAACTACCAGAGCTCTAATATGACACCCAACTTCATTCATTAGTATCTGAAAATACATTTTAATTATAACCCATGTGCAATATAAACATTGAAATGTGAACAATAAGGGTACAAAAAGTGTCAACATTAGCAGTGAAATTATATGAATAAAAAACAATATGGTTATATATACCTGAACGATAGGCAAGACAAATGCTAGTGTTTTTCCACTGCCAGTAGGGGCAGAAACACAGATATCATGTGGCCAAAATGGATAAGTTAATTTGTGTTCACCTAAAACAAAAGGCACAACTTTTTCTTGAACCGGAAACAGTTTAGTGACACCTTCACTCAATAATGTCGCCTTGAGTGTACTGTGTAACCAATCCTGATCTTCTACAGTGCAAGAAGAGGATTTCAAACTTGTTGATATATTGAATGGATGTGAAAGCCAGAAAGGTAGTACTCGCGAGACCTGAAACACAAAAGTAAATGTTGTGTGATTTTTGTTATCCAGTTTCCCTTTTTACATTTGTTTTCTCATTCGTGAAATATTATGAGAATGTGAAATATTTATTACCTTTGCCTTCTTTTCAAAGTCATTAACTCCTAAAACTTTGAATTCATGTGAAGGTTTTGCCTTTTTTCTGTCCTGTTTTGGAATTGTATTAATATTGCTTTCAGTTTTGGTCTCTTCACCTGTCTTGGCCACTTCTTCTTCTTTAAGTTCTACATGATCTTCTTCAACAGCTTTTTGTGGTTTGAGGGTTATCACATCAGATGTCTTCTTAGTAGCATATGCTGATTTCCGTTCTGCAATTCGTTTCTTTAACTTCTCCAAATGTTTGGCTTCTTGTTTTGCTACATCTACGACTGCATCTTCGTTTATATCTCTATATCTGTTAAAGAAATGCGAATGTTTTAGATTTTACTGTTTGGACCCAAATATTTACCAGTGCCAAGTCTTACTTACCTGTTTATTACAAATAGATTATCCATTATCCTATTTGTGAGGGTCCCACTTCATACAAATTCAATTTTATTATAAAACCACGACTCTTGCTTGTAAATGTAAACAGACATAAGTTAACTAACACATGAACACAACATAACCTAAAAAGTAATGATCAGTACCCTCACAGTGAGTACCCTGTATATAATAGTAATCTTTGGATCAGTATATATTAGGAATCTTTTTTTTTTTTTTTTTTTTTGTTCGCCGTTTTTCGGGCAGGCTAAGGTCTTGGACCATACCGCCTCGTCTTCAGTGCAATTTTAACATTCTTGAGTATGCATTAGAATACGGGTGTAACAGATTCTAATGTTTTTTGGAGTATTTGGCAGCAAATTGTAACGAGTCAGCCTTCCCAGTAAGCTTTGCGGAGGTAGTCAATACTACAATAAAATTCTCCGCTCTACTATCCTGAGATCGCTTCTGTCAATGATTTCACATATTGTCCAGTTGCGTAGACAGTTGAGACACAAAACTACACCAATTTTATATCACAATATCCACTAGGAATCAATTTGCAAATAATATTAACAGCCGCTGAACTTCACTCGAAAAAATCCCGCTAAAAACCTCAGTCAAAACTAGGGATGCTCGATGAACATCGATGTTCGATGATCATCGATGTTGAAAGCAAAAACATCGCTGTTTAAACATCGATATTGCTATACGAAAAATATCGTAACATCGATGTTAACGGCAGCTATCATCGATGTTAACTCACGGCCCACTTTTTGAAAAATACAGTATCTGATCTTAAACAAGATCCTTTCCAAGTTTGGAATAATGTCATCGGTTCCACTTACCCGAAATTAAAAATAATAGCGCTGAAATATTTGAGTACTATCGCGACATCAACGCCATCCGAAAGACTGTTTTCAAAAGCTGGCTCTACTCTTTATCAACAAAGAAATAGATTAAAAGGTTCTTCTTTATCAAAATTACTCTTCCTGCAGTCAATTGATAAAAAATATTGGAATATGTAATCATTTGATCTCTTTCTTAATAAATGCCGAATTTTTACAATGTGTTTTTATTGCATAAATCATCGATGGTATCCAACATCGATGTTCGGTTTTCGATAAATATCGAATATTGATGTCGGGCTTTCGATTATGACATCGATGTCAACATCGATGTTTTTCGAATATCGATCATCCCTAGTCAAAACATGGTCAAAACACAGCAGCATTTATTTTGACGTTTTTTTTTTTTTTTTAAAACACTGGTACTCAGCTGGATCCGGTTAGACTCACTGGAAGCCGACCCCCATTTTGGGAAAAGGCTAGGCAGATTGATTGTTTTTTTTTATTGATAATCGACTAAAGTAGCCTGAAAACTTTTAACTTGAATCTCTACTCTATCGAGAGAGACGAAGACAAGAACAGACTGTGGATGCCCCATGTTATGCCGCTATACACCTACTGAAAAGAAAATGAATCAGAATTTCCCTAGTTCTCATAAAAGTAGCTGATGATGTGTCAAATGTTTATTAAAAGGTTTAAATTATTACGAAATATTCATTTTCATTGGCAAATTTTCCATTAGATCTTGATACTCGATCAGATAGAATGTCAAAATTAATGGATGCCAGGCCAGTAAGAAAAAGGTGTGTCTAAGTACACCTTTTTCTACTGGCGTCAGTCTAGATAGCATCAATATTATGTCAATAGGCTATTTGACTTTTCTATTAATGGTAGTTGACAAAAAATATCTAATAGGTCCGTAAGTGAGAAAAATTAAAAAAAAAAATATAGAAATATATATTGGACAATATAATTGTATTTTTGTTTTGCCGCGTGAACAAAAGATTATGACGATTCAGTGCGTTGAAATATCGTGTGACGTCAAGGTGTGCTACACTTTATTTAGATGCGCTTTATCTTTGTCTTTTTTTATATATTACAATTTGATCCAATATTTTATTAGGTCATTACATATGAAATTGGCGTTTTGTATGGGAGGAACATACAAACGGTTTAAAAAGAATATAGTTTATTTATTTAATCAAAGTATGTACCATTGCTATCTATGCACTTTTGCCATCTCATAGGTAGTTCATTGATCCCTTTACTAAAAAAACCATTTGGACGGGCATCAATAAAATCTTTGAAGGCGCTTTGGACTGCCCCATCGAAGTTGCTTTTTTTCCCTTTGCAAGAAGTTATCCAAAGGAGATTGCCCATACACAGGCCACATTCACAGACACACAGATGTGTATCTGTGTGTCTGTGTATGTGTGTCTGTCAGCAACATACGTCAAACTTATAACACCCCTCTTTTTCCGTATTAATAAAGTAAAACTATCTGGTAAATTAAGGAGACAGATTCAGCAACGAAAAACAAAAATATCATAATGCCACAAAGCACAATGTGAGTGTGAGTGTGCGTGGAGTGGGTGTGTGTTGTGTATGTATGTATGTGTATGTATGTAATTGAATGTATGTATGACTTTTTGGGTATGTGTGTTTATGTGAGTGAGTGTGTTTGGTGGTGATGAAATGATTGTGCGATTATACCTAGCTATCAAACTTAATGACTACTATTCTATAAAAGTTTCTCTGTGGTGATGTAGACCTGTGTTTGCAACCAGTCCCTTACTACAGTGCCACATTTGTTTTTAGAAAGACATTAGATTCACAAGATCCTATTTATTTTGTTAAAAAGATCGATAACAGAAGATAGCAGAAGAAGCGATGTGCAATACAGGTTTTAAAGGATATGGTTTTTTGCAGACAATGTCCTTTCTCCGCCGATTCTCAATCAACACTGCGTCATAAGTCAGCAGAGAATGTTGTTTATTATAGTGACTGTGTGCAGAACATAAAGCTGACAAAATGTGAGAATCTTACCCTGCCTATAAACATTGACGGTTGGGTGAAAGAACGGTGGCAACATACTTACCTTTAGGACAGCTCATTGACCCCTTTCGGTTTTTATCAAGTGGGTCTTCCTGCAAGGGGTATGCAGAAATACTATCACTGAGCTGTGACTGAGCAAGTGCAAGGTAAAGTGTTCTTATTAAAGGGCTTATTACATTACACGGTATTCAGGGCCCTGAATACCGTGTCACTCCTCCATGCCGAGTCGATTATGTCGGTTTTTTGGAGACCTTAACTTCCTAACAGTTAATACTACTTCCTAACAGTGCTTGACAATTTGTCACATTAAATCTGCGATAATTTAGAGGAGAGAAAGTTGGCCCAGTCTAAGCCACATTTAAAGTCACGACATTGTCGTGTAAACACTATGCTACTAAATTAAAACCCGCGTGTGCGGTCGAAAAAACATCGGCCCATGTTTCTCCACTAAAAAGTAACGCCGGTCGTCAGCAAACGTGACAATTTTATCTTTTGGAAGATTTAACTGACAGATATCGTTGATGTTGGCAAGGAACAATGTAGGGCCCAGGATGCTACCTTGTGGAACCCGAAAAGAACTGTGGCATCATTACTTGTAAGGTAATCAAGTTTCACACATTGTGTTCTTTATAACTTTGCAACAATTTCAACTGAAGGTCCCTGATTCCTAGACACTCAAGTTTTTTTTTGCAGGATAGGAATAGAGACTGTGTCAAATGCTTTAGCAAGGTCCAGAAATATTGCAATAGTTTTATTTTTACTGTCAAGATTAGTGACTACGTAATTGAATTTTGTTTTTTTGTTCATTTTGCAAAAGATACATAATTTTTTATGTCTCTTACATATATATATATAAATATACAAATATATATATACAGTAGCAGCCTGTGTCCCAGCAGTGGGAACATTAATTGGCTGATGATGTGATGTGATCATTTAGATACATAACTATTTTAGTTTCAATTATAGTGAAATATGTTATATTACGCTATTATCTGATGATGACCACAATTTGTAGTATATTTTCAAAGTAGCCGATTTGTCATCGATCCAATCAAGATCACCAAGTTAGGGTTTAAGACATTTATTTTCTCAAAATATTACATTAATCACTTACAGAGAAAATACAATAATAAGTTAACAAAATAACCGATTAGCGTTTTTAGTAGGGTAGATGTTAAAAATGTTAGTGGAGATTGTGTATAGTGACTTGTTTGTTATGGCCTATGGCACAGTGCGTTTGAATAAGCGGAATTGATCAGTTTTATACATTGTTTTAGGATTTCACAAATGAAATAGTGCTTTCATGGGGGAATAAGCGGGTGTATGTTATTGAGTATAGGTCTACCGGAATCTCATGGCAAATGCGGATATAAATTTTTTTTGTGTGCAATATAATAATAATAATTAATAATAATTATTATAAAATAATATTAATAATTAATAAATTAATAATAATTATAAAAATAAATAATAATAATTAAACGATCTTGATACTGTTTAATTTTTATTTATGTCTCTAGTATTAATGAACATAAGGTACCTATATTATAGTAGTCACAGCGGATCTTTGTGTCTTTGGACTTGGTCCTGTCAACCATTGCGTAAGAAACAGTTTGTCATCGAGTATACTGCATAGAGTAAGCGAGATAGGACGATGTGGCATACATAAGCGAGTGAAAGAGACAGTTATACAATGCTATCTTCACCTTCAACATTGACACAAAAATAGCTACTGCGCGGGGTCTTGCAACCAATTCAGAGACACAAAGATCCACTGTGAGTATTATAGGTATGTGTATGAATAATGTTGTTATACATCGGGTTCTTAACGTAGGAAAAATAAATCAATTGAATATTAATTTATGTACTAATTTATTATATATCATTTAAATCATACTAATAACTTAAAACCACATTCAGAACTAGAAAACTAGAATACGATTGCATGAACTGCACTGGTATTTCAAAAACTTGTATCTTTGTAGTTTTATGTCATCTCTCTCCATCAAAATGGTTTTTTTCATTGGCATTTAACATATTCAAAACCAATCTCTTTATGTATAGTCTGTAAAAAATAATAAAATGTATCATGTTACCTATAGTCATTCATCATCATCAGTCTATATATACTTTTTTTATGTAAGTTTTATGGCCTGGTTGCTAGGACCTTTTAGCCACGTCTTTGGAAAGAGTTCTGGATCTTATATTTATTCTTTAGTATGCATTAGAATGCGGATGTAACAGATTCTAATGTTTTTTGAAGTATTTGGCAGCAAATTGTATCGAGTCAGTCTTCCCAGTAATCTTTGCAGAGGCAGTCAATACTACAATAAAATTCTCCGCTCCACTATCCCGAGATCGCTTCTGTCAACGATTTTACAAATTGTTCAGTTGCGTAGACAGTTGAGACACAAAACTACACCAATAATATATCACAATATCCACTAGGAATCAATATGCAAATAATAAACAGCCACTGAACTTCACTCGACAAAATCCCGCCAAAAACTCCCGTCTATATACACGTCCCACTGCAGGGCGCAGATTATTACTTAATATTTTTCTTACGTCAAAGATTCTCAATCTCCGTTAAAATCAATATCTTGTCGAAGAATTAGTAACAGTTACATTACTGTTGCCATTTCCATCCGGCCATCATTCGATGTGCCCTGAACTACGATTTACCATATAATAGTAATGGAAAGAAATAAAAATTAAGTAAGAAAAATATAAAATAAACTAAAAGTATCAAAACAAGTCAGCCCAACTTACCGGTTCACTCTACGACGCACTTTAAAATCAAAGATTTGAGTTTGATTTACGCCTTCTTCTTCCCTTATTTTACGATATACTTTGAAAACAATATGTCTCGCTTGAGATCGAAGTAAGTTTACCGACATTATCACAAAAATAACAAATTTTCAAGATAATATCAAAAAAATTCAGCAGCGGTTGACACATCAAGTACTTTGATTTGACAGGTGACAATTGACATTGCCATATGAAAATCACAATTAATGCCATGAGATTCTGGTAGACCTATAGTTCCTCCCACCATCCTTGATTGATCGCCTAAGGTACCCTTTAGATTGCCCGTTCAGCACTTCTGTTGTGAGGATTTTTAAATATATTTTTAACCTGATTGTTTTGGTTTTTTTAAAGTGATTAAAAATAACAAGATTAAAATTATTTGAATGTTCTCAACAAAAATTAAATTGTTTCCTAATTCGATTTCTTTTTTTCGATATTTTTGTTAAATCGATTAAAATTTGACAAGTCCATTTTTACCCTATTTTGTCTATACAATTTTAGCGAAGCACCACGAAGCAAGTTTTCGATTCGTCGCTTTTATTTCCCGAATAATCATTCAAATGTTTTTTCTTCACCAATTACTCATGATAAATTGATAACTTTATCTTTATTTGGCTTTTGTAGTTTTCTGTTGAAATTTCAGAAACTAAAAACTTTACAAAATGGCTAGTGTATCCTATCAAATTGCAAATCTTCTGGAGAAGGTAAGCCGGCGTTCTCATAATAACACTGAGTAAAATCGTTCCGTAATTGCGTATCACTAATGTTATTGTTCTTTAACTCCAGATGACGTCCAACGACAAAGACTTCAGGTTCATGGCTACTAATGATTTGATGACTGAATTACAAAAAGACAGTATAAAGCTTGATGATGACTCTGAGAGAAAAGTCGTGAAGATGCTCCTTCGTCTCCTCGAAGACAAAAACGGTGAAGTGCAAAATTTAGCTGTGAAATGGTATGTAACCTTTGCTACTTGCAAAGATTCATACATGCATCTTTTCTGGTCATGATATGTAATAGTTCTATTTATTATTTTGCAGTCTCGGTCCCCTTGTGAACAAAGTAAAGGAGTATCAAGTAGAAGGCATAGTAGACACACTGTGCGCAAACATGCTCTCAGACACTGAACAACTGAGAGATATCAGTAGCATTGGCTTAAAGACTGTCATATCTGAACTACCATTGGGCTCCAACACTCTAGCTGCTAATGTTTGCAAGAAAATTACTGGAAAACTCAGCAGTGCTATAGAAAAGGTAATTCTTAAAACCAAAAATATTTTTCTAATGTTCTTATTCATTAAACATCCATTTAATATAATTCATAGAAATATTTAAAATATTTTATAGTTGAAGAAATAGAACATTTTGTTGTTCTTTGGCATTCATTAGCACAATAACATGTTGCAATAAATGTAAACAAAGTTGTTTGTCTTTCCAAATTTGGATGTTAATGATATCATCTGTTTCTCAGCCATTTTCTGTAATTAAAGTCATCATACTTAACAAAATCATAATAACCAATATCAAGGTATCGATTAGGATTTGTATTGTATGCAGCTGGGCTAGCACAGCCTGCCTAGGCTAGGCTTGATTAGCGCATTTTACCACAGTTTTTGCTCCCAGACTATGATAAAAATGTGTGACTCAAACCTGTCATAGTAGGCCGTGCTCGCCCAACTGGTATCCACAACTCCATAACCAAGAGCATATGTAGCAGCTTGAAGGCATTCAAGTTTTAGGTAATTCTAGCTATGCCACAGGGGAGATTATCCTAGCATAGATTTTATGAAGCTTTTATGGGAACTATTTATGTCATTCTTATTGGATAGAGGGATCAGGGGAAAACAAATATGATTTTTAGTTGATATGATCCAATGAATGTCATATCTTTCAAACAGTCCTACCTTGGTTTTTAACAGTTCTTGAATGATTTATATTCAAGAAACATCTTTAAATTATTTTACAAGTGTAAACACCTTTATTAACAATATTTTGATGTTTCAGCAAGAAGATGTATCTGTACAACTTGAGGCTCTGGACATATTGGCTGATCTGTTGAGCAGATTTGGAGGCTTACTCATAACCTTTCACCCCATGTTGCTCAATTCACTACTGCCACAACTCGCTTCACCACGTCAGGTACGAAGTGAGACTGGAAATTAAAAGAATTAGATGTTCCAATATGATCACAACCAGTTTTAAAAATCACTTAGTTTTTAAGCTCAAGATAAGCAAAAGATAAAGCATATACCTACATAATTCCAATACATATTATTCTTTGTGTTAAACTTTGGACTTTTATATCTAACTACAAATCAAAGCCTATTTAGAGGCATTCTGTATAATAAACATTAGATTTGTGTAAAATACCTAATCCCTAAGAAAAATAAGAAGTCTGTAGCTTCATACTAACAACATGATCATTTATACAGGCTGTACGTAAACGCACCATAGTTGCATTGTCACATCTGGTCATGTCTTGCAATGCATCTCTGTACAACAAACTTATTGATCATCTGCTGGAGGGGCTCAGTTCTTCCACATCATCCAGTGTCAGCCGCACTCATATTCAGTGTATTGCATCTATTTGGTAAGACAATCATTCTAAATGTATTTAAACTAGCTGATCTGGCAAACGTTGTTTTGCCATAAAAGTAAAACACACCAAAATATTTTTTTCGAATTGATTGTACTTTTATCCTACCAACCCTATACCTACTCTACCTACCTACCCTACCTACTCTACCTACCTACCCTACCTACCCTACCTACCTACCCTACCCTACCCTACCCTACCCTACCTACCCTACCTACTTACCTAACCTACCTACCCTATCCAACCTACCATTTTTTGTTTATTTTTAAACCTTTCCTGTATTCTGGTGAACATAACAAATAAATAATTATTCAGATTGGTCCAGCCGTTTTTGAGTTTTAGTGAGACTAATGAACAGCAATTGATTTTTATATATACAGACTAGCTGACCTGGCAAACATTGTTTTGCCATAAAAACACCAAACATTTATCTACCCTACCTACCCTACCCTACCATACCCGACCCTACACTACCCTACCCGACCCTACACTACCCTACCCTACCCTACACTACCATACCCTACCCTACCCTACACTACCATACCCTACCCTACACTACCCTACCCTACGCTACACCACCCTATCCTACACTACTCTACCATACACCACCCTACACTACCCTACCCTACACTACCTTACGATACCCTACCCTACCCTACACTACCCTACAATAACCTACCCTACCCTACCTACCTACCTACCCTACCCTACCTACCTACCTACACTACACTACTCTACCTACCTACCCTATCTACCTACCTACCCTACCCTACCCTACCCTACCCGACCCTACACTACCCTACCCTACCCTACACTACCCTACACTACCCTACACTACCCTACCCTACGCTACACTACCCTATCCTACACTACCCTACCCTACGCTACCCTATCCTACCCTACCCTACCCTACCTACTTACCTACACTACACTACTCTACCTACCTACCCTACCTACCTACCCTACACTACCCTACCCTACCCTACCCTACCTGCCCTGCCCTACCCTACCCTACCCTACCCTAACCTACCTACCTACCTACCTACCTACCTACCTATCTAACCTAGCCTATCCTACCTACCTTATCCAACCAACCATTTTTTTTTTGTTTTTAAACCTGCCCTGTATTCTGTCGAACATAACAAAAAAAGAATTATTCAAATCGGTCCAGCCGTTTTTGAGTTTTAGCGAGACTAACGAACAGCAATTGATTTTTATATATATAGATTTAGCTAATAAGAAAGAGAATAAATTATCTAATAGATAATTTGACTATTTAATTATAGATTAAGTAGATATTCCTTAATCTATACCAATATTATAAAGAGGGAAGATTTTTTTGTTTGTTTGTACCGAATAGGCGCCGAAACTACCGGTCCGATTTTAAAAATTCTTTCACCAATAGAAAGCTACTTTATTCCTGAGTGACATAGGCTATTTTTTAATCCCGAAAACGGGTCCTGTGGGGTGGCCCACGGGAGCGAAGCCGCGGGGAACAGCTAGTAATAATATATAAGTTTAGCATTCTTAATCAAAATTCTTGTACAATTAATTATTTATTATTAAGGATATCTCATCGAATAAAAGTGGCCAAAAAAGCCAAAGACAAGAAACTGGAAAAAAAGGGGGCCCTTTTTTTTCCAGTTTCTTGTCTTTGGCTTTTTTGGCAACTTTTCAGAAGGTCTACTTCAGTTTTTTTCTTTACTCAATAAGTCCAGCCTAGTGTATTAATTTTTTGGACTGTCTATTCTTATTTAAATGTGCAGTCGCTATTACATTGGTATTTTTCCTTATGTTCAAGTTTCTCTGTTTTCATTCTAAATATGTGCACACCAAAAAACGAACAAGATTAGAAGTACATGTGAACTAACAAAGATTTATATTTTAGTCGCCAAGCTGGTCATAGATTTGGCGAACAACTGTGGCGTGTTGCGCCTCAGGTCCTAGAATACTCAACTGATGCAGATGAAGAGCTTCGCGAGCATTGCCTGCAGGCACTCGAAGCTTTTGTACTTAAGTGTCCTAAGGAGGTTCAGCCCCATATTCCTACGGTAAGAATATCCTTACTTATATTATAAAGTGGTAAAATTGTGCGAAAGTTTGTAATCTCTGGGACTACTGATCCGATTTTGTAAATCTTTTCTACTAATAGAAAGCGCCTTCAAATTTAAAGGTGTGGTTTAGGGCACGGGAATGAAGACGCGAGAAAGAAGCTAGTTTTTAGGATTATACACAAAGGGTAAAAACGGGATCCTATTACTAAGACTCCGCGGTCCGTTTATGTGTCTGTCACCAGGCTGTATCTCATGAACCGTGATAGCTAGACAGTTGAAATTTGCACAGATGATGTATTTCTGTTGCCGCTATAACAACAAATACTATAAACAGAATAAAATAAATATTCAAGTAGGTTTTTTTTGCCGTTTTTTACGATAATGGTACGGAACCCATCGTGCGCGAGTCCGACTCGCACTTGGCTGGTTTTTATTAAAAGAAACAGACGCTTGGCACAATAAAATGTGTTGTGTGATAAATAGAATGAATGACTCATTCGTAAGCTTTGCCAGTCATGTTAAGACACATTTTTTTTTTTCGTAACTAATCTTAAGTTTTTGTTTATGCATTGTGAATAAATTGTTTTTCTTCAACAGATAATCGACCTCTGCCTTAAAATGATTACCTACGATCCTAATTATAACTATGAAGATGAGGAGGAAGAAGGAGGCGGTGAAGATGAAGAGATGGAAGACGAGTCCTTCGCTCCTGACGCTGAACCGGAGTCAGATTCTGAAGAGTATTCTGATGATGATGACATGTCTTGGAAGGTAAGAAAGAAGAAAAAATATTTGCCTCAAAACAACCTACAGATATTCATTTTGTTTAAACTACACCCTTAACGATAGTATTAGCACTACTTCAATTATGTTAGTAAAAACCAAAAGAAAAACAAAACAAATGGGAGTAAGTAGTACGTTTGACATATAAACAAAAGCAGCTGCGTGTCGCGTGTAGGTATGTCATACTGAGTTATAAAACTGAAGCCCTAGCATGAGTTTCTGCGTAATTGTATCGACAACGTTTTCGTATCGCCTCCGATACGAAAACGTTCCTCCAATTTTTGTATGAATAATATACTGAGGTAT
This sequence comes from Orthosia gothica, assembly GCA_949775005.1. Taxonomy (NCBI): domain Eukaryota; kingdom Metazoa; phylum Arthropoda; class Insecta; order Lepidoptera; family Noctuidae; genus Orthosia; species Orthosia gothica. Next base: position 659,999 of record OX459057.1, read on the forward strand.
GACAAAAGAGTTTTGCTAAGAACGCAACGCAATGAAACGTCAAGTGACTCGACACATCATAACCAGTGGCGGCTGGTGGATCATAGAAGTAGTGGTGGGTGCACTTTACCAGCTCACTAAGTATTCGAATTCGAAGTTGTACTAAAACAAAATTTTGTCTATACTTACTAGGTATTTTTACATTTTGTAAATTTTTCATTTTTCCGCAGCGGTATGTTCGGATTATTCCGAACCTGACCCGAAATCCTAACCCGTTCGCGGGTTAGGTTACGAAAAAAATAATAATATTTGTTCCGAACGTAACCTTCTTCCTAACCTGACCCGATGTATCGTTCCTATTAAAACCCGAATTGCGATATAGAAGGTTCACCCCCCTCTTTCTCAGAATAAAAGGTACCTAAAGGTGGAGGAAAGATTTGTATTTTTGTATATACTTATATACTAATATTATAAAGAGTTCACTCCTTTATTCATTTAATATTATTTTTTACAAGGTTTAAGTCCGAATCACATTTGAGAGCATTAAAACTGTCATTAAATTGCAGTTTCGTCCATTTTTTTTAATCCTATTGTGCCACCCTTCAAGACAGTTTGTTGTCCTGTGTCGTTCCTTGCTTACACACCAGATGTCAATAAACTTCTCATCTTTTAACCACTGCTTAAACATATAATGCCAGAATGTAATTCCAACCATCATTTATGAAATTTCGGGGTAGAAGAAGAGCAAAGCAGTGCACAGAGCTACGGTTCGGTATTGGAGCTTAGTTTTGTCTAATTTTAATTAATTTGCTCGTTTCTTCACAGCTTTTACCATAAGGAACTGACAGCTCTTAATCTCAACTTCAAAAAAAATAATATAGCATACTATAATGTGTGTATATTCACAATGGCTTTTTAAAAATCCTATTAAAACGTGATATATGGACTGATAACGTATTGTAAATATTAAACTCTGATTTGACAAATAGGTACATTTTATTCTGAGTAAGAGGAGAGGGAAACCTACCATATCGCATTTCGGGCTATGATAGGAACGATACATTGGGTCAGGTTAGAAAGAGGGTTACGTTCGGAACAAATATTATAATATTTTTCAAGTTCCTAACCTAACCCGCGACCGGGTTAAGATTTCGGGTCAGGTTCGGAATAATCCGAATGTTCGATCACCTTTTTGTTAAAATCTGGTATTGATTGAATATTTTTTTTTAATGGTGAGCACAGAAAGTGCATTTAACCTGTCCTGGGACATGGTGTTTCTGATAAACGTTTGAATTCACTTTAGTGTCAAAATCTCACAACTCAGTGAGTATATTAAAAAATAAATTTTCTATAGAACTATCTCTGTCTCACGCGTCAGGCGTTTTCGCTCGTATCTCGTAAAGTTGTATGAGAATTCGGCGTGCGCTTTAGTCTACCGCACGGGGAATATATTTTGTTACAGCAAAATACGTCTTATTACTTTTGCAAAGACCTTAAATTGGTTCGTCATAATTTCGTTAATATTGAATAGACCGTTAATCAGATATTATCAAAAATTATTTTTTCTAAACCTATTAAAATCTGGCAGTTCAGCGCACGAGTGAACTTAAAGTACAGCCGCCTCTGATCATAACTCATAATATTCGTGCCCATGCATTGTACGTAGACCACAAGGTTTGGATGTTATTGACCTAATTTTCACAGGCTGTCAATTCTTGTTAGTAAATGCTGACGCTCAGTCATGTGCTTGGTCAGTTCTAGAGATGACTTTATATAAAAAGTTTTGTCAATGTCCGCCGTGGCGGCTCGGTGCTCTGTGCCTAAGAATATCAACAACAAAGGAAACAACATTAACAACAGATCCTCATTAAAATCTGAATTAACTTGTGTTTTGTTCTCAGGTGAGGCGTGCGGCAGCCAAGTGCTTGGAGTCAGTTATCGCAACACGTCATGAACTTCTCGGTGAAATGTACCTGACCGTATCACCCGCTTTGATTGCTAGATTCAAAGGTACAGTTCATTTTCTGTTTTTATAATCTGCCAGCGGCATCGCCCGCTTTTAAAGTGTTTTCTTATCCCAAGGGAACATTATACCGGAATGAAAAGTAGCCTATGTGCTATTCCAGACTATAATCTATCTCTATGCCAAATTCCATCCAGATCTGTTCATAGTGTGATTGAGTAACAAACATACACACATCCCTAACGAAGCGGGATATTTACTGTTTGTTGCGAGTTTATCCGTGATCATGGTGCTTGCAACAGCACCGAAATAACGGAAACTCGCAACAAACAGAAAAAATGGTAAATAGCCCGCTTCAAATGTTATTGTTAGTGACCATGGCAGTTTAAAAACTTATATACACACATCCATCCAAACTTTCGCATTTATAATATTAGTTAGATAAATAATTTACTTTTTCCTATGCATTTCCCAGGATAAAAGGAAGCCTGACAGTTAGCAATAGTGTACCTTCCTGTTCCAGTTGACCGATTTTCATATTTGAATCAGAACTTTCAGAGATGATCTTTGACTAACATATAAAAAAAAACTTTAAAAGTTTCCTTAAATTCTGAACTTATAATGAATCCTAGCCTTTTCGGAACTATGTTGGGATCGGCTTCCAGTTTAACCGGATTCAGCTACCAGTACCAGGATTTTGCATGCGCGAGAGCATGAGCGACTGCCTGATCTGACTGCCACAACCCAGTAACTGGTTACTATACCCCTTGGCAAGACTGGTGTCAGACCTCGGGCATCTTGACTACCCATAACGATTGTCTCAAAGATGTTCAAATACCGTTAACCAACGGCTTAACGTGCTTTCCGACGTACGGTGGCAACCAACCATGTAAAGATGGTCACCCATCCAAGGACCGACCTCGGCATGGGTTCCTTAACCTTGAAGATAGACGGCTGTTATTATTTAGCCACGAGCTCTGAACATATGGCTCTAAAGACATGTTTGTTTGTATGTGCAGAACGCGAAGAAAACGTAAAGTGTGATATTCTGAGCGCTTACACCGCGCTATTGAGGGCTACCCGGCCACCACCGGCTTTACAGTTGGCCATCGTGCCCTCCGACAACTCGCCACAAGCATTGCTTTTGCAAAGGGTAAGTTGAATGTTAACTTGCTTTCATCTCACTCTATCCCATCAGAGATTGCAAAGTCTGTGGATGGGATAGTAACATGTATAGTGCATCTACATTCTTACGTGTTTACATAAAAACATTGAGAGTTCCATAGGACATGTGGGTTTTCCCCTAGATTACCTATGTTCCCCTGTAGGGGAAAACCAACATATCCTATGGAACACTGCCATATTGCAGCTTTCTCAGTGAAATGACATGGGACTAAAACTGCGGCTAGCTACTATAGGAGAGTGATCTTTGTCCCCATGTTGACAAATAGCTAAATGCAACTGAAAAAAAACTGCTCGACACCTCCTCCATATGAAGTACGCTGCCACCAAAACGGCTACACCCAGCAGGCAGTAACAAATAGTGTACTGGTGAATGTCATGCGTAGACAGAGTGTAATCTGGTGAGTTAGTATTGGCAGATTTCAGTTGTTTGTTTATAGTTTTATGTTGTAATTGGATAGTTTGCTCGGTTCTTTTCAATACGTTATATTCAGCTTCGATGATAGAAGTCTGATTTCTTAACAAGTTATCAAGATGATGCTCGTTTTGATTTACAAGCTGTATATCTTTCTTGTACTGTTCTGCGAATCGTTCAACTAATACTCCGAACAGGCTATTGGCCACGTAACCGATACCGTTAATGAGACCGCGACGCTGTCTGGCGCGCGCGTCAAAGTGCTGATTAATCATAAGTTGATTATAGTGCTGTATTTCTTTGTAGTCGTGATTTAATTGAAGCGTTATCATATTACATTGGCTAGTATCGTTTAGGGATGCGCAGAGTCTTTGTAAATAAACAAAAAACTTTGTGGCTGCTGTATTCCCTTCCCAGTAAGGGCTCATGTCATAGTAAACAATAAGATTCCATTTATCTCGAATAACTTGCATATTGCCCACTGTTTCGAAATACAGTGAATTGTTGTTTGGCAACGCTGATATGTTAAAAGCTGCGCGAGATGATGTTATCAATGACATAAAAAAGATTAACGATACTACCACTGATACGAACTTAGATTTGATTTTATTGCTTGTTTTCTGCTCGTCAGGTTCCTTTATGCTGATGTTGATTTCTTGATTAACCTTTCTATCGTCTTTCATTTTGCTTGAAGCAGGCGATATCGGCAAGGTTGAGAGTTTCACAACCGGCCTTTTAAGTATTCCGCTTTTTGTTTTTAATGTTACTACTCGTACTAATCCATCTTGACCAGGGTGAGTTTCTACTACTCTTCCCATCATCCATTTTCCAGGTGGCAAATTGTCATCCTGGATGGTCACTAAATCATTGATGTTGATATTTTGCTCAGTGCTTCGCCATTTGCTTCTTACAGATAGCTGTGTTAGGTATTCCGATTTCCATTTCTTCCATATGTCATTTACTATATTAGCTGATAAATGCCATCTAGTTCGAGCATCTGTTTCCGTTTCAATTATGACAGTTCCAGATCTCCCGGTCAAGAAATGCGCTGGAGTAAGTACGTTTAAATCTTCGATATCTTCAGACAAGGCACACAAAGGTCTGGTGTTCAGACAAGCCTCTATCTGTGCTAATATTGTGCTGAACTCTTCGAAAGTCAATTTCTGCTCTCCAATTACTCGCTTGAGGTGATATTTTAAGCTTCTAATGGCTCTCTCCCATAGACCTCCCGCACTTGGCCAAGATGGCGCGTTAAAGTGCCATTCTATATTTAAATCTGTTAGCTCTGCGAAAAAGTTACGATCATATACGTTTTCGAAATCGTGATAGCTTTCCTGTAGCATTCTATTTGCACCTACAAAATTCGTCCCGTTATCGCTATAAAGATGGCGTGGCGCCCCTCTTCTGGCGGCCATCCGTCGTAATGCTGCTAAAAACCCAGTACTGCTTAGGTCGGATACAAGCTCTAAATGTACAGCTTTAGTCGCTAGACAAATAAACAACGCAATATATCCCTTTGTGGTCTTAATTCCGCGCCCCTTGTTGCTTTTTATCTCTACGAAACCTGTATAATCCACTCCGGTGTGATAGAATGGCGGGGCGGGGTTGCTTCTGGCTTCTGGTAATTCTCCCATCAATTGATGCTGCAGTTTAGGCTCATGTTTTCTACAGGTGACGCAGTTTCGCACTTCTTTCTTTACAGCTTTGTTTCCAGCGATTATCCAGTATCTCTGCCTAAGATTAAATAAAGTTAATCGCGGTCCACCATGAAAGGTGAGCTGATGAGCTTGCTGAATTATCAGAGTAGTGAGCCGACTGCTGTAAGGTAATATGGCTGGATGCTTCATTTCCATGCTCATGTTTGCTTTGGTTAAACGGCCTCCTACTCGTAAAATACCCTCGTTGTCAAGGAAAGGATTTAATTTTAGTAGATTACTTCTGCTACTCAATTTATTATTTTTTTGTAATGTCATGATTTCCTCTGCAAACTCAGTTCGTTGTACATATTTTATAATGAGTAACTTTGCTTTCCGTAATTCATGCAAGGTCAGAAACTCGGGCAAACCGCTATGTTTACCTAACGTGACTGGATTCTGCTTAAATTGTATCGTTTTGATGGCTCGTAAAAGCCATGCTACTATTTTAGTTATTTTATTAAGTGAACTGAATTTAAGTAACAATTGTAATATGATGCTTTTCTTGCTATCTATTTGAGCGGCATTCACCTTGCTTGATGTTGTTTTTGCCTTTATTTCTTGATCCGTGGTATAAATGCTTTGCTTTGCTTCTAATTTTTCATCAAACGTTCTCAATGACTGCGGTCCATGCCACCACAGGGTTTGATTTTTCAGTTGTGAGGCTGAAATGCCTCTACTGGCTGCATCTGCTGGATTATCCTCCGACTTTACATATCGCCAGCAGCTTGGTTTCATTGTTGCTGCGATAACTTTAGTCCTGTTCGCAACGAAAGGTTTCCATCGGCTGTAATCGCCTTGTAGCCACCCTAAGACCACCATGGAATCCGTCCACCCATATATCCGAGTGTCCATTTCGCTATAACAGCTAATAACTTTATTCATTAACTTGGCTAGTAAATATGCTCCACTTAATTCTAATCTTGGTAACGATACGCTTTTAGAGACGGGTACTAGTCTAGTCTTAGCAACTACTAGTACCACAGATGTCTCATCATTTTTCTGTAATCGCGCGTAAATAACTGCCGCGTAGGCTTTAGTAGATGCGTCACAATAACCGTGCAGTTCTATGACGTGATGAGATTGATACCCGATCCAACGTGGTATTTTGCATTGATTCAAATATTCCATGTCTATTTTTATGGTTTCCCATTCGTATTTGATGTTTACAGGAACTTCTTCATCCCAATGCATTTTATTTAACCACAGCTTTTGGAATATCAGCTTTAATTTTGTTGTAAGTGGGGACAACCACCCCAACGGGTCGAATACTTTTGATATCTCCGACAAAAGTAATCGTTTAGTAATTTTGGCGTTAGGATTAGCTATGCTGTATTTGAAAGTAAACATGTCATCACAAGAGTTCCAACGAAGGCCTAATGTTTTTGACGTACTTTCTGATTTGAAGTTAAAAATTATTTCGCCATTGCTGCTGCTCTGCTCTATATTTTCAAGAAGTTCCGGATGATTTGCGGACCATTTTCTCAGTGTAAAACCGCCTGATTTTAATAATCTGTTGAGATCTTCGATGAGCTGCTTTCCTCTTTCGATAGAGTGAGAACCATGGACCAGATCATCCATATAAAAAGATTCTTCTAGAATCTTTGCTGCTTCCGGAAATGCACTTCGTGCATCCGATGCTAAACGTTTTAAAGTCATCATCGCTAGGAATGGTGCTGATTTTGTACCGTATGTGACGGTAGTAAGCTTGTACGTTTGTAGTGGTTGATCTGGCGCATACCTCCAGATAACTTGCTGATATTGCTGATCTGCTTCGTCCACCATTATCTGCCTGTACATTTTCTCGATATCTGATGTGTAAGCATAACGATATTGCCGCCACTTCAGTATCAGTTCCTGTAGATCCTGTTGTAAATTAGGGCCCTTATACATCAGGTCATTCACGCTGTATCCGCTTGACGTTCTTGCTGATGCGTTAAATACCACCCGTAGCTTTGTAGTAGCTGATTCTGCTCGTTGGACGGAATGGTGCGGCAAGTAACACGATAGCGCTTGTTTGGTTTTATTGCTGTAACTAGGCACCATATGTCCTAAGGCTATGTACTCACTAATGAATGTTTTATATTGTTCTGCTAGAACAGGTTGTTTGCTAAATTTACGTTCCAGATTTTGGAACTGTGCTATTGCCATATCTTTAGATGAACCTAGTTTTTCATTGATGTCTGCTTTTAGTGGCAATTTTACTACATACCGGCCGTCTTCTTGACGTTTTGTAGTTGATGAATAAAAATCGACACATTCTTGATCTTCCAATGATAGGTTTGATTTCTCGCTTATATCCTCGATGTCCCAAAACTGCTGAATATCGTGGATATTATTCATGATGACGTTGCACTGTAGTGATGCTATTTGGCCACCACCATATATGATCCACCCAAGCTGTGTTTCTTGCAACACTGGCTGTGATACATTCTGTCCTTTGATCAATCCTCCCATTAGTATCAAGCCATTGACTTGGGCGCTTAATAATAAGTCCACTGGACGGCTAATGTTAAAATATGGATCTGCTAATTTAAGATTTTCTATGTAGGACCACTTCGATGTGTCAAACGATTTATATGGAATATCCTTAAGTACGTTGTTCATGACTAGTACATCGGTTGTGAACGAAAAGTTGTTGTACGTTGAGAAGCAGCTTAGTGTGACCATACCCTTACAATTATGTTCGACTTCACCTACTCCGCATATCAATCCATTGAATTTAGATCTACGTAATCCTAATTTCTTTGCTGTACTTTCTTTTATTATCGACACTTGTGATCCAGGATCAATGAGAGCCCTTAAAATGTGACACGATCCATCTATCGTCGCGACCTTTATCAAGGCTGTAGCTAACAATACTTCATTCGTCCCTGGATCATTCTGAGACACATGCGCAGTCACTGCAACATTGCCTTTTGGATTTGGTTCAGTTGTTGTTGTTGCTACGTTGCTTGAATGCAATATATTTTTTGAGCAAGCGTCATGTAAAACGGAGTGGTGATTTCCGTCACATTTGCGACATCGCTTAACGGAAATGCATTGCTGGCCATTATGATCAAATAAACAATTTCGACATAATTTCAATCTTTCAACTGTTTTAAATTTTGCTTCATTAGGCAATTGCAAAAACTTTACGCAATTAAACATGGCATGTTGGTGACCGCAAAATTGACATTTTGTGGTAGACACGTGTAAGGAATTTGAATATGGCTGTGGCTTATTGTATTTATTGGCAAAGTTCGGGTTATGTCGTCTTGCCCTTTGGTTTTCAGGAGCATCGCTATTAGTATGATGAGTTGGTTTCGGTGTTGCTTGATCGAGCTTCCTGCGAGAAGTTTCCAGGCTCGTAAACTTGCTTTCTAAGTAGTCCAAGAATTCCTGCAGTACCGGCAGCTCTCTGGAATTTTTAAGGGAGTCTATGTAGTCTCCGTACGTTTCGCTATCCAGCTTCTGCGCTAATAAATGCACAAGAAGCGGATCCCAAGTGCTGATATCAATTCCTAAGTTCCGTATGGCATGCAAGCTTTCTAGTGCTACATCATGCAGTTTCTTAATATGACCTAGCGTTTGATGCTGCGTACTTGGTAGGCCTAGTAAAGTATTTATAACATACGTAAATATAAGCTTTTTATTGTTATACCGATTGTTTAAGATTTCCCAACAGGTATGATAGTTATTGGAACTTATAGGTAGATGCTGAATAAGTTTTTCTGCTTCGCCCCTGACCTTCCCTTTTAGAAATTGCATTTTTTGCGCTTGCGACAAGGTAGGGTTGTTATGAATAGCTTCGCTAAAGAGGTCCTTAAATGACGTCCAATGTTGGTAGCTACCTGAAAATACTGGTATATCCATTTTTGGTGTGGAATGCTCTCTATGCGATACGCTCCATAGCTTTTTATTGATCATTTTCTTTAACAGAATATTTATGATCGCTCATGCTGAGTATACACTTCTTCGTAATCCTCTTCCTCTCCACCTGTCTCGCTATCTATCTCCCAATGGAGGGAATCAATCTGCGACCAGCGCGCTTGAAGTGTTCTCAAGGCGTCCTCCATCTCCCATTTTTCGGACATGGAGTCTAGGTCGATAAGCCCTGCTGATCTCTTGAATGCTTTGAAATTAGCTGTTTGCTTACGCAGCATGTCATCTAATTTGCTGGTAGAGCCTTTTGACTCCATTGTACGTAAAATGCTGGCTTTTGCTGGCTGCTTATAACCCGTTGGTCCTGCTGCTGCTAGTTCGGCTTCCTCTTGTTGCTCCTGTATTGGTTGAGTACCCCTAACGGATTTCATAGGCGTTTGCTTGCTTGACAACTGTTGGCGTTGTTCATTGATGAAAGACTTGGCTGCTGTATAAAGCTTGCTAACTTGTTCATGCTCGGAATTTATAAAATAAGAGTGATCTTTGTCCCCATGTTGACAAATAGCTAAATGATTGTTCTGAAAATCTGACCAATACCTCTCTAACAACTCTAGTCGCCTTTTAAAATAGTCGTCCGATTTCCTATCGGCGCTATCCTTTTTTATATTTATCAGTATTTTCTTGATTGACTCGCTAAGTTCAAGTTGCTGGTAGTAAAGCTCCTCCATTATGCTGCTAGTTTGTTTATGATGATAAAAAGGAAAGATCTTACTTGTTCGAAACTGGCTTTCGACTGCCGCTGGTTTGTTGTTGCACTCCAAACGCTGCTGCTCTGATGTAGCTGGGCTCGGACGCCCTGCTGCTGTAGATACCGATGTGCTGCGTTCTGCTCAAGATGCTGATTGCCCTGTCTTAGAGGCGCTGATGTCCCGCTGCTTGGTATGCTTGGGGACGGTGCTCTGCTACTAATTTTGCAACGCTACCCTGTGCTGCTAGGGTTTTGCTACAAATGCTTTGCTAAATTACTGCGGTTACAAAAGTAGACCACAGTTCATACGTATCACTGCAATCCAATATGCTGATTTCTGGACGAGTTCACTCACAAGTTACTTAATACACGTTACTCCCCAAAGAAAAACGAATACTAACACTCGCGAGGTCCCGCCCGATAGCTCGAAGGACCAATGTGAAAGTTAGGAAGATGGCTAAATGATACTACTGCATATAAAGTCAACAATTAATATATTATTCGGACCAAAGGTTTAGTAATACAAAGGAGCGAGGGAGCACACGCGATGACCGCTAATCGAGTACTAAATGCTCTACTAATATCAAATAGTGAAATGAGGTAAAATGCACGAATAAGCATTAGTGCATTATTATTACTGTATGGTTTCACCGTACAGGTGCACCATGTTATTTTTATGTTATCTTTAAAACCATACTTTCCAGCCCTTCCTTGGCCCGGCGATCCAATGGTTCGTGTCTGAACTTGGCTGACGCCTGTGCACTTGAGGAGGACGTCGCGACCGTTCCACCTACGCCTCCTTGCATGCCCTGCACACTTGGGTCTTGTCCAATTTTTGCCGCCAGAACGCGGTGCTACGCCTCCCAGGCAGGGCACTGCTCGAGACTGTGCAGGGTCGTGCCTTGGTTGCAACCGCACTCGTGATACACGGGGTTCGCCTCCCGTCTTGCGACTGTGTACAAGTATTTGGCAAAACAGCCATGCCCTGATAATACCTGCACTAAACGGAAGGACAAGGTTCCGTGTCGCCTCCGTATCCATTCCTCTAGGATTGGCTAAATAACCCTAAAGGTGAACGCGCACCTGTCCGCGCCGCACTCGCCGCACGCGCCGCAGTCATCGCATTTTCTCTTGGCCACGCACTATCCGCGCCGAACGCGCCGCACGCGTTGTATCCACTTCTGTACATCTTGAACTATATTATCATACGGATACGGATTATGTTTCCGCGCTGCCCGCATCGCCCGCCGAATCTGATGACGTCATCCGCACGCGCTGTTGGAATCCGTATACCTACAGCATTTCGCTGAAATGCGGCTCGTGCGGCGCGGATAGGTGCGCGAGGCTGCATACGATTTCATATAAAGATTTATAAAATGCGATGACTGCTGCGCGTGCGGCGAGTGCGGCGCGGGTAGGTGCGCGTTCACCTTACAGTCCGGTGACCGGCGCTGGGAGTGTCCAGCCTCTGCGCCCATTGCCTCATAATGGCAGCCCACGGGGGTGTTCCTAAGGGCCCCCATGTTTCTGTCCCCCCCAGGTGTCGGGCGTGGTGCGCGGCGCGCTGCGCGTGATCCGCGGGCGCAGCGTGCGCGCGCGCGGCGCTGCGCTGGCGCTGCTGCGCGAGCTGCTGGCGGCGGCGCCGGGCTGCCTCGCCGAGCACGCCGCCCGCGTCATCCGCGCGCTCACGCCCGCGCTCACGTGAGTACTACTGAGCATTCGACGGCCAACCTACTACTATAGGTCTACCGGGATCTCATGGCAAATGTGGAAATAAAAAATTGTTGTGTGCAATACTGGGGAAATTGGATTAAACGGTCTTGATACTGTTTAATTTGTATTTATGTCTTTAGTATTAATGAACATAAGGTACCTATATTATAATAGTCACAGCGGATCTTTGTGTCTTTGAACTTGGTCCTGCCAACCATGGCGTTAGAAACAGTTTGTCATCGAGTATACTGCATAGAGTAAGCGAGATAGGACGATGTGACATACATAAGCGAGTAAAAGAGACAGTTATACAATGCTATCTTCACCATCAACATTGACACAAAAATAGCTACTGCGCGGGGTCTTGCAACCAATTCAGAGATACAAAGATCCACTATGAGTATTATAGGTATGTGTAGTTGAGACACAAAACTACACCAATAATATATCACAATATCCACTAGGAATCAATATGCAAATAATATTAACAGCCACTGAACTTCACTCGACAAAATCCCGCCAAAAACTATATATACACCCGTCTATATACACGTCCCACTGCAGGGCGCAGATTATTACTTAATATTTTTCTTACATCAAAGATTCTCAATCTCCGTTAAAATCAATATCTTGTCAAAGAATTAGTAACAGTTACATTACTGTTGCCATTTCCTTCCGGCCATCATTCGATGTTCCCTGAACTACGATTTACCATATAATAGTAATGGAAAGAAATAAAAATTAAGTAAGAAAAATATAAAATAAACTAAAAGTATCAAAACAAGTCAGTCCAACTTACCGGTTCACTCTACGACGCACTTTAAAATCAAAGATTTGAGTTTGATTTACGCCTTCTTCTTCCCTTATTTTACGATATACATTGAAAACAATATGTCTCGCTTGAGATCGAAGTAAGTTTTCCAACATTATCACAAAAATAACAAATTTTCAAGATAATATCAAAAAAATTCAGCAGCGGTTGCCACATCAAGTACTTTGATTTGACAGGTGACAATTGACATTGCCATATGAAAATCACAATATAAAAAAAAAAAATGCCATGAGATTCTGGTAGACCTATAGCTCAAAATAACTGTGCATGTCGACCCACTCCCGGCTACCTGACCTGCGCGACGTCTCGCGTTCGCCAATAGCGAGAGTCGAACTTCAGAGTGCCTTGACAGCGCCAAGTGCACAGTTATTTTGACCGGCTAGTAAGTGATATATAACACCGATATCTAGTAAAGTACCGTTTTCGTAAAATACCTCTGCGGGTAAAAATTGAAATGGAAGTTGTAGCCATTAAGACACCATTCAGACACCATTCAGACCACAGAACAGAAAAAACGCCTTCTACAGTAGAAGTCGCAAGTAGTCGGGGCCCGCGTACCCCGAGTTTTAAATTTGCAAAACTATATTTTATTAAACAAGACAAGTAAAAGTTGATTTTATATTGTTAAAGGACATGGACAGATTTTGTATGGCATCGGCATAGTTATCGAATTTAATTTACAACAATGGTTCTTGCTGTTTTATATTCGTGAATATGAGCACATTCAATTTCTATAAATAAAAAACTTCAAGAACTCGTCACAACAACAGACTAGACGAAAACAGTTTCATTAAACCTATTATTCAGATTGTTGCAATAAGTGTACAGATAATGATCTCGCTATTCAAAAAACGCCAGGCGCTTTAACTTAGCAAACAGTTGTGAGAATACAGTTATCTGATATGGTTTTAGCATTCTATATTTATTATATTCTTTATTGTGTACCACAAAAATGTATATAAAGGACAAACAATCATAAAAGCAAGTGTACAATGGGCGGTCTTATCGCTCAGGGCAATCTCATTACTAGTAATTTAAACAAAGTAATGGACTCCTAAGCGGTATAATGATTAGCATGTTATAAACTGAGTCTGGTTGAGCCTCAAAAATGTGGCATTAATAACAAAAAATAGCTAACTATTTTATTTATTTTATGTATACTTCTAAAGGTGCTTTAAATATATTTTTTCGCTGTAAAAAGTGAACGTTGCTTTTGAAGTTTTTGAAGACATAGACAAAAACATCAAGTCTGACACATCGGCTGTCAAACACGTCGCATTCCGTTTTAAGTATTTTATTTTGTGTGAAATAAAAATATAACTAAATAAAAAACGAAAAAAAAACATTTTATTAAATGCAACCAATACCAATAGAGACAGTTTCGTGTGAATAAAATGTTCTTAATAAGAGAACTTGTCGTACAATTCACGTCTAATAACTTACGTGCGTGGTGAGGAACGTCCAATAATATATTGTTTATCTTTCTCTATGGTCTATTATGGCGGAAAGTGACACACGGTACTTTGATTCGTCTTGCATTACTTTTTATTTTGAAATAAAAACGTCAAGTTCATTTTTCTTTTTTTTTATACAATATTATTTATTATGTATTTGTAAATAGAATGTACTTTCTATCCATGTCCTTTAAGGTCTACTTTCTTTTAAACTCAAACATATTGTTCTCGAAGATTCCAACTATGCACATGTCACAGACAGCTACTCGAGATTGCCGTTATCGATAATTAGTTATCGATATTTTAAACTTACAATGTTTTCTTTGTTTTATTATTTAGCGGAAAAAAATGAAACCAGTGTGTGATTTTTTTTGTTGATTCAAACACATTTCCATATTCAAACCATTTTTTTATAATTCTGCCTTAATTAAGTTTGAAATAAATAAAACATTCGTTTTATTTCAAATTGAGAAAACGGTTAGTCGAAAAAGTGTAATTGTCAAACCATCAAGCGACATGATAAAAAATCAAGTGCCTCAAGTTGTCATTCGAAATATGGAAAACTATTTAAAAAGAAAAATAATGCCCAAAATATTAAGAAAGTTTATCGGCGAAAAATTGTTCGAAGATAAATAAGTTCATTAAATTTAATAATTTCCCACAACAAACCATGTAACTGAATTGATAAAAGCTATTACAGAACGCTTAATTAATGTGCGGATACACCAACTACTTAAAATTAATATTTTACAAACAAAAAGGCAATAATAATCTGTGTATTTTGTCTAAATTAGCTTTTTTTTACTTAGGTAATTAATAAATTCATTGTTTATTATCAAAAGAGGACATAAGTCTGAGTTTCTACATTTTTTTATGAATGTGTAGACGCGATTTCGCAGTATTCGATCGTGATAGAAAAGACAATAGCCTTCAAAATCTACAAAGTGTAATATTTAGTTCCGACAAAGTGAAAAATAAAAACAGATTAACATATACCCCTTTTATCTGAAGTCAGTTAAAAAGTGTTTTATGTGTTAGTCAGACTTCTATTATTTTCCATATATATATCAAAATTTCATCTAAGTACGTTTAGTCAATCTAAAAATAGTACGAGTGTAGCCATCATTTACATATCACACATGATTTCAAACATAATCATATTTATCGAATCTAGCTGTTGATTGTATTTTGTTCGAAAGTAAAACGGAATGTCGATAAATAAGTCAACGACAGTGGTACATCCCTAGAGGAGGACGAATTGTAATCACCTCATTACGCTAATATAAATCTTATAAGTAACGAAATACAGCTTTAAATTGAATGCATTTATTATAGTGACATCTAGCGGCGGGTAGCATAACTTGCTCATTAAACTATTCCGTGTGCGCTTTGAACAGAAAAAGTAATAAATACCTAAAAAGAGTAGACAATAAACAACTCTATTATCATAAAATTGTGGTTCATTTTCAAACAAGCGACGATTGATATATTTCCTACTTCTAAACTACCAATCACACCACAGGTTTCTTAGTGTTACGAACTAAAATTAATCTTTAAATGTGTGAGTTTGGGTACGCTGGTTCCAATACTAATGAAGCGCTAAGCGACTTCTACTGTTTTTCTCTGTTTCGTGATTCAGACAATTATTGAATATGACAAACTATGTTATTTTTGAAGCAAAGTCGGGTTAGAAACACGATTTTCTGCTGCTACTGCGAAAGTATTAGCTGAATGAAATGGCTTTCGATTGCAGGAGGGAGGCCAATGTCCGGCAATGAATAATTCTAATTCAATTCAATTCAATTTATTTCGGACCATGATCCATAATTTGTTTGTAATAATAATACACTTACGACTATGTTAGTAAATTTAGATAATTTAATAATCTCATCCTAATTACAATAAAAATCCATAAACACAAGATAAACACATAAAAATAA
Organism: Orthosia gothica; assembly: GCA_949775005.1. Classification (NCBI taxonomy): domain Eukaryota; kingdom Metazoa; phylum Arthropoda; class Insecta; order Lepidoptera; family Noctuidae; genus Orthosia; species Orthosia gothica. The sequence goes on from OX459057.1 coordinate 675,783, forward strand.
ATAATTGACAAATAAATTAACAAATAATCCAATTAGTTCATATACCTATTTCCCGTTGCAATGGAGCCGCCGCTGTGCAAGCGGGTCCAGTGCCCCAGGAAAGGGCAGTCCGGTTTATCCGCAATAATCTTCAGGACACTGTTTACGCTCCCCCACATCCTGTGCATCAGGGATGCTGTCCTCTTCCGCATTATCGCCTAAAAACTATCAGTTTTTGCTGCTGCAAACATCCCTGATGCACTACAGAAACGTGGGAGCCCCAACAGTATCCTGAAAGCGTTATTATACTGGATATGGAGAACGTTGTAAGCCTTCTGCGTATGTCTAACCCACAGGCTGCACGTGTAGAAGGTCTGGCAAAACGCCTTGAAAAGTGTAATTTTCACTTCCCTCGTACATCGCGCAAACCTGCGGGCCAGGATATTGCATCGGACTGACAACGCCCTCCGCTCCCTCTCAATGTCATCGTCATCGTGCAGATCCTCATTTAAGATGTGACCTAAATATTTAAATTTTGCCACCCTCTTTAGTGGTACACCATAAAGGCACACCGGAGGTACTACCCGAGGCTTCTTGGTACCTACCCGGAACACCATAACCTCACTCTTCCCCACATTGTACAAGAGGCCATGTGATTCGGCGTATCCTTCACACACCTCAAGCAACCGTCTGAGTCCGTCAATTGAAGGGCTCAGCAGTACCATGTCATCGGCGTAACTTATGCTATTGATCATCTGCCCATCGATGGAGCATCCGACACCTGTACCGCTGAGCTCCTCAATCAACTGATCGACGTATAGGCTGAAGAGCGCCGGGGACGTCAAACCTCCCTGTCTGACCCCACAATCCAGACCATAAGTCCCGGACAATACACCCGACCATCTGACCTGGTTAATTTGATTGTCATACCAATACTGCAAAAGGTCAACTAGCTCATCAGGTAGACCCTGTTCGCGTAACTTTGACCACAGGATGTCATAATTAACCAGGTCAAATGCCTTGGATAGATCCAAGAAGGCAGCGTACACCGGTGTGCTTCTGTCAGTGTAGTACCTGACGGTGTGCTTGAGCGCCAGAATAGCAGTCTCCGTGGAAAGCCCAGCCCTAAAACCAAACTGGGCATCCTGTAGACTGAGCTGCTCAGTTACTCTCCGCTCAATCACACCATCCAGCACCTTTGAGTTATAGTCGCCAGGGATATTGGCCTGTAGTTATGTCTGTCCGAGACATCCCCGGCTTTATCCTTGACTATGGGTACAACTATTGTCCTCATCAGTTCAGTGGGAAGATAAGAATGCCTGATACTGAAGTTAAATAACATTGACAAGACCCTAGGAAGATGCGGACCAGCACACTGAAAATGTTCTATGCTGAGGCCATCGTGACCCGGTGACTTGCCCCTGGTCATAGACTTTATAACTTTGCTGATTTCCTTTGAGGAAATGCTAATTGGTACCTCAGAGACTTGTCTTTTGGGGTCACGATCCCTCGCCTTCGATGGAAGTCGCGAGGCTACCCGGAAGTGCCTCATGAACATGTCCGCAACCTCCTCCGCTCCCGCCTTGCCATCAACGCTCACCGGAACAACAGGTTTCGGGCTTAAACGCTGGGTGGATTTCCAAAACTTCTGGAATCGCTTGCTTTGATGTTCCGCAGCCAAAATGTTCATCCTAACCTGTTCTTCATTCTCCTGACAGAACTGCAAAGCTCGTTTAAAAGCCTTTCGCGCTTCCCTCATTTCTAAGAAAAGCTGCCCAGAATGTAGTTTTCCACTCCAAACCCAGTTGAGAAAGGCCCTCCTGGCACTTCCGTGAGCGTCCCTGACATACCTGTTCCACCCAACGACTGTACGCCGACCTCCCCTATTTCCCACTAAGCCAGAACTGCCTTCTGCCGCTTGCCGAAGCGCTGCTACAATATTGTTATACATGCTGTCTATTACTATTCTATGGTCCTTATTTTGGCAAAAACTATCACAACAATCACACAATTCATCTGGGAAGTCCACATGCTTGAGATTCTCCATACATAGCCTATAATAACAACCTATTTGGGCAGCATTTCTTTCACCCCATATAGCTTTATCACGGTTATTACGTGGCATTACTGAAGCTTCCGATGGCCTGGCCAGGCCCAGGTTAACATGAATGACAAGCGGAAAGTGGTCAGACCAGTAAACATCATGATATATTTCAACCTTCTCAAGTGATTTCCAGCCTGCTTCAGAAACCAAGCAATGGTCAAGCCAACGTCTACTTCCCCAAGCATCACACAAATAAGTATAAGATTCGGAGTCGATGCCTAGTTTAATATAGTCCGCACAACGCCAACTCTGTTCATCACAGAAACTTAACATTTCTCGACTAAATAGACCGCCTGGATGGGAGTTAAAATCACCGAGTATATAAACATTCTCCACATTCTCGCTCTCAATAACAGCCGCTAGCTCGCTTAAACACTCACAGAACTCGCTTAAGTTATTTATTGAGTCAGTAGGCATGTACACACTAAACAATAACAAAGTGCGACCGGCGCATGTCACTTTTATAGCTGCTACGCGGTCACTCACACAAGGCACAACAGAAACAGACGTAAATACAGACTTTCTCCACAAAAAAGCTACCCCCCCATACGGTCTTCCCCGCAATACTCCCGATGACGTATCCACCGCAGATTTGCCAAAATATCCAAAATTTACATCTAGGCTACCCAATATTGACACCTCATGAGGCAGCAACCAGGTTTCCTGCAGCGCGATAACATCCATAGACTTACATAGACCTTGTACACACACGATTGACCTCTTCAACGACTTACAGTTGTAACTTACAAACTAAGTAAGTAAATCATTATTGTTATCCATTGTTTGTGTACTAACCATTAAAGATTTTTATTTTTATAAGTACCGTCACTCGGCTGCAAGTCACCCTGCCGCCGCTCGCTCATGCTCCCATAATTAACAAACCTACTGATAGATACACCATCGGGCCATAGGCTTTCATTCATAAATACATTCAGCTCCCGCTTAGGTATCAAAAACTTATATGCCGCATATCCCTTATTCATTTTCATATCTATTTTATGCAATGAAACGTCCACATTTGTTTTGTTTTTAATGTAGGTAACAATATCTTCCATCTTGGTGTCTTTGTTTACATTATAGATATAAATAAAAAGGTAATAATTCTAATGATCAAGGTGATCAACTCTGACTGATTGCGTTAGCATGCGTTCTAATTTCATGTATTACTATTTTCTATGATCCTTAATTCAGTGACAAGAGCACAGCGTCATCAATGAAGATCGAGACGCTCGTGTTCGTGGTGTGCCTGGTGCGCGGCCACCCGGCGGCCACCATGCGGCCGCACGTGGCCGCTCTACTGCCGGCGGTACTGTGCTGTGTGCACGACCCCTTCTACAAGGTCACCGCCGAAGCCCTGAGGGTGCTGCAAACACTCGTCAAAGTTATGCGACCACTAGGTAAGTTAACATTACACAGTGGTAGCCAAGTGGGTTGCTGGCAATACTTAGTTAGATGGGGGTACTCCAATGACCCTCAGTGCGATTGCAGGGCTACGTCCCAAACAATGCCTCACCTGTCGTACTATCTGTGCAACAACACTTGCACCCTGAAAGACCTTTGTGAGGCAAATGAAAACGCGATTGAACTGGATTCTGGTCAAAACAAAATTTAAATTAAAATTACAAAGATAGCAAAAAAACAATTTAGAACATTTACTTTACACGTTATGTAACAATATGTAACATTTACGTTTATGTAACTTTGGTACACTAACTAGTACATAAACTTAAAAAATAAAACTGGTTGTAACTTACCAAGTTCTAAAAATCTAAGAATTTAAAAAGGTATCCCAAAACACGAAATTTTATTAGCGGTACGAAATTCCCATACAAGCCTGCCATTCGCCTTTAAATGAAACCTTTTAAAATCAAAATCATTTTTTTTTATTTCATGTAGGCCTACATGGGCACTTATAAAACGTCGACAAAAGGTGCACTGTTCGGGTTGGTCGTTTCCTATGGAGAAGAACCGGCAAGAAACGCCATGATTACTGTTTGGTTCTCTCTTTGGCTCAATGGTTACTTTGATAAGATACCTCCTTGGTTGCCATGCCTCGGAGTAAAATAACGTTCCATTTTTAAATTACATGACAGATATGAGTTTTCTATCTAATTTATTTGGCCGCTACACACGACAGATATGGATTTTCATACTACTTTTGCCGGCCGCTGCTCGCATGTATTTGGCCAGTACAGCAATTTAGATTTATCTCGAAGAAGGTTGTCAAAATAATGCTCAAATTTCCAAGCATGTTTGAGAATAGTTATTTATGATACAAGTGCGGAAGGTAGGTGATTTCCGATGAGTGGCATTTTTATTCACGAGCGAGCGAAGCGAGGAAATAAATAAATTAATAAAATGAAATTAATAAAATGGCGGGCTTATTCAAGCGCGTTCAGCATATCCACAGATTAACTAATAGTTCCTCGGGCATATCTACTGCGCATGTGCGAATAGCTGTCACATCGTAACGCAATAAGGCACGAGCAAAATATACGTTCTGCCAAACATATTTAATGAATATTTAAAATTAATTTATTGATCAAAATCTAAATCTAGAGTAATTAAAAACGCCTAAAATAAAGTATTAGTTTTATTTTACCTTTTATATGAAAGATAATCTGTACATAACTAATTTTTAAAACTTTTCTCAAATAATAAAAACTCTATGCGTCGGGCTGACGTAGGAGTTAAAAATTAAAAAAAATCAGGAAAGTAAAAAGCACTAGTAAAAAAAGTGACACTTTCCGCACAGTTTGGCTGCTTGGAAAACCGCTCTTTTCGAGGACATGCATTGTAATAGTTATTTATGCTACAAGTGCGGAAGGTAGGTGATTTCCGATGAGTGGCATTTTTATTCACGAGCGAGCGAAGCGAGTGAGTGGATAAATCGACACGAGTCGGAAATCATCTTACGTACGTGTATCATACAACATTTTACTATGCATTGTGCGAGGAAATAAATAAATTAATAAAATGAAATTATTCTTCTTCTTCTTCTTTTCGATTCCATGGCACATTTAATTAGATTGTCTGGGCCCAGTAGGCGGCCACGCTTATTGCAGCGTCAGAAGCACCGTACAGGTCTTCCAGGGTGCAAGTGAATGGACAGCCCGCCATTTTATTAATTTCATTTTATTATTTTAATTATTTCCTCGCACAATGCATAGTAAAATGTTGTATGATACACGTACGTAAGATGATTTCCGACTCGTGTCGATTTATCCACTCACTCGCTTCGCTATCACCTACCTTCCGCACTTGTAGCATAAATAACTATTATTAGTTCGTTCGCATGTTGTATACATATTTAGAATCAGAAATCATTTATTTGCAAAGAATTTAGGTAAAATATATCCAGTTACACAGTATAATTAGCCATAAAAACTGTAATACACATATTTTGTCACATATTCGTATGTATCGCTGTTTGTTACATTAATAAATTATAAAACTAGCGTGAGAATTCACAAGACATTCCTCGCTCAGAGCAGGCTGTGGGCGACACTTCGGTGGAGAGCCCGAGCCAGGAGCTGCAGGCCTTCATCCCGGCCATGTACGAGGTGACGCTGGTGCGCCTGCGCGCCACCGACATGGACCAGGAGGTCAAGGAACGTGCCATCGCAGCCTGCGGCCAGCTGCTCTGCCACTTCGGTGATCATTTGCAAGTATGTCGTTCGTTGATGTAGTTATTGTTTGCTTTTTGAGTTTTCACCGAGATTGGCCAAATACGCAGCAGATATTATAGGGCACAAGTGTGTGCATAGACACAGATGTACTCTTGCTCTCATAGTCCGATTGGACTGTAATCCGACACGACCAGGGTGAAATCTGGCGCACGACCAACAGCTTGACGTACTTTCCGAGAAAGTATCACGCCGGCAACTTCCAATATTCGGTCCTCATTCTGCTGAGAAACTTTAGAAGTTGCCTTTAGGAACATATTATATATTATACAAACTTTCAGATCTAAAATCTCGGCAATGTTTAAATTGATTTAAATTATATTAGATACGAATAAATAAAATGCATCGGTTTAAGAAAATTGTTAAATTTTCCTTTTCAATAACGTAAAATCACCCTTTTTACCTCGAAATATCGTGCTGCGTAAACCCTTTTATTAGTTCTTTTAGTGTTCGGCGCCATAATCTAATCTAATGCTGCTATGCGGTTAGTTTTATTCGTATGTTTTTCAAGCGAAAGAAGAAGTTACACACTTTTCATAACTTGCCCTTGTTTTACTCTATGTCGGCGCAAACCATTACTGATGTTAAATAACTTATCTTCCTTTGCAGCACGAGCTTCCAGTTTGTCTACCAATCTTCTTAGAACGACTTCGCAATGAAATCACTCGTTTGACTACAGTGAAAGCTCTCACTAAAGTCGCCTCATCGCCACTGAGAATTGATCTGACGCCTATTTTGGTAAGAAATTATTCCATTCCAATTTTTAAATATAAAAATATTGGCATGTTCCTACCATTCTTTAAAAATGCTGATGTTTTAATGAAACAAGCATATTAATGTCACTGTTTATTTCAGTCTGATGCCGTACCAATCCTTGGATCATTCCTGAGGAAGAATCAAAGAGCCCTGAAGTTGTCCACTCTAGTCCTTCTAGATACTCTAGTACAGAACTACAGCAATGCTATAAGCATAGAGCTTTTGAGTAAGGTATGTAATCATTAAATGTTTACATATATAATGAATGCTATGTCATAAATCGCTATGATAATTTCATATTACTTAGTTAAATGTCCGTTCTGTGCTATAAAGTAGAAACAGAGTTTATTTTTGCGGAGTTTTAATTCTTTGGCAAATATTTGTCAAAGGAAAAAATATTGCATCCAAAGAGATTTTCGGTCTCTTACCCGTTGAACTTTGTGTTCTTTTGTAACTTTATGAAAATCGCGCTCTGAAAAGAATGACAGCTTTGGATTAGAACATGAGAGGCGCCGGGCGCGCGCGCTACGTTTGGGTATTTGCCTTTTGGCTTCCTTTATTTTTTTATGTTCTAAAAATTGTTTGATGCCCAGTACATTTAGGAGTGCACTACACATTCACGCGGGTGAAACTGATGGCAAAAGCTAGTTAAGAATAATATTGTTGTGCACAGGTGCTGATGGAGGTGCCGGCGCTGGTGTGCGAGGCGGACCTGCACTGCGCGCAGACGGCGCTGACGCTGGTGCGCTGCGCCTGCCTGCGCTGCCCCGCCGCGCTCACGTCTGACGCGCGCCACGCGCTCACGCCCAACATCCTCGCGCTCGCCAAGTCGCCGCTGCTGCAAGGTACGTAAGCAGACGTCTGACGCTGGTGCGCTGCGCCTGCCTGCGCTGCCCCGCCGCGCTCACGTCTGACGCGCGCCACGCGCTCACGCCCAACATCCTCGCGCTCGCCAAGTCGCCGCTGCTGCAAGGTACGTAAGCAGACGTCTGACGCTGGTGCGCTGCGCCTGCCTCCGCTGCTGCAAGGTACGTAAGCAGACGTCTGACGCTGGTGCGCTGCGCCTGCCTGCGCTGCCCCGCCGCGCTCACGTCTGACGCGCGCCACGCGCTCACGCCCAACATCCTCGCGCTCGCCAAGTCGCCGCTGCTGCAAGGTACGTAAGCAGACGTCTGACGCTGGTGCGCTGCGCCTGCCTGCGCTGCCCCGCCGCGCTCACGTCTGACGCGCGCCACGCGCTCACGCCCAACATCCTCGCGCTCGCCAAGTCGCCGCTGCTGCAAGGTACGTAAGCAGACGTCTGACGCTGGTGCGCTGCGCCTGCCTGCGCTGCCCCGCCGCGCTCACGTCTGACGCGCGCCACGCGCTCACGCCCAACATCCTCGCGCTCGCCAAGTCGCCGCTGCTGCAAGGTACGTAAGCAGACGTCTGACGCTGGTGCGCTGCGCCTGCCTGCGCTGCCCCGCCGCGCTCACGTCTGACGCGCGCCACGCGCTCACGCCCAACATCCTCGCGCTCGCCAAGTCGCCGCTGCTGCAAGGTACGTAAGCAGACGTCTGACGCTGGTGCGCTGCGCCTGCCTCCGCTGCTGCAAGGTACGTAAGCAGACGTCTGACGCTGGTGCGCTGCGCCTGCCTGCGCTGCCCCGCCGCGCTCACGTCTGACGCGCGCCACGCGCTCACGCCCAACATCCTCGCGCTCGCCAAGTCGCCGCTGCTGCAAGGTACGTAAGCAGACGTCTGACGCTGGTGCGCTGCGCCTGCCTCCGCTGCTGCAAGGTACGTAAGCAGACGTCTGACGCTGGTGCGCTGCGCCTGCCTGCGCTGCCCCGCCGCGCTCACGTCTGACGCGCGCCACGCGCTCACGCCCAACATCCTCGCGCTCGCCAAGTCGCCGCTGCTGCAAGGTACGTAAGCAGACGTCTGACGCTGGTGCGCTGCGCCTGCCTGCGCTGCCCCGCCGCGCTCACGTCTGACGCGCGCCACGCGCTCACGCCCAACATCCTCGCGCTCGCCAAGTCGCCGCTGCTGCAAGGTACGTAAGCAGACGTCTGACGCTGGTGCGCTGCGCCTGCCTGCGCTGCCCCGCCGCGCTCACGTCTGACGCGCGCCACGCGCTCACGCCCAACATCCTCGCGCTCGCCAAGTCGCCGCTGCTGCAAGGTACGTAAGCAGACGTCTGACGCTGGTGCGCTGCGCCTGCCTGCGCTGCCCCGCCGCGCTCACGTCTGACGCGCGCCACGCGCTCACGCCCAACATCCTCGCGCTCGCCAAGTCGCCGCTGCTGCAAGGTACGTAAGCAGACGTCTGACGCTGGTGCGCTGCGCCTGCCTGCGCTGCCCCGCCGCGCTCACGTCTGACGCGCGCCACGCGCTCACGCCCAACATCCTCGCGCTCGCCAAGTCGCCGCTGCTGCAAGGTACGTAAGCAGACGTCTGACGCTGGTGCGCTGCGCCTGCCTGCGCTGCCCCGCCGCGCTCACGTCTGACGCGCGCCACGCGCTCACGCCCAACATCCTCGCGCTCGCCAAGTCGCCGCTGCTGCAAGGTACGTAAGCAGACGTCTGACGCTGGTGCGCTGCGCCTGCCTGCGCTGCCCCGCCGCGCTCACGTCTGACGCGCGCCACGCGCTCACGCCCAACATCCTCGCGCTCGCCAAGTCGCCGCTGCTGCAAGGTACGTAAGCAGACGTCTGACGCTGGTGCGCTGCGCCTGCCTGCGCTGCCCCGCCGCGCTCACGTCTGACGCGCGCCACGCGCTCACGCCCAACATCCTCGCGCTCGCCAAGTCGCCGCTGCTGCAAGGTACGTAAGCAGACGTCTGACGCTGGTGCGCTGCGCCTGCCTGCGCTGCCCCGCCGCGCTCACGTCTGACGCGCGCCACGCGCTCACGCCCAACATCCTCGCGCTCGCCAAGTCGCCGCTGCTGCAAGGTACGTAAGCAGACGTCTGACGCTGGTGCGCTGCGCCTGCCTGCGCTGCCCCGCCGCGCTCACGTCTGACGCGCGCCACGCGCTCACGCCCAACATCCTCGCGCTCGCCAAGTCGCCGCTGCTGCAAGGTACGTAAGCAGACGTCTGACGCTGGTGCGCTGCGCCTGCCTGCGCTGCCCCGCCGCGCTCACGTCTGACGCGCGCCACGCGCTCACGCCCAACATCCTCGCGCTCGCCAAGTCGCCGCTGCTGCAAGGTACGTAAGCAGACGTCTGACGCTGGTGCGCTGCGCCTGCCTCCGCTGCTGCAAGGTACGTAAGCAGACGTCTGACGCTGGTGCGCTGCGCCTGCCTGCGCTGCCCCGCCGCGCTCACGTCTGACGCGCGCCACGCGCTCACGCCCAACATCCTCGCGCTCGCCAAGTCGCCGCTGCTGCAAGGTACGTAAGCAGACGTCTGACGCTGGTGCGCTGCGCCTGCCTCCGCTGCTGCAAGGTACGTAAGCAGACGTCTGACGCTGGTGCGCTGCGCCTGCCTCCGCTGCTGCAAGGTACGTAAGCAGACGTCTGACGCTGGTGCGCTGCGCCTGCCTCCGCTGCCCCGCCGCGCTCACGTCTGACGCGCGCCACGCCCTCACGCCCAACATCCTCGCGCTCGCCAAGTCGCCGCTGCTGCAAGGTACGTAAGCAGACGTCTGACGCTGGTGCGCTGCGCCTGCCTCCGCTGCTGCAAGGTACGTAAGCAGACGTCTGACGCTGGTGCGCTGCGCCTGCCTCCGCTGCTGCAAGGTACGTAAGCAGACGTCTGACGCTGGTGCGCTGCGCCTGCCTCCGCTGCCCCGCCGCGCTCACGTCTGACGCGCGCCACGCGCTCACGCCCAACATCCTCGCGCTCGCCAAGTCGCCGCTGCTGCAAGGTACGTAAGCAGACGTCTGACGCTGGTGCGCTGCGCCTGCCTGCGCTGCCCCGCCGCGCTCACGTCTGACGCGCGCCACGCGCTCACGCCCAACATCCTCGCGCTCGCCAAGTCGCCGCTGCTGCAAGGTACGTAAGCAGACGTCTGACGCTGGTGCGCTGCGCCTGCCTGCGCTGCCCCGCCGCGCTCACGTCTGACGCGCGCCACGCGCTCACGCCCAACATCCTCGCGCTCGCCAAGTCGCCGCTGCTGCAAGGTACGTAAGCAGACGTCTGACGCTGGTGCGCTGCGCCTGCCTGCGCTGCCCCGCCGCGCTCACGTCTGACGCGCGCCACGCGCTCACGCCCAACATCCTCGCGCTCGCCAAGTCGCCGCTGCTGCAAGGTACGTAAGCAGACGTCTGACGCTGGTGCGCTGCGCCTGCCTGCGCTGCCCCGCCGCGCTCACGTCTGACGCGCGCCACGCGCTCACGCCCAACATCCTCGCGCTCGCCAAGTCGCCGCTGCTGCAAGGTACGTAAGCAGACGTCTGACGCTGGTGCGCTGCGCCTGCCTGCGCTGCCCCGCCGCGCTCACGTCTGACGCGCGCCACGCGCTCACGCCCAACATCCTCGCGCTCGCCAAGTCGCCGCTGCTGCAAGGTACGTAAGCAGACGTCTGACGCTGGTGCGCTGCGCCTGCCTCCGCTGCTGCAAGGTACGTAAGCAGACGTCTGACGCTGGTGCGCTGCGCCTGCCTCCGCTGCTGCAAGGTACGTAAGCAGACGTCTGACGCTGGTGCGCTGCGCCTGCCTCCGCTGCCCCGCCGCGCTCACGTCTGACGCGCGCCACGCGCTCACGCCCAACATCCTCGCGCTCGCCAAGTCGCCGCTGCTGCAAGGTACGTAAGCAGACGTCTGACGCTGGTGCGCTGCGCCTGCCTGCGCTGCCCCGCCGCGCTCACGTCTGACGCGCGCCACGCGCTCACGCCCAACATCCTCGCGCTCGCCAAGTCGCCGCTGCTGCAAGGTACGTAAGCAGACGTCTGACGCTGGTGCGCTGCGCCTGCCTGCGCTGCCCCGCCGCGCTCACGTCTGACGCGCGCCACGCGCTCACGCCCAACATCCTCGCGCTCGCCAAGTCGCCGCTGCTGCAAGGTACGTAAGCAGACGTCTGACGCTGGTGCGCTGCGCCTGCCTGCGCTGCCCCGCCGCGCTCACGTCTGACGCGCGCCACGCGCTCACGCCCAACATCCTCGCGCTCGCCAAGTCGCCGCTGCTGCAAGGTACGTAAGCAGACGTCTGACGCTGGTGCGCTGCGCCTGCCTGCGCTGCCCCGCCGCGCTCACGTCTGACGCGCGCCACGCGCTCACGCCCAACATCCTCGCGCTCGCCAAGTCGCCGCTGCTGCAAGGTACGTAAGCAGACGTCTGACGCTGGTGCGCTGCGCCTGCCTGCGCTGCCCCGCCGCGCTCACGTCTGACGCGCGCCACGCGCTCACGCCCAACATCCTCGCGCTCGCCAAGTCGCCGCTGCTGCAAGGTACGTAAGCAGACGTCTGACGCTGGTGCGCTGCGCCTGCCTGCGCTGCCCCGCCGCGCTCACGTCTGACGCGCGCCACGCGCTCACGCCCAACATCCTCGCGCTCGCCAAGTCGCCGCTGCTGCAAGGTACGTAAGCAGACGTCTGACGCTGGTGCGCTGCGCCTGCCTCCGCTGCTGCAAGGTACGTAAGCAGACGTCTGACGCTGGTGCGCTGCGCCTGCCTCCGCTGCTGCAAGGTACGTAAGCAGACGTCTGACGCTGGTGCGCTGCGCCTGCCTCCGCTGCCCCGCCGCGCTCACGTCTGACGCGCGCCACGCGCTCACGCCCAACATCCTCGCGCTCGCCAAGTCGCCGCTGCTGCAAGGTACGTAAGCAGACGTCTGACGCTGGTGCGCTGCGCCTGCCTGCGCTGCCCCGCCGCGCTCACGTCTGACGCGCGCCACGCGCTCACGCCCAACATCCTCGCGCTCGCCAAGTCGCCGCTGCTGCAAGGTACGTAAGCAGACGTCTGACGCTGGTGCGCTGCGCCTGCCTGCGCTGCCCCGCCGCGCTCACGTCTGACGCGCGCCACGCGCTCACGCCCAACATCCTCGCGCTCGCCAAGTCGCCGCTGCTGCAAGGTACGTAAGCAGACGTCTGACGCTGGTGCGCTGCGCCTGCCTGCGCTGCCCCGCCGCGCTCACGTCTGACGCGCGCCACGCGCTCACGCCCAACATCCTCGCGCTCGCCAAGTCGCCGCTGCTGCAAGGTACGTAAGCAGACGTCTGACGCTGGTGCGCTGCGCCTGCCTGCGCTGCCCCGCCGCGCTCACGTCTGACGCGCGCCACGCGCTCACGCCCAACATCCTCGCGCTCGCCAAGTCGCCGCTGCTGCAAGGTACGTAAGCAGACGTCTGACGCTGGTGCGCTGCGCCTGCCTCCGCTGCTGCAAGGTACGTAAGCAGACGTCTGACGCTGGTGCGCTGCGCCTGCCTGCGCTGCCCCGCCGCGCTCACGTCTGACGCGCGCCACGCGCTCACGCCCAACATCCTCGCGCTCGCCAAGTCGCCGCTGCTGCAAGGTACGTAAGCAGACGTCTGACGCTGGTGCGCTGCGCCTGCCTCCGCTGCTGCAAGGTACGTAAGCAGACGTCTGACGCTGGTGCGCTGCGCCTGCCTGCGCTGCCCCGCCGCGCTCACGTCTGACGCGCGCCACGCGCTCACGCCCAACATCCTCGCGCTCGCCAAGTCGCCGCTGCTGCAAGGTACGTAAGCAGACGTCTGACGCTGGTGCGCTGCGCCTGCCTCCGCTGCTGCAAGGTACGTAAGCAGACGTCTGACGCTGGTGCGCTGCGCCTGCCTGCGCTGCCCCGCCGCGCTCACGTCTGACGCGCGCCACGCGCTCACGCCCAACATCCTCGCGCTCGCCAAGTCGCCGCTGCTGCAAGGTACGTAAGCAGACGTCTGACGCTGGTGCGCTGCGCCTGCCTCCGCTGCTGCAAGGTACGTAAGCAGACGTCTGACGCTGGTGCGCTGCGCCTGCCTGCGCTGCCCCGCCGCGCTCACGTCTGACGCGCGCCACGCGCTCACGCCCAACATCCTCGCGCTCGCCAAGTCGCCGCTGCTGCAAGGTACGTAAGCAGACGTCTGACGCTGGTGCGCTGCGCCTGCCTCCGCTGCTGCAAGGTACGTAAGCAGACGTCTGACGCTGGTGCGCTGCGCCTGCCTGCGCTGCCCCGCCGCGCTCACGTCTGACGCGCGCCACGCGCTCACGCCCAACATCCTCGCGCTCGCCAAGTCGCCGCTGCTGCAAGGTACGTAAGCAGACGTCTGACGCTGGTGCGCTGCGCCTGCCTCCGCTGCTGCAAGGTACGTAAGCAGACGTCTGACGCTGGTGCGCTGCGCCTGCCTCCGCTGCTGCAAGGTACGTAAGCAGACGTCTGACGCTGGTGCGCTGCGCCTGCCTCCGCTGCTGCAAGGTACGTAAGCAGACGTCTGACGCTGGTGCGCTGCGCCTGCCTCCGCTGCTGCAAGGTACGTAAGCAGACGTCTGACGCTGGTGCGCTGCGCCTGCATCCGCTGCTGCAAGGTACGTAAGCAGACGCTCTGACGCTGGTGCGCTGCGCCTGCATCCGCTGCTGCAAGGTACGTAAGCAGACGCTCTGACGCTGGTGCGCTGCGCCTGCATCCGCTGCTGCAAGGTACGTAAGCAGACGGTCTGACGCTGGTGCGCTGCGCCTGCATCCGCTGCATCCGCTAGTGCACAAACACAGATGCACTCTCCTTTTCTTCTCTCTCATAGTCCGAATGCGCTGCAAGCGGACACGGCCAGGGAGAAATAAGGCGCAGGATCAACGCCATAACGTGCTTTCAGAGACAGGCTTTTCATGCCGTGCGCCGCTAATTTCCAAAAATTCAGGTCACTGTTGAGAAATTCATTTGTACCAATATTATAAAGAGGAAAGATTTTTTTGTTTGTTTGTACCGAATAAGCTCCCAAACTACTAGACCGATTTTAAAAATTCCTTCGCCTATGGAAAGCTACATTATTCCCGAGTAACACAGGCCATAAATTATTTAAAAAAAATAGAGATCCTTATGCAAATTGCAATTATGTAACGAAATTTTGTTTATAAAATTCATTATTTGGCGTGCGCTGAGAAAACTATTGACAATACCTAAAAATTATGTACTAAATGATTAAAGTACTCATTATTAAAAGTCTATCTGAGAATATATCTCACTATCATAGTTAAGTCACAATAGCAGTTCCATGTTCTTAAATTTAATCATATCGCTGGTAGAAACAAAAGTTGGTTACATTCGTATTGTAGTATTAATTCTTATTCAAATAAATAGTTTAACAAATTGGTAGGTAGGGTAGGGTAGGTAGGTAGTTATGTAGGGTAGGGTAGAGTTGGTAAGTATGTAGGATAGGGTAGGGTAGGTAGGTTGATCGGTAGGGCAGGTGAGTAGGTTGGTAGGTAGATAAGAAGGTAGGTGGGTAGATAGGTAGTGTAGGTAGGTGGTAGGTAGGTAGATAGCCAGTTGACGGGAGCGAAGCCTCGGGGGTCAGCTAGTAATGAATAATCGCATAACACTGCACTCACTGCTCGACCTGGAAATCAACCCAACGCTCAGAAGTTGTGCTTGCGACCACGAGATCAACGGGGCACTCAGTATGTCATACACAGAGCACGTGAAAGCAAAAAGGACACCAGAGTTGAAGGTGGTGGATGTGGATCATGCGCTGGCTGAATTTAATGTTCTTCACTTTATGGCATTTCAAGAAATTGTGAGGGAAATTAGTATGGATAAACTATCCATAAATGATAATTATACATACCTATGTTCTGGCCTTGATCATGATACAATGTATACTAACAAGTACTGACAGCTCCCGGCGGCTCAATCAGCTGACAGCAGGGGTGACAACATTTTTTCACACCACCACCTGCTCGAAAATATCAAATGATATGTCAAGCAACCTTAACCTTAAGTGAGTCATTAGTGGCCGGGGGCACAGCCGGCCAATAATGTTGTACTGGATTTCATTATGACCCGCTGGTCAATAATGTGATTTGAATTTGGAATCTCACATGCTCAGCTAAATTGGCAGTATAGTACTAACAAACACCCTTTGGTGCCAGAAAGAGGAAAGCTATCCTCGATACCCTTACTACACGTGGATGATATTCTCGATTTCCTACAAAATCATAAATCAAATACAAGATTCTGAAGCATTGACAAGCAATACTCAAATAAATTCCACATCAACATCTATAAACGTACCTTAAACGTACCAAATAAAAACTTAACTTTATCTTTGCACAACTGGACTAATGTCTCAAATGTTACCATTAACTTCAATTAATATGTAAGTTCATTTAACTAACTAGTTCTAAATATGTTATTCTTACTGTTTGTTTATTTAATAAATACTTTGTTTTTCGTACTATGGCTATTATTTTATTTTTATTTTATTTATTCGGGAAAACAAACAATTACACATTAAGAATTACACAAATATAGGATGCAGAAGTGATACAAATGTGAAATCAACCACGTTCTCCACAGATAACAATGAGACATTTTGGTAAATTTTAAGATTAGCGTTGTAAACAATAAATAAAAAGAGGAATATCAATAGTAAAGTATCAACAAAACAAAACATAAAGCCATCGATAGTGCCGCATAAGTGGAACAACATTATCATAATTATTAGTTTTTCAGTATGTTAAGTAACATGAGTCTAAACTTTCCATGTGGTAAAGCAAACAGATCCAAACTGCAGAATTTTTTATTAAAATTGCTCGTTAGGCGACGAAGAGGCGCACGCAAGCCAGCATTAGTACGACTGGAAGTAGTGGCGAATACAGGTCGTGCGCGCACCTCGCGCCCCTGGCATGTTCTGGGAACTATATAACACATCTTGTTACCAATTTCCAAACAATCATACGAGTTATTGCATAAATCATACAAAAATGTAGTTTCAAGAAAAGTACGCCTTGAACTCAAAGAAAGCAGATTATATTTCCTAAGTAACTCACTATAAGAGAGATAACAACTTTTTAAGCATCGATAATGCATAGACTTTAAAAATTTACGCTGTATGCTTTCTATACACTCAATATATTTATTGTAGAAGGGATTCCACACAGGTACCGCATATTCCAACTGAGACCTAACTAGTGATCGATAGAGATATAAATATGTACTAGGGTGCCTAAACTCCGTAGATGATCTCATCACAAGGCCGTACATGCGATAAGCGTGGACAAGTCTCTCGAAAAGCTTTGACAAGATCGGCAGAATGGAAATAGGACGGTAGTTCTCAATTTCGTGTCTAGGACCTGATTTATGGACAGGGGTGATATTGGCTCGTTTCCACACTTCTGGGAAAGTCCCTTGGCTCAAGCACTTATTATAAACTAGCTGACCCGGCAAACTTTGTTTTGCCATAAAAAGACCAAACATTTATCTACCCTACCCTACCCTACACTACCCTACCCTACCCTACCCTAACCTACCCTACCCTACCCTACCCTACCCTACCCTACCCTACCCTACACTACCCTACCCTACCCTACCCTACACTACCCTACCCTACACTACCCTACCCTACACTACCCTACCCTACCCTACCCTACCCTAACCTACCCGACCCTACACTACCCTACAATACTCTACCCTACACTACCCTACCCTACCCTACCCTACCCTACCCTACCTATATAGCCTATGTCCTTTCCCAGGTCTCAAACTATCTTCATACCAACTTTCATCTAAATCAGTGCAGCAGTTTAAGCGTGAAAAGGTAACAGACACACAGACAGACAGAGTTACTTTCACATTTATAATATTAGTATGGATAATAAATAGAGGAAGACTTAAAGTGTTAGCGGTATTTTTAAGGAATAGTGGCAGTGGGTAATTTTCTCACAGTAGGTGTAAAAAGTAGAGTATCCTCTGGGCTAAAGGTGTCTTTGCCTTGGGCTAGCTTGAATCCCTCGCTGCATTCAGGATTCTTGTATTAACTCCCTCGCTTTGCTCGTGAGTTAAATCCCAAATCCTTTATTGCGCTCGAGATTCAATATGACGCCCGTGACATAAGACACAACTTTAGCCCCTCGGTGCATAATCTACTATTATTTTTAACTTTGATCTAATCTAATCTTCTAGTACTATGATCTGGGATAATATATGTTCTCAAACAATCTTTCATCTATACTAACTCGGTTAAATCGACGTACAACAAACGCAATAATATATATTGAATTCGAAACATTTATTGTTGAGTAGAGGAAAGGTTTAATATATTCTGCCAGGTTACTAATAAGCAACGTGCAGCGTGTAGTGGAACGTATCACCCTATTCAATATTAAAACTAAATTAAAATGATGCTCAATTACAATGAATATCTATTGTATGGTTAATGCTTTTTTTAAATTTCGAGTTGTTGTTAAAAAAGGACCAATTGTTTGCCATCCAGGATGTCAATTCTGAAATTCATTAGGGTTGGCAGTGATAGAAAATTAAATATTCTCTGGTGATTTTAATCTTTGCTTTTGATTATTTATTGACAATTTGTAAATTTTATTGTATAGATTTCTCATATAAATGACAATTACAAATGAAAATTATGACAATCTGATGGGATTTATGAGTAAAACTCATAATTTTGTAAGAACATAACAATTTCATGGTGATAACCCAATAAAAATCAGCTGTTTTAATTTGTTAGTAAACATTGTAGTTGAGAATGGTTTATATATAGTTTTATAAGGGTTCTTATGAATATATAAGGGAAAGAGCAAAGACTGCTTTTTCCGTGATAAAACGAAATACCACATCGCATCTTTATGATGATTGTGACTGTCGCAGGCGGCGCCCTCAAGGCGATGCTCGGCGTGCTGAGCGCGCTGGTGGCCGCCGACGTGGCGGGCTGCTCCCGGCGCGAGCTGCTGGCGCTGTTAGTGGCGCCCGTGCATCGCCTGCAAGACCACAATGCTTCCGCACATCACATCAAACAGGTATATTCTCATCTACTTAATGATTAACAAAAAAATCCGGTCTGAACATCAAGACTCTGATACACTAGCAATCCAATGGAACTACAGTTTTTGGAATCGGTTCAAAAGTTTTGGCTGTACAGTGAAACATACTCTACGATTCGCGCCAATTCAGTGGGAACTTTTTGAACTGATCTGTCATAGTAAGGAGTGTCAACAGAATACTAGACCAGCTTATACTGGTTTTGTTACAACTGAGGTTCGGCCTGATGTACCATTACTGTTGTGAATCTCACTGGCGAAAACAGAATAATATTACTATTATAAGTTTGTAAGCCATATTTTTTGTTTTTCCAGGCCTTCCACTCTCTAGCAAAGTGCGTCGCAGCAGTAGTAGTGGAGGGAGGGTCCGATGCGTTGGAAGTAGTGCGCGGTTTCCTGCGGGACGCCGCCCAGCCTACTTCCGACGCCCATCACATGTTCGCTCTCTTGGCACTCGCTGAGATCGGAAGACATTTGTGAGTATACAACCTAATGGGGCTAGTTTTCGTTCTAGTTTTGCAATTTGTGCTAATGCCTTACTTTTCGATTGTGGTATTAAATGAATTTTTCTTGCTAGGTTTATATAAATTGGTCTCGTTGGAAAAAAGGTGGTAGCATTTGTAAATAAAGATTCTATTCCTGACCGAAACAGCAGCTTATTCAATTAACTGAAAAAAGGCGTTATATTTTCTGCTTAGAATTAATCTTATATTATACTTAGTTTCGCATTTCTCACCATTTTGCCCTCTTAAACAATTCGAAATTATTCTTCGTCGTGATTTTTGACAGCAGTCTAAAAGCGGTCAATCATCACTTAGCGACTTCTGTAAGAGCACTGACCTTTACTTTTAAACAAGGCGCTTGATGCGAATACCCTACTTTGAATATGTTTTAAAAGATTTGTTATTGTATAACTGTTGCAGAGACCTAAGCTCCATCCCGAACTTGAAAGAGGTCCTGCTGAACTCGTTCACGCCGTCGTCCGAGGAGGTGAAGTCGGCCGCCAGCTACGCGCTGGGCTCGGTGGCCGTGGGCAACCTGCCCGAGTTCCTGCCCTTCATCCTGGGGGAGATCGAAGCGCAGCCGAAACGACAGTACCTCTTGTTACACTCCTTGAGGGAGGTAAGATATTGTGCTTTTATTTTAACCTAGCAACATTTTAGGTTTTTTTTGTTTCGTATGCTCCCAAATACAAACCACGCTTCAAATAGTTCATATTATCATGTTTCTTCACGGAGATTATATAAAAAAAAACAAATTCCACACGTCGTTCGGGAAAATTCTAATCATGTTCGAAAAGGTTAAAATACAATTATTTATGCTACAAGGGCGGAAGGTAGGTGATTTCCGATGAGTGGCATTTTTATACACGAGCGAGCGAAGCGAGTGAGTGGATAAATCGACACAAGTTGGAAATCATCTTACGTACGTGTATCATACAACATTTTACTATGCATTGTGCGAGGAAATAAAAAAATATATAAATTAATAAAATGAAATTAATAAAATGGCGGACTTATTCAAGCGCGTTCAGCATATCCACAGATTAACTAATAGTTCCTCGGGCATATCTACTGCGCATGTGCGAATAGCTGTCACATCGTAACGCAATAAGGCACGAGCAAAATATACGTTGTGCCAAACATATTTAATGAATATTTAAATTAATTTATTGATCAAAATCTAAATCTAGAGTAATTAAAAACTTCTAAAATAAAGTATTAGTTACCTTTACTTTACCTTTTTTTACCTTTTATATGAATGATAATCTGTACATAACTAATTTTTAAAACTTTTCTCAAATAATAAAAACTCTATGCGTCGGGCTGACGTTGGAGATAAAAATTAAAAAAAGTACAGGAAAGTAAAAAGCACTAGTGAAAAAAAGTGACAATTTCCGCACAGTTTGGCTGCTTGGAAAACCGCCCTTTTCGAGGACATGCATTGTAATAGTTATTTATGCTACAAGTGCGGAAGGTAGGTGATTTCCGATGAGTGGCATTTTTATTCACGAGCGAGCGAAGCGAGTGAGTGGATAAATCGACACGAGTCGGAAATCATCTTACGTACGTGTATCATACAACATTTTACTATGCATTGTGCGAGGAAATAAATAAATTAATAAAATGAAATTAATAAAATGGCGGGCTTATTCAAGCGCGTTCAGCATATCCACAGATTAACTAATAGTTCCTCGGGCATATCTACTGCGCATGTGCGAATAGCTGTCACATCGTAACGCAATAAGGCACGAGCAAAATATATGTTCTGCCAAACATATTTAATGAATATTTAAAATTAATTTATTGATCAAAATCTAAATCTAGAGTAATTAAAAACGCCTAAAATAAAGTATTAGTTTTATTTTACCTTTTATATGAATGATAATCTGCACATAACTATTTTTTTAAACTTTTCTCAAGTAATAAAAACTCTATGCGTCGGGCTGACGTTGGAGTTAAAAATTAAAAAAGTACAGGAAAGTAAAAAGCACTAGTGAAAAAAAGTGACACTTTCCGCACAGTTTGGCTGCTTGGAAAACCGCTCTTTTCGAGGACATGCATTGTAAAATATATATCTAAATTATTTTGGTTCCTAAGATGTGAATTCTGAATGTGAAGTAAATTCCTGAAATCTTACTGAAATAAACATGCTTGTGTTATTCTGTAGTCATCAATTCGATACATTACATTACCGTGTATTTTACAGATAATCTCATGTGAATCCTGCACGCCCGAGGGTGTCGAAGCCTTGAGGCCTTTCATACCCGAGATCTGGGTGCAGCTGTCCAAGCACTGTCAGTGTGCAGAGGAAGGCTCTCGCAATGTTGTGAGTGTAAACTAAAGTAACATGTTATTTAAGTTTTATTAAACGCCTCTATGTTTACTTATCAATCGCTAATGTCTTGTCTTCAGGTAGCCGAATGCTTAGGAAAATTATGTTTACTAGAGCCACAAGACTTATTACCGCACCTGAAGGAATTCCTCAAATCGCCGGAGCCACTTACAAGGACAACCGCCGTCACAGCTGTCAAATTTACGATATCAGATCAGGTACTTATATTATTTTGATACTTGATTATTGGAATACCCATCATCTAATATGCATATGGGCCCTAAACCATGTCTATTTACACAGTTTCGGGGCTCCGGAATGTCTATAATAACCGGAAAAGACAGCGATTGGCTTCAAGCCTCATACATGCGATACTGAGTTCATTTAGACTCGTATAGATTAATCGTGAAAAAAATAAATAAATTGTATGTAAATTGTATCGGCTGCTTGTTGTAGCAGCTGTATATTGCTCGACACGCGTACCGCAGCGTCCATCATAAAGCTGGCTCTAGATATTTTCTTTTGTCCGTACCATATCGATACGAACACAGGTACGCTCCGATCCATCGCAAGTCGGTATTTTCGACCCGTTCAAAGGCAAAGCGATACGATACGGTGTACGCGCCACTCGCCACTCGCCACTCGCCACTCGCCACTCGCCAGTCTGCAGGCGATCGCGGCATGCTCGTCGTCAGGTCGTGCCCTCTCACTGCTCGAATCCGCAACGAATTTGATAAATGCAGTGGGATAACGATAATATCGTGAAGTTTATCGATGGATATAGGGCCAAGGATGTTTAGTTTTTGGGTATAATATTATGAATAATAATGAGCACCCGCAAGAAATCGCCAAATTATCATAGACTTCCGCAGTCGATGACATGGTCGGACGACGCTTGAAATGAACACGCGATGATCGCAGCGACGTTACGGAGATACGGACTATTTTACTTTGCATCCAGAGTTCTTGGACCGCGATGTTAATACGAAACGGAGGTACGGTAAGGACAAAAGAACACCTGGACCCAGCTTAAAGGACTACGCGCGCCGCGTTCTGAACTATCTTTGATGCGCGACAAAACCGATAGTTGCTCAGAACGAATCACTCGAAGTTCGAGAATTCTTACCGGCGCAAGAGCCTACACGGTATCCATTTCGCGAGGCTGGAATTTGTAATAGCGTAGTTGAAAAAAAATATCTATTTAGTCCGTCAGTTAAGATAACTTAAAAATATTGGACACGTATTTTTCTTTTGCCATGTAAACAAAAAACTACGACGATAGTACGTTGAAATATCGTGTGACGTCACAGTGTGATACAGTTTATACTGACATAGTGACGTCACAAGCCCCCACTCCTGAACTTTGATGCGCTTTATCATTGTCAATTTATATTCATTTGATAAAGCAAAAAATACGGGTCCAATATTACTTGATAATCTCACTGACGGAGTAAATATAATTATCATTTTTCTACCCAGTTAACTTCCTATTCAATTTATTTTGGGTCACTCGATAATCGATACCTTCAATAATAACGGTGCCTTTTTCGTACAGCCTCAAGCTATCGACCCTCTCCTGCGCAACTGCATGTCTGAGTTGCTGGTGCCCCTGCGCGACCCCGAGCTGGGCGTGCGGCGCGTGGCGCTGGTCGCGTTCAACTCGGCCGCGCACAACAAGCCCTCGCTCATCCGCGACCTGCTGCCGCACGTGCTGCCCACCATCTACTGCGAGACCAAAGTGAAGGTATGTGTGACACATGAGAGCTGGGCGTGCGGCGCGTGGCGCTGGTCGCGTTCAACTCGGCCGCGCACAACAAGCCCTCGCTCATCCGCGACCTGCTGCCGCACGTGCTGCCCACCATCTACTGCGAGACCAAAGTGAAGGTATGTGTGACACATGAGAGCTGGGCGTGCGGCGCGTGGCGCTGGTCGCGTTCAACTCGGCCGCGCACAACAAGCCCTCGCTCATCCGCGACCTGCTGCCGCACGTGCTGCCCACCATCTACTGCGAGACCAAAGTGAAGGTATGTGTGACACATGAGAGCTGGGCGTGCGGCGCGTGGCGCTGGTCGCGTTCAACTCGGCCGCGCACAACAAGCCCTCGCTCATCCGCGACCTGCTGCCGCACGTGCTGCCCACCATCTACTGCGAGACCAAAGTGAAGGTATGTGTGACACATGAGAGCTGGGCGTGCGGCGCGTGGCGCTGGTCGCGTTCAACTCGGCCGCGCACAACAAGCCCTCGCTCATCCGCGACCTGCTGCCGCACGTGCTGCCCACCATCTACTGCGAGACCAAAGTGAAGGTATGTGTGACACATGAGAGCTGGGCGTGCGGCGCGTGGCGCTGGTCGCGTTCAACTCGGCCGCGCACAACAAGCCCTCGCTCATCCGCGACCTGCTGCCGCACGTGCTGCCCACCATCTACTGCGAGACCAAAGTGAAGGTATGTGTGACACATGAGAGCTGGGCGTGCGGCGCGTGGCGCTGGTCGCGTTCAACTCGGCCGCGCACAACAAGCCCTCGCTCATCCGCGACCTGCTGCCGCACGTGCTGCCCACCATCTACTGCGAGACCAAAGTGAAGGTATGTGTGACACATGAGAGCTGGGCGTGCGGCGCGTGGCGCTGGTCGCGTTCAACTCGGCCGCGCACAACAAGCCCTCGCTCATCCGCGACCTGCTGCCGCACGTGCTGCCCACCATCTACTGCGAGACCAAAGTGAAGGTATGTGTGACACATGAGAGCTGGGCGTGCGGCGCGTGGCGCTGGTCGCGTTCAACTCGGCCGCGCACAACAAGCCCTCGCTCATCCGCGACCTGCTGCCGCACGTGCTGCCCACCATCTACTGCGAGACCAAAGTGAAGGTATGTGTGACACATGAGAGCTGGGCGTGCGGCGCGTGGCGCTGGTCGCGTTCAACTCGGCCGCGCACAACAAGCCCTCGCTCATCCGCGACCTGCTGCCGCACGTGCTGCCCACCATCTACTGCGAGACCAAAGTGAAGGTATGTGTGACACATGAGAGCTGGGCGTGCGGCGCGTGGCGCTGGTCGCGTTCAACTCGGCCGCGCACAACAAGCCCTCGCTCATCCGCGACCTGCTGCCGCACGTGCTGCCCACCATCTACTGCGAGACCAAAGTGAAGGTATGTGTGACACATGAGAGCTGGGCGTGCGGCGCGTGGCGCTGGTCGCGTTCAACTCGGCCGCGCACAACAAGCCCTCGCTCATCCGCGACCTGCTGCCGCACGTGCTGCCCACCATCTACTGCGAGACCAAAGTGAAGGTATGTGTGACACATGAGAGCTGGGCGTGCGGCGCGTGGCGCTGGTCGCGTTCAACTCGGCCGCGCACAACAAGCCCTCGCTCATCCGCGACCTGCTGCCGCACGTGCTGCCCACCATCTACTGCGAGACCAAAGTGAAGGTATGTGTGACACATGAGAGCTGGGCGTGCGGCGCGTGGCGCTGGTCGCGTTCAACTCGGCCGCGCACAACAAGCCCTCGCTCATCCGCGACCTGCTGCCGCACGTGCTGCCCACCATCTACTGCGAGACCAAAGTGAAGGTATGTGTGACACATGAGAGCTGGGCGTGCGGCGCGTGGCGCTGGTCGCGTTCAACTCGGCCGCGCACAACAAGCCCTCGCTCATCCGCGACCTGCTGCCGCACGTGCTGCCCACCATCTACTGCGAGACCAAAGTGAAGGTATGTGTGACACATGAGAGCTGGGCGTGCGGCGCGTGGCGCTGGTCGCGTTCAACTCGGCCGCGCACAACAAGCCCTCGCTCATCCGCGACCTGCTGCCGCACGTGCTGCCCACCATCTACTGCGAGACCAAAGTGAAGGTATGTGTGACACATGAGAGCTGGGCGTGCGGCGCGTGGCGCTGGTCGCGTTCAACTCGGCCGCGCACAACAAGCCCTCGCTCATCCGCGACCTGCTGCCGCACGTGCTGCCCACCATCTACTGCGAGACCAAAGTGAAGGTATGTGTGACACATGAGAGCTGGGCGTGCGGCGCGTGGCGCTGGTCGCGTTCAACTCGGCCGCGCACAACAAGCCCTCGCTCATCCGCGACCTGCTGCCGCACGTGCTGCCCACCATCTACTGCGAGACCAAAGTGAAGGTATGTGTGACACATGAGAGCTGGGCGTGCGGCGCGTGGCGCTGGTCGCGTTCAACTCGGCCGCGCACAACAAGCCCTCGCTCATCCGCGACCTGCTGCCGCACGTGCTGCCCACCATCTACTGCGAGACCAAAGTGAAGGTATGTGTGACACATGAGAGCTGGGCGTGCGGCGCGTGGCGCTGGTCGCGTTCAACTCGGCCGCGCACAACAAGCCCTCGCTCATCCGCGACCTGCTGCCGCACGTGCTGCCCACCATCTACTGCGAGACCAAAGTGAAGGTATGTGTGACACATGAGAGCTGGGCGTGCGGCGCGTGGCGCTGGTCGCGTTCAACTCGGCCGCGCACAACAAGCCCTCGCTCATCCGCGACCTGCTGCCGCACGTGCTGCCCACCATCTACTGCGAGACCAAAGTGAAGGTATGTGTGACACATGAGAGCTGGGCGTGCGGCGCGTGGCGCTGGTCGCGTTCAACTCGGCCGCGCACAACAAGCCCTCGCTCATCCGCGACCTGCTGCCGCACGTGCTGCCCACCATCTACTGCGAGACCAAAGTGAAGGTATGTGTGACACATGAGAGCTGGGCGTGCGGCGCGTGGCGCTGGTCGCGTTCAACTCGGCCGCGCACAACAAGCCCTCGCTCATCCGCGACCTGCTGCCGCACGTGCTGCCCACCATCTACTGCGAGACCAAAGTGAAGGTATGTGTGACACATGAGAGCTGGGCGTGCGGCGCGTGGCGCTGGTCGCGTTCAACTCGGCCGCGCACAACAAGCCCTCGCTCATCCGCGACCTGCTGCCGCACGTGCTGCCCACCATCTACTGCGAGACCAAAGTGAAGGTATGTGTGACACATGAGAGCTGGGCGTGCGGCGCGTGGCGCTGGTCGCGTTCAACTCGGCCGCGCACAACAAGCCCTCGCTCATCCGCGACCTGCTGCCGCACGTGCTGCCCACCATCTACTGCGAGACCAAAGTGAAGGTATGTGTGACACATGAGAGCTGGGCGTGCGGCGCGTGGCGCTGGTCGCGTTCAACTCGGCCGCGCACAACAAGCCCTCGCTCATCCGCGACCTGCTGCCGCACGTGCTGCCCACCATCTACTGCGAGACCAAAGTGAAGGTATGTGTGACACATGAGAGCTGGGCGTGCGGCGCGTGGCGCTGGTCGCGTTCAACTCGGCCGCGCACAACAAGCCCTCGCTCATCCGCGACCTGCTGCCGCACGTGCTGCCCACCATCTACTGCGAGACCAAAGTGAAGGTATGTGTGACACATGAGAGCTGGGCGTGCGGCGCGTGGCGCTGGTCGCGTTCAACTCGGCCGCGCACAACAAGCCCTCGCTCATCCGCGACCTGCTGCCGCACGTGCTGCCCACCATCTACTGCGAGACCAAAGTGAAGGTATGTGTGACACATGAGAGCTGGGCGTGCGGCGCGTGGCGCTGGTCGCGTTCAACTCGGCCGCGCACAACAAGCCCTCGCTCATCCGCGACCTGCTGCCGCACGTGCTGCCCACCATCTACTGCGAGACCAAAGTGAAGGTATGTGTGACACATGAGAGCTGGGCGTGCGGCGCGTGGCGCTGGTCGCGTTCAACTCGGCCGCGCACAACAAGCCCTCGCTCATCCGCGACCTGCTGCCGCACGTGCTGCCCACCATCTACTGCGAGACCAAAGTGAAGGTATGTGTGACACATGAGAGCTGGGCGTGCGGCGCGTGGCGCTGGTCGCGTTCAACTCGGCCGCGCACAACAAGCCCTCGCTCATCCGCGACCTGCTGCCGCACGTGCTGCCCACCATCTACTGCGAGACCAAAGTGAAGGTATGTGTGACACATGAGAGCTGGGCGTGCGGCGCGTGGCGCTGGTCGCGTTCAACTCGGCCGCGCACAACAAGCCCTCGCTCATCCGCGACCTGCTGCCGCACGTGCTGCCCACCATCTACTGCGAGACCAAAGTGAAGGTATGTGTGACACATGAGAGCTGGGCGTGCGGCGCGTGGCGCTGGTCGCGTTCAACTCGGCCGCGCACAACAAGCCCTCGCTCATCCGCGACCTGCTGCCGCACGTGCTGCCCACCATCTACTGCGAGACCAAAGTGAAGGTATGTGTGACACATGAGAGCTGGGCGTGCGGCGCGTGGCGCTGGTCGCGTTCAACTCGGCCGCGCACAACAAGCCCTCGCTCATCCGCGACCTGCTGCCGCACGTGCTGCCCACCATCTACTGCGAGACCAAAGTGAAGGTATGTGTGACACATGAGAGCTGGGCGTGCGGCGCGTGGCGCTGGTCGCGTTCAACTCGGCCGCGCACAACAAGCCCTCGCTCATCCGCGACCTGCTGCCGCACGTGCTGCCCACCATCTACTGCGAGACCAAAGTGAAGGTATGTGTGACACATGAGAGCTGGGCGTGCGGCGCGTGGCGCTGGTCGCGTTCAACTCGGCCGCGCACAACAAGCCCTCGCTCATCCGCGACCTGCTGCCGCACGTGCTGCCCACCATCTACTGCGAGACCAAAGTGAAGGTATGTGTGACACATGAGAGCTGGGCGTGCGGCGCGTGGCGCTGGTCGCGTTCAACTCGGCCGCGCACAACAAGCCCTCGCTCATCCGCGACCTGCTGCCGCACGTGCTGCCCACCATCTACTGCGAGACCAAAGTGAAGGTATGTGTGACACATGAGAGCTGGGCGTGCGGCGCGTGGCGCTGGTCGCGTTCAACTCGGCCGCGCACAACAAGCCCTCGCTCATCCGCGACCTGCTGCCGCACGTGCTGCCCACCATCTACTGCGAGACCAAAGTGAAGGTATGTGTGACACATGAGAGCTGGGCGTGCGGCGCGTGGCGCTGGTCGCGTTCAACTCGGCCGCGCACAACAAGCCCTCGCTCATCCGCGACCTGCTGCCGCACGTGCTGCCCACCATCTACTGCGAGACCAAAGTGAAGGTATGTGTGACACATGAGAGCTGGGCGTGCGGCGCGTGGCGCTGGTCGCGTTCAACTCGGCCGCGCACAACAAGCCCTCGCTCATCCGCGACCTGCTGCCGCACGTGCTGCCCACCATCTACTGCGAGACCAAAGTGAAGGTATGTGTGACACATGAGAGCTGGGCGTGCGGCGCGTGGCGCTGGTCGCGTTCAACTCGGCCGCGCACAACAAGCCCTCGCTCATCCGCGACCTGCTGCCGCACGTGCTGCCCACCATCTACTGCGAGACCAAAGTGAAGGTATGTGTGACACATGAGAGCTGGGCGTGCGGCGCGTGGCGCTGGTCGCGTTCAACTCGGCCGCGCACAACAAGCCCTCGCTCATCCGCGACCTGCTGCCGCACGTGCTGCCCACCATCTACTGCGAGACCAAAGTGAAGGTATGTGTGACACATGAGAGCTGGGCGTGCGGCGCGTGGCGCTGGTCGCGTTCAACTCGGCCGCGCACAACAAGCCCTCGCTCATCCGCGACCTGCTGCCGCACGTGCTGCCCACCATCTACTGCGAGACCAAAGTGAAGGTATGTGTGACACATGAGAGCTGGGCGTGCGGCGCGTGGCGCTGGTCGCGTTCAACTCGGCCGCGCACAACAAGCCCTCGCTCATCCGCGACCTGCTGCCGCACGTGCTGCCCACCATCTACTGCGAGACCAAAGTGAAGGTATGTGTGACACATGAGAGCTGGGCGTGCGGCGCGTGGCGCTGGTCGCGTTCAACTCGGCCGCGCACAACAAGCCCTCGCTCATCCGCGACCTGCTGCCGCACGTGCTGCCCACCATCTACTGCGAGACCAAAGTGAAGGTATGTGTGACACATGAGAGCTGGGCGTGCGGCGCGTGGCGCTGGTCGTGTTTGTTACAATCATTATAAAGGTATCGATATTTACGAAGATAGCAAGCTTGGAATGTCAAGATGGTTGTTGTTTATTTACTGTGTTTCAGAGTTCCTATGTAAATGTGGAAAGGTTTTATGAAGAAAAGCATAGAAAGACAAGACTAGGTATTTATTTCAATTAGGTTTGTTAATTAATTCATACTGAGGCTCAGGGAGCTTTCCGCCCGTTCGCTGAACTAGTCCTCGTGGAGAAGAAGGCAAGAAACTGCATGGAAGCTCTTCTATAGTATTTATAGATATCTTTTACAATCATATAAATATCGTTTATCACATTAAATATCTAATTCTATTATTACCACTATATGATGAATCTTGTAACAATTCACAATGTTACATAATCAAAACAACAAGGGTAAGGCAAATAACATGGCGTATCAAATTATGGTCATAAGGAATAAAGGCCATAATATGATACAGATAGAGTTTCAACACAACCATTAGCAATAATCAAGTTATAATATCAAATAAGTTACGTGAAGCTTGTGTAGTCCATCTTTCACAAAATATAACAATTAAGGAAAGCAATGTCACTATCACAATCACAACTTAATATCTGGCCTGTACTGGCTATATATAGTTCGATAGTTCACAACAAAGTAAAATTAACTTACGAATTACACACTATTTATAGTAACGAGTCGACCTGTCTCAATACGTCAAATGTGATAAAATGGCGCGGTATCCCCACCATTTTCCACATTGCTATAAATAATCTAACAATTAGGTCAATAAGCAATTCTTAAGTAATGAAACCTTTTTAAAACGTATCAAGACAATTAAGGAATTTAATATCGCCTATTTAGAGCCGGTCCACACGGCGCGTCGGCGCGTTGCGTCGACGCAGCGCTGCCGTTGCGTTGTTTTACATACAAATAAGCAAGGTGTTCACACGGCGCGCTGCGTCGTCGCAACGCACACATGACGGACAGCAGCCCCCTGTGGCAGCCCCCGACACGAAGCGGGAGGGGGTGTACTCATTGCGACGTCGGAGCGGCTGCGCTCAGTTGCTTGTGCGTTGATAGGGAGGAAAATGAAGGGACAGATCCAATAACGTCTTGTGATCTTGCGTCGATTTCGGCGGTGACGTAGTAATAGTACAATGCTAGACGTCTTTTCCGATCCATGCTTTCCTATAGACTGACTGCGATGTTTTTACAAAATGCTTGCCGCAACTGTGCGTCGCCGCTGCAACGACGGAACGTTAAGAATGCGTCGTAGTAACGCTGCGATGGCGCAGCGCCTGTGTGGCCGGCTATGCGTCAAAACATTTGCGTTGGCCCGAACTGTCTAACCCCCTTCCTCGCGTCGTTTTCCTCATTACTGAAGGTCGTGCCTCCCCCGCTGCATCAGTTTCTCCTGTACGATTTCCCTCCATCTGCTGCGATCCTTAGCTTCATGAAGAGCATTGTGGAAGTTGATGTTCAGAGATGATCGTATTTGGTCTGACCATCTCTTGGGACTGCGTCCTCTGGGACGTTTGCCATCTACCTTGCCTGTCACCATCAGCTGTTCAAGATTGTGACCCTCTTTACGAGCAATATGTCCGAAGAATTCCATCACCCTACGAAGGCAAATAGTGGAAAGTCTAGTTTTGACATTAAGCTCTCTCAGAATAGACACGTTGGTGCGAAAGGCGGTCCATGGAATCTGTAGCATTTTTCTCCAGCTCCACATTTCAAAGGCTATTCGGTCTCTGTCGGCCTTTTTCAGTGTCTTGGTCTCCGTTCCATAACTGAATATGGAGAAAACTAGCGATCGAGCGAACTGTCTAACAGTTGAATCATAATCGATTCGAGGTAATTAAATTAATCTGCCTTGCATACTAGACAACCTATTACATTGCATTCCTTAAATGGACTTGTTTGCAAACTACAATTATTAAACCTATCTATTTTGTGGCAACAGAAAGAACTAATCCGCGAAGTAGAAATGGGTCCGTTCAAGCACTCCGTCGACGACGGGCTGGACCTGCGCAAGGCGGCCTTCGAGTGCATGTACACGCTGCTGGGCACGTGCCTGGACCGGCTGGACGTGTTCGAGTTCCTGCGCCACGTGGAGGACGGGCTGCGCGACCACTACGACATCAAGATGCTCACCTACCTCATGTGCGCGCGCCTGGCGCAGCTGTGCCCCGCCGTCGTGCTGCAGAGTGAGTTATCTTGTGTTTATCAGCTTATGGGATGTCTTCCGATGACTTATCCCGCTTTGAGTGAAGCGGGGGTCGTGTCAGACTTCAGTTAATGCTATAATGTTCCCATTACTGGGATAGAGGTCTCTATTCTATGAGAGTTAATTGGCTGCAATTGACTATATAGATATTGACTATATTGGATTAAAATTATTATAATTTAAACGTTGTTTTTGTTGACTT
The DNA here is from genome assembly GCA_949775005.1 of Orthosia gothica. Lineage (NCBI taxonomy): Eukaryota > Metazoa > Arthropoda > Insecta > Lepidoptera > Noctuidae > Orthosia > Orthosia gothica. The sequence continues at coordinate 707,407 of OX459057.1, forward strand.
GGGACCAGACACCGTATAACCACGATTGTGTTGGATTACCTCATTCAATTCTTGTTTGGTTAGTAATAAACGGCCTATATTAGTTATTCCATTACTGGTAAACAGATCTCTTTGTGGGAGCGACCGGCCATAATACTCCATGTTTAAGCCCGCTGCTTTTCTAGCAGCTTAGATTGTAGTTTTAGTAAGACATAAACTGAAGACTCATGTCGCTCGTAATGATACGAGAAAAATTAACGGTGTTCTTTTGTTTCATGTTCAGGGCTAGAAAGTTTAGTGGAGCCCCTGAGAGCGACGTGTACGATGAAGGTGAAGGCCAACTCCGTGAAGCAGGAGTACGAGAAACAAGACGAGCTCAAGAGATCCGCGCTCCGGGCTGCTGCGGCACTCTTACAAATACCCGAAGCAGGTAATCTATAACAATGATTATAAGGCTAGACTTTTGCCACCGGATTCGTGAAAGACGGGATAGAATGTATCGCATAATTCTTGATCCAGGCTATGATCAACCCCAATTTCCTGTATCCCAAATTTCATCCAAATCCGCTCAGCCGTTGAAACGTAAGTGGTTAACAAATAGTCGAATATCCAGATTTTCACAAATAAGTAACTACAGAATAGTTACTTCAAGGCTGCTTCACTATAAAAAGTAGATTGAAGCTATTTTTTTAGTTCGTTGCCTTATACGACAAGTTAATAAAATGTTTCGTATTCGTGTTTATAGAAAAGAACCCCCACCTGATGGACTTCGTGACGCAGATCAAGTCGTTCCCGGAGCTGCAGCCCATCTTCGAGAGCATCCTCAAGGACTCGTCGGGCGGCGCGGCGCTGGACGCCAACCTCATGGACCAGAGCTAGCCACGCAATACACACTCCGACCCACACCCAGAGGTTCTATTTTATTTTGGTCTACTCTGTTGTTTCGTTTTTGTAAGAATGCATATTATTTTCATTCATGTCAAATGTAAAAATGATTGAAATTGAATAGAAGTTTAGTTTATTACGTATTATTTTAATTTCGCTTTAATGCACTCGAAATAAAAAAAGAGTTTGATTCAACAGCTTTATTATAAAGTTACAAAGTACATAACTAAAACATTAGCACTGCTAATCGAATTCTCGACGTTTGTGATACGACGTCGGAACACGAGTGGTCGTGGCTCTCACGGGCACTGAGGACGAAGGAATCCAGCTCTGGTCACGGCTCGCGTAACAGTGTGACGGCGGCTATCAGACTTGCATAACTATCGATGAGGGCCTCAAGTTCTTAATACTCAATAATTGAATAGAAGGCGACGCTACTAGTGGTTGTGGTCTATCGATAGTTATACAAAATAATTTATTTTACTGATATGTATTGTGATATTACAAGCTATGTGGAAAAAAACATAGGAAAATGGATAAATACACTATAATGAAGCGAAATCTTTATAGTATCAGTTATTTCCCTTTCCTCTTTGCCGCTGGCGTTGCGCTTGCTGGCCTCGGCACTTCGTTCTGCGAAAAACAATGAATAAATCAATATATAGATATGCTTTGCATACATCATAGCATTCCAAGATTTAATAAAATCAAAACGTTCGTTTTTGAACCGGGGAAAACCTAAATTAAGTCTAGTGACAGCCAAAGAGAAATTTCACTCTGGTTCAAATTATGAGTTAAATGGGAATCAATAGAAAATCATGCTCTGTGGGCTTAGTGCAAGTTTTTACTTACGCTCATCTCATTCGCTTTAACGTAAACCTCAATTTTTATTGAAACTGGATAAGCGATCCCTGATGACAGTAAGGAAAAACCTTTTTTTGAAACCACCTCTTTTCTTTACAAATTGTCATAAGAGATCGTTTACGTTATCACGAGTGAGTATGTTAAAATAGGAATAAACACACTGTTCATCTAATCGCTTAAGGAAATGAGCACAAGGAAGCAGCCCACTTTGTGTAACAGTTTACACGGTATGTTTGGGCATAGTAAGTATTATTTACCGGCTTGGCAGGCGCCGCGCGCGTCAGTGTGCGCAGCGGCGGCCGCGACGAGCTCGAGCTGGTGCTGCCCAGCGCACTGGCAGCACTCGGCCGCTCTGGACTGAGCTCTTTGCTATAACAACAGATCTTATTCATTTAACGAGACACCACACAGTCACGAGAAACAAACGTGTGCACAATTTGTACTCAATCGGACACTGGGGAGAGGGTCAAATCAAAGGTAACTTGCAAGATTTGATTACAGACACCGGGACAGGTGAAAATAAATAAAAGGTTGTAATAAATAAATTATATCTAAATAAAAAAAAAGGTTTTTATTAAGTAAAGATACCTTTAAACTACTACCTAAAGACGCAATAATAACAGCCTGTAACTGTCCCACGTCCAATATTTCGAAGACATGTGACATTCACCAATCCGCACTGGGCCCGCGTGGTGGATTAAGGCCTATCCTCTCATAGAGAGGGCCTGTGTGCCAACCGTGGGAAAATTATAAGGCTGATGATGACGATAATGAACTGTCCCTCTTCAGGGCAAAGGCTTCTTCTGATACAGAGAAGATTCTATCACTAATCGGTTTGCAGACGATTAAAGACACAAATTAATTAAAATATAACTATCAAAAATTATTATATGTACATATAAACACTCTTAATACCCTCCGTGCTTATTCCGTGGTATTCAAATACATTATATATATCGGCGCAACTGCAGCAGTTCATCTGTTATAAAACCTAGAATAATTAAGTTTGATTATTTGATTGTTCTAAAAATTACTTATAAGCCATCAATCGAGTACTTTAAATTTATTACGATGTAAAAGCAACAGCATGTCAATGTAATTTCAATACTTAACCTCAAAACTTATAAACATGTGCGCCTGCGCCTAACCCTATAAATACGGCCGCACTGTCGGCACTCGGGCATTCACGCTCGAGCCGCCGAACAGTACGGACCTCTCTGTAACGTCGTTACGCTCCGCGTTGAATATACAAAGTTCTACAAGTACTTGTGAAGTTTTCTTTCGAAGACCCAAAATGAGTGATCATCGTGAAAACAACAATTGTGACGTCAGCAATGCTGACGTCACACTTTTTAAAAACATCACGGAGGCTCCTCCTCCGTTATATACTTAAAACACATATCCCTTTTTTGAGGTAGTCAGGTAAAACAAATCTTGATAGTTGAGACACGGGTTCCCTCTATCTGACAGAATCTTGATACTCCAAAATTTATTTGGCATAACACACTTGGCATAATCTTCTTTAAACGAATATTCTTAAAGCATAAAAATTATTTAATATAACTATTGTTTTGCCGAATGTTTCTATGTCCGAATTTATAATGGCTTACTTTTAAGATGGCAGAATTTTATTTGGCATAAATTCACTTGGCATATTATGAAGACTGCAGAAATTCTTTCGGAATAATTTTATTGGGCATTTCTATATAATAGCATTTTTAACCTTAAATTAAAATTGATATACTATCTTAAAACGTCAATATGTTGTGTTATAAAAGTTAGTGACAGAAACGAATCGCTACAAAACCGACTCCACGTAGTCTTGTCTGCCCTACCCCTAGAGAGTAATTTAAACCCGCGTAGGCGCGGAGGGGCGAGGCGGCCAGCGAGCTGAGGAGCAGGTGGTTTTATAACTGTCGCCGCCGCGGCTGAGGCTGGCCGGTGAAGCCGGCCAGCAAGCCGAAGCTGCGGTGGTGAGCGTTAAAACCATCTGCGACGATAAGCTCGCGTGGGACCGCCGGAGGCCCGCAGCGCCGGAGCCGTGACAGAAACCATGCCTGCTGCATGCTCAGTTGTATGCTTGATTGCATGTTGCATGCTTGCTGCATGCATGGTGTAAGCTTGTTTGAATGCTGCATGCATGGTGTATGGTTGTTTGCATGCTGCTTGCTTGCTGCATGCATGGTGTATGGTTGTTTGCATGCTGCATGCTAGCTGCATGCATGGTGTATGGTTGTTTCCATGCTGCATGCTAGCTGCATGCATGTTTGTATATATGTATGCTTATTTGCATGTTTGCATGCTTCTTATAGCGAATTAAAACATAAAAAAAATGTGTTAAATCAATATTTTACTGTGGTAAAATATACAAAATTACTCTAACTTTAATTATCTGTAATGTGATAGATGAGTATTTCAATTAATATGGATAAGAAATTTATGCCAAAAGACGATTCGGACTGTGAACTTTCTGCGATATGATGGTTCTGCCTTTTAATGACTATCGATATGAAATTTATGCCTAAAGATGATTCTGACTTACAAAATTATGAGTTTGAATGTATGATAAATGAGTGTATGCCAAACGATGTTCTGCGAAATGATGTTTATACTATCCGTTGTTATGCATAATAATATTATGACATAAAAAGTTCTGCTATAAAAGGTAGACCCTTGAGGCACAAACCTGTTAGTTCGTGACATTTGTCCTTTTCTGCTGAACATGTCAGATAGTCGACCTCGCAAGTCACGTTTGCTCCCCACTGCACTCATGTCTGAATCTGAACCCTGCTGATAAAAAAATAACATAGTAAAAAGATATTCGAATAGTCTTTAAGTTGTGCGTGCTTAAAGCCCATTTTTAAATACTCAGCATTCACAAGGCAGTACTGATCTTTTAATGAAAGAACAGGAAAAGGTTTGTTACCTGAGAAACAGTGCCAATAGGTCTGAACTCCACATGCTCTGTGCTGTCATGTGCTACTTGGTCGTCAATAGAACGGGACTTGGTCAGTTTCTTCAATTTACCGAAAATACTCTTCTTTTTCTTCTTTTCTGAGGGAAGTACTTCGCTTTGGACCGATCCGCCGGACAATCGACTGCAATAATAAATTGTCATGGAAAGGATTAGTTTGAAAGGATTTAAATCATCGTTCTATTTCTGTCAATCTTTTGAAGATGATAGAGACTGAATGATTAATACGTAAATGAATTTAGTGATTTGAGGTGCAAGTGAACAAACCGTAAAAATTACTTATCATATATTGTTTACCTAGGCTTAGCTATTTCATACTGTATACCATGAAAGTTTTTATACCTGTCTAGACTGGCATCTCGTTGCATGATGAACAGTCGGTTATCCGCGTCTCCGTCCAGTGACTGCATCGACGACACGCTACTGTCGTCCACCGACTTCCATATCAAGCTCTGGTAACAAGGAAAATATGAAAATAAAAATAAAATTGAAGATTAGAGTAAAGGTGCTGAGGGCCTTATAGGGTTTTCGACACCGGGTACCCGGGTCGGTTATACACGGGTATAAAAGCGCTTTCAAAACCAGGTATTATTTGACGAAAGACCCAGATATCACTATTGTACAAATAAAATGCCGCATCATTGGGCTAAATTGCGTATACTCGGGTATCCGAAAAAAAAAATACCCGATACCCGGGTCCGATCAAGGGTATGAAAATTGTCCGGCTACCCGAAAATCGCAAGTTTTAGGTCAAACATTTTTCAATCTTATTACTAAGGGCATAAGGATGAAAAGTGGTCGATTGGAAACTTTTGTGAACATTCCATTTACCACCCATTGAAGCTACTTTATTGCACTTGATCAAATTAATATCAGGATCTATTCTTAGTGCTGTAACTCACCTGATCTTTCGTAGTCTGCTCAAGTGATATAGAACGTTTCTTGAGTGAAGGCGCACGGGACGGAGTGCGCGTAGCAGGAGAGACTGACAGTGTATCGCGAGGCTCCGTCGACATCGCTCTGAGAACACATGAAACAATTTAGGGTGAGTAATCAAGTGATCTCCGTCAGTAGCTAGTGTATTAATCACCGTTTTATGTATTGGGCGAATGGTCACCATTTAGTTGGTAGTAGTGTATTCAGGCCCACTGGCACGAAAAACTTAATTTAGAATTTTTGCTGAGACGAGCTTAAATTGACGGTTTGTCACAAAATGTTGTCAAATTTAACCTCGAGTTAGGTTTTTCGTGTAAGTAATCTGTAGAGGTGACGTGGTCGAGGAAGTAGGGAGTTACCTTCTAGCAGTGGCTTGGTGTCGTCGTTGTCGCTCAGCGATGCGTGAGGCTCTCAGCTCGTCTGTGAGGCGTCGTAGGCGTGCCGCAGTAGACGCCGCCTCCACGCCGTTAGTGCCGCTCTCGGGCGTCGCGGATCGAGACCGGGACTTGGACGACTGGATAAAAATTGGTTTGATATGAGAGTGGAAGACATATCGAGATTGATAGACGTTACTTAGCACATACCTTGGTCAAACATGGTTCCTGTAACTGACACACAACTATCGCGTCTACTAGTGCAAGACTGAGACGGGAGCATAGCTTAGCCAAAGTACGTGCTATATAATGTTTATTTATCTCGGCTATAAGTTGGGCAAATATAAAGTTATCGTTAAGGTCATTGACTATTGAATTTAGAACTCAAAACTCTTTCCAGGGCCTTACCGGAAAATATTATAGCCACGATTGGTTTAGTAGTTTCGCACATTAAAACAAATTATTGACGCATCACCATACAGCTCTAGTAATCCAACTTCTTTATCTATTAGTAATCCAACTTACTCTGTTTCGTCTTGGTGGCGTAGGCGTCACTAAGTTCTTCTCGGGTTTGACTGGTTCATTGCGGAATAAGTCTGGACTCTGCTTCATTAGATCGTCGATTGTTTCTAGAAGCTGTGTTATTATCCTGTCATCTTCCTGCAAGTGACAATGAAAGTGAATCGAAGGCTTCACAACACCTATCATTTGTTCTTGCACAAACTGCACGGTTATTGCTTTGGATAAACAAGGCGAAGTAAAATATTGGATCATTATGACGTCAACAAATCATGGCTTGACAGGCTTAAAAAAAATACCATAATTGGATCATTATCATTCACCATGAACTCATTTGCCCACTTTTGTCAGTAAGCAGCTTTGGATAAACATGGCGAAGTAAAATATTGAATAATTCTTTATCATTAATTATGACGTCAACAAAACATGGCTTGACAGGCTTAAAAAAAATACCATAATTGGATCATTATCATTCACCATGAACTCATTTGCCCACTTTTGTCAGTAAGCAGCTTTGGATAAACATGGCGAAGTAAAATATTGAATAATTCTTTATCATTAATTATGACGTCAACAAAACATGGCTTGACAGGCTTAAAAAAAATACCATAATTGGATCATTATCATTCACCATGAACTCATTTGCCCACTTTTGTCAGTAAGCAGCTTTGGATAAACATGGCGAAGTAAAATATTGAATAATTCTTTATCATTAATTATGACGTCAACAAAACATGGCTTGACAGGCTTAAAAAAAATACCATAATTGGATCATTATCATTCACCATGAACTCATTTGCCCACTTTTGTCAGTAAGCAGCTTTGGATAAACATGGCGAAGTAAAATATTGAATAATTCTTTATCATTAATTATGACGTCAACAAAACATGGCTTGACAGGCTTAAAAAATGGAAAACTGGCCAAGTGCGAGTCGTACTCGCGCACGAAGGGTTCCGTACCATTATCGCAAAAAAACGGCACAAAAATCACGTTTGTTGTATGGGAGCCCCACTTAAATATTTATTTTATTCTGTTTTTAGTATTTGTTGTTATAGCGGCAACAGAAATACATCATCTGTCTGTGAAAATTTCAGCTGTCTAGCTATCACGGTTCATGAGATACAGCCTGGTGACAGACAGACAGACGGACCGTGGAGTCTCAGTAATAGGGTCCCGTTTTTACCCTTTGGGTACGGAACCCTAAAAATACTGCCCTTACCATCATCGGATCATTATCATTCACCTTAAAGTCATTTGCCCACTTTTGTCAGTAAGCATTACCAAAACAATTGAAAAAAATGATTTCGCCTATAGTTGTTTAATTTGCTTACCTGCTGTGCACGTTTGAGTGATCCAACAAGAAGTTTGTTCTGATCGCGATCCCGATCATGTCGCTCCTTATCACGACGTAGCTTCTCGTTGGCAGTGCGCAGCTTCGCGTGAGCATCCCGTAACTCAAGCAGATCACACTGTAGTTCTGTCACCTGAATCAAGATAATTTTTCGCTACTAAATAATACGGTTGGTTGATAATGTACGTAGTAACTATTTAGTAATCTGTGATAATGTCATCATTATTCGTCTGCCCTTGTCCCAATTTGTTTGGGGTCAGCGCAGCAAGGCTGACTTTTCCCCTTTACCAGCCGTCATCTCAGTATCCATTCTTCCTATTTTTTAACCCGGACGGAAAAAGAGGATGTCCGTGACTACCGCAGGACCCCGACGGCAATCGCTTCCATATTTGGTAAATAATTACTACTCAATTGGTACCAATTAGTACTCAAACAACAGAATTGGTACCTTAGTAGTTTTCGAGAAAATCGACTTTGAAGGAGGTCCTGCGGTAGTCACGCTCCATTCAGCAGGACCACCATGAGCGCCGAAAACGGGGGCATGCTACAGCTATTCTAAGTATACAAATCATTACTACCCATAAATGTGATTCATTTCGCAAAAATAACAGAACTGAATAATTTTTATTTATCGAGAAATCAACGATGATAACTTTTGCTCGCTCGTTCAGCAGGACCACGACTTTGAATGTTGATTCCAAGTTGGAGGAGCCTGCGACTTTCCTCAAACTTACATACAAAATTACTACCCTGCAAGATAAATTTGATACCCAAAATTCACAACTAGTACTCCAGTAGTTTACGAGATATACCATGCCATTGGTGGGGTGGCGGTAGTCACGGTGTTAAATTTTCATTTCAAGATTTCCCTATTAAAAATTCCTAAACTAAACCCTAAGTACCTACGTATTAAAAACCTAATATACTTTAGTAAAACTGCTGCCAAAACATAACACTGCAAAGTGAATAATAACTTTGTATTTAGAAGTCGGTGTCGAAAAACGGAAAACAATAGCTACCAAAGACACCGACTTCAGAAACGAAAGTTATTTTTGGCTTTGAAGTGTTACAAAGCCAAAAATAACTTTCTTTTGCGAAGTCTGTGTCTTTGGTAGCTTGTTTTGGCAGTCAGTTTGATTTTTCGGTTTAAAAGTTGTTTTACTGCAATAAATTAGGTTTTTAATACGTAGGTACTTAGCCTTGCAGCAATGGTAAATCAGTAGGATAGCAATAAATAAGAAATACCTATCGCTTTTTAATAATATTCGTATAACAACACAGAAGTTAGGTACTTACAATATAGAAACATAATTATTCAACTACCTACCTACCCACGTCATTAAAAAAGGTATTATGGGCCTTGGGCAACTATAGGTATTTTTTTCTTATTCTGTACATAGGTACACAGTTTGTTTAAAAATTATAGATAGAGAACTGTTGTTATTACTATTCCGACATACATAAACTTAAGTGCATGAGTATACATCTAAACAGCTCAATACCATTGACAACTTAATTTGGTCGGGTTATACGCAGAGTTTTAGTATGGAAAAGTAATGAAAGCTAATTTTTCTTAAAATACAACACTTAGGTATCTCAATGTTTGATCGCTATAACTTCTTTAGGTGTAGTATTTTTTGTATAAATTTGGGAAGAAATACCAGAGTTTTTAATAGGAAAATCTTGAAATGAAAATTTAACACCGTGACTACCGCCACCCCACCAATGGCATGGTATATCTCGTAGACTACTGGAGTACTAGTTGTGAATTTTGGATATCAATTTTATCTTGCAGGGTAGTAATTTTCTATGTTAGTTTGAGGAAAGTCGCAGGCTCCTCCAACTTGGAATCAACATTCAAAGTCGTGGTCCTGCTGAACGAGCAAGCGAAAGTTATCATCGGTGATATCTCGATAAATAAAAATGATTCAGTTCTGTTTTTTACGAAATGGATCACATTTATGGGTAGTAATTATTTGTATACTTAGAATAGCTGTAGCATACCCCCGATTTCGGCGCTCATGGTGGTCCTGCTGAATGGAGCGTGACTACCGCAGGACCACCTTCAAAGTCGATTTTCTCGAAAACTAAGGTACCAATTCTGTTGTTCGAGTACTTATTGGTACCAATTGAGTAGTAATTATTTACCAAATATGAAAGCGATTGCCGTCGGGATCCTGCGGTAGTCACGGACATAAAAGAGGGGTGTTATAAGTTTAATCATTTTGTGCACCTGTGTATTTGTGTATCTGTCAATGGTATCATTGCTCCTAAAAGGATGAACCGATATTGATTTCGTTTTTGTTTGAAAGGTGACTATATCGAGAGTGCTCTTAGCTACCTATGTTTGATAAAAATCGATTCAGCCGTTCAAAAGTTGTGGGCGTTTTACTGTTTGAATAGTGGTGTTTTCAATAGATTATCGATCGAAGCGCGTCTACTACCAGATAAATTATGTAGCATGCATAAAAACGTATCTTTTTTATTTTTTTCTTGTCTAGCCATTTCATCTGCATAATGAATAATCTGCATAAAATAATCAAGAATTATGTACATACCTTCTTTTTAGCTTCTTCAGTCTCTTCTTCAGTAGTTCGTTTCAATTGTTCTATTCTTCTCTTCATATCTAATCTCTCCTTCTCTCTTTCTCGTTCTATCTAGAAACAGAAATATTATAGTTTAGCGACGTATGGTGCTAGAATGTCACCTAATGGCCTAAGATCCGAGTAAGGCGCGATCTTCACCCATCTGTTTAATGGATGAAAAGCATATTTTTATAATATAAATATGTTAAAAAATATATCACGAGTGGGTTGTCTGGAAAATTTTGTCAACACTATAATTATCTAAAATTCAAAAATAAATTTGATGAGTTAAGATATACCAAGTAAGAAACAACAATGTGGCTCATATTTTCTGAAAGGACTACTGAATTATGTTCTTCATTTTATTTTATAGAAGCTAAAGTCTGCTAGTCTTCTGTGTCCCAGACCTAACTTAGAGAACTAAGTGCAGTAAGAGCGGTTACACACTGCATCCGATCCGAATCAAAATCAAATCTGGTTTCAAAGTAGCCGTAGTACTTCTTGTAGTGGAGGTTACGCACTACATACGAACTTCGTCCGAACATTTTCAATTCGGATAGACCTCGGAACTCAAATCTCGGATCGGATGTAGTGCATGGCCGCCCTAAGGCTGTTTTTGACCCTTTACCTATCAGCCTTGACTAATAAATACAAACTGTGTTGAGTGCAGGGACTACAACATTTATAAAAGTAGGAATGAAATGTGTAATACCTCAAAGAGCGTCTGCCTTAGATCCCTAGCGAGCGTAGAGGTCTCTTGAAGCAACCGTTGCTGCTCGTCTCGTTCTTTGTGCCAAGCCAGTTCCATACGAGTCGCTAGACCGGCCACGCGCGCTCTGCCCGATGTGAGCAGTCTGTCTTCTTCGTACTGTGACGTCGAAAAGATTTAGTTAGAAATCTAAAGCATCAAGTGTGTATGGTAAAACACTAAGAATATTAACTTAAATATTCATGTGCCGTCACAATAGTAACGGAATCTGATCCTATGGAAACATCATCAGCCTACAGCAATCCACTGCTGGACATACATTAAGGAACAGTAATTCCTTTGGCGTGGATCTGTTCTATCAAGTCGTAGTTTTATGAAAACTTTTACTAAATTAAGTGCTGTACCTCGTTGAGTCTGGACTGCATTTCGGAGAAGCGAACTTCAGCTGCAGACCGCTCGCTAATGAGTTCAGTGTTGAGCTTAGAAGCCAACAGTCTTGCTTCACATAGCTCATCTTCTAGGCACGCCGTCTGCTGCTCCAACGTCGCCACTTTGTTGCGATACTCCTCCTGTGAAAAATAATTTGTTAAGATGCCATAATAATCAACAGTCTTGAAAGAAGCATATCCGGAGGCTCTTCTAAGGATAATAAAGCGGCCACTTTAATCAATAAAGCCAATTGCATTAATCTGGGACATCAGCCTCTTCCAAGTTGGTTCATAACAGTGGGTTTTTCGTCACCATTTTTGGAACTGTCTACTCCAGAAGCTAGCCCACTGCCACTGCTCACTTAAACTAGTACTTTTTTAAGCTTGTAGCAGCACTTACTTCATCAGTACTAGATATGGAAAGTCTCGGTGTTCTAGCAAGCTTGTCGCCATTCTTCATTTCAGTCATTGTCTTCTGAGCAGCGTCCAACATTTGCTTATAGTTGTCTCTTTCTCGCCTGAACCTCGATACCTTCAAATATAGCCATGTTAAAACTTGCTTGTAAGACACGAACATATTATAAGTCAAATTAAATTTATTGCATCCATAATCCACCTGTAGGTGGCAAATATAAGTTACAGAAAAAATTTGGACGCTATCGGGCACAGAAACATTCTAGATACAGTCAGTGCCTAGGAGAGAAGAACAGCGCGTATTTGATTTTAATTTGATATTAACGATTTCAGTTTTCCTTGTTATATTTCCTATCTATATGTTTTACACGAATATGGGTGGTTGTTTTTCTATGTTTATGTTAAATTATGTATTATTATTACTTAATTATATTATTTTAATATTTTATTTCGGTCGGTTTTTGTATTACCTGGTTATGCAAAGACTTCAGTTCGTCCCTCATGGTGTTCATCTGTCCTTCGTACCTAATCTTCATCTCGCCTAGCTCATGTTTCCTCGCGACATCAGCTTGTTCCAGTCTTTTGTTCAGAGATGACAATTCTCCTTCCAGTTCAGCATTCTCTGTTGTTAACGTCCTCTGTACCTTGGAGACTCTTTCGTAGTCTTCCAGTTTCTTTCTAGCTTCCTCCAACTGTAGAAAGAGTACTAGATTAATTATTAATAAACTATCGGTATGTTCCTCGTCTCGGTTAAGACAAAGATATTTATTATTTCAACTAGGCCACCAAGCGGCACTTCTGAATGTTCCATTTTTTACAAGGCAAAAAAATTGATTCTACCGTGCATTCGGAAAGTAGCTTGTTATGGAGAAGAATGCACAAGAAACTCCATATTTTTTTTTTTTCAATATTTAGGTACATAAGTACATACATTAATAAATTCATATAGGTGAGGACAATGCACCCAGAATCATTATACATTATAGTGTACAGGTATAAAGTATTAAAAGTAGTTAACATTAACATCCGAAGCAGTTATGTTATGACCAATCCCAATTGACGGCGCCCGTTCACTAACATGACGCATGAATCGGCACCACCCAGCTCAACCATCATGAAGGGAACCGAATGATCCAACACACGTGCCACCATTAGCGAGACATTTGAGAGAGCATGACACACTCAACTACCAGGGCACACACAAGTCAACGAACGACACAAAGGTACAGCAAATGGTAGATTTACATTGGGTACATACTTAGTACTCACACACGTGTAGGGCATGTAATATCGGAAGTTTTTCAATTCCGATTATGATTTTGGATATTGGATCTCAATATCGGAATTCCGATATCAATATCGGCATTGCGCACTTTTGTTAAACATCGCACATTTTTATTGTTAATTGCACAAATTCGGTATGAGGTTGGATTGAGTACAATAAAATAATTGGACTTTCGATTGTGACTCTCTCTAATTACCAGTGACTGGGTAATTGGGCATTTGGTTGAACTAATTGGTCCCTATTTCTAGTAATGTATAGTCCTCGCCAAACTTCTTGGCCGACCTGAAGTTGGCTTTCCGGATGCGCGAGGCACGAAACGGTGCTGTTTTTGTATGAAATTTTCTACTGCGCAGCCATTGTAGCCAACTTCAGGGCGGCCAAGAAGTTTGGCGAGGACTATAATTATGTCTGATTCCGTTTCTACTAAAAAGATGTAAATTCTTTCTCACGGACATGATGTTTTCATAAATATATTGACAAGGAACCGACATGATGTTATTGTCCTTAAACAGTTCCGAGTCCAGTCCAGTCCAGTCCTTAAACAGCTCAGAGAATCACGCCGGCGAAGATTGTATATCGCTCTGACAGCTCGTTTTTGCAGAATAAAGATTGACTCAATGTCTGCAGCCCTTCCCCATAGTAAGATACCGTAAGACATTATACTATGAAAGTAACTAAAATATACCAGCCCCGCGGTATCTACATCAGTAAATTGACGGTATTTTTCTAACAGCATAAGCTGCCGAACTGGCCGCTTGCCGCCCTGCAAGTGATTTTAAATGAGGACCCCATTGTAACCTTGAGTCTTCCGTGATCCTCAGGAAAACCGTTTTATCGACGAATTCTAGCTTCTCCTTGTTCAATATAATGTCACAGTACTTTTGTTATTCGGCAAGACAAATTTTATCCACTTAGTTTTTTTACCATTTAAAACTAAATTATTGGCAGTGAAGCAATCCTGAACCTGCCGTAGCGCGTTATTTACGTCGTCAGCCTGACAAGTACGTCTAAATAGACGTACTTGTCAGGTTGACGACGTAAATAACGCGCCAATAAATAAATATTAAAAAAATTAAAGATGTGTCATCAGCAAATAACAGCATGTTTAGTTTGTTTTCCAATAAACGGGGTAAATCGTTTATGTATAATAAAAATAAGAAAGACCCTAAAATTGAGCCCTGGGGGTTGCTGCTGATAACATTGTCAAAACTTTCCATAATAAAAAACTTTTTTGCAAAAAATACTACCGACTTCCAAATGAAAAACTACAAAGTGAAAAATAACTTAACTTTTGGAAGTCGGTGTCTTTGGTAGGAACCATTTTTTTGCGATATGGACACCGACTTCCAAAAGTTAAGTTATTTTTCACTTTGTAGTTTTTCATTTGGAAGTCGGTAGTATTTTTTGCAAAAAAGTTTTTTATTTTTCCCTTTTTAGTTTTACCTACCTAATAGCAAGTTGTTAATTAAGGTCCCTATAACTCCAGAATAGATTAACCGAATAACATGAAACTTGAACATAACCGGTGAAATGAGAGATCTGCGTACCCCTTTAGAGCGTACTAGCGTGATGTTATGTTATGAAATGGTATAAACAACAAACAGACATGCGATTGCAGCAATCCCGAGAGTTTTGCCGTTATTTATTGAAGAGTTCTGTTGTGTATCTCCGAAGTTCTTCATCAGACCTTCACCAAATTAAAATGGGACCAATTTCGAAACATACTCTTTCAAACAAAAAAAGAATTTTCAAAATCGGTCCACAATTGACGGAGATATCGGTGAACATACAAAAAAAAAAAAAAAAAAAAAAAAAAAAAAAACATACAAGAAGTCGAACATAGAACCTCCTCCTTTTTTGTAAGTCGGTTAAAAACTATTCGTCCTAATGTTACTCGCACCACAATACAAATGATGTCAATAGAACCGACGGCTTTGTATGCGGTTCGAAACAGAGTTAGTGTGCTGAAAGCGTTTTTGGGGCTCTGTGGGTATCTCCTAAATAAATATCGAATGCAAATCTCTCGTTGGTGCTTTACCTCTTTCTTGGCCTGATCATGATGATGCTGCAGAACGTCTCGCTGGTCGTGAGTGTTGCGCAGTTCACGCTCTTTCTGTTCAAGCTTAGCGTTGAGCCGGGCCCGTTCCACTTCCCAACCACCGCCACACAGTCGGTCTTGTAGCGACGATATTGAGTTCTGTGTGAAGTAGAAATATAGATTATTTTGCTTTGGGTAATAACCGAATGTTCCTTTCTCTAGAACAGAGTTAGATGATATATACCTGCATTTCAGTCTTTTCTTTCGTCCATGCTGAAGATTGCGTGTCATAGTTCTCTTGGAGGGTTTTTATTTCAGCCAATGTTGCGCTCAATTCTTTTTGGACGTGTGTTAATTCTCTGTGAAAAGGTAAAAGTATTAATATTGTTGTAATTTATGCAGAAATAAGGAGATCTGAGGAATATATATTACCCCTGTGCCTGCTCTTTCTCTACTGTAAGCCTTGCTTTAGTGACTACATGTTCTTCTTCCAATATTTCGTATTTACCCGTCAACTCTTCATATTCCGCCTTTTCTACGGCAAGAGAGTGCTCTAACCCTGAAAGTTGGTAAATATTTTACATAAACATCCCATGCTTTTAATGTTGTTGCTGCTTGTTTCTACTTCGAGATGTATAGTTATAAACTCACGTTTAACTGTTTCTTCATACTCCTGTTTGAGATCAGAAATCTTTTTGGCGCCTGCGCCAGACGATTGTTCTAGAACCTTTAGTTTACCTTTGAGTGTAGCTAACTCTGCTTCCTTGTTCTTGATATCTACATCGTGAGCCTTGCGCATACGATCCAGTTTCTTGCGTTCAGCCTAAAAACAATGAGATCAAGTGTAAGTTGTATTTCGTTGGTTTTCTTTCGAGGATTTTGTATGTAAAGGAATATTTACCTGTAAATCGGTTTCCAGTTCCGATGCCTTGCTCTCCCAATATCCAGATTCTTTCTTTTCTGCTTGTAGTTTGTTCTCCTGTTCTTTCTTCTCATTCTCCAACTTCGATATACTGGACTTCAATTGCGACATTTCTGATTTTATCGCCGATAGTTCTTTCTCAGTCTTATCCAGTTCTCGTTTGGCATTTGCTAATTCTTCCTGTTTCCCTTCAAGCTCCCTGGTAGTTCTCTCTAATTTATCTTGCATTTGTGCCATTTCAACTGATGATATCGCTTCATCGTATTTTTGGTTCGATGTATCTCGTAAGGCATCTTCCTGCAATCATAATAATACATGAAATACTTCTTTTGTTATACGCCACCAGAAATCACTGTCTAAATAAAACCTGTAAACATGGGAATTAACTAAGAGGCAGGAGGTAATGCGAATACATGCTCACGAACTAAATTTCTATAGATAAGCTGCTGTTCTTTTCTAGGAATTTTAAACCTTCACAGAGGACACTCAAAATTGGTCCAAAAGGGGGTCATGCGTTGATGCGTGCCTATCAAACTGTTCATCCAAATACCAGTTGTTTTATATGAATATCTTTAGCAGATATTGTTGATTCCAAATTTGTGATTTTGCTATCGTAGTCTGTTTTCATTTCTCTCAGATCTGTTTCTAGAGTTATTAGTTTGTTTTCAGCTTTTATAAGTTTTGTTTGCATTTGATCTTTTTCGCTTGTAATGTCTACGGATATACGCCGTTGACTGGTAACTAATACTTCAGCTTGCTCCTTTTCCTGGGTTAGCTATGTATGATAAAGTACGATAAAGAAAATTATCAGTATAAGAGTAGTACTGAATTATAGATAAAGTTAACTAAATGCTGCGATATCTTACCTCTTTTTCTAATTTAGCTACTTTATCTTTGCGTAAAGTTAGTTGTTTTTCAATTCGTTTGCATTTGTCTTCTGCTTCTTTGAACTTTTTTTCTAACTCACCTATCTTTTTAGCTTTATCTCCAACCTAGAAGAAACACAATGTTAGCGCTAAGAAATGATCCACTAACTTTCTGTTAGTATATGTGACATCTCTTACCTCTTTGAGCAATTTTTGTTTATCTTGTTCTAATTTATTTACAATATCTACTTGTTTCTTCAATTTATCAATTTCTTTATCTTTCATATCTATCTCCTTTTTAAGTTCCTCTATTTTCTTCATACAGTCTGACATTGTTGTATTTAAAGATGTTGTATTTTCTGCAAAAGAGAGATAACACATAAATAAGCTTATACGAGTATAACTCAGTATTAATGTAGATACGATAATAGTAGAGATGATACTTACTCAGTTCATTATTTAGTTTACTGACTTGTGACTCTAAATTCTTCTTTTCTTCTTGCAGTGTTTTTATTTGACCAGATATATTGCTGTTGTCTTTCTCCAGTATTTTAAATTTGCTATTTATATCTGTTTTATCTGATTCTAACTTTGTATTGAGATCCTTTAGTTTGGCAATTTCGGTTTGTAATCGATTCTTTTCGTTTGTGAATTCAGAGTCATTCCTAGACAATTTAGATCTAATATCTTCGATATCTTTTTCCATTTGAGCTCTGGTATTGATTTCAGTGCCAGAGAGTCCGGCGTTTTTCATGACGACATACATTTCACCTGAAAAATGAAAATATCATATAAGAACATGATAAATGATCAAAAATCGAGATACCTGACCAGTTGGTCATGTTTAATAATGCCTTACCGATTTCACTTTCCAAGTCCTCCACCATTCTCTTCATTTGGAGTTTGGTAGTCAAATCAGTTGGTTTCTTGGGAACCCTTGGTCTAAATGATTTAATTGCGTCATCTTTCAACGCCTTCAGTGAAACTTGTAATTGGGCTTTTTCTTTTTCAAGCTGTAAAATTAAGGTTCGAATTACTCATCTAAACAAATTGTTGGTGTCCGAAAAATATTTTGTCTATTTACCTTATTAAATTTCAAGTTCAGTTTATCTAACTCTTCCTGCTTTGCTTTTAATGCATCGGCGTCTTTTTTGCTTGTGATTTCGCCACCAAACCTAACTTTTTTCTCTGTCTTATCATCTTTAATTTCTAGTTCTTTTAATTTGGCTGTTGCTAATTTTAATTCATTTTCAAGTTGGGTTATTTTAGCTGCACTTTGTTCTACAGATCTTTCAGATTTTAATGATTTTGCATTTTTCAGTAGCTGTAATGAAAAATACGTCTCATTAAGTTAAAATTAGTCTGAATGCAGATGATATTTAGTGTCTAGAGTAGGATCTAGTACCTGTAATTTCTTATTTTCTAGTTGTAGTTTTTCGTTATCAGCTTCTAAACTCTGTGTCTTAGAACGAAGAACATTTGCTTCTTGTTCTATAACTTGGAGTTGTCTCTTCAGGTCGACATTTTGTTGGTCGCCATCCAGTGATCTACAATATAAGTTATTTGATTGTTAGCTTGTTGATCTTTATTTCCTTGCTCTCTATCTATAACTACATATACTCACTTGCTTTTGATAAGTGAAGCTTTCGGTTTCTTGGAAAGACTGAGCTCAGCGTGAAGCCTCTCGCAGTCTCTTTCCTTTTCAATGAGCTTTTTCCTTAATTCATCGATCTCATCTTCTAACACCTAAAAATAAGTTTTTGTTTTTACCAGCTTACAATAATACGGTATTATTAATATCCTTTTTTTGGGTTACATACTTTAACTTTTTCTTCTGCCAAGTTATTAGTTTTATTGTTAGTTGTACGACGAAGCGTAACTGTTGAATTAGTTTTGGGCTGACTAGCGATTTTATCAGTAAGTTCTTTGACTTGCTTTTTCAAGGAATCCTTATCTTGTTCCATTTCTTCAACTTTTCTTCGTAAAACTGATGCTTCCTGAAATTTGTCAAGTTAGAAATTGAGTTTCGTTTGAGCAAAGAAGAGAGAGATAGAAATATCACATTTTTAAAAGATGTTGTGTGAGCACCTGTTCATTAAGTTCAAGTAAGAGTCGTAGTTCAGCTGGATCTTCTTCATCCGTTTTTCCATCTTTTTCATTAATATCAATACTGAGTTTATTTGATGGAGGTGTTGGCGACAGCTTACG
Organism: Orthosia gothica; assembly: GCA_949775005.1. Classification (NCBI taxonomy): domain Eukaryota; kingdom Metazoa; phylum Arthropoda; class Insecta; order Lepidoptera; family Noctuidae; genus Orthosia; species Orthosia gothica. Next base: position 726,745 of record OX459057.1, read on the forward strand.
ACCTACAAATAATTTCAGATTGCGTTATTTTTAAAATGCTTAAATGATTTGCTCTAAAAATACAAAGCTTTGTACAAATTTTAGTAGGTATATTATGCAAAGGTTTTTTGATGAAAATTAGTAAAATTGAATGGTACTGAGTAATTGTTCCGGACACGGATGTTGAACAATGTAGTGGATAAATTTATAAACCCAAACATTGTAAAAGATTCAACAAGGTCTATTTCTGACTGGAGAAAATGGCTACCATCAATACGCCGTATAATTCAAATACACTGACAAGCATGTTAGTAAACATCAAGGAACAAAGGTAACAGTTATGAGTTAATGGTTACGCAAGTATTCAAGTACACATGATCAAGATGAATCACAACCGGGCTCTGGTGTGCGGTGGTTCTCGGGAGAGGGTTATGTTAGAAAAACACAATCGTTTTTTCACAATATAAGTATTTTGACGTACTTCTGGCTTTGGTAGCCATTTTCTTCAGCTGTAGAAGCAAGGACTCATTGTCGTCCTCAACCCGGGACGCAGTTTTACGTAAGTTATTTGCCTGTAAATATTCGTTAGTTATAATTATTGAATTTCTATTCTAAAATGACTCTAAGAACCGAAGTTTTTCGGGAGCATGTTAAGGACAAAATACGGGATGAAGAAAACCAACATTTAAAATTGACAAACTGGTCATAAGTACCTATACTGGCCATTCTGACAGCCAACGGACTGAACATTGATACGAAGGGCGAGGGGTAGGGAGAGCGAGACTCGGGTGTTTTGTCTGATGTAAGAGGAGGACTTTCAGATTTATCTTTATTGAATATTGCATTGACTTCTAATGTGGCCATTTGATCTTTGTCAAGTATTTTGTCTTCAAAGTTAAATGGATCAGTTTCTGTGCTAGCGTCCACATATTCTTTAGAATTGACAGCTTGCAGGGCTTTATCATTGACAAGCTTAGCTGCTGTCTGTATGCTAGCATTTCTGAGTTTCTGTTTATCAGTTTGTACACAATTATTCGTTCCCATAAATTCGGTTTGCATATATTTATTTTTCATGAATGCTACTTCCGTTTGGGTGTACATTTCCAAAATATCTATTGTACTTTGAACAGCTGAATCAAGAGTTATCTTTTTAGTGTCGGTCATCACATCGTGCACTAAGATGGTATCCGTTTGACAACCCTCTGAGTAACTCATTATGAGATCTTGTGGAGATTGGGTGCTCTGGTTGACACCAATGGACGATGTACTACTGTCTAGAGATGACAAACTCTTTTCTAAAGCGAGTTGCATTTCAAGTATTCTTTGGATAGTATTTGGTTCTACCATTTCATTGTCTTTGATGAATGGTTGAGGCGAATTGGGATCAGATCGGGAAGACTGTGGAATCAGTTGTGGTCGTATCCTTCTGCCGGCGACGTGGGGCCGATATCGACTAGCCTGTTTGAACATAATATTCCTTATTTTTTTGGTTTCACTAACAAGCAACATAGGCTTATAGAGAACAACAATGTGATATACAATAATACATGTGAGTGTCTTGGTGTTGAGTCAGACATGTGTTGGCGGCGCGCCAGCTGGCATCCGTCGAGCCAGAGCTAATGCCCTAATGAATGCGTTGTTTTTCTAGTCGAACTAAATGATCGGAGAAATAAGTGGTTGTAATGGCATTTAACTGTTAACAAGAGATGAGTTATCGTTAAACTGTAACTATTTGTGCACGTGTTTACTGCATTCCAAGCCGACTGTAAAATTGGATAAAGCGTATATTAGCATATAATTTGATGCTTCCATGTGTGGAGATTACCGAGTTATTTGCGGTGTACCTAGCGTGTTTGCACGAAAAACATATCCATCTCTCGTAATGGTAATGTGAACATACATTATGTTGGCATATCAAAGAACAAAGGAAGACTACTGAGACTTGACATTGTTTAGTAAATGATTGGCGGGTAGGTGTAGGTACCTCTTCCTCAGCGTTTCTCAGCTGTTCGCGCAAGTCCGCCTCGCGCTCCAGAGAGTCCTGCAGGTCGCGCAGCAGCTGCGCGGCGTCCTCCTGGCTGCCGCCGCGGGTCAGGGACGAGCGCGACACTTTCTATAACAACACAATGTTTACGAAAGCGTTAGTAATAAGCAAACTACATAGCCACTTTGTGATATAATAATAAAAAAAAAAAAATATATAATAAAACTTTATTGACTAATTATAAATAACGCGTAACACGTAACACGTAATAACTAATTTAAAATTTTAGATAACGCTTTTTAAGGCCTTCTGCCAGTCGTTTTACACGTGCAGCCTGTGGACCGAGTACACCCAGCGGGCATACAGCGACCTGCGCGTGCAGTACAATAACGCATTCAGAGTGCTTTTGGGGTTGCCTTGGCGATGTAGCGCGTCAGGGATGTTCGCGGAAGCATGCGTCGACGGGTTCGCCGCAATCATGCGGAAGCGATGCGCTTCCATGATGGCGCGTTTGCGCTCCTCCTCCAATGGCATCCTGAATGTGTTCTCAGACCGGTGGGACTCTCCCCTCTTACGAAGGTGGGTAAGTGTACAGACACACTGACCCAGTTAAAATCGTTTTACATGAAACAAGCAGTTCAATGTTCATTACCAACAATAATGAGCCATGGAACTGTGTGTTTTGTTGTTATACATTATTGTAATTTTAATACTAACATTAGGCTAAGTTTTACTACTACTAACATTATATGGATGTTTATCTGAAATAAAATATTTGAATTATAATTTGAAATAAATGACCTGATACTGGCTAGGTATATCGCGTGCCAAATTTCTTTATACTCATGTTACTTTTCATCATCATCATCATATCAGCCGTAAGACGTCCACTGCTGGATATAGACCTCCCCCAAGCGTCGCTACAATGACCGGTCTCGTACGTCCCGCATCCAGCGGATCTCCGCAACCTTCACCAAGTCATCGGTCCACCTGGTGGGGCTTCCCACCAGGTGGACCAACGCAACGTCTTCCGTTTTCTTTCTTTCCTTTTTCGTCAAGTTACTTTTATCTGGGTATAATTAGAACTGACCCCATCGTTAAGTTGGTTCTTCTTAACGCTGGCAGCCGGGGCTCCCGAGGCTGCGGAGAGCTTCGCGTTCGCCTCGGACAGCTCTCTCTGTAACCTCAAGGCTACCTCGGTAGACCGCGCCACTTCCTGTTCCAAGTCTTTGATGCGGTTCTCTCGTTGTAAACCATCTTGGCCACCAACTATCTGCAATAGAAAATAAATATGTTGTATGTTGTAATAAATATGTTGTTGTTGTTGTTATTGTATGTTGTTGTTGTGTGTATTGCGATTAGCTACGACCGATTTGATTTCGATTTTTTTACAGTGGATTTCTTCTATCTCCACAATTGTTAGCACTGCCAACACTGAATTTGGTAGAAATTGTTTCATAAAAAATACAGTATTGTGATCCTGTACTTGTCCACAGATAATATAATACTAGCATACAAATGTCTCATCCCATACAAACAGCGTTTTTCATCTGACTTGGCTAGAGGGCGTTGATTCAGAAAGTCTTTTAGGGGAGAGCCGGACATTCCAGCCTTTTTAGGCTACATTTACTCGTTTTATATTCTTCAATGGTAAACATCACCATGGCTCTGCGGACTCCCTATTGTGTCATGCTTCTCTGGTCTGAGTGAGCCTCATCCAGGCCTTCCCTGCGGTCTCTTGTTGGTCGTATTGAAACTATTAATACAATACACTACTGCCCAACCCTTCGGGGAAAAGAGTGTGGATATTTATTGTGTTTCTTACCTCTAAAAGTTTCTTCTCGTGTTCAGCTTTCTCCTGTTCAAGCTGATCAGCTTTCCTTTCAGTCTTTTTTAACTTAAACGATAAAACTCTACAATTCTTAATGGTCTGCTCTAACTCCCTTCTGAGTGACGAGTATTCATCCGCTTGGTCCTCCCTGAAAACATAAAACAGCATTTATTAGTTTCAGATTTATACCCACTCCAACCTTATATAAATTAGCTAGCGAAACTCCACAGACGTGATGAGTATCGTCATTAGATATCGTAACAATTGCCATCAAATCTGAGGATTTTTGTTAGTTCACTGTATATGACCTTGTATATAATGAAGATATCATTATATTTTGACACATTAGTCCATGTTCAAAGGTCTTGCGATTTTTGGTATCAAATATCACCGGAAGCCATAGGTACTATTCTACCAATATAATTCCATGAATGTCTGTCTGATTTCTCGTTGCCAGGTTTTATTAAGTCCGAGCCTGGATAGAATCCCTATTCATAATTTGCGTTCATCCAATGACCAGTGCTATCTTTATTAATTTATTATAGACTAAAAAATAACACCAAGGTTAAATCTTTGAGTGATGCGCATACGTACTATCGGCCAAAACTATTTTGGCTTCAAGTGCTACAACTCATTAGGACAATGAACTCAGTTTTTTGTTAATACATAATACGTTTTATAATGACGTTACATTATTAATGTAATAAAGCACTTATTGATAATACATTATAATAATTATAAGCACACATTTGCGTTAGACAAACAGACTGCGAACTTATTTTTGCTTTCATACATTAGTCATACGACATCTGCGTGGTTCGGTCTAAAAATACGTGTTCAGCGTGTCTCGTTAAACTTAACCCACGTTTTGTAACAGGGGGCAAGATTACATACACTGACGAGTACAGGAATAGTTCATTCTTTTATTACTTCTCTCATACACCTGCTTTTGTGCTACAAGCATAATCGGGCTTATAATGTTCTTGTTTCCATTGTGGGTTCATCTTTGTTGAGTGAGTGGGCTGTAAGATACCTCAGCGGGTCTAGTGTCGGATGGTAAAAGTCATTACTCTATTTCCTAATGATGGTTTTTTATTTTATTTTTCGTGGTATAAGCGAAACCTAATCTTTTTTAAAAGGTTTGGGATCGACTGCCAGCCTACCTTGGATACCTTTCGTCTGGAGAACGGAAAGTTATAGTCACTAAAACCCGAAAGTTCCTACCGCTACCATGAGTCGGCGACAGTCCAGTCAGTGGCGCGCGCCCGGTTTACCTAAATGATGCTAAGCTCTAACGTATATGTATTTTCTTCCTACCTGAAGTTATCCTGCATCTCCTCGATTTCCTCTTCGAGGTCTCGCAGCTCCTTCTTCATATCCTCGTTCTCATCCATCAGCTCCTCGCACAACGTCTCCGCAGCCAGCAGCTTCGCGCGAAGCTGTTCTATTTGACGGGTTTGCGCTTCCACTGAGGGACGAGACTGGAACACAAATTGAATGAGGTCTCTTTAGTTTGTGATAGATAACGTGTAATCTGGACCACTGAAATTATCGGTAGCAATTGAAACGTTGTGTTCATACACAGCGTGCATACTTTCTTAGGAAAAATGCTTAAAAAAGGCATATTAAGACCGAGGCGATTTTCGATTGTGTCAACCGTAAACCTGCGATTTATCGTACCTGCTAGAAAGTAACTAGGTCAGAGTTAAGTGTCAATAATAATACTCTCGACTAGACCCATAATTGCGGCAGACATTAGAACAGCAAATGCTTACTGTATGCGTTAAACTTTTTGGCGGCTCTAAAGTGCTTCACCCCTCATCCTGCTGTCACATGAATTTGCTACTGCGCAGTGACACGCCACGTGTTCAGTTCGGGGTCGCTGTAAAGTTTGCATCGAACACACACTACAGAAGGTAATAGTATTGAGGTCCGAAGACTCAGTATGTTTACCTCAAGTTCACTTTCAACCTCTCTGACTCTCAACGCGAGATGTTTCTTCTCATCCTTCAGGTCTTCGTTCTGTGACGACAGTTCATTGACCTTCTGCTGTAACTTCAGCACTTCTGAGGACCGCCCTGTACTGTACTTATTCACTGAGTCGATGTTCGCCAGTCTTCGTAACAAGATGTCGCTCTTTTCTTTCTCGACCCTCTCGCAGCGTTTTCTTAGCGTGTCCATTTCTTGTTTCAAACTCTCTATTTGCTCCTGAAATTATACAATAACCATTTAAAATTATTATAAGAACAAACAACACATCAGGACCTTGTAGTTTCGCAATACAGGTGCGTGGTTATAAAGATAGCTGTAGTGTTTACGTCTGTTTTAACAACGTACACAACACGCTAGATCAGGACAGGGCTGATATATTAATAGAAGCAGTCCACGCTATGTATTGGCAAAACTCCTCAAATGAGTCTTATGAATTTTCTATTTGGTGGATTTGCACAAATTTGGAGTTTAACGTGAGTGATTTACTAGTTGCTAAACGAAATACTAAATCTAGAGCCTTAATCTGAATAGCTTATGGTATTAAACAAACAGCCGTTCACTGATGGTAAATGGCCGCCTATGAACACCCGCAATACCAGTTGAAATATGCTTCATGTACAATAATTTACAAGTAATTTATTACGCCAGGTCTCGTGACCTTTAAACTTGAACACAGCAATTGCTGGTTAGCAGCAATAATAGTTTCTCGAAGTTATGCTGTTATTACTGCCAAAACAGCAGCTTGCATGGTGTGTCTATCACATCATATTGTATACTATGCTTGTATCATATTGCTTGCATTACTAGAATAAACAGTATAACAATTGTAGATAGGCCAATCAATAAACAAATAAAAAAAATAAAAACAAACGATATTTCTCAAAGAAAAAGAAACAACATTTTTTTTCGTTTCCATATAAAAGTAATTACCGTACCTGTGTTGTGGAACTCGGGTAGGCTGTAAAACTCGATGTAAAATTCTGGTATCAGCTGCTTTTGGTTTGACTAAGCCGACTAAAAGGCCGTAACATAAGGAGAAGGCTGGATAGATGATGGTGATAAATAAGACGAAAAATCTTATTAAAACAAGCTTTTACGAAATGCAATATCGCTTGTCAATACACATCCATTGAGCACAAACACGATGATGCTATCTGTAACTATGGCCATATTCCCGCTCCATCATGAGACCAGCTCCATAGTACCATATTCTTTTAATGTTTTCAAAGTTTCATAAGTACGCCAAGTTTCAACTTAATCGGATATTAGAAAGTGCTTGAAAATCGATTACTAGTTGCCGGACACACATACAAAAGCAAGGAAATATAAAGCTTGTACTATAAAGGATCCTCTCTCACCTGGTACTCCTTAACGTTAACGTCCACGAGTGTAGTCTCGGTGGTGACGGAACCCATGGTGCTGGTATCGTCATCAGACTCCTCCCTATCTCGTGAGGGACCGCCTCGGACCGGGGGCTTCGAGCTTGATGAAGAGTTGCGGGAATTCTTTACCTGGTCCGAGCATATAGCATTCATTACAAACTGGATACAATATGTGGTAACAAAAGTTATGCTAATAACTGATGGTGACATGTCATCATGCCGACATTAGCATGTTGCAGTCTACTGTTGGAGGACATCAGCCTTTTAAAATTGCACGCTTTCCAATTCTGTCATGTCACTCACCTGATACCATTAAAATATTTAAATATAGTTCACTACTCTCTACTATTTTACATTGGTTTACCTTCAGACCTTGCAGGTCTGCATAGGTCTATCATAAACAAGTCCACATCATTCATCTGGAGTTTGGCTTTAAGAAATTATTTACCTGTATCATAAAGTTGACATCGTCTTTGGTTGAACTTCTGTGACTGTCTTCTTTCGGCCGGGCAGGCTTCTCTTCTTGATGCACTTCTTTACTTCTGGATAAACTTCGTCTTTCTCTTTCTTTTTCTCTTTCTTTTTCTCTTTCCTTTTCTCTTTCCTTTTCAATACTGGATTCCTTTTCAAAACTATTCTGAGACTTTATTAAATTCATCTGGAAATAATAACCGGTGGATATATTTAGTGCTGGATAATTTTAAATTAGATTAGGTAAATAAATACTTCGAGCAACGATATTTTTAAACTAGTTACCGTACGTCTTTTCGGCGAATACGTCAATCAGATAAACTTTCCTTCTTGATCATTTACGGAACATCATATAATCGTTTTTGGAACCGGTAATTAATGAGGCCATAACCAATTGTCATCATAACTGTTTTGCAATGCTCTATTTATAGCAACCTATATTTTAAAGAAGCGAAATCAGATAATATGTCATTTCCTCAATTAATTATAAAGCTAGCGCGTTGCCAAGCACTAACTTCCATGGTGACCTTTTATGTTTATTTTGAGCGGCGCATCGCGTTGGCGACCATCGCGCGCTGTTCAGGTTGGAAGTTACAGCAGCGGTAACGATCAGACGGTTCTATCTGTCTGACCCACTTGTACTTCACACGTCTATGAACCCAAGGTGAAGACAATGCTGTTCTTTGGGCAGTACATTTTTAAACTAGTCGAAATTTATAAATATTTGTAGAAGAAATCTGTTGTTTCTAAACTCGGCCGAACGCCTGATTACTTACGCGATAAATATTTTCGGCAAGCATGTTTTTCTTTTAGATATTTATTTTTCCTACATAATTTTTTAAAGATTTGTAAGCGACATCTTTTGACCCAATATTTTGTTCTATATTCAAATGGGTCAAGGTTAGGAAGCTTTTTAAAAGGGCTGCGCTTGCGCAGAGAAAGTTTCATAACTGCGAAAATGACTGTTCGCCTTAGGCAGCTTATTCTTATGCTTACTAAGCAATTATTTTGTGCTTTTCATTGGCATTCAGTGTCATATTAGATGTCAGGAGATATATTTTTACCTTTCGCACGCGTTCAGCTAGCGAGTCGTTCTTGCTTATAGTAATAGGTGCCTGCACCGGCGCAGTCGACGGCGGAGGAGAAGGCGACGGTCGTCGCAGCGTCACCGTCTGTGTGTCTGTGATAAATAAACATAACATTTACCTTACTACTGACAGTAGGTATAGTGAATTTGCCTGAGTAATCAATCGTAACATTTGAGGCTATTTGGCTTTGGTTTAGTTGTCGTAAGATCCGGCCCTAGACAAGAGACAGCATCGAAAGCGTGGCGAAAGCGATTGTCAAAAATACAATGGGATATGTGATATATATGTATGGGATTCACAACACAAGCGATATCGAAAAATCACGTGATCAATCCCTTACATATTGTCATTTCGACTATCGCCTTCGCTGACATCGAATGAGCCTCTGTGCACCTGTAGTCAAGTTGACAATCTACAATCGATAACGCCAGTAGACAAATAAAATTTCAAAATTTAAAAACCCCCGACACATTTATCTTGCGACTAGTAAAATTTCACAATTTAAAAAACCCCCGACACATTTATCTTGCGAAAACACCCCGATTCAAACAGTAAAATTCCCATAACTTTTGAACGGCTGAACCGATTTTATTCAAACATAGCTGAGAACACTCTCGACCAAATTATCTTTCAAACAAAAAAAACTAAATCGAAATCGGTTCATCCGCTTAGGCGCTATGATGCCACAGACAGACACACAGATACACAGCAACACACGTGAAACTTATAACACCCCTCTTTTTCCGGCGGGGGTTAAAAACACCCCGATTCTAACAGTAAAATGCCCATAACTTTTGAACGGCTGAACCGATTTTATTTAAACACAGCTAAGAACACTCTCGGCAAAATCAACTTTCAAACAAAAAAAAACTAAATCAAAATCGGTTTATCCGTTTAGGCGCTATGATGCCACAGACAGACACAAAGTTTGAAGTGAAACTTTTAACACCCCTCTTTTTCCGGCGGGGGTTAAAAACGAATTAATATTTGGGAATGACACATCTAAACATTACGTCACGTGACAGACCATACAAATAGAAGGCGTTAACGATTATAGAAAGAGATTCGATAAGAAACGTTTGCAAGTTTTGTAACTTGGCTGGGCTGGGTTCGATAATTCCATTGGGTCTGGATTTGTGCCCGATAGATGGATATACTCACCCCTTACTCAATGGTTTTGTGCGACCTGTGTCAGAGCCTGAACCAATAAACTGCAACAAATTAACCTTCCTTGCGGCTCGCTCTCTCACAGAAAGGAATCCTGAATTGCAGCTGTAACAACTTCTAAAGTCTGATCAAGGGTGTGCGTGTGTAAGTAAACAAACCTGACGTATGATTCTGGCCTGTATCTAAGGACGGCAGTGGCCCCGTGAGCCTTCTCTTGGGCAGCTTCAGACTGACGGTGACAGCGTTCGTGCTCTCGGACTCGTTGGCCCCCAGGTCCGGCGTCGACGTCCATGATGCACTGGTTCTTGTGAACCCTGGACACAAACAATGGGTGTTAAATGTATTTTGATCGTTTCTGTACATCAAAGGCGTTCAAACTTATAGGTAGTGTCGGCGATGTATTTCATAATAAGACAGCTTGCGATCGATTCAACATATGAAAGGAAAATACAAAACTCAAACCCGGTGCAATAGAATGACACAGGTTTATTTACAACGAGTCCTTGTATGAGTGAGCGCTGCCGTTTTTTAGAAGTATTAAGGCGGTTACGCACTACGCGTCCGTGTCCGTGATTTGAGTGCCGAGTTCAAAATGTTCTGAATTATGACGGATAGAGTTTGGATGTAGTGCGTAAGCTTCCCTACAAGAAGTACTACAGCTACTTCAAAACCGAAATTTCACGAACACGGATCGGATGTAGTGCGCCCTTATGATGTATTTTGAGAATATACGCGATTGAAATATAGACCAGAGGCTCTAGTCACATCGTCATTCTAGTATTCTAGCAGCGATTGCGATCTTATCTTATCTTGTGGAGGGGCCGGAAATAACTCAGACAGTTCGACCCATTGGGATCTATTGTGGTCCCCTAGATAACCTACTCCGCCCCAATCTTGTTGAAAACTCTTTTCATGAGTTTAACAACGAGAGTAGGAGATAGGAGCCTATATAGTCTTCTGGTTTTGGATATCCAACCCCTAGGAGACTCATTCGCTTACCAGCCAGTGCATCGCATGTGCACAGAAGGTGCTCCATGTGCACATGGGTATCGCGGTTAGACCCATCTTCATGCGCATGTCGTTAGTTCCAAAGTGGCCAGTAAAGGCCCCACACAGGTAGCGGATTTGCCCGCTGCTCATATTCCAAATGCATTCCCGGGCCTTGAACGTAGATCCCAGGAATTTCTTGGAGTGTTGAAAATAGAAGATTAGACAGCCAATGTATTCGTTGTCTGTGATCTGCAAACTCCATAAATGTGGCTTTTACGAGACACGTCGAAATGCTTACACATGGTTCTGGACCCACAAAATCATTTGCTGAGCCCTCTCTCTCCAGTTCATCTGCCATTTCGTTACCATGGATTCCTTTGTGCCCTGGGACCCACATCAGTCTTACTCTGTTATGCTTCCCAAGCCTGTTTAGGGTCTGGATAACATCCAAAATAAGTCCGGAGTCCACTTTGTTGGATGCCATGGCTTTGATTGCAGCCTGACTGTCACTAAGAATATACATATATAGATTTGCCTCTGGTGCCTCTATCTATATTCTATTGAGCACAGGTTATTATGGCATATGTTTCTGCTTGGAATACAGTTGCCATCTTCCCTAAACTTTTGCTACATTTGTAATCTTTTGCGTATATTGCCGCTCCTGTATCTGATTCCATTTTGGTACCATCAGTGTACCACACCAGACTATCTTGTTCTGGTGGATTGAGTCCCTTCATCCAGTCGTCTATTGTTGGGATTAGGACCTTGAAAGACCCTTGTTACCCGATCCGGCAGCCGTATTGCGTAAGTGAATACGGCAACGCAAAGAGTTTGACCGCTATCCAATCGATCAAATCGACTAATCACATGCGAGATGAATGACGTGATGTGGATTTCCATAATTTTTTGAAGTTTTTCAATCGCTATCCCGCAGCTTTGGATTGTAGAATGTCCCTAGTCAAGAGCCTCAGCGTGTGGTATTAGCACCCCTGAGTCCCCTGACATCATAGTGGCGCACCTCCAATAGGTGTGTCTTACTCGGCCAGTTTTACGAACAGCTTTCGATTACAACTTTCAAATATACTCGCATTTAGCACATAGTCACTTAAAACAGTTTATATTTGCCGAATCGGCGCAATTGATCAGTTTTGAAAGTATTTTGGTACCATAGATATGTTGGAAAGGCACATTAGAAGCCTATGTCTGAAGTAGATGTAGTTTTGCCTGAATTGGCCCTGAATGCTGTAAAACAGAATCCGTAGGTAGATCGATAGACGCGTGCGCACAGTGTGTTTATCTAACACATCGGTAGCAATGAAACAAGTGATTATCTAAAATTATAATGCCTTGACATTCAAAGTGTGAAATGTAGCGAATTTGGGTAATAAACACGCTAATAATTTAAAAGATCGTCGTTCATAAAAATCTTCTGACTTTATTGCTATCTGTACTAATAAATTTGGGTTTATGGCATCCAATATATTGTTTTTTGATGGATGAGCTGTGCTTCTAACTGCTAAGCCAATAAATTACATACCTGCTAAATTTATTATGACTTTTTTGATTCTGGACGAAACTGGTTAATTTCACGCGAGTCTAACATAGAATGGGTTCGGGTTTTGACTCTGCAATGCCTGTATATCCCGATGTATAGGTATAGGACCTACAACCTTAGATAGATACATGCATAATACATACTGATATAATTATAGTGTTGTATTATATTGTTTCTCGCAAATATGTTAAGTAAATGGTTAAATTAGACAGCGACTATCAAAATGCGAGTGTAGGTGTGAAACGTTTAAATTAGGATCCACAATGTATGACTAATACTAATACAGGTGTATCTGTATTAGTTTCTTATTATTACTTCTTTGTTTATTTATTATATAATCATTTCTTGTTTTAGTTTCTTACGACTTATTATCGGGCCTGCGTTGTCCCCCCATCTAAGTACTGCTGTAACATGGAAATATTGTAAAACCAAACAATTTTTTAAAAGAGTAACCATGGAGTTTCTTGCCGGTTCTTCTCCATAGGAATCGACCAACCCGAACCGTGCACATTGTCAACGTTTTATAAGTGCCCATGTAGGCCTATGTAAAATAAAAATTATTGATTTTGATTTTTGATTTTGAAACTTGGCGCGCTCTCGCAAATGTGTCTGGATTGATATTGCCTTCTTGTAGGTTTTAGGTTTAAATGAACAAAAGAGAAGCTCGACAGCTCGTCGACAGACGGACATACTTAAGCTTACATACCTACCTATTATAGATAATGTAGCATTCGATTTAGTTGAAGATAGGTAGTATTTATACTCTTTATTGACCACCATTTCAATTACAATTTAAAGATGAGAGAATTAATGGTTGTTTTCTAATGGAAAAGTGGAAAATGGTACAGGATCTATTATTCTTACCCGGGATACACCAGGTAAGTTTTCTAAGTTGGGACAGCTAAATTGTGCTTGGATAGTATGTACGTACCTTAGAATAATTACCTAAGGTGGCAAAGGGTATCACTCTGGCCTATATAAAGAACTATCATAAAAGTTGTGAATATCCAGAGATAATTAGGCAAAATATTATTTGCGTGCAACCACCACACAGCACCACGGACTGTATGGTCGTTGCTATTTATATTTTTATTTAACGGTAGGCTCGCGTTTGACCACTATCTCGCCTGATGGTAAGTGATGATGTGGTCTACGGTGAAGCACGCTTGCCTAGGAAGTAACCTATTCACTCTTGACTTTAAGACCCCAAGGTTGTAGCTATCAGGAAACAAAGACTCTGGCAGGACAGGCAGACTGCCCTCTTTAGCTGTGCGCACAATTAAAAATGATGGAATGGACTAGGCGGAATCAAATTGTGCAGTTCCATCGCAAAGTTCCCGAAATGTAACCGATAAAAAACCGACAGGCTTGATGTTCGAGGCTCTGGATTCGTGAACTAGTCTCGTATAACCCCGGGCATTACACATGCTGGGATAGTAGGAGAAGAGATAGGAGCCGGTAGGTCTGCACTTCTATAACAGTTAACAGGTAGAAGTGCATTATGAGCTAACCCAACAAGGAATAATAAATAGCACGGACACGTAAACCGTCATAGATAATAATACGCCTTTTATTATCTATCTAGGTGCAGCGGTACTCGAATTGGTCAATTAAGTTATTAGATGCGCTAGCCTCATTAAATCGTCAGCTATTATTATGGCTACTATTATTTTTGTGTGTTATTTAGTGCTTATGTGACCAACCAGTATTCTAATGATTTGTAGCTATTGTACTGCAGAAGTCTCTGCTAGCAATGGTTAACAATGGTTTAATCGCTGAATAATATTATCTACGGTTACAAAATCAAAATAATAATGAGGAAGGAATATGTTACCTGTGGAGAAGGCGTCTTTCTTGGCAGTGTCGATGGTGCTGAGGTTAGTACTGGACGCCCAACCTCGCCCCACCTTCTCCGCTTCCACGCCATTGTCTTCATCACGACTTCTATTAACAACAAAGCAAATGTTGATATTACAAAGCAAAAAAAAACAAGTGTTTTTTTCTGCTGAGCATGGTCCTGGGATACACTTTTCCATTAAGAATTTCTCAGTAGGAGCTCTGGAACTGAATTTGTGCTGTGCTCAGATTTTGCATCGCGTCTTAGCGTGAGCTGAGCTGACCATTTTTTCCGAAAGAAAAAGGGGGTTGTGATAACTTATAAATTTGACGTGTGTACCTTTGTGTTATTGTATCTGTCTGTGGAATCATAGCTCCTAAACGGATGAACCGATTTCGATTTCGTTTTTTGTTTGAAAGGTGACGTTACTGAGAATGTTTTTAGCTATGCAGCAGCCGTTCAAAAGTTATGGGCGTTTTATTGTTTGAATCAGGCTGTTTTTGCAAGATTTCATGTCTTACGTGTTTAGTAGATCGTCGATCGAATTACGTGTTCAATAGATTGTCGATCCAAGCGTGTCTACTAGTAGATACATTTTGTAGCATGAAAGAAAACCGCGGAAGCACGGTTGGCGCAGTGGTTGAGCGATTGATTGCTGTGCTGCGTGTTGCGGGTTCGATTCCCGCACTGAACAAATATTTGTATGACCGATATATTGATGAGATAGTTGTTCCGGCTCTGGGTGTTGTGTATGTGAGTTTACATGTTTGTAAACGCACCCACGATACAGGAAGAAATTCCTAGTTAGGGATAATGATAAAAAAAATACAGTGTCGGGGGTTTTTTTAATGTTACTTGTTCGTGGTTACTTTGGACAACAAAAGTGACGATATAGAGTGTGCTAATATTTAAACACCGGCTATTTGGAGAATGCATGCGTGTTGTTATGATTAAGAAAACTTATTTTTCTCTAGTGGTGCGTGAAACACGTTGAGCCCACTATCAAGAATAGTGGACCGTCCTGACGTTGAGCCCACTATCAAGAATAGTGGACTGTCATCGTCTGCCTAGCTTTTGCCCAACTCTTTTGGGGTCAACTTCCAGTCTAAGCGGATGCAGTGGCATACCAGTATTTGACCTGGAACGACACCCTAATTGATTGCAAAATTGACAACCCAGTTACTGTGTCTTGGCACAGAATGGTCTTGGTAAGGACTGGGCGTCAGACTTTCGGTCCGTCGACTATACGAAGTCTCGTTATAAGTGACGACTCAAGTTATAGATTTAAGTCTAAAAGGTTTCTGATGGAGGTTACAGCAGCCGTAGGGCCCGTAAGGGTAGGGTTGCCACCTATGTTTTAGAAGATATATCGTATTTTTTTCAAACAATGGCATTAAATATACATTTAAGCGGCTTATTATTGTTATTTTTTGTTTTGTTGTTGGTTTTCCACGGTTTAAACAATGCACCTGCCATGTTGTCTCTTCACCACCCTTGGTTGACTGGTAGAGAATGCCTAAGGCATTAAGTCCGCCATTGTACCTTTGTACATGAAGTTTAAATAAATAAATAAATAAATGTAGTATTTTCAGAAAATTCAGGTAAATAAAAGGTAACTACTTACTTTTTTTTTTTAACTTTGCTACTATTTTTCCAGGTCTACTTGTTATTATTTTTGACTTTAACCACCAAAGTTCTATTCTATTTAAAATAATTATATGACTGAACAATTTAGTTCGATACTAAAATAAATCAATAATTCTTTTTTTTTCAGATTAATTGATTCTGTATTCCTTTCTTCTCCCTATTTCATATTTATTACTGCAATCAGTATACTTTTTACCCGACTGCCGAAGGAGGGTAAGTAATGTGTTTATAGTAAATGTGTAGCAGAAATGTAGAGAAAAAAATATTTTAAACTGTATATTTTGGTAAATTAGTATCTTCTAACTTCTTAAAAATCAATTGCCAATGCTTAGCAGTAATTTTAGATTGGAAGGTGACTTTTGAAATAGTATCATTTACTTACCTATTTCTGAATACAAATTATTTATATTAATGTCTTATTTATTAACCGACTTCAAAAAAAGGAGGAGGTTCTCAATTCGTCGGTATCTTTTTTTTATGTATTTTCCCCGATTAATCCAAGACGCCTGGACTGATTTCAAAAATTCTTTTTTTATTTGAAAGGGTATACTTCCTAGTTGGTCCCATAGTCATCAGGTCAGGATCTGATGATGGAATCCTAGAGAAATCCAGCGAACTCCTCAAATATTATAGGCAAACATATAGCGATTTATTTATTATAGGTATTTTCATCAACAATGCAATCATTTGCACTCAGAAAGTATCATTTGGTGAAGTGGAACTGATGAAGAAGACCACAGATGGCCACTAGAACTCCTAAATGCTAAGTATGTCACATAAGATATCTCGAATATTAACCCGACTATAATGAAGCAAATACTTATAAATAAATGGTACTGATGAAAATGGCACCATCGAACTTATCTGATGATGAAGCCGGAAGGTAGGCACTGGAACTCTGAAATAAAACAATGTATCCTAGTCGTGTTTGGGCTTATTGGAATCGCCATGAGATGTACTTTGGCCATATATGATAATCATGTTAATTGGAGGTACCTACCAAAACTAAAAAGAGAAAAATAAAAACTTATAAACAAAAAATCAAACCGACTTCCAGAACAAAAAACTACTATAGTATAGTATAATGTACCCATTGTTTTCCGTTTTTGGACACCGACTTCAGAAAAGAAATTTATTTTTTCCTTTGTAGTTTTTTGTTCTGGAAGTCGGTTTGATTTTTTGTTTAAAAGTTTTTAACTATAAATCATCCAATAGATTCTCTAGTTGTTTATATCCATATTTTATGTATAAGTTCAGAAATTGGCATTTTTAAGCCAGTTAAAATCAAACATAATTAGTGATAAAAATATACTTAGTATTTTTCTTATTGTATTATTTTTCTTTAATATAATACTTAGGCAAACCTACGTACAGCTGTGCAGACGAATATACCTATAGAATCTGAAATGTATACAAGGTGTAGAAGGTACCTAATAGCTAAGGCTATAATAGGTCTCTAGTTGTATGTAGCAAGGGTGGTGATATAAGTACATAGAGGTATATTATAGTAGATACTGTAAATTTCCATCCTACCATTAAATTAAACAAACCTTAAATTGCCTCTACAGGGATACAGTGTAGTATTGTTTCTTGAGCTAGTCTTAATTTATGTAGGTAAACCTACATAGATACGGTAGGTTATAGGTAATTTGCATAATGGTAAACACCAGAAGTTTCAAATGTAGCAAGTCGTATGAAACTGAAAGATGTGATTACATTGTGTTTGATCTCCAAAACTAAGCCAAGGAATGACTTTACCGGAATATCAAAGACAGGTTTATTTGATGGTACACAATTCCTATTTTGTTTGTAAATGTTGATAAACCAAGCTCTGTGTTTAGAGCACGTATGAGCAGATGTGCAAGATATATATTTTTGGTTCAGTCCAAATATTTATGATTTTATGTTCTATTTTATAAATTATTTACGACTTCTAAACTTCATTTGAACTTTACTTTTGTATTAGAGCTTATGAACCGGTATGTTTTACAGCTCTAAATAGAGAGATCAAATTGAAAGCTTTTAGCAGTTATGGACTTATGAATCATCTCTGTAGAGTGCGGACTCACAGCATCCTTTTCGTTGCACTTTGCCGCAATAAGATTAGACTTGAGTGATTTGTGTGCTTATTGTGTTGCCGTGCATTACAACTATGATTTGATCATAAGCTGTGCGTATTATGTACGTATGTGTAGTGACAGAACGTACGTACAAACGAAGGCGGCATGCGTCAAACTCCACCAACCGGGCGCAGTACAAACAATCCACAAAACGCTCAGGAATTTGGAACTGTGCCATCTTTTTTTGTTAAAGATTAGAAAGAATCAACTGGGGACAGGTAGTAAAGTGGACCAGCCAAAAATATACTTGTACTATACCTACTATAGGTCATGGCTGCACTAATGTCCTGAGGCCCTCCTTTTAACTGATCATCATCAACGATATGGATTCTTTAATTAGACGATAAAGCAACTTACATTCATAAATTTTATAACTTACCAATACGGTATGGACATTATTCAACAAATTGCTTGAAGGCAATCAACTGGTCGCCGTAAAATTAGTGTGCAGTAAAATAACGAAACGGAAATTACGAGCTTGCTTGCGCACTGAACTGAGCGTAACTTGGAATTATCTCGAAATACACCATGTTTCAAGTTGCACTAAAAAGGTATAAACATGGTGCTTATATTTGGAGCAATCAATTAACCCAGCCATTCCTAAGTATGGGGTCGGCTTCCGGTCAATCCGGATGCACCATGGATCGACAGCCTATCTGCCTATCTCCACTCCACAACTCAATAACTGGATAATAGGTACGGAAGGTGTCCCTTGACATGGCTTCAGATTTTCTGGCTCCTGACTAGCCGAAAGGACTGTCGAAGATCTACGAACGACAGCCGGCACATGCTTTCTCAGGCACGGAGGAGCCGTATCTAAGGGATGGTCATCCATCCACGGACCGACCTTGGCAAGCGTTGCTTACCCTCTAAGATCGAACTGTGCGGCTGTTTCATCAACCATCCATCAGATTGAAAATTTGCCTGGGTGGTCGATAGCTTAGCCAGAATCTTCGATCAATGTTATTGATCGAAGGCCAGATTATTAGAATTTGTCTGAGCAAAAGTTATAAAGGGTAGTTTGGACTTTGTGAGGAGAAGCTTATCTTGGCACTTATGACCGACCTATTTCTGTCCAACGAATCCTGATCGATGACAGTTCGATCTACTTTCTAGTGATTGCTGTTGATCAGTTATGTAGACTGACTCAGAACACCAGCTAGGTGACCATGTATCTTTCAAGTAGGTAAGAATAATAATAACTAGTTAGTTATAATAATTATTACTTAAGGAATTACTATTTTTTTCATGGCAGAGTAAAACATCGTTTGTAACAGTTTTACTATCTTGGCACCTACTTTGGCTTCTTTTTTCATCCTTCATAGTAGTTAGTTTATGGTATGGCTTTGGGATACCTAACCCAGGAGTGGGTTTGAATCAGTGATTTAATCCTACCTACCCTATAGGTATGTAGGCAATTCGATTAGATCATATTTTTTTTTTTTATTTGCACAAGCGGTTATTCATCCCATTATCTAACATTTGCTAAGTGATGCTATGCTTCACATGTCCAATTTGTTAACTACTGCTAACTGAACTAATACCTACTAAGTTTATGATCTGATGGACATTGTCAAATAGAAATGCCTGTTTATCTTGCAATAGTAATAAAATATTTTAGTTAGAGTTTACTTACATTAACCACTAATTATTCCATTGTTTTTAAAATTATACTATTGCACCTAGAGTAGGTACATTTTTCTGAACGTTCTTACTTTTAAAATCAAGTTATTCTTATTGTTTAAGTATACCTGTCTAAATCGAACTACGAAAGGATTGTAGGCATATTTAGGTACCTACTGCGTTTTCTTGTGGATCGGTTTTAAAACTTCTTTATGGCCATTGATTTCTGGCCTGGGATAACGTGAAGAAGAAGGAGTAGTGGGACAGATGCAATACCGTGTGTAATCTTTGCACCAAATGAGCCTCATCCCATGATGAGCCTCAAGCAACTGGATGTCAAGAGATAAGTATTCATATATCTCTTGAAATCCAGTTGCTTCCGGTTAGACTGGCAACCTACCCCTACGTATTTGGGAAATAGCAAAGTAGATGATGACGGATGTATCAAGCAAGTATCCGTATAGTATAGCAACATGTCCACCCACTAGCACTGTGGATTCAAATGATAACCGACAAATGGAATGACTTCCGTTGAGTGCAGGTTATGAGGTCAGGTAGGAAGAGATTGATAACGATGTCCTTTTATATTACCTACTCTGTTATGAAATAATTCAAATTTCCTTAAAGTCGTCTGCGGTGACTTTCGGAAGGTTTCACAGTATCTGACAAGAAGTTATTATGGTAAGTTCTACAGGATGTTGGTAAAAGGTGTGTCACTGACCGTGACGACGGCGTGTTCCAAGTGGAGAGGCTGGGCGTGGACACCGCGAAGTCGTCCTCCTTCTTGCGCACGCCGCCGTGCTCCTTGTAGTCGCGGAAGCAGCGCTTGCAGCGCGTGGGCCAGCGCACCT
Source organism: Orthosia gothica (assembly GCA_949775005.1). Classification (NCBI taxonomy): domain Eukaryota; kingdom Metazoa; phylum Arthropoda; class Insecta; order Lepidoptera; family Noctuidae; genus Orthosia; species Orthosia gothica. The sequence continues at coordinate 747,262 of OX459057.1, forward strand.
GCGGGTGGAAGCCCAGCGGGCACAGCGGGTCGCCCTTCGCCAGCGGATACAAGTGATGCATTCTCACACCACACACAAATGCACTTTTCAAATGTCAAAGATTTCACCTAAATGCCCGAATCACTTCCGTCACATGCCTCCCCTCAATCAATCCCACCACTCGTAACACAGCATCGCACTCCAAAGGGAACTAGGAATAACACACACACGCAAATGTTTATGGAATGAACTTTACGATTTTACTCTATAAATAATAATTTATTTAACCAGCAACGTGTTCAGGCGCTCGTACGTCTACACCCAACAGTGGCAATAAAAATATCTCGCTGCTAGCACTGAACCGGGCGACCTAAATCGGCTGCTCTGAACTCGCTACTAATTCTCAGACTTTCTAGGCGCGTAAACACAAACGCGGTTTTATCAGTGGAAGTATTTTCTGACATCGGCTCGCGGCGCAAGCTTCGTGGTAGCGGGCTTGTTCGTGCTTTGATCGCGTTTGTCGAGTAGCTCATGCAGCTCCGGTCATGTAATACGCAATAGACGGGTGTCGGTCAGTGCGGCAGACGGCAGGGGCAGGCGGCGGGCGGGCCGGCTCTCCGGGGACTGGCGGCGCGGCGGTGCGGGCACGCGGCCAACGCAGCGCCACTTATGTTCTATTACACCACACACCGCTGAACCACTGCCCGCCTGCTGACCGTCTATAAAAATAAAACAGACTCGCTAATAAAACGCGTCAGGGAGTATCTCGCCGCCACGGAGCCGGATACGTGAGCACGCGCGTGTCGCACTGAACTGCACAACCTGCGCACGCGCATCGGGATCAGACGACGTCTGCGCCACGGTGACACGACTAGAAGTCCTTCACACATCTATAGTGATTTTTAAAAGATATAAACATAACCTGCGAGTTGTGTGCAAAAGCTGCCCGTTTACGCCAGAGGAAATTCGCGTTACAGATATAACAGTCAAAGAGTCAATAATAGCTTTATGAATGGGCGTTGACGTCAAAGCGAGTATTTTTCATTGCGTAGGTAGCTATATACTTGTCCATACATCTCAAAGTCAACCACGTAAATGTAAATAAAAGGCAGTTCATAATAGTAAAACTTTAATAAATCTGGTATAAAGAAAAATAGTAGTAATATGTATTAGGGTTTAGAGTTTATAATCTATGTTATCGTAATTTAAACATACAATCTATGATCTATTCACATAATTTACACTTTGAGACGTTTTAAATAAATTCGTATGATTATGCTGCTGTCATTGTGCTTGCGCCGATATCGTCTTTAGAAGTTTATATTATAACTTTGAACACAGTGGTGTAGTGACGATACACTTATTCCCTGATTTATCTCATGGTACTAAATATAATAATTTGCTTATAAATAAATTTGTTTCTTGAGAAGGTTGCAAACCATTTACATAGGATTTACACCTTAGCCTTACTCATACATGTTCGAAGAGAAAAACTTATATACAATGATATGTTATGTTAGAATTATTGGTTATTTTTGGGCTCTAGACAAAGTGAATATCAGCGACAACTACTACTTAGAGTACAAAATGTTTTGGGATTGACAACATGACGTTTCGGTAACGCGTTTCAGTTTTCCCGCTAGCGGCGCTGATGTACAGTGAGGTCTTCAAAATGTCAAATGTCACCGTTTTTTGGCTTTTAGCACGAGTTTATTTACTACTTTTTTATTGTTGTGAATATTTTCCAAATATGGCAGATTAAGATAGGTACGGGTTTTACCAAGCACTGCTTTAACATTTTTATGTTTCGGAAAATGTTATCCTTCTTTTTTCGAAAAAAAGGGGCTGTGCAAAACTGCGGCATAGTCGATTTTATCTCACTTCTACGACATAAGATAAGAAATTATTTTCGTGCGCATTTAACAGCTATATTTAAGGACCTTACTCGCTAGTGGCACAAACTGGTGAGCCCAAAAACAGTAGTCCTCATTACATACATTATGGATTTTGTTGACAATCATTGTCGCTGATAGACTATCATTTTATCTTGGCCTTCTTTTTCTTTCTTATACTTTGAGCATAATTAGCAGAAGTCTCCTTCATTAAGTGGTTCATCCTCCTTCTTGTCATACACCAGTGTTTTGTATATTACTTCTTCAAAGTGGAGAGCGTTCAGTCCCTTGGGTTCAGCGACTTTGATCTTGACATCACCAGGATACAGGATCTCACCCTTGTTCTTGGTGCAGCCCATCACGAGGGATTTCTGCAGCTTGTCGATGCACGGGATCTCTGAAAGGAAGATAGGTGAACGTTAATATTATAAAGTTAAGGTATTTTTTTTTAAACAGTAGGTAAAGATTCTCCTCAAAGACTCTCAAGGATTCCTTCTTAAAGGACTGGGCCAAATTCGCCAGAATATAGGAAAAAGTGGAAAGAGCGATGGAAGTGGAAGGCCTTGTTTTACAGTGGGACAGTACGGGCTCATAATCCATACCTACTAATTAGCATTTATGTTAGTCTGTCTGTTTGTTATCTTATCTTTCACGCCTTAACGGCTGAACAGATTTGGATGAACTAAGCACACGGGTTGAGCATGTCCTGGATTAGGTCATAGGATACCTACTTTTTATCCCGGGAGTAAGTTCCCTTGGGATATAATAAGTGGGCGTGGATGGTCAAATCCGAAACATATGAAGAATAGCGGTAAACACTCAAAGGAGTCACGAGGCCGATTTTGATAAAAACTAAACTTGCATCAAAGGATTTTAGAAAAAACACAATTTTTACAAAAAAATACTACCTTCTTTTTACAAAAAGAAGAACATACAGAAAAGGATTTTAATAAAAATATTATGAGCCTTTCCGCTATGCCTCATAGTTTCGGTTTTGGCCATCCACGCCCACTTAAATGGACCGACGCCGCTGCCAGAAGTTTGTAAATAATAGATAATAATTGCCGCGTCCTTTTGGTTCTGCTAGTTTGAATTCTTATTATCGTTCTAAGTCTAGTCTCAGTTCAAAGTCCTAGCACTAGCACGTGCCAACTCTTGTTATCTATTAATTCTTAAAATCACAATGGCTGAGGAAAGCCGTAACGCAAGCACCTATGTATTTGAGTAGACTTTATTATTATGTGTAAACAAGACCTTACAGTCATATCAGTCGCAGAGTACGTTAAGAAAAAAAGAAAGAAATCCAGTTTATTTGGCACACACAGATACACACAATGTAGGTACAAATAAAAGGAAACGTAATTTAAAAAAACAATTACATACATAGTGCGCCTCGCGGTTGCGCCAAAAAGGTCCAGCAGCCTAATTGTGTAAGTAAATTCGGCAAACGAAACAATCTGTTTCTTTCCCAAAAACACACACATACACAAAAAAGTTCAATCTTTATTCAACTTTTTTGTGTATGTGTGTGTTTTTGGGAAAGAAACAGATTGTTTCCGTTGCCGAATTTACTTACACAATTAGGCTGCAGTTCAGCAATATGCCAAGACTGATATAGATACCTACAGTGCCTATATGCGACCTATCTGATATATATCCATGTTTATCGATATGTCCAATTTGTATGTTGTTACTTTAGGTTGCACTAGCCGATCATTCTTCCATACAAACTTAATCTGGCGATTACTCCACTGTTTGACGATGTACGTTCAAAATAAAATGATGTCAATTTGTCTCATCATTATCTGGCCCTTTATGGAAACAAATAAGTTAAAAAAAAAATTGAAGTTATGAGCGTCGAATTCCATATTTCAACATTAATTTTTACGCATCTTTGGGTGGAAATAAATACCATAAGAAGAAGTAAAATTGCAAAATGTAATGATGTCTAGTTTCTGTCACTACGGAGATTCCTTGGTCTGTGGAGCCAGTGGCTATGAAATGATTCGCATTTTCCTTATTGTAAGTAATAAGAGATAAATATGTACGTATTGAAACTTGAGTAATATGAGTAGATAAATACTATTACAATGTTGCTTATAAATAGCCCTTAAGGCGTATATATTCCCCAATGTTAACGCAGTACTGGCCGTGCGCCCGCTCGGAGCCAGAATATCAATACTGGACCTCCTTTTGGACAGTTTTGATTGTTAAATATTCTTTGATTTACATATATGCTATTTTAGTTATAACGAAATTCTAGCCATCAATATTCCTGTGTAAAACTATTTTAAACATCCAATCCGTTTTGGAGGAGTATACAAAAGTAGCGAAAAAAATTCGTGTTGTTAATTATTGTTTTAAAGTAAAACTATTAAATACACAATTTCAAATAATGTAACATGAATAAAAAAAAAAACAAACTTTTTATGCTAGCCGTTACTAAGGAGTAGCTTGAGAAAGTAATCGTTTTACGGCACTAAAGCGGTGGAAGGCCCTTAAGCTGAATGACGAAATACGTGCCACTCTATCGGTTGGTTATATATTCTCTAAGATTATGAAACTGCGGTTGTCTAGATTTCGCAATAAGTTGGCAAATATCTGAGGAATCTTTTAAAATATCTCAGGAACCTTTACAAACATGTTTATAAGCTATTTTCTAGTGTTCATGATGTAGCTCCTATTTATTACTATAGGAAAACCTTGAAACCAAATTTCTTGTCAAGAAAGCTGCATACTCGTATTTGAGTGGGTATATTTCACTATATTTACGAATTACGAGTATCAAACAAGCCTCTTGCATAGCAAAGAAAGGCCCATGATTGTGGTTAGTAGAAAACACCTGCTCTATGAAATAATACTTAATAATCTGTTTAAAAGAACTATGCTACTGCACTGAGCATAATGCACCTAGCTAACTACTCCAAGGCACACTCCAGTTTATTTATGGATCTAAGGAGATACGTGTTTAGTATAGAACGAAATGGACATATGAATAATGCGCAGCAGTGACTACGAAATAAGAATCGAGATATTACTGAGACTACCTCATTAATTTATACTCAGCTGGAACTGATTGCGGTCGATCGATAACATCGACCTTTTATAACGATCTAGTGTTGGGTATGTATGGCATAGCAACCGAGTTCAGAACGATCTTCATCGATAGTTGTTTTGACGTCGATTAATGGCTATATAATTTAAATTATATTTATCTACATTCATAACGTAATGTTACAATTATGAATTTAAAAAATATTATACAAATGTGTACCTACTTTTTTTTCGTGGATAGGAAAAATTAAAAAACTATTGCTGTGCAACATTTTCCTTCAATCTTCACACTTTTGCTTTTTAATTATTGGCACGTACCTATGGGCTCATTGACTTAATGTAGTCAAATAGTGCCATTGTCTATGGATGCGCGCGCCGTGCAGTCATGCGCAATGAGAATCTAAATTGCTCGCTATACCACATATTTTTTTATTACTTTCCACTTTTGTTTTATTTCAACTGTATGAGTGAAGATAAAATAGTGTATGCAATGGCATATAATTAGGTATTAAAACACTCATGTGATACTATTAAACCCACATTTGTGTTTTAATAACCCCTATTATATGACCGTTGCTTAAACTACTATTAGGTGTTAAGTATAGTTGTTTCGTTTTAGCACGACAATACCGGTCACTTGCCCTTTCCCTTACCTACATTTCTTTGTAAGAACCCGAACAATAAACTTTTAGTACTTACCTATGTATCGCTTTTCAGAAGTACAAAATTTTGATGATCACTATAGACATCGATTCAGGACGGCAATGGGCTACAACATTGACATTCTCAATTCCAATGACCGTTATTCCCAGGTTAAAACGCAGCAACTATAGCCCTCCATATAAATCGAACATTGATCTCTGAGGTCATCGATTGTGTTTTGAGGCGAGCAAAATCGACTGGCCGCAATCTACTGAGTAGCACCTTAACAAAACCTCTTTGAACTATCCTAAAGGTCTACACACCTGAAGTGACGACTTTCTTGATGGGCGTGCCGAGCGCGTTCTCAATGACTCGAACGTCTCGCACCAACTGCTGGAACTCTGTCGGAGTCAGTGAACACACGTGGTCCGTGCCTTTCATTGTCTTCTCCAGGGTTATGTGCTTCTCCAACACCTGAACAGGGAGTGAAGGAACTTGTGCTAAGTATGGTATGTTTCAAGTATTGGGCGGTATCGAGTTCCAACAGACTTGCCATTATAAGGATTTGAAAGGACTTGTGTCTCCCGCGGCTGCGCTCCCGTCATTTGGCTACCTACCTAGCTACCCTACTCTATCCTACCTACCAATTTGTACTTTCTTTTTTGGTCTTCGCATTAGGCCTTTCTAATGAAACCTGTTTGGGACATATCGGTTGGATAGTTTCAAAGTCTATAACGGACATGATGTGTTGAAATTTTTTTTTGTGTTTTATAAGTAACATTAGGATAAATGTTTTGACCCAATGTGGCTTATTTATAAGAAATGATATAAGTGTCGTGGACTCGTTTTTTAGATTACTAGAAACAATGTCTTTGTAGTACATGGTACTTACGTATAATTAGCCACTACTGCCCACTAACTACTCCAGCTTTTTCTTCCGACTTACTTTACAAATATCAATATGAGAGTTTCCATCGACTCGAAAAGAAGAAGAGAAGATCCTTACCTATACTCACAAACACAGCAGACATAACAAACCATGAATTGTGGCACAACAATAGGCACTTCATTCAACAGACTAAATAACTATCTAGTATCGTCATCAGACTCTTCATGTTTCACCGGATATTGGCCGCATACGAGTACACAAAGAAATTTTAAATTTCGACGTATATACATTCTTTTTCTGGCCAGTATAACCAGGCTACCTTTGTCCATCTAGATAATTATTTTTACCCAGACAAAGGAAAGTAAAAATAGATGGTAATAATTATTTTGGGTATCGACAACATCATAATAAACGTTATCGGATGTGTGGGTACCTAATTTCGATAAACCGCACTTTATTATCTGAATACACTATCTACATAATATAACTATTTATATCTATAGATAAAGTAAACAGCACCGGCGCATGAAATACAAATATACACAAACATACGAGAGAAATACATATTTTTGAATATATTTCGTAAGAATTAGTGATCGTAACACTGTCTGTTTGGAAGTCATCGCCTACGGGATCGTTGTATATTATATGTTGAGACATATACACAAGATAAAAAATACCCACCTTAGCTCCCAGAGCAATTGAAGCAAGCGCTACCGCAGTTCCAACCTCCTGCCCCGAGTATCCAATAGGAATATCAAACGTATTCATATAATCCTGGATCACAGTCAAGTTGCAATCTTCATAAGGCACAGGATACGCTGATATGCAGTGCAGAAGGCAGAAATTCTTATGCGTAGCTGATATTATGTCATAAATAGTTTTCACTGCAGACTTATCGACCATCCCGGTTGAGATAATAAGTGGGATCTTTTTGGATGCAGCGTATTTCAAGAACAATAGGTTGTTCGAATCTCCAGAACCGATTTTGATGAAAGGCGCCTTTATGTTGACTAAGAAGTCGAACGAAACCTGAAAAATTAAGAAGAGTTTTGGTTATACATACATTGAAGAGAAGGTTAGCGTTGTCTGTTATGATTTTAGAGGTGAAAATATACGATTAATTCGTAAAGATTTTCATCATTTTTGACTACATTTCTTTAGGGATAGGTACATAGATGGATTAAGTTTTGTATTCCCAAGATATTTATCTTTTTTTTCGTTTATTAATATGCCTTGTCCCTGCCGACTCTATCATGAAGAGTCCGATATGTTATACCTTAAGCAATCAATGTTTGACGGAAAACAATTTCTTAGCCAAATCAAGAATGCTAGCGATTATTGGCAATGTCTTTCTACCTCTAATGGATTGAATAGCATGAAGCGTGAAAGTGTTTCGTTCGGCCACATTATTGCCAACACACATGCCATATTTACTAGTTTTTGTCCCGCGGCTTCGCTCCCGTCGCCCACTCCACAGGACCCATTATTATTTCGAGTTAAAAATGACATTTATGCGATAGTGTTGTTTTCTATCATTTAAATTATTTTCGAAATTGGATGAGTAGTTGCGAAGATTACCTCCTACATACAAACTAACAAATTTTGCCTCTTTGTAATATTAGTTTTGAGACTTCTCGAATATGCAACTAATATTAGCATGCCTAACAGTGCTATTAATAAGTTTAGCATTATGTTTATAATATATCCATGAAGATGTGTTTACCCATACATTCATAGCTTGACTGCGTTAAGTATCTGTGGTTAGTGGCCAATGAACTATTTCATTAGCTCAATAAGCTTCGTTCCGTATCTCTCCACCAATGATTAAGACTAAATTAAATAACATATTAGAAAGATAACTTACCATGTCCATGGCCGAAGCTGTGCACAAAATGCCCACTTCATGTGCATACTTGAACAGTTCCCTATATTGACTCTCCGAGAATTCCAAATGTTTCTTATGATCACCATAAGTCTTGCCCCAAGAATTGGGGTTATCGTAAGGTCGCTCTAAGTATTTCTTTGTGAATTTCTCGTTGAGACAGGTCTTTTGAAACTTGACACAGTTGGCACCTGCATCCTGTAATTTCAGTTAAGAAATGTATAGCAACGGAATATGTAATACGAGGTAGGTACCTACATATGCATCGTTCATGCATATTTCGAGATCTTCGTATACTTCTCGGATAGTGAACATCTTATTAAAGCATCTTATTTTGATGACATCATCTGTACAAGTAGATTACCAATAAAGTTTTACAATATAACTATGTTAATGATATAATCCAATGTTAAAAGGAGGCGGGGAAAGTAGGATGCTGAGCTATGTAATTAGAAATACTGATTACGAAACGATGAACTCGACTCAAGTAGGTAACAGTTAGATAAAACGTGTGTACTCTACTCAGAACATGCATCCAAATGTGCTTCTATCGACATTACACAACAGAGTAGGTACAGACAGACACTGGATAGTGGATCTATCAAGGTTTAGTATTCCGTATCTACTGTAACAAAGAGCACTATCGAATACTTATTGCATGTTAAAGAGAATGCTCGTTCTCTTTGTTTTGTTTTTTAACGTAAACAAAGCCAAATGTTTTCCTGATACAATTGTATTGAAAAATGGCTTACCTTAGCGGCTTTTATTAACTTTTTTGCTATTTCGATGTCGCCTTGATGGTTTTGTCCAACTTCCGCGATGATGAAGCAGGGATTGCGGCCGCCGACTTTGACGTCGTCGTTTATCTTCACTTCTACCATGTTCATTGTCACGCTCGTTCCATAAAAACAAACAAAGCGAAACCGGCTTTCGGTTCCGACTGCGCGTAGGGCTTATACTGGCACTGTATAGCGAAGGTTTATCGACCTCTCGCTCAAGATCAAATTGGATGAATAAGGTCAATTCAATATAAAGCGAGCAGCTCGTTACGCGGCGGACGCTCGAGTGCGCTGCGCCGGCGCGGCCCGGCGCCCGGCGCCCGGCGCCCGCACCGCCGCCGCACCCACTCCGCATGATAATTGATAAAACCTGTAGGTAAGTACTACACGCTCATGATGGCAAAAATACACAAACAGTATCTCAAAATATATCATTTATTGCTAATAAATTGCATTTCTCGAGACTTATATAAACAAAGAAAATATGTATTATTATTTACAGAATGTAGCTGTCGAGTCTTTGTTTTCGATTTCAGAATGTTTACATTCACACTGATTGTAAGTATTCATGGTCAAACATCGCACGAGGCCATTTTCGCGATATCATTGTGATTTTTGAACCTATCGCCGATTGCACGGTTGACTTTCGACTCGGTGGGCTTGCCGAGGTAGTTGGAGATGTATCGGCCCGCCTCGATGAGTTTCACGAGATCTATGTGTGTGTTGATTCCCAGACCGTACAGGAAGTACACCAGATCCTCCGTGGCGAGGTTGCCGCTGGCCCCGCGCGCGTACGGACACCCGCCCAGCCCCGAGATAGACGAGTCCACCGTTTTCACATCAAACTGCAAAAACAAGTTATGATAAGAGGCTTGGATGATGACGTAACTAGAGACATGCGGGTGTGTGCTGTAGCTGAGAAACTGGTCAACACCATATTTATTATTTACTTTTACAATGTATCCAGCTGTTTTAGATATGAACAGATAAATTTTATCAGCGACAGTGGCAACGGAGTCTTCGCGTAAACACAAACATGAATAGTTCTGATAAGTAAGATTCTAGAAGTGTTATTATTTATGTAACCTACAAACATATGAACTACTTATAATATTTATGTAGAAAAGACAAAAACAGCACGTAACCTAATCATATGCTAACGTTCAAAATAAGGTAGGAACGTGGTGCCTTTAAAGTAATTTATCGTATAAGGAAATATGTTTGGCATCTGACGGTTTGTAATTGTTGGACAATCGACACTCAATATGTAGACCGCGGCAATCATAGCGACTTGCTCCGGTTTCGTCACACCATTTTTGTACGCTGATAAAATGTCATCTTGAGTTCATTGAGTCTAATGTTGAAGTTCGACCCCAGGTCATTTCTACAACATCAAACCAGTGATATCGATTGAACCAGATTAAATTAATTCTACCCACAAAATTACAAGAGTCTAAAATAAAATATATTGTCATCATCACTATGCTGAATATCGCACAGTGCTGGACAAAGATCTCCATCACTCTTCGCCAATACGCCAATCCGACTGTTCCATGCTCCTCGCATTCACCAGTCTAACAAATATGGTAGACAAACGTTTATGGTTATCTCTCCATTAAACAAAACACCAACAAAACTTCTTCGTACTTTTGTCAAAATCAAAACGTGGGTAATCTATCAATAAGCATTACAATGATTTATCAAAGCCTTTTTACAAAACCATGACATAAGTACCTCTAATCCAGCCAGCAGGTTAGACAGGGCCTGTCCGTATGTGTCGTGGAAGTGCAGAGCCAATTGTTCAGGCTTGGCAACATTCAGTACTTCGCGCATCAGTCGTTGAACGGAGCCTGCGGTTCCCACGCCTATGGTGTCCCCCAGGGAAACCTCATAGCACCCCATCTCGAAAAGCTGCTCTGTTATCTGTTATGAACGATATCATTATTTTATATGATTTTAGTTTATGTAAACTTGGGAGCAATAGAGAAACCGAGGGTTATAAGGCGGAATCGTTATCTTAGCTCGGTTGAAAAATCTGTTATTGCTAGACCTGTTACTATTTTAAGTTCTATGCAAATATATTTTGCCTTACCAACATTGTAAGTTATATTTATCACAGGAAAATTATTTCGATAATGATTGTGACTAGGTCATAGTTTGAAATAAGTACATTTTGTGTATGTTGGTGGCAAACAATATTTCTATATGGAGGCAATTTACTGACATAATTATATTCTGGCATTTTTTTATTACGATAAGTGAAGATAGATCTTATACGTTCTAAGGCAATCTACTGGCCCTCTTTGGATTGAGCGTAGATAGCGAAACTCTCAGAACTGCAAAATAGTTTGTTTACACGAAGTTAAGGTGCAAGATGTCATGTGTACGATAAGAATTACTTTAGCGTAGTCATAAAAGTTATTACCGTCTGGGTGAGTCCGTAATGTAAGAATGGAATTTACGAATGACGTAAGAAATTGTTTACATTGCGGAAAACAACATCTTTTTTTACCCGACTGCCGAAGGAGGGTAATGTGTTTATCAGTCATGTATATATGTTTGTTCCTATGTGGCGTTCTAGAGACCAAACGCGTTTTTGATGATGCTTACGTCAATAGATTCGTCTTAAACTTGCGAGTGTCACTGTAAAATGGCGGATTTTGGGCGCCATTTTTTTTTTCTTCCAAACCCATCGTGTGGGGTATCAAAATAAAGGATTTTAAGAGATCATTTCAGAAATATACAACATTTATATGTTTTAATGTACATAATTCGAAAAAAAATGTTAACTAAAAAGTTATAAATAAAAATAAAAAAAATAGAAAGCCCGACTGCTTAAGAAGCGAATTAAAAAGACGTAAACAAGAAGAAAGAAGGCTGTGCAGTCAGAGCTTAAGTGGCAGTGGGCACATTGCTCACAGAACGGATGGCCGATGGGGCCGAAAAGTTCTGGAGTGGCGACCGCGAACCGGAACACGATACGTTGGAAGGCCTCCCACTAGGTGGACCGATGACGTGGTTAAGGTTGCGGGAAAGCGCTGGATGCGAGACGCACGGGATCGGTCAATGTGGCGACGCCTGGGGGAGGCCTATTACCAGCAGTGGACGTCTTTCGGCTGAAATGATGATGATGAGACAGAGGATACATCTGGTTTTGGTCATCCAGCTCGCGAATGTGTATCCTAGCACAGCATGATTTTCTTCTTGTTTACGTCTTTTTAGTTCGCTTCTTAAGCAGTCGGGTTTTTTGATTTTGTTTAATAAACAAATCTAGGAATTTTAAACACATTATGTTACTGTCGAAAAACTCCAGCTGTATTTGGCAAAGCATTTGACTTTTTGTCGGTTGCCGTCAGTCGTGACGATCATAGTCTAAACGAATGGTCTCAACCACTACTTGAATGCGGAACTTAATAAAGAAACTATAGTCTTTCCTTGCATTGTTTCTGCAACAATTTTAAAGTTACTTCCTTAAAGTCTTTGCTAAATAAATGTATTCTTTTTCTTTCTTTTTATCTTTATAGAATCAGCTCTCACCTTGGCAATGCCTTTGGGATTTATAGGTCCATCATAAGGGCAGCCGACGACACAGGACACGTACCCTCGCACCCTGAGGCCGTCCTTCACAGCCTGGTCAGCCACTACCTTGAACCTCTTCAGGCCTTCTTCTACGGAACAGTTAAGATTCTTCTGAGAGAAACTTTCCGAGCCTGCCGGGAATATTGCTACTTCTTCTACGTTGCATTGTTTCTGTAAGAATAAAATATATAATCAAGTTTTTATGGTATTCTCTATTTGTACGATTCTTTGCTCTAAATCGATCTAATTTTTTTGTCTCTGGTGGAGGTAGTACCTACCTAACGCAATTCAAACACGATCCATAGATATTTTCGTGATGAATTTATAGCAGGTGTATTGGATTGATCTCTGGTAAAGCGAAACATGCCTTTGCTGAGATATTTGCGTGTGCTAATACAAACATAGCAATGAACTATGAGAATGTCTAGAGTACACTGCAAGATAGATGAATATGACGTAAATAAGATCTTACAGCAGTCTCATATCCCTTCAGGTTAGGCACCAGCACCGGGTAGTTGACTCCAGGGACCCTCGGTACATTCTTCATGACGTCAACTCCATCGCTCATTTGTTTCACCCATTTTGGACTCACGAAACTGTTGGTAGAAATATTTCGAATTATATTACCAAATATGCAATGTGTGTTTTAACATAACTATGAGTATGAGGAGCAGTGGTGGCCCGGTGGTAACGGATGCGACTTACAAGTTGTAGGTCGTGGGTTCGAACCCAGGCAGGCGCTTTACTTTGTGGAAAATATTTCATCAGCACTGCTCTCTAAAACGGTGAAGGAAAACATCGTGACTAAACCGGCATGTCCTAGAACCAAAAAATTCGAAGACAAGTGACATCCACCAACCCGCACTGAGAGAAGGCCTGTGTCCCAGCAGTGGAAACATTAATAGGCTGATGATGTGATGTGATGCGATGGGTATTCTGTCGGGCCCGTACCATGACGTGCCAAATATATCGTGGCGCGACTGTGAGAACGGGACAGATGTATACAAGCCATATACATGTTACCTTTAAGCACAATCAAAATAACTTTGCTCTAAGAGCTTATGGTAACCACCATGAAATACATAGAAATAGCCAACTTAGGTTTAAGTAAGTCCAGTTTATCGGGAAGGAGCTTCTGTTTGCAGGTCCACGTATGAAGGGATTTACAAACATCATCAATAAAAGTTAATAAAACCAAAAAACCTGACTGCAAAGATGTAAACAAGAAGAAAAACATGCTGTGCAGTCGGAGGATACATATTGGCGAGCAACCCGCTCGCGAATATGTATCCTCTAGACTGACCAGACTGACCAAAACTATAAATTGTTATATCCTTTTATTTACCACTTTTTAGTTATACTTTTTTTAGTATATAATGACTTTTATATATTTAAGTGGCATATATGTTTTGTAATCACCTCTAAAAACCCTTCATTTTGATACCCCACTCTATGGGTTTGGAAGAAAAATAATTGTAACCCCCACAATATGGCGTCCAAAATCTGCCGTGTTCCTCTTTTGTTTTTAAAGGCTTCATAAGAACAATTGGGTGGTCAAGACCCTTCTAAAATCCGTGAAGTGGTTTAAAAGTAATGAGGTAAAAAAGAATATTACAATACCAGATACGCGCTAAAAACATAACCCTTTACTTGCAGCCGGGTAAAAATGCGTCAATGACGGCCATAGCCCCTTACCCATGTAGGAAAACCGGAAGGCTTTAAGAAGACTTTTCCTATAAGTAGGTAACTATACTACACGGTACTTAGGTATTATAAAAGAATGCTTATCAAAGAATATACAATACATTGAGTTCTCTAATGCCAAAGGTCTTCGCAGTAAGTTGGATTGAATAAGAGATAAGGGGTCACGAGTTAAAATTAAATCAGAGCAAGAGTTAATTATAACTAGTCTTTAATGACTCTCAACACCTTTGATCCAATACACAAGCCAATTAACAAGATAAGCACGATAGGTAGGTTCACTTGTTGCTGCGGCAAACTGTGATAACAATGACAAGTTTCATTAAATAAAGTGAAGTTGCATTTGCTGGGCGAAAACCTAACTTTGAGTTAAGCTCGTCTTTGTGCATCAACTGTTTTGTCACTGTGTACTCATACTTATTGATGAGTCAGTTAGGTCAGTGAGTACTTCAGGACTTCTTTTTGTTATATGTAGATATTGACTTTTGAAGAAAAAGTTGAAAAGCCTCACTACCTCATTTCTCGAAAACGAGAAATTTTGCCCGCAATTGCAAAACAGGTGCACTACAATACTTATTTGCTTGGCGGCGGAAAGGTTCGGTTGAAGATCCTATTCATAAGTAGATATATAGTACTGACCCTCCAGCCAGACGGGGGCTGATTGGTGGGCTTGATGCTTGTCAGGCTTTTCGGATAGCGCGATGCAAAACTTGTGTGACGGCAGGTCTGTTTGTAGTTCGTATGCGGTGTATAGATGCCGCTACATGGGTACCTACCTACTCAGATCAAATACAAATTCAAGGATGAAACGTTGCAAACAACAAGGTGACGCCGGCAGAGTACAGCAGGGGCTTTTGTCGATAGTAGTAGTTGTTTCTGTCGACAGCAAAGTGCTGCTCGTCTGTTGGACACCTAAGTTTCAATATTAAAACTACTAATATTAATAGCACTGCGCTACCAATCACGTCACGGGACAAGTTATGAACGCACTGTACATAAACAATTACAAGCACACACGTACAGCGAAACTACGCCTTAGCTTGTCAGTCGAGCTTTTTATTTGATCAGAGAACTCGTACGTGTAATTCTATGTATACGGCAATACGGCAAGGCGTAGTTTTAACCGGCGTCACCTTGTTGTTTGCAACGTTCCATCTTGACTTTTTATTTGATCTGAGCATGTAGGTACCTATAGTAGGAAATAACATGATGAAATAATAACTCAGGTTTGCCTACTACCCAGATTACTATCTCGAAACGTAAAATTACGCTTGAGATATTCAAAATAAACTAGGTGGCTATCGTTTCCTATTTCTGCAAAAATCTGGCAACCCTCTACTGTTGTTTGACTGATCAGAAGTAGCGAAAGCCCTATTATATAATAGGTACCAGAAGAGATTAAGAGATTGAAGTGACAAATGAGAGGCGGAGTGGTGTGTGTAGGTACCACCACAAGCATCAATTCTCAAACCATTTATTTGGTGATACTTGGGGGAGACCTATTTCCAGCAGAGACTTGTCTGACAAATCTATATATATAAAAGAAAGTCGTGTTAGTTACTTCACTTATAACTCAAGAACGGCTGAATCGATTTAGCTGAAAATTGGCAGGGAGGTAGCTTAGAACCAGGAGAAGGACATAGGGTAGGGTAGAGTAGGGTAGGGTAGGGTAGTGTAGGGTAGTGTAGTGTAGGGTAGGGTAGTGTAGGGTAGGGTAGTGTAGGGTAGTGTAGGGTAGTGTAGGGTAGTGTAGGGTCGGGTAGGGTAGGGTAGTGTAGGGTAGGGTAGTGTAGGGTAGCGTAGGGTAGTGTAGGGTCGGGTAGGTTAGGGTAGGGTAGGGTAGGGTAGGGTAGTGTAGGGTAGGGTAGGGTAGAGTAGGGTAGGGTAGTGTAGGGTAGGGTAGGGTAGGGTAGGGTAGGGTAGGGTCGGGTAGGGTAGTGTAGGGTAGGGTAGGGTAGGGTAGTGTAGGGTAGGGTAGGGTAGTGTAGGGTCGGGTAGGGTAGGGTAGTGTAGGGTCGGGTAGGTAGGGTAGATAAATGTTTGGTCTTTTTATGGCAAAACAAAGTTTGCTGGGTCAGCTAGTAGCAATATAAACATTTAGCTGCCCCCGCGGCTTCGCTCCCGTCATCTGGCTATCTACCTCCCTATCCCACCTACCTACCCACCTGCCCTACCTATCAACATCCCTACCCTACACCTACCTACCTACCTACCTACGTACCCAGTTAAACCCTACCTACCAACCT
The DNA here is from genome assembly GCA_949775005.1 of Orthosia gothica. Lineage (NCBI taxonomy): Eukaryota > Metazoa > Arthropoda > Insecta > Lepidoptera > Noctuidae > Orthosia > Orthosia gothica. The sequence continues at coordinate 763,908 of OX459057.1, forward strand.
ACATACCTACTCTACCTACATACCTACTCTACCTACCTAAAAATTTAAACTAATTATTTGAATAAGAATTAAAACTACGATACGAATGTAACCAACTTTTGTTTCTACCGGTGATCTAATTAAATTTTAGAACACAAAAGCTGCTATTGTGACTTAACTATCGCGGCTTTTTTTGTAGGTAATTATGAGTACTTTAATCGTACGCCAAATAATGAATTTTATAGTCAAAATTTTGCTACTTTGGGTTGTGAACAAGCTACAGCGTATGCAGAGACTGGCCTGCATGGCGACAACGGGCTGCATGAGGACTACCCCGACCGCAGCGCTCGAGGCCATGCTTCCTTTATACAGCAGGACTTCCCCATCTGCATCTGTTTATACAGCAGGAAGCGACGATGGCAGCTGTACGTCTAAAGACACTGGATCTCTGGGGTAAGTGAGAGACTCAACACACCGCTCTGATCGAGGGTCTCCACCACGAAATCCCCCTAAGTAGAGCCATTAATGACCGGGTACCCATGAAAGTCATCTTTGATAAAAAATAAAAAATACAGTGACACGAGGGTAACCGCTGCTAGGCCCCGGTGAACTGCGGTTCTTCACGGAAGGATCCAAAACAGGTACAGGCACGGGTGCAGGAGTCTTCTCAGAGGACCTAAAAAGCCGCATAGCCACACCACTGGGGATCTACAACACGGTGTTCCAGGCCCAATGGTTGGGCATTTCCATGGCGGCCTATGCGGTCCTGGCTAGAGAGGTATAGGATTTCCCTATAAGAATATTTTCGGACAGAATGGCCGTCCTACAAGCACTAGACAGCCACACGGTCAACTCAGGAATGATTTACGAGTGTCACCGGCCTCTGAATCAGGTCGGTATGCACCATAGAGTAAACATTCAATGAATCAAAGGACACAGCAACTCCCGAGGGAACGACGCTGCAGATGAGCCCGCCCGAAGGGGCTCAAATATGACAACCGGGGCCGGGCATAGTGCCTTTACCTGTCGGGTACCTACGCGGTCTGGTAAGAAAACGCACCAGGGATCAGCACAGAAAGCTATGGACTGATCATAGCGAGTGTAGACAGGCCAAGGAGGCACTACCCTTCATCGACGGCCATTTCACGAAAAAGGCCTTACGATTGACTAAGCCACAGTTGCGTGCAGTCACAGCCGTAACTACTGGACACGGGACCTTTAATAAGCACCTTCTTATCATAGGAATCACGGACAGTCCACTCTGCAGAGCATTCATTGTGGTAGACGAGACAGCAGCACACATGCTCCTAAGCTGCCCTGTAATCGCTGGCTACAGGGCCAAATACTTCGGCGACCCAGGTACCCTGCAGGAGATGGTCGGCAACACCATGGCGCTGCTGGCCTATCTCGAGGAGCTGGGGTGGTTTGAATGATGTGAACTGAATCCCACCCGTACGTAAAATACGCGCTTAGTCGTGGAGTTGCGGAAACAGCCGGTCTAAACTAAACTAAAAATATAGGGTATAAATATTTAAAAAAAAAAACCTGCTAATTTAGCTTTCTATTGGTGACAAAATGGTTAAAGTCGGTCCAGTATTATTACTAATCTTACGTAGATATTTAATATAATATTATAAATGTGAAAGTTTGGATGGATGTATGTTTGTTACTCAATCACCAGAACGGGTAAATGGATCAGGATGAAATTTGCAACAGAGGTAGATTATAGTCTGGAATAGCACATAGGCTACTTTTAATCCCAGCATAATGTTCCCTTGGGATAGGTAAACACTTTTCACGCGGGCGAAACCGCTGGCAGAAACAAGTATTAGTATAGATAACAATTTTGTAATCCTTAGACACACTAGAATAATTGCAAGGTAGTATGATCTCTTGAGATCAAGTGTCGCAAATGGAGTTGGATTGGCCACACGCTGCGAAGAGATTCTGATCATATACCGAAGCAAGCTGGATTGGAATCCTCAAGGCAAAAGGAAGCGTGGCCGTCCCCATCAAACCTGGCGTCGCACCGTCTTGGCGGAAGCGACGAGCATCGGTATGACGTGGAGCGAGGTGAAGCGTGAAGCTCAAGATCAATGGCGATGGAGGACTACTGTGGACGCCCTTTGCCCCATCCAGGGGACGTAGGCCATTAAGTCAAGTAAATCATGATCTCTTGGCTACAGGCCATTAAGCAGCCTCGAAGTTGCTTATGATTTTAGAACATCTTAAACCTATACTTAACAAATGCAATATATCGCATCTATTTGCAATTTTTTTCTGCATGCTGTAATAACGCAATTTGCATGTGTAGGTAATTATTTTCTGTACCTATTATGTCAATAGCAAATATGAAGAGTGGGTCGGCTAACAATAGAAGAATATGTAACAAGTTTCAAATTTATGTCTGGAGAATGGAAATATATGCTAATTACTTGTTACCCAAGTGTTACACAAGGCTGAAGCTCAAAACCAATCAGTGTTATATTTATTAACTTCATAACGTCTCAAGAATATGATTACCAGAATTTTTGCTGTTGTTGAACTCAAATGCAAACCAAATGATATGTGTAGAAAAATGCAACTTACACTTAAACAAAACTTACAATATTAAAAAAAAAAGTTCAAAAACTAAAACCTGACTAATATACAATACATTCTGCAAAGTAGCATACAACCACGGTTATCCTCTGAACCCCACTATGAATATGTACGAAATAGAATAAACTTATACATTTTGAATAGTGTAACAATTTCAGATGAGAATTTTTCAAGTTACATACTTTTTAGAGCGTGATTGTTCAATCGTCGGGTTTATGAACTTATTTTCTTAAATATTAGTTTCTAGATGGAAATGTGTCTAAAGTGCTGAGAAAATTTATAATTGAAATAATCATACCTGGCAGATTCAATGTCTTTTATTCCAGCTGCAGCCAGTTTATTTATGAGTTCTATTTTAATTTCTGTGGGAACAAATTTAGACTCATTTTGAAGGCCGTCTCTTAGGCCCACTTCATAGATCCTGATTTGAGGCACTTTTGTACTCTGGAAAAATTGAAAATAGTATACACGTATTTAAATAATCAAATAAAAAGCAAAAGTAAATTCAAAATACAATTAAGATAATCCATAGGTACCTATGTACAACATACAATGAGTTTTAACATTGTTTTACTTACAAGACTACGATGAATCAAACTTTTCACTATTTTGGAGTTAATTGTTTTGCTAAAGTGTGTCATTTTAACTACTTTTTTACGTAACAATTAGAAACTTATTTCTCGGATACGCAGAGTTAAGATCGTCATTTACTGTTATCAATCATTATCAAAAACTTGAAGATGGAATTTATTTGTGTGTGTCATGTTTTTGAATTTGTTTAGCTTTTGATAATGTTATCATCTGTCAAACCTGCCTTTTTTTTTGACACCGTGGTTTTACGTGTTTTGTGCCGGTTTGTGCACATGTTCTCTATTTTATTTTTATTTTTAGTGCATGCTTTACTAATTTCACTGATTTTTTATGAAAGTATTTCTTAGAACAAATAACTTTGTTTAATTAAGTGTGGTTGTTTAAATATTGTAATGTTTTCTAATTAGATTGCTCAAAAGATTCGTATTCAGTGTTGCTTTTATGCTTGCTTGCTGTCAGTGTCAATTTGTCAAAAGTTGTGGTCGTTCGTTGCGGCGTTTTTTGTGCCGAAATTATCTTTAAAGATATATAAAAATTGTGAAACTTTAAAATGGGTTGAGTATTACTGTAGATGAAATAAAATACTTTCGCATAAGTAACAAGTATCCACATTTTAACATAACGTTTTACTATTTCAGCGGTGAACAGTGCCACGTCTTTCGTTTTATCATCAATTTTGACCCTGCTCATATTTTCGGGAATGCAGATGTACAAACCCGTCCTGATAAGATCGCCAGTTACTATAATATTTGGAGGCTACCTTGGGTCATTGATGTTCTTGTTCTTCGTTACTGTATCCTTTTCAACACACACTTTTTGGTTAACTATTAATTGATGTTTTACTATCTTACTGGTAACCCCTCAGCGTTGAGATCATTATAATAATGATAGATAAGGAAAAAATATTGGATACCTATGCTGAAACAATATCCAAACTGAATGACTAAATTAAATATATAGGTATTTCACTTTCCTCACTTGTTGTAAGGCTGTTGGCAAATAATTCTACTATCACATGCCTATTATTTCGCACATAATATCATGTAGATATATTTGAAACAATGTATTTTTATTGATTTATCCTTAACATGACATCACAGGCTATTGGTAACTTAGAAGCAACAATGTTTGGCAAAAACTTCCAGTTGAAGTTGCCAGAAATAGTTTTATCTATGGTGATATCATTGATTGCTGCTGGTATGGTGCACAGGATCTGCTTCACTACATGGTAAACTATATTTAGCTTATTTTGTACCCAATCCATGTGGAGGAATGCTGAAAATATTTGATTGATATAATTTGTTCATCATATGCTTTGCATATTCTTATAAGAGTCTGCTAGGAAAAGCTATAATAATGTTAAAGCAGCAGACATGATTAGCAGAGAATCAACAAGTGATCAATACTATTTATCAATTATATTGTATTGCATCTTAGTTGGCCAATGTAGAAAAGACTGACTTGAAAACCAGTATGCAATTAGGTAAAACGGGTATCAAAAATAAAAATGTCTTATGTATGTTTTTTGCTATGTGGCGTTCCAGAGACAAAACACTTGTGTCACAGGCTACATTTAAATTGAAAAATGTTGAATTTTGGGCGCCTTATTGTGGCATACCAAATTTTTTTTTGGTCCCTGCCCATCGTTTGGGGTATTAAAATAAAGGGTTTCGAAAGGCGATTACAAAAATATGTAATACTTATATGTTTAAATGTACCCAATTCGAAAAAAAAATGTTAACTAAAAGATGATAAAAAAAGTTAATTAAAAAAATCAAAAAAGCCGACTGCTTAAGTAGCGAACTAAAAAGACGCAAACAAGAAGAAAACAAGTAAAATTTCAAAATTTAAAAAACCCCCTTCATTCATCTTGCGTAAACACCCCGATTCAAACAGTTAAACGCCCATAACTTTTGAACGGCTGAACCAATTTTATTCAAACATAGCTAAGAACACTCTCGACAAAATCACCTTTTAAACAAATAAAACTAAATCAAAATTGGTTCATCCTTTTAGGTGCTATGATGCCACAGACAGACACAAACACACGTGAAACTTATAACACCCCTCTTTTTCCGGTGGGGTTAATCATGCTGTGCAGTCGGAGGATACATGTTCGCGAGCTGGCTGACCAAAACCAAGATGTACCCTCCGACTGCACAACGTGATTTTCTTCTTTTTTAAGTCTTTTTAGAGCAGTTGGGTTTTTGATTTTTTTAATTATTTTTTTCCATGCTATAATATCCAACATCTGTCTTTATATTGGGGCCAACTTCCAGTCTAAACTGGATGGAGCTGAATACCAGTATTTGTATGGAGCAACTGCCTGTCTGACATCCTCAACCTAGTTACAGGGTAAAACAATACACCAAGACTGCCTGTCTGAATTCTGAGCCTCTGATGTCCTGTAATCATGACCACCTCTGACGTGATCCTATGAACAAAGTTACAATAAAAAACCGGCCAAGTGCGAGTCGGACTCGCGCATCTGTTCTGTGTCGCTCACTAAGGGTTCCGTACCGTTATCGTTGTATGAGAGCCCCACTTAAATATTTATTTTACTCTGTTTTTAGTATTTGTTGTTATAGAGGCAACAGAAATATATCATCTGTGAAAATGTCAACTGTCTAGCTATCACGGTTCATGAGATACAGCCTGGTGACACACAGACAGACAGACGGACCGCGGAGTCTCAGTAATAGGGTCCCGTTTTTACCCATTGAGTACGGAACCCTAAAAAACATATTATTATTATAATTAAATTAACACTTAATTTTTCCTTTTTTTAGTTTGATTTTCTCCATAATAACAATCTACTACATGAACAAGTTGTCACAGAAGGCTTATGCAACTGCAGCCCCTGTAGCAGTGCCAACCAAAAGTCGACGTCATAAATGAAATGTTAATTATAAGTGATTTTCCACCATTTTATTTTAATTAAAAATCATTTTGTAACAGGAACTTAGTGTTTTATTTAAAACTTGTGTATGCTAGTGTAGTCCATTATAGTTATCGCCCACCTTCTGGGCCGCCCTGAAGTTGTCTTTCCGATGCGCAAGGCGCGGATCGACGCTGTTTTAGTATGAGATTTACTACTGCGCAGCCATTGTAACCGACTTCAGGGCGGCCAAGAAGTTTGGCGAGAACTATACATATCAAAGTTAGATAATAATAGTCATGATTTGGAAAAAAGTTTATTGAAAATTTGTTTCCGGACAAAAGTAGACATATCTGGTGGTTTAAACTTACTTTCCTCTTAACTGTTTAATAAGATTAACTTAAGAGTAGGTAGTTCAACCTTATATAAAAATAAATTATCTATTCGGTATAATTAAATAAATAATCATCTAGTTATCGATTATGAAGAGTTCCAGTAATAAAGGCCTTATTTCTTATAATTTTACTTCACTTTTAGATTTCAATACAACCTACTGTTAATTTGTTCCATTTGTTTTTTGAACAAAGATCACTTAATAATTATAAAGGAAAAATAATATGTATTAAATCAACTTCTATTCTATTTAACTACCTACTTTACATAGATAAGTCTATGACACTGTTAAATTATGTTAAACATTCCTCAGATCACCATCAATCAAATATAACTTATTTGTAACAAATATCTAGTGTTTACGATAATAAGTAATACTTCAATGTTAGTAAAACAAAAAAGTATAGACATCAATCAACAAAAACAAACTACCCACTAACTTTTAATTATTGCACAAAGGCATTTCTTACAAAATAAGTTTGATTTACGTAAATAACATAAAAGTTAATATGATTTGCACTAAAAAATACTTGATATTTATGCATGTTATGCCACTATAAATAAATGAAAAATATTTAAAACACTAACAAATAAATAATGATCAACCTCATTGAAGATTTGGATGGATTCCTTAGGTACTTGTGTTTCGAGTCACTTTTGTTAAGGCTTAGTGATTGTTTGCACTATCTATGAAGACATTCAATGCCTTAGTCATTCTTATTACTTAGATACAAACTTATGAGTCATACACGCCTAATGTGTCATGAAGATTGTAACAAAGATCAGCCATATTATGTGTTAAGAAGCATTAACATTTACCTACAATTTATATTGGAATGAAGCACATTAGATAAAATTAAGTAATTCACAGTTTACATAATTCCAATTAAAGTTTCTTAATTTTTAGATGAACAATCACACACAGTTATATCACAATCTTTTAATATTTTTGATGTAAAAATAATGTCTTATTACAGTACTACAATGTAGGTGACTATTATTTTTATGTTATAAAATGGAGTGTTTTTAGATATAAATAGCTTTGGCACAAACTTTAGAATTGTCCAATTTCTGTATAAAAATGAGAAGTATAAATTGCTTTACAAAATTTCATGGCAGTGGGTAATTGTTACACATTCTCTGATTACTCAATTAAAATTGTTGACTTCTAAACAACAACTATTTGAGTCTGACCTTCTACAAAAACAAAATACCAGCAGTAAGTTTGTAACATGGCCATTTATCATTGTGATTATCATCTTGTTTCCTGAGATTTGGAAATTACAGATAAGATAAAAGTCATGCAAAACTTTCATATGAACAACCAAATAATTCAAATAATATTATCTATCACAGACTTATTCAAATACATTTAAGGCACAAAGTTTGTATGTGATTAGATCTTTAGAGTGAAAGTTTACAAGCATTTAGATTATTTCTTTATAATTCATACACAACTCTCTCTCTACTAATTTAGATACAGGTGTCACTGGATACACAAGTAATTACCTAATACTTAGATTATGGAAAATACAATTCCAATTAAAATCCTTGTTCATTCTAATAAGTTTTACTAAATAATTAATAAAGCAACCTAAATAATAAATAAAGAAAGTTTCTTCAAATAATTATATCAGTAATACTCAAAGATTAAATAGAATGAGGCATGCCACATTAATCTTATGCAATCATGCAATTGATAATGCACTGGATTTTGTAGGCAATTGCATACAATTTACTTGTTTCTAATATGCATGCTGTTATTTCTAGAATAAGGGTTCTGTAAAATTCTTGGTGTTGTTTCCATTACTCTTAGAAGCAGTTCATCAAGATAGTTTTCGAGATCTTTATTTTTCTTTTTCTGATACTCAACATCTTTTTGCAAATTGTACACCATGACCATCAAGTCTTCTCGTGATTTGCCGTCAAAGTCCTTCACAACTGTTTTAGGGATGTTATTAAATGCTGGATTAATAGAATCTTCCTCTGCAATGTTCTCTTCCCCAACAATAATTCGCTCTTCTAATAATTTCTTTTGTTTGTTATTATTACCAAATTTCTTGAAGAACTTGGGGCTTGGCCTCTCCTTTAAAGAACTTGGACTGTCAAGTTTCTTATTTCTTTCTAAGCTTGAAGACTTTTCTCTATCAATAGCCAATTGACTGTTAGATTTCCGCTTTGAGTATAGTTTCTGTGACCACTCATCATTTTTGTCAATGACCTGTGCTGGGAGCTGTGGAGCAGTAAAGGTGTCAAGGCTCAGGCGCACAGGTTTCTGTGGTATTGGTTTTTCTGGCACTGCCAAGTTACTACTTGTAGATCTTCTCAAAAATTCACCACCTCCAAGATTTTCCAATGAAGCATTCACAGGTGAGGGAGTGTATTTATGTCCCCGTGGTAAAGTTTGAACATTTAGTGAGCTACCAGAGCTTTTATGGGATAAGTCATCAAAAGCAAACTCATCATCATCTTCACTAATGACCCCAGGATCAGCTTCTCCTGACAAAGCTTTAGGTGTGGAATGTTCAGGGGTTGAATGTGTGAAACTCTTGAGGTTCCCAATACTTCCACTTAGAGATGATGAATCACTTTTCTTATCTTTCTTATTTAAGTTCATCTTGGAACCAAGATTTTTAGCAAACTTTTTAAGGCTTTTACGTTTTTCAATGCTTCCAATGCTCATAAGACTTCCACCTACATTCTGGGCGATACTAGACAAAGAAGACCTATGTTTATCTTTCTTACTCAAATCAGTTAAACTACCTTCTTTCACAGTGAAAGCAATTTTCACCTCTAACTCGCCTCTTGGCTTGTCATTTTCTTTACCAGATTTTCCTTGCAGGGTGTACCAACGGCTTCTTGGTCGCTCGTAAACATCGAGGTCTTTTAACGGAATCGATACCTGACCTAATAAATGGTCCTTTAAATAATCTTCCGTGTAGATCTTTAGAACAACCTCAGCAGTATTTCCCTGCGAAGGTATTTGTAGCTCACATTCTTCTATCCATTCGACATTCTGAGTCGCTTTGTGTTTGATGGAAGTTTGGAATTTATCTTTACCGAGAGCGATTGTAACAAAACAGTTATTCGTACCGTTTTTACCTTTGATCAAAAGTCCTCGAGCCCGTTGAATAGTTACTTGAACATGAGTTGGATCCCACATCTTGGTTTGTATAAATTAGATCACTACACTTATTTAAAAGATTTATAAACTATAAAAATATCATCGAAAACAACGTAACGATGAGCTGTCGACCGTCACTTTAGTGTTACTTACTTTTTTTTATTTACGCGACGTTTCGTTTACTTTAGCAGATAGATAAAGGTATGAAACTATACAGCCTGTGTAGTTCTAATTGGATTTTTGTAATTAAATTAAACAATCAATATACAAAAAACATAGCAAAATTAATAATAATTTATTTTTTATAATACAATAAATGTATTCTCTGGCGACTGTTCATTATTTTTGATTAACTACAAATTCAACTTCGCCGTCAGTCGTTCGCGTTGCCCGGGATTGTTTCTAAGTGTCAGTGTAGATGTCACTACGGTAGCGACCTAGCGATAAAATTGCCTGCAAAATCTAAAGTTGTAAACAGATTCAAAATTATAGAAGAGCGAGAGATATTATGGATTTTGAGCAACCATAATCAGGACGAAAAGTTGATAGCTGAGTAGGCTTGCTTAGAGTACACTGATAATAAATCTGAAAAGTTTCAGATAGGAGCCCAGTGGTCAGGGGTACATTTTCAGATCGAAAAAGGGCACGTTTTCTTTTGATCTTCAGAATGGCTAACTTTCTTTTGATCGGGTGTGGCAATCTTGACGCAAAATTACCCAAAAACGCAAATCTGACAACGAAATTGTGGGCTTTCCCTAAATCTGGCGAGATTGACATTTTTTTAAAGGATACGTAAGTATTCAGAGCGAATACAATTTAATTATTCTGTGCAATAGTGTTACTTATCCTGATTGTAAATATATCAATGTCAGGCGGGTTACTCCATTATTGCCTCCTTTTGGAAAATATGATGGAATTTCGTTGTATATGAGAAGTACCCAAAAGTGATCACAAATTTAAGTTTATCTCAAAAAAAACACGCCCTATAGTTTTGATTTCTGTTGGAATGTGAAGTGGACCCTTTTGTGAAGATTTATCAGAATTCAGAAGTATTAAAATACCAAATAGGTACTTGAAAGTAATGATTAAAATGTTAGTAGATATCTAAATTCGAAAAACGTTTTGACGCTCTGTTTACAAGAAACACGGAAGCAGCTGTTCTCAAAAGAACTTTATCACTAAAACTTTTGACGCTCGCCAGTTCTCAAAAGAGCTCATCTGTTAAAGAAATAGCACAGGATACTGCACCACGGCTGCCCGAAGAAAAAGGCCGAAACTGTTTTGTTTTTTTGTGCAAGTAAATCAATGATTTGTTATTGCTTAACCGTGCGATCCTGTGGAGGCTAAACTAGAGCCTCCAGCCAGACAAAAAAGCTTAACCTAAGCGACCACGCCGAGGGCAGTCTATTGGGTACAAAACTCGTCTCAGGGCGCTGGGGGACAGCAAGGGGCTGTATCATGACTATGAGGACGAAACTACGCGCCACCTATATTTATAGCTTCAGTTCGCCGATTGCCGAGTAGAAAGCGCGCGAAACACCCATGTGCATCTGAAAAGTGTTTTTTTTTTTGTTTTAAGTGTCGTCACGCTGTTCAATCAGAGTGATATAGGCTACTGCTTATACGGAATTTCCTGTGGAGACTAATCTAGTAAACTAGAGCCTCCAGCCGGGCATCAAAAGCTAAAACTACGCGACGCGCGCTGAGGGCTAACCTCTGTGGGGTCGGAACCTCGGCTGAGGGCGTCGCTGAGGGGGACAGCAATGGGACTGGCTGGATCATGACTATACACTCTGGCGATGCTTAACGGATCAAATATACAAACTATGCTACTTACTGTGTTGTGCTGTTTACTATACGGACCTTGTGGAAACTAGAACTAATTTCCGTGCGTTCAAGCGTTTTTGCCGTACCTATTATTGGAATCAAATATAACAGCTCACAATGTTAGGACCCATTAATATTAATGCTAATTTGTATCCGTGGTGCTAGGCAACTGGGCTTATCCCAGTTGTTAACGACCCTTTGTGACTATTGGTCTTATTTGTTCTGTCTCCTGCTTGATATGGAGGGAAGTGAACATTTGTATTTTTTCTTACTCCTCCATTATTATTTTCTGATTAATTTCGTTGCGGGATCCAAGACAGTTAAATTCATTCTCCGGGATTTCGTCGAGCTTCATTGGCTCGGCGCTTTTCTGGTGGTCGCCACTGTTGATTCTGGATTTCAGGAGTTGCAGTGGTTTGCGAATAGTGCGGTGGAAGATGCCCAAAAATCTGTGCTAAAATCCGATTGGTGACAAAAAGTAAGCAGTTCTATTGGTCATTGTAGCGCCCCTGCTGAAGCGATAAGTTTGTTTATTTACATAGAGTAGAGTTCGTAGTCACAAAGATAAGAGTTCGTAGCCGACTGCATACAGCAGCAGCAGACGTGTTGCTGCGACACTACTGGTTTCTATGTATTTCTATGAAATACCTTCCGCAGCTAGCGACTCGTCGCCCGACTACATGGCGCACGATCGCAGACGACGTGTCGCCCGACCGAAGATCAGTAGTGACCAGTAAGGAGTGAGAGTAGTCAAACACCTTGCCTCACGGAACACTCACAACCAATAGGAATACAGCGTTGCCGTCCGAATCATGACTGCAGCGAAATTTCGCAGCGACACGTCGTCTGCTGCTGCTTTATGCGGTCGGCTACGAATTCGTACCTTAAGGGTAAAATATAACAGGTGCCAATATATTAACAGGTACAACAAAAGGGGAAAGCGCGTTCATACGTTGAATCCCAATAATCCCCATTGAACTATCAGTTCAATTCAAAAAAATCTAGTTTCCAATCTAACTTAGTTTTGCTATTACTATAAACAAAGCTCAAGGGTGGCAGGGGTGCATTTGGAAATAAGTTAATCGTTTTTACGTTAATGCTTCCTGTACCTGTACAGGCTCAGTTTTCCAAGTGGGCGTGGATGGCCAAATCATCACTATGAAGAATAGTACAAAACAATCAAAGGAAACAAGGGGCCGATTTTGATTAAAACTAAAACTGCAACATTGGCTATTTCTCAACCCGTATGTCGACAAGCACTATTGATTGACAATATCTATACCAGGCCCCTCAGAAAGTATTGCGAAAAAAAGTTTTTATATATGGGAGACTGGCCAGTTATAATGTTTTTCGAAAATATGATTATTTATAAGTAAAAATAAGTAAGTTCCAATTTCAAAATTTCCCTCCACATTTTTTGCGAGTTAATTCAAAGTATTGTGTCTCACTGAAATATGGATCTGCGCCGGGAACATTTTAGAGCTATGATTTTATACGATTTCAAGTGTCGCCTGAAACCGGATGAATCGTACGATAGACTTCAAATGGCATTCATGGATGAAGGCCCTTCCAAGGCAACCGTGTATCGTTGGTATAACGAATTCAAGCGCGGTCGACCAACTTTGGGGGATGACGAAAGAAGCGGTCGCCCTTTGACGGCTGTTACCGAAGAAAACGTGCTAGCAGTGAAAAATTTAATCCAAGACAATAGGCGAATTACATATCAGGAGATTCAACACATATTGAAGATTGGATCGGGAAGCGTTCACGAGATTCTACACAGCCATCTTCGCGTGAGGAGGATAGTATCACGCTGGGTGCCGCACAACCTCACCGATGCTCAGAAGCAGGCCCGGGTGGAATGGTGCCGTGATATGCTTAACAAATTTGAAGCAGGCTCGTCTCGGCGTGTTTACGACATCGTTACAGGTGATGAGTCCTGGATTTATCAATACGACCCAGAAACCAAGCGCCAGTCGACTGTTTGGGTGTTTCAAAATGAGCCAACGCCTACCAAAGTGAAGCGATCTAGAAGCGGGGGTAAGATTTTGATCGCTAGCTTTTTTAATTTGACTGGCCACTTGGTATCAATTCCCTTACGGGATCAAAGAAGCATTAATGCCGAATGGTATACTACCAAATGTTTGCCAGAAGTTTTCTCTGTTATAAGCAACAAGCGACCAAACACAGGGCTCCGCGGGCTACTGCTCCACCACGACAATGCACCTGCGCACACCGCACTCAAAACGAGGGACTTCCTGGACAGCACGCCAGTCAAACTCCTGGGTCACCCTCCTTACAGCCCTGATCTAGCACCGTGTGACTTCTTTTTATTCCCAAAAATAAAAAATCAGCTCAAAGGGATACAATTTTCGTCGCCGGAAGATGCGCTGGCTGCGTTCGAGCAGGCTGTAAACGAGGTGTCTGCGGCGGACTGGAAAAAGTGTTTTGAAAACTGGTTTAGGCGCATGAATCTTTGTATAGAGGCTGGTGGAAAGTACTTTGAAAAGATTTAATAAAAATATATGTACGTATAGAACAATTTTTTTTAGTTTCGCAAAACTTTCTGAGTGTCCCACGTATTAACGCGGGCGAAGCTGCGGGTATATTGATAAATCATTGAAATTCTCTTATTTTTTCGCTAAATGTGTGAAGTCCGACATCACTTGGCCGGTTTTTAGGGTTCCTTACCCAAAGGGTAAAAACCGGACCCTAATAATTGTCTGTCTGTCTGTCTGTCCGTCTGTCACCAGGATGTATCTCATGAACCGTGATAGCTAGACAGTTGAAATTTTCACAGATGATGTATTTCTGTTGCCGCTATAACAACAAATACTAAAAGCAGAATACAATCAATAAATAAGTGGGGCTCCCATACAACAAACTTTTTTTTTGCCGTTTTTGCGATAATGGTATGGTAACCTTGCGAGTCCGACTCGCATTTGGCCAGTTATTATATTTAGAAGAACTAGCCCGGATGGATCTAGCTGTGCCATTGATCAAATCAAACAACCAAGATTTTAATTTACTTACCTAGACTAAAACACAATTCGATCTTTCCATGGTAACTACGCTGACTGGGAGAGAAACCAGTAAATCATCTCATCATCAGCCTATTAATGTTCCCACTGCTGGGACACAGGGCTCCTCTCTGTGAGAGGGGAAAATAAAAATAAATAAATAAACACCAGTAAATAGTTGTTAGAAAGTTTTTATGTTTGGTTACAAATCTTGGTCGCATGTATAGTGAGATGAGCTATCGAATCTGATCCACTGTTAATTTTTTTTTAGACCTCGATCTTGTTTGCGGGCATACCCACCATGGCCATGATGGAGGATGTGTATCCTCCATTAAAGTGCAGGAGGCAAATTCAAACTAACGATGCGTTCGACTGTATAGTTCTCGCCAAACTTCTGGCCGGCTTCTGGGCGTTTGGCTTTCCGATGCGCAAGGCACGGATCGGTGCTGCATCTGTAGCCAACTTGACAATCTACAATCGATAACGCTAGTAGAAAACGAATCAATGTATGGGAATGACACATCGGAACGTTAAGTCACGTGGTCAGACCATACAAATAGAAGGCGTTAACGATTGTAGAAAGAGATTCGATACGAAACGTTTGTAACTTGGCTGGGGGGACTGTTTTGTATAAGATTTACTATTGCGCAGCCACTGTAGCCAACTTCAGGGCGGCCAAGATGTTTGTAACTTGGCTAGGGGGACTGTTTTGTATAAGATTTACTATTGCGCAGCCACTGTAGCCAACTTCAGGGCGGCCAAGATGTTTGTAACTTGGCTAGGGGGACTGTTTTGTATAAGATTTACTATTGCGCAGCCACTGTAGCCAACTTCAGGGCGGCCAAGATGTTTGTAACTTGGCTAGGGGGACTGTTTTGTATAAGATTTACTATTGCGCAGCCACTGTAGCCAACTTCAGAGCGGCCAAGATGTTTGTAACTTGGCTAGGGGGACTGTTTTGTATAAGATTTACTATTGCGCAGCCACTGTAGCCAACTTCAGGGCGGCCAAGACGTTTGTAACTTGGCTGGGGGGACTGTTTTGTATAAGATTTACTATTGCGCAGCCACTGTAGCCAACTTCAGGGCGGCCAAGACGTTTGTAACTTGGCTAGGGGGACTGTTTTGTATAAGATTTACTATTGCGCAGCCACTGTAGCCAACTTCAGGGCGGCCAAGATGTTTGTAACTTGGCTAGGGGGACTGTTTTGTATAAGATTTACTATTGCGCAGCCACTGTAGCCAACTTCAGGGCGGCCAAGACGTTTGTAACTTGGCTGGGGGGACTGTTTTGTATAAGATTTACTATTGCGCAGCCACTGTAGCCAACTTCAGGGCGGCCAAGACGTTTGTAACTTGGCTAGGGGGACTGTTTTGTATAAGATTTACTATTGCGCAGCCACTGTAGCCAACTTCAGGGCGGCCAAGAAGTTTGGTGAGAGCTATACCAACTATTCTTCATGAGTATTCAACACGGAATCGGATAAGGTATCTAAAGCGGATGTAAGATAAATAAGTAACTAGCACTGTTACTAATTGAAATAGAACCTAACCGCAGATTAGTATCAAGCAGAAATAGGAAGACGTCTCAAGGTTCCAGACAAGAGAGCAACTGCCTATTTTACCTTCATTCAGCACTACTCGTAACAATGCATTTAAGTATTCTAAGAGATCGCAAAAAACAATGCAGAAATACTTGTAAAAAATAGTTATTCACGTAGAGGTGGAATGCAGCAGCGGGTCTTGAAAGGGAAGTCGATAGGTAGTTACGGTACCCTAAATATTGTTGCTATCAATTTCGACCTTTAAAATTAGATTTTATTCTAACTTCAGTAAAACTGCATTCAAATATTTTTGGAAAGTCTTTGGAAGGGAAAGAAAGGGAATTCCACTCCTTAGCTGTACGCACAATCAAAGTATTCCCAAAACGCTTTGTGCGTACTGGTGGGATGTCCACCGTGTACCGATGACGCATCGCCGTTTGTCTTGTAGTCCGATGAAGGAATGGGCTAGGCGGTAATAAATTGTGCAGATCCATCACACACTCCCCGAAAAGTAACCCACAGGCTGGCAACTCGGACACGATGTTCAAGACTCTGGAGCCTTGACTCGACGTTCGCTCGCCCGTTTTTCTATCGACTCAAGTGCATCAAGCTGGTATTTGGCAGAGCTCCCAGAGCTCCCAGAGAAGAGAGCAGTACTCCATGCATGATCGAACTTGCGCTTGATACAAGTTAGGCAGCTGTTCGGGCGTGAAGTATGAGTGCCAGCATGCTCGTTTGATTTGAAGAGCGCCTTTATTTTTTTAGTGAGAGACGTGGTTCACCGCTCTTATGTATGTATTAGTATCTAGTAGTCAGGATTATGTATTAGGAGGTTGCAGCTACATAATATCTATCAGCCGCACAGGTCGATCTTAGAGGCTAAGCAATTTGATCATTGATAATGATAAATGATAAAATGTTTAATGATAAAATGTTTATTGGTGCAAAAAGAAAGGTTACATTACAGTTAACGTACAGCTATATTGCAAGAATTATTTCATTGCAACCATTTTGAGTAATGAACCCTGCCTCTCAAACTAGGGCAACCTGTATCTTGAGAGACAGTATTCAGGTAGGATTTTATACAATATTAGCAATATTAGCAATCATTTTACAATTGGTGGTAGGTCATAGTCGTCGCAATCACAATTCATTAACAATAAACTATTAAATAATAAGATTAATTAATTAAGTAATAACAAAAATAACAGATAAAGTTCTCTCACTGCTAAGGTACGTATCAATTTTTACCTGCTGCTTTCGATTTCTGAGATAGTCCTTGAAAATCTCGAGTGTCATGCCACGAATACCAAGGTTTTCAAACTTTGAGATAAGTAGGGGAACAGAAACTGTGTCGAACGCCTTCGAGAGGTCCAGGAATATCCCTAGACATTTCATTTTCCCGTCAAGATTAGTCGCGATGTATTGAGTTAGATCAAGTACAGCATCCTCTGTCGAGATTCCGGTCCGGAAGCCATATTGACTATCCGATAGAAGATGATATTTATTTAAAAAAATTCTAAGACATTTGTTCAGGATCTTCTCCAAGATTTTGGAGAGAGCAGGCAAAACCGATATGGGCCTATAGTTACTGACACAGCTTCTGTTTCCCCCCTTGTGGATAGGATGAACTATAGCTTTTTTCAGGACATCCGGAAACACTCCCGTACGAAGGTAGAGATTGAAGAGGTGAGTGATTGGAGGAACCAGCACATGGCGACAAGTCTTCAGTAATTCGGGACCTATACCATCCCAACCGATAGCACAGTCGTTGCGCAATTGCATCACCAGAGACTCAACCTCCGCTTGATCAACTTCTAAAACCGCAAGAGTGTTCAGAGGGGGGCGATTTCTGGAGGAAGGCGGAAGAGAATTTGCTGCGGAGGTATGCAAATTAGCAGCCACGGGTAGTGTAGAATGGGATAATATGTTCGCCGCCAAGTTACTTCCCATTTTGGTAAAGTACTCACAAACCTCGTCAACAGATGACCCGGGACTCGCACTTATTTCAAGTAGCTCAGAAGGACTAGAACGTGTTTTACTTGAGTTGGTGATATTTTTAATTGTCCTCCACAAAGCTTTTGGATTATTTTGGGCTTTTTCAAGCTCGTTTCTTTCATACGCTACTTTTAGTTTTCTCAACAGAGAATTACAGAAGTTCCTATATCGACAGTAGGTGGTTTTGAGAACTAAGTTATCAGGCGCTTTTCTAGATTTGATATGCAGCTTATCACGGTTCCCTATACATTAAAGAAGGCCAGGAGTTATCCATGGCTTAATAGTTCTACGTTTACGGGGTATTGCAATATGCTGTGTATGTTTGGATGCTACTTCGGTTATCATATTAACAAATTTAGTCATTAGGACATTTGCGCCATCTTCTTTGTATAGAATTGCAAAGTCGGTTTTTCCAGTTCTATCTTTATAGCTTCATAATTTATGCGTTTGGAAATGTAACAAGATTTGCGAACGGGGGAAGCATTGGAAAGGGTTAGCAATATTGGTTTGTGGTCTGTTACATATGATTCCAATACGAGAGTGGTAGCAGGCAGAGTGGTCTTAAGAAAAGCGTGGTCCAGACAACCTTCAAGCCGAGTGGGGAACAGATGGGAAGGGAGAAGCCCATGTGATGCGTTTAGTGCGATATAATTAACATTCCGGTCACACCCATATCCCTGGCTAAGATCAACATTAAGGTCACCAACAAGCGCGATATTCTTGCAACTAGACAGTTTATCGTAGACACAATTCAAACTAGACAAAAAGTTTTCAAGATTTTCTTTGGAGTTGTATGAGGGGGATCGGTAAACTGCAACTACAGCTAATTTGCTATCTATTTGGCAAACTAGACAATTTCCGCCCCCAAAATTCGGCTCCCATGACGTACATTGTAGTCCAAGCTTTGTATATATTACAACACCATCATTTTGGTTACAATTGATGTCAGTAGCAAGGGAGCGGAAACCATCCAGTACCGGTAGATTGGTTACTTTGCTGAGCCAACATTCGGTCAAGACAACCACGTCAACGGTAACCTTGATAGACTGCAATAGTAGCTGAAGTTGGTCGAAGTTTTTATTTATGCTACTACATTCATATGAAATACTGAAACATCGCTGTCAGAACCTCTGACAAACCTCAGGCAGTCCTCTGGACTGCATTTAAAAGAATTACCTATGGTAATATGGTCAAGTTCCTCACTTATACTGCTTATGTTAGCCATTTATAGATTTTATAAATACCAAAACAGTAAGACCCAAAGATAAGATAACACCTGAGCAAGTAGAAGAAATTCTTTGTGAAAGCGGATTCCGCTTGACGATGGAATATATTAACGGATAAATGTAACGGAATCGGTAAGTGACTATATGTATATGTCAACAAGTTAAAAGTCGGTGTATGCCATTTAAAATAGACATGAAACTTAAAAGAACCGTGGGACAGTGAACGCCTATATAAGTACGCGCATAAACAGAACATTTTTGGGTGTGCGGGTATCTGTTTATTTACGTTTGAGTCATTTAATTCATTCTTATTCTTTATTGTACAAAAAAACATAAAACATACAAATACAATAGGACAATTTATTTACAAAGGCGAGCTTAACCCATAGTTGGGTGACCATTCATTACATACCGGAACTCCATCGTGCCGCCTTCCCGGCGGTCATGTGGGGATTTTTGACAGTCTTTAAGACGTCGACAGTCGCCAACGACTTTGAGGGAACAAAACGCGTCGTTTTACACCCGCGCGGCCCATAATTCAGTAGTTTACCCAAAATCTGTGTCTGCCGTATTTTGGATTCAGTTATTTTTGAAATGCCTGCAATTTCGTGCTTTGTTTTTATTGGTGAAACACCGCCCATGTAGACCTAGACCCATTTTCTGGACTAAAAACATAGGTATCGCAAGCTACATCTGAAAAAATATAAAACGCGTGCTAGCTGCTTTGATTAGTTAAATGGATTGTCAATAGCTAATGGACTGGTAGGCTAAGGTCGACTGGTAGAAAATGCCTAAGGCATTAAGTCCGCCTTTGTACTTGTGCATAAAGTTTTAATAAATAAATAAATAATCGCGTAAGTAGATTTTCTTTTTATATGGAAGCGTGGATAATTTAATGCCAGAAACGGTTAGAATTACAGATTGCCTGGACTGTACGCAACCCCTTACAAGTTACAAACTACTTACCTAGGTGTACCTAAAGCAAACACGCCTTGGAATACATTATTATAATGTTGTAAGAAGAACAAAACAGGGAGATACATGGTAACCCCTAGAGGATGGGCTGGAAGCCTGGAATATGATAGTCAAGTGAAAGATTACGAGACTTATGTAAAGCAACACCGCAATAACTCATTTTGTACCTTCAACAATAATTTTCCTTGTTAGGTAACATCACATGTTACCCTAAATTGCCCTAGATTTAGTATTAGTTACATCTTTTGGCGTGTATCTACTTACCCGCATAATAATACATGTTAACCTTTATTAATTATTCAGACAAGATGATAAAAACTTACCATTATCGCAAAAAACGGGAAAAAAATCACGTTTGTTGTATGGGAGCCCTTTATACTTAAATATTTATTATATTCTGTTTGTAGTATTTGTTGTTATAGCGGCAACAGAAATACATCATCTGTGAAAATTTCAACTGCCTAGCTATCACGATTCATGAGATACAGCCTGGTGACAGACGGACATACAGACACACAGACGGACCGTGGAGTCTTAGTAAATGGGTCCCGTTTTTAGCCTTTGGGTACGGAACCCTAAAAAGTACTCTAATGTTTTGTTTTTTTATTATAATTAATATGAAATTATGTATGTAGGTACTTTACATATTTTTTTAAAGCTGCAGGCCACAGACAGGCAAATTCTAAGTGCAAATTAACGCCCAAAGTTGCGTTTCAATCAACAATGTTCGCGTAAATATTAGAAAACAATTTAGCAACCGCAAAGTTATAGGTCCATTTCATAGTTGGTAGAAATCAATTTATTACTTAACTCCCGGAGTTTGCTTTAAATTGCGGTTAGTGGCAAAAACGGGTCTAAATTATTAATACCTAGATGGTAACGTTACGTAATATTCATTATAAGATGATTTTATGATGACGTACCCACCTAATATGTTATGGAAACTCGTCATCGAACATCACTGACGGAGTTATTCGCTCCTAGTAAACTGCATTCCAAAGTATTTTGAGACCTTGTTGGCTACAGGCATCCGATGGTATCTATGATCAGTATATCCAGATTGATCTTATATTTATCGAGAACTAGCGACCCGCCCCGGCTTCACACGGGTAGTACCTACAGCATATTATGCCTACATGCTTTACTTAAAATAAGTACCTATCTACCACATAGCACAAAAACGCGACCTTGAATCACGTCATCGGCACGGTGAGACCCGCACTTGTATTTATTTTCGCGCCCGTTAGTTTCCATCACTACTCATAGGGTTCCGTACCCAAAGGGTAAAAACGGGTCCCTATTACTAAGACTCCATGGTCCGTCTGTCTGTCTGTCCGTCTGTCACCAGGCTGTATCTCATGAACCGTGATAGCTATTCAGTTGAAATAGTCACAGATGATGTATTTCTGTTGCCGCTATAACAACAAATACTAAAAACAGAATAAAATAAATATTTAAGTGGGGCTCCCATACAACAAAAGTGAGTTTTTTGCCGTTTTATGCTATAGTGGTACGCAACCCTTCTCCGACTCGTACGTGGCCGGTTTTTGAGTTTATCGCGAAGAGATAGACAGACAGACGCGGCAGGGCACTTTGTTTTATAATATTATACTAGCGACCCACCCCGGCTTCGCCCGTGACAAATTATACACAAAACTCGTTTCTTACTCTGTCTATTGGTTAACCGAATGAAAATCTGTTCAGTAGTTTTTGAGTTTATCGCGAACGAGCAGACAGACAGATGCGGCGGGGGACTTTGTTTTATAATATTATAATATTTTACTAGCGACACGCCCCGGCTTTGCCCGTAAAAAATCATACACAAAAACCTTCCTCGTTTCTCACTCTTTCTATTAGTGAAGCGCATGAAAATCCATTCAGTAGTTTTTGAGCTTTTCGCGTACAGACGCGGCCGTAGCGAGGGTCTTTATTTTATAACATGTAGTGATTAATTATTAATTAATCAATATGTAGTGATAGTGATAATGAATGTTTGGAATGCCTGTACTAGATACACATTTATGAAAAGGTGGTAGGTACTTAATTTCCTTTCTATTGACCCTAATAGCTTTGTTTAGTAGATAGACCTAACAAGTGCCTAGAGCTACATACTAAGGTACGGTACCCAAAAAAATAGGTAATTCTTTCTCGTCCTGCCTCGTGCTACCCACAAGAGAGACTACTCTGAGTGAGAGGTCATCGGTTTGATTCCCTGGTCAGGAAATGTTATTGGGTTTTTCCATTAGAAACTTTTCAGTAGTAGCCGACAGACTGTTGGATGC
Organism: Orthosia gothica; assembly: GCA_949775005.1. Lineage (NCBI taxonomy): Eukaryota > Metazoa > Arthropoda > Insecta > Lepidoptera > Noctuidae > Orthosia > Orthosia gothica. The sequence continues at coordinate 786,345 of OX459057.1, forward strand.
CCTAGGGCCTAGAGTCTAAGATTTATTATAATCTTAGATAAACATAATAGGCGAAATGTGCATCTATGCGCAAATACAGACTTATATAAAACCCTTTATTTTGATACCCCACACGATGGGTTTGGAAGAAAAAAAAATTGGGCCCCCAGTATGCTGCTATGCGCCATATGTGGCGCCCAAAAGCCGTCATTTTCTTTTTTCCAATTTTAATGTAGTGACACTCGCAAGGTTAAGACGAATAGATTGACGTAAGAATCATCAAAATCGGCCAACGCGTTTCGTCTCTAGAACGCCACGAATGAACAAACAAACATACATACTTACATACATAGACTTCTTCTTCTTAGCGTGTCGATGGCAAATATAAAAATTTAAATATTGTGATTGGCCCAGAATTCAGCCACGGCAACACCATTCGGTGACGCAGTCATAATAGGTCTTCGCAAGTACATGTGACAGGGCATGCTGCGCACTCCTTGAGGTGGGCCATGGTCTGCGGAGATATACTGCACAAGCACTGAAGACTAGTGCCATCAGAGAACCCCCACCTGTGGAGGTTGTCTTTGCTGCGGCCTACCTGAGTGCGGAGTCTATTTAGGGTTTTCCAGGTCGACCACGGCAAAGTGTGCCCAGGCGGGAGACTCTCCGACGGCCTGATGAAATTTCCAATTTGCCAAAGATCGCATCTCGCTGAAGAGGAGTTGCCATCACATAGACCCACGCATCCTAGAAAACTTTTCCGGCTTTTTAGGCGCTGGGACACTGAGCTGTAATTATGCACTGGGTGGTGAGGGTCGTTTTCTAGTTTCGCCCTTTCTATGCGACTTGCTGGAGTCTATAGTCCTGCGAATTTCCGGGGGCGCGATGCCGATAAGTGGATACAGCATTCGTACAGGAGTCGGTTTGAGGCAGCCTGTGGCAATCCGACACTTCTCATTTAGAGCTGTATCCACTAATTTGGAGTGGGCAGAGCGGCTCCATACTGGACTTGCATATTCACCAGCGGAGAAACAGAGTGCCATGCCAGTCGTTCGCAGGACTTGAGGAGACGTCCCCCATCTGGTGGACGTTAGACGGCAAAGCAAGTTATTCCTTGAATGCACCTTCCACTTGACATTCTCGCAGTTCTTTCTGTAGTTGAGGGACCTGTCCAGAGTAATGCCGAGGTATTTTGGGTGGGAACAATGGAGGATTGGCATCCCCTACCATGAAATTGCTCATATCTCGTAAACTAATGAATATTAGTGAATCTTATGTAGTAGAACAAATTGCAGTAAAATCAAAACTTTACGAGAATTAAGCTAAAACTGATATAAGAGGTTTTATTTGTTGGTCTAAAACCATCTTCGCATTATTTTCTGTCTAAGAAATCGGTTTGGGGCAAAGCGGTTGATAGTTTCAAAGTCAATAACGGACATCGGTGATTTTTTTTGTGTTGTATATTAGGATAAATTATTTGACCCAAAATGCCTTAATGTGGCTTATCTAAAAGTGATAGATCTAAAGTGTTTAGATCATTTTTTTTTAGAACTGTTAAAACCAATATCTCTGTATTACATGGTACTTTAGCCACCAGCGCTCGTGGATAAAGCAATTCGATAGCGATTATTCTGTAGACTTACTTTACAATTATCATAAGGCTAACCAATAACTTTAGCGTAGTGCTATATAGTCTATAGCCTTCCTCACGAATGTGGCTATCATATACAAACAAACAAACAATCAAACTCTTCCGCTTTATTATATTAGAATAGATAGTACTTTAATGGAAGTGAGGTGCAATTTTAGTCACCTTTGGTACCTGACATCTCCCAAGGCCACTCTGATCCAAACTTCATATTTGGGTATCGTTCTTCCCTGTATTGAGTACATACACGGATAAACTTTCAGGTTTTATAATATGACGAAGGTATATATAATATAGCTTTAAAATAAACTGAAACGTTTCAGTCGGAAATGAAAAAGATTCAATTACTTAAGTAAAACTCGGAACGTAATTAAGATAAGGCAACTTTAAGTTGAGAAGTGTTAAAAGACAGAATACACCGATCGCCAGCCAGCAGATCGGGACCTAACTGCGTTAATACACTGTATTGTAATTTGTAATGCCAACGAATTTCAAACAAATGAAGTGATGGTTCAGGATTTTGTCTATTCAGATTATGATTTGAAGTGAGAAAAGTGCATTTTCAACTACAGGTAAAGTATCTTCCTCTGTACCTTTTATTTACAAGCTTCTTATGCTTGCTAAGTGGCTCGCTAAGGTAGACTAGTTTGTTTGAAGCACATTAGAGCTAGGTTAGAGCTGCCTCAAAACTCCACACTACGTAAGTAATAATTAGGTTAGTTAAGTTAATGTTTTTACTTATTTGTATTTTCTGTAAATATAGAGGTTCTACTTCTGGTGCCTCTTCGATTACTGACCATCAACCCAAAATAATGTTCCTTCTGGTTCTTTTTAGGGTTTCGTACCCAAAGGGTAAAAACGGGACCCTATTACTGAGACTCCGTGGTCCGTCTGTCTGTCTGTCTGTCTGTCACCAGGCTGTATCTCATGAACCGTGATAGCTAGACAGTTGAAATTTTCACAGATGATGTATTTCTGTTGCCGCTATAACAACAAATAATAAAAACCGAATAAAATAAATATTTAAGTAGGGCTCCCATACAACAAACGTGATTTTTTTGCCGTTTTTTTGCAAAAATGGTACGGAACCCTTTGTGCGCGAGTCCTACTCGCACTTGCTCAGTTCAACTGTAGGTACCGTGATTTCGTTCCATATACTCGCTTAATATGTTCCTTTTTTCTTTGGCCAAAACATACTTCATAGATTCAATAAATAAATTATTGAAACTGATTAATTAAAATAATAAAACCAACAAGCAACATCAAATCTTACGAATTCGTTACAAATTAATTTAAAATTCAGTCTAACCCTCTGTTTGCATCTCCCAAGTCCGAAATAGTGGAGATCATTTGTAACAAGGGGTCAGGGTTAATTTTCTACATAGCGATGTCGACAATACAGAGTGGGCTATTATCGTCCTGTGGGTAATTGAATCATCCGTCAGATGGCGTGCCATGGAGAGTTACGTTAAAACACCATGGTCGCATTTCGAGTAAATGATTAACCACCATGGGTTACATTGCTATCGTGGTGCATTTATTTTACTAAGTAAACGTTATATTACTTTATTTGATTGAAACTGTGTTAAATTATTGATAATTCTATGGTCAGTTCTCCCGAGACGGATTCCTCTTGCACCTTATCTTCCTCTTGTGTAATAAATCAGATAAGTGAAATTCTATGGCATGATTCGTTCAATAGTTTTCGGTTGTGTCATATAGATCAAAAGATATGTAGTCAGTGGCGTAGTTGACTAACTAAGCCACTGACTACTTATCTTTGGGCCCTGTTTCAAAATTTGTGTTGGGCTCTTTCTACCGGAATGCAGAAAATACCAAAAACGATAATGTTTCTTACAAAATAAATAATATAGGACACTGAATTGTTTACTTGGATAGCTTAAAATGTTTTGAGGATGAAGTACGAGAGGAACGAGCTTAAAAATGAAAGAATCCTGACTGGGATCGAATAAGTTTTCATGCTTCAGTATATATTTAATGAAATTGAGCATAAGGATGCTATAAAGGCATAAGAGAGATTATGTTGTCATCATATCAGTGGATAACATTTCCAATTTTTTTCTTTTTTACCCGACTGCCGAAGGAGGGTAATGTGTTTATCAGTCTATGTATGTATGTATGTATGTATGTATGTTTGTTCCTATGTGGCGTTCCAGAGACCAAACGCGTTGGCCGATTTTAATGATTCATGCGTCAATCGATTCGTCTTAACCCTGCGAGTGTCATAGGCTACGTTAAAATTGTACAATAGAAAAATGGCGGATTTTGGGTGCCATATTGTGGGGTCCCAAATTTTTTTTTCTTCCAAACCCAGTGTGTGGGGTATCAAAATAAAGGGTTTTAAGAGGTGATTTCAAAAATATATAACACTTATATGTTTAAATGTATCTTATTCGAAAAAAACTTAACTAAAAACTTATTTATAAAAAAAGTTAAATCAAAAAATCAAAAAACCCGACTGCTTCAAAAGCGAACTAAAAAGACGGAAACAAGGAAAAAATCATGCTGTGCAGGTGGAGGATACACCAGATTTTGGTCAGCCAGCCCGCGAATATGTATCCTCCGACTGCACAGCATGATTTTTTCCTTGTTTACGTCTTTTTAGTTCGCTTTTGAAGCAGTCGGGTTTTTTGATTTTTTTCATTTTTTGTTTGGTTCCTCTCGTCGGAGCTCCTGTAAATCGCCGCTGTATCATTGACACAGCTGACATGGCGGTAGCTACGCCCCTGTATGTAGGTATTATGTTCGGTCTTTGTGTGAACAATATCTGCAACTGTCGTATTGTCCGCATTACCTACTTATTAATTAATTAATGGGCGCCTCGCCTTGTCAATCACATCCGTGTCCGAGACGTTGTCATCGTCGTTTTGATAAGTACCTAGGTACCAAAGCTACCAGAGTAAGTACTTAGCACTAGGGTTCCGGGGTGGTCTTTTAGGATGTCACAGGGATTTCACGTGTTGATAGTGATCACCGAGGTAGTTTTAGTGAGGTAAAAATCCCACAAAGGAAGTTTTGTCTTTTTCCCAAAAGTCCAGATACCTTTAGAAGGTTTCCCCTCGCTATAAAAAAAGGTAGGTACTTAGCACAATGAGCCTGCATTGTATTAAGATGTTTCGTTTAATGATAGGTATAATGGTGTCCGTAAATACTCATTAGGTAGTCGTAACATAAACATAGGTTAACGGTAATGGAGAAACACTTATATTTTGCTGTTGTTATTTCCGTTAGTAAGTAGGTACAGCTGGCAGTCTTCTTGAAACAATCTTTAAAAACTCAAAAATAATGAATATACCACGTTTGTACGCTTATAAATCGCTATTTTTGGGTACCTATTTTGCTGTTGTTGTTTCCGTAAGCTAAGTATGTAGGTCGGTTGTTGCTGGAAGTGATCTGCTCTTTTTCAAACAATAATTAAAATCTAAAAAAAATATAAAAATTGTACGCTTGTAAATTGTGGTAATTTTAATTATTTTACTATTGTTATTTCCGTATCGTAGCTGTTTTACTGAAGTGTATCTAGTGCTGTACTTAGTTGTTTTTGCTGGAAGTCAGCTACTCTTTTTGAAACAATCTTTAAACACCTAAAAACAATTAAAACGTCACGATTACGCTTGTAAATCCACGTGTGTTAATAAACTCACATAAATTACGCAGGTACTAGCTAGACTATGTACGGGCAAATAAATAAAAGGCCGAAGTATCCTAGAAAACCGCCAAGTTCGAATGATATCGTTCTGCGAGCAAACAGCGCAGTTTGTAGGGTCACGGACTCCAGCACGCCTGAATATTTTAGAACAACGCTGAGATTTAACTCGACCTGTGTGTTACTACGCTAGTGCTGTCGGCAAGTCATGTTTTCCTAAAACAAAAACATGGCTGAAGTTTGTGGTATGGGTTTATGTGGGCAGAAGTAAAATAATGCTGACTGGAGCTTAGCTTGGTTAGTTTGATTTTTGTTAGTTAAATATTCGAACACCCAAATATTGATGGCTGTTTGTAATGATAAAAGTTCTCTACTTAAGTTACTACCTCCAGTTGCTTTTTTGCAGTAATAAAATATGCAGAGTAGGTCCATAAAATTTGAATTTCTTGTATTATTTTTTGGGTAGTCATTTAACTTTTCAATCAATAGACTTGGTCAGTTTTGTTTTTTGATTTTATAACAAAGCTTTTTGATATTTTTTGTACCTGTTTCTTTTCGGTTGGGCGATTGTTGTGGAAATGAGAAAGGGCATGCTCCAATGGCTAAGATGTTATGAAAGAATGCCTGAGGAAAAATTACGAGCCAGATATTTCGTATAAAAGTGGAAGGTGAGAATCATCAACCTTTACGCAGAGAAACGGACTGCGTAGGTAAAACATAGCATATAAATTCAAACAACCCTCAAGAGACCTGCAGTAAATATACACATTAAAGTGATAAAATGTAAATAATTTAAATAAAAAATACAAAAGCATTTTTGTTAAAGTATACAATTTAGAAAACAAAATAATATTGTCTTTATGAAAAAAATAAAGGCTCCCCAAAACCATGAGCCTTGTAACAAATTCTCTTGTATTAGGGTAAATACGCCAAACGTCGGCCACCCCCCAATGTTCGGCCGTCTGCACATTTTCAGCTTGCATTCATTCAAAATGTAATTAAGTGGCAATTTTGCCACTCGAATTGCAACCTTAGTTCATTCTCTATAAGTAAAAACCGTTTCTATTCGATTACGTCACTCAATCTTCTCACACTGAGCTTCAATAGCAATTGCGCCGTTGCAGCGTCAAATTAGCAGCTAAAGTAGCTTACTAGCTGTGAATACCCGCACTTCGGGGATTGATATTACAACGATAATACCTTTATTTTTTTGGTTTTAAGCTTTGTTATCACTAAAAAGTTTGTTTTACTATATTTTGAGATAGTTCTCTCAACGTTTTGCGTATTGTTTTAAGGGAAAAATAGGGGGCCGCCATTAGAATACCAATTTCGACTTAAAACCGGATCCTCGGCCGTGGCCGACTTAAAGTAAATGCAGTCTGTTTTATAAATTCCGATTCTACCAATTCCATTGGCTTAATAAGAGAATTTGCAAAGTTTATAGGCAAATAAATCTATTTTACGTTTAATCATCAAATTCCGGCCGGGGTGATATTAGTTGAATCTCGAGAAATAAGGTACACAAAATAGAGGCCGACATTAGAAATATTAAAGATCATAATGTCGGCCAGCCTCGAATTACAGCGTCACTATACAGGCTGGTTACATTTGTATTTTTTCATTGATTTTGTGGGTAGTCATATTTAATTTATTTATCAAACTTATTTTCTCAAAATTGAATATGTGTTATTATAATTTATTAATATCATAAAGAAGATAAGTTTCTTACCACATACTTAGTTATTATTGTTTTTTTACTTTATAATAATTATAGTAACATTGTTTAAGTGAAAATCAAAAATTTTCTTTACTATTAAACAAATACAAATGTTTACTTGGGTGATATTAGTCTGCTGCCAAAATAAATCATATTAATAATATTTTTCAGTCTTAATTTAAAACACCCTATACCTGGCCGACATTAGGGAAAAACGCGACCGACCATGGGCCGTGAACGGCCGACTTTAGGGTTTTTTCGTTCTCGATGCATTTAAACCTTAATACTTTTTTTTTTTAGTAGAAATGTCAATTTTATGCCTATAAAGATGAAATAGATTTACCAACCTGTCCAAAACCGCATCACAAGCTATACTTTTGTTGCAAACTGATGGTGCCAGAGCGATCCCTAGTTAGAAAAGGCGTTAAGGGGCCGACATATAGCGTATTTACCCTACTCAGGAGAATATCACCGTACTAATGTCTCACATAAACGCGTAACTACGTAGGGTAAATACGCCAAACGTCGGCCACCCCCCAATGTTCGGCCGTCTGCACATTTTCAGCTTGCGTTCTTTCAAAATGTAATTAAGTGGCAATTTTGCCACTCGTATTGCAACCTTAGTTCATACTCTATATGTACAAACCGTTTCTATTCGATTACGTCACTCACTCTTCTCACACTGAGCGTCAATAGCGATTGCGCCGTTGCAGCGTCAAATTAGCAGCTAAAGAAGCTTACTAGCTGTGAATACCCGCACTTCGGGGATTGATATTACAACGATAAGACCTTTATTTTTTTGGTTTTAAGCTTTGTTATCACTAAAAAGTTTGTTTTACTATATTTTGAGATAGTTTTCTCAACGTTTTGCGTATTATTTTAAGGGAAAAATAGGGGGCCGCCATTAGAATACCAATTTCGATTTAAAACCGGATTCTCGGCCTTGGCCGACTTAAAGTAAATGCAGTCTGTTTTATAAATTCCGATTCTACCAATTCCATTGCCTTAATAAGAGAATTTGCAAAGTTTATAGGCAAATAAATCTATTTTACGTTTAATCGTCAAATTCCGGCCGGGGTGATATTAGTTGAATCTCGAGAAATATGGTACACGAAACAGGGGCCGACATTAGAAATATTAAAGATCATAATATCGGCCAGCCTCGAATTACAGCGTCACTATACAGGCTGATTACATTTGTATTTTTTCATTGATTTTGTGGGTAGTCATATTTAATTTATTTATCAAACTTGTATAAGTGTTATTATAATTTATAAATATTATAAAGAAGATAAGTTTCTTATCACATACTTAGTTATTATTTTTTATTTAATTTTATTGTGATGTTTTACTTTATTATAATTATAGTAACATTGTTTAATTGCAAATCAAAAATTTATTTACTATTAAACAAATACAAATGTTTACTTAGTGTGATATTAGACTGCTGCCAAAATAAATCATATTAATAATATTTTTCATTGTCTTTATTTAAAACACCATTTATACCTGGCCGACATTAGGGAAAAACGCGACCGACCATAGGCCGTGAACGGCCGACTTTAGGGTTTTTCCGTTCTCGATGCATTTAAACCTTAATACTTTTTTCTTTTAGTAGAAATGTCAATCGTATGCCTATAAAGATGAAATAGATTTAACAAACTATCCAAAACCGCATCACAAGCTATCCTTTTGTTGCAAACTGATGGCGCCAGAGCGATCCCTAGTTAGAAAAGCCGTTAAGGGGCCGACATATAGCGTATTTACCCTACCTACACTGAAGAAAACAATACCTAAGTGTAAATACGTGTGTACAGTACGACACAGGCTAGAAGTTCCATTGGTTTAATTCGTCGAGCGCGATAACTTTTGAACTTGTTCGACTCGTGTTTAAACGAAGTCAGGTAAGAATTGACAGAGTTTAGAACGATTAATGATTCGTGAGTGGAGTGACAAGACTGACAAAGACTTACAATGCCGGACCTTTTCTAAAACTCCATCTGCCGTATTAAATACATTGTGCTGTGCTGCACATCAAGCAAAGATTACTATTATTATATACAGGGTATAGATGGGCAACTCAGCCTTTTTTTTGGGGTTCAAATGCAGCGCATGTGTAGCGCCATCTATGAACCGGTACCGGGACTACATATGCATGTGTGAGTGTACGTATGGATGTATTGCGTGTGTATATGTATGTCTATGCATGTGTGTATACGAATGTCTATGTGTATGTATGTGTTGTTTTGGTTGGTAAATTTTATTGGAAATAAAACAATAAAAAAACAAATATAATTTTTATTTATTTAAAAAAAAGTACAGAATAAATAAATTCGAGCATAATGAGGTTTTTAGTATCAGTATCAGCACAATAAAGAAGAAAAGTAAAATTTTGGTTTACAAAAATGCAGAACCTTTTGTTTATTTTTTTAGGAAGCACATTTTTATCAATTATTCATTTAAATAACGTTTTATCAAAAACCCAGATTTCTGCAGATTTTTCCATTGGGATCTCATACTATATGTATTAATTCTTTACAATTTCAATAGATTCATTGGAAACAGGTCTAAACTCTAGTCTCTATATGTAAAAGTTTTGGATGATGTTATTATGTTTTTACAGGAATCAGGGTTTTTGATATAGAACATTATTTTAATGAATTATGGATAAAAACTTAATACATTGGGTACTGCCGGGTTGTCTTTCGAAAGTTAGTCGCCTTGTACCTTTAATTAATCAAATTGTAATGATTTATTTTTGTATTGTAAACAAAGACACTACTATAGAACCCAGCAGCAATGTATAATTTTTTTATCTATTATTTATTTTAATAACGTTTCATCAAAAACCCTAATTCCTGCAGATTTTTCACTTGGGATCTCATACCATATGTATTAACTCTTTACAACTTTAATCAAGATGCAGTGGAAACATCCAAACTCTTAACAGTCTCTAGGCGTAATAAAAATCTGCAGGAATCAGGGCTTTTTATAAAACTTTATTTAAATGAATAATTGGTAAAATTTATATATTAATGTATATAATTTTTACTGTACTACCGGGATGTCTTTCGAAAGTTAGTCGCAAGTACCTTTATTTAATTAAATTGTATGTTTTTTTTTGTATTTTAAACAAAGACTTACTAATAGACCCGGCAGCAATGTATAACATTTTTATCAATTATGCATTTAAATAGTGTTTTATCAAAAAAACTGATTCCTGTAGATTTTTGCCTTCGCATCTCATACCATATGTTTTAATTCTTAACTGCTGCGCTATTTCAATCAAGATGCATTTTAAAAAGATCCAAGCTCTAAAGAGTACCTATGCGTAGTTCACAGTAACTTTACAGGTTCTGGATGTTGTATATAAAATCTGTAGGAATCAGGGTTTTTGATATAACATTATTGAAATGAATGTTACTAATATTATAGACAACGAAGTAAATGGCAACGAAGGCAATACTCCTGGGTTAATGGTGTCACAAAATTTCGTCGTTTTCAGTATAGGCAGATTATAGTTCCATAAATTGTGGTTAGGTGAGGTTGAGATCACACAGTCCTGTAAATTTTATCTTCTATTATCGCGCAGAAACTGTCAGTCATGCTGTCAAATAAATCATCGAAGGACATGAGTAGATCTGCTGCGGCGTTACTTTCTTTTTCAAGGACTCCACATTCTGCAAATGTGAAAAAATATATTAACACAACTGAAATTCGGCATTTACAGATCGTGTAAAGAAGATAGACAACAGCATCTTTGTTTGTGCTAAGAACATACTGCAATCAGTAATATGCCTACCAAGTGTAGAGTATACAAACTGACTGATATTGTCACGATTGAAACTGATATTAAAGACAGATAGCAAACGAAAAACTGTAACTTTCAAACAATGATTAATGAATAATAGTAAACTGCTTACCTGCCATAAGTCCAAGGGTTACTCCAACTGATTACTTGATTACAATGGCTAGCTTATTATAGCTTCCTTGTTGAGTTCTTTTCCTGAAACATAATTAAATATCTATATTTAGTTGAAGACCAAGTGATTGTGCTTGCAGCTCAAGAATAATATTACAATACGTGGGACACTCAGAAAGTTTTGCGAAACTAAAAAAAATTGTTCTATACGTACATATATTTTTATTAAATCTTTTCAAAGTACTTTCCACCAGCCTCTATACAAAGATTCATGCGCCTAAACCAGTTTTCAAAACACTTTTTCCAGTCCGCCGCAGACACCTCGTTTACAGCCTGCTCGAACGCAGCCAGCGCATCTTCCGGCGACGAAAATTGTATCCCTTTGAGCTGATTTTTTATTTTTGGGAATAAAAAGAAGTCACACGGTGCTAGATGAGGGCTGTAAGGAGGGTGACCCAGGAGTTTGACTGGCGTGCTGTCCAGGAAGTCCCTCGTTTTGAGTGCGGTGTGCGCAGGTGCATTGTCGTGGTGGAGCAGTAGCCCGCGGAGCCCTGTGTTTGGTCGCTTGTTGCTTATAACAGAGAAAACTTCTGGCAAACATTTGGTAGTATACCATTCGGCATTAATGCTTCTTTGATCCCGTAAGGGAATTGATACCAAGTGGCCAGTCAAATTAAAAAAGCTAGCGATCAAAATCTTACCCCCGCTTCTAGATCGCTTCACTTTGGTAGGCGTTGGCTCATTTTGAAACACCCAAACAGTCGACTGGCGCTTGGTTTCTGGGTCGTATTGATAAATCCAGGACTCATCACCTGTAACGATGTCGTAAACACGCCGAGACGAGCCTGCTTCAAATTTGTTAAGCATATCACGGCACCATTCCACCCGGGCCTGCTTCTGAGCATCGGTGAGGTTGTGCGGCACCCAGCGTGATACTATCCTCCTCACGCGAAGATGGCTGTGTAGAATCTCGTGAACGCTTCCCGATCCAATCTTCAATATGTGTTGAATCTCCTGATATGTAATTCGCCTATTGTCTTGGATTAAATTTTTCACTGCTAGCACGTTTTCTTCGGTAACAGCCGTCAAAGGGCGACCGCTTCTTTCGTCATCCCCCAAAGTTGGTCGACCGCGCTTGAATTCGTTGTACCAACGATACACGGTTGCCTTGGAAGGGCCTTCATCCATGAATGCCATTTGAAGTCTATCGTACGATTCATCCGGTTTCAGGCGACACTTGAAATCGTATAAAATCATAGCTCTAAAATGTTCCCGGCGCAGATCCATATTTCAGTGAGACAAAATACTTTGAATTAACTCGCAAAAAATGTGGAGGGAAATTTTGAAATTGGAACTTACTTATTTTTACTTATAAATAATCATATTTTCGAAAAACATTATAACTGGCCAGTCTCCCATATATAAAAACTTTTTTTCGCAATACTTTCTGAGGGGCCTGGTATTGTCAATATTTATTATTTGTTCCGACCAAAATAAACTATTTAACGGAAAAATCAAACTGTCTTCCAAAATAAAACATCATTACAAAGTGAAAAATAACTTTCTTTTCCGAATTATTTAGTCTTTAGAAACTATTGTTTTTCGCTTTTCAACGTTTTTTTTTTTTTGGAAGACTGTTTGAATTTTTTTTTATATTTAACTTTTTGGTTTTAGTACCTCAAATTGCCATAAAAAATATTTACAGGCAAAGTAAATCTCATGACGATTCCAATAAGCCCAAACACGACTAGAATACATGTTTTTATTATGGAGTTTTTATGGAGTTCCAGTGCCTACCTGGGAATGGTACTATTCCATAAATTGTGGTAAAGTGAGGTTGGGTCACACAGTCCTGTATTTTTTTTCTCCTTTTATCGCACTGAAACTGCCAGTTATCCTGTCAAATAAATCATCGAAGGACATGAGTAGATCTGTTGCGGCGGTACTTTCTTCTTCAAGGACTCCACATCCTGCAAATGAGAAAAATATATTAACACAACTGAAATTCGGTATTTACGGATCGTGTAAAGAAGACAAGCATCTTTGGTTGTGCTAAGAACATACTGCAATCAGTAATATTCAAATTACCATAAAAAAATATTTAGAGGCAAAGTAAATCTCATGACGATTCCAATAAGCCCAAACAAGACTAGAATACATAGTTTTATTTTGGAGTTCCAGTGCCTACCTGGGAATGGAACTATTCCATAAATTTTGGTGAGGTGAGGTTGGGGTCACACAGTCCTGTTATTTTTTTTCCAATTATAGCCCTGAAACTGCCAGTTATGCTGTCAAATAAGTCATCGAAGGACATGAGTAGATCTGCTGCGGCGTTACTTTCTTTTTCAAGGACTCCACATCCTGCAAATGAGAAAAATATATTAACACAACTGAAATTCGGCATTTACGGTGCGTGTAAAGTAGATAGACAACAGCATCTTTGTTTGTGCTAAGAACATACTGCAATCAGTAATATGCCTACCAAGTGTAGAGTATACCTGACTGATATTGTTACGATTGAAACTGATATTAAAGACAGATAGCAAACAAAAAACTGTAACTTTCAAACAATGATTAATGAATAATAGTAAACTGCTTACCTGCCATAAGTCCAAGGGTTACTCCAACTGATTACTTGATTACAATGGCTAGCTTATTATAGCTTCCTTGTTGAGTTCTTTTCCTGAAACATAATTAAATATCTATATTTAGTTGAAGACCAAGTGATTGTGCTTGCAGCGCAAGAATAATATTAAAATATTGTCAATATTTATTATTTGTTCCGACAAAAAAAAATATTTAACGAAAAAATCAAACTGACTTCCAAAATAAAACATCATTACAAAGTGAAAAATTACTTTCTTTTCCGAATTCTTTAGTCTTTAGAAACTATTGTTTTTCGCTTTTCAACGTTTTTTTTTTGGAAGACGGTTTGAAATCTTTTTTATATTTCACTTTTTGGTTTTGGTACCTCAAATTACCATAAAATGTATTTACAGGCCAAGTAAATCTCATGACGATTCCAATAAGACCAAACACGACTAGAATACATGTTTTTACTATGGAGTTCCAGTGCCTACCTGGGAATGGTACTATTCCATAAATTGTGGTGAAGTGAGGTTGGGGTCACACAGTCCTGTAATTCTTTTCTAATTTTATCGCGCTGAAACTGCCAGTTATGCTGTCAAATAAATCATCGAAGGACATGAGTAGATCTGTTGCTGCGGCGGTACTTTCTTCTTCAAGGACTCCACATACTGCAAATGAGAAAAAATATATTAACACAACTGAAATTCGGCATTTACGGATCGTGAAAAGAAGATAGACAACAGCATCTTTGTTTGTGCTAAAAATATATACTGCAATCAGTAATATGCCTGCCAAGTGTAGAGTATACCTGACTGATATTGTCACGATTGAAACTGATATTAAAGACAGATAACAAATGATAAACTAACTTTCAAACAATGATTAATGAATAATAGTAAACTGCTTACCTGACATAAGGTCAAGGGTTACTCTAACTAATTGACTGAATACTTGATTACAATGTTAACCCTTATTTTCGGGATTAATTCCGGCAACACGTGGTGAGATTAGCTTAACCACTAGCCTTAAACCTTTATAACTTGGACACTTTTTGTACATCTTCACATTGTGGTCCCATTTCGCAATGCATTCTTGGCCGTTAATAGTAAATTTAACGTCTTTAGTGATCAGATTATTTGTAATCCCTTTTATTAGGTGAGTCGATCATTTGATGTGGAAGCTAGGGTCGGCTTGCTTATTATAGCTTCAATGTTGAGTTCTTTTCCTGAAATAAAATTAAAATATCTATATTTAGTTGAAGATCAAGTGATTGTGCTTACAGATCAAGAATAATATTAAAATATTGTCGATATTTATTATTTGCGACAAAAAAAACATTAAAAAAAAAAAAAAAAAACTGACTTTCAAAAAAAACACTGCAAAGCGAAAAATAACTTTCTTTTCCAAATTCGGTGTTTTTGAAACATATCGTTTTCCGTTTTTCAACGGTTTTTTTGGAAGATGGTGTGAAAACTTTTAAAAATTTTCATTTTTTGGTTTTGGTACCACAAATTACCATAAAAACTATTTATATGCAAAGTTAATCTCATGACGATTCCAATAAGCCCAAACACGACTAGAATACATTTTTTTATTTCGGAGTTCCAGTGCCTACCTTCCGGCTTCAGATCTATTTCATCTATATATGTATCAATCGCTATATGTATGCCTATGATATTGATATTGGAGGTGTTCCCTCAATTTCCATGAGATCCCATCATCAGATCCTGATCTGATGACCATGGAACTACCAGGAAGTATCAAACAAAGGAAGAGTTTACCAAATCGATCCAGTCGTTTGAGAAATCGGGCAACATAAATAATAATTAAAAAACTCAAAAACCCAACTGCTTAAAGTGAACTAAAAAGACGTAAACAAGAAGAAAATAATGCTGTGCAGTCAGAGGATACATATTCGCGAGTTGGCTGACCAAAACCAGATGTTTTCCAATTTAAATGTAGCCAGTGACACTCGCAAGGTTAAGACAAATTGATTGACGTAAGAATCATCAAAATCGGTCAACGCGTTTGGTGTCTGGAACGCCACATAGGAACAAACATACATACATAGACTGATAAACACGTTACCCTCCTTCGGCAGTCGGGTAAAAAAGATTCCGACTTGAGAACCGCCTACCTTTTTTTGAAGTTGATTAATAAGTGCATTGATGAATATATATAAAGTTAACAATTACTAGTATTACCTTGGATATGTAGTGTTCAATTCCAATTTAGACAGTCCACCAGTCGGATACTTATGAATCTCTTCAAAATGTCTATGAAAGACATGTTTGTTGTCATAGATACAATGATGATCCAATAAAACTAATTCACCACCAATATCTAAAACCCCAACTTTTAAATTTCTCTTCACTTGTCTCTGGATTCAGAAACAGGTGTAGCGGCACATCTGAAAAACATAAAACAATTAGGTGTATAACTTAAATCAGTCACTGGAGGAACGAGGAAATATACCTTATTCAGCAAGAGCTTGAGACAAAGAACATAATAATCTCTTCGGATTAAGGATTATATATACTATATTTTGACTAAGCATGATATTCATGACGTTAGTTTTCAAAATATTTTGTTTTGTTTTTCCCTTTGACTAATTAATACAGCCATATTTACATAGGTACTTTTAACTCTGATTTAATGTGATCAATGAGTCTTCAATCCACATGATCACTAATAGTTGCACTTGTGGGTAGCTAACTAATTTAACCTAACCTAGCTTTATCAATGCTGTGAAACTCTGTTATTGGCTTATAAGATAATTCTCATCATCTCGCTGTCACTGTGCAGTGTAAGCGCACAATAAGATGCTAGTAACTTTGACGCAAGTGCACAGGGCTGTTCATTGACAGTGCAATGAACAATATAACTCATGTAATTTAGTAATAAGCTGTTGAGTTTCCAAATAAATAAAACTTTTCTAAAGATTCATAAAAATAATTTCTGACAAAAAGAAATTGTGTTAAGCTAATCTAATTGCAACACTTATTTCCGAAGTAAGTTTTGATTTTTTCATAAGATAGTTTTGTATAAAAGAAAATATAGTAAGATTGCTACACTTGGTACACTTTTTCCCAAGCCAAGTAGAATGAGTTAGATTTATATAATACTAGTTGTGCCTGAGGCTTTGCTCCCGTCAACCCTACCTACAGTACCTACCTATTACCTACAATTATGTCAACCTACCTACAATAATTATGCCAAGTTAAACTACAGCACACCCAGATACACACCTGGAAGTGCTGTGGTTTAACTTGTTACAATTCAATCTATTTGGGAGACTGCGACAGCAGACAATTTATATTTAATATAAAAATGGATAAAGTGAGAAATAAGTTTTTGCACAAATTGCACCAGTGATAGAAAATCTTAAAGGAAACCGTCTGACCTGGTAATGTTCGTACGTCGTGTGATGAGGAGGGATGAAACGCATGTTACTAAAAGGGGTCAGCCAAAGAAAAGAGGGATAGACTGTGTGAGGAGTGATATGATAGAAAAGGGAGTCCGTGATAGCGTGACAGGGGACAGGTCGGTATGGAAGAAGAAAACTTGTAGCGCCGACCACAAGTAACATAAAGGGCAGGAAAATATAAATAAATGATAGAAAATGATCAAGAACAGTCTCAATGCAGATATTTTTCTGAAATGCAGAAAGACAAACAAAATTAACTTACCGTCATTACCAATCACAGTACATCCAGGTACACAGCAAGAATTTTGTGGCATAGTGTGGATTATGATAAAATATTTATATTATTTATATAAATGGCACTTGCGAAATAATGAGAACTTTATTGCAAAAAGAAAAAAAATACGCGCGGTTAGTTATACTCTCGTGTAGCGGCCATTTGTAATTTAGGTGTGCCCATATAAACAAAAGGTTTGCATTTTATTTTAACCAAAATATATCTTCTGCATTATTGTGCTGATAATAAAAACCTCATTATATTGTAATAATTTTTTTCTGTTATTTTCTATATTTACTTCAAGAATAACATGTGATTATAATTTTATTTTTTGATTTAGGTTTTTTTTATATCTGACAAAACTCCCAGCATCGGCGTAATATATTTAACTATGGCAACACCGCAATTTTGGTTCCGGTACCGGTTCATAGATGGTGCTGTTTTAAATCAAAAAACGGAATTGAAATTTTGTTCTAAGTTACCATAGCATGACATCAAGGGAACCTTTTAGGGTTTACTAATGATAAGCATAAAATATATTCCAATAATTTACATTGGCATAACGAAATTCAGCATAATGATCATTACGCATAATGTTATTAGTCAAAAATACTTTGCCATAATGTATATTGACATAAATACTGTTGGCATAATAATAATGATGCACCATCTTATAAGGCATAATTCTATAGACGCATAATGATATATAACATAATATTCTTTGGTATAAATCAAACATGTTAGCGGCTTAAGGGTGGCCGACTGGCCACCCTGACGCACCTTAACCTAATTAATTTGAGTCCTTATAACTAATATATTTAACTAGCTGTTCGCCGCGGCTTCGCTCCCGTGGGCCACCCCACAGGAACCCGTTTCGGGCTTAAAAAATAGCCTATGTCACTTAGGAATAATGTAGCTTTGTTGGTTGTTGGTGAAAGATTTTTTTAAATCGGTTCAGTAGTTTCGGAGCCTATTCGGTACAAACAAACAAACAAAAAAAAAATTCTCTTTATAATATTGGTATAGATTAGACATTTTAAGCTTAGGTAAAACAATATTCAATCGATTAAAGTTATGGCAAAACAAATTAGACCAAATGACAGTTATGCTAACCTTTGCATTATGCCAAAGTATTATTATTCCGCAGTATTATTATGCTGACAAAAGTTATGCGAAAAAGTTATGCCAAACAACATTATGCCTGAAGAGGGATGCCAATGCTAAGAGGGAGATTCCCACCTTTTAGTTGTGTCGTACTGTACAAAATTATGATGGCCCACGAAACCGTGGCTACGCCGCTACATCTCTACGCCCGAGGAATGTTATTGCCCTTTAAATATCTAAAAAGCTTACCTAAGTTTTTCGCCAAGGCTGGAAGACAGTGGGCAATCAACCGAAAATACGAGGTTTCATAAGCCCGACAGTCGGTAAATATTTTATAACTGCCATAAAACTGATATTAGATATTGTTTTGTGATTTTATGTAACGCTATGGTTAATTGTTATATTTATGGATGCTATTTATTGGTTATTATTAATCGCAAGGTTAGCTGTTATTAGAAAATCACATACCTACTTATTAAAAGCAGGACGTAGGACGGAAGGACACACTCGTTAAAAAAAATGATGAATTTACAAACCCTGCAGAGTTATTGCGTAAGTGAATTCGGCAAGGCAAAGGATTTGACCTGATGAAAGAGTATGACAAATAATCTTTAAATTCATTATTAAGTATTGCCAATTTGTGGACTCTATCTGAAAGAGTACCTATCTTCACCAATGAAAGCGCAGGCTTAAAAAGTTTGTCTTCCATTAGCTTTAAAATTTTAAAACCAAACCAGCTTCACACACACGCGTTAGATTTAAAAATAGAACGAAGTGCTCTATGTCACGTCCATCAATTACCAATATGGCGCAACATGGTCGCATCACAAATGAACAATAGCAACATCACGCTTCAAAATGAAGGTAACATTTGGTATTCAGTCAAAAAGGCACAAGTTGTTTTTTTTGTACAACGTGAAAAACACGCAGCAGTGAAATGAAGACTTTTTCATTTTAAAAGCAGGCTCCGACTTACACAGACTGTTTTCCTAGGGCCATATATTTGCCAAATCACTTTCTAGCTTTACCGGACATGAGTGTGATTTCTCGTTAGTAATTTGTCAGCGGTTTCACCCGTAAAAGTAGGCAGTTATTACAAGGGATAAAGAGTATCCTATGTTTTACCCGCGTGCTAGAGACGTAATGGTAAACGAATTTTTTGGCGGGATTTTTTCGAGTGAAGTTCAACGGCTGTTATTATTATTTGCAAATTGTTGCCTAGTGGATATTTTGATGTGAAATTGGTGTAGTTTTGTGTCTCAACTGGACAATATGTGAAATCATTGACAGAAGCGATCTCGGGATAGTGGAGCGGCGAATTTTATTGTAGTATTGACTACCTCCGCAAAGCTGAGGGAAGGCTGACTCGATACAATTTGCTGCCAAATACTCCAAAAAACATTAGAATATGTTAAATCTGCATTCTAATGTATATACTAAAGAATGTTAAAACCCATCTATGTATCCGACTGAAAGACTTGTGTGTATATATGGTCATGAATCATAATTATTAAAAAAAAACAAGCAAATAAAGCTAAACATCCAGACTAACAGTCTTTCAAAGGTCATTGGGCATAAGGCATTATCTGACCCGCTTTTCGAAGAGTGGCGGACATTAGGCAAAATTGTTTTAAACTTAAGAGAATAATGTGACCTTTCATTGCATATATTTATTTAATTCAAAATCGACGGCGAAAAATGTACCGAATCGTTTATAAAAAATGAAACGATTTCAGAGTGTTTTATTTTTCGTCTATGCATTTTGTTAAAAATGAGGTATTTCCCGTGTGTCATTACTTTCAGAATTTTATCCTTATTAACTATACAATCGGATCGTGTAATAATCAGTGTGTTTTTTTTTTAGAATTTGCGGGTTCGATTCCTGGCTAAGAATATTGAGTTTTCAAAAATCCCATAACGCAGTTTTAGTTTTCATCAAAACGGTCCCGAGACTCCTTTCAGTGTTTGTAGCTTTTCTCATAGTTTCGGCTTTGGCCCACTTGAAAACCTCACTTTTTTACGATAATTTTATATTTTTCTGTACATTCCCATGACTGACATTAATGTTATTAAAGCCATAGTAAATCAGAGTTATATATCAATACATTCTGCTATATTTCGTCATCGCCATGGGTATCGTTTTCATACTAAGATGAACAATGACCTTTACACCTAATATTTGTAGGATTACCGGGATTGAGTTTGACTTACTGTCTACTAAATTGTGTTCGAAGCCTGGATAAAAAGTAAACAAAAGTGGAAACAAAATGACCACATTTAAAGCTGGCCGCAGCCTTCGTTCATTCGCTGTCGGTTCTCCTGACTCCTGGCTAAACTTAGCGTGACATTAAACACCATTTACATTTTTTGGTTTTCACCGTAAAGTAGAATTTAGTACAACTTCCGAATATAAAGGAGCGGGTGAATTTTTGAAACAGCGTGGTAAATTATAATTCACGAGAGGTTTTTTTTAATGGCTTGCTTAGTCGAAAAAATAAACGAGTATAAATCTACATAAGTAAAGGGAAATTGTGTGGTGGGTCATAGCGGGACCTACCTCCATGACATCTAAAGAATTTCAGCTCGTCATTATGTCATGCGAGTTGCGACATCGACAGCCATGATTGATATGTCATGTGGGGTGGAATGTGCAAATTCACCATAATTAGTTTCGTTACAATACGTTATTATAATGTTTGCCGGAAATACTTGAAAACATGTTATTTTATAGTTTTGTAAGTATAAATATAGACCCAAACAAAAATCATGCTTTAAATAGTATGAAACAAGAATTTACCGTGGTCGTATCCCACCTACAGTAACAAAATAATACATTCTGCAAAGTAGCATACGACAACGGTAAACAACAATGGCGAAATCTTAGCTGACTTAAATTTGAGCGTCTGAAAGTGAGTTTTATACGAAAGATATTTCATTAATTGGCTACGTTTTTTTCAAAGTAAAACATTAACCCGTTCACCACGGATAAAAAAAAATACATTATAAATGAAAGTAATTCAATTTTTTCATTAACATTCATTAGCTTAGTGCTGCCATTTCATACTAATTCTGCCAAGTGGCAAGTAGTAACTGTAGTATCTAAGTATAGCATTATTGTATTTGTTATTATAATTAAACGGAGTAAATGAATTAGCAATACAGTTTATGTCTAAGTGTAGGTGTTCCTTGCAGGTAGGTAAAAATACTGTAGTGTAAAGTCAAAGTCAAAAAAAGTGTAGTAGAAATAAATGAATTACTTTCAATTAACGATAGGCAAAAATAATAGTATCCAAGTCTAACAAAAAGATAGCTTGATTGTTGACGATGACCTTTTGATATACGTCAAAGTCACTAAATATAAATAAATATATTTATTCCAAAGAGTATATTTAACCTTTCATGCTGAAATAAACTAGGTAAGAGAAATACAAATACGATATTGTCCTTTTACTTCCACGAAATTAAGTAATATTATCTATTAAACACATTTTAAAAAGTTACCCAAACATAACCTACTAAAGTTCATGACTATATCTATTATTCATAATATCTATTATTCTCGGCATTCTAGAACAAAAATTCTTGCACAAACTAAATTCAGAAGATTATTCTGACTTAAACCAGATATTATCATTTCAATACGTAGAAATTTAATCTCAGCTAAAACAATGTATGCGCTTCTACCATGCCCATTGTCCTTTACGGGAATGTTTTCTTGTTTCTTACTTTTTAGAGCATGATTTTTCAGTAGTCGGGGTTTTGATTATTGAACTTATTTTTTATATAAAGTATTTTGGGGCTTTTGCAGAGCCTGAGGGAACAAATGAACATAAATGCATATACATGCACACAAACATACTTACATACCGATCAACAAACACTGCGACGCCGTAGTCGGGTAAAAAATTGGTTTTCATGGCTTTATTTATTTATTTATTATTTATTTATTTAATACTTTATGCACACAAACGTACAGAGGCGGACTTAATGCCTTAGGCATTTTCTACCAGTCAACCTTTGGGTGATGCAGAGACAACTAGTGGTAGGTGCAATATTGACAATTAAACGAATCAGGTTCATGCAAAAAATATATACAACTATAAATACAATATAATCAAGAAAATTATACTCAAAAGAATAAACTAAATATATAGATATACTTAAACATTAGTAATATTAGATTAATAATTGAAAAATATTAGCGTTGTGACGATACTACTGCCAACTTCTTGCGAATGTGCTCGCGAACTTTAACTTTGAATGTTAACCGGTTGGTTGCCATCCTGATTTCCTGAGGGAGCGCATTCCACAGAGAAATAGACTGAACGAAGAAAGAACAGTGAATAAAGTCAGTGCGGTGAGTGGGACATTGAAGAAGGCGGTTGTGGGATGACCGTAGATTTTTATTGTGGTTGGCGCAAATGTAGTTAAAGTGAGGGGCCAGATAACTAGGGGAATTAGAAGAGGCGAGAAATGAGAACAACGTAGTTAAAGCCCTTTGCTCTCTGCGCTGGCGTATAGGCAACCACTTTAGAAGCGATCGATGCGCAGAGACATGATCATATTTACGCAAATTGAAAACGAATCGAATGCAGTAATTTAGAAGACGGTCAAGTTTGTTGAGAAGATCTGCATTCAGGTCATAGTAGCACACGTCACCATAATCGATGATAGGAAAAATTAGGGACTGCACAAGCATTGCCTTCGTGTTCGATGGTAATAAGTTTGTCATACGATACAGAGCCCGCAGCGTTCCAGTGACCTTCCGACTCACACTAGCGACTTGAGTACGCCAGTTAAGGGTATTATCGATGTGCAAGCCCAAGTCCTTTACATCAGTGCTGAAAGGAACAATTTTACTGTCAAACAATATAGGTGGCAAAGTTGTACCATCCACTTTAGCGACGCTTCGGTGACTCCCAATGATGATTGCCTGACATTTATTGGGGTTTACTGCCACACCGAATCTATCGGACCAGGTTTTTATAGCAGAAAAGTCCCTGTTTAATTTACTGATAACATCAGATATTTCGTCAACACTCCCCTGACAGTACAACTGCAGGTCATCTGCATACAGATGATACGCACACTGAAGTTCGAAAGTAATGAGATTTATGAAAATAGAAAAAAGAAGAGGAGAAAGAATGCCGCCTTGAGGAACGCCAGTTTCCAAGTTACACCAGTGAGATGACGAATCCCCAACGTGAACCGACTGCTGGCGCTCCCGAAGGTAAGAGGTGAACCATTCCAGTGCTTCGGGAGAGACCATCAAATAGGACAGAATGGCCAATAGGATGTCGTGACTAACGGTATTGAAGGCGTTCGAGAAATCGACCAACACTAGTACAGTGACTTTGGTGTCTTCCAAACCCACCCTTACATCGCCAGTCACTTTAAGGAGGGCAGACACAGTGCTGTGCCCGGGCCTGAATCCAGATTGAAGAGGGCTAATGAGTGAATTACACTGCACAAAGTTTGAAAGTTGTTTGTGGACACAAGCCTCAAGCACTTTGGATAGGAAGGGTAGGATAGAAATTGGACGGAAGTGGGTTGGAAGAGTAGGATCGGAAACTTTAGGTAGTGGACGAACATAGGCTTTACGCCACAGGGAGGGGAATACTCCGGAAAACAAGGAAAAATTTACGATATGGGTGATGGGAGGCAGAAGGTGATCCAGAATAGCTATGATCATATCACGAGTGATATTATCACAGCCCACCGCTTTAGATTTGATGGAGAGTATGATTTTTCTGATCTCGCCCGGCTCAACTGAAACGAAACGAAAAGGATTTATGAGAGGACGCGTTAGACCAGAGATAAGAGACACACGAGTTTGTTGCTTGGTTAGACGATCCATGGTAGGCACAGTGGAGAAATGACGGTTGAGATCGTCTAAGTCAATAGAATTTGGAAGGTCTAAATGTCGCGGTTTGCCGATACCAAGTGTTCCAAGGAACTTCCAAATATCGGCAGAAGAACAAGAAGAAATATTTTCTAGAATGTGGCGGCGTTTAGCATTGCGTATCATCTGGTTACACCTATTCCTTGAAGTCTTAAATAGCACCCAGTTCTCATCAGTACGATCTCTTTTATATTTTCGGAACGCGCGGTCCCTGCGTCGCATGGCCATCTGTATTCCTCTGGTCATCCAAGGCGCAGGAGGACGTTTCAATTTCACTTTTTTGACGGGAGCGTGGATGTCGTAAAGTTTGACCACAACATCATTAAATATCGCCAACTTCTCGTTAACCGAAGTGGCCTCCATCATGATTTCCCAATCAATCACAGATGCATCCTTCTTAAGTTTCTCAACGTCCATCTTGGCAAAACAACGCCTGTACAGAACCTTGGGTTTAGGTTTAGGAGGTTTGAGGATATAGCAAAGGAAAATCATGTCGTGATGAGAGAAGCCAGGAGCGTCATGTTGACCATGGGAAGAGACAAGGGAGGGATTCGAGGTAAGGATAAGATCGAGCTAGGTGTCATCGCCACTTTTATTATGATGGGTAGCCTGGAGTGGCAAAACGTGCAGGCTAGCTGACTCAATAAGATGGAGAAGTTTACGGCAACGAGGGGAGTTTCGGGAAAGGAGGTTGGTATTGAAATCACCCATGATAATGTGGTGTGCATACTCAGAACCCAAAGATTCAAGAACTGATTCGAATTCAGTGAAGTAATCGACAGAGGGGGGACAGTAGACTACACCGACAATGGTTTTGGCTCCTTTGACGTTAACTTCAAGGAAGATAAACTCCGCAGAGGCAGAGTAGTTTGAAGAGGAAGTAGCTAGTATTTTATAAGGAAAATCACTGCGAAGATATATTGCCACACCACCCCCTCCCTTACCAATCCGATCATTCCGTATAAGAACGAAACCGGTGAGAGGGTAAGTGGTGGACAGAAGATGCGGTTTGAGCCAAGTTTCGGAGATCAGGATGGCGTGAATGTTTTTGTTATTAAACGCGTCGTACAACTCGCTATAGTGACTGGGTACGCTTTGTGCGTTAATGTGACACACATTCACCAACCGACTAGACTCATCATTAAAGTTATGTTGCAAAAAGTCACCAATGGTGCCCCCGAGTGAACAAAAACTCGCGTCGCTTGAAGAGGCAGCAGTTTCGTTAGCTGAGAAGTAAGACTCATTATCTGACATAAATATAAGAAATTAATATATACGTAATATGTTTAAAATGTATTACCATATACCTACACAAATATAAATATGCTATTGGCTTTGACGGTATATGTCTCGCAAACAACACTACACTTGACAAAATATGATATACCAAACCCTACCTTCATTTTAATATCCTTGTTCAATGATACCACACACAATGGGGTTGGGGGAAGAAAAAAACAAATTGTTCTTGACTTCGTGCCGCCTAGAGGGCGCCATATTCAATTTATGTGATTCACAAAGCCACCGGAAAAACAAGACGCTTCCAACAACACCTCAATTGTTAAATTATGAAAAGTATTTTAGAAGTTATGAGGAAACAGATGAACATACATACCGGTCAAAAACATAACCCTCCCTTTTGCTTCGTCGTAGTCGGGTAAAAATTATGCTGCTAACAGTGCTAACTGTGAGATTAAAATCCAAGTGCGGTTGCGGTTATCATATTCATCACACATTTACTTTTTCATAGAACAGGATATGTCCTCTAAAAGTCAATATTCGAAACCCCAGTGGTAAGATGCAGTTGTGCTTGAAATTCCATCGTTGGCCGGGAGCCATTTGCGCCCGCCATTGTACGGCGAACCAGTCAGTTAAGGCGTATATACGCCCCAATGTTAACGCAGTACTGGCGTGCGCCCGCTCGATGCCAAAATATCAATATTGAACCTCCTTTTGAACAGTTTTGTTTTCAAAATATTATTTGATTTACATATGCTAGTTATGAAGAAGTTCCACTCATAAATTTTTCTGTGTAAAATATTTTTTAACATCTAAGTCGTTTTGGAGGAGTTTCCAAAAGTTGCGAAAAATATCGTATTGTTAATTATTTTTTTAAAGCAAAACTATTAGTCACACGACAAAACCTTGTGTTTGAAATTATGTTCATGAATCAATCAATATTTTTTCAAACCTTTTAACCTAGCCGTTAAGGAGTATGCTTTAGAAAGTTACCATTTTACGGCACAAAGGGTATGTAGGCCCTTAAAGCTGCTGACTGGAAAGGCCACTCGCAAAAAATGCCGCTACACAAAAGAGATGGATACAGGTGCCCGCCTATTGTGCCTACTTCCTAACTAAATAAAAAGTTTTTTTTTTGCAGCAATTTCCACAGGTAAAAGTACCTTTCTATGCGTGAAGTAGTTCACTAAAATGTAGTGACTGACATTGCAGATTTCGAAGACAATATGCCATACCTAACATATATTAAGAAAAGAATAACACCTCGGATCAGCCTGTAGTTTTCCTAACTTAATGGCCTACCACCGCTTTATGCCGTAAAACATTTTTTTTTTTTTCTAAATCATACTCCTTCGGCTAGGTTAAGGATTGAAAAAAATATATTTGTCATGTAAATTATTTGTGAAACGTGGTTTTTTCGTGTAACCAATAATTTCGCTTTAAAATAATAATAAAGAACTCGTTATTTTTTCACTACATATGAATACTACTCCAAAACGATTTTTGTTGTTTAAAAATATTTTTACACAGAAAAATTTATGATTAGAATTTCTTCATATCTGAAATAGCTGTTAATCAAAGAATATTTTGCAAACAAAACTGTTAAGGCAATAATATTCAGATTCATATTATATTAGAAGAAAATATTAATATTCAGGCTCCGAGCGGGCGCACGGCCAGTACAACATTGGGGAATGTATACGCCTTAATAAGCCCTATTATTTATATGTTAGCATATCTTTTTCCGCCTAAGGTGTCGTTGCTGGATTGTAATAGATCCTGATAAATATAATTATGCCGCATAGCCTATAGATTGATCAAAATAAGATTAAAACGTAGGTACCTGAATGTATCCTGGCCTAAAGGCAAACCTTTCCCGGTTTGTATTGAATGAAAACAGAAAATAAATTGAGCATTCAAGTGATTACTTCAAAACTTAACAAATACAATAATATCGGCAACTCTATTTGAAGTTGGTAAATGAATTCGTAAATGTTCGAGATCCCTTCTAATTTAAGCTAATTTCATTATTTCTGAGCAAAATATGAAACGTCGCTCGATGGTGAAGTTAATTTAACTTGAGCGTTTAACATTTTGTGAGGCATGAAGGTTTCATTAAACGAACCAAAAGTTTATTAGGACGAGGTCAGAACAGTTTTAAATGTAAAAGAAATATTATTATTAAGTAGTTTTGTATTGTACAGATGTGTGGTCGGTTTAGATTGGTTTATTAGAAATGAAAAGGACTAGGGATTCGGTTTGGCCTAACCTATCAGTTACTGAGTGGGTAGAAACATACACGTCGTATTTATTTATTATTCACCCTATTCTGACCAATCATACCTTTAACATAAATACTTATGTATAATATATTTTGAATATTCTACTGCTGCCAGGAAACATGCAGTCATGTGATTTATTATATCACTTAAAGTCAAAATAATAGCCCCATAAAAAATTCATGGTCTACTTAAGTCCTGTTTTATGATTTACTTATCATTAAAATTCATATTCTTTAAACTTACGCTATAAACATTACAGCTGCTTATAATTTTTGCTTGCATCCAAAAAATGAAGCGCGCAAAAAATTACTTAATCTGCTTCATTGTGGCAACACCGAAATTATAAGCATTGTGTACACAGGACGACATATATTATAAGTGAGTAAAGGCTTACAGTCTAAAGATTGGAGGAGACGGCGGGCGGCGGGCGGCGGCAGCCGAAGTACTTTGATTGATGAGTTCGTAGCTTATCAGAATAATAATTACACTAGCTTACTGCTGCCTAATCTAAAAATCTTATTCTTGCTCATTTGCGGCTTTTCAAATGGTGCCAGATTGATTGATAGGGTTCTGTATCGATTATTTGTATTTATAGACTTTCTGTTTTCGTCAATATCGTAATAATTTCATTCTACTTTTGCGATGCTAATATTTGTCTACTTACACGCAAAAGGAGGCTACTGAATACTGGCAGTTTGATTATCAGGAAATGAAATATAGAGTAGAGGAACAGCTATTGTTTTTATTGGAATTCTAATAAAAAGCATCTACCTTTCTCTTTTCTTGAAAAACACTGTCTCTCAGTTGGTACTTTCAGAACTTCGACCATCGGAAAACGTGAATACCTACTTAAACCGGCGTTGATGTAGTTTGTTGGCAAGACAAGTACATACCGAATAATAAGAATACTTACTAGTGCCAGAGAGCGCTGGTGAATAACAAGGTGGTTGAGAATAGACCACTAGTAATTGTATATCAACTAAGTAACAACTTGATTAAAGACAACATTTAAGTAACATTTTACAGGTATTATTACCAAAGTTCCGTCTTCACTTGACTCGGTATCGGTCGCTATAACTAAGACCTAAGTTTCAATGATTTATCAATAACATTTCTGGGAAGAACTTTGTTAACAAGTTGTTTCTGATATAAACAACAAGTTTAATTTATCAGCACCCTGCCGACTTGTTTGGGGGAAAATTCATTAGCTTATCGTAGTATCGGTGTAGCGGTGAACTAAAGGCTTATGTCAATATTTTACTACACCACTGTAACTAGGGTTGTCATATTGCTGGTTTCAGCTGAACTTGCCGGCTGTAGCGAGTGTATTGCCGGGATTTGGCCACAAGTCTCCGGCTTAAGAGGAAATGCGGTCGCAGACATCCGACTGTATTTCCTAAGTAAAAAGTCATAATTCGAGGTTTTGCTCTCGCCTATTTCCTCCACCAATATTGGACCAATTTAAAAGATATTCCATAAACTGAAAAAGAAAGATATATTGTGTCCCTATGTTTTCCTTTTGTCATTTATAGTTGTCAAATTTGTACACTAGGCTTCTATTGATAGCGCAATTTTGAGCATCTTTTGTGGGTTCTAGTGCTTCTTAAGATAATGTATCAACAAAGTGCTTCTTAAGATAAAGAAAGCATAGTATATATCATTCTTTAATAACTTTAGTTTAATTCAGTTTGATGTCTGCAACCGCATTTCCTCATAAGCCACTATACTCGGAGCTAAAACCGGCAATTTCGACTCTAAAGTGTTATTGGTGTTTCTTTACCATTGTTTTTTTTTGTGTATTATTTGTTTCTGGTATATTTGTTTGGGCAGGTAGCATCCCTAACGATGGTTGAGTAACTTTCGCAGTTAACAACTTTACTTCATCGTTATAGGCCTCTCTACGTTTTACCATCGTGATACCGCGGTACTTGGTTAAATCAAAGAAATTATTAAGTTACCATATTTAGTACATTGTCTAACTAACATAATTGAGGGTCAAGCTTTCCTAAAATAGACAACAGCAGTAGAGAATGTAGTAATTACGTTGGGTAATAAGTAGTGTCTTTTACTACAAATCCTGACCGCAGCCATAAAGAATTGACTGAGCTTGTCCTATCCAGGTGTGACATGACGTGAATACGGGTAGAAACCTGTATAGGTCTACCAGAATCTCATGGCAAATGTGGAAATAAAAATTTGTTGTGTGCAATACTGGGGAAATTGGATTAAACGATCTTGATACTGTTTAATTTTTATTTCATCATCATCATCATCATATCAGCCGAAAGACGTCCACTGCTGGACAAAGGCCTCCCCCAAGCGTCGCCACATTGATCGGTCCCGTGCGTCTCGCAACCAGCGGATCCCCGCAACCTTCACGAGGTCATCGGTCCACCTGGTGGGAGGCCTTCCAACGCAACGTCTTCCGGTTCGCGGTCGCCACTCCAGAACCTTTCTGCCCCATCGGCCATCCGTTCTGCGAGCAATGTGCCCTGCCCACTGCCACTTAAGTTTGGCAATTCTTCGAGCTATGTCGGTAACATTGGTTCTCTTACGGATCTCTACATTTCTGATTCGATCACGCAAGGAAATGCCGAGCATAGCCCTTTCCATTGCCCTTTGAGTGACTGTAAGCTTTCTGATGATTTATGTCTGTAGTATTAATGAACATGTGTTACCTATATTAAAGTAGTAACAGCGGATCTTTGTGTCTTTGAACTTGGTCCTACCTACCATTGCGTAAGAAACAGTTTGTCATCGAGTATACTGCATAGAGTAAGCGAGATAGGACGATGTGACATACATAAGCGAGTGAAAGAGACAGTTATACAATGCTATCTTCACCTTCAACATTGACACAAAAATAGCTACTGCGCGGGGTCTTGCAAGCAATTCAGAGACACAAAGATCCACTGTGAGTATTATAGGTATGTGTATGAATAATGTTGTTATACATCGGGTTCTTAACATAGGAAAATTAAATCAATTGAATATTAATTTATTTACTAATTTATTATATATCATTTAAATCATACTAATAACTTAAAACTTCATTCAGAACTAGAATACGATTCTATGAACTCCACTGGCATTTCAAAAACTTGTATCTTTGTAGTTTTATGTCATCTCTCTCCATCAAAATGGTTCTTTTTCATTGGCATTTAACATATTCAAAACCAATCTCTTTATGTATAAAGTCTGTAAAAATTAAATAATAATGTTACAAGTCATTCATCATCATCAGTCTATATATACTTTTTTATGTAAGTTTTATGGCCTGGTTGCTAGGACCTTTTAGCCACGTCTTTGGAAAGAGTTTTGGATCTTATATTTATTCTTTAGTATGCATTAGAATGCGGATGTAACAGATTCTAATGTTTTTTGGAGTATTTGGCAGCAAATTGTATCGAGTCAATCTTCCCAGTAAGCTTTGCAGAGGCAGTCAATACTACAATAAAATACTCCGATCGACTATCCCGAGATCGCTTCTGTCAATGATTTTATTAATTGTCCAGTTGCGTAGACAGTTGAGACACAAAACTACACCAATAATATATCACAATATCCACTAGGAATCAATTTGCAAATAATATTAACAGCCACTGAACTTCACTCGACAAAATCCCGCCAAAAACTCCCGTCTATAAACGTCCCACTGCAGGGCGCAGATTATTACTTAATATTTTTCTTACGTCAAAGATTCTCAATCTCCGTTAAAATCAATATCTTGTCGAAGAATTAGTAACAGTTACATTACTGTTGTCATTTCCTTCCGGCCATCATTCGATGTGCCCTGACCTACGATTTACCATATAATAGTAATGGAAAGAAATAAAAATTAAGTAAGAAAAATATAAAATAAACTAAAAGTATCAAAACAAGTCAGTCCAACTTACCGGTCAACTCTACAACGCACTTTAAAATCAAAGATTGAGTTTGATTTACGCCTTCTGCTTCCCTTATTTTATGATACACATTGAAAACAATAGGTCTCGCTTGAGATCGAAGTGGGTTTTTCGACATATTCACAAAAATAACAAATTTTCAAGATAATATCAAAAAATTTCAGCAGCGGTTGACACATCAAGTACTTTGATTTGACAGGTGACAATTGACATTGCCATATGAAAATCACAATTTAAAAAAAATAAAAAATGCCATGAGATTCTGGTAGACCTATACTAATAATATCTATATCTATACTTCTATACTAATATTATAAAGAAGTAAAGTTTGTGACGTTGTAGAGGGTAATCTCTGGATCTACTGAACCGATTTTGAAAATTCTTTCACCAGTAGAAAGCTACATTATTACTGAGTGTCATAGACTATAATATATTGTGTCCGCTAGTAATATTATAAAGAGGTAAAGTTCGTGAGGTTGTAGGGGGTAATCTCTGGATCTACTGAACCGATTTAGATAAATTTGGCATAGAGACAGTTTGAGACCCTGGGAGGGATATAGAATAGTTTGTATTCCCTTGGGATGATAAAATACTTTTTACGCGGGCGAAGCCGCGGGCAGAAGCTAGTGTTTATATAAAGATAAAAGTGATCGTGAAGTCCAGTAGTTATGTTTTACCAGACTTCAATGGGCTTATTCCGAGTTTTTACTCATCCTCAATCGCATTAACGTAAACGATCTCTTATGTCAATTTATATACAAAAAAAAGAGGTTTCTCCTGACTGTCACCAGACGGCGCTTATTCAGTTTCAATACAAATTGACGTTTACTTTGTGCCACGTAGGGCAATCGTCGGCTTGGTGAATACTACGACCTTCAGAAAAAGAGACAGGTAGGAAGGTATCTATTATAATAGTAGGATTCACGCTTTATCTCTTTCTTCAGGATGGTCAATTTTATGGGGGCCTTGCTCAGTCCATGTCCATGTCTTTGTGACTGACAAATAAGGAACAACACAAAATATCAAACAATGTTCTCCACCATATGAAATGAACGAGGCTTTAAAATATTTATTTTAACCCGGATTTATTGAACCCCCGACGGAAAACAAGGGGTGTTATAAGTTTGACGTGTGTATCTGTGTGTTTATGTATTTGTGTGTAGCTCCTAAACGGATGCACCGATTTTGATTCAGTTTTTTTAGCTATGTTTTATGAAAATCGGTTAAGCCGTTCAATAATTTTGCGCATTTTACTCTTTGAATCAGGGTATTTTCGCATAAAATCGTGTTATAATTACATGTTTCGATATAAATTATGTATATAGAGGTACCTATTTGTGTCGGGGGTTTTAAAGATTTAGGGGGTTGTATGTG
Organism: Orthosia gothica; assembly: GCA_949775005.1. Taxonomy (NCBI): domain Eukaryota; kingdom Metazoa; phylum Arthropoda; class Insecta; order Lepidoptera; family Noctuidae; genus Orthosia; species Orthosia gothica. Next base: position 819,374 of record OX459057.1, read on the forward strand.
CAATAAAACTGCTCATATACTATTATATTAAACAATCTTTATTATTTACATTTGTATTTTTTGCTAAGTAAAAATATCAATGTATGTTACAAAATTAAAAAGGGACGGATTTGTACCTAGCGAGTCGAGACTCAAATCTTTCAGAGGTAACATGACAGGTATTGTTTGTGCTGCTGCGGGTAGACTTCGCTTTTGTTTGTTTAAGAGTACTAGTACTAGTTAAGAATACATTACACCTTATAAATTCTTTTTGTAATTTTCTTCAGGAAAGTTATGAAAATTCAATAATTTCAATTGCCCCGCAGTGATCATATTGATATTATTATCTTAAAATCTAAACACACTCATTCTTCTATTCAGCTGCAGTTGGTTTTTCAGTTTGCAGGTCGGACAAGTCCGCAATAGTGAAACATCCCACAATACGGACATGATGGAACTAAATCCTGGAACAAAACAATCAAGTAAATACATACATATTCAAAAAAGCAGTTCTAACAGTATCTTATCTTTACACAATAAAATTTGATCAAGTTTGAGCTACATAAGGGTGATATTAAAAAATAACACGATTGTTTTAGCTAACATAAAAACACTTTTTCACAAAAAAAATAAACAGACTTCAAAAGCAAAACACTAAAAAGTGCAAAATAACTATCGTTTTGAAAGTCGGTGTCATTAATACCGCTTGTTTTTATAACAAGGATGTTAACTGGGTAGAAAAATGATAATTCTATTTAGTCTGTCAGTGAGATTATTAAATAATATTGAACACGTATTTTTTGCTTTACCAAATCAATAAAAATTTACAAAGATAAAGTGCATTAAAGTTCAGGAGTGGGGGCGTGTGACGTCACTATGTCAGTATAAAGTGTACTAACGGCGTGACGTTACACGATAATTCAACGCACTATATCGTTGTCACTCTCAGTGCTGATGTAAACATAGTCCGTGTATTAAATCTCTTTAAAAAATAGAAAACTGTAATTAATCTAACTAAAAAAGTAATTGAATTGTGTGTGTAGTGAACATAGATACTGGTGAATGCTCGCAGAGTGCTACATTGAACCCAAGTGAAATAAACTTTGAAAAACATAACAATAACAATCGTATATAAAAACTGTTATCAGTGTTAGTGAGCGTATCTTGCCGATGGGAAGGTCAAAATCTAATTGTAAACTATCATAACAATAATTAACAACTTAAAAAACGTGCATAATTTTGTAATAAACACAAAAACAACAAAATGAAGCGGTTGTAATTTCAAATCAAGCAAATTTGTATCAAACCAAAGACAATATCTTGACTTGCTGCTGGTGAGGTGACAAACAAATGTTACTAAAGAACGAATGATTCATAGATTTACCCACAGACAATAACAGATATATTCAAATTTGATTTATAACTTTTCGTTCGGAAACTGAACTCTTGAGATTATTTGAGACTTGGACACTAGCCTTTTGAGTCTGCAATTCATTACACGCAGCTATTAATTATTCGACTAAAAAAGGAAAAATGGATAATGTTACCATGCGTAAGCAGAGAAGAAGGCATTCCGACTGCGAAATTTTGAATGATACTATTTTTAACTCTACACTTCTGGAAATATCAACGCAAAGCGAAAATATGACACCTATTGTCGATAATTCCATCATTATAGACCTGGAAAAGCAGTTAACCAATACGAACTCAGAACTTGTTGCTGCACACATTGAAATTGAAAATTTAAATATAGAGATTAATTCATTAAAACAAAGTCTAGCAGAAAAAGAAAAAACTATAGGCCTATTAAAAAAGATTAGCACCCCGCACAGCACAGTGTGCCGCACACCCGCGCGAGCGCAAAATCGCACACCATTAAGAAGGAAACTTATCACTAGTCAAATAATAACACCTCGAGTCTCTCCACTTCATTCGCCTAGAGTAGTTTACGAACATTTTAAAATTAAACCACAAGGCAAACATAATATAGAAGAAAAACCTGGACCCTCCAGCGCACCCACCGATGAAGGCAACACAACCTGCTGCAAAATTGACCTAGCAAAAATAGTAACCACTACAAAAACTATAACACCAATGCCAAAAAAAGAGGAGACCTATAGAAATATAATTGTATTGGCCGACCAGCAAGGGCGCTACATCCGAAATATACTTCAAGACCTTGTTGGACCGAAGTACAAAGTTTCTTGTTACTCAAAACCGGGTGCCATGTTGACTGATGTGTTAAATGGTCATGACCAAGTGACTAAGAACTTAACAAAAAATGATTATATTGTAGTATTAGCGGGTGTTAATGACAATGCATATAGTTTGTCTGGTAATTTAAAAACCTGGCTAGAAAAAGTCAGCAATACAAATGTAATCGTTTCGGAAATACCCTCTAACAAGTACCTGAATTTGCGCCAGCTGAATGATGGTCTTAAGTCCATATGTCGCAAGTTTTCAAATTTAATATACATAGATATGGATTACAGTACAGAAATTAACTCTAAAAAGAAAAACTGCATAAAACTCGCTCGTAATGTTCTAAAAGAGATATGTCATGTTGAATATAAAATAAAATTTGTTGAATATACGCAAAAACTTAATATTAAAAAAACTTATAATGACCAATGTACTCAGACAGACCTAACAATCTGTGATAATAATAAAATTTTAGTTAAAGATATGAATGTAAACAGTCAGTCCAAAGATAATATTATTAATTCAAATGCAATAGATAATGATTTATTTCGTGTATGAAAAACTAATTATAATGCATCAAAACATAAACGGGTTAATAAACAAAGCAAATTTACTCACTGTACATTTGGACGAGCTCGAGAAAATTGATAAAACTGTGGACATAATTTGTGTAACGGAGCACAACATGAGCAAAGAAGATCACGTATTTCTTAATATACCAAATTACTCTCTTGTGGCTAGCTATGCTCGTAATAACCGAAATGGTGGATCGTGTATCATCATAAAAAACGATCTAAAATTTCAAAGAATTAAATATATTGAGGACTTAAGTATACCAAATTTGATAGAATGCTGTGCTATAAAGCTAATTGAACATCCCATTGTTATTGTATGCTTGTATCGTGTGCCAAAATCTCGGCGAAGCGATATAAATATATTTCTTGAAACTTTGACTAATATTCTTAATAAAGAGCTACGTCATAGAGAAATAAAAATAATAATTTGTGGCGATTTTAACATAGATCTTAAAAAAAGAACTTATTCATCGTCTGAATTTGAAAATACTATCCTAAACTTTAACTTAAAATTTGGTACCAGAGAATCAACACGTTTGAGTAGCAATACATGTATCGATAATATCATCCACAATATTAGGGGTAGCAAGTGCGACATCATCGACTTTGCTCTTTCGGACCATACTGCACAAATTTTATCATGTCCAGTTAAAAAAACCTGTCGAATTAAACAATGGTATACCTTTAGAAGAGATATTAGTAGCAGAAATAAAGAAAAATTTAAGCAGTGTATAGAAAGTCTCACGTTTTCTGACGTATTTGGCGAAAACGATGCTGAAATAGCTTTTAATAATTTTTACGATCACTTTCAGTTATTATATAATCTTTGTTTTCCTGTTATAAGAATAAGAAATACTCCAACCAAAAGACCTACATGGATCTCAAAGGGCATAGCCAAATGCTGCCGACGGAAGAGAGAATTATTATGGACGTATCGAAAGACTTTAAATAAATCAGATCATAATAAATTCAAAAATTATTCTTCAAGGCTGAAGCGAATAATTAACTTGACTCAAAAATCGCAAAATGACTACAATATAAAACAATCCAATAATAAAACTAAAACAACTTGGAAGATAATCAACTCCACAAAACATAACATTCCTAAAGAAGAAATTGTACGAATAAATCTAAATGGAAAATCTATAACGGATCCCCAACAAATTGCTGAAGCTTTTAATAGTTACTTTGTAAATCTTGTTAAACCTAAAAATCCTTCGACATTGACTTATTTGAAATCCCATTATAATAAAACACTGACATTGATTGATAATAATTCTAATTCCTTATTTATGAGTCCTACAATTCCAAATGACATATTAAAAATAATAAAATCTTTGAAAAATACACACAGTACTGGATACGATAATATATCTACGTCAATTATAAAATACGTCGCGCAATCCATTAGTCCGGTTCTAAGCTACTTGATCAATCTATGTATCCAAAACGGAAAATTTCCCAGTATGCTAAAAGTCTCAATCATCAAGCCATTGTTCAAAAAGGGTAACAAGGAGGATATCTCCTGCTACAGGCCAATAGCTTTAATCCCTATTTTTTCCAAAATCATTGAAAAAGTAATCTTCAATAGCATTTATAACTATTTCGAAAAACATAATCTTTTTGTCAATGAACAAAATGGATTTCGTAAGAACAAGACTATAAATATGGCCATCTACGATCTTCTTATCGGGATTTACAAAAATATGAACAATAGGACACCAGTAACGGCCATGTATATGGACATGACCAAAGCTTTCGACCATGTGGATCATAAATTACTGATCGGAAAACTGTATAGATACGGCATACGGGGTAATGCTCTAGACTTGATAAAATCGTATTTAAGCCAGAGATTACAAATAACTGAAATAAATAGGCTTTATTTTGCGACAAAAACTGAAGTGCAATATTCGTCAAACCCAAGCGAAGCTACATATGGCGTGCCGCAGGGAAGTGTTTTGGGTCCCTTGCTTTTCCTTATTTATATCAACGATTTACCACGAGCCGTAAAAATTCCGTTAGTCCTTTTTGCTGATTATAGCACTGCTGTATTTTCTCCGACTGACAATAACACATTTGAAAATGACATAAACGATACTTTAAATGACATTATAAATTGGTTAACATGTAATAATCTTATAATTAATTTAGATAAAACAAAAATAGTTAGTTACTCCCAAAGAAAAACCCCTTTGACATTAAATGTAAATTATGAAATGACAAAAATAGAGGAAGAAGATACCATCAAATTCTTAGGACTATGGATTGACAAAAATATGTCATGGAAAACGCAAATTGATACGGTGTGTAAAAGACTTAATAAATTTTCTTACGCTTTATACAGACTATCTAGGATTGTAAATCAAGCAGCAGTACTAGTCGCCTATCATGCCTATGTAACGTCTACGCTTAGATATGGATTGATTTATTGGGGGAATGCTACAGACAGGGAACTCGCTTTTAGGGCGCAAAAGAAATGTCTTAGAGCTGTTTGTGGTATACGTGCCCCTGATAGCTGTATGCCATATTTTAAAAAGCTCAAGATTTTAACCTTTCCAGCCCTCTACATCTATGAGGTCGCTACGTTCGTAAAAACCAATGGAGAAAAATTTGCTAACCTGCACTCCCGTCGACATGCTGACAAAATAGCAAATATTATGACCTCAAAAACAGCCCTACTGTCTAAAAGTTTCTTCGGAATGTCTTCACGAATTTATAATAAGCTTCCTAAGCAAATAAGAGAAATTGAAAACATCAAACATTTTAAGAAAAAATTACATGACTTTTTGGTAAATAGACCGTATTATACAGTACATGAATATTTGTCCGACAGATTCGTGATGAGCTAGTGACAAACTGGTTTTATGTTTTGATGCAAAATAAGTCTCTATTTCAATTGAAATTTATATTCTATTAAATTAACACATATCACATAAACTTATATCTAGGATAATATAATTTTTTTCAAACTATTGTATGCCTAACATGGTGGAGCAGTGCAAACGCACACAAAAATCTCTCAATAACAACTCTGTAACCGCTGTCTCACAATAAAGATTCTTTGACTTTGACTTTGACTTTCAGTCGTATAACAAAAAGCGGTATGTTTACGTGTCAAAAGAAAAAAATTCGAGTCCAATATTTTTTATTAAACTACCTGTCCTGAAAAACACCGACTTCCGAATCGAAAGTTATTTTGCACTTTTTGTGTTTTGCTTTTGAAGTCGTTTTTTTTTGTGAAGATGTTTTTATTTCTCTTTTGTTAGTTTTAGTACCTACACCATTACTAAAAATTTGCAAGTTCTATAGTACCTACGGTACCTACCTAACGGATTGACAAAATACCCATAATAGGTAACTCAATTTACACATTCGTGCTGTTTGTCGCTAAGGAGTTCGGTTGTATGCTCCATATCTTGGAAACTGCTGGAACGATTTTGATGAAATTTGCACTATTCCCTAAGTAGAGAGATACTCAATCCAACACAGAAAATGTGGCTATACTACAGAAAAATCCAAACCCAGAAATCAAACGAATACTATACCTACTAATATTGACAAAAAAAAAAATAAACTCAAAATTTCGACGGCCTAAGAAGCGAACTAAAAAAATGTAAGCAAAAAGAAAATGATCTTAAGCAGTCGGCGAATACATAATCGCGAGCTGCTTGACCAAAACCTTATGTATTCTCAGACTGCATAGAATGATTTTCTTCTTGTTTACTTAGGTACATCTTTTTAGAGTCAGGTTTTCGTTTTTTTATTTTTTTGTCGAATTACATTTAACCATATGAGTATAATTGGTATATATTTTTGTAATTTCCTCTAAAACCCCTTTAGTTTGATACCCACTCGATAGGTTTAAAAGATAAAAAGCTGGAATTCCCTCAATATGGGGCCCAAAATTCGCCATATTTGTTTTTTATGTCACTTATCTAACGATGTCTTAACTAGTGGTTTGAAAGATATGAGGTAATTAGCGAGATTGTTTGTTAATGAACTTTAAATCGTTATATTTATGCTAAACCGTTATTTATAATGAAAATTGGTGAAAGGAACCTAAAGATAATTTTTTAATATCTATTCAACGATACATCGCACTTTACATAGTTCGGCGGCTTTTTTTTTCATTTTAACGATATGGCGTCTGGTGGCGCTGGAAGTCGCCATTGTATAACTACCAATTCATATAATGGCATCTGGTTGTCGCTGTAGTGAACTTTGATAACTGTCATGTCTATAGTGACACTCGCAAGGTTAAGGCGAATCGATTGACGTAAGAATCATCAAAATCGGCCTACGCGTTTGGTCTCTAGTACGCCACATAGGAACAAACATAATATACATACAAACATACATACATAGACTGATAAACACGTTACCCTCCTTCGGCAGTCAGGTAATAAACACATTACCTTCCTTCGGCAGTCGGAAAAAATATAATATGCACGAGGTTTATTTGAACTTTCCATTCATATAATCAGCGAAAGTCAATCAGTGGAAAGGTGTATGGTTTATTGGATTAGAGACAAACGATGTTGTACTAAACATGTTTACGTAAATAAAATAAAAATATCTTACCACTTTATCCTGATCCAACTTTTGCAACTTCAGCGGTTTCTTTGGGTGTAAGCGCCCGCGCCGGTCTCTCGGCCGCGCCGCACACACCGGCTGATGAACTTCTAGCACCATAATTCTTGGTATTCTTGGTAATCACCGACTGCTAAGTGCCACTGCCCGAATGCGAATGAAGTATTATGTTATGACTCTCTGGAGCTTGAACTGTGGACATCCCCAGCCCCCACTCTGTCCGCAGTGCTCATAAATGCATTCAGTACATTATATCTATTATTTTTTACAATGAACACTATTCGGGACGGCTATTGTTATCCGGGTGATTAGTAAGTGGTGTTTTCAGATTTTTAGACTACCTGGAATATGAACTGCATGCCTACAGACAAATGCATTCAGCAGGTACATTATATTATCTATTATTTTTTACAATGAACTCTATTCTGAACGGCCATCGTTATCCGACCCTTTGATTAGCACGTGGTGTTTTCACATTTTTGGAAACAAATCAGTCTACCTGAGGTATATTCGGTGTGTTTATTTTACCTGTCAGTGAAATTTCTTGATCTTCTTGAATTAGTTAATTACGAAAAGTAATGGTGAAGTTACCGTCTGAGCAGCAGCGAATGCGATACAATATCATAAGTATTTTATTGTGCAGTCATGAATCCCAGCTAATATTATTGACAGATTAGTTCCAAAGAGATTCATTTTTAGGGTTCCGTACCCAAAGGGTAAAAACGAGACCCTATTACTAAGACTCCACGATCCGTTTGTCTGTCTGTGCGTCTGGGACCAGGCAGTATCTCATGAACCGTGATAGCTAGACAGTTGAAATTTTCACAGATGATGTAATTCTGTTGTCGCTAAAACACAGATTAAAATAAATATTTAAGTGGGGCTGCCGTACAACAAACATGTTTTTTTTGCGATAATGGTACGGAACCCTTCGTCCGCAGTCCGACTCGCACTTGGCCAGTTTTTATTTAACTAATATTAGCATTCTACTTTATAATTAAAATACTCTGTGTTCGTTGTAAGGTTTTATTTATTTCCCCTTTATAAATTAGTAGTTGGTGCTTAATTAAATAAAGCTTTTAGTATTTTACTTTTTTGATTACATATTTTGTATGTTACATTAATATTTTTCTAATTTGTTAAATAAATGTAACTTTTGTTAATTAAATAGTTGCATTTGTAATAATTACGTTTATTTTGTGCTTTAAAAATGTAACGTAATTATGTAGTTTGTAGACCTCTGTGAAAAGAAAGCCTGCACAAAAAGACTGGTATTTATGGAATGTATTATGAGAATAATAGAAAACATTTAAAACTACTAAACTAAAACTAAACACCACGACATTGTGTGTTTTTTTTAAATCAGAGTTTAAATTTAAAATAAAGATCGAATATTTATGAGAGGCTTTTAATTGTATGTTATCCGACAAAAGGTTACAGTGCCAAACGGGTTATTTCCTCCTTATCATTTTTACGACTTATTGCTACGTTTGCTCCAGAAGTAGTTGGACTCCTTTTAGAAGTCACGCTGCGGGCACGTTAAGTAGTGCTTAAACGTAACATAACATCACGCCCGGTATTCGCGAAGGATTAGGCAGAGATGACCCACCTATTGTAAACCCACTTTCGTGAGTCATCCTATTTCCATCAATCGGGCATAAATTCAGACTTAGGTCTGTTAATGACAAACCCTTAAGGGCCTTCCTCCGTTTTAGTGCCTTAAAATGGTTACTTTCTAAAGCGTACTCCTTAGTATCGGCAAGATTGGTTTGAATAAAAAAATGTTTATTATTGATTCATGTACATTATTATTATTATTTATGTATAGTGGTCAACCGCGAGCCAATAATTTATAAAAAATAATAATAATTTGTGAGACATAGTTTTTTCGTATCACACTAATATTATATAAGCGAAAGTTTGTGAGTACGTGGGTGTGTTACCCGGAATTTTGTAACTCTGGAATTCCGTAATATATTTTTTGAATTTTCAATTCCGGAATTGAGAGGAGTAATATCGGAATGCCAAAATTCATAATTTTTTGATATTTTGATCATTATTTATGAAAATGTTAAGACTGGAAGGAGACTATGCAGTATGAAATTTTTGTGACACGTGATACATACTACGATTCAAATATTGTGTGTTTTTATTCATATTATTAATGTTTAATTCTATTTTATCTATTGTGATAAATCGGGTCTCACAACAATTTATTCAGACGCCTAACATCAACCAACTGGGAGCAACAACAATCTCACCTCACGTTCTCCGGACTACTGGCCTAGCACTCAGCTAGTGAATATGCTTGTCCAGTGTATCACCGTTCCGCAATTATTAGCTGCCTCAAACCAACCTCGGCCAGCGTACTATGCCCCACGCTGGGATAGTACCCCACACATCCGAAGGGAAGTTGTGAGTGCAGTCGAGAAACAAAAGCAGGAGCGTGATATCAGACACCCACTATTCGGTGCACAACTACCGACGCAACGGCTGAACAGCAGACACAGCTTCCTGAAAATGGTGGTTCTCCTGTCAGAAGACCCGGCCGACGCCCGCTGCAGGCTGTGGCAGAATACTTTCCCCCACCAACACATTATTACCTCAAATAGAGCGTCTTCCCGCAGGATCTAACCTTCCGTGGTCTACATGGAATTCCCTGATCCGCCTCAGAACCCAGGTAGGAAGGTGTAATTCCAACCTCACAAAATGGGTTTACCTCGACGAAACAGTGGCAGGGTGTGCATGTGGTGCTGAGTCGCAAACCATGGTCCACCTACTGTCCTGTCCTCCTTGCCCCAAAACATGCAACCAGGGAGATCTATGTGATGCCACAGATGACGTCGTGGAGGTGGTTAAGTTTTGGGCCAAACATATTTGAAAGACTGTCGTGCCAGCGACACAAAGAAGAAGAAGATAAGCCTTGTTGATTTTAAGGTTTAAAATAAGGGTAGATGACCAAATATGTTTAATTTGTGACTAAAAATAATTAAGAGACTGATATAAATTTTATAAATTTTGTTTGATTTGAAACAAACTTTAAAATTTACCCATTTCCGGAACAAGTTCCGGAATTCCGGAATCAGATCTCCAGTATTGTAACTCGGTTCCGGAATTGAGAACCTTACGATATTGCATGCCCTAGTGTGTGTGTGCGTGTGTTTGTATGTTTGTTACTTCTTTACGGTCAAACAGCTCGACGTATCTGGATGAAATTTGGCACAGAGATAAATTATAGACTGGAATAGCACATTCCCGGGATAAATTTTATCCCGGGAATATATTCCCTTCGGATAATTGTCGACATTCACGCGGGCAAAGCCGCTGGCAGAAGCTAGTAACTAATAGTTGCTTTAAAAAATAATTAACTTGGATGTTCAAAAAAATTTTTACACAGACAAATTGATGGCTAGAATTTTTTCATAAATGAAATATCGTATGTAAATCAAAGAATATTTAGAAAACAAAACTGTTCAAAAGGAGGTTTAGTATTGATATTCTGGCTCAAAGCGAGCGCACGGCCAGTACTGCGTTAACATTGGGAAATATTTATACGCCTTAACAGTTTGTTCTTTTTACAAACTGGAAATCGTTCACAGACTCAACAGAAGCGCTTGGAACCATTTTACCCCGAGATCAACTTCGTTAGGGTTTATAGTAGGTACTCGTAAAACCTTGAAAATCCTACTCTGGTACTCTCTGACCTGGCGAATAATAAACTGCAGGATTGCAGGTGCATTTTAATATAGAATCTCCCAGCTCAACTCGTGGTGCAAAATAGGGGCTAATCTCACACAGGCGGGACCACGTTGCAAGTGTAACTTAAAACGAAGTACGGTTAGCTGCTAAATTAAGTTGTATTTATAAGGACTCTGTTGCTGCGACTATTTTAGGAGAGTAAGGGTTCATTAATAACTTAATGCATGTCTATCGATTTTACAAATATCGTGGCAAGTTATTAACAGGCTTTGAGGACTCTTTTCTATGTAGATATTTTTTGTTACAACATTAAAAGAAAAAGCTAAAAGCTGCTGATCACATCGCCATCTTAAATATTTTGTGTAGTGATTTTAATGTTGGCAGTACATCATTACTGTTGATCTGTGAATCTTAAACTTTAAGACCCAGTTGCACGAAAAACTTAACTCGGAGTTACACGAGGTTAAATTGTCAGTTTGTCTTACAATATTTTCAATTTAACCTCGTGTTAGCAACTAACTCTAACTTAAGTTTTTCGTGCAATGGGGTCTAAGATGTTCACTGTTAAATAAGCCTTCTTTTATTTTCCTGCTTATCTATATATTCGACTTTTGTTGTTTCTGGCCAGTTATTACAGGTAGCACCCCTAACAATACTTGAGCATATAGGTGTAAGTATTATAATTGCTGGCTCAATCCGGATTACTGCGATGCCGCCATAATGCCGCTCTTTGTGCCTCAAATTCGTCTTTGTGAGCGAGCGGTCTCCACAAACTTTACATTGACAATTTTATTTCTACTTTTATGACTTGGGTCTTCCTTTGTTCGTGTTAATATTATATGTTTTCAAATATATATTTTTTTAAACTGCTTTAAAAAGTTTAGTCTTAAGTAAAATGTGTGTCTAATATTTTTTTTGTATCTTAAAGGGAATAAAGAGAGCATTTTTTTTCTTGTGGTTTACTGAACTTTTTTTTTAATCGGAGGAAAAACAAGTTAGAGTAAGAACAACTAAGTTAGTACTTAGTTGAATTAACAAGCATTATCAATTTAATTGTTTACATTTTTATTGTTTGGGTAGCCGATTGAATATTAAAATTATTAGGTAGTTCTTGAGAACAAGATGCAGAAGTTTAGGATTATTATGATTCCATGCGATAGTTTTTAATTTGGATTTAACCGAATAATTATCTAACTCTATCTGACTTCTATAGAGAAGTATTCATAGGCACAGATAAAACAATACTTTGGTCATAAAATAATATTACAATAACCATAAAAAAGCTGGGTTGAAGCCCCGGTTAGTAGGTAGGTAGGTATTAGGGTAGGTTTTTATCATAGAGTACTACATACCAGACTGTTACCATCTCACTGCAGACTCTCAATCCTGGTTGGAGATTTCAAAGTTATAATAACTATAAGTCCACGATGTTTTCATTCACCGTTGTCAACGTTGTCCAAGATAAATTTAGAAATAATATTAATTGCTAAACAACTGAAAGTGCAATAAAAAATGTCGTTTTCATCTATGAAGTTTATTATACAAACTGTAAACCTTTGCACACACTGAATTTTTTATTCATCACACACACATTTTTCCGCAGCTTACACAGACGCCGGCAGCCAATTTCGCTCGTAGATCGACTATTTTCTTCTTCAAATAAGTCTCTTGCAAATTAAGCCGAAACTCCCTCAGCTTCCTTCTGTCTCTGTTCTGCTTAGCTGTATAGTTGTTCCGCTCTTGTTGCTCCTTGTAAGAGTCGTCGACAGACTGGCTCGTCTGCATCCATGGGTTGTTACCCAGCAAGATTTCATCATTTTCAAACGTCATCGCTCGCAGGGCATCTCGTTCAAAGGCCTGATATTCAACGTCGTCAGACAATGAGTCCGATTCATAGAAATCTGGTAATTCGGGTGATGAGGGCGCGTCATAGTACTGGAATGCCGTGTACGATGGATACGGGTCCGAGAGAGATAAAGATGACGGAGCACTCGATGCGGGGATCGGCGACGCAGGCCTCACCGCCAGATTACTCAAGTCCGAGGCAGCTTCCTGCGTGTAAGGAGTCCACATGGCCATTTTTTTTTTGAGTACTTTTCAACTTGACGTGCAAGTCACGAATGCCCATTTTGGGCGGGGGAGTGTCTTTTAAAAGAGGCGGGACTTAAATGAGTACCGCCGGTGTGACGGTTGAGAGCAGGTAGCCACCCAAACAAATCTCGAGTGATGGATACTATTGTTTTGTTGAATGGAGTAAATGAACTTAACTTTAAATTGAAATTCTAAGTGAGTTTTTGTACATTACATTATAATAGTACCTAATTAGTTGGTTCTCTTGTTATGCGAGTAATTAATGAAACATAATTATATGAGATTCCACTGTTAAACCTGCATGTAATTTGTTTTTGATGATACTTTATGGATGTAGGAATGTTTTGAAATGTTTGGCTGGCCGCATCTGGCCGGAAACAGTCTGTTTTTTTGCACCTTCTTAGGAATTTCCTCTGTATCGTGGGTGCGAATGGAACATTATCTAGTTCTCAGTTAGCCGCCATTTATGTGTTACCAGCACCCTAATTGCGTATCTGTTTTGACCGCACTTAGCACACTCCTGCCCATTTATTTTGATAACTCAACATTATTATATTGAGTTATCAAAATAAATTTACAGCATTCATTGCAAAACATGCAATGAACGCTGTCGAGTAGACGGATTTTTGAACATTTGAAGCAATGATTGCAAGGAAAGCGTATCGTGCCCTATTCTTTTATCTTACACAATTATGGTGCAGCTTTAGCAGATAAACTGGCAACCAACAGGTTGCGACTAACTGAAAGCTGGCAACCTCAAGTGACGATGGATTCTCTTGAAAAACTTATATAAGTAGTTGGGGTTCTGAGTAGGGAATGCATTGCGGAATGCCGGAATTTTGTAATTCCGGAATTCCTTCACAATTTTTCTGATATTTTAATTGCAGTATTGACAGTATAGTAATTCCGGAAGTCCGATATTCATACATTTTGATTTTATAAGACGGATAAGACCTGAAGGTGACTATGTGGTATGAAATGTACGTGACACCGTGATACATCATCATCATATCAGCCGAAAGACATCCACTGCTGGACATAGGCCTCCCCCAAGCGTCACCACATTGGCCGGTCCCATGCGTCCCGCATCCAGCGGATGCCCGCAACTTTCACCAGGTCATCGGTCCACCTGGAGGAAGGCCTTCCAACGCAACGTCATCAGGATCGCGGTCGACGCTCAAGAAATTTTCTGCCCCATCGGCCACCCGTTCTGAGAGCAATGTGCCCTGACCTCTGCCACTTAAGTTTGGCAATTCTTTGGGCTATGTCGGTAACCCTAGTACTCTTCCGGATCTCTACATTTTTTTTCGATCACGCAAGGACACTCCGAGTATGGCCCTCTCCATTGCCCTTTGGGTGACTGCGTAAGCTTTCTGATGAGGCCCACTGTGAGTGACCTCGTCTCAGAGCCATAGGTCATAACTGGCAACACACACTGGTCATAGACTATCGTCTTGAGACACTGTGGGCCTGTGGCACGTGATACATACTACGATTTAATATCGTGTGTTTCTATTCATATTATTAATGTTTGATTCTATTGTATGGTAAATCGGGTCCCGCAACAATTTACTCAGACGCCTAACATCAACCAACTAGTACTGGCTTAGCACTCTGCTTCTCGGCTGGTGAATATGCATGTCCAGTGTGGCACCGTTCCACCCACGCCAAGGAAGTACCTGTTGCTCTTTACGACACATGCCGTACAATTACTGGCTGCCTCATACCAACCCCGGTCAGCGCACTATAACCCACAGCTGGGATAGCACCTCCACACGTCCGAAGGGAAGTTGCGAGTGCAAGAAACAAAAGCAGGACAGTGGCACCAGACACCCACTATTCAGTTCAAAACTACCGACGACGCAACGGTTGAAAAGCAGACACAGCCTACACAACCTGAACGGTGGTTCGTTTCAGAAGACCCAGCCGACGCCCGCTGCAGACTGTGACAGAATACTTTTCCCCCACCAACGCCCCCACTGACGCCCGCTGCAGACTGTGGCAGAATACTTTTCCCCCACCAACACATTATTTACCTCCAAGCGAGCATCTTCCTGCAGAGTCTAACCTTCTGTAGTGTACATGGAAGTCCTTGAACCACCTCAGAAACTTCATTTCATTTTTCGAGGTTGGAGTCCCTCAACCTCGAAAAATAGGGTTACCTCGACGGACAGCGGCAGGGTGTGCATATGGTGCTGAGTCGCAAACCATGCTCCATCTCCTGTCCTGACCTCTGTGCCCCAAAACATGCGATGATCTATGAACTGCCACAGATGATGTCGTGGAGGTGGCTAAGTTTTAGTCCAAACAAATTTGAAAGACTGTCGTGCCAGCCAGAATTTTTAAATGTGATGTAATGTACTTAGTGCCTATAATTACGACATTTCAAAACTCAATCTCAAAACTGTACCTTTTTTAGTTTTAAAGTTTTTCTATAAATCTATCTATATATATGAAAGAGAAAATATGTATGTATGATCCTTATAGACTCCGAAACGGCTGCACCGATTTTTATGAAATTTTCAGACAATCTTTGGATTGACCCGGCGGATAATCCTGTAAAGTTTGGTGCCGATCGGATATTTTTTTTAAACTTTTTAATGCGGTCTAAGCCGCGGGCAGAAGTAAGTTGTTTATAAGACTGCATGACAGTATGTTAAATAAGTGTTTTTGTTTGTTAAAATCTAAATTCAAACGGTTTATATGACCAAATACATTTTTTTTGTACGCCCTGAACGACAAAACATGTAGATCCTATTACCAAATGTTATTTTAAGACCATGCAAATTTATTGTATACTAATGTTTGACAAAAATAAATATCTCATCTTAACTTAGCGACGAGAATATAAACCTTGTTGATTTTACGGTTTAAAATGTTTAATTAGAGTAATAAGAGACAGAGATGACCAAATATGTTTTATTGCTCACTAAAAACTATTAAAAGACTGATATAATTATAAATCTTGTTTGATTTGAAACAAACTTCAAAGTTACCAGTTCCGGAACCACATCCTTAATTCTGGAATTCGATATCCAGTATTGGAACTTAAATCCAGAATTGAGAGCTTTGCGATATTGCATGCCCTAGTAATGAGTAGTATGTATTTTATAAATAAAGGATTTTCCTTTAGTTTCACGTATGTATACTTGTTAGCGACACTTTCGGATGGATAACAAAACACATGCTGTATTAGGGCATGTAATATCGAAAGATTTTCAATTCCGATTTAATTTCTGATATTAGATCTCAAAATCGGAATTCCGATATTAATATCGGAATTGCGTAAACTCGTTAAACATCTCAATTTTTTTTATTGACTATTCAAATTCGGTAGGAGGTTGGATTGAATACAATAAAATCACGTTTATGGCACGACATATTAGGATTTTTTAATGTGTCTCTATCTAATCACAAGTGGCTGGGTAATCGGCAGGCTTATTACGTATGAAACAGCAATTAACAATATTTGCGCAGAGATTGTACAATCATCGCGCGAATATCGCTTTACGTCAAAAAATTGGAAGGCTTATTTTTGCGAAATAATTGCTCTTCAATCGCGAATCCGCATTATATATGAGCTATAGCCACACCATAATAATTTTACGACAGCACTGCTAACAATAAAAATCTGTTAACTGAAATGTGCATTTATCGCAAGGTGATCGCGATAATTTCGTATTACGTATAGTTTTGACAGCAGAGCGACAGCGATCGGCGAGCAAATGTGGCTGTCAAATTGCGATTACTTTTTCCCTTGTTGTTGGTCGATTGCCAATCGCTCGCTGATGGCTGAGTAGGTACAGAAGCTTTTGAGTTTTTGGCGGCTTTTTTCGTATGTTATTTTGTGGCTACTTTAAGTATCCGCAAATTAGAATAAAATAAATATTGAACTAACAAATTCCTAGTGAATATTGTAAATGTAAATGACAAATTGGTGTTGTTTTGAGTCTCTAATGTCTACGCAACTGGACTATTTGTTGAATCAATGAAACAGAAGTGATCACGGTAAAGTGGAGATTTTTTTTATATACAGTATAAAAATATCCTGTGTTGGCTACCTGAGCGAAGCATAAATGTTTAATACTAAATACATACAAACAAATGAGAATGTAATAAGTCCGCAATAAGTATCTTCTATTATATATATTTTTTATATGGCAAACACCGATGTCGACTATTCTGCCAATGTCTAAATTAAATTTGAAAAATCTTTTTTTAGTTTCATAGCTCAAATACGAGATAATGTAGTCTACTAAGTGATGTTCTTATGCGTTATCGATTCAATTTTTAAAACAATCGACAATTCGAAGAAATTTTAATTGATTTTACACATTGACATACATGTAAATAAAATGCAAATATCAAATTTTCACTGCCATATTTACTTTACACAAATACTTTACATCTGCGAATATTAATTTATCGGAATATTGGAGCTGCTAAATAGTAATCAAATTGACTATTGTAAAAACAGCCTCCACGAAGTGTTGCTCTTTCATAAGCTGGTTAATTCATCAAACGATACATCTGCGATACATTTTATAAATCATCGGACAGATAAAATAGCTTCTGTTAAAAGTGACTGTCAAAAAAAAAGGCTTGACTTAAAGGCCTCAGTAGCCAGGTCACTAAATTGATCGCGCAATAATTGTACAATTATTGCTACTTGCTGTTCCTTACGTAATAAGCCCGCGGGTGCCCATTTACCTAAACTGGACTTTTGTTTCCAAGAAAGAATATAAGTCATGTCATTCTGAAAAAGGATAATGCTAAAAATCCAGAAAATAAATAATACTATTATCGATCAATCTGAAAGTAGTCCCGATAGGTGTAGTGAGTAATAATGATTTATAAATCCAGTATAAGTATCGGTCGATGTGGCGACGCTTCCTGGGGAAGGCTTATGTTCAGCAGTGGACGTCTTTTGGCTGAAATGATGATGATGAGAAACAATGTTGATTTATCCAACAGATTACTGATCGAATAGACTAATTTGTTGTATACAATACAAGCAAATGACTGAAAAATATTAAGCTATAATTTATTGAGGTTGCCGAGCTAGTAACAAATTCTATATTAGAAATAAAGTTTACTCATTCCGAAACAGCCCTATCAAAATTTTGAAAAACTACCTTAGCTTTTAAACTGTCATGGTCACTAACACTAACATTAACAACCGAAACGGAATATGTACCATGTTTGTTTAACAAACAGTAAACATGGTAAATATCCCCTTTCGAATGTTAATGTTAACTACCTTAGCATTCATCATCATGATAATTGTCATCGTCATTTCAGCCGAAAAACGTCCACTTCTGAACATAAGCTTCCCCCAAGTGACGGCACATTAGCCGATCCCGTACGTCTCAAATCCAGTGGATTCTCGTAGTCAATGAAAATATAATTGTTACAATGGGTTAACTATGTATTCTTAAAGGTAACATTTTTGGAAAACTCGAGACTGTAAATATGGAATTTTTCATGAAGTAAAGTTTAAGTAAATAAGCGCCCGATTAGTAAACAGGTTTTTTCAAACACTGCTAATCACCGTAGTCAACGGGCTTAACCGCGCTTTTCGCTCAACACTACGCTTTTATTTTATCCTAAGTTTTTTCAGTTCATCCAAAGGTTGTCTGGTAGATATCGCTGTCAGCGATAAGACCACCTTTGTACCCGTGTAAACAAGTTTTCTTGTAAATGTGTATAACTTTTATGGTGTACAAATAAGTATATTCTATTCTATTCAAAGAGCTAAAATAAGTATTTTTTTTTATTCTGAGATTCCGATATTCCACTGTCGTCCGTCGAATTGACGGGAGGGAGGGGTGCGGGGAGAGGAGGGGAGGGAAAAGGGAAAGTTTCGGGGCCCCCCTTTTCGAGTTGTTTAATTTTTAATTCTGAGCAAATTTTCCTCATTTTATGGATTCAAATTACTAATAAGTGTAAAAAAAACAGGGTGAAACCCTTTGGGGTAAGGGGAGTTCCCCCTAGGGAAGGAGGAGTCCACTTCATCAGAAAAAAATTGGCGGACTGGGTATTAAAAAGCTGTTTTTTTTTTTATTATTTTAATTTTGACATTGGTTTTAATATAGAATAAAATCTGAGGTAGAGATTGACATAAATATTGCAAAAATAATTGATGAATCAATATTTTTTCTTAAAAAGTACGCGTCTCCAAATGTTGAATCTTTGCGTATAATAATGTAACCTTTTTTCAGTTCATCCAAAGGTTGTCTGGTAGATATCGCTGTCAGCGAAAATACCGCCCTTGTACCTGTGTAAATAAGTTTTCTTGTAAATGTGTATAACTTTTATGGTGTACAATAAAGTATACTCTATTCTATTCAAAGAGCTAAAATAAAAAAATAATAATCCGATATTCGATCACTCAGTATTCCGATATTACGAGATTCCGAAATTCATGCCCTACGTGTGCGTGTGTTTTTTTCAAAATAAACGGGTTCGATTCCTGGCTAGGAATAATGATTTTTCAAAAATCCTAGCATGCAGTTTTAGCTTTAATCAAAATCGGCCGCGAGACTCCTTTCTGTATTTTTGCTATTCCTCATAGTATCCGATTTGGCCATCCACGCCCACTTGATAAAGTCACCCTGTATAATTGTATATAATCAAAGTGGCTTAAGCAGGTATAACATAATATTCGCTGTAGTAAAATGTTTTGTTTTGACTGTTATTCCATTCAAAAGCCTGGTACGACTTTCCATTGTCGTTCGACGAATTGAGGGGAGGGAGGGGGTCGGGGGAGAGGACGGGGAGGGAAAAGGAAAAGTTTCGGTGCCCCCTCTTTTCGAGTTTTTAATTTTTAATTCTGAGGAAATTTTCCTCATTTTATGGATTAAAATTAATAAGTGTAAAAAACAGGGGGGGCCCCTTTAGGGGTAAGAGAGGTTCCTCTCTATGGAAGGGGGGAAACCCCTTAATCAGAAAAATAATGAGGGACTACGTAATAAAACAAAATCTGAGGTAGGGATTGACATAAATATTGCAAAAATAATTGATAATTCTATTTTTTTTCTCAAAAAGTACGCGTCTCCGAATGTTGAAACTTTGCGTATAATAATGTAACCTTTCTGTAAAAAAAATATCTACCCCCAATTCGACGGACGTCAATAGAAAGCGATGCCAAAAGCCTTATTAACCAGTAAATTTTGTAATTACCGAAACAATTAAAAAGCCATTGTGTCTTACGTGTATCCACGTTTCGTGCACTCAAGGGGTTAAGGTATGATTCAAATGGCAGAAAAAAAGGCACTATAGCCAGCGACTACTTGCGTATATGTAGATGAAAACCAGACAGTAGTGAACCTGCAAACTGCAGCCGGAAACCACAGTCAGCGGCTGCAGGCTGCAATAGCTGGTAAAACCACCTTTAAATAACCTATGTAAAGTATTGTAAAGCCTTTTTTTTTTTTTTTTTTCTTCTTTGGCAACTGAGCCGATGCCGACTATTCTGCCAGTGTCATGTATTGTAAAGCCTTAGAATAATCACCAAACATCTGACAGTCTTAACTGTGATTTTTAATTTCCTTGACAGCTTATTATTTTTAAATGTTGCATGCGCGGAGGATAGTGTTATATGTAAGGCTCAGTCAAGTGACATGACTCTTCAATTTAAGTTTAATAATTGGTGTAAATAAATTAATAAAAGTAGGTAATAGAATTAAATAAAACAGGCTCAATAAACATAACACAAAAACCATTAAAGTAATAAATAAAAAAATCAATACTAAAATAAATGCGATCGACACAATGTATAGTGTCATAAATAAGTAGAAATTAAATAAAGGTCACTAATATGTTTATTTGCCGTGAAATTTTCAATCTAAAGTCTGCGTCATGTAAGAAGTCCCACGGAATATTATTGGAACTTAAATGTGGTTTGCTTATTTCTATAGTAATAGGGTTTATTTTAGAATGTTGCAGGCGACTGAAGCGCCACTCCCAGGGGTATTCTTATGTGAAATGGACTCTACTTGACTTCGGCTTTCGATCACTCAGGATTCAACACTATTTTCATGTAACAATAAAGTGGCAACCCACCAAATGTCCGTTTAGATTACGAAATTTAAAATCAGAGTTTAGTTGAATGCAAGTAGGGTTATCATTTCGAAAATTTAAAAGTCCCGATTAAAAGACGAACAATTAATAAAAAGTCCGGACATTTTAGTTGCGAAAAAACATGTTTAATAACTAGAACTAAACTACAGAAAAATCGCAATCTGAAAATTTTGAAACGTGAAAATATTCTTAGAGGATAGCCATGGTCGAATGAAAATTAGCAAAATTTAGCCATCCAAATGAAAAATTCGGACAAAGTCCGGACATGAGGCCTAATGTCCGGACAAATCCGGATGGATAGTAACCCTACATGAAAGGAAGTAAGTTTATAGGTACTTTCTTGCAGTGGTCCTGCTTGGTCAGTGGAATAAGTTTATCCCCGGCAACGTCAATATTGTGATTTAAATGCTGTAATGTTAACACAAGTAAGCTTCACAAGCGATTGAGGGCACAATCTAGAGTAAATTCATTGTCATAAGAAAGCCCAATATTTTGTAAATTACTTTCTTAATTTGTAATGTCATATAAGTAGGAAGTAAAATAAATGAATGGATAAATAACAATGTACACTTGTAATACGTTAATGCTGTGATTTAAATGCTGTAAGTAAATAAGTAGTTTTCTTAGACGATCAAGGGCTCAATCTAGGTTTAATTGATTGTGATAAGAAAGCCTGCATAGTAAGATATCTAGGTAGTGTTTTATGTGAATTATGGAAAACATTTTAAACTCAATTTCGTGTAAGAATCTTTTGAAATGTAAAATAAAGATCGAATATTTATGAGAAGCTTTTAATTGTATGCTAATCCGACAGAAGTCTACAGTGTCAAACGGGTTATTTTCTCATTATCATTCTTACGACTTATTGCTACGTTTTGCATCGAAAACGTTTCAGTGGTGGGCGTACATGATTCGGGCAAGAACTGTTATTTTTAGGGTTCCGTACCCAAAGGGTAAAAACGGGACCCTATTACTGAGACTCCGCGGTCCGTCTGTCTGTCTGTCACCAGGCTGTATCTCATGAACCGTGATAGCTAGACAGTTGAAATTTTCACAGATGATTTATTTCTGTTGCCGCTATAACAAAAAATACTAAAAACAAAATAAAATAAATATTTAAGTGGGGCTCCCATACAACAAACGTGATTTTTGTGCCGTTTTTTGCGATAATGGTACGGAACCCTTCGTGCGCGAGTCGGACTCGCACTTGGCCGGTTTTTTTCTTTGTAGATATGTATTTGTTTCTTGTGTATGTTTTTGCTGGGCCAGACAATAGACATTGCAGGTAGCATCCCTAAATATGGTTTAGGAACTTCGGCAGGAAACCACTTTACTTCAATGTTAGACCTCATAGTCATTAAGTTACTAATATGAGTATTTGGTAAGTTAATCATATGATTATAGAACCCAAAAATATTAGTTACACAATGTATTGTGTAACTAATATTTTTGAGTTCTGGCTTTCGAGTAGCAGATATAGTGCAGAATGTAGGAGTTAGATCGTAATGGCTTCTTGGTGTCATTCACTACTCGTAGTATTGGCTATCGACGTAGAGAATGGTCTAAACTTGCCCGATAAAGGTATGAAGTGAATAAGGGTACAAAATTGTGAGTGCGGCTTCTAAGTAGTTAGTTGTCTTTTAATAGAATTGTGTTTATTCCTTGTCGGCCCATTCGTCGGCGGTGAGAGACAGGTAGGCAGGTATTATAATATAAATGGTCCCAGAAACCAGAGCCCCTAGTTATTTCTGACTTCATTCTACACAAAATAAGTGGAATAGAGTATTGTTAGTATGTACTTTGAACGTACGCATTTTTGCTAGCTTGGACTGATGGCAAATTTACAGGTAGGAGCAAAAACATTACTCACTTTTATTAAAGTCTTATTGTTATGATTGGTTTAAAGAATATTGATAAATATATGTGAGGTTCTAATCACCAGCTGGGCGAGCACGGCCTACTGTGTGTTGAGTCACACATTTTTATCACAGTTTGGGAGCAAAAACTCTTATAAAAGGCGTGACTCAAGCCTATCACAGGGGCCGTGCTCGCCTGGCTGGTTGGCAATAGATGTAAATCAAAGAAATTACATGCGTACATTACATGTGTACATTAATTAATTTGCGTACAGCTAAGGACTGGAATACCCTGCCGGAGTCTGTGTTTCCCGATAGCTACAATCTAGGGGTCTTTAAGTCAAGAGTGAATAGGTTATTTCTAGGCAAGCGTGCTTCACCGTCGACCACAGCTTCGCTAACCATCAGGTGAGATAGTGGGCGCGAGCGCTATTTTGGATTTTAGGAGGGTGCAAATCTCCCTCCCTAATTTCTGGAATAAGTTCTGTACATATCACTTTATAGTCATTTATGATGATATTATGTTCCATATTTGTTCATATATAAAACATATGCCTACTCCTTATTACGACTATCTAATATACTCTTCTGTTTAGATATGGTTTTTCATTTTCATGATTTTTGCACTTTCTTTTTTTTGGTCATTTAAGTGTAATAAAACTGCACAAATAGATTATATACTATATTTATTTATTACATTTCAATTTTGTTTAAAAAGTAAAAAGTATAAATAAACGACGGATTTGTTAAGAAGATTTATTCCGTTCAAATACCAAAAACGAATACCACTGGTATTTGTTTCAACGCATATTTAATTATTTCTATTCCGGATTTTCTAGAAAGGAATAAATCGTTAAGAATATACTTTGTGTGATATAGTTAACTGAACATACTTACGTCTGAATGATTAGTTAAGGAGATTCAATTGACACAATTAGTCTAGGGATCCCTAGATAGGCACTCATTTTTTTTGCCTATCCGGTTTCATCCGGAGTATACTACCTTGTAATTTCTTTTTGTAATTTTTGTAAAGGCATTTATAAAAATACAATAATATAAATGGCACCACAATACTATTCTCTTAAAATCGAAAAACACTTTTTACCATAACAACTTAATACTAGTATCCAGCTGCATCCAGCTGGACTGGAAGCCAACCCAACATAGGGATTGGGAATCCATTTATTTATAGCTTGATCTATCGTTCATGTGCACTTGTTTTATCCTGATATTGTGTTATCCCACAATCGTCACACACCATTTTGAAGAGCTAGAAAAAAAAAATTGTATTAAATACATTATAAAAAAATACTTTCAAGCTAGTTTATACCCTGATCGTCATCATCATCAGCCTTTTAATGTTCTCACTGCTGAGACACGGGCTTCCTCTCTGTGAATGGAATGGAGGGAATGGGCCGTAATCCACCACGCAAGCCCAGTGCGGGTTGGACATGCCAGTTTCCTCACGACGTTTTCCTTCACCGTTTTGAGAGCAGTGGTAATGAAATAATTTACACAAAGTAAAGCGCCTGCCTGGGTTCGAACCATGACCCACGGCACGTAAGTCGCGGTCGTTACCACTGGGCCACCACTGCTCACCTGATGCACTAATACTGCATTTAAAACTAACTTTAAAACACTGCACTATAATACTAAATTACCTGTTATTACACATTAACTAAGTACACTAAGGAAAACTCTTAAATATGAGAAAATCAAAATGAAGATACTAATATGTAGTGCTATTCAAGGATAACACCAATTTACTTGGATTTCATCTAAAAATGTTTATAAATATAGCGACATTACAGAAAAACAAAACAAAAGAAAAAATAAACGAGTAACTAATTTTGAAAATGGAATTTCAACTTTTATTTAACCTTATTATCCTAAGGCAAATCATAGTTATCACAGTGAAAAGTTCGCTATTTTATTTATAAAACAGCAATTTTATAGATAATGGCCCAATAAATCAGCGAGTCGGTCAAATCTGTCACCGATCATGTGGAAAAGTAGATAGTATTGCGTTAATGTTTAAGTAAATAAAAAATACAAATGTCTTACCAATTTATGATTTCGTCGCAGTATTTTCATTACGGCCTGACGTATGTCTGGATATTTACTAAGAACCATTGACATGGTTTCCATATTATTAGGTGCCGTATTAAAAACGTAATTAATAACGTAATCAACCCCAGCATTTGCTTTTTTTTCCAAATCGCTCTGTGAGAGCGGTGTCCTTGTCCTGTTTGGGTGCAGGCACCGGTCTCCCTCCTCAGACATCGGCTGACGTTCTTTCGGCTCCATCCTTGACCACTTGGTACTACTTGCTCAAATGCTCACAGCTCACAGCAAATGAAGTAAGTAAGTACATGTTATAATGACTACCTGGAGCTTTTATTGTAGACATCCCCACTATGGCCGCAGTACACACAAACGCATCTAGTACATTGTCTATTATTTTTGGCAATAAACGACCAGTCGGGACTACCATTGTTATTCGATCCTTTCATTAGCAGCACGTGGTGATATTTTTGGAAACAAATCACCACATCTGCCCTGCCCTGATGTGTTGCTGACTCAGATATTTGTTGTGTTGACTAAGGGTTCTTGATCAATTAGCTGATTTGTTTACTTCATTAGCTAAAGCACAAACAGTACTTTGGGTAACTAGTACTTTAAACAATTTTTGTAAACAAACTTTTATGTTAATAAATAATCGTATTGTCACGAGAAACAAAAGTGTGTGCAACATTGCAGATCAACTGAACACCGAGAAGTGTTTCCAATTTAAATTGAAAGTTTTGGTTACAGACATCGGGATAGGTGAAATTCAATAAAAGCTTGTAAAGCTTTATAGTTGTTGAGTTATATTCAATTCTGAATATTGCAAACCTGCGATGAAATTGGGAGACAGGGTCTAATTTTCCTTTTGTGCACGCGAACCAGACCAGCTAGATACGCCAATATAATCACGGTTCAACCACATCGCTTGATTCTATTTTGTTAGAGAACAGGGTGTATAGATTAACTTTCGCACCCCAGCGCAAAATATGCTTAAGACAGTCCTACCAAATGAAATAATGACTACCTGAAATTTTAACTGGATACCTATAGTACACACAAAAGCATACAGTCCTTACTCTATTATTTTTTACAATGAACACAAGTCGGGACGTTCATTGTTATCCGATCCTTTGATTAGCTCGTGGTGTTTTCAGATTTTCGGACTACCTGAAACATGAACTGCATGCCTACAGTATACCAATACTTATTATCTAAATTGTGTTTTACAATGAACACAAGTCGGGACGGCCATTGTTATCCGACCCTTTGATTAGCTTGTGGTAGTTTCATATTTTTGGAAAACAAAACAAATCACATTCAGTCTGCCTCTAGTATTCGGTGTGTTAACTTCAGCTGTTGGTAAAATTTCACGATCTTCTTGAACTAGCTAATTTTAAATAGTAATGGAGCAGTTACCGTCTGAGCAGCCTGTTACAGTGATAGGGCAGGACGCCAGGGCTCGAGAACCTTCTTCTCCACGACCTCATTCTCCCCCTAATCGTCACAACTGGAGAACCAGAGAGCCAACAGGACTTCTGCAGCTTGAGGCTTTGGCACAACAAGCTATGAAGGCTATTGAGAAGTACGGCATCCAAGTCGACTACGAGCAAGTAATGGACTGGATGCGACAGCGGTACAATCTCGTAAGTATATTATTAGAGAGTTATTAATACCAACTAATATTATTGGCTGATTAGTTCTAAAGAGATTCGTTTTCAGGGTTCCGTATCCAAAGAGTAAAAACGGGATCCTATTACGAAGACTCCGCGGTCCGTCTGTCTATCTGTCTGTCTGTTACCAGGCTGTATCTCATGCACCGTGATAGCTAGACGGTTTTAATTTTCACAGATGATGTATTTCTGTTGCCGCTATAACAATAAAGAATAAAAACAGAATAAAATAAATATATTTATGTATGTGATTTTTTTGCGACAATGGTACGGAACCCTTCGTGCACGAGTCCAACTCGCACTTGGCCGGTTTTATAAACTAATATTTGCATTCACTTCATAATTAAAATATTCTGCGCTCGACTTGTTGGTAAGGGACCAATGATCACAACACCATCAGATCATTACTTACTTCAAGGTTTATCCCTTTTCACTGCCCATCAAAAATATGAAGAAGTGTTAAGTATCGTCGACAGTTACGGAATAAAATTAAGTTCACACAAATAGTAATATTTGTTTTATCTTTTCAGAATTTTATTGTGATGTGCGAGATGTGCGGCGGTGCACATGCCCAGGACGAACTTGTGGCTCCTGAAAGGTGATCGATCGAATCAGTTAAATCTCGTAAGTACTTAATATTATATAAATATAATACGATCATGAATGACGAATCCCATCTAAAATTATTAGCAAACTAGTCCTGAAGAGATTCCTTTTAAATTTACTAATATTTACAGTCCCATTTAGAATTAAAACATTCTGCGTTTGAACTAATGATTTTGATTTGCGCGCTCGATTTGCTAGCAAGGGACCAGTTTATTAATCACAGCCTGTGCTCCGGCTTAGGAGGCGTTTCGACCGCTGAGTTTCATCCGATCCGGTCAAAACAGGAATTTCATTATTATTAGTATTTTTGAGTGGTGTTTCGGACGAATCCTGTTTTAGAGGCACAGTAACGTCAGAAACATAACATCAGTTAGAGAGTTTTATAACATGATACAAATATAACTTCATAATATAACATTATAAGCATTTACAACCAAACTACCAGGGGCTATCTTATTTCGGCGTCATAAATGTCACGTAACCCTTCTTCGTGAGATAGAACAACTATACCAGGAGATTTAATCATGAGGAAGTATTACCGACGCTGGAATCATGAGATGTAAAAAGAGTGCCAGCACCTGTAGCCAACTTGACAATCTACAATCCACAACTCTAGTAGAAAACAAATCAATGCATGGGAATGACACGTCTGAACGTCACGTGACGTCACGTCGTCAGACCACACAAATAGAAGGTGTTAACGATTGTAGAAAGAAATTCGATATGGAACATTTGTAACTTGGCTAGGGGGGCAGGAGATTTTAGATTCTGACCTCCTGGTACTCCGTTAGTGTCTACCGATTATGATTCTAGGCCCGCAAATACGTCTTCATGATTCTGGCCTTCTGGTATAAATATTCAACATGTAACTAAAAAAACAAAAGTATAGTCCGAAACACCACTCAAAAATATTAATAATAATGAAATTCCTGTTTCGAACAGATCGGACGAAACTCAGCGTCCGAAACGCCTACTAAGCCTGTGCTCCATGTCACAGCCCCAAAAGACAAAGTCAGAGTCAAACTGAAAGTCAAATCATTTATTTCACTGAGGCCATCAAATGGCACTTTTGAATGTCAATATTTACGGTTAATAATAGATGTAGTTGATTCTACGAAGCTCTCTCGCAAAGGAAGTTGGTTTAGGAGACGAACGGACTAGACACTCTATACCTACTCTTTAAAAAACTAACCCCCGGTTACCCAGCTTAAAATTATCGGAGAATTAATGTGACAAATTGCACGCGTTATCTGCTGTGATTGGTTGAATGAATTTTCAACAGCCAATCACAGCAAATAACGCGTGCTTGACAATTTGTCACATTAATTCTCAGATAATTTTGAGCTGGGCAACTGAGGGTTAGTGATGTATTTCTTACTTTGAGTTATTCCGTTCTTATACCAATAACTAATACCACTGGTACTTGTTTCAACTAATATTTATTTTCTATTCCGATCGGATATGAATGCACTTTATCGTATCATGGTGGCTTTGGGATCGCCCAATTTTATGCACCTTTGGTACCTGGCATCTGTCAGGTACCAAAGGTGCATAAAATTTCACCTCACTTTCGATAAAGTATAAAGGTCAGATTTCATAAAATCACCATGATCCAAACTTCATATTCGGGAATCGTTCTAAACTCTATTGGGTTGCTCCTGCTTTTATAAAATTACTAAGATCTGATCGATGCAGGCTCTTGGGATATCTGCACAGGTATAAATCCAACTATAATAACTCAAGTTAATCTATGTGTTTGAAAACAAAGCGTGCTACTTTTCTATACACAATTTAAGAGCAAATTTACTCGCCGATGAATGAAAATGTTTCCATTGTCTCACCCAACATTTTTGGAGGCTTTTTACTGCTCAATACAGCACATAACGGCATTTTTATACTATTTCTATGCATCAGCTATGGATTTTAGCACATCAATGTTCCATTGGGTAGGTTGCACGATAATTTTACTGACTATTTGTTTATGAAATTTAAATACCAAACTCAATTTAGCCAGCTATAAGATGTCTAAGATTTCAATCTTATCATTTCCCTTCGACTCACTGTGCCGACTTATAAGAATAATTGAGACATCATCTGTGACTTACTGTACCTGCGTATATCCATCCACTATATACTATCTACGTGCTTTGGCAATGTAATTAAATGCCGACGTCCATACAGAAACTGGCCATGTCCTTTAACTTGATTAGGTTTGACTGAGCTGACTGTACCAAATTGAAGTAGTTAGTATACCAGTGGTATTAGTTGTTGGTATTAGAACGGAATAAATCCTTACTTTAAGGTTTTTTCGAAACTTTGCACGATGCGTCAGAAATATTAATACGTAAGTGTTAAATACCGTCGGCAGTTACTGAATAAAATTATGTTCACACAAATGTTGATATGCTAATGTTTGTTTTTTTTTATTTTCAGAATTGCATTGTGGTGTTCGAGATATATGCGGCGCGCAACTTATAAATAGTTTCTTAGTAGGATTTTGTAATATTGTTAACTTATTTAGCTTGTAAATTAGTAGTTGGTGTTAAGAAAACACAACTAAATAGGGTATTGATTATTTTATTTCGTGTTGACTTTTTTTCATGTTTTTGTAGTTACAAGTGTACATGTTTATTTAACAATTCAGTACACTTGTAATATGTTAATGTTGTGTTTTAAATCACTACAGTTTTCTTAGACAATCAAGACATCTAGGGTTAATTAATTGTGATAAAGATCGCCTGCATGCATCATAAGACTTATGTATCTAGGTACTGTTTTATGTGAATTATGGAAAATATTTTAAACTCAATTTCGTGTATGAATCTTCTGAAATGTGAAATAAAGATCGAATATTTATGAGAGGCTTTTAATTGTATGCTAATCCGACAAAAGTCTACAGTGTCAAACGGGTTATTTTCTCATTATCATTCCTACGACTTATTGCTACATTTTGCATCGGAAGTGGTAGAACTCCTAAGAACGATATGATTTGCGTCATATCGTCCAAGCCCGTTATCCCTGAAGAGTAACGCAGAGGTCTTCAAAGTCATATTATATCACTCAGTCGAGACTCTGCCGTAACTTAAAAAAGCCGGAAAACGCCGAGTCGTGGGGCAAACCTGGGTATTTTCCCCACACATTATAATAAAATTTATTAAATTATACTGTTAATCAAATTATATTCAAAAAATAAAAGTGGGATGCAACGTGTGTCGACACCCTTGCGCCATCCCATCTTCTTAGCACGGCGGGCTGTGCTGGGGCGTAACAACCTTACTGGCAGTTATATGTTTGAGCCGTTTGGGGTTGAAATATTAGGTCCATGGGGTCCGAGTGCGCATCGAGTTTTTCGAGAAATTAGCACAAAGCTTGTTGACTCTTCACATGACCAGAGGGCTGGCCTTTTCTTCGGCCAGATAATCAGCATTGCCGTCCAACGTGGCAATGCTGCCAGCGTTCTGGGCACGTTGCCCGTAAAAAATAAAGTAATTTTTCACTTGGTAGTTTTTTATTTGGAAGTCAGTGTCCATAAAGCAAACAATTAGTACCTACGAAAAATCGACTTCCAAAAATAGTTATTATCACTTTGTAGTTTTTATTTGGAAGTCGGTAGTATTTTTTTGTAAAAAAGTTTTTCCACTTTTGTATTTGTTTAAAGGTTTTTTTTTTAGAATAATCGATTGTATAGATGTTAATAAAAACTTTATTTGCTATTTAATAATAATGTAAAATAAAAGTAGATATTTTATATCAACCACACATAATAAAAAAATATATGTACTGGACCTTGTAATCTAATTTTACATACATACATACACTCACGCCTTTATCCCGTAGGGGTAGGCAGAAACTACAGAACTCCACCTGCTACGATCCTTACATACTTCTTTTGCTTCACTCACATTCATACATCTATTCATACACACACGCCGGTTATGAGTACTGCACACCTGGCCTTTCTGAATAACATCACCTATAAGGTCTATATATGTCTTTCTAGGGCGTCCCCTCCCGGCGTTTCCATTCACGTCTGCCTTTTCATTCACCTTTCTTTAGTCGCCTTTCATTCATCCTCTCAACATGGCCTAACCATCTTAACATACTCTTTTCTTAAAAAGTTAAAACCCGACTGCTTAAAAAGCGAACTAAAAAGACGAAAACAAGAAAAAAAACATGCTGTGCAGTCGGAGGATACGTATTCGCGAGCTGGCTGACTAAAACAAGATGTATCCTCCGACTGCACAGCATGATTTTTTTCTTGTTTTCGTCTTTTTAGTCCGCTTTTTAAGCAGTCGAGTTTTTTGATTTTTATGTTTTTTTTATTAATAATAAAGAATCTTTCCATCCCTTGTGAACATACTTCCCAAATATACAAACTCGTTCATTTGCTCCACACTCTTATTATTTATTTTCACTTCACACTCCGTTATATCTTCTCTTTCAAACACCATTATATTAGTTTGGTTCACTTTTATACTCATCCCTTTTAACTTAAAATCATCATTCATCACAGTCACCATGTCTTGCAACTGTTCTGCTGACGATGCAAGTAGAACTTGATCATCTGCATAGAGAAGGCATTTGACAGGCAATCCATTCATTCTCAATCCGCACTCAGCTCTTTCAAACCTATCAGACAACTATCCATATACAATTTGAACAGCCACGGTGACGCTACACAGCCCTGTCTAACACCCCTTGAGATGGAAAACCAGTCCCTATACGCCTCATTAATCCTAACACAAGCATTGGAATTGGGCGCACGGTTGGCGCAGTGGTTGAGCAATTGACTGCTGCGCTGCGTGTCGCGGGTTCGATTCCTGCACGGAACAAATATTTGTATGATCTACAGATAGTTGTTCCGGCTCTGGGTATTGTGTATGTGAGTTTATATGTTTGTAAACGCACCCACGATACAGGAAGAAATTCCTAGTGTGGGGCAACGTTTTATAAAATCAAAAAAAACAAAAGAAATCCTTATATAGAGATTTCAGTGCCCGTACCAAGCGCCAGTCCACACCGGACCACAGTTCATCCCTCCACACACTGTCATAGGCCTTCTCCAATTCCACGAAAGCACAGTAGACTTTTTTGTGCTTTTCTGATGTTTTTTGGCTATGTTATTCAAGGAGAAGATCTGATCTATACAACCCATTCCTTCTCTAAATCCTGATTGCACGTCCCTTAATTGTGTTCATCCGTCACTTTTACTACTGTATTTATTAAAACTTTCGCATATAATTTGCAAACAACACTCAAAAGACTAATGCCGCGGTAGTTTTTACACTCCTTCTGTGAGCCTTTTCCCTTATGGTTAGTGGTACTGTAATTGAGAACCTCCTTCTTTTTGGCAAGTCGGTTAAAAAGGAGGAGTTTCTCAATTTGGATTATGAATGTTCGGGCATAACTCCGTCATATATAAACGGTTTTGCAAAATTATATTTTTTTTCGAAAGAAGTTTATTCCGAAATGGTCCCATTTAAGTTAGGTAAAATTCTGATGAAGAATTTCGGAGATATACAACAGAACTCAAGAGACAAAAAATGACGGCAAATCTCTCGGGATAGCTGCAACCGCATGTCTGTTTATTGTTTACACCATTTCATAACAAACCATCACGCCAGTATTCTATAATATATATATTCCACCGGTTATGTTCAAGTTGTTAATTGCTTGTTATTCGGTTTATCTAGTCTGGCATCACTCTGTGGGCATTACACCTTACTTACGAGCTTACTACGTACCTTACTTTAGAGCTTGTCCATTATATACCACTACAAAGTGAAACATAAAAATGTATTTACAAAATAAATACAACCGACTTCCAATAAAACACTACATAGTGAAAAATAACAATGTTTACGTAAATATGGTAAATAGCCCGTTTCTTAAGTTAGTGTTAGTGACCATGACAGTTTAAAAAGATTTTATTGGATATCTAATGAATTTAAATGATAGCTTTCGCCGGATTTCATATCAATATCAATGCTCTCCCCACAGAATCCAATGGACTGTTATTCCAACCTAAACGAGACCACACAATTGGCAACCCCCTCAGAATATAGACTGCGCTTATCCTATTCAGGTATGAATTGAAAACAGGTAGAAAAGTTTAAAAGAGATAAAGCGATTGGGTCTAGCTCAGTACATTGTACTGACAAATAACAAACGAGACTAAATACAACGAACACGACAAACAACGACAACGACATGAAATTAAGGTGTCATTAAATTATTCATCAAACTCGTATCTCTTTTTACCTGTCACGAATGAAACCGAGACAATTCGGGGTACACTTTACTGTGGCAAGATGAAATACCAAACAGGATAAGTATTATAATTGCTGGCTCAATCCGGATTACTGCGAAGCCGCCATAATGCCGCTCTTTGTGCCTCAAATTCGTCTTTGTGAGCGGTCTCCGCAAACTTTACATTGACATTTTTTTTCTGCTTTTATGACTTGGGTTTTCGTTTGGTCGCCTCTACATGCATCATCCCTCGTAAATTAATATCGCTTCCTAGTAACAAGACTGTTTATAGAATTTCAGGATTCCTTGAATCTCTCTCAGAGGGAGCCTGTGTCTTGGGATACAGTCTCACCAAATCTAAGTTTCCGTAGGTATAAAAGTATAAAATGACTGGGTCGTAAAATGACTAGGTCGTAAAATAAAAAAAACTATCGCCGTAGGTGCTGAATCCAATATTTAATTTTGAGATATTTTCTTATGATACAATGTACGTGGGACACTCAGAAAGTTTTGCGAAACTAAAAAAAATTGTTCTATACGTACATATATTTTTATTAAATCTTTTCAAAGTACTTTCCACCAGCCTCTATGCAAAGATTCATGCGCCTAAACCAGTTTTCAAAACACTTTTTCCAGTCCGCCGCAGACACCTCGTTTACAGCCTGCTCGAACGCAGCCAGCGCATCTTCCGGCGACGAAAATTGTATCCCTTTGAGCTGATTTTTTATTTTTGGGAATAAAAAGAAGTCACACGGTGCTAGATCAGGGCTGTAAGGAGGGTGACCCAGGAGTTTGACTGGCGTGCTGTCCAGGAAGTCCCTCGTTTTGAGTGCGGTGTGCGCAGGTGCATTGTCGTGGTGGAGCAGTAGCCCGCGGAGCCCTGTGTTTGGTCGCTTGTTGCTTATAACAGAGAAAACTTCTGGCAAACATTTGGTAGTATACCATTCGGCATTAATGCTTCTTTGATCCCGTAAGGGAATTGATACCAAGTGGCCAGTCAAATTAAAAAAGCTAGCGATCAAAATCTTACCCCCGCTTCTAGATCGCTTCACTTTGGTAGGCGTTGGCTCATTTTGAAACACCCAAACAGTCGACTGGCGCTTGGTTTCTGGGTCGTATTGATAAATCCAGGACTCATCACCTGTAACGATGTCGTAAACACGCCGAGACGAGCCTGCTTCAAATTTGTTAAGCATATCACGGCACCATTCCACCCGGGCCTGCTTCTGAGCATCGGTGAGGTTGTGCGGCACCCAGCGTGATACTATCCTCCTCACGCGAAGATGGCTGTGTAGAATCTCGTGAACGCTTCCCGATCCAATCTTCAATATGTGTTGAATCTCCTGATATGTAATTCGCCTATTGTCTTGGATTAAATTTTTCACTGCTAGCACGTTTTCTTCGGTAACAGCCGTCAAAGGGCGACCGCTTCTTTCGTCATCCCCCAAAGTTGGTCGACCGCGCTTGAATTCGTTATACCAACGATACACGGTTGCCTTGGAAGGGCCTTCATCCATGAATGCCATTTGAAGTCTATCGTACGATTCATCCGGTTTCAGGCGACACTTGAAATCGTATAAAATCATAGCTCTAAAATGTTCCCGGCGCAGATCCATATTTCAGTGAGACACAATACTTTGAATTAACTCGCAAAAAATGTGGAGGGAAATTTTGAAATTGGAACTTACTTATTTTTACTTATAAATAATCATATTTTCGAAAAACATTATAACTGGCCAGTCTCCCATATATAAAAACTTTTTTTCGCAATACTTTCTGAGGGGCCTGGTATATTTTTAACTATAGCTTGCAGAAATTGTTACTCATTGTTGGTATCCATTAGTTCATTTTTACAAAGTAGGAACTAACTTTAGTTGGCGGCTTCTCCCGGTTCTAGTATAATGTCAATCGTACTGGCCTCTTCTTAAACACAAAAGGCACAAACAGTTGAGCATTAATCACCACGCTTGCTCAATGCGGGCTGGTGATTTCGAACTTATTATCTACACTAATATTATAAAGAGGAAATATTTATATATTAATATTTTATTTTTTTTAACCCGAAAACAGTTCCTGTGGCACGCCCCGGGACCCGATTTCAGGAATCAAAAGAAAAGCTAGTATTAACTATAATTTCAGATTTCCTCACGATGTTTTCCTTCACCATTGTCAGCGATGTCAACGATACACTTAGAAAGTACAGATGAATGCAAAAATTCACATAGATAAGTATCCTATATCCCGGCCATGATTTACCGGGGTGCTCTAAATTTCCTAAAAAATCCACAAACATACGGACAGTGGCGGATTTACCCTGAGGCAAGCCCGGGCCGAGGACGGCCAGATATTAGGGGCGGCTAATCGTGTCAAAAACTACACTGATGATAACAAGAAATTAATGGGTGCCGCAAGACGGTCAAGGAGGTGCTACTGCACCCCTCTGGCTTTAAAATAAAGTACACAAAAATATAAAAAAGCCTCTTAATTATTAGAGAACGTAGCGTACCCGAGTCGAGAAGTGCTAAAAGGAGATGGAAAAAATTTGCCCCACGGAGTACAAATATACGTTTTTTGCAGTTAATTTGATTTAAAATGTAAATAAATTTTAATGGTTTTTATGCTCTATAGCAGCAGTACACAAATAATCTTAATTATAAGTTGTTCTGTTTGATTTTGCTCTAAAATATTTTGTAATGTTGCCACAAAATATTAACAAAGATCAGAACAGGGAAAAATAATAGCACAACGCATAATACAAATAAAACGCCTTTTAGAGTTTTGTTTTTTATATGCGGCCTTAAATATACACGTAAATTATTCATAACCTAATTATTTTAGTGTATTTTCTTATATATAGATCGAATCATCTATGATTGAATTTATAGATCTATATTAGTGCATTTTCGGATGGTTTTTTTTTTTTCGTTACTACTAGCAACACCGCTGACAAATGTCAGTTGTCAAATTGACAATCAATGTCAGTACCATATTCCCCCTTCAAAGTTTGCGTCGGTACTAAAAAAAAACCGGCCAAGTGCGAGACGGACCCGCACACGAAGGGTTCCGTACTTGGTAAATTGCGGTTTACGATTTATGACGTATTAAAAAAAAACTACTTACTAGATCTCGTTCAAACCAATTTTCGCTGGTAGTTTACATAGTAATGTACATCATATATTTTTTTTAGTTTTATCATTCTCTTATTTTAGAAGTTACAGGGGGGGGGACACACATTTTACCACTTTGGCAGAGTCTCTCGCGCAAACTATTCAGTTTAGAAAAAAATGATATTAGAAACCTCAATATCATTTTTGAAGACCTATCCATAGATACCCCTAAGTATGGGTCTGATGAAAAAAAATATTTTTAGTTTTAGTTTCAAGTATGGGAACCCCCAAAATTTATTGTTTTATTTTTATTTTTGTGTGAAAATCTTAATGCGGTTCACAGAATACATCTACTTACCAAGTTTCAATAGCATAGTTCTTATAGTTTCGGAATAAAGTGGCTGTGACATACGGACGGACAGACAGACATGACGAATCTATAAGGGTTCCGTTTTTTGCCATTTGGCTACGGAACCCTAAAAATGTTACAAATTATAGATTTTCTGCTCTCTTAGTTTTTCAACCAAATAATAATATATTAAGCGCTTGGCACATATAATATACACATTAATCGATATAAAACAACCGTAGTGTAGAAAACAACTTTTTTAAACCTTCATAACTTTTGTCCACTACTGATGCATGTAATATGCACCTTTTTTATGGAAGATCCGTACTATTAAATAACATAGATTTTATCTGTACCTACATTCAGGGGTACAAGCTCATACAATTTTTGGCCATGTCCTTTTAGAGCTCGCTTAGCTCGCTCTTGTATCTTTCTTCTATAGTCCACGAGCTTTACTGCATAAATTTTGTTTAATATGTTTATGAATAGGCCAAATAAACTTATTCGAGGCAGGTTGCTGAAGATTCACCACCTTTTTTTAATTTGTGGAAATCCTCATGGATGGGTGAGGATTTTTCGGTGCTTTTATTATTATTTAATTTTATCTTTTCAAATCGATAATGTGTCATGTACCGGATCGACCCTCCACGGGCTTTATACGACCAGCATTTAACAGTGTATCATTGGGACCTGAGAAAGGGGCGGCTAGTGCTACACGGCCTTGGGCGGTCAAGATTGCAAATCCGCCAAAGCATTTTAGCTTTACAAATCGATACTGTTTCATGTACTGGATCGAGCATCCACGGGATTTAAACGACTACAATTTAACCATTTATAATGGGACCCGAGAAAAGGGTGGCTGGTGCTACACGGCCTAGAGCGGCCAAGATTCCAAATCCGCCACTGCATGCGGACTTTTACGCGTAGGCACAATTTTATTATCCGTAGTTAACTCAGCCAATGGTTAAATATGCTAACCAATGGTTTAAAATTTCCGTAAAAAACATGTATTCATGTATTTATCACAAAGGATGAAATAAATTGAAGAGTTAATTACCCGATCATCTGTTAGACACAAACTAATGAATACCTAATCTCATTTTACCGAAATTTGAAACGATTGGTTAGCATATTTAAAAATTGGTTGAGTTAATTACGGATGAAAAATGGTCTTGGTCATAGTTCGCTACTATTGAAGTTAGAAAAGAAGACATCACATCTACCGATAACTATCTAGATGAAGACAAACACATGAAGTGCAATAAAACAGCTCATAGATTATAAGCAATCTTTATTCATTACATTTGTATTTTGTTTGTGTTAAAATATCAATGAACGACGTAAATAACCTTACAAAAAAAGGGACGGATTTGTACCTAGGAATCTCTAGACCAATTGCGTCAAATAATTTCGTTCTACGACTTACGACGGTTTGTTAGGGCCTACTGTGACTTAGCTATAGTAACACAGTTAACTGAACATACATACATCTGAACGATTTCTTGAGGATGTTCATTTGATCCAATCAGTCTAGAGGTGCCTAGGTAATAGCAGCTCCCGCAATGATCATAACAATATTATTCCCTTTACAATGTAAACACACTGTTTTACCAGAACAAGTAAATACTGATATTCAGTTGCATCCGGCTGGACTGGAAACCGACCCCAACTTGGTTGGAAAAAGGCTGGCAGATGGATTTTTCGCTTGATCTATCGTTCAGGTGCACTTTATTCATTCTGCTAGTGTCTTGATCCACAAAACTCACACACCATCTCCTAGAACAAAATAATAAAGCCTTGATTAATTACACAAAAAGATATTATAGAAAATAAAAGGTTTTTTTCGCCGTTGTTTTCAAGCTAGTTAGACCATAATACTAGATTGAAAATTAACTTTAAAACATTGCTCTATAATAATAAATTACCATTCATTACAAAATTGTATCAAGTTCACTGAGGAAAATGTTAAATTGAGAAAAACAAATGAGGATACTAACATCGAAATCACAGTTTTCATAGATTTCATATAAAAATCAAAGTCGCAAAAACGGCAAAAATATTACATTAGTTGTATGGGAGCCCCACTTATTTATTTATTGTATTCTGCTTTTAGTGTTTGTTGTTATAGCGGCAACAGAAATACATCATCTGTGAAAATTTCAACTGTCTAGCTATCACGGTTCATGAGATACAGCCTGGTGACAGACAGACAGGCAGGCGGATTGTGGAGTCTTAGTAATAGGGGCCCGTTTTTACCCTTTGGATACAGAACCCTAAAAAATACAAATATCTTACCAAATTATAATGCTGTCGGAGTTTGAGCATCACGACCTGACGTATGCGCGAATAATTATTAGCAATAATTTGCAAGGTTTCGACATTACAAGGCACCGTATTAAACATGTCACGAATAACGTAGAGAGTCCATAAATTTGCTTTTCTATCCAACTCGGTTAGTGTGGGCACTCTGCTGCTTGAGTAAAAGCGCCGACGGTCTCTCAGCCACTCCTCAGACATCGGCGGAGGCACGTTCAGCTCATTCTCTGGTAACTTCACCATCGTTGACACGCTTACGCTTACTCACTTCCAGCAAATGAAGTTTTCTCAAAAATGGTATGTAATGTTGACATAACATCTCTAAAAAGTATCCAGAAAGTGAACTCTACCGGAGACTATTCACAACTGTCCGGTAAGAAGCGAGATTTTAAATTTGGAATCTCCTACTGTCCAGTAAGTAAGTATGTAATTTACTTACTGGACACTTGGTCATCCTTCATCCCTTTTTTTTTTTATGGCTTCGCACGGTTTAGGTCATCCTCTTTAGATCTGCTTAGAAAAAAAAAACATAGTACCAGACACAGATTAGAGTTTAGCCATTATAACATGGTTAGAGGGAGGCTCCAAATATATATCTATCTCTTTTTGGTATGACATTTTATGAGATACATAATATATTTTGGAGCCTTAAACATCCATTTTATTGTCTGTGACACTTTTTTTTTTTTTTTTTTTATGGGTCTGTGACACATAACGCGACGCAGAAAAAGTATGCACGTTGCGTTTTGTACTTAGTAATGTTGTAGAAGTATAGTGTGGGATTTTATGTTTGTATTTAGTCATTTCAGTTTATAAATCATGTTGGATTAAAGAGTCCGTTAATCAAGATGTACAACAAACAAATATAAATGCCCCCGGTAAATCGATCACAATATCTATCAGTAATTGCCCTAATATGAATGTAACCTTCAATATTAATTAAACGAATTTGTTGTTAAACTTTCTTTCATTTTTGAGAAAAGCATTATACAAACCTCAACCAGTAAGAAAGCCATCCTGGCCTCGTATATAACCGGACCTCACCTGCGGTTCGGTCCGGTTAACTCATACTCGGCCAGGAAGGCTTACTTACTGGATTCTGCTGTAATGTACTAATTATAAATATTATAATGACTGCCTGGAGCTTGTACTGCGGAAATCCCCACTATGTCCGCAGTCTACACAAACGCATACAGCCCATTGTCTATTATTTTTTTGCAATATACGGCCAGTCGGGACTACCATTGTTTTGTTATCCGACCCTTTGAATAGCACAGCACAGGGTCTAAACCATGTCGGCGCTGCAGTGCGCGCGGCCCTCTCTTTTACACTTTCATGACTTACACGTCATGAAACACATGATGTGGCTGTTGACTGTGGCTTTGATTGTGCGTTTCTGCACCAAACAAACTCTAATATCAACTAGTTACGCCAATGAAATCACGGTTTACCTATATTGCTTGACTAACTCTGCTTTGTTAGAGAGCGGGGGTCGCAAATTGACTTTCACACCCCGACACCAAATGTGGTTAAAACAGTTCTGCCAAATGAAATATACAATGACTACCTGAAATATGAACTGTATGCTTACAGTACACATAAATTCATTCAGTCTATTATTTATCTGAATTATTGTTTACAGTGAACACCAGTTAGGACGACCATTGTTATCCGATCCTTTGATTAGCTCGTGGTGTTTTCAGATTTTTGGACTACCTGAAATATGAACTGGATGCCTACAGTAGGTACACACAAATGCATTCAGTCCCTTATCTATTATTGTTACGCACTAAACGTCCGTGTCCGTGAAAGGAGTTCAACCACTTTCTATGGAGCTTTGGTACCGACGTTGTACTTACTTTAATGTACAAAACTTATTGCAATACAAACTTTAATGTACAAGAATATTCATAGAATTAACTTGCTTTTGATAACTAGTGGCATTGTCTAGAGACGTTGCTCCACACTAGGAATTTCTTCCTGTATCGTGGGTGCGTTTACAAACATTTAAACTCACATACACAAGACACTATGATCCGGAACAATTATCTGTAGGCCATACATATCTTACCTACCTTTTGTGTGTTAGTTGAATATTGTTTTGATCCTCGATGCTAAACAATAACATTAAATGTATGCTTCCATGAAACCTAGGTCCAAACTTATGGTTGTTAGACTATTTGGATATCTTAATAAAAAAGAGTTCTATCTTTGAGGGTGTGGTAGTTGCACCCCTTATTTGGGGTGTTTTTACTGATAAAATTAAGTATATTTTACGGCCTTAAAGTTTTATTAGGTTTTTTTTTTTTCTACCAGTCCGTACATATTGTATAGTATTTAGTAATATAATAGTATGTATTGTGTAACCAACATAATTGCGGTGTGACCAGTACAGAATGTAGAAGTTGGATGCTAATGGATCCTTGGTGTCCTTTTGGTACTACTCGTAGTAGATATTGACTGCCGACAAAGTGAATGATCTAAGATTGCTCTATACTTACAGATATGAAGTGAACACGGGTACAAAATTGTGAGTGCAAGTAATTAGTTGTCTTTTAATAGAATTCTGTTTATACCTCGTCGGCCCATTCGTCGGCGGTGAGAGACAGGTAGGTACATATGATAATAATGGTACAAGATACCAGAGCCCCTAGACGTTTATGATGTCTTTCTACACAAAATATGTTGTTGACTAGTGTTATTATGTTCTTTGAACGTACGCATGTTTGCTTGCTAGAGCCGACGACCAATTTACAGGTGCCAGGTGCAGGGTACGCATTATTACTCACTTTGAGTCATCTCGTTAGAGTACTTGTGTTTACAATATGGTCCATGATTCCAGAGCCCCAGGCTTTTCTTAAAGTCTGAGGGCAGATTTTTTTGTATGATTTACAGAATGTTGATAAATAATTAATCATTAATATACGATTATGTTGAGATATTTTTTTTCATTTTCATGCTTTCTGTACTTTAATTGTTTTTGGACAAATAAGTGTAATAAAACCGCTCATAGATTATGTACTATCTTTATTCATTACACCTGAATGTTGTGCTAAATAACAATGAATGTCGTAAACAGCTTCATATAAAAAAGGGACGGATTTGTAACTAGGTATTAAAAGAATTCAGTCGTACGTATGTTCACTTAACTATAATACACTAATTATTTTTCGTCAATATCTTTATTTTGTAAAACCATTAGAAAAAAAGTCATAAAAAAGTTAATTCAAAACACTGAGGTAATAATGTAGTACATATTATCTCAATGATTCAAAGCGCAAAAATATTCACGAGCTAGCTGACCGAAACCGATGTATCCTCCAACTGCACAGCATGATTTTCTTCTTGTTTACGTCTTTTTGGACTCAGATTTTTTTGACTTTTTGAATTAACTTTTTTATTTATAACTTTTTGGTTAACATTTATATCGAATTACATTTAAACATTATGTGTTATATATTTTTGAAAACACCTCTTAAAACCCTTTATTTTGATTTCCCACACGATGGGTATTGGCAAAAAAGGCCCCTACAATATGTCACCCAAAATCCGCCGATTTCTATTTTCCAATTTTAATGTAGACAGTGACACTGAATCACCAAAATCGGCCAACGCGTTTGGTCTCTAGTACGCCACATAGGAACAAACATACATACATAGACTGATAAACACATTAACCTCCTTCGGCAGTCGGTTAAAAAGAAGACTGTACAAAAACGGGTGCATCGTAAAATAGCCGTTTGTTTTGTCCTATTACGATGCACGCGTGATACAAATACCTACACAATAACATTTTTATTTGTATAATTTAGAATTATCGGTCAGATCATCATGTTATTCGGTGGAGAGTGCAAGATGTAGTGGCAACAAACTTAGTATAGCATGTAAAAAAAGAACTAAAAGTATTGTTGTAGCTACGCTACGTTAAATTACTTGCTAAATAATAGCTGCACCAGGCTGGACTGGAGGAAGCCGACCCCAGCATAGGCAGGACACGGCTAGACAGGTTGGTTAATAGCTTGATCTATCGTTCAGGTGCACTTATTTCATCCTGAAAGTGTAGTC
This sequence comes from Orthosia gothica, assembly GCA_949775005.1. Lineage (NCBI taxonomy): Eukaryota > Metazoa > Arthropoda > Insecta > Lepidoptera > Noctuidae > Orthosia > Orthosia gothica. Next base: position 862,880 of record OX459057.1, read on the forward strand.
CACATTCGTCACACACCATCTTGAAAGTCTAGAACAAAATAATCAAGTCTTGAATTAAATAAATGGCTATTTTCTCATTTCAATCCTACTTATTCCTTAGGATTAATTTAAAAATGGTTATAATATTGATATTTCGGCAAAAAAAAAGCGAAAGATAACAACAAAGTAACTCATTTTGAAAAAGTGCGAGTCGGGGTCGCGCACGAAGTGTTCCGTACCATTATCGCAAAAAAAAGGCATTAAAATCACGTTTGTTGTATGGGAGCCCCACTTAAATATTTATTTTATTCTGTTTTTAGTATTTCTTGTTATAGCGGCAACAGAAATACATTATCTGTGAAATTTAAACTGTCTAGCTATCACGGTTCATTAGATACAGCCTGGTGACAGACAGACAAACAGACGGAAAGCGGAGTCTTAGTAATAGAGTCCCGTTTTTACCCTTTGGGTACGGAACCCTAAAAAGTAATAAGATGCCTTATAATTCTATGACAAATCTTAGTTATCACAGTTCAAAGTTACCCGTTTTATAAAACAGACATTTTATAAGTTTAGACTGAAGAGCTATATAATCAGCGATTCGGTCAACAGTCATATGGAATGGTGACTATTTTATTGGATACTAGCGGACGCCTCGCGGTTTCACCCGCGTAGTTCCCGTTTCCGTGGGAATACAGGGATAAAAAATTGGTTTCTAAATTTATTCGTTACATACAAAATACAAATCTTTCCTCTTTATAATATTAAGTATAGAAGCTAGAGACGCTGATTTAGTACTAAACATAGTACAGTCGAACCTGAATAAGCGGAAACTGGATAAGTGAGCAAAAAGTGATTACAATAGTCAGGTCCCGTCCCGAAAACCTCTATGAGTAACAGTGTAGGAACCTCTTTTAGAGAGAGTCAGTTTTCATATCTAGACCTCTGTAAGTGTTAGTTTCTTACTCTAGACAACCGTGATACTATTTACAATAATATTTCAATGAGAATTCCAAAACTTGCAATTCGACTCAAACCCAAACTAACCATGTCCTTGTTTGTAAACAAAGAAAGCCAAAGTGTCATATTGTTTTCGATGAATTTATGGAAATTTCAAGACATCTGCAGCGCACATGTGCGTTTGTATGCACAACCTGCTCATCCTCAACATTTGGTTCCAGTTAATAACAATTTCAAGATATTTATTCATAAGTGAAAACTGTTTTAGTGAGAAACCTCTACGAGCGAGAATAACATTCGGGCCTATTGAATGATCGCTTACCCAAATTCGACAGTATTGTGTTAATGTGTACCTACGCAGTGAGTACCTACGTAAATAAAGGAATGAAACAAAACTAATATCTTACCAAATTATAACGTTGTCGCACTCTATTCATCACGAGCTGACGAAAGCCCAAATAACGAGCAAAATCTTCAGGAGTTACGTCATCAGGCTCAGGGAAGACACCAGCCTCTAAAGTTGCTATTTTCTCCAACATAGAGAGTGTAGGCGGTCTCTCATTGGGCGGCGGTCGCCTGTCCGGGTCATTCTCTAGTAACTCCACCATCATAAACCACTTGGCACTCTTACACACTTCCAGCAAATGAAATAATATAATGACTACCTGGACTTGAACTGGTGGGGGTGTTCACAGTACGTAAGTACAAACGCATTCAGTCTATTGTCTATTATTTTTTGCAATAGCTGACCAGTCGGGATGTTCATTGTTATCCGACCCTTTGATTATTATTAACAGCACGTGGTGTGTTCACATTTTTGGAAACGAATCACTACTGGTCAGTCTGCCCTGCCTGATGTGTTGTCGACTCGGACATTTGCTGTGTTATCTTAAGTCGGTGAAAGTTCTTAATAAATTAGCTAATTCGTTTACCATCATTAACTAACTACGTGCACTTAATGTTGGATAATTAGTAGTTAGATACTTTAAAAGACGGGGTTTTTGAAGATCTGTTATTCATTATTATCGTAGAGTCAATATAAAAGTGTCTGCTAACTATGGTGAATTTACCGGATCCTGCTTTAGAGAGAGCTAGAATTAGAGCTAGAGCTAGAGCGAGGAGGCGCAGACCTGCTTTACCTCTACCTCGTCCTGCAAGCCATTATCACGACTTTGGACTCAGTCGACGCACAGAAGAAGAGGTTCACCATCCAGATCCAACAGGACTCCTGCAGCTAGAGTCTTTGGCCCGTAAAGCTGTCACAGTAATGGAGAGGCACAACCCAAAATCCGAGAAGAACTACGTGCTCTGCATGGATTTGTTGCGACTGCAGTACAACCTCGTAAGTATTTTATTGCACAGAAATGAATCCCAACTAAAATTATTGGCAAATTAGTTATAAAGCGATTCTTTTTAATGTAACTTGATTAAATAAATCCAGTATTCCACTTCAGGATTACTATATACTGTGTTTGTGTCGGGCTCGAACTAACATTTTTGTTTTAGAATTCGAGAAGAATGTTTTATAATTCTACTTGTGCGCTCGATTTGTTGGTCCCCCAATTGATCACACTCAGTTACAAAAGATAGCGATGCATTACCTAGACCTTTTATATAACCCTCTTAACGTCAGAAATATGAATGTACCTATAAAAAAGTTACCTATACCGTGCGTCGCGTCGCCGTCGTCGGGCCGTTAGTCCATAAACTTATGTTCATACAAATGTACAAATATTTGTTTTATCTTTTCAGAATTTTATTGTGGTGTGCGAGGTATGCGGCGGAAAACATGTCCAGGACGAACTCACTGCTCCTGAGAGGTGATCTGGAAAAATAGTTGTATTATGTGGTGCGCATAATTTGTAATTTGCACCAATTCAATGTGATAACTAAGATTAGGTTAAGACTAAGTGATATTTTTAAGCCCCGACGGATTTTTTTTTTAATATGTTTGACGTGTTATGTTAGTGTATTATTTTCTGTCAGTGGCATCATAGCTCCTAAACGGATGAACCGACGAAGCGATGTTTGATGACAATCGATTCAGCCGTTTAAAAGTTATGGGCCCTTTTACTGTTTGAGCCGGGGTATTTTCACAAGACAACTTGTCATAATTACGTGTTCGATTGATGATCGAAGCGTGTCTACTACTAGATAAAATATGTAGTTTAAATAGTCCGAAAAAAAATATACAAGGGGATTTATGAATTCTTAATTTTTACTTGTATTTAAAATAAAACCCATTCAGTGGCCTCGTGAATTACAAATTTGTATTCCCGAAAAACTACAAATGAGATTCTTTTGTCATTCATAGTAACTTTAAGAGTACCATCTACTTAAAGTTGAATAGTATGCGCGTGTGCACATGCAGCGCGAGTTCAGTGAGATGCGTGTAGTGGTCCAAGGACCCCTGTAAAATCTGCAGATCACAATAATTATTATCTGCGCGACCATTTACGTTAGTGTTCTTGCCGAACAAAATTTAAGGATTATTATTTTCCATTTTCCTAAATTTTATACTTTGACCAATTTATGTAAATTGTATTTCTCATGGGTAAAAATTTTAATGTTTTGATCTTAATTTAAAATGTGTCTTTTTTTCTCAAAATAAGCAGGTATTTTTTTATTATTTCTTTTATGCCCACTTGCGTGAAAATCTGAAGTCAGAGATAGTTGTCAACACGAGGTTAAATTGACAATATTGTTTGACAAACAGTCAATTTAACCCAACCCTGTTAGCAACTAGCCCTGAGTTAAGTTTTTCACGTAGGTGGACATTACAGTGTTTGGCAGACTTTTTGTAGGTTATGATCATTTCAATATTAAGAAAAAAAACTAAATGATTTATAAAAGAAAATAAATACTCTGATTAAATACATCGTAGTATTATTTTCATTTCAAATTGAATTGCATTATGGAATCCACGCGACCACTGCAGGGATAAATTCAATGTACTTAAAATCTATGGATTAAAAATTATTAGAATATTTATCTGATGTTTAATTTTGTGATAATCAGACAAAAGTCTATTGTGTCAAACGGGTTATTTCCTCATTATCCATTCTGACGACTTATTGCTATATTTTGATCCAGTAGTCGTAGAAGTATTTTGTGAGCCTTTAACAAAATGTCATGAGGCACTGGTGTACTAATTAGGTATAATAGTAAGCGCACATTACACCAGTTATATATGAGTCTCATTGAGGGGAACTAGTGGTAACAACAGGGCACAATGAGAAATAGTTGTGATGGAAAATCCCAATAACACTGTCTAACTTAAAATAGAATATATATATTTATTAAATATATTTATTCGACACAGGTACAACACAACAGCAACAAACATGGAGTAAAAGACAAAAATAAGTGCAAAGACAAATTGCGCAATTTAATTGACAATTAGGAATCGTATCCAAGTCCAGTTCAGTTTAAGTTAAAGTGAGTAACAGATAACAAAAAAATTATAGTCGTTCAGACCTCTCTACTTACACTACAATATTTCAAAAGATACGAAAAAAATGTATCGCAGTGTCGCTAACACGAACAAAACAAACGTATCACGGTAAGGAGCGTCCGTGACAGTTTTACACTTGGCATTCAGTAATGAGTTAATATCTCATAAACACGTGAATCGATTTACATGATAAAAACGAATAAAATGGTTCTACGCCTATACCTTTTTTAGGGTTCCGCCGAATGGCAAAAAACGGAACCCTTATAGATTCATCATGTCTGTCTGTCTGTCCGTCTCTCTGTCTGTCTGTCCTTTTTTTCCGAAACTATAAGAACTATGCTTTTGAAACTTGGTAAGTAGATGTATTCTGTGAACTGCATTAAGATTTTCACACAAAAATAGAAAAAAAACATAAAATTTTGGGGGTACATACTTGAAACTGAAACTAAAAATATTTTTTTTCATCAAACCCATACGTGTGGGGTATTTATGGATAGGTCTTCAAAAATGATATTGAGGTTTCTAATATCATTTTTTTCTAAACTGAATAGTTTGCGCGAGAGAACACTTCCTAAGTGGTAAAATGTGTGCCCCCCTGTAACTTCTAAAATAAGAGAATGATAAAACTAAAATAAATATATGATGTACATTACCATATAAACTACCACCGAAAATTGGTTTGAACGAGATCTAGTAAGTAGTTTTTTTTTTTTTATAAGTCATAAATCCTAAACCGCAATTTACCAAGCACGGAACCCTTCGTGCGCGAGTCCGACTCGCACTTGGCCGGTTTTTTTGAGACAAAATTATCAAAACATATCCATAGAAAAAAAACATATTTTCAAGTTACGTAATTATACTTTTTATACAAATCAGAATCAATGCCTTTTATTTTTTACCCGACTGCCGAAGGCGGGTATTGTGTTTATCAGTCTATGTATGTATGTATGTTTGTTCCTATGTGGCGTTCTAGAGACCAAACTTGTTGGCCGATTTTGATGATTCTTACGTCAATCGATTCGTCTTAACCTTGCGAGTGTCACTGGCTACATTAAAATTGTAAATAGAAAAGAGAAGAGAAGAAGAGGTGATTTCAAAAATGTATAATACTTACATGTTTAAATTTACCTAACTCGACAAAAAAATACTTAACTGAAAAGGTATAAAAAAAAAAAAAAAATTAATAATAAAAAAAAAACTAATGTTTAAAAAGCGAACTAAAAAGACGTAAACAGGAAGAAAATCATGCTGTGCAGTTGGAGAATACATCTGGTTTTGTTCAGCCAGCTCGCGAATATGTATCCATATCCATAACTTTTTTTTGTTATCTGGTTGTCACTTTAGTCATAGACCCCGAATTTCGTGAGGTTATACAGTTCTCGTAAAACCTTCTGTGGTTACTCTATTTGACTTTGACTATGCGCTGTTTTATTCACCAGTTCAGCTCATGGTGAAAAATATACACTATTATATGAACCTACTATTCTCAGATGAGATCGCGCAGTAGCCTGGCTGGCCCTGAAATAAAGTACGGTTAGCTGCTAAATGAAGTTGTATTTGTCTGTGGCTGTGACCAATTCAGGTCAGTTTATGTAAGGTTTTTTATTTACTACGACCTACTACTACCTACACGTATTTTTGGCATAATTCTATTGTATTTTCAAATTTTTATGTTAATGTATGTTTTTGATTCACGATAAGGTATAATACTCTTACTGTGTTACTATTTGTAGAGGTATAAAAATACACTGACCTTCAAAACTTAGTATCATACTTTTGAAATTGCAATTTCTCCTAAACTATAGACGTCTGTTTTGAAATAAAAAGACGTTTTAAGAAAATAATGAAAGAAAGATTAAGTGTTTAATTGTCACCAAACGTCAAACATATATAAGTACATGCTGTATAAAACAGAAAAGATATAGGGTGACAAAGTTGTCAGGCAGATGCATGTCGTGATTGTGGCAAGCAGGCTTTCACTCAGCATAATGCTGTGCCGTGGAGGACCCACAGCACGGCGCTGAAGTGAAATAGTGACACTGAAATTCAACCCCATTCCGTAATAGTTAAACCTGAACTATCGGCACTTACATACTGTAGAGTCAGGGTAATGAGAGTGCTTATTTTTCTTTTCCTACATGCGTGCAATAATAACTATAAAGTATATTATCTCTTCTGTCGTGGGGCACCTCATTTTGGTACCAGTAGATGAACAATTGGATTGTCTCGTCCTCACAAAGATTCGGTTTAATTTAGACCTGGCCCTCTTTATCGTAGTGGAGTGACTTGACGTTTGGCTTTGAGTGCTGTGTGTGAGGGTATGACGCTGCTGCGCAACGTAAACTGTGTTAGCACAGCACACACATAAATTATAATATAAGCGGCGGAAACCACTCCGGGTGGAGAAACGACTCAGAACAGATGTTTGGCTTCATATTTCCACTTTGTTGGCTTCAATAATACGAGATTAGTTACGTTGAAATATAGATTAGCTGTGATTTTTGGTCAACTAGGTATTCTATTTTTGATTCTGTCAAGCCTCACTGTATAATATTTCATGTCCAAACCTTACAAAGTTTTTTATTTTTATTAAATCGTCAGAACCTGTTGGATCTATACTGTCTTTCACACTATGCGATTAAAATACTTATTGTAATTGCACTTTCTGTCGACATCGTTGAATTCTTAAAAATAATAATTATTATATAGGGATCATCATTTCAGCCGAAAGACGTCCACTGCTGGACATAGGCCTCCCCCAGGCGTCGCCACTTTGACCGATCCTGTGCGTCTCGCATCCAGCGGCAGCGCCGTTCCGCAATCTTAACACCTTAACTGCCAAGTGACCGACAAACAATACATTTTCAATTGTGTCTCATTGCCTGGCAGTTAAGGTGTTAACCAGCTCATCGGTCCGACTAGTGGGAGGCCTTCTAACGCATCGTCTTCAATTTTCGTCCCCATCGGCCATCTGTTCTGCGAGCAATGTGCCCTGCCATTTAAGTTTCGCAATGCTTCGGGCTATGTAAACTTTGGTTCTCCAATGGATATCCTCATTTCTGATGCAATCACGCAAGGAAATTCCGAGCATAGCCCTCTCCATTGCCCTTTGGTGACATTAAGCTTTCTGATAAGCCCCATTGTTAGTGACCACGTCTCGGTCCCATAGGTGATCATTGGCAACACAAACTGGTCATAGACTTTTGTCTTGAGACACTGCGCTAAATTGAACTAGAAGATACCGGGATATTTAGGGATGTAGGGACTGAACTAACAGTTGTACAAATATGTATTTAAAATTATGCCATAGCTTATAATAATATCGACAGAGAAACTTAGATAAATATCCCAAAATTACGTGAAAGAGCCCTTAATATTAATCGACAAATACGTAGGTCTATGACGGGATTTAAATAGTATAATTTATTCAGTACGTGACTTACTAAATAAATAGGTCGTATCGGGTGTTTCAATAGGATCTTGGTCGATATGAATTGGTAATGGCTGCCTCGTTTCCATTGGCTCTAGGGTTGCGGTGCGAGCAGTCTCGATGTGCGGTCAAGCCGCGGTCAGTGTTCATAATACTCTGAATAAGATCTGTATTAAGAGGTTGACCTGTATGTATTGGTACCGATGGAAGCTTTCAATTTATTCCTGATTTGACTTTATGCATAGTAGGCTCGAGACTATTAAACACGCAAACTGAGGCTGCTCTCTTGGTATAGGTACAGTAATTTATTGATCAAAAGTACAGGCGCAATAACCCAAAGCTAACATGCCGAAAATGTATTTATAGACCAGCTTCTACCGCGATTTCACCCGCGTGAAAAGTGTTTTATTATACTAAGGGATAATTATCTTACTTTGTTTTAATCCAGGTTATAAACTCTCTGTGTGCAAACCTAAAAAAAAACAAAATTCGTTCAGCCGTTTTTCTGTGATTGAAACACATATACAACCTTTCAGATTTTATATTAGAAGGACATATTTCAATTTGAGTGATTACGTCTATTAGTCTAAGATCCAACTGCAGAAATCTGTAGGTAACAGGGTTTTTGATTAAACTTAATTTTCATGAAATGTTGATAGTAGAATAGATTGTTGTCTGGCGATATCTTGCCGCGTTTACCTTAATTATATAAATAGAAATGGAAAATGATATTAATAGAAATTGGGATGACAAATCCCATTGAAATCCCAAATATATATGATTTCAATTCAATCTATCGTCGTTTGAAAGAAAGTGGTGCAGAAAATAGGAAAAGTTGCTAGCTCTCATTTAGTAACCTGTGGCTTGCAAGTTAACCTGCTAAACCTGATAATTCATGAATGGCGGCTAATAAAGAGCTAGATTACGTTCCATACCATCTCACGATACCCATAAAAAAAATACTGTTTGCGGCAAGATTCGGCCAGGCGACCCTGCAGTAATCGATTCTACTATCAAAATTATTCGTAAAATTCAAGTTTACCAAAAACTTACCTGCAGATTTTTGCACTGGGATCTCATTCTATATAGTTTTGACACTTGACTATAGCAACCAGTAACGAATGGGTACAAAGGCTAAATTCGCTTTAAAGCGAGTTTTTCCCTTCACCTTATACATATTGTTCTGTTCAGTCGATATAAACCATTTTGGCCCAGTCTTCCGTTAGTTCACCGCACGTTGGGATGACATTCAATCGATCAACAGTTAGTCGATCCAGTGTTTTGTCGTCACAATAAATATCTGGGATAGCGTTCAGTGAGATAAATAGTTTCGGTTTAGCTTTGCGGCGATACATTGTAAGGCGAAAAATTTACGTTTGTCTAGTGTTTACCGATTATGTGGGTTTATTTATTATTTAGTTAGTAGTTTAGTTATTTAACAATGAACTCTGCCTAGAGAAGCTCGTGGCTAAATCATAACAGCCGCACGGGTCGATCTTCAAGGTTAAGCAACGCTTGACGAGGTCGGTCCGTGGATGGGTGACCATTTCAACATACCGTGTTTTCTCCGTGCCTCGGAAAGCACGTTAAGCCGTTGGTCCCGGCTGTCTTTTGGAGATCTATGACAGTCGTTACGAGTAGACAGAAGCTTGAGATCTGACACCAGTCTAGCCAAGAGGTACCGTGTTACCCAGTTACTGGGTTGTGGAGGTCAGATAGACAGTCGCTCCATGTAAACACGGTTAGACTGGAAGCTGACCCCAACATAGTTAGGAAAAGGGTAGGCAGATTAGAACAATGAAATCTGCCTTATTACAAAAGATATAACATTTTTGTTTTATTCGTGAATACTAGACAACAATTCAACTTTTATAAAGCACTTGCTATTTGAACTAGGTGTAATTTTAAGAACGTTGAAACTTATTTAAATCTAAAACGTCGTGTAATCTGATCACGATTCGCTCTAACCAATAACTGAAAATTCAATATTGGAATCTATCAGCACCATTTGATAGCCAGCTATTTTAGGGCAATCTTCAATACTTGATCCGAATTTCCGTTTTATAGGAGAAATGTACTAACTGATTCGATATAAATTAGTATATATGCACATGATATGCACTGTCAATTCAAGCACTGAATAGATAGACCTAGTTCAAGTTGCAATTTAACAATGTTTCTGACGACGTTTTAGATTTAAATAAGTTTCTAGCTTCATGAATTTACACCTACTTCTAATGACAAGTGCTTCATTAAAGGCGCAGATATACCACTTCATCTGATTTTAAAATAAATATCTAGTTTAAACGGTGAACGTAATTTAAAAAGAAAAATATATAAAGGGTTATTCAATTAGGTCGGGTAGATGTTGAAATAAAATAAAACAAGCTGCGTGTAAGGTATTAAAAATATCTTTTTTATTTGAAAGGCCCACTTGTGCCATTAAGTGTGGCATAAGACATCGATCAAATGCCCAACTCGGCTATTTACAGTGGCACGGATCCGAGTGGTCCAATTTTCAATGACTCTTCTGCATAGATCACAAATAAATATTTTTTATTTCTTTTCTTTCTCTATAGATCCGGCTGAATTTGAGCGATGGCCTGTGTTATGTTCACCTTTAGGGCATCGGTCGATTGTGGTTTGTTAGCATAGACCTGCGACTTCAAGAAACCCCACAAGAAAAAGTCTAGCAGGGTAAAATCGATTGACATAAAAAACGACTTTTGCACCAAAACCACCGGGTGTTGTTTTTTTATTTTCACCATCTCAAAGACAATTTAATTATCTACATTTACATCTACGGATTTTTATTTTAAAGTCAGAGAATATTACAAAAGTACTAAAAACGCAGAAGTTTTGGTTCTAGCGAGTATGCGTTTTTTCCGTCAAGGTCGTTGGCGGGTATCTTCGTCTTAGGACGACGACAGTCACCAACGTCCTTGACGGAACAAAACGCGCACTCGTTTCACACCCGTGCTACCCAAAATTCAGTAGTTTCTTGTACTTTCCTTATTATTCTACGACTTCAAAAAAGCATTAGAACAAAATGTAGATAATTAAATTGCCTTTCAGATGGTGACAATTTCATTAAAATACGCTTTTGCAGCGGTTTTGGTGTTATTGTCGTTTATAAGTCCGTCTTAGATAAGTTTACAAATGTATTACACTATGATCGTATATCATAAATAAATAAAACTCAAAATTTTCTTAGATCAAATTATTAAGAAAATGGTCTGATGTAACATATTTTTCCAAAAAATTACGACTGGCCGTTTAGAGTGATTCTCATTTTAAAATCAGCTACTCAGGGGTATGTTATCAATCTGCGCCTTAAATGAAACTGGAACTTCTAAATACGACTTTTGTGTTTTACATCATCATCCTCCTGATCTATACCCCATTTGGGGCTGTTGCAGCAATAACTACTAACCGTTAGTGTAGAAAGGAATGTTAAAATGATAGATTGTAGATAAAAACAAGAATATTAAATAAATATGTACTTACGATGAAGAATTGTGGACTATTAGTTACATACCATTTTCTTCGGCATATCTTCTGTGACAACATATCATTATGATATCATAACAATGGTAAGTATAATGATATTGACATTTATCAATGTCATTATTATACTTAATATTGTTATGATATCAATTAGTTAAATAGGTAGTAAATAACAATCAGTTGACTCATTTGAATTGACCCACAGCCAGTTTTCTCATCGGGAGAAGATGACTAGCAAGCAATAAATGTTCGCATGTGGCTCCTTTTTACCCGACTGCCGATGGAGGGTAATGTGTTTATCAGTCTACGTATGTATGTAAGTATGTATGTATGTTTGTTCCTATGTGGCGTTCCAGAGACCAAACGCGTTGGCCGATTTTGATGTTCTTACGCCAATTGATTCGTCTTAACCTTGCAAGTGTCACTGGCTACATTAAAATTGGAAAATCGAGAAATGGCGGCTTTTGGCCGCCATATTGTGGGAGCCTAATTTTTTTTTCCAAGCTTATCGTGTGGGACATCAAAATAAAGGGCTTCAAGAAGTGATTTCAAAATATATATCACTTATATGTTTAAATGTATCTAATTCGAAAAAAAATGTTAACTAAAATTTATAAATAAAAAAAGTTAGCTAAAAAAATCAAAAAGGCCGACTGCCTAAAAGGCGAACAAAAAGACGTAAACAAGGAGAAAATCATGCTGTGCAGTCGGAGGATACATCTGGTTTTGGTCAGCCAACTCGCGAATATGTATCCTCCGACTGCATAGCATGATTTTAGGCTTGATTATTTATTTTAGGCTTTTGATATTTTTCTTTTAGGCAGTCGGGTTTTTTGATATTTTGTTTTAACTTTTTTATAGTCTGTATGCTCGCGCTTGACCACTATCTCACCTGATGGTAAGCGATGATGCGGTTGACGATGAAGCACGCTTGCCTAGAATAACCTATTCACTCTTGACTTAAAGAAACCTAGATTGTAGCTATCGGGAAACTCAGACTCCGGCAAGGAATTCCACTCCTTAGGTGTACGTACGTAAAACGTGATATTAAAAAATCCCGTGCGAGACCAAAAAGGCTCCTCAGCATGTGCAAAGGATGTTTTCCTTCCCTAACGTCAGTTATGTCCACATGGTCAGCATCATAGAATGCATAATTACACTCTACGATATTTAAATGCATTTGATATCAAAGCGGCAGTCGGTAGTCCCCTATGAGACAATGTTGACCTTTATCCCTCAGCTTAGGTACAGAGATGGCTAAACTGCATTAATACCTGACCGGTTGTTGTTGTTGTTGGTCCAGCGTCTGTGGTCGTCTTGTTTGACTTCTAACTTTATGATATGATTAATAGCTTGCGTTATGTTAGATAAAGTTTGTGTGCTCCTACAGTAGCGCATGTATGTAGCACTGTCTGACTGACTACTAATACATAATATAATACTAGCCCATCCCATGTAAAGAAGCCGTGCCAACGTAACTAGCGTTTTTCGTCTGATGAAACTGATAATTTTGCGAAGAACATCGACCGCGTTCAGTTCCGTTCCACGGATATAGATGGTTGTTAGCAGCAAATTTTAAGTAAAAGGGTTTTACTCAGTTCGCGTGTTTTTTTGAATTTAGCAACGCTTTGTTCTATAGTATTTTTTGCACGTTTTTACAGTTTCAATGTACCAAAATGTGTCACTAATCAAATTATAAGAAATCGAGTGCCTCAGAAATTTAAAACCACGCCATCTATTGGAATAAATTTTAAATGATCCATTCAAATCATCTCTGAAATGTGAATGAATAGGCCGATATTCCTTAATTTTGGGCTTAGGAGACTTAATTAAACAAGATCATATATATATTTTTTTAATTATCTCTAGAAAATCTTAATATTTCACAAAACTCAATAAAAAAACGAAGCTTATAACGCCATCTATTGCAATTCATTAGAAAAAAAAAAAAAAATCTTCGCATTTGGGGCCCGTGCAAATAATAATAAAAAGAATTCACAAAAATAACTTTCTTTTCGGAAGTCGGCGTCTTTGGTACTTCTGATTTTTTTTTGTTTTTTTAGCGTTACCGTTTTAGCTTCTGAAATGAAAGTTATTTTTGCTCTTTTTAGTGTTTTGCTTTGGAAGTCAGTTAATTTTTTGGGAAAAAGTTTTTAATTTTCTCTTTTTAGTTTTGTACTTACACCATCAAGTGACTAATGAAAAAAAATGTGTGTAAAATACCGAAAGGATACAAAATAACTCAATTTATACATTTGTGCTATTTGTCGTTAAGCAGTTCGGTTATATTATGTTCCATATTGACAACTGCTGAACCGATTTTGATGAAACTTGTACTATTCCCTAAGTTGAGAGATACGTAATCCAATAAAGTATGATCACGATCCAATTCGCAGTTTCGGTGAAATGCGTGGACAAACAAACACACATATTTACTTACATACACTTATGAAATTTAGAAGACCATACAGAGTAACATAATATTATTATGTGAATATTGTGCAATTCCAACAATATTACAAACATACGTGTTTTTGCCGAATTGGTTACCTCCTTTTTTAAGTTGGTTATACAACAGGCAGACTTTTCATTGGCAATCTTTCAGGGGGTGAAGATAGTTTTCGCAAAAGTGGATAAAAACTAGCACTTTATTTGCAATTTCAGGGTTTTTATAACCAGGTAATCTGCCTAACCTTTTCTCAGCATTGTTGGGCTGGGCTTCTAGTGTTACCGGATGCATTGTGTACGAGTATGTGAATGTAAATGTTTGTAAACGCACCCACGATACAGAAAGCAATTCCTAGTGTGGGGCAAAGATTAAAAAAATATGAGTACCAGTAAGTTACATGGAACGACTGCCTATCTGACCTCCACGATCCACTAGTAACTGGATACCTCTCCGCAATACTGCAGCCTTGCGTAAGTGAATTCGGCAAAGCAAAGAGTATGAACAATCGACCAATCACATAGACGGAAATCCACATCGAGTCTTTCATCACGCTTGTGATTGGTTGATTATGCCTTGACGAATTCACTTACGCAATAAGGCTGGGTGTTAGATTTCTCCTGACAATCCGTAAGGACTGTCAAAAATCTTAAAATGATAGCCCGGACCAATAGCTTAGCGTGCTTTCTACGCAGGCACGGACAACACGGTGGTACGCAGAAATCTCGGTTCACCCATCCACGGACCGACCTCATCAAGAGTTGCTTAACCTTAAAGATTAGCCACGAGATCTTCTATGAGGTTTTGTATTCATGAGTAAGTAATATAAAGTCACCTGTTTAGGCTTATCTATACTAATAATATAAAGAGGTAAAGTTTGTGACGTTGTAAGGGGTAATCTCTGGATCTACTGAAACGATTTTGAAAATTCTTTCACCAGTAGAATGCTACATTATTACTGAGTGTCATAGGCTATAACATATTTTAAAAATAATTAGAGATCCTTATGAAAATTGCAATAATGTAACCCAAGGTAGCAAAATGTTGCCTATAAAATTCATTCTTTGGCGTACGCTGAGAAAACTATTGATGATAGATAAAAATTAGTAGGTAGGTAGGGCAGGGTAGGCAGGGTAGCGTGCCTACCCTACCTACCGTGCCTACCCTGCCTACCCTGCCTACCCAGCGGTAGGCAGGGTAGGCAGGGTAGGCACGGTAGGTAGGGTAGGCATGGTAGGCAGAGTAGGCAGAATAGGCAGGGTAGGCGGAGTAAGCAGGGTAGGCAAGGTAGGCAGGGTAGGTAGGTAGGTAGCCAGTTGACGGGAGCGAAGCCCCGTGGGTCAGCTAGTAATATTATAAAGAGGTAAAGTTTGTGAGGTTGTAGGAGGTAATCTCTGGATCTACTAAAGAGATTTAGATGAAATTTGGCATGGAGATAGTTTAAGACCCTGGGTAGGACATAGAATAGGAGTTTGTATTCCTTGACATGATATCACAATTTTTACGCGGCCGAGGCTGCGGGCACAAGGTATTCAAATATATGTGGATTGTTTCCTTATTTAGGTTTTATTAAATACACAACAAAGCACAATAACGGGAAGCTATTGTTAGTGTGTTTGTCTGTTAAGTACATTAATATTCGTATTGTCAGATACCGGCGACGATTAGTTAACTGGGGAAAAATATTTAAATAGAAATGAGTTGTCTTTATAGTTTATTCACATAACGTTATGCCTGTAAAGGGGCAGAGGAAGGCAGACGTATACGGCGTAAGTACATAAAGCACAAGTTTATTCATGTTTAAATTATATTTAAAGGGAAGTGCGCACAGGGTTCGTCACTACGCCGTCATTAACAACTCTCCACGTCTTTAACAGACTTTCCTTGCGACCGTGTTACGAAGATCTGCTTACGTAATAGGTAATATTTCAAATAGCTCAAATAGATATTGTTTCTCAGTACCATTATTACTGGTAAATAACTAAAGCCCAAGGAATGGAATAGTTTACAGGAAAACAATAACAACGCTAGTTAATTGGCGTCTCAGAAACAGATCGGATTACGATATTGATTTTCATTGTTTCGAGTATTGTGCAATGCTAGGGTATAATTATGTTTCTTTCTTATTTGTAAAAAAGAAGTAAAACTGTTTTGCTATAAGAATTGGGTACCTATTTACTGTAGTTTTAACCTTTGGATGCAACTTATCCTCCAAGGGAAGAACATGCAGTTTAAGAGTTTGTCTTCCAGTTCATATTTTCACGCCGTACTTTTCCGCTCATCTTAACAGATACATTTTTCATCAAGTGCAAGGTTTCAGCCAGTGTGAGCCGTGTTGGGGTTTCAAACTTTGTCTATGTTTGCTGAGCGTTGAACCGCCAGCACTAGTGTTATTCATACGTAGTGTTGACCTTTTGCGGTCGACCCACAGACCATAAACTTTATCAACAAGCAGCGTTCAAATTTTATTCGTATAAAATTAATTATTTCTAGAATTTCATTAATATTTTAAGCAGATACACAGTGCGGTGAACTGAGGCTACATTTCCCCAATATTAAATTCTGCCAAAAACCAGGCAAATTAATGTAGGTACACCGTGTGAATATTCAGGGATTTCTTTGATTAAATTGAAGTCAAAATCAACTGTGACTCGGTGTAACGTGAGATTTTCTGTGATCTTTAAAATGTTACGCGTAATCTTCTACAAGATTTGGAAGTATGTTTCGAGATTGAACCTCCCCGGAATTGTAGGCAGGAAATTAACTGGAAGCATGGTGCTAATCTGAGGAAGCAATATACGAGGGGGGCCGAGCCCCGATGTCTCCTTCTTTAATTACTGCAAATCCGACGCAACGCTTGATTAAACTATTTCCGAACAAATTAAGTGAGGCAACGGGGCCACGCTTCACGAAATGGAACTCAATAAAGACGTAGTTGTGTAACGGGCCTTAGCAGGCGATAATCACGTTGCGAGGCCATTACTTTACGTGTTTTATTAAAATTATGTCGCTTCCGTCATGGGCGTTTATAATTTTGTTTAAGAAAAATGAGATATTGGTTATTGGACTTACTTTGACGTGCTTGACGTAGGTTTTGTCCTGATAAAGCGGTTTAAGGGAGCTTAGGAACTGTTACGAACTTGAAATTCTAGTTTTTGTCTCACGAGGTTCTTGTTTCAAGGCATCAGTTAATTATTTGTCTTGAATACTGGATTGTAAATTCCTTCTTTGTAAGAAACAGATCCCTTAGGATAGAGTTAGGTATATTGTATTGGTTGTAGCTTCAACACTTTATTTTTCAAAACATGTAAACCAAATATTCGACGCAGTAAGTAACAGTAGATTAAGCAATGCTTTCAATCAATTAATCTCTCAATCAATTGAGTCCAAAACATTGCTAAAATAAGTCGTTATCTTTTGGAACCATTTGTTACAAAAAAAGTATTTTATTTGATGTGCGGATCGCCAAAGATAACAGCTGTGGATTGTTGATTTTAAAGGCAAAAGTACGAATACAAAAAAATACATACCTGCATACAGGTAGACTTGAGAACCTGCATCATTTTTTTTGTCGGTTAAAGACAATTTAATTGTTGCCTTATTTCTCGATAGAGAAGGGGAAAGCAGTGTCTTAAATAAAATGTATTTTGCGTGAAAATTTTGCTAGCGCAAGGTGTAAACAACTATTATATTATCTGTGATTCAGGTTTCATCATATCAGCCGAAAGACGTCCACTGCTGGATATAGGCCTCCCCCAAGCGTCGCCACATTGACCGGTCCCGTGCATCTCGTAACCAGCGGATCTCCGCAACCTTCACCAGGTCATCGGTCCACCTGGTGGGAGGCCTTCCAAAGCAACGTCTTCCGGTTCGCGGTCGCCATTCCAGAACCTTTCTGCCCCATCGGCCATCCGTTCTGCGAGCAATGTGCCCTGCCCACTGCCACTTAAGTTTGGCAATTCTTCGGGCTATGTCGGTAACCCTGGTTCTCTTGCGGATCTCTACGTTTCTGATTCGATCACGCAAGGAAACTCCGAGCATAGCCCTCTCCATTGCCCTTTGAGTGACTGTAAGCTTTCTGATAAGGCCCATTGTAAGCGACCACGTCTCAGAGCCATATGTCATCACTGGCAACACACACTGGTCATAGACTTTCGTCTTGAGACACTGCGGTAAGTTGGACGAGAAGATACCGCGCAACTTCCCAAACGCTGCCCAGCCGAGTCGGATTCGACGGTTGACCTCTTTCTCGAAGTTGGCCCTATCCAATTGGATCGTTTGTCCCAGGTACACATAGTCGCCCACAACTTCGAGTGTAGAGTCTCCAATCTTGATTCAACATCAACAATCAGGAACTAAGAAAAAAGAAGAACTTTCCAGCTATTGACAAAATAAACTGTGAGGGGTCTGTGTTTCCCGATAGCTACAATCCAGGGGTCTATAAGTCAAGAGTGAATAGATTACTTCTAGGCGAGCGTGCTTCACCGTCGACCATATCATCGCTTACCGCTCATCGCTACGGTGAGATAGTGGTCAAGCGCGAGCCTATCTAATATTATAAACGTGATCAATCAATTAAGTCTATCTAGGCCATTCTAATAGTTTATTGTAATAAACGAACAACATACAACAAGAGTGAATAGGATAATTCTAGGCAAGCGTACCTCATTATCGACCACATTATAGCTTATCATCAGGTGAGATAGTGGTCAAACGCGAGCCTGTCTAACTAATAAATGTTATAAACGTGACAAATAATTAAAAAAAAAAACATAAAATGAGGTTTTTTATTAATACAATGGCAAATCAAGGAAAATATGGCCGTATATAATTATAAAAGCAACATTGACTAAGCTAAAAAGGAGGCCGATTGGTTACTTCCCTGCAGGAAGTGAGCTAGCTTTGTAATCACGAATGTTCGACTTCCATTTCTGACCTTTAAGGTCGTAGCCGACTTATACGACACTGCTCCCACTAGACAAAATAATGTTCATTGAAATGTGAGCTTCAGTGCGACACCTTTAGACATATTTTATATTGACAACACAAATTAGCATACCACTATCGCTCCACTCGATAGTTGACGTCTCGCTTACCGCATGCTTACCACGTGCTTCTCGAGCGGCCTGCGCGCTGTACGCATGCCGACCGCTCGCTTGAAGCACGTTGCTAGCTTGTCGAAAAAGCAGTCGGCGATTGTACAAACAGTTGACCGCTAGCTGTAGGCGCGTGGACAGCGAGCAGTCATTTCCGTTTAAGGCGGTGCGGTGCTGTGCGGGAGCGGTGTTGGAGCTCGACCTTTAGAGGATTTTTATTTTACTAAAGCAATTTGCAGACGTAAGTGTGAACTAGCCAACCTGATCATCCTGTCTTGTTTGTTGTTTTTTCAGTTGGTCCGTGTAAAATACTGTTATTCAATTGAATCCGATCCGAATTAGATTAGTTTTTTTGCTCTTTTTACCCGACTGCCGAAGTAGGTTAATGTGTTTAGTGTTTTGCTTTGGAAATCGGTTTATTTTTTGTGAATAAGTTTTTTAAGTAACATATTGATGTTTGCTGGCTGGATACAGCTTTCCCCGAGTGTCGCATGTCACCGCATCGACCGATCCTGTGCTATCCTCATCTGACCCTTTGATTCTTGCTATCTTTACCAGATCATTGGTCCACCTTGTAGGAGACCTTCCTACGTTACGCTTTCTGGTATGCAAAGCAGAATCGAATATAGTCCATCCATCTTTTCTTTGGCCGCCCCTACCTCTCCATCCATCCACATTTATATTCATAACTCTTTTAGTAACATGCGTTTCATCCATCCTCATCACATGAACATACCAGGACAAACACAGTCTACGGAAAGGATATTCCAACAAATTAACACTTAATATCGACGATGTCAGTTGTTTGTTGTTGTTGCCTACCCCTTCAGAGATACACAGGTGTGATGTTATGTTAGGTCAGTTGTTTTAGGTAAAACCCATGTTTTAATATAAAATGATACCCTGTTTATTGAGTTTAATAATGCTGTAGAATAGGGATTGTAACTAAAAAAATATTTTTAGTCCGTCAGTTACATTTCCATAAAATATTGGACTCGTAATTTTTCTTTTGTCACGTTAACAAAAATTATGACGATACAGTGCGTCAAAATATCGCATCCTTGGTACACTTTTTACATAGAAGTTACGTCACAAGCCCCCACTCCCGAACTTTGTTGATTTTATATTGATTTAAATAAGCAAAATATTGAACGTGTATTGTGTTCAATATTTATGATAATTTAACCGGCGTACTACTACTATTTACCCTTTTACTCATATTCTCCGTGGTTACTGACGACTCTAACTTGACTGAAAACTGAAACCATTCGTATACCTTGTGACGCGAATCGAATGGGAAATTCACCAAGTTGTGTTTGCTTGAGGTGTGTAACCTAGTTTACGTATACGTATATATTTATGTAGTAGGAAAATTACAGCGCATATACCAGCAATGTTTCAGCTCAAAAGATCGAAGAGTACATTATAGTTTAAAAAGAAATACCTAGTGAAAACTGAAAATTCTAAAATCTGTAATGGATGGGTAATTCATGAAATAAAATAATAAAAATTATATGAACGAATTCAGCCTAAACTATTAAGGAATACTTGTCTGGTTTTATACGATGAGAATTCTCAGTGCATTTTTTTTCAAATGCAACAAGTGAAAAATTTATTTAAATAATATTCATAAATGATAACAAGTCCTACAGTAAGTGTGGAACCCTAACAAAGTATCGAACTATTACCAATGCCAATCATAATTTCTATTCCGTTATATTATTCAAATCAAAATACTAGATCGTTGTGTAGATTGACACATTTCGATGTTTTGTAATAATGACATTGAACACGACTGTAACGATTTGTATTACATGAGAAATAACATATCTGTGGCTACAACTGATTATTTATTTATACACTTTACCGTACCCTTTGATAACAATTATTAATGTAGCAATTTAATGGTTCTCCTCCATTATCAATAATAATGCTTGGTTGACGTGATTCAAACTAATATCTAGTAAATTCGTAATGTTTTATTTTATCAGAGGATCGCTTTTAAGCTGTCAATGCTAAAAATCTATTAGAAAATGCATTAAAGTTACACAACTAGATAACATCTGAATAACTTTGTACTTGTTTGAGATTATGACTTTTTCAACCTTACTTTTACCCGACCGCCCCAGGAGGAGTGTAATGTTTTTATAATGCCACTCAGCGCTGTCAAACTGCCATGCCCTAGCGTGTTTGTGATATTCCATGTTTATTTATTACTTGCATGCTCGGAGGAGCTGGCAGTTGTTAAGCAAGCATATTTATCCATTGAAAAGTTGAAAGCTGTGTAGCTGCGGTTTGCTGAAAGGACACCGAGGTTAAAAGAATCGAATACGAACTCCATTGCCTAGGATCTACTTTCACATTTCAAAAAAAGTACACATTTTAACGTGCAAGGCCGTTTAATTTTATTTGATCGGGAACAACTTGATGCAAAAAGACAATACAATCTGAAGAAAAATGTGGGCTTCCTCTTAATCTGACGACTTAGCACTTTGCTTTATTATTTGATTTGGACAATTAGTAGAATGCGTTAGATTCAGGAATCGCCTACAAACCTTGCCAGCTCCCCTTGTAAAATGTTAAGATAATAAGGTACCTATTTTCCTACTTACCGCCAATAAAAGAGCAATAACTTACAACACGAAAAAACATCAACAGTCAAGTCTATTTACGGACAGGTATCTTTTGCGGTAATACAATATTGCCTCTGTTTATTACATCAGGAAATGGATGTTATAAACATAATAGGCTTTTTCAATGATAAATTCATATATAAATTAGATATTGCCATCCCTTGGATGTTTTATTATTTGTTGTTGGACAAGAAAGATGTAAGAAAGTACTTAATATATTTTGATTTTTAGTGTTTGCTTACACAGTCAAAAGCGCTACTGCTGAGCGTGAGGTTCTGTTCGATTCTCGGATTAGGCAAAGTGTTATTTTTCATCTTGAGTTTCTGAGTAGCACCCTGGAGTCTGGATTTGTGCCTGATTGATGGCAAGCGGGTCGCTCCTAATTACATGGGTCTTGAACATATCTGGCGAAATGTGGATACATATCTACCTACCCTATCGCGGAATGCAGGCATTTTGTTATGGTTTTAGAGTTGACTAATGCCACAGAATGCAGAATAAACCACATGCCGAGAGCTTTCAGCTCGAACTCCAGAATCGTTTCGAGTTCGTAGGTACTCCGTGGACGATTACAACGATGGGTTCGTGGAAACTGTCCATACGGTCGGGTCTAACTTTTTCAAGATACTTCCTTCGTGCAAATAAGAACAAGAAACTATCCGATCCAACTCTCAAGCTAATGAAGGAGAGGCGTGAAATGATCCTGCAGTCTTCAGACGATGCGTGGAACTATCGGCGGCTCAATCCGAACTCGGATCTCGAAGTCCTTGAAAAGCGACCTCCGCCGCTTTAATAATGAGCGTATTAAAGACGCAATTGAGCGGAATAAGGGCTCCAAGGTGTTTGCAAGAGATCTGGCTATTGGGCAGAGCCAGTTCACGAAACTGAAGACCGACGATGGCGGGATCTTATCCGCTAAACCGGTGCAGGGTGTGGTGGGACTCTTCTTCAACAAGGGCGAAAATGCCCGATTGAGGAATTATAGGCCCATCTCACTTCTTAGCCATGTCTACAAGCTGTTTTCAAGAGTCATCACGAATTGTCTCGCGCGCAGGTTTAACGATTTCCAGCCTCTCGAACAAGCCGGTTTTTCGAAAAGCACCGTAGACCACATACATACGCTACGGCAGGTTATACAGAAGACCGAAGAGTATTACCTAACTCTTTGTTTAGCATTTGTGGACTACGAGAAAGCGTTCGACTCGATCGAGACTTGACTGCAGTCTCGCCAACGGTGCCAAATCGACTACCGGTACATCGAGCTGCTGAAGTGTCTGTGCAAAAACGCCACCATATCAGTCCGACTTCAGGTTCAGACTTCGGAACCTATCCTTCTGCAGTGAGGTGTAAGACAGGAAGACGTCATATCTGCGAAACTGTTCTCTGCTGCACTTGAGGATGTCTTCAAGGACTGGAGAGGGCTAGGTATGAACGTGAATGGAGAGTTTATTACTCACCTTCGGTTTGCCGACGATATAGTCTTCACTGAGACCTTGGAGGATCTCAGTACAATGCTCGATGACCTCAGTAGAGCTTCCGAAAGAGTGGGTCTAAAAATGAACATGGAGAAAACCAAGGTGCTGTTGAATGCCCATGTTGCACCCACTCCTATCAAAGTCGGAGGCTCTACACTCGAAGTTGTGGACGATTATGTCTACCTGGGACAAACGGTCTAGTTAGGTAGGTCCAACTTTGTGAAAGAGGTCAACCGTCGAATCCGACTCGGCTGGGCAGCGTTCGGGAGGTTGCGCGGTATATTCTCGTCCAACTTACCACAGTGTCTCAAGACGAAAGTCTATGACCATGCAGTGTGTGTTGCCAGTGATTACTTAGAAATGCACAGGATCGACCAGTGTGGCGACGCTTGGGGGAAGCCTATGTCCAGCAGTGGACGTCTTTCGGCTGAAATGATGATGATTAATGCCACAGATAATATAATACTAGCATACAGATGCCTCATCCTATACAAAGAAACCGTGCCGACGTACTAGCGTTTTTTTTCTGATTAAGCTGATTATTTTTATACGTACTTCGATCGCGTTCGGTGCCGTTCCACGGCTATAGATGATTTATTTATTTATTCATTTATGTACACACAAAACACTTAACAGAGAAAAGAAATAATACAGATAAAAGAGCACCAAGGTACTG
The DNA here is from genome assembly GCA_949775005.1 of Orthosia gothica. Lineage (NCBI taxonomy): Eukaryota > Metazoa > Arthropoda > Insecta > Lepidoptera > Noctuidae > Orthosia > Orthosia gothica. The sequence continues at coordinate 886,536 of OX459057.1, forward strand.
CTTATTTCAATAGAAATTTCTTCCAGCAGACCTGCGACAGGACAGTTGGATGATATACGAAGACACAGTGTGTAGAAAGAAATAAGGAAACTTAAAATATACTAACAACTATATAACTTAACTAATTATCTATAAATAACACATATACCTTAACTAAATATTTAGAAGATAAAAATAGATACATAATAATATATAATAATTACAATATGGTGGAGAGGTAATGATCTTTGACTTGTTTCTTGAATTGATAAACATTTTGGGATTCAAGAATTTTAGGTGGAAGTGAGTTCCACAGTCGTACCGCATGAACAGAGAAGGAGTGGGAATAGAAATTAGTACTATGGGATGGGAAGTTTAGGTGATACTTAAGGTGCGATCTACACGGGACATCGGCTGGGCGAGTGAAGGAAAAGTGATCGCGCAGATATTTAGGATAAGTAGGGTTAAACAGGATGTTGAAGAGGAGACATAATACTCGAGTGTTCCTGCGAAGGCGGATGGGGAGCCACTTGAGATCCTTGCGGAACTGAGAGACATGGTCGTATTTCCTCAGACCAAAAACAAAACGGATGCACATGTTTTGTTGATGATGATGAGATGATGTTAGTAGCGACTTGCAAATAAAAGGGTTTTCTCGGTTCGTGACCATTTTTTCTTTAAATACAGTGACGATTTGATTTATAGTATTTTTATTACACGTTTCACACAGTCACAGTTTCACTGCACCAAAATGTGTTCAAATACAAATTTACAAAATTGAGTGGCATGTCTCAGATATTTAAATCTATTGGAATCAATTTTAAATGATCCGTTCCAATAATCTTGAAATGTGAATTAAGAGCCCAATATTCCATAATTTTGGGCGTAGGAGAGTTGATTAAACAAAAACATACAATTTTTATTATAATTTCTAGAAGATGATAATTTTACACACACTTCAATAACAAATCACTGCATATCGCGCCATCTAGTGACATTTATTTGTACCAAATTTTCTTTGTTAGCGCTGGGACCCCGTGCTAATGCTGGAATGTACTCACTTACGCCACAATGTACGTAAGCGGCGGCGTTTTTTATGCTTACGTGTAAGCTCGCTACGGAGCTAACAGGTGACGAAACAGTTAAGACACAAAGAAAAAAAATTGTTTTATAAACCCCTTAGGCTTATTAACTCATGCTTTTTAAACTACATAATGTATCTAGTAGTAGACACGCTTCGATCGACAACCCATCGAAACATGTAATTATAAACTTAAATGAGAATGCCTAAGGTATTGAGTCCGCCTTTGCACGTTTGTACATGAAGTCTAAATAAATAAATAACACGATATCTTGCGACAATAAAAGAGTAATAAAATACGCATAACTTTTAAAGGCTGAACCGATATTCATCAAATGTACTCGTAGCTATGAACATTCTCGATCAAATCACCTTTCCGGCAAAAAAAAAAGAAATTAAAATTGCTTTATCCATTTAGGAGCTACGATGGCACAGACAGATACACAAATACACAGGTACACACGTCAAACTTATAACACCCTTCTTTTTCCGTCGGGGGTTAAAAAACGTCTTAACTGTATCATCACCTGTCTTTCTGTCCCCTATAAATGATAAATGATAAATGATAAATGATTTTATTTCTGTAAGTTGGTTTGTACAAACACTTTTACATGTCGATCATATTTTTTAAAACTAGATGAGGTCGGCGTTTCCTATCTGACTACTCTGAGAAGAAAGGCCGAAACAAACTCAGAGGTCACAGTCTCTTTTAAAGTCTTGACAAAAACTTGGTTATATCATGTGAAGACCATGTAGACATATGTCTGAAATGGTCTTTTGAGGAAAGAACCAGCCAGATTGAGTGGACCTGTCCAGTCAGTGCACGCATTTGTCAATAACCGAGCAGCTCAACTCAGAATTTACGGAGCTCAACGATTCGACGAACAATACCAAAGAAAGGACATTCGGGTAGGCCGCATAAACTACTCAAACTGCCAGACCATGAGTAAAAACTAACTAAGTTATAATAAAAAACAAAAATCCACATAGTCTTCACATTCACAATAATAAAAAAATAAAAAATATAATACTTTAAAAAGTAAATATTCTTGTCATTGCAAGAAAACAAAAAAAAATATCAAAATTAAAAACAAAATTCACGGTGCAAAATATAAAAAAAATCAAAATTAATTGGAGCAGCTCAATCCCAAGCCTTTTTGTCCTCAACGTAATCTTTAATAGTATAAAACGCTTTCTGACACAACTTACGTTTAATGAATGATTTGAATTTATTAAGACTTAGATCTTGTACGTGGCTTGGAAGCTTATTATAAAAGCGTACACATTGACATCTAAACGAGCCACCTATCTTCTTGAGCCTTGTTGTAGGTACTACAAATTTGTGTTTGTTCCTAGTATTTATGTTATGGATATCACTGTATTTTTTAAACAATTTTATATTTTTATGAGCATATAAAAGATTTTCATAAATATACTGAGAGGGCACAGTCATTACATTAATCTCCTTAAATTTCTCTCTGAGAGAGTGCCTCGGGCTTAATTTATATATTGATCGAACAGCTCTTTTCTGCAAAACAAAGATATTCTGGATGTCGGCGGCATTTCCCCACAACAGAATACCGTACGACATTACACTATGAAAATAGCTAAAGTATACTAAACGGGCTGTCTCTATGTCAGTTAAATTACGAATTTTTCTAACAGCATATGCTGCGGAGCTTAGCTTCTTTGACAATTTATCTATATGTGGGCCCCACTGAAGCTTAGCATCCAAAGTTAAGCCTAAAAATACTGTGCTATTCTCAGGATTCAATTCTTCGCCCCTTATCAACACATCAGTTTTCACCTGCCTAACGTGAGGTAGGGTAAACTTAATGCATTTGGTTTTTTTTTCATTAAGGAGTAAATTGTTAACATTGAACCAGTGAACTACTTTTGAGATCGCGCTATTTACTTCGTCAGTAACCAGCTGCTGCCGTTTAAGTTTAAACAAAAGTGAAGTATCATCTGCAAACAACACTATGTCATGGTTATCCTTTATGAGGTAAGGCAAGTCATTAATATAAATAAGAAACAAGAAAGGACCAAGAATCGAGCCCTGCGGGACTCCCATTTTTACTATAGATCCGGGTGATCTTTTTCCATTAACGTCAACAGTCTGAATCCTATTACTCAAGTAAGAAGTAAGAAGATCCAGAGCGCTGTTCCGGATCCCGTAGTGGCGGAGTTTCCTGATTAGCGTTTCATGAAGAACACAATCAAATGCCTTAGACAAATCACAAAAGATTCCCAGGGCATCGCACTTATCTTCCCATGCATTATAAATATGTCCTAAAAGCTCAACACCGGCATCAGTAGTTGAACGACCCCTTGTAAAACCGAACTGTTTGCTATGTAATAATTTATGCTTATTAAAAAATCTTTGCAATTGCTCTAAAATTAATTTCTCAAATATCTTACTAAAAGTAGGTAGTACTGAAATAGGTCTATAATTTGTTGGGTCTGATGTACTACCTGATTTAAACAAAGGTATTATTTTACTATTCTTCATTAGGTCAGGAAACTCCCCACAGTCGATACAATTATTAAAGATAATAGCTAAACTAGGTGCGACAACATCAATAATAGACTTAGCAACTTCTACAGAATGACCCCACAGATCTGCAGTCTTTTTAACATTTAAAGTGTGAAAGGTTTTAATTATGTCTCTACAAGTAATATGTTCAAAAAGAAATTCCGTATCGCAGACATTAACATTTTCTTTTAGCAAAGACTCAGCAACAGAAGGTGATGAGTTTAGGGATTTAGTAGTTGAAATGGGAATATCCGAAAAGAAATTTTCAAAGGCCACTGCGACTTGTGAGTCTGATTTTATGATGTTGTCATTAATAGACAGGCTGTAGTCAGTATTTCGGTTATCAGATCTTCCCGTTTCACTATTAATAATATTCCAAGTCGTTTTAATAACATTACTACTGTTTTTAATCTTCGAACTCAAATAATGCGACTTGGCCAAACTACAAACTTTTTTAAATAATTTTGAATAATTTCTAACATATAAATTAAATTCAGCAGTGTTTACATAAGGCCTTTCACTGTACAGCTCATAAAGCCTTGTTCTACTTTTATGAATACCAATGGTCGCCCAATCACCGAATGATGCGTTACTATTAACGGAGATATTCTTGGGAATAAAGGTCGAATTAAATTGTTTGCAGTATATACTAAAAAAATCATCATATAGGTGATTAGGATCAGCATGAATTGACAAAATTGGTAATTTATTAATAAGTTTAGCCTTAAAAGCTGCCAAACGACTTACAGTTTTGGGGTTAACAGTGATATCCTTTTTAGCCACTTTGTTGTTTAGGTTTTGTATAGTAATCCTCTGCCCACAATGATCAGAATCTAGTAAATTTATAATTTCTTTGTGGACAGGTATAACATTAGTATAAATATTATCTAAGCATGTGGCACTAGTAGGGGTTATTCTTGTGGGCTCCAAAAATAGGTTTACAAGATTGTAGGACTGAAACAGACTTATTATTTTACTACAAGAACCTGAGTTTTCTAATAAATTAACATTAAAATCACCACAAGTGATTATGGATTTATTTGAGTTACAAATCTTGTGTAACACTTCATCCATTACCTTTTCAAAGCAGTCATACAATCCTGAAGGGGGTCTGTATACACTTAATACAATAAACTGCTCCAATTCTATACAAGCTATTTCAACTGTCCGCTCAACAGATAGGCTCACAATATCCTTACGGTCCTTAAATTTAAGCTGGTTACTTACTAAAATCAAAGAGCCACCATGTATAGCATTAACTCTGCTAAATGAACTACCAACCTGGTGATTATTAAAATTGAACAAAAACTGGTGGCTTTTAAGCCAATGTTCTGTTATACAAAGAATATCAATGCTATTAAAATTCATAAATAAATCTACTTCTAAATCTTTGTTCAAAAATCCTTGAATATTTTGATGCACCAGGTTAATACTATTTACTGATTTTAAACTTTTATTTGATTCTTTTTTGCAATTTTCGTTATGTACAGTTTTGCAAGAGGTTGTCCCTATTGTCCTAATTTGTAATTTAAATTACTATCAATATCAATTTCTGATACCAAATTATTGGCTGAATTATAAAACACTTCTTGGCATTGCTCAATAGAAGCAAGTTGTTTAGCCAAATTCTTGGCTGTAATAGAAAAATAATATGATAGCGACACAGCTATCTGTCGTTTACAATACTTTGAAAGAAAGTACCTATCCATGAAAAATCTATCTCTTGTTAAATAAAAGTTATTACCAACATAATTGTTAGTGTCAATTAAATGGAATAAATTACTACTATATGTTAAATTATGTAATGTCCTATTCAATTCAAATCTAAGATTGTTTTCTTCCTGTGGCAAACTTTGGCTGTATGGGAAAGTGAACATCACAATTTGTTTTAAACTAAGGTCGCACAAAGATCTATAATGTTGGAGTAATTCTCCTTTGTTCACATTACCCCTATTACCAATAAATATTAATAATGTAGTATCCTGGTTAAAATTACATTTAATAACTTTTTTCATTATGTCAAATAAAGAACAACCAGGCATACAGTAGTTCATAATTGAGTGTCCTGGATATTTATTTGTCAACAAATGGCCTAGATCCTTTCCAATTTCATCACAAAATAATACTATTTCTGTATTTACATTAGTTTTAGGCAAACAGTTAGTAATTTCTAATGGCAAACTGGCACTAGACTGCGGTATGGTGGCATCACATATTGTCAACGAATGGTCCGGCGTGGGTTCAACAGATGGTGGTTGACACTGATCACATTTGTTGGATTGTGAGCTCACCAGCTCATTCATTGCCAATACATATTCCCTCATTTGGTTTTCAGAGGCTGTATACTTGATGGTCATAGAACTAAGTTTCTCCTGTAGTAGGTCAAGTTCATACTGCAAGTCTTCTGTGTCAGTTTGGTGTTTCCTATTACTTTTTTCTAAGTTATATGAATACATATCTAATTGTTTAAGTAGATGCAATCTTTCTCTATTAAATTTTACATTTTTGATGAAGAACCTTTGTTTTTTGACCATTTTCTTGGTTTTAACTATGTATTTGTTAATTTTAATGTACTTTTTTATTTTATTTTTACTAGTAACTACCCTCAATGATTTAATTGATTTTGAATCATCATGACCTGTTAAATTTATTGTGTAAGAGGGGTTTATTGCAGTAACCATTGATGGGGCAACAGGCACCAATTCATTGAATAGACTTTGATTCAACGAGGCAGTGATGTTTAAATTTGTAGTTTCTAGTTGTTCAATCTGACTTTGAGCCTCATGTAGCTGCTGTTGTAATAAAAAAATTTGACTAAGAGCTTGTTCATACTCATTGCTACACTGGCTGAACCCGTCCACAACAACTTGGAGCCTGTCCCGGGCTGCTATGGCATCAGTGTGTTGAGTATATAACTGAGCCATTTCTGTTTTCAGTTTGCTATTCCTGTCAAGGACACTAAGGAACTCTATTTCGTTCTCATCCTTTTCCCTAATCAGTTGGTCACAGAGCTCCTTAGACGCTTTTAATTCGCTCAAAGCCTGACTGAGTTTGGACTCTTCTAGGCGAGCCCGCGCGCTGCGAGTCATAATCATGAGTAAAGAGAAGAGAAAAGAGGTTGGAAAAGAGTAGTTGTTTGAGTAACAGATGATTAGTTGAACGGAAAATGAAATTTAGATAGTAAAGAAAGAAGTTCTGTCACCAAACTAATTAAGGTTATGTTTACGTTTTATAGGTCACCGACATCAACTTGTAACCGTAATAAAAGTGATCCAATGAATCTTAGGCAAAATATTAGAACGTAAGCAATTCAATATCAAGTAAAATATATAGTATTGTACCTGATACCGCGACGAAAAAATACAACATTCACTAATCGCTTGAGCCGGTAACTGTCAACGAAACACAATGAAAATTTTTACACTTATTTTGCACTTGGTGCCCAAAATTTTACACAATACACTTAATTACGTATTAAACTAGTTAATAGATTGGAAATAGGCCTTATTATAAAGGAAAATTAATATTTAAAATTAAAATTGTTAGGACAAATTCAAATCAGCTGTTAGCTGTAGTGTTGCCACAGGAGGAAAAAAGATATAAAAAGATATATATATGTTGCGTTCAGCTTCCAGTCCAATCGGATGGAGCTGAATACTAATGTTTTGTTTTTTTCTGGGTAATACTTATCTTTTACTGTCCAGGCCACTCGTCTATGGAATGCATTGCCTGTGACTATAAAACGCGCAATCACTGCCGGTTTTTAAGCAACTTGTGAAAGAGCACTACTTGTCACTGTGATCATGATCTTGTATAGACTGAATTGTTTTGTTGTTGGATGGGTGACCATTTCAACATACCAAGTTTCCTTCGTGCCTCGGAAAGCACGTTAAGCTATTGGTCCCGGCTGTCATTTGAAGATCTTTGTCGTTACGGGTAGTCAGAAGACTGAGATCTGACACCAGTCTTACCGTCCGGTGTGGAGGTCAGAAAGGCAGTCACACCATTTAAAACACTGGTACTCAGCTGAATCCGGTAAGACTGGAATCCAACCCCAACAATAATTGGGAAAAAGGCAAGACAGATGATGATGACCTACACTATAAACTATTTTTTTGTAGAAAAATTTGCACCAAGTGCAACCCCATATTGTGTCCGGGCTGTCTCTATCCATTCAAGGTTGCCTGGAAGAGATCGTGGAACGCGATAAGGCCGCCTGTTGTATGTTTGTTTTAAGATGACTTTTTGAATTATTTTTATCTTGGTGTACAATAAAGAATATATAATAAGTAAATACTAACGATTTCCTTAGGTAAAACTGTTAGAGTAACGTTCGGGCTTCGGCAAGTCTACGAATGCAAGCATGGATCATTTACTTTCCGAGACACGGAAGGGCGTCAATGTGATATGAATGGTTCATATTGGTTACACATCTACGAAGTTTCGGCAAGCATTGCTTAACCTCTTTCCATGCGTCTGTTGTAACGTAGCCGCGAACTTAACTCTGCATTTATAACTTAATGTAGATAAGCTCTCAAAATTAGCGTCGCATTAAATTTTATCTTAATTAATTCGTTGATGTAATTTTCTGTTTGTCAAAGAAGCCGTATCTGCCAACAGGCGTGGCGACGGCGAGGAAGTGGCGCTGCAAACTTTCCCGACTACCCGACGGTTTTTGAACTAAGTTTGCGCTAAGTATTATTAAGTCATCATTTGCTCCGATCTGGGTTTATTGGAGATATATTTATAGGTAACTAGCTTTTCAGGAACCGTGCATTTTTCAATATGAAAAGTGCCTATGGCACTTAGTTGTCAGTTACAGGGTTTTTGTAGGATCTATTTCAGAGATTGCCTCCAGTTAACAATCAATTTAACCTGTTTAAAATATTAGTTAAGATGCTGCTAACTCATGCCAACTACAATTAAGGGACTAAACCTTCACAGTCAAGTTAGAAATCTTATGGTTGCCCGAGTCGGGCATTCTTCCATACAAACGTAGTCTGGCGATTACTCCACTGTTTAACGGTATACGTTCTAAATTAAATAAATATATATTTGAAAGTTATGAGCGTCGAAAGTTCCATATTTCAACACTAATTTTAACGCATATTTGGGAGCAAATTAATACCATAAGAAGAAGGAAAATTACAAAACAGACACGATACAGGGATAGATAAGTAGTTCAACAATGCAAATAATTGTATTTTGAAAATATACATTTAGTAGTTTTTTCATGATATCCATACTCCCAAAGGTCTGTTTATAAAGTTTCGCGCGCTCGTTTCCGTCCTAAATCATCATCCATTTTAGTACAATCTTGGAAAAGTGCTAATTCGTACGCGAACTAGCTTCTTACTGCTCATCACAGCATCTATCACTTTCGCACGTGTTGTCGGTTGAGAACATGCATATTAACCCCACACACAAAATAGTTCGTGCCGTCGACTAGGGTAACGTTAACAGTAGGATCTGATAACCAATAACTAAGTAGGCAGTACCTTTTTGATATATCATTCATTATAGTCGTGACAATCTAAGAAGTCGGATTTGACAGCTATAAAAGTTCATTATTTATAAGTTAAACTTGTTACTTACGAATGATCAACTCGTCGTTATAGTGTATGGGTATAATAGTAATTAATTAGGATGATGAATTTGACTTAAGTACCTTACTTTTATACAAAGTTATCACGACATGTAAAATGAGAAACGTCATTGGACTTCTTAGATTGTCCACATTTGTTCACATTTACAAGAAAACTTGAGCTTTGTTGCCCGAATCTGTAGTTAAAGAAAAGTGTCACAAACGCTCATATGAATGTAGATGACTGAAGGCAACTGCGGATATTGACAATATTTTTAGACGTGACTCCTCAGTCACAGCAGTCTTGTGCAAAGTCAAAACAAAATCAAAGCCACGCCAATGTAACTAACTTCGCTAAAATATGGTTTAACAGTCGATACTCCTAAGGTATACGACTAATTTCATTTTTAGATACTGTTAATTTTATGATAATAATATGCCCGGCGCTTTTAAATCAAGACGTTTACGAATATTTGTATGCATAATTAATTTTAAGCAAGTTTTCCATGCCAAAGGCCCGTTAGGTCAAATTACCTAAAACCCATTATACAAACACGCAAGGTGCCACGCTTCGCTCCTTTCCCTTGGTTTACTTTGCATACGAAACTCTAACAAAGTACATCCACCCTTACGTCAAAACACAATCCCTGTAAATCTCGCTGAGTTACATTTACGACACACAATGCGTGATACTTCAGGGAAGCATAATTTATTCTCCATCTCCACTCTTGACGCAATTCAAAGTAGATGCAAACTGAAAAAAAAAACATTTCATAACTCTGCCAGTTTAGCTGCATTTAGAGCAATCTTCTCTTGAATTTTAATTTCTAGCAACTCACTCAAGCACATAACTTTTATTTAGTACCGTTCTCGAGTGAACAATATAGTTTTTCTTATTTAAAAGAAAATGTCTGCAATGCAGACAGTTCCGTGAAATGAAAGCGAGCCTTTTCAGAACGGACTCACCGTAGTACCAACGTCAACGAAATGCGGTCTGCTCTCTTATTTAAAGTATTCTTAATAGTAGTCTTCTTCTCTTCTTATTCTTCTCTTATTTTTCTTCTAGAAACATCAACATGTCAAACACTTTTAGAAAGTAGTCAACCATTTATCAATAACTATTTCCTACTCAGAGGTAACGCTAAGCATTAGGTATATTTTAATCGCGTGTGAACCAATGTGCCACAAATTTCATAAATTTGTGATTGACGATAAGAGAAATGAAAATTGGAAATTGCCGTGTAAAGTAATATATATAGTGCACTTATTTGATAACAAATCAAATGTATATTTTCACGAGGTTTCCGACTGAACGCCGCTGATAATGCCGAGCCTCGTGTTAGTATTTTTAGGTAAGTTTTACATTTGAAGGCATAGTAAGAATGTGCAACGTAATTTTTTTAATAAATATTGGTTAAGTATTTTTTTCCAATTCACATTTATGTATTTGTATCTATTATTTATGTTTTTATAGCTCTGATAGCAGTAATAGCCTCGTCAAATAAAGTTGAAAGCTCCCCAGCACAAGGCTTAGATCTAAGTAAGATTTTAGAACTTGTCCAGCAGCATCGGCTTAATACGTCACCCAGCAAACCACGCAAACTACAACTTCGAATAGTTTCTTCGGATACTAGCTCAGAAGATTCTTCAACTGACTCAAGTGAATCTGATGATTCTGGTAATAAACACTTTTCAAGGATAAGAAATGACAGAATTTTTGATTTGTTAGAAAACGGTGCGAAAGATAAAATTAATAACGACCGCCTAACGTATAGCCAAGCTAAGAAAACTTATCGTCCGGTGACCGATAAAGCTGATGATTCCGAAATTCCACTACTAACAAAAGAAAGAGTTATTGATTTGCTAGAAACAGTTGCGAAAGCTAACACTAATAGAGACCGTGTAAGGTATCGCAAGGGAAAGAAAACCTACGTTCAGAGGTCAGATAAATTTAATGATTCAGATAATAACCAGTTAGCAAGAGAAAAGATTATAAATATAATAGAAGCAGTTGCGAATGTTGAAAACAATAAAAATGACCATATAACAAATCACAAGGGCATACCAAACTATGGCCAGAAAAGTTATTTAGACCGAAATAAGAAATACGACAATACACAGAATGTTAACGATAATGTTCAAAAACAGATTTTGGAGAAACTATTTTCTCAACCTTCTAATGATGATGGGGTGATCCAAAAGAAACCGAAAAAGAGACTTACACCTAACCGGTTAACACCTACTGTGACTATGGATGACGTAAAAAAATATTATGAAAACCAAAATAAAAATAATGAAGTTAGTAAAAATGATGAAGTAACTGGTCTGGAAAACTACTCAAAAATATACATCGTTCTAAATCCACAAGCAGTTCAAAACAGCAAGAGTAAAAATTCACTTAAGGAATTGTAAGTAGTACTCGTAGTACCTCTGTAGCTGGTATTATTTATTAGCTTAGCTAGAATGGAAACTTTTATATTTTATAAAAAGTGATCTTTGTAGTGTTTGTTAGTTAAGGACGTAAGGCTAAACACAGTGAAAGAGCAGCGGCTTATATTTAAGCCCCGTTTATGGGCGCTACTTTTTAACCGACTTACCAAAAAGGAGCAGGTTCTACGTTCGACTTTATGTTTTTTTTTTGTATGTTCATCGATATCTCCGTCAATTGTGGACCGATTTAGAAAATTATTTTTTTGTTTGAAAGAGTATGTTTCGAAATTGGTCCCATTTTAATTTGGTGAAGGTCTGATGAAGAACTTCGGAGATATGCAACATAAATCTTCAATAAATCACGGCAATACTCTCGGGATTGCTGCAATCGCATGTCTGTTTATTTTTTATACAATTTCATAACATAACATCACGCCAGTACGCTCTAAAGGGGTACGCAGATCTCTCATTTCACCGGTTATGTTCAAGTTTCATGTTATTCGGGTAATTTGTTCTGGCGTTGTAGAGACCTTACTAATCAACTTGCCTATTAGGTAGGTAAAACTAAAAAGGGAAAAATATAAAACATTTTTGCAAAAAAATACTACCGACTTCCAAATGAAAAACTACAAAGTCGGTGTCCATATCGCAAAAAATGGTACCTACGAAAGACACCGACTTCCAAAAAAATTGTTATTTTCACTTTGTAGTTTTTCATTTGGAAGTCGGTAGAATTTTTTTGCATTCAAAAAAATTTTTTGTAAAATAATTTATTATTATTTATAGGATTTCGAAAGTCCTCTCATTGTCTTCTCAAACATCGAAACGGAAGCCTGAAGTCAAAGAAAAGCCACGCCGCTATAAAGGTTTTGTTGTTAACGATGATATGCCAGTAAGACGATTCAAGATGATCAGTGATAGTGAGTAAGACAACACCTGTGGTTATATTATTGCAATTTTCTTTCTTTCTTTTATTTTTATCATAGATGTGATGCATACAGGTGTTAAGATCTGACACGCCTTCCATTGCATATTGCGTGTTCACCTCTACAAGTTGGCTCTTTTCACATGTCATTCAGTATAAATATAATTAATGGCTTGTAAAATAAGTGACATTGCATTCGTGAATATATCACATTTCATGTCTTATTTCTATAGTAATAATTATGAAAAAAAATGTTTTTTATTATATAGAGGCGCAACTTGACCACTATCTCATTTGATGGTAAGCGATGATGTGGTCGACGGTGAAGCACGCTTGCCTAAAAAAAACCCATTCACTCTTGACTTAAAGACCCCTAGATTGTAGCTATCGGGAAACACAGACTCGGGCAAGAAATTCCACTCCTTAGCTGTACGCATAATGAAAGTGTCCCCAAAACGTTTAATAATAACGTTTGTATTAATAACATTCAATATTTTTTTGTTGCAGGATTGGTTGATGGTGTCAAAAAGTTAAATCCTCTACTAATTCCAGAAAGAATCACTGCTATACCAATCTAATATTAATGAAACATGGGAGACGAACGAGACAGATTTCGCTCGATTACATAAATAAATGTTTCGATCCCAATTTAAATATATAAAAATATTTATGCACCGACACATGTAGTTTTAATGTCATGTTGCACTTTGTGAGTGATATAATTAGGAAAATATTAAGTTTACGTTGATACTCAACAATTGTAATTTGGGTGAAAGCTTTAAAAAAAAAAAAAACAAAATTAATCATTTGAATAAGATCACCTGTAAAAAGTCCTGTTCCTACTCACTATACATTCCTCACAGATAAGATGGTTTTTCAAAATTCGTAAGGCATTCGTTTTATCTTTAAGAAAACGTGTAATATTAACAATTGTGTAATCAACACATGAAAATAATGAAACGAAAATGATAAATTACCGTATTTTTTTTCTGGGTTCCTTTTTGCGGTAAAATACACTAAAGCATTTTCGCAAGATTTACAAGGTAATGTAATGCTCTAACGAATGGGACAATGCAGAAAAATGCTCAGTTTCCTAAAGCATTTCCATGTAAAGTAACGTTCCTACGAATGCTCGACGCTGTATTCGGCGTAATGCTCACGGCGAGTGAGCATTTACTTGTAACATTTCCTTCTAACTTGCGTTCATTGATGAACTGCCTCCGCGTCGCCCGCGCTCGTGCCTTTGCTCGATAAAATATTAAACCAATACGCTAGATGGTTTTTAAAATTAGATTGTAACGCTGCGCTGATATTCTGATAGGGCCCACTGTTGATGCCACGTTGGTTCGAGTACGTTTAAAAAGAGCGAATGCGCGATGTTCTGTTACAAGTAAATGCTCTATACTCACCTAATGTGCTACAGTATTTTGCTGGACTACCACATTTCACTGCATTTTTTTATAAAAATACTTTCTAGGTACCTACATAATTGACTTATTTCAAACTAGAGACGGTAATTTTTAAAATCCTTGTTACTAATAAATAAACCAACTTCAAAAGCAAATACTAAAAAGTGCAAAATAACTCTTCTTAGCACTTTCTATTGTTTTGCTTAAGACGGTTTATTTATTTGTAAAAAAGTTTTATTTCTCTTTTTTTAGTTTTAGTACACCATCACTAAAATAGTAATGTTAAACTCTATAGTAAAGAACCTAAAGGATTGACAAAATACCCATAATAACTTAATTTACATATTCGTGCTATTTGTCACTAAGGAGTTCGGTTGTATGTTCCCTAAGCTGAGAGATGCTTAATTCAATAAAAAAGAATAATCACAATTCGATAAGCAGTTTCGGAGAAATGAGGAGAGAGGAGGAGGTGAGATGGTGGTCAAGCGTGAGCCTATAATTTATATAAAAAAAAAAAACACACATACCTACATACAAACAAACATACATTCACTTATGAAATATGGCAGATGTCTTATGAAGCCCATATAGAGCAACATATGGGTATATTGTGCAATTCCAACAATATTACATACAAACGTGTCGAATTGATTACCTCCTTTTTTTGAAGCCGGTGAAAAGATGGTGTCTGTAAAAGAAAATGCCCGTCGTTTCTCGCTTAGCGCAATTTCTTCCTCTCAATGTTACTGAATGCAAGGATGCACGTTAAGATGTTTATTTCCTGCCAATCTAAACACGGCTAAATAATACGGGGTACATAATCAACAGAAACGAGATGTTATTTCCAGGCAATCCTTCATAATGACGTTGTTTAAAACAACTCCATTTATGTTGTAACTAGATTTTGCGCCGCAAAACTTCTCTGCGGTTTTTTTGGTTTCATTGTTGAAGCCATTTTGCCGTGCGGAATGAAATATGGCGGATATTTATTCGTTGTATATCCTGCTTACTTTTCGACAAAGTAACCCAATGGCGGCGGTTAGCCAAATATTCCCATATGTAATCTGTGTAGTTTAGAATGGTTTGCTTTTATTTAAAGTTACATACAGTTATGTACATTATAATATTGTAAATTCTGTCTGTTGTGATCACAGATATAAATCTATCTAGATGACACGATTGTATGTACTTCGCGTGTCAAAAAACGGATGCACCGAAATCTAGAAAAATTCCTAATTATGCCATATTGAGATGTAAAGACTATATAGAAAATATTTCCAATGCCTCGGGACATTGGAAATGCCTCTTTAATTAGTAAGTAAAATTGTTTTTAAAGTGTGTGTGAAAAAGTGGCACGTTTGGTTTTCATACAGATGGAGGGACTTGCGTTATCTAGTTAGATTTATGTCTGTACTTGTGACCTAAATCGTCTTTGGACCAATACCTTGAGTTTAATAGTAGGTACTATTGAGTTTCGTTTTATTTTAAAGAAAAATACGTGAAAGATTTTCAAATTTATTAAGATGTCCTAACGTTTAAACCTGCAATATTCTAATACTTCCCGAAAGTAGGTATTGATAGCTGCACAGACATCAATTCACAGAAGCCCTGGACGTCTTTCAGTAACTGATTCCAAGATATTGAGACACTCTGGCTGATCTCAAAGGCTGGATTCTATTGTAAACAACCTTTGGTTTAATAGTAAGTAGAAGATTGGTTTTATTGAGGAAGGGTTTTCAGTACTCCTTTAGATGTTCTTACGACAAAAGCTGCAAGGTTCTCCTTCTTGAATGTCGTGACAAACGCCGGCACAAAGCACTCGTGACAGCCGCGACTGAGCTCGGTCCAATATTGCCCAAGAATCCCTGTAAAATCGCAATGGCAATGTGTGTGTGCAAAATTACCCTTTGTTCGTAGTGGAATCTCTGTCTGCGGCGCGCCGCGCTTTGGGTCCTATTTCACCAGACTCGCTTGTAAAAACAAGTCTATACTATAATAATATTATAAAGAGGAAAGATATGTATTTTTGTATTTTTCTATGTCTATACTAAAATTATAAAGCGGAAAGATTTGTATTTTTGTATGTAACGAATAAACTTAAAAACTACAGGACCGATTTCAAAAATTATACACTGTTGGGAAGCTACACTATCCCCAGGTGACATAGGCTACTTTTTATCCCTGTATTCCCATGGGAACGGGAACTACGCGAGTGCAACCGCGTGGCGTCCGCTAGTTTTATTTATGTATTTTTTTTATTTGTTTATTCAATGATATTTTAATACAGAGGTGTTACTTAATTCTAAACTCGCCAAATTTTTAATGTCGGCGAATTAAATATGCTTTTGGTGCAGAGGATCAGTGGCAACACTAAGCTAAGTTAATACGTCCGTCCGACGCCGTAAGTCCGTACATACGGCATATACGGATCCCAGCTCTCACGACTACGTAAAGCCGCATAACGAGTTGTGCATCCGAAATTAACCCCTAAAAATTTAAATTGGGTCCACAAAGTAATTAAAACTGCCTTGTAATTCAATTACGTTTTACTAATGCATAATTATTTTCTTCTATAATAATAATTTAATATATTACGAGTATATCACAGTCTTCACTTTAGTAAGTGGATTATCATAATAGTGTATTACACAAATTGAACCGTTAGGCTACATACATATAAGAGTTATATTAGCATAACAATGATGTTTAGAAAATAAATCAATATTTTTCGTCTACGTGTTATGTGCTTATTGATAAATTAATGATATCGTGTCTCTAATTGCGTGATTTCTACCAATATACTTAAAATAATTTATTTATTAGGTACCTGTGTTGCAGTGCACTACTTTAAAATAAATAATTCCTATGCAGATATAATATAACATTAATATAGTGGATATATTAATGTTATATTATACTTTAACATTACTTATTGTTTTACATCTTATACGATAACTATTTTATAAATATAGATATATTTAGGCAACATTTTACTAATACAATGTGATTGAGATATATTATGCGTAACGTAATAAGCTATTAAAATCTTAATAATTACTTAAATGGAGTTTTAAATTAATATTTACTTAAGTGGAGTTTTAAATTAATAATTACTTAAGTGGAGTTTTAAATTAATAATTACTTAAGTGGAGTTTTAAATTAATTCATAACTTAGTTTACATGAGATTGTTTTGTGGCACTATTTATTACAAAAGTAATTCAATTAATGTACGTCAAAGGTCAAAAGTGCAATCTTACTCGCCCAAAACCCAAATTACTAGTTTTTGTAGAAGAAGTTAAATCATCCAGAACTGATTTAATATGTTGTTTAGAATTTAAAGTTTAGATTAAACGTAATAACCGTGAAAAGTTGAAATTCTTCAGAATTAAAATTAAAATTAAAAAAAATTACGCTTCTGTTTTGTTAGAGTGTGACTGCACTTTTGACCCTTAACTGTACAAAAAGTTTATACAGGGAAAAATTAAATTGATTAGAGTAACGGTATAGACGTGAAGGTATCGATATCCCAAGACAAAATAAAACATTCTGCGTAGCCTTTTCTCAATTATGTTGGGGCGGCGGCGTCCAGTATAACCGAATAATAATAATACTCAGCTGAGTACAGTACAACCATTTTCTTAATGTCTTTCGGCAAACTTCGTGTTTCGTCAGTCGTCATATTTCTAATATTTCTATCAGTTGCCCTTTGCCCTTGGTGCAGACCGGACGCTCTCAATCAACTTGGAAGTATATAGAGTTGTAAATACTCTTTTAACATAACATAATTTATTTAAAAAATGGGAGGAAAGTTGCTATTTTTGCAGCTCTATATATTTCACACGGAAATCAAAACAAAACAACAATAAAATACTTAGTTCTGAATTCAAATTATTATACACAATAAATCTAATAATTGATAGACATGGAAATTAGCATTCGTTTGTATTTGGAAATGCGATGATTGCCGAGGGGCATTAAGAAAATAGTTGTACTATACCGGTATTTTACATGGAGCGACTGCCTATCTGACCTCCATAACCCAGTAACTGGGTAACACAATACCCCTTGGTAAGAATGGTGCCAGATTACCTAGCTTCTCCGTAACGACTGTTAAAAGACAATAAAAAAACAATGACTTCTGCAAATTCTCATCACGTCTGCGGAGTTTTGATAGTTAATTTAATTTCACCCTGTATAAATAAACCTGAGTACACATCATGAAAATGCCGCACTTTTCGTGTGTTCGGTTTATCTACGCTTTTATAAGCGTAAGGTACACACGAGCGTGATACGTCGAAAATTGGAAAAAGGTTTTTATTTCCAGAATTTTATGCACGACACGGATTGGTGCATTAATACATACGCGTTGTGGGCACTGAAGTGTTATAGCACTTTTATATAGAATTCGCACTAAAGTAAATACAATTCAGTGCGTATTTCATAAACATTATGATTGTCTACATTTTTCAATGAAAAGAAAAAGTATAAGGTAGCAGTTCTCAATGTACGTAAAAATTATTCAGGCCTCCGTCACGATGGCGTCGCCTGTCAGTAATATCAAAAATTATATTTTCTAGAAATCGTAGGATACTGGCCTCACACGTCAGTATTGTCACGACCGACGCGTTTTAGTCATTTACATGCAATCAGTGACTGATCGGCGACGTGATGGTGACGTGAAGACGGCGTGACTCATGGTGTGGTGTATATGTACCTTTAAAGGTTATTCTCATTGTTTATGAAACGAAAGCCAGCACCTTAATTGCGTGTGTCCAATACGTAACTTTATTGAAAGATACGGAACGGACACACACGTGATAATATCATTCATTGCTTCATATGTTTAAAAATCCGTCTGCTCAACAGCGTAAAACCCAATGAATACTGTGGAATTGACAAAATGAAAGCGTGCGCGTGTGTCAATAAAGTTTTGCAATTAGAGTGCAGGCATTGTCAAAACGACCAAAGTGAATTTTCTTGATTTACAGTCTTCTTAAAACCTGTAATAACCTTTACAAAGTATTACATAATATTGTCTTTTAGAAAACTGTAAATTCTGTATAGCATGCCTAATTTATTAACTTATCAATTGGTAATACAATAATTGACTAGAATATTCAAGATTAATTTACGCAACAATGACTAGGCCATCGATTAAAATAAAATATAGTACTTGAAGTATGAACTAATGTTTGGTACATCATACAAGACATTTGAAGAAAGTAAAACATAATAGTACTTGAAGTATCTAATATTTAGTACATAATACAATACATTGGGAGAAAATAAAACATAGTAGTACTTGAAGTATCTAATATGAGTTAATATTTGGTACTTAATATAAGACATTTGAAGAAAGTAAAACATAATAGTACTTGAAGTATCTAATATGAGCTAATATTTGGTAACTAAAACTAGATATTCTTGTCTTACGACACATGGAATATATCAACATAACTAGAAGAAGTTAACGTCTGTCTTCGTCTTTAAGGAATAATGGCGTTATGCTGGATAAAAAAAATTACAAGAAATTCACAAAAGTAACCATCAAGTCAAGAAAAGTATGGAAAAACGAAAGTGATATGTTATTTACAGGAATGATACCTACAGCTAGGTACTGTTCAATATAAATGACTAGTAAACATATAGGTAAGTCACAAACTCGTCGTCGACGGTTTGATGCGAAGGACAAAGACGAGATAGTAAGTTGTGACCCGATTAGATCGTACTTACTGAAACATTAGGCTATTTTGAATATCTAACAGCATACGAGATAGTTTCTAGATTATAAATAATGTAGTGAGGGATGGAGAAACACATAAAGTAGATACTACAAAACAAAACACAGATCAATCAGAATTTATCATAGATAGAAACCATGTAGAAATGATAAACACGACACAGCCATCAATGCAATGACCTAGGGTGCAAAACAATACTAATTATTTGTATTATATACTACTTAAACGCAATTGATCCCATTCCAGGCAATTCATAATAATTAACACTATGCATGAATGTATGCAGTACTTACATGTCTATTATACTTAGTTATTGAACTACAATTATGTGATAATAATACGATTTCAAATCAACCACTGTGAACTTGTCAATTCGCTAATCAGTTACTAATTAAACAAAGTAATGGACCCATTCTGCGCACGTTAGTAACGTCACTCACTGTCACTTGAGTCACTGTCGGGGTGGCCGTCACGATCTGTATGGCCGACTTAGCATACCGTGGTGGTGATAGTTGGTTCGGGGGAGACCCGCCGCGCGGGCGAGACCTGTCACCCTCAGAGGTAGTTCGGCCGCGACACACAACAGAGTACTCCCATGCCTTTGTACAAGGATCCTCTCCGCTTATTCCTCCACAGCCCATTGACGTCGTCGCCTTTCAACGCGATGTTGGTCTCTGCAAAAGACGCCGACAGTTACTTACGTTCGCTTGTGAATATGACATATGAAATATTAAATCACTATTTGTTGAGTGCTCGAGGTATTTTGGATCTCACGTAATACATTTGCTGTGATCGTGTTATTGAAATTTTTAGTTGGTTCTTAAAAGTTTAATCCAGATATTTTCCCACTTTTTCGTTTACAAACACAGTTTTGTAGGCATAATAAAAAAATCGTAAAGCTTGATTACTCTTATAATGAGCGGGAAATGTGGCATAAACCTGGAATGATTTTTCTTGCCGGCTTACCTCTTGCCCTCACACAAATTCGCATTTAGCGGTGGATGACTACGCGACTACGCGTGTTATTTCCCAGTTGTACGCGTAACTTCAACGGAAACTCGGAAAGGGCTTTCGCAGCGTTAATAGTCTGTAACTACATAGATTACGTTGGCGGGAACAGTTTTATTCCGTAAGTAGATATTTAGCGGGGCAGTGGAGTATTAAAGAGTATTATGCCCGTACTTAGTAACCGAGTGTTCTTAATGTCAAAGAAAAGGTGCAGACCTGTAACAGTGCTGGTAATCTTCTCAACAAATTACCGTGTTCCTCGTTTTGTTGGTAATGCGTTAAGCTGCCACAGCAAATGAACTTTAGTGTTATGTCGACGGGAGGTGTGAGGAACAATGGCCTCGCCGCAGAGACTGAAGCTCCTTCCGGCAGTTACGTTGGAAATTAAAAGCACAATCGCTTCAACATTAATGGCTGCAAAACGACGCTCCGAAATATAAATGCATTGTATTTCACGTTTGATCTGAATATTGTTATACTTAAATTAAAACCTTGAAAGCAGCACTGAATTCACTGGAATAACAAATTAATACGAGATGGTTCGCATTGTACTTATTGTAAAGTGGTTGTGTAAAATTTACATTGGTTTACATTGAAAATTGGAATGTTTTCAAATTAGCAGACTTGTGAAATTGTGCAAAGGGGCGAGTGCTTTTACTGGTGATAGTTATTTCGATATAATATTATAACTTATTTAATGTAGTGACGGTTGGTTAAAGTAAACGTACAAGAAAGTTAGACATTTTCTGAGCCCGAATAAAAACCAAGAATATACCAAAGTATTTGTTACATATAAACTTAATCAAGTTACTTTTCCATTTTTTCGTGTGTAAGCACAGTTTTGCAGGCATAATAACCATTCCAAAGACCAATAATAAAACAGGGACCCAGGGGTCTTACCTAAGTGATTTAAATTTTCTTGCTGCGGTAAAAACTCCTGAATGTCATTGACTATTCTGGTGATCTCCTGCGTGTCCTTTACGATGCTGCACAGCTCTTCCGCGTTGAAGTCAGGAGTGATCTGCTTGCACAGCAGGATCTGGCTGATGACGTTGCCAAAGTTCGACGGACCCGCGCGATTCTCTGCGGAAAACAATCAGCTGTAGACCTTGTAACAATTCCCGGATAGGTCAGAGTTCGTGGTGCAACTAGAGAATGTTATATTGTTTTAGGTCGTCATTTTTGCTTTTTAGGGTTCCGTACCCAAAGCGTAAAAATGGGATCCTATTACTAAGACTCCACACTCCGTCTGTCTGTCTGTCCGTCTGTCATCAGGCTGTATATCATGAACCGTGATAGCTAGACAGTTGAAATTTTCACAGATGAAAAGAAAGAAAGAAAAATATTTATTTGTGACCCGCACAGGAGACAAGAGAAATAAGCATACAATTAAACAATAATAAAATAAAAACCCTGTGCGAGACCAAAAAGGTCCTATCTCAGCATGTGCAGCGATATCCAGAAAAGGTAATAACGCTGCGCTGATATTCTGATAGGGCCCACTATTGATGCCACGGACACATTTACGGCATGTATTTCTGTTGCCGCTATAACAACATACACTAAAAACAGAATAAAATAAATATTTAAGTCCCATACAAAAAATTAGTTTTTTTTTTTTTGCTGTTTTTTGCTATATTGGTACGGAACCTTTCGTGCGAGTCCGACTCGCACTGGTCGGTTTTTATTGTAGCTAAAAATATTGTATATATACTTATATTTTTAGCTATAATCAAAGCACTGATAATATTTCTAAAACTGAAGGCATGATGACATTGAATTGTTGCTGCAGGCATCGTCAATATGAGTATGAAAAATAACGCACACACACATACATACACTCACATGCACACACACACTCACACACATTATTTTAGGATATATTCTCTAAGTTTCTTTGTATTTTTCAGTTATAGTTCGTCTCATCTTGTTAGATTTGAGATTTTGCTTGTAATTTTTTTTTTAGATTCTGTTTTGTTTGCTGTTGTACATCACTTTTACCATTTCATAATTTTTCGTTGAAGAGCAGGTCCTCCTAGCACAGGTATAAATTTTACTTAAAAGCAGATCCATAAGTAAGATTTAATGTAAAAGTGTACAAGTTTCTGCAATAAACCTTTTTTTTTGTAACCCACCACCTAATTTCAGATTGTGGTATACGATAAATTAATTGAGTTAAATAATCAGGAACGCAATATTATTCTAACAATGTCACTTTCTAAAAATCTTTATAACCAAACAAAATATCAATGAGGATATTTTTTATTTTTTTAGTTCAACCTCTATTTCGACCAGAGGTTACAGGCTATATTATTTATACAAATGTAATCTGCGTGTGGCTGCTAATATGTATAATTCCAGATTTGAAGCCAGTTGCAGACTCCAAACAGAAACTTAGTTACAATCGCACGAAGAACTTGAAACGAGGTTAAATTGCCAAAATTTACAGATTTTCATACAATATTTAACCTCGTTTTAGCAAATAACCCTGAGTTAAGTTTTTCGTGCAATTGGGTCTATTCTTAGTTAAATTTATATTTTTACACACTAAAGCATTGATTTCAATAAAATTATGTACATTTGGAATTGTCAAGAAGTCAGTCAGTTGTCAAAAGTCTCTAATTCGTAGGGTTCTATGGCGAAGGTCAAGAACCTCCAAGGATACTCATTTAAATCAAGCTATCACAAAATCCTGCAGCCTAATTGCGTTAGTGAGTTCGGCAGGGCAAAGGGAACCACTCCATGAAAGAGTATGACACATTTCCTTGAAATGTTTTCTGTATTGCGAAAATAATTTAGAAAGGGTACGTCCTCCACCCTATGAGTTTAATTCACATAAGCTTACCATGACCCCTTTCGAAATACGAAAGTCGTTATTATAAAGGTGTCGTCACTCTTACGTCTACGTGTTCTTTGCCGCATTCACTTACAAAATTAGGCTGCATGTTACACAGACATATTCTTGTTGCTCCAATATTTAAGAACAATAAAAAAACCGTTAAAATCAATTTAAAATACTTGTGTGTTGACCCCCCCAAATATGTGAATTAAGCTGTGTCAGCACTCATCGTATGATAAATAACCTCAGCTATGCAACCCAAGCTAAACTAATTTAACTAAGCTTGGTCTTCCACTTGGTTTTACAGTCACACCTACACTCACTTTCACATATAAAATCCTCTATGAGTGTAGGAGTTAGAACTTAAAGAGTGATTTCATAAAAGCTCCCAAATCCAAGCTTCCAAATCCCCAATTCTATTATTGTACTGTTAGTTGTAACAAAAACAAACAACTAATTGGGAATGGATAGAAAACACCGAACCTACTTTTAGCATTCAATACTAAAAATAGCGATCTATTGTTGTACACCACTTAGGCTAACAGCCCTTAAAATATTACGTATTGATTGTAAAATAAAAAAAATTGCGCATGAAAATCAATGAGGACTATCGCGTTCGAATTTGCCGCTAGGGGCGCTGGTGTAGGGTGAGGTCTTCAAAATGTCAAATTTCACCGTTTTTTGGTTCATTTTTTTTGTTGTGAATATTGTCCTAAGGTTGGTACGGGTTTCACCAACAACTGCTTTAGTAGAGTTTTATGTTTCGGAAAATTATATCTTCCATTTTTTTTAAAAAAAAAAGGGTCTGCGCCAAACTGCGGCATACTCGATGTTATATTTAATCGCAGAAATAATTTTAATTCAAACTTTACTTCCGTGCGCGTAATAACAATGTTTAACAGCTATATATAAGGACCTTACTCGCCAGTGGCGCCAACTGGTGGGCACAAATATGGTAGTCCTCATTGCCTTTAGCGTCCTAACTTAAAAAAAAAAAACAACAGAGTCAATTAGAACATTGCATGTTGATAAACCCACATAAATATAACTAGCTTTTTGCCAACTTTGTTGTGGTCGGTTATCAGTCCAACTAGATGCAGCTCATACTAACATATTATGCCTATCTAACCTCCACAACCTAGCAGTTACAACACATGGTACTCCTAGTCAAAACTGTCGTTAGGTTTTTTGACTTGTAACTATTTGTGATGACTGTCAAAGATCTGCAGACGACAACCGGGACCAACGGTTGTCGTTTGTAGATCTTTACTGTAATAGATCCTAAGGTCATCCATCCACGCACTGACCTCGGCAAGTGTTGCTTAACCTCGAACCCGTTATTCAATTCTATTTATTTCAAGCAACATAGACTCTTACTGTTAAATTCCCATGTTGCACCCACTCCTTTCAAGGTCGTAGACTCTACACTCGAAGTTGTGGACGACAATGTCTACCTGGGACAAACAATCCAGTTGGGTAGGGTCAATTTGAAAAAGAGGTCAACCGTCGAATCCGACTCGGCTTGGCAGCTTTCGGGAAGTTGCGCGGTGTCTTCACCACATTGTCTCAAGACAAAAGTCTATGACCAGTGTGTGTTGCCAGTGATAACCACAATGGCTCTGAGACGTGGTCGCTCACAATGGGCCTCCTGGGTGTCCTTGCATGATCGAATCAAAAATGTAGAGATTTGCAAGAGAACCAGAGTTACCGATATAGCCCGAAGAATTGTCAAACTTATATGGCAGTGGGCAGGATACATTGCTTGCAGAACGGATGGCCGATGGGGCAGAAAAGTTCTAGAGTGGCGACCGCGAATCGGAAGACGTTGCGTTGGAAGGCCCCCCACCAGGTGCACCGATGACCTTGTGATGAAGGTTGCGTGGATCCTCTGGATGCGGGTCGCATGAGAACGGTCAATGTGGCGACGCTTGGGGCAGGCCTATTTCCAGCAGTGGACGTCTTTCGGCTGATATGATGATGATGATGAACTTAGACTTATAACATAATTACAATAATAGCTGCACACGCAGTCACATTCATTAAACTCACATTCAATACATGTCTATTACTAAGTCACGAGCTCCTCCGCTTGTTCACTCGCTCGCTTCGTAAAACTCACATCTAGCTACAATAAAAATTGGACTCTAAATCCAAACGACATCCAACATCGTATTATCTTCGGATTCTAACTGAATAGGCTTTCAAAGGGGAGATTAAACTTATTCGAACGTCTGTAAAGCTGGTTTCAATGCAATTGCAATATCTACAAGTACCTTCTGGCAGTCTGGCACAGTTTCAATCGAACATCACCATACCGAACGCCTTTGTGATGCTCACAGGTATTGTGTCGTAAATATCTTAGACTATCTGCCGCCTGCGGCTTTACTCACGCGGATTTAGTCCATATATTTATAAATTATAACCTTTGTGTTATTGTGATGTATAAAATGCCGTAGTTTTTGCGTAAAAGAGTAATAAAAATCCATCCTCACAAACTTTCACCTCGTAATATTAGTACGTCAGTAGAATCTTGATACTCTTAGAACCGGTAATTTTGCCCCGAAACGGGGAAAATAAGGAACATAATTCCCCCAAATTCTGGCCAAGTCAAACTGCGGTTGATGTCTCTAACAGTGATTAATTGCCACTAATTGTTCGCGGCGGCACGCTATTAAAACTGTACTATTATTGTACAATCTAGCCGCTGTAGAAAGAAACTGTGGTTACGAGAAAAAGTTTTCAATTAAGAGTGTTAAGTGGCTGCCGTGGCTGGTCGTTAAGATAAGGATTTTAATGGCCGTAAATAAAGGCGAAAACCTGACCAAAGTGGAGAAAATAAACACACATAATGAGGTGAATTAAAAACCAATACCCGATACACAGCTTTCCAATACCGGTAGCAAAATCTCTAAGAGCAACCGAAACGGGTCGTTTCATCTAATCGACAGGTGAATCTCTTATTGTCTGCCATCCCATTACCCTCAGTTGCTCTAAGCGAGGGAAGATTAACACCTGCCTCTAATATACTCCACGAATTCGTTTCCTTTCTGAGCTATCCCAAAGGAAAAACTTTTGTTACAGATGAATTTATAATTCGAGAATACCAACAATGTTTCAGAAATGTTTAAACTTTGTTTTCATTTGATATGCTAATATCTTTTTTGTTCTAGCATAATTAGAACACTGAACAGTATTATAACATTTTACGGATCAATCTAAAAATAAATAAATTTAACTTTTTTGAATAATTAATTAACGGTTTAAGAAAGAAACCTAAAATTGTGTATAGTTTTGCGACGTGGTCGTTAGGCATCAGACGAATACCAAACTTAACTTATAATACTAAACTTTTATTCAGCACCTTAATAGTGGGATTAGGCGATAATACTATAAAATATAGCCTTTCAAGCTTGGTAATTATTGGCCAGGGCTTAGGTCCTACGTCATCGTGACAAATGTCCTCGTCTTAATTGCTTCTTACCACTACAACAATCTTTCTCGGGAGATACTCGTATAGCAGTATTGCCAACAATTGTCTGATGGATTGGGCTGAGAATGTTGTTATTAATACATAAGCGGTTCCGCCGGCCATTCTTCTAATACGGGTGTAATCCTTTATTCAGTTGTTACGACGCCCGCGGGAAATAATCGTGTGGTATATTCGACCACACTAAGATACATGTGTTTGTGTTTTTCAGCGGAAACTTAGATGCGTTTCTGTAGTGTCCGCCGGGAAACATTAATTGACATTTACACATTACTAGTAATTTGATATGCACAAACAACTATATTACGGTGCTTCAAGCTATTCCTTAGTCGGGTTGTCAACAGGTATGGTGAAACATACTTTTTATTATTCACTGTTTTTAACCGACTTCAAAAAAGGAGGAGGTTCTCAATTCGTCGGAATCTTTTTTTTTAATGTATTTTCCCCGATTACTCAAAGGCGCCTGGATCTATTTAGAAAATTCTTCTTTTATTTGAAACGGTATACTTCCTAGTTGGTCCCATAGTCATCAGGTCAGAATCTGATGATGGGATCTTGGAGAAATCGAGGGAACTCCTCAAATATTATAGGCATACATATAGCGATTTTGGTACTTTCATCAAGAGTGCAATAATTTACACTTAGAAAGTATCATTTGGAGAAATGGAACTGGTGAAGAAGATCACAGATGACCAATGGAACTCCTTAATGCTAAGCATGTCACGGGTATTAGATATCTCGAATAGTTAAACCACTATGATGAAGCAAATACCTATAAATAAACAGTACTGATGAAAATGGTACGATCGAACTGATCTGATGATGAAGCCGGCAGGTAGGCACTGGAACACCGAAATAAAACAATGTATCCTAGTCGTGTTTGGGCTTATTGGAATCGCCATGAGATGTACATTGGCTTTATAAGATTTTTATTGCATAATAATTATAATGTAAATTAAATCAAAAGTAAATTTTATAAGAATTTCCAAAAGCAGTAATAAGTTACGTTTCGTTATCTTAACGTGTGAATTTTGTATAGAAAATAACTATTTAATGCTTAATTTTGAATTTTGATTCAAAATTTACTTACGTCAACTCAAGCGTCCAAATGATTCATGCTTGGGTTAATTCAAATTGGTTGAAATAGAGGTTTATATCCCCATTTAACTTACCATAATACGATGTCATATCCATAGGCACTAGCTGCACCAGCCGGTGACACTTGGCAAGCTCCCGCAGCAGCAGCTGAGCCATGAAGTACAGCAGCACCAGCTGCGGCTGTTCCGCGCAGCCGTCGCTCGTTGACCTGCATGACAAACAGCTCTTCATTTCCACCACGTAAAGATAATCCGAAACTTCCCCTCAGGGCCGGATTTAGGGCAGGGCAATAAAAAAAGGGGTCATCACATTTTTTTATATGCAACACTGATGAACATGTGCTAAAAATAAGTTACAGGACAATGTGTCTGTTGACATATACTAGATTTGAATCATACACGAACAATTTTTAAAATTAATATTATAAAAAATCATTTTCCAAGCATTCGTCTGAGAATTGGATTTACCGAAACAGCTGCCGCAGCAGTAAAGTAAAGTTCCATTCGCTTAGCACTTATATTTTTGTTCTTTTGTATATTTTTAGTATTATGTTTAAAACCATTCAAAACTGTGTTGTTTTACTTGGCTGCCCCAGGGCTTCCACATCTTTAAATCCGGCCCTGCTGCTCCAATATGATTTACGGACGCAGCAGCGCGCCGAAACTAACGTGCATCCAAACGGCCATTTCACTTCAATAAACCCATAAACCAAAATATGAATTGGATTCAAGAAAATTGTTTGTAGAGAGCAATCGAAAGTAATCAAGATTGTGCCACGGGGTTTAGTTTCAGCTCATTCAAAAGTTAGATTAAAATAGCTTCTCGCTTTGATGAAATAATCCGGAGAGGTCTGAGGCAAAGGAGATATAGAAATGTCACTTGATGTTGTTTTGTGTGCTACTGTGAGACCGAAAGGTTGGAAATATTCATCGTACACACATCACGCCTGAATTCCCAACGGGTTAGGCCCGTACTTTCGCGGGAGCCGTATTTCGGACCTGTGTAATAGGTAAGCCTATTGTCATATTCCAAAATTTGAAATATGTGTCCCGTCAAAAACGTATCGGGATTAGAATCGGTATCAATGCTAATATAGTTTGAATGTGGACAATATGTAAACTAAACTAACCACTGCTCTCAAATCGGTGAAGGATAATATCGTGAGGATACCGGGATGTCTTAGAAGCAAAAATTCGAAGACATGTGACATCCACCAACCCGTTCTAGGCCTGCGTGGTGGATTATGGCCCATTATGGCCAATTCCCTCTCACAGAGAGGAGGCCATTAATAGGCGATTCATCCATTTTTTCCATCCATCCATTCGATGATGATGATGGACAATATGGACATTGCAAACGAAATAACAAAAGAATAAGACAAAAAGGGATGAATGGGGTGAACTAAACTAAAATGGGTTTAATATAAGTTCTTTGTGTGTTTCTAAATGTTTCGGAACTTAAATTCACATATAAAAGGACATTCGTTATTGCCAGTGCCTCGGGACCTCTGCACACAATTAACTGTTTGCTTTTTGCGCAATTAATTTATTTAACTACTTAACCTAGCTTCACTATTTATGTGTCCAAGATGCTGCTGGACTGGATTAAGATAGCCACAGGAATTTTGGAACAAGTAAAACTTGGCAGACTGAACAAGTGAGCCGTGGAATTCCCTGCCAGAGTCTGTGTTTCCCGACAGCTACAATCTAGGATTCTTTAAGTCAAGAGTTAATAGGTTATTTCTAGGCAAGCGTCTCTCACCGTCGAGCACATCATCGCTTACCAACAGTTGACATAGTGGTCAAGCGCGAGCCTATAGAATATTTATATAAAAAAAGAGTAAAACAGCTATGAACACGCGAAAGTAAGAAAGAAATAATAAATAATGGATATTTACCGACATGAGAAAACATCCAGTAAATTCACTTCCAATAATAAATATTTCGCAACGAGAATATATTGAAGAGGTTTTGTTGAAGGACTCTTCAAAGAGTTCAAAGTTACAATTGATTTCCAATCATTCGATATTACAACAACTTCAGTAAAAATAAATCCAACTCGTTGCCTAATTCGTGAGTTTTGCGAAATAAAACTCATTGATACAAAGTTATAAATCCCGGCCGGGTCTTTTATTAGACCGAGCTGTAAATAAATTTAATTGAATCAGGATAAAACTCGTCACAATTTGTTTTTTTTAAACGAGTGTGAATATAGAATTGTTTTTATCTAATTGCATGTTTATTAGCAAATATAAAAAAAAAACAATAAGATTAGCGTGACATAAAGAGGCGTTTTTTTTAAACTCTTAAACATATTAATTCTCCATCAATCTCTGTAGTAAAAACATCTGTTGTAGTTAAGAATCTCTTTTCTTTCTGCAGTGACTTGCAAAAACTTTTCGTAACGTAATTAGTTCTATCGGATTTGACATCAGAGATGACGAATTGGTTCGTCTTTTGAAATGCAAATGGATGTCGGCATGTACTAGTCTACAGTGAATATAGAAGGCTCACGACACAATTTATCTATTAAGGTGAATGTTTTGTATAACATAAAGCAGAATAATGGAATGGTGAAACTCCAGGGGGCCAAAACGTGGCGTTTCAGGAAATCCCTGAGCGAGCAGGAACAAAAGAGTTACAATTTTAAAGACAATATTCGGCTGAATACGCCTTCATATAAACAGCGACGAAATGTTCAGAAAATTGTTATTATATGAGCTGTAGTGAATAATGCGATATGTATTGTTTAGTGTTAAATGGGTAGCCAGTTATCTAGTGGGTATGGCGAATTAATCTAATGGCTGACACAGATTAACCGCCGCAAAGGGGATTCGATTCAGAAGTGCGAGCTTCGGTAATCTTTTTTCTACTTTTTGTAATATTTACGTTATAAGATTACGATGTTAAACCGCCGTTCAATATTGATTTAAAGCGGCCGTTCTGTCAGAGACAGAGTGCCCGCAAATAAATAAACAACTACGGTTAAACCCTTCTCAAATTGAGATATCGGAATTTTCTACTCGATCTTGAACGTGATCGATTCCTCGGAATGTGCAATGAAATAGGATCCGCTTCATATCTCAGTGAGCGGTGAACTAGGTGTTTTCAATATATCTATGCTGTGTATTGCTACTCATGAAAATAGAAATTGAAGGACGGGTAACCATGCTACGTTCAATGATGGAAAATGTACTTTGTTCTTTTGATAAGGGCCTTTGAGGCTCATACGAACCTCAATAATGCGTTATTTTAATAAACAAATGCAGGCATAAGGCTTAGTAGCATGCAAAATTCTGATCATATTTGTGAAAAAGAGGCATTTGATTCATTAGGTCAGCTTCATAATCTTCATATCCAGCTGGAGGTAAGTTAAAGGTACCTTTTAAGGTTTTATGAGACAAAAACTTTGGAAAGAGAGTATACAGACTATACAGAGATAATACGCAGGAGTTTTGTGACAGAGGTGTGAGGCAACGCTTTACAAAATTGAGCACTTTCTAAACATCATACAGACATAAACCCACGCTTTTTCTTGCCAGTATGCAAAAACTACAGAACGCCACCCACTACGGTCCTTTTAATTCGTTTACGTTCATACAACTGCAGCCTTATTTCATAATCGACCAATCACATGGACGGAAATCCACATCGTGTCTTTCATCTCGCCATGTGATTGGTCGACTGTTGATACTCTTTGCCCTTAGCCTTGCCGAATTCATTACACTTTAAGGCTGCTGGTCATACAAACACCGGTTATGAGTACTACACATCTGCGGCCTAATTGCGTAAGCGAATTTGGCCGATTGACGGCGGTCAAACCCTTTGCCTTGCCAAATTCTCTTACGCAATTAGGCTGCTAGGCCTTTCTAAACATCAATGTAACTTTGTATGTGCCTGCGCACGGAAACTGCAACAGTTAGTGTTGACCCATCCATAGACTAAAAATATCATACTAACTTTTTACAATTAGGTAGGACTAGCGTGCTGGTGGTCTTGGTGGCCTCCACGCATGCGCGTCGCAGTCTGCGCACGCGCTCACGGAGTTCGGGCGAGTCGTGAGGTTGTCCGATGTGGATCAGAAGGTCGCGGAACAGCGCCAGCTGCACGTTGATCTCCGTTATCAGCTGGAAAAGAAGACCTTCTTTAGTAGGGAGTAGGGTTTAATGTTAAATGGGGCCTGCTTGGGTGGTGACACCATTAGCTAAAGGTGTTATTGCTGACCATTGGTGGAATAATTTGCTAGCACAATCAGGTATCTATATTGTGATTTTTAATTTCGTAGACTTAATTGACAGCTGCCATTGCCAATGACCTTATTTTTTTAGGGTTCCGTACCCAAAGGGTAAAAACGGGACCCTATTACTAAGACTCCGCGGTCCGTCTGTCTGTCTGTCACCAGGCTGTATCTCATAAACCGTGATAGCTAGACAGTTGAAATTTTCACAGATGATGTATTTCTGTTGCCGCTATAACAACAAATACTAAAAACGGAATAAAATTAATATTTAAGAGGGGCTCCCATACAACAAATGTGATTTTTGTGCCTTTTTTTGCGAAAATGGTACAGAACCCTTCGTGCGCGAGTCCGACTCGCACTTGGCCGGTTTTTAAATGTTGCAAGCGCGGAACATAGTTTTGTGGGTAAGGCTCAATTATAAGAGATTCATCGAATCGATGTGACATGACCCCTCAATTTAATTTTACTAATTGGTGTAAATAAATGTTTTATGAATATAAACGTAATATATTTAAATATAACAATACTATTACACATAGTCTGACATAAATGAGTTGAAATTAAATAAGGGCCGCTAGTTTCTTATACTTCATAAAAGATAGCTTGATCTCGGCGACATATGTCAAACTGACGTATGCGTTATTGTTAGCCTGTCAAGCGCTATTGTTACTGTATTGATAGTGACAGCTGTCGCAGAGATCAAGCTATCTTATATGAAGTATAGAAAAATAAATTTTTCGATCTACTTCGATTTTCGATCAACTTTTGATCATTCAGGATTTGACACTACTTTTATGTACCCCCCAAAATGTCAGTTTAGTCTACGTAATAAACAAATCAGAGATTAGCTGACACTCTACCGAGGCGGAGTCATCCTTTGTCAGAGTTCATTGATTTTTGCTAAAGAGTTTTAAACTCATTTAAAGTTTTATGAATTAAGAAACTCTCATAAAATAAATAAATAACAATGGGTGTTCGAATTTGTTGGTTGGATGAGCCGAACCTTGTTATCCTTTATGGTTCCAGTAGGATATAATATAAACAAAAAAAAAGTTTAAAACTGTAAAACCGACTAAGGTTTTTTTTATCCTATATTACCCGGTCCATTATAACGAATCGATTGACACCTTAATCAAAATCTAATATGTAAATACAAACATACGTACATGGACTGCTAAAATCATATAACCCTTTCCTTTTGGCTTCGCTGTAGTCGGGGTATAAAGATAAGTCTATATCTAAGTAATAAGAATAAACTATATTATAGAGTTACATCTATGAGGTGATTTTTGTTTGTTTAGGTGATAACTTGTAATGTATGTAGGGCAGACTGTCTAATTGTCAGGAAAAGCCAGTATTGCACCATAGTGGGTCTTTTTCGGGCTAGGAGTTAACAAAAGAACTTCTATGCTTGTATTTAAGGTCACAATGTAACTAATCACGTTATGTATTGGCGAATAACGTAAACGACACTCCACCAAGTAAGTAGTTTGATCTACCCGAACAATCGGTAACTCTCACTGTATTTCTCTATAGGTTTTATATCAAATCCACAACTCAATCCAAACCGCCATCTTCTCCCTCGATCTTCTGTCTGATCCCCTCTTCTGCGCGTCAAAAACTAGTGCTTAGTATTATGTCGAGTTGACGCCTGTCAGAGTCATTCGAAACCATAAGTCTCTTCAGAACGAAATCTTTAGAAGTCCCGACATATAGATATTAAAAGTTGCTCTATTTAGCAAAAAATAAGAGACATAAATATCTAATGAAACACAAACAACATTCGTGTTGTCAGAATCACCGATCCCTTTTAAACAACTTTATTGAATCGAACCCGGATTACACCTTTTCTAACCGTTTTGGGCATTACCTTTGACACATGGTAATATTTAAACGCAAAGGGCTTATCATGTTTTATCAGAACCGCGCATAAAATTCGTAGTAACATTTATAAAATAACGAGCTCTAAGCAGATGTGGTTAATAATGCAAACTGTTTACGAACGTGTTACATTTGGTAATGGATTCTGAATTATAAACTACTTTCTATTAATAAGCGCTGAAAGTTATAAGCTGTATTATTTCAGCAATGATTAAAATAATAACTAAACTACTAAGCTCTTCACCTGACTAGAGGGCTGGAAGGCACGGGCACTTTGCCATTGCATTGACAAAGATGTGGACGAATTTTTTGGTGCCCAATTAGCTCCTTCCCATCTCCCCTTTTTGTACGCGCTTCTACATAATAATTATAATAGCTACGTTATATATTATTCTTTAATTATTTTTTTCATGCCGTTGTAAATAACAAGTTTAAACTATACGTACTTAATGAACCAAAGTTGGACCTTCGAGAAGCTTAGCTTGTGCAAGTATTCATGAAATTAGAAGTATTTTATTCAGCACTATATTCTGTGGCGACTATGTTTACTATCTCGGAGGAAAT
Organism: Orthosia gothica; assembly: GCA_949775005.1. Classification (NCBI taxonomy): domain Eukaryota; kingdom Metazoa; phylum Arthropoda; class Insecta; order Lepidoptera; family Noctuidae; genus Orthosia; species Orthosia gothica. The sequence continues at coordinate 921,338 of OX459057.1, forward strand.
TTTTATTTCACAGCTCTTTTTTAAGCAACATATTAGTTATAGAAGTTTAAATCTTCTCTCTCCACATGTTTTCATTCGAATTAGGAGTCGTTCGCTATAAAATAAATAATTAACGCACTTGTCCCACCGCCGATGATCAGCGAATAGCGAGTTTGTAGTTCTGATAGTTATGTCGCTCAGAGATTAGCAAGTTTTATTGTGCGACGGGCGATTACTCGCACAACTCGCTCAGGGCTGCCACACTGTAGGTAGAAATGACCGCTGGTTGGTCTCTCGGCGTGAGTTCTGACGCCAAGCGAGCAAGCGAGCATCGCTGAGAGAGTATAACTTTGATAGCTCTTGTCGCTGCGACAAACTTGTGGTGCGAGAGTACTCACCGGCAGTGTGAACAGCCAGCGATCAACTATTACTAAATATTGTGTCTCTTTTATTGACACGGGATCATACCTTTTGTCCGTTTCTTCAGCGCGAAAATAGTTTAGTAGTAGTTAGTTAATCGCTTACTCGTCGGCGGTGGGACAAGTGCCTAACGCTATTCGCCGCACACACTGGGCAGCTCGCCAAGTAGCTGTCAGTTAATATAATGACTCACTTTATTACCCATGCTTGTATGAACTTTCAAACTCGCATAAAATCTACTTCAAATATTAATAAAACTATGGCCAAACTTTCAAGTTCCCCAACTGATTTATATCTAAAACTCTTTCGATCTAGTTTCACATTATATAACAAAAAATTAAAGCGAATCGCAAAAAATACAGACGATTCTTTATTCTCAGACACAAAAGGAACACAGATTCAATCAGAAGGTTTCACGCCAGGCCACATGCACATATAGCAATCAATTTGGTGTGTGGGCACGCCACACGACCAAAATTACGAAATCGAGCGAAAAAACGTAATGACGCAGTGTTTCGGTCGGGCGCGATAAATCGAGAAGAGAATTCGGCAGAAGTAAATACAAATGGAAGCTTAGTGTAATTAGTAGCCAGGGGACTTGCGATCGGTCATCAGTCGCAGCTTCCAGCGTCATTTTTCAACCCTCGGAATGTAGTCTCGATTTCTTTGCTATTCCGAAAATAGATGAGACTATTTATCAGTCTCTATCCGCGTATGTAAACTTGATTGGTTTTCTTGGAATCAATTTCAATAATGCTCTTTCATGAGAAAAATATATCCTATCCTTTGAAGTTACGAATATGATTTAGTATTTGTATAACGATACGATAGATATTGATATAAAAGCTGACAGGAACTCATGCCCGTCCTCCACTACAGGACATAACCAGTGGCAAGAACCGATCGCGCTGCGGACACGCGAATGATCAATTCCATAATTTATGAAGTAACGCGATCGAGTTCCACACTCAATAGCTAATGGCATGCTCGAAAAAGGAAATACGTTTTTTCTAACAAATGAACCAGTCAATTACACGACCTTAGACATCTATACCTTTTTACTATTACAGCTACCACATAACCAGTACCATGGTGTATGGTTTTTATTACTTTTATATAGCGCAAAAAATATATGACATCAGTTTTTCTTAAGGTCAAGGCAGGTAGACGTATAACTCAATATATTTCCCCGAGATACAAAAGTTCAAATACCAACTTGAGTTTGATTTGTGTTACATATTTACGTAGGCAGGTTCTCCTTATTTTGGTTTTTATTTCACGACTTGAAACAATATTCAAAATGTAGGCTTTATGCTTGGCTATCGTCAGTCCACGTCAAAATAAATTGGGCGTTGTAAAAATATATCAACTTACAAATATGGCATGAAAAGTATAAATATTTCTCTCGACCCGACTCTTCAACCGGTGGCCATATAACGCAGAAATATACGGATATATTTCCGGAAAAGTGTATGTTCAGACAAGATTTATAGAAATCCAACACTTACAGATGGTAAAATAGAAAATGTGGGGAAAGATCAAATACATAAAGACTATTTATGTTTCGCCTTGGAAAAGTTTCTGTGAGTATCTTACTTAACAGGCTTGAACACACCAAAATAGGTATTATAAGACTAATATAATACCATTTAGGAAATAATAAAATACTCCATCAGTTAGTCGGTTCTCGATAACCTTTTCATACTTGTATGGGTTGAAAATTTTCATGATTATTGCCAAAAGATATTCTATTTCTACGACGAATATGTATAACCTCTTAGAACGGATTGCAGACTATCAGCTAAGCTAGGTACAGATTGCGGGAGTCCGCTGGATGCGAGACGCTTCCCCCAATTGTGGCCACATTGACCAATCAATGAGGCCACAATTGGAGAGGCCTTTGTTGAGCAGTGGACATCTTTCGACTGAAATGATGATGAACCAAGAAGAGGTAAACTAGCTCGCATAGCTGATATAATATTTCATAGCTTGCGGTCTGCACACGAGTATGAAAAATTCACTCTTGGTATACAACTGACATTTTTAGCCCTCAAACTAAATGTTCATTGTGTTTAATATTAGCGTGATGTCGGCGTGACACGTCACTTAATTATCGCGTGTATTTCATCACCCAGTTTATTACTAGCTGTGCCTGTAGCCTGGGGCTTAAAATAGACGTACAATAAACGGTTCATTCGGTTCAACTCTCTCGGAGCCCTTGGCCGAGAGGGTTGTGATAGGGTTCAGAGGGAAAGGTAGACTGAATTACAGGTGAATTTTCATTCAAAAACAAATACAATGACGTCATTTAAATACTGTTTGTTGTGCATTGATGGACTGGTTGCTTTATTGCATGTCATAATTTTATAAAAATTAAGGCTTGTTGTGAAAAATAACAACGTGCAAAAGTTAGGTTTACACACATTACACAGTGCTGCAAAACTAATATAAAAATATTGATTTTATTTAACTGTATGACCGTTTAGCAAAGAATATGCGTAAGTTATTGTCACTGACTTCTTCAACTCTTTACAAGTATCATATTCCCTGACATAAACCAGTTATAAAGTTGAATTGTTTTTCTTACGCAAACGATAGGGGCGGTCGCGTGTGGCATGCGCTTGACAGCCAGATAAGTAACACCAACGGTAAATAAGGCGCGTATTTACTTACACTACGCCTGTATTAGTGATTGTTGCTACCCATGATTAATGGACAATAATGTTTAAAATGTTTCAAGATTAACTTATTATAATAAAACATTTTTGATGGAATAGAAACGCGTCGTGACCTTAAGGTTGGGACTTGGGTCGCGATCCTATTGAGAGCTAGTGCTGAGTGAGAAGCTATAAACTATTTTAGAGATCGTACCATAAGGTCTTAGAACAAGGTTATTTCCATTGTGCACAAGGGGCAGATGTATACATATCATATATACATCTGTCCCTCAGGAAGAGCTTAACAGCGACGCTTAACATTACTCGGACGTGTGAAAAGTATCATGCTTCCAGAGAGAGGAATTTATGTATGTTCCTATGTGGCGTTCTAGAGACCAAACGCGTTGGCCGATTTTGATGATTCTTACATTAATTGATTCGTCTTAACTTTGCAAGAGTCACTAACTACATTAAAATTGGAAAATAGAAAAATAAGAAGAAAATCATGCTGTGCAGTCGGAGGATATATCTGGTTTTGGTCAGCTAGCTCGCGAATATATATCTTCCGACTGCACAGCATGATTTTCTTCTTGTTTACGTCTTTTTAGTTCGCTTCTTAAGCAGTCGGGTTTTTGATTTTTTATTATTTTTTCACAGTAGAATCATGATGGCGTTGGCAAGAAATAGAAATTGGGATTAGTTCAATAGTTTTTTTGTCTTTTAGTAACTACTAAATATGCAACTCAGCTACTGTGAATAGTATAAACCTAATCGCTTGCAGAATTGTGTCTACTTCGTGACTAGAAGACGACTGTAGGCGAGAACTACTATTTAATAGCTCTCAATGTGAATACTTTATACAATTCGGTTTATAACACGATAAGCAATTTTAAGCGAAATTGCAAGTATGTTGTCAAGGACTCAATGCGATGCAATTAGACCGATTTTCACAATTTGCTTTATTATTTGTACGATATCACCAATTGCGTCGCGCCATCAGGTAGGTCCCTAGTTCACATTTCACTATCTAATAGTTCTAAGCCCTCAGTGAGGCCGCGCCCTAAGATTAGGCTCTTTTTGAGACCACTTAAAAGACGTACAGAGGCAATATTTAAGAGAGGAGGATAATTTAAAGAGGAGGAGGTTTGCATGACATTTCTCTTACTCTCGTCTAAGTAATGTTGTAACAATAATGCGAATGTGAGTTTTTTACGCTTTCACGCCTTAACGCTGAACGAAAATGGGTGAAACTTGGCACTTTCCATCGCGGTATAATGTTCTCATGAAATAATAGAACACTTTCCACGTGGGCGAAGAACGGGCTGAAGCTAATAATAACATAATAGCTTTATGATGGAATAGAAACGCATTTCACAAGTCGCGACCGACGAAAGTTGGGTTGGATATTAGGCTCTTTTTGAGCCCACTTAAAAGACGTACAGAGGCAATATTTTTGCGAGGCGGATAATAAATGTTTTGCATCAAGAATGGCTTTACGCGTGGTTTGTGTCGCCGACTAAGACATATGATGTACCTCACTAAAACATGAAGATTGTGATTGTGTAACATTTGTCTTACTCAGCTGTGTTGTTGGGCGACATAATAACGGCTTGCTATGTAGATTTTCTTTTATCCTAGAATTTTACTAGCTTAGTTGCCAAGTCACGTTTTTTTCAAAGAAAAGAATAGATAAAGATAATTTGCAGTCCTTTTACTGCTATTAAGTAGGTATGTCAGTCAGTAAAATGTATTTTTTGAAGTGAAAACTTTTTTAGTCCCGTTGTGATTTCAAACTCGATGAAACGAAAAAGCGACATTAAAAAGAGACAAACACATACAACTATAGGATATAATGTGCGAGAATAAGAGATATAATACATTTCATGGTACTACTGCATGTCAACTGCACACTTTTTTAATAAACATACATCATCATCATCTGCCTAGCCTTTTCCCAACTATGTTGGGGTCGGCTTCCAGTCTAACCGGATTTAGCTGAGTACCAGTGTTTTACATGGAGCGACTGCCTATCTGACCTCCACAACCCAGTAACTGGGTAACACGATACCTCTTGGCTAGACTGGTGTCAGATCTCAAGCGTCTGACTATTCGTAACGACTGTCAAAGATCTTCAAATGACAGCCGAGACCAAAGGCTTAACGTGCTTTCCGAGGCACGGAGGAAACTCGGTATGTTGAAATGGTCACCCATCCACGGACCGACCTCGTCAAGCGTTGCTTAACCTTAAAGATCGACCCGTGCGGCTGTTATTATTTAGCCACGAGCTAATAATTAATAAACATACATAGGCATCATAATTCCAAACGTTAATAAGCTTAAAGGTGAGGCCAAAAGAAAGTAATTTTGTGAGTTGTGAGTCGTGTAAAATGCGTCGCGGCAGTTACTCTGCATTCGGTTTCATACTAATTATTTATTTTATTTTATTAGTTTTAAGAAGGCTTACAGTCTAAGTACAAATAATAATAGGTAACTACAACACTACCTAACTAATGTCCTGTTTGTGCCACACGGCGACGCAAAATGAGTTGTATGCTGACTCAATCACATTATTTCAACCGAATTACGCTCGAGGTGAGAGAGGGGAGCGAGGCAAGCGTCAGCGCCCCGTACACATGTAGAATAGCAACTGAAATTACGTTCGTCCGTCTGAAAGAGTAACCGAATTTAAGTTGAACGTAAATTCCGCGACTCATTTCACACGACTCACAACTCACAAAATTACTTTATTTTGGCCTCACCTTTAAGCTCCTTATTAACCTTTGGAATTATGATGCTTATGTATGTCTATTAAAAAAGTGTGCAGTAGACATGCGGTAGTACCATGAAATGTATTATATCTCTTATTCTGCCACATTATATCCTATAGTTTTATGTTTGTCTCTTTTTAATGTCGCTTTTTCGTTTCATTGAGTTTCGTTTTCCTCACCCTAAAAATACCTCTTGTTGTTAATTAATTTAGTTAAAATAAAATAAAAAATTCGTTCCACTTAAAAGTTTCATTTTATTGTGACAATAAAACTTGACGAAAAGCCAATTGGAATTCCTAACTTGAATATTTAACACAAAGGATGTAAATTCATAAAGACATAATTGGCGGGAGGAAGCGAGCCTACTCACCAAAGAGATATAATTAAAATTCAGTTGAGCCATGCCTGACAAAAGGGAATTGCATAGTCCAACGATCGGCGAACAGTGAGGGGCCGGAGTTATGGCGCGGGTGTTACCTGCTTCCGTGTTGGATTGTCACACCAAAAGTTTTTAAGATCATGACAATTTAATGGACGTGTATGAACGTGCACCGACCCCAATTACCATGGAATGGAAAGTACCTCGAGACCAATTTGATACCCATTATTGTTAGCGCACATTGTCGTAAAACTGCAGTTTACGGAATAAAATTGTGTCGAGCGAGCCCAATTGTGGATTCTGAGGTTTAAACTGGCAGCAAGCTGGTAAGCTGTCAAAATGCCAAACCAACTTCGCTGTTTCGTAACAAAATATTTTCAGTGGATTTGCGGTTTTTACCAGGTGACACTTTGAAGCGTTGGGACAATATTTTATTTATAAAGGAGTTTCAGGCGTGCACGGCTATTTCCTGTTCCTTTTTTAAAAAGAGGAGAGGGAAACGCGATACCGCAATAATATCAAAACCATGAGCGTCTCATATGTTTTCTAATCACATTCTATCAATAGGTAGCTTATGTACGGTAAAATGAACGTTATAAGGCATCTCCGATAATAGAAAAATATCGCGTATCATATTATTGTGAGTCTTTTCAGGATCACAAATAACTACCAAACCACCTATCTAATGTTTCCGCCTGTCTGGTTTTTGGGCTATTCTTTTTCTCTACTTTAGGAGAAATGCTTTTACGTATAAACAGAATAAATGTGTTAATTAGGTGCGAAGCGGCCGTCCGTTACTGAATTATAAAGAAGCGCCGTGGCTGCCTCGGCCGTTGATTCTCTTTAAGGGACCTCTCCTGACCCCATGAGGCACAATAGCGTTAAGTATTTACTCCGAAGTCATTAAGCTTGTGTTTCTTAGTCTGGTGTGTTGACTCAAGAGAAATTACACACAACATCACGCCAGTATACCCCAAGAAAAACATACTATTTTGACCAATCCTCTTGTGTGCAAACATCATATTCTAAAATGATGCTCAAGCATGAATCTCGGATTATTTCAAGCAGACCAGAGTTTAGTATACAATCCATCAGTTTTGAATCGAAATTAGTGCTGAAGCAGCGTTCTAGGAAATGGACCTCAATTTTCTCATTAGGTGTGTGTGTGTGGATTTTTAACCGACTTACCAAAAAGGAGGAGGTTCTATGTTCGACTTCATGTAAGTTTTTTTTAATGTATGTTCACCGATATCTCCGTCAATAATGTACCGATTTTGAAAATTTTTTTTTTTGAAAGAGTATGTGCCGAAATTGGTCCCATTTTAATTTGGTGAAGATCTGATGAAGAACTTCGACGATATACAACAGAACTCTTCAATAAATAACGGAAAATCTCTCGGGATTGCTGCAATTACATGTCTGTTTATTGTTTATACCATTTCATAACATAACATCACACCAGTACGCTCTTAAGGGGTACGCAGATCTCCCATTTCACCGACTATGTTCAAGTTTCATGATATTCGGGTAATATATTCTGCTTTATAGTTACCTTACTAAACAACTTGCCTATTAGGTAGGTACAACTAAAAAGTGAAAAATAAAAAACTTTTTTTGCAAAAAATTAGTACCGACTTCCAAATAAAAAACTACATAGTGAAAAATAACTTTATTTTTGGAAGTCGGTGTCTTTCGTAGTTACCAATTCTTTGCGTTATTATTTTAGATTTTCTGCTCCAATATTTCGTACTTTTCCAGCTTCCAGCAATATTCTTTGAAACCTCAGAAGACACTGCAGTGCAATTTCAATAAGTGTTAGAAGATAGATGAGGCCTCGTTTCACAATAAAGTATTGAAATCTTTTTCAGTCTTTTTTCCTAAAACAGTGCTGAAGCTTCGAAGCGCAGTGTATATTACATGAAGTCGGAAATGCGACGATCCCTATTAGCTCTCCGACGATTCTCTTTTCTCTTGATGTGAAATTTTACAGATAACAATAAAAAACCAGCGATTTTTATTTGTTCATTGTAAAAAGTTTACGACTCTTGTCACTAAGAGGTACTGTGTTATATGAGTCCACAGAGACCTGACAAATGAGGTTTTATATGATGTAGTTAATACTGACGCAGCAATATATTGTTTTAAGTATCATAATTTTTCAATGTACTAACATTATTTATGATTATTCTGTTTTAAATTACTTGTTGGGAAAATTGACAAGGATTACATTCGCTTTTATCAGCCGTTTTAATGTTCCCACTGCTGGGACACAGGCCTCCTCTCTGAGTGAGAGGTAGTGGGCCTTGATCCACTACGAGGGCCCAGTGCGGGTTAGTAGATGTCACATGTCGTCGTATTTTTGATTCTAGGACACCGTTTTGAGAGCAGTGGTGATGAAATAATTTACACAGCGAAATAATTTAAAGCGCCTGCCTGCATTCGACACGTAAGTAGGGTTCGTTACCACTGGACCACCACTGCTATCTCTTCTGATTTATGGCATACCTATGTATGCCTTAAATAATTAATTTTGTTTCCGATACAAAATATATGTATAAGATAATGCAATATTTAATACACTGTGTAAATTTAAATCTATATAAATAAACCTTTTACTCAAGACTATCACCTTAACCTACACATATAGGTACTGAGACGATAAATACCTACTTTAAACAAACAAAAATTTTAAAAACTGTAACCTGACTACGGTATTTTTTGTCCTATGTTACCCGGGCTAGAATAACGAATCGATTGACACCTCATTCATCAAAAACAGATGAACAGTTTAGACGCTACGGAGGAACATACGTAAATACAAACATACATACATAGACTGCTAAAATCATAACCCTTCCTTTTGGCTTCGCCGTAGTCGGGTAAAAAGGTCAATTAAATAAAATGGATTCTCAAATTTTTCTGTCATTTAGGATTCAGAATTATTTTATGTACTCCCCAAATGTCAGTTTAGCCTCCGTAATAAAAATATCAGAGATTAGCTGACACTCTACCGAGGCGGTGTCAACCTTTGTCAGAGTTCATTGATTTTTGCCTAAGAGTTTTGGTTTTATGAAATTAAGAAAGTCTTATAAAATTTCAATAACAATGGGTGTTTGAGTTTGTTGGTTGGATGAGCCGTACCTTGTTATCTTTATGGTTCCAGTAGGATATAATATAAACAAAAAATGTTTAAAAACTATACCAGACTAAGGTTTTTTAGCCTATATTACCCGAGCCATATTATCTAAATCGATTGACACCTTATTCATTAAAATCGGATGAATAATTCAGGCGCTACAGAGGATAATACGTAAATACAAACACACATACATACATTACTGCTAAAATCATAACCTTTAGGCCTTTTGGCTTTGCTGTAGTCGGGTAAAAAGATAAGTCTATAACTAAGTAATAAGAATAAACTATATCATAGTTACCTCAATGAGGTGATTTTTGTTTGTTTATAATATATGAAGGCAAGACTGTCTAATTGCACGGAAAAGCCATTATTTCACCATAGTGGGTCCGTTTAGCGCTAGGAGTTAACAAACGAACTTCTATGCTTGTATATAAGGTCACAATGTAACTAATCACGTTATGTATTGGACAATAACGTAAACGCCATTCCACCAAGCACGTAGTTTGATATACATGAACAATCCGTAACTCTCACTATATTTCTCTACAGGTTTTAGATCAAATCCACAACTCAATCCAAACCACCATCTTCTCTCTCGATCTCCTGTCTGATCCCCTCTTCTTTGCGCCAAAAACTAGTGCTTAGTATTATGTCGAGTTGACGCCTGTCAGAGTCATTCGAAACCATATCTCTCTTCAGAACGGAATATTTAGAAGTCCCGACATATAGACAATAAAACTTGCTATATTTAGCAAGTCGAACACGTGAAATAAGAGACATAAATATCTAATGAAACACAAAAAACAGGATCTGACGCAGAATGTCCCATTCGCAAAATGTCACGGTGAAAAAGAATGTCCTATTCGCGAAACGTCCTATTCGCAAAAAGTCCCACTCTCAAAAGGTCCCATTCTCAAAAAGTCCCATTCTCAGAAGGTCCCATTCTCAAAAGGTCCCATTCTCGAAAAGTCCCATTCTCAAAAGGTCCCATTCGCAAAAGGTCCCAATTGCATAAACTCGTATATTATGTGTCAAATGCCAATGCACGATACAACCCAGATGGCGTCACACGCCCTGTACGTCACTAGTCTCCGATTTTGTTGAAACTTTTTGAGGATATTGTTCTCAAATTTTTCTATTCAGTACCTTCAATGAAAAAAAGTGTACCTCTCGGGTTTCGCTAAAAAATGGCAAACAAAAAATGACGTACAGGGCGTATACGCCCCGTATTTTTTTTCTGTTAGAGTTAGAGATGCACAGTATAAATCAAATAAATGTTCCCGAATATAAACCTACGAATACTGAATATTTTGTAGTACATGGTACTTACGTATATTTAGCCACTATCCCAGCTCACGCTTTTTCTGCCGACTTACTTTACAAATCCGCCCCCGCTAGAGAAGTCGACATGGTGCTAAATGATACATACCGCATCATAACTGGCTGTTTGAGACCTACATCGCTCGTAATGTTGTATCCACTGACGGGCATAGCTCCACTAGATGTTCGGCGCGAAGTGGCCAGCCGCATCGAGAAGAGGAAACAAAAACGGGACAGTCGCCATCCCTTATTTAAACATCAATTCCAACCAGCACGCCTAAAAATCCACAAAAGCTTTTTCAGACATACGTCCTCCTTGGAAGCCAGCGCAACAGACGAGAGATCTCTACACTGTGAAAAAACGCACATCCTACCCCTCCATACTCCATCACTCCGGCAGAGAATCTGCCTCCTGGACACGAACTGCAGTGGCCAATCTGGAAATCCCTAAACCGATTGCGGGTACAGGTTGGTCGCTGCAGATAACATCTGGCGAAATTGAGTCACAAACACTGTGCCAGTGTGGGGCCCGGTCGCAGGATATGCCCCTCCTCCTTGTCTGCCCTTCGTGCCCAGCCACCTGTATCTTTCAGTACCTGAACGTGGCAAATGACAGAGCGGTCCAGGTGGTTACATACTGTTCAGACAAAATTTGAGAATAGTTGAGTAAAAATTTGAGTTTCTCGGCACGAAAAGAAGAAGACTTTACAAGAAGAACTTCCCATTAGTGCCACAACCAAAATGTGAAAAAAAAATAAAAAAAAACAATAAAAATACAACCGAACTCTTAATAAAAACAATGCAAAGTGAAAAATAACTTCAATTTCGGCAGTCGCTTTCTTTTTTAACGTATCTTTTTGATTGATAAACACTTTACCCTCCTTTGGTCTCGTAGGTATAAAACGAAATCATTGTATGGAACAGCCGATTTCCTTTTTTATGACTGGTGCTCCTAGGACATTCTGCGAATGGGACATTTTGCGAATGGGACATTGTGCGAATGGGACTTTTTGCGAATGGGACATTCTGCGAATGGGACCTTCTGCGACGACGGGACTTTTTGCGAATGGGACATTCTGCGTCAGATCCAAAAAACATTCGTGTTGTCACAATCACCGATCCCTTTTAAACAACTTTATTGAATCGAACCCGGATTACACCTTTTCTAACCGTTTTGGGCATTACCTTTGACACATGCTAATATTTAAACGCAAAGGGCTTATCATGTTTTATCAGAACCGCGCATAAAATTCGTAGTAACATTTATAAAATAACGAGCTCTAAGCAGATGTGTTTAATAATGCAAACTGTGTACCAACGTGTTACATTTGGTAATGGATTCTGAATAATAAACTACTTTCTATTAATAAGCGCTGAAAGTTATTAGCTGTATTATTTCAGTATTGATTAAAATAATAATTAAACTACTAAGCTCTTCACGTGACCAGGGGGCTGGACTTTTCGGTGAAAGCATCAGCATTGCTATTCAACGTAGTAATGCTGCGTGCCGGGCACTTCTCCATTGATGTGGACGAATTTTTGGTGCCCAATTAGCATCCCATCTCCCTTTTTTAAACGCACTTGTACATAATAATTATATTCAGTTTGTATAATGTTACGTTATATATTATTCTATAATTTTTAATTGCATGCTGGGACTACTGACTATATCGATCCTGCAGAAAAGCTCCCAGCTGGACATAAACTGCCATGGCCAACATGGAAAACCCTAAATAGGCTGCGAAGCCAAGTGGGCCGCTGTAGGCACAACCTGGTCAGATGGGGGTACTCCGATCAGCCACAGTGCGACTGTGGAACCGCACCGCAAACGATGCCCCATCTGTTGTCGTGCTCTCTGTGCACAAACACCTGCACCATGAAGGACCTGTGCGAGGCCAGCGCTAGGGCTGTCGACGTTGCTGAGTTCTGGTCGAAGCACAACATCTAAATTAAAAACAAAAAATGGAATCATCGACACGATGAAGAAGAAGAAGAATTGCATGCTGTTGTAATTAACAAAAGTAAACTACTTAATGAAAAGGTACAAAGTACCAAAGTTAGATATTCGAGTAGCTTAGCATAAGCAGATATTAGTGAAATTAAGAAGTATTTTATTCAGCACTATTTTATTAACTATTATTTTAGAGAAAATTTTTATTTCACAGCTCTATTTTAAGCAAAATATTAAGTTTAATTAAGTTTAAACCTCTCTTCACAAGTTTTTCATTCGAATTAGGAGATGTGCGCTATGAAATAATTAAGGCACTTGTCCCACCGCCGATGATCAGCGAATAGCGAGTGTGTAGTTCCGATAGTTATGTCGCTCAGCTATTAGCAAGTGTTATTGTGCGACGGGCGATTACTCGCACAACTAGCTCAGGGCGGCCACACTGTAGGTAGAAATGACCGCTGGTTGGTCTCTCGGCGTGAGTTCTGACGCCAAGCGAGCAAGCGAGCATCGCTGAGAGAGTATAACTTTGATAGCTCTTGTTGCTGCGACAAACTTGTGGTGCGAAAGTACTCTACTATATGTGTCACTTTTATTGACACGGGATCTCATATCTTTTGTACTTTTCTTCAGCGAGAAAATAGTCGATAGCTAATCGCTTACTCGTCGGCGGTGACAAGTGCCTAACACTGCTCCCCGCACACTGGGCAGCTCGCCAAGTAGCTGTCAGTTAATATAATGACTCACTTTATTACCCATGCTTGTATGAACTTTCAAACTCGCATAAAATCTACTTCAAATATTAATAAAACTATGGCCAAACTTTCAAGTTCCCCAACTGATTTATAACTAAAACTCTTTCGATCTAGTTTCACATTATATAACAAAAAATGAAAGCGAATCGCAAACAATACAGACGTTTCTTTATTCTCAGACACAAAAGGAACACAGATTCAATCAGACGGTTTCACGCCAGGCCACATGCACATATAGCAATCAATTTGACCACGACCAAATTTACGAAATCGAGCGAAAAAACGTAATGACGTTTCGGTCGGGTGCGATAAATCGAGAAGAGAATTCAGTAGAAGTAAATACAAATGGAAGCTTAGTGTAATTAGTAGCCAGGGGACTTGCGACCGGTCATCAGTCGCAGCTTCCAGCGTCATTTTTCAACCCTCGGAATGTAGTCTCGATTTCTTTTCTATTCCGAAAATAGATGAGACTATTTATCAGTCTGTATTCGCGTATGTAAACTTGATTGGTTTTCTTGGAATCAATTTCAATAAAGCTCTTTCATGAGAAAAATATATCCTATCCTTTGAAGTTACGAACATGATTTAGTCTTTGTATAACGATACGATAGATATTGATATAAAACCTGACAGGAACTCATGCCCGTCCTTCACTACAGGATATAACCAGTGGCAAGAACCGCTCGCGCTGCGGACACGCGAATGATCAATTCCATAATTTATGAAGTAACGCGATCGAGTTCCACACTCAATAGCTAATGGCGTGCTCGAAAAAGGAAATACGTTTTTTCTAACAAATGAACCAGTCAATTACACGACCGCAGACATCTATACCTTTTTACTATTATAGCTAACATATAAACAGTACCATGGTGTATGATTTTTATAACTTTTATAAAGCGCAAAAAATATATGGCATCAGTTTGTATTAAGGTCAAGGCAGGTAGACGTATAACTCAATATATTTCCACGAGATACAAAAGTTCAAATACCAAGTTGTTGTGTAGTTATTTACATAGACACGTTCTCGCGATGTTGGTTTTTATTTACGACTTGAAACAATATTCAAAATATGTGGGCGTTTTGCTTGGCTATCGTCAGTCCACGTCAAAATAAATTGGGAGTTATAAAAATATATCAACTTACAAATATGGCATGAAAAGTATAAATATTTCTCTCGACCCGACTCTTTAACCGGTGGCCATATAACGCAGAAATATACGGATATATTTCCGAAAAAGTGTATGTTCAGACAAGATTTATAGAAATCCAACACTTACAGATGGTAAAATAGAAAATGTGGGGAAAGATCAAATACATAAAAGGGCGGACTGTTTATGTTTCGCCTTGGAACAGTTTCTGTGAGTATCTTAGATAACAGGTTTGAACAAACCAAAATAGGTATAATAAGACTAATATAATACAATTTAGGAAATAATAAAATACTCCATCGGTTAGTCGGTTCTCGATAACCTTTTGATACTTGTATGGGTTGTCAATTTTCATGATTATTGCCAAAAGATATTCTATTTGTACTACGAATATGTATCACTTCTTAGAACGGATTGCAGACTATCAGCTAAGCTACCGGTGGACCGGTGACCTGGTACAGATTGCGGGAGTTCGCTGAATGCGAGACGCTTCACAACAATTAGGCAGGCCTTTGTTGAGCAGTGGACATCTTTCGGCTGAAATGATGATGAACCAAGAAGGGGTAAACTAGCTCGCATAGCTGATATAATATTTCATAGCTTGCGGTCTGCACACGAGTATGAAAAAATTACTTTTTGTGTACCATTTTTAGCCCTCAAACTAAATATTAATTGTGTTTAATATTAGCGTGATGTCCGCTTGACACGTTACTTAATTATCGCGTGTATTTCGTCACCCAGTTTATTACTAGCTGTGCCTGTAGCCTGGGGCTTAAAATAGACGTACTATAAACGGTTCATTCGGTTCAACTCTCTCGGAGCCCTTGGCCGAGAGGGTTGTGATAGGGTTCAGAGGAAAGGTAGACTGAATTACAGGTGAATTTTCATTCAAAAACAAATACAATGACGTCATTTAAATACTGTTTGTTGTGCATTGATGGACTGGTTGCTTTATTGCATTTCATAATTTTATAAAAATTAAGGCTTGTTGTGAAAAATAACAACGTGCAAAAGTTAGGTTTACACACATTACACAGTGCTGCAAAACTAATATAAAAATAGTGATTTTATTTAACTGTATGTCCGTGTAGCAAAGAATATGCGTAAGTTATTGTCACTGACTTCTTCAACTCTTTACAAGTATCATATTCCCTGACATAAACCAGTTATAAAGTTGAATTGTTTTTCTTACGCAAACGATAGGGGTGGTCGCGTGTGGCATGCGCTTGACAGCCAGATAAGTAACACCAACGGTAAATAAGGCGCGTATTTACTTACTCTACGCCAGTATTAGTGATTGTTGCTACCCATGATTAATGGACAATCATGTTTCAAGATTAATTAATATAATAAAACATTTTTCATGGCAGAGAAACGCGTCGTGACCGACGAAAATTGGGACTAAGAATAGGTCTAGGTTCCATTGAAAGATAGTGAGGAGCTATAAGCACTTGAGCACTAAAAGGGACATATGGTCATCATCATCATATTCATTTCAGCCGAAAGACGTCCACTGCTGGACATAGGCCTCCCCCAAGCTTCGCCACACTGATCGCTCCTGTGCGTTTCGCATCCACCGGACGCCCGCAGCTTGACCAGGTCGTCGCTCCTCCTAGAGGGAGGACTTCCAACGCTAATCCTTCGGCACGAGGTCTCAACTCTAGAACTTTTCGGCCCCAACGGCCATCCGTTCTGCGAGCAATGTCCTTATCACTGCCATTAGTGGCAGTTTGGCAATTCTTCGGGACATATGGTAATTAAAACAAATGTTTTCTATGGTGTATAAAATTTGCACTCAAGGAGATAAATAATTTTATAGTTCAGGGGCCCTATCACAAGCACTTAGAGCTAGGTTATTTCCATTGTGCACTAGGAACAGATGTATACAAGTCATACACATTTGTCCTCAGGAAGAGCTAAACAGAGACGCTTACCCATACTACGGACGTGTGAAAATTATCATGGTTCCAGAGAGACCAAGCTATACAGGACAAAGAACGCTATCCCATTATCACAGTGGAATCATGATGGCGTTGGCAAGTTATAGTACGCAGTTTAATTTATAAGGTTAGACAGAAATGGCAATTATTTCAATAGTTTTTTTGTCATTTTATTATGTGCTAAAGATCCGACTCAGCTAATCGCTTGCAGATTGGTGTCTACTTTGAGACTAGGAGATTACTGTGGGCGAGAACTACTAACTATTTAATTGCTCTAAATGTGAATACTTTTTACAATTCGGTTTATAATCTGATGCAATTAGACCGTTTTGCACTTAAACTTAAAACACTTTATTTTTATTTTACACTTACGATATCACCAATCGACGCAATTTAAATTGCGTCGCGGTTTCGGGTGAACTAGGGACCTCTCTAGTTCACCATTTCACTATCTACAAGTTTTTAGCCCTCACTGGGGCCGCGCCCTAAGAAATAGGCTCTTTTAGAGACCACTTAAAAGACGTACAGAGGCAATATTTAAGAGAGGAGGATAATTTAAAGAGGAGGAGATTTGCATGACATTTCTCTTACTGTCGTCTAACTAATGTTGTAACAATAATGCGATTGTGACTTCTTTTTGTTTTTAGTTTGGATTTCGCGCCTTAACGCTGAACGGAACTTGACACTTTTCATCCCGGTATAATGTTCTCTTGGAATAATAAAACACTTTCCACGTGGGCGAAGAACGGGCAGAAGCTAATAATAACATAATAGCTTTATGATGGAATAGAAACGCAATTCACAAGTCGCGACCGACGAAAGTTGGGTTGGATATTAGGCTCTTTTTGAGCCCACTTAAAAGACGTACAGAGGCAATATTTTTGCGAGGCGGATAATAAATGGTTTGCATCAAGAATGGCTTTATGCGTGGTTTGTGTCGCCGACTAAGACATATTATGTACCTCACTAAAACATGAATATTGTGATTGTGTAACGTTTGTCTTACTCAGCTGTGTTGTTGGGCGACATAATAACGGCTTGCTATGTAGATCTTCTTTTATCCTAGAATTTTACTAGCTTAGTTGCCAAGTCGCGTTTTTATCAAGGAAAAGAATAAATAAAGATAATTTTGCAGTCCTTTTACTGCTAATAAGTAGTTAAGTCAGTGAGTAAAATGTATTTTTTGAATTGAAATTTTTCAGTCCCGTTGTGATTTGAAACTCGATGAAACGAAAAAGCAACATTAAAAAGAGACAAACACATAAAACCATAGGATATAATGTGACAGAATAAGTGATATAATACATTTCATGGTACTACCGCATGTCTACTGCACACTTTTTTAATAGACATCGGCATCATGAGAATGAGAGGCCAAAAGAAAGTAATTTTGTGACTTGTGAGTGTGCGTCGCGGAATTTACGCTGCATTCGGTTTCATACTAAGGTCCTGTTTGTGCCACACGGCGACGCAAAATGAGTTGTGTGCTAACTCACGCACATTATTTCAATCGAATTACGCTCGAGGTGAGGGAGGGGAGCGAGGCAAGCGTCAGCGCCCCGTATAATGTAGAATAGCAACTAAACTTATGCCGTCCGTCTGGCAGAGTAACCGGATTTCAGTTGAACGTAAATTCCGCGACTCATTTTACACGACTCACAACTCTCAAAATTACTTTCTGTTGGCCTCACCTTTAAGCTTCTTATTAACTTTTGGAATTATGATGCCTATGTATGTCTATTAAAAAAAAAGTGTGCAGTAGACATGCGGTAGTACCATGAAATGTATTATATCTCTTATTCTGGCACATTACATCCTATAGTTTTATGTTTGTCTCTTTTTAATGTCGCTTTTTCGTTTCATCGAGTTTCGTTTTCCTCACCCTAAAAATACCTCTTGTTGTTAATTAATTCAGTTAAAATAAAATTAAAAAATTCGTTCCACTTAAGACTTTCGTTTTATTGTGACAATAAAACTTGACGAAATGCCAATTCAAATTCCTAACTTAAATATTTAACACAAAGGATGTAAATTCATAAAGACATAATTGGCGGGAGGAAGCGAGCCTACTCACCAAAGGGATATAATTAAAATTCAGTTGAGCCATGCCTGACAAAAGGGAATTGCATAGTCCAACGATCGGCGAACAGTGAGGAGCCGGAGTTATGGCGCGGGTGTTACCTGCTTCCGTGTTGGATTGTCACACCAAAAGTTTTTAAGATCATGACAATTTAATGGACGTGTATGAACGTGCACCGACCCCAATTACCATGAGATAAGTGGGCTTAAAGATGATGATGAAGAAAGGAATGGACGGGCATTTTCGTTTGTTCCAAAAGTATTTGGGTGTATACGAACACACACTGGAGTTCAACGAATGGGAAGGATCCTAAGTATCGTAGTAGTATAAAAATCGTCAGTTAGGCAATCAATGATACGAGCGTTAGCACTACATATACACTGCTACTTATATACTCTCACACCGGTTTGATTGTACACGTTACCCCAGTTGGAGAGCACCTCGAGACCAATTTGATACCCATTATTGTTAGCGCACATTGTAGTGAAACTGCAGTTTACGGAATAAAATTGTGTTAAGCGAGCCCAATTGTGGATTCTGAGGTTTAATCTGCCAGCAAGCTGGTAAGCTGTCAAAATGCCAAACCAACTTCGCTGTTTCGTAACAAAATATTTTCAGTGGATTTGCGGTTTTTACCAGGTGACACTTTGAAGCGTTGGGGCAATATTTTATTTATAAAGGAGATTCAGGAGTGCGTGGCTATTTACTGTTCCTTTTTTAAAAGGAGGAGAGGGGAACGCGATATCGCAATAATATCAAAACCATGAGCGTCTCATATGTTTTCTAATCACATTCTATCAATAGGTAGCTTATGTACGGTAAAATGAACGTTATTAGGAATCTCCGATAATAGAAAAATATCGCGTATCATATTATTGTGAGTCTTTTCAGGATCACTTATAGCTACCAAACCACCTATCTAATGTTTCCGCCTGTCTGGTTTTTGTGCTATTCTTTTTCTCTACTTTAGGAGAAATGCTTTTACGTATAAACAGAAGAAATGTGTTAATTAGGTGCGAAGCGGCCGACTGTTACTGAATTATAAAGAAGCGCCGTGGCTGCCTCGACCATTGATTCTCTTTAAGGGACCTCTGCTGACCCTATGAGGAAACAATAGCGTTAAGTATTTACTCCGAAGTCATTAAGCTTGTGTTTCTTAGTCTGGTGTGTTGACTTAAGTGAAATTACACACAACATCACGCCAGTATACCCCAAAAATTGAGGCAGCAAAAGAAAAACATACGATTTTGACCAGTCCTCTAGTGTGCAAACATCATATTCTAAAATGATGCTCGAGTATGAATCTCGGATTATTTCGAACAGACCGGAGTTTAGTATACAATCCATCAGTTTTGAATCGAGATTAGTGCTGAAGCAGCGTTCTAGGATATGGACCTCAATTTTCTCATTAGGTGTGTGTGTGTGTGGTTTTTTCAAAAAGGAGGAGGTTCTATGTTCGACTTCATGTAAGTTTTTTTTTATGTATGTTCACCGATATCTCCGTCAATAATGGACCGATTTTGAAAATTTTTTTTTTTTGAAAGAGTATGTGCCGAAATTGGTCCCATTTTAATTTGGTGAAGATCTGATGAAGAACTTCGACGATATACAACAGAACTCTTCAATAAATAACGGAAAATCTCTCGGGATTGCTGCAATTACATGTCTGTTTATTGTTTATACCATTTCATAACATAACATCACACCAGTACGCTCTTAAGGGGTACGCAGATCTCCCATTTCACCGACTATGTTCAAGTTTCATGATATTCGGGTAATATATTCTGCTTTATAGTTACCTTACTAAAGAACTTGCCTATTAGGTAGGTACAACTAAAAAGTGAAAAATGAAAAACTTTTTTTGCAAAAAATTAGTACCGACTTCCAAATAAAAAACTACATAGTGAAAAATAACTTTATTTTTGGAAGTCGGTGTCTTTCGTAGTTACCAATTCTTTGCGTTATTATTTTAGATTTTCTGCTCCAATATTTCGTACTTTTCCAGCTTCCAGCAATATTCTTTGAAACCTCAGAAGACACTGCAGTGCAATTTCAATAAGTGTTAGAAGATAGATGAGGCCTCGTTTCACAATAAAGTATTGAAATCTTTTTCAGTCTTTTTTCCTAAAACAGTGCTGAAGCTTCGAAGCGCAGTGTATATTACATGAAGTCGGAAATGCGACGATCCCTATTAGCTCTCCGACGATTCTCTTTTCTCTTGATGTGAAATTTTACAGATAACAATAAAAAACCAGCGATTTTTATTTGTTCATTGTAAAAAGTTTACGACTCTTGTCACTAAGAGGTACTGTGTTATATGAGTCCACAGAGACCTGACAAATGAGGTTTTATATGATGTAGTTAATACTGACGCAGCAATATATTGTTTTAAGTATCATAATTTTTCAATGTACTAACATTATTTATGATTATTCTGTTTTAAATTACTTGTTGGGAAAATTGACAAGGATTACATTCGCTTTTATCAGCCGTTTTAATGTTCCCACTGCTGGGACACAGGCCTCCTCTCTGAGTGAGAGGTAGTGGGCCTTGATCCACTACGAGGGCCCAGTGCGGGTTAGTAGATGTCACATGTCGTCGTATTTTTGATTCTAGGACACCGTTTTGAGAGCAGTGGTGATGAAATAATTTACACAGCGAAATAATTTAAAGCGCCTGCCTGCATTCGACACGTAAGTAGGGTTCGTTACCACTGGACCACCACTGCTATCTCTTCTGATTTATGGCATACCTATGTATGCCTTAAATAATTAATTTTGTTTCCGATACAAAATATATGTATAAGATAATGCAATATTTAATACACTGTGTAAATTTAAATCTATATAAATAAACCTTTTACTCAAGACTATCACCTTAACCTACACATATAGGTACTGAGACGATAAATACCTACTTTAAACAAACAAAAATTTTAAAAACTGTAACCTGACTACGGTATTTTTTGTCCTATGTTACCCGGGCTAGAATAACGAATCGATTGACACCTCATTCATCAAAAACAGATGAACAGTTTAGACGCTACGGAGGAACATACGTAAATACAAACATACATACATAGACTGCTAAAATCATAACCCTTCCTTTTGGCTTCGCCGTAGTCGGGTAAAAAGGTCAATTAAATAAAATGGATTCTCAAATTTTTCTGTCATTTAGGATTCAGAATTATTTTATGTACTCCCCAAATGTCAGTTTAGCCTCCGTAATAAAAATATCAGAGATTAGCTGACACTCTACCGAGGCGGTGTCAACCTTTGTCAGAGTTCATTGATTTTTGCCTAAGAGTTTTGGTTTTATGAAATTAAGAAAGTCTTATAAAATTTCAATAACAATGGGTGTTTGAGTTTGTTGGTTGGATGAGCCGTACCTTGTTATCTTTATGGTTCCAGTAGGATATAATATAAACAAAAAATGTTTAAAAACTATACCAGACTAAGGTTTTTTAGCCTATATTACCCGAGCCATATTGTCTAAATCGATTGACACCTTATTCATTAAAATCGGATGAATAATTCAGGCGCTACAGAGGATAATACGTAAATACAAACACACATACATACATTACTGCTAAAATCATAACCTTTAGGCCTTTTGGCTTTGCTGTAGTCGGGTAAAAAGATAAGTCTATAACTAAGTAATAAGAATAAACTATATCATAGTTACCTCAATGAGGTGATTTTTGTTTGTTTATAATATATATATGTAGGCAAGACTGTCTAATTGCACGGAAAAGCCATTATTTCACCATAGTGGGTCCGTTTAGCGCTATGAGTTAACAAACGAACTTCTTTGCTTGTATATAAGGTCACAATGTAACTAATCACGTTATGTATTGGACAATAACGTAAACGCCATTCCACCAAGCACGTAGTTTGATATACATGAACAATCCGTAACTCTCACTATATTTCTCTACAGGTTTTAGATCAAATCCACAACTCAATCCAAACCACCATCTTCTCTCTCGATCTCCTGACTGATCCCCTCTTCTTTGCACCAAAAACTAGTGCTTAGTATTATGTCGAGTTGATGCCTGTCAGAGTCATTCGAAACCATATCTCTCTTCAGAACGGAATATTTAGAAGTCCCGACATATAGACAATAAAACTTGCTATATTTAGCAAGTCGAACACGTGAAATAAGAGACATAAATATCTAATGAAACACACAAAACATTCATGTTGTCACAATCACCGATCCCTTTTAAACAACTTTATTGAATCGAACCCGGATTACACCTTTTCTAACCGTTTTGGGCATTACCTTTGACACATGCTAATATTTAAACGCAAAGGGCTTATCATGTTTTATCAGAACCGCGCATAAAATTCGTAGTAACATTTATAAAATAACGAGCTCTAAGCAGATGTGGTTAATAATGCAAACTGTTTACGAACGTGTTACATTTGGTAATGGATTCTGAATAATAAACTACTTTCTATTAATAAGCGCTGAAAGTTATTAGCTGTATTATTTCAGTATTGATTAAAATAATAATTTAACTACTAAACTCTGCACGTGACCAGGGGCTGGACTTTTCGGTGAAAGCATCAGCATTGCTATTCAACGTAGTAATGCTGCGTGCCGGGCACTTCTCCATTGATGTGGACGAATTTTTGGTGCCCAATTAGCTTCTGCCCATCTCCCTTTTTTATACGCACTTGTACATAATAATTATATTCAGTTTGTATAATGTTACGTTATATATTATTCTATAATTTTTAATTGCATGCTGTTATTATTAACAAAAGTATACTACTTAATGAAAAGGTACAAAGTAGCAAAGTTAGATATTCGAGTAGCTTAGCTTGTGCAGATATTAGTGAAATTAAGAAGTATTTTATTCAGCACTATTTTATTAACTATTTTAGAGGAAATTTTTAATTCACAGCTCTATTTTAAGCAAAATGTTAAGTTTAATTAAGTTTAAAACTCTCTTCACAAGTTTTTCATTCGAATTAGGAGATGTGCGCTATGAAATAATTAAGGCACTTGTCCCACCGCCGATGATCAGCGGATAGCGAGTGTGTAGTTCCGATAGTTATGTCGCTCAGCTATTAGCAAGTGTTATTGTGCGACGGGCGATTACTCGCACCACTCGCTCAGGGCAGCCACATGTAGGTAGAAATGACCGCTGGTTGGTCTCTCGGCGTGAGCTCTGACGCCAAGCGAGCAAGCGAGCATCGCTGAAAGAGTATAACTTTGATAGCTCTTGTCGCTGCGACAAACTTGTGGTGCAAAAGTACTCACCGGCAGTTTGAACAGCCAGCGATCAACTATTACTATATGTGTCTCTTATATTGACACGGGATCTCATATCTTTTGTACGTTTCTTCAGCGAGAAAATAGTCGATAGCTAATCGCTTACTCGTCGGCGGTGACAAGTGCCTAACACTGCTCCCCGCACACTGTGGGCGGCTCGCCAAGTAGCTGTCAGTTAATATAATGACTCACTTTATTACCCATGCTTGTATGAACTTTCAAACTTGCATAAAATCTACTTTAAATATTAATAAAACTATGGCCAAACTTTCAAGTTCCCCACAGGTTTACCAACTGATTTATATCTAAATCTCGTTCGATCTAGTTTCACATTTTATAACAAAAAATGAAAGCGAATCGCAAACAATACAGACGTTTCTTTATTCTCAGACACAAAAGGAACACAGATTCAATCAGACGGTTTCACGCCAGGCCACATGCACATATAGCAATCAATTTGGTGTGTGGGCACGCCACACGACCAAAATTACGAAATCGAGCGAAAAAACGTAATGACGCAGTGTTTCGGTCGGGTGCGATAAATCGAGAAGAGAATTCGGCAGAAGTAAATACAAATGGAAGCTTAGTGTAATTAGTAGCCAGGGGACTTGCGACCGGTCATCAGTCGCAGCTTCCAGCGTCATTTTTCAACCCTCGGAATGTAGTCTCAATTTCTTTTCTATTCCGAAAATAGATGAGACCATGTATCAGTCTCTATCTGTGTATGTAAACTTAATTGGTTTTCTTGGAATCAATTTCACTATTGCTCTTTCATGAGAAAAATATATCCTATCCTTTGAAGTTACGAACATGATTTAGTCTTTGTATAACGATACGATAGATATTGATATAAAAGCTGACAGGAACTCATGCCCGTCCTTCACTACAGGATATAACCAGTGGCAAGAACCGCTCGCGCTGCGGACACGCGAATGATCAATTCCATAATTTATGAAGTAACGCGATCGAGTTCCACACTCAATAGCTAATGGCGTGCTCGAAAAAGGAAATACGTTTTTTCTAACAAATGAACCAGTCAATTACACGACCGTAGACATCTATACCTTTTTACTATAGCTAACACATAACCAGTACCATGGTGTATGGTTTTTATTACTTTTATATAGCGCAAAATATATATGGCATCAGTTTAAGCTTAAGGTCAAGGCAGGTAGACGTATAACTCAATTTATTTCCACGAGATACAAAAGTTCAAATACCAACTTGAGTTTGATTTGTGTTACATATTTACATAGACACGTTCTCGCGATGTTGGTTTTATATTAAGACTTGAAACAATATTCAAAATGTGGGCTTTTCGCTTGGCTATCGTCAGTCCACGTCAAAATAAATTGGGCGTTGTAAAAATATATCAACTTACAAATATGGCATGAAAAGTATAAATATTTCTCTCGACCCGACTCTTCAACCGGTGGCCATATAACGCAGAAATATACGGATATATTTCCGGAAAAGTGTATGTTCAGACAAGATTTATAGAAATCCAACACTTACAGATGGTAAAATAGAAAATGTGGGGAAAGATCAAATACATAAGGACTGTTTATGTTTCGCCTTGGAAAAGTTTCTGTGAGTATCTTACTTAACAGGCTTGAAAACATCATAATAGGTATTATAAGACTAATATTATACAATGTAGGAAATAAAAAAATACTCCATCGGTTAAGTTCTCGATAACCTTTTCATATTTGTATGGGTTGACAATTTTAATTTTTATTGCCTAAAGTTATTCTATTTCTACGACGAATATATATTACCTGGCCAAGCTACCGGTGGACCGGTGACCTGGTAAAGGTTGCGGGAATCCGCTGGATGCGAGACGGAAAGCCTTGTTTAGCAGTGGACATCTTTTGGTTGAAATGATGATGAGCCAAGAAGATGTAAGCTAGCTCGCATAGCTGATATAATATTTCATAGCTTGCGATCCACACACGAGTATGAAAAAATTACTTTTGGTGTACAACCGACATTTTTAGCCCTCAAACTAAATATTCATTGTGTTTAATATTAGCGTGATGTCCGCGTGACACGTCACTTAATTATAGCGTGTATTTCGTCACCCAGTTTATTACTAGCTGTGCCTGTAGCCTGGGGCTTAAAATTACTAGCTGTGCCTGTAGCCTGGGGCTTAAAATAGACGTACTATAAACGGTTCATTCGGTTCAACTCTCTCGGAGCCCTTGGCCGAGAGGGTTGTGATAGGGTTCAGAGGAAAGGTAGACTCAATTACACGTGAATTTTCATTCAAAACCGAATACAATGACGTCATTGAAATACTGTTGTCTCCTTTGTTGTGCATTGATAGACTGGTTGCTTTATTGCATGTCATAAATTTATAAAAATTAAAGCTTGTGGTAAACAATAACTACGTGCAAAAGTTAGGTTTACACACATTACACAGTGCTGCAAAAATAATATTAGAAAATATTGATTTTATTTAATTGTATGTCCGTGTAGCAAAGAATATGCGAAAGTTATTGTCACTGACTTCTTCAACTCTTTACAAGTATCATATTCCCTGACATAAACCAGTTATAAAGTTGAATTGTTTTTCTTACGCAAACGATAGGGGCGGTCGCGTGTGGCATGCGCTTGACAGCCAGATAAGTAACACCAACGGTAAATAAGGCGCGTATTTACTTACACTACGCCTGTATTAGTGATTGTTGCTACCCATGATTAATGGACAAGATTAATTAATATAATAAAACATTTTTATGGCAGAGAAAGGCGTCGTGACCGACGACATCGACGTTTGGCCTAAGAATAGGGCTAGGTTCCATTGAAAGATAGTGAGTAGCTATAAGCACTTGAGCACTAAAAGTGACATATGGGCATCATCATCATATTCATTTCAGCAGAAAGACGTCCACTGCTGGACATAGGCCTCCGCCAAGCTTCGCCACACTGACCGGTCCTATGCGTTTCGCATCCACCGGACGCACACAGTCTTGACCAGGTCGTCGCTCCTCCTAGAGGGAGGCCTTCCAACGCTGGTCCTCCGGTACGCGGTCGCAACTCTAGAACTTTTCGGCCCCAACGACCATCCGTTCTGCGAGCAATGCCATTAGTGGCAGTTTGGCAATTCTTCGGTTCATATAGTAATTAAAACAAATGTTTTCTATTGTGTATAAAATTTGCACTCAAGGGGATAAATAATTTTATAGTTCAGGGTCACTCAGAGCTAGGTTATTTCCATTGTGCACTAGGAACAGATGTATACAAGTCATACACATTTGTCCTCAGGAAGAGCTAAACAGAGACGCTTACCTTTACTACGGACGTGTGAAAATTATCAGGTTCCAGAGAGACCAAGCTATACAGGACAAAGAACGCTATCCCATTTTCACACTGGAATCATGATGGCGTTGGCAAGTTATAGTACGCAGTTTAATTTATAAGGTAAGACAGAAATGGCGATTAGTTCAATAGCTTTTTTGTCATTTTATTATAAGTGCTAAAGATCCGACTCAGCTACTACGACTAGTCTATACCTAATCGCTTGCAGATTGGCGTCTACTTTGAGACTAGGAGATTACTGTGGGCGAAAACTACTAATTATTTAATAGCTCTAAATGTGAATACTTTATACAATTCGGTTTATAATCTGATGCAATTAGACCGTTTTGCACTTAAACTTAAAATTCTTTATTTTTATTTTACACTTACGATATCACCAATCGACGCAATTTAAATTGCGTCGCGCTTTCGTGTGAACTAGGGACCTCTCTAGTTCACATTTCACTATCTAATAGTTTTTAGGCCTCAGTGGGGCCGCGCCCTAAGAAATAGGCTCTTTTTGAGACCACTTAAAAGACGTACAGACGCTATATTTTAGAGAGGAAGATAATTTAAAGAGGAGGTGATTTACATGACATTTGTTTTACTCTCGTCTAACTTATGTTGTAACAATAATGCGAATGTGAGTTCTTTTTGTTTTAAGTTTGGATTTCACGCCTTAACGCTGAACGGAATTGGATGAAACTTGGCACTTTTCATCCCGGTATAATGTTCTCTTGGAACAATAGAATACTTTCCACGTGGGCGAAGAACGGGCTGAAGCTAATAATAACATAATAGCTTTATGATGGAATAGAAACGCAATTCACAAGTCGCGACCGACGAAAGTTGGGTTGGATATTAGGCTCTTTTTGAGACCACTTAAAAGACGTACAGAGGCAATATTTTTGCGAGGCGGATAATAAATGGTTTGCATCAAGAATGGGTTTATGCGTGGTTTGTGTCGCCGACTAAGACATATGATGTACCTCACTAAAACATGAAGATTGTGATTGTGTAACATTTGTCTTACTCAGCTGGGTTGTTGGGCGACATAATAACGGCTTGCTATGTAGATCTTCTTTTATCCTAGAATTTTACTAGCTTAGTTGCCAAGTCGCGTTTTTTTCAAAGAAAAGAATAGATAAAGATAATTTGCAGTCCTTTTACTGCTAATAAGTAGGTATGTCAGTGAGTAAAATGTATTTTTTGAAGTAAAACTTTTTTAGTCCCGTTGTGATTAAAAACTCGATGAAACGAAAAAGCGACAATAAAAAGAGACAAACACATACAAGTATAGGATATAATGTGCGAGAATAAGAAATATAATACATTTCATGGTACTACCGCATGTCAACTGCACATTTTTTTAATAGACATACATAGGCATCGTAATTCCAAACGTTTATAAGAAGCTTAAAGGTGAAAAGAAAGTAATTTTGTGAGTTTTCATACTAAGGTCCTGTTTGTGCCACACGGCGACGCAAAATGAGTTGTGTGCTGACTCACGTACATTATTTCAATCGAATTACGCTCGAGGTGAGGGAGGGGAGCGAGGCAAGTGTCAGCCCCTTATAAATGTAGAATAGAAACTAAAATTACGTTCGTCCGTCTGAAAGAGTAACCGAATTTCAGTTGAACGTAAATTCCGCGACTCATTTCACACGACTCACAACTCACAAAATTACTTTCTTTTGGCCTCACCTTTTAGCTTCTTATTAACGTTTGGAATTACGATGCTTATGTATGTTTATTAAAAAAGTGTGCAGTTGACATGCGGTAGTAACATGAAATGTATTATATCTCTTATTCTGGCACATTATATCCTATAGTTTTATGTTTGTCTCTTTTTAATGTCGCTTTTTCCATTCATCGAGTTTCGTTTTCCTCACCCTAAAAATACCTCTGGTTGTTAATTGATTCAGTTAAAATAAAATAAAAAAATTCGTTCCACAAACTTTAATTTTATTGTGACAATAAAACTTGACGAAATGCCAATTCAAATTCCTAACTTGAATATTTAACACAAAGGATGTAAATTCATAAAGACATAATTGGCGGGAGGAAGCGAGCCTACTCACCAAAGAGATATAATTAAAATTCAGTTGAGCCATGCCTGACAAAAGGGAATTGCATAGTCCAACGATCGGCGAACAGTGAGGGGCCGGAGTTATGGCGCGGGTGTTACCTGCTTCCTTGTGGGGTTGTCATACCGAAAGTTTTTAAGATCATGATCATTTAATGGACGTGTATAAACGTGCACCGACCCCAATTACCATGAAATAAGTGGGCTGAAAGATGATGATGAAGAAAGGAATGGACGGGAATTTTCATTTGTTCTAAATGTATTTGGATACATACAGGAGTTCAACGAATGGACAGGATCCAAAGCATCGTAGTTGTATAAAAACCGTAAGTTAGGCAATAAATGATACGAGCGTTATCACTACATATACACTACTACCTATATACTCTCACACCGGTTTGATTGTACACGTTACCCCAGCCGGAAAGTACCTCGAGACCAATTTGATACCCATTATTGTTAGTGCACATTGTCGTGAAACTGCAGTTTAAGAAATAAAATTGTGTTGAGCGAGCCCAATTGTGGATTCTGAGGTTTAAACTGGCAGCAAGCTGGTAAGCTGTCAAAATGCCAAACCAACTTCGCTGTTTCGTAACAAAATATTTTCAGTGGATTTGCGGTTTTTACCAGGTGACACTTTGAAGCGTTGGGACAATATTTTATTTATACAGGAGATTTAGGAGTGCTCGGCTATTTACTGTTCCTTTTTTAAAAGGAGGAGAGGGGAACGCGATATCGCAATAATATCAAAACCATGAGCGTCTAATATGTTTTCTAATCATATTCTATCAATAGGTAGCTTATGTACGGTAAAATGAACGTTATT
Organism: Orthosia gothica; assembly: GCA_949775005.1. Classification (NCBI taxonomy): domain Eukaryota; kingdom Metazoa; phylum Arthropoda; class Insecta; order Lepidoptera; family Noctuidae; genus Orthosia; species Orthosia gothica. The sequence goes on from OX459057.1 coordinate 951,369, forward strand.
AGGAATCTCCGATAATAGAAAAATATCGCGTATCATATTATTGTGAGTCTTTTCAGGATCACAAATAACTACTAAACCACCTATCTAATGTTTTCGCCTGTCCGGTTTTTGGGCTATTCTTTTTCTCTACTTTAGGAGAAATGCTTTTACGTATAAACAGAAGAAATGTGTTAATTAGGTGCAAAGCGGCCGACCGTTACTGAATTATAAAGAAGCGCCGTGGCTGCCTCGACCATTGATTCTCTTTAAGGGACCTCTGCTGACCCCATGAGGAAACAATAGCGTTAAGTATTTACTCCGAAGTCATTAAGCTTGTGTTTCTTGCTCTAGTGTGTTGACTCAAGAGAAATAACACATAACATCACGCCAGTATACCCCAAAAGTTGAAGCAGCAAAAGAAAAACATACTATTTTGACCAGTCCTCTTGTGTGCAAACATCATATTCTAAAATAATGCTCAAGCATGAATCCCGAATTATTTCGAACAGACCGGCGTTTAGTTTACAATCCATCAGTTTTGAATCGAAATTAGTGCAGAAGCAGCGTTCTAGGAAATGGACCTCAATTTTCTCATTAGGTGTGTGTGTGTGGTTTTTGTATTACAGTAATTCTGTTTTTAAGGCTTTATTTCAAAGAAGTAACAACATCATATATGTTCTACCATTGCCGAGTAAATCATTTTAAAGGGAGTTTATCGATAACTCCGATATAACCACAAAATATTATTCAAATTCTAAACACAATATTTTTCTATTCAGCATGAATTAAGGTCTCACACAGGCTTAATTTTGGACATTCATGAAATGTAAGCACAATTTTCTGCTCCAATATTTCGTACTTTTCCAGCTTCCAGCAATATTCTTTGAATCCTCAGAAGACACTGCAGTGCAATTTCAATAAGTGTTAGAAAACAGATGAGGCCTCGTTTCACAATAAAGTATTGAAATCTTTTTCAGTCTTTTTTTCCTAAAACAGTGCTGAAGCTTCGAAGCGCAGTATATTTTGCATGAAGTCGGAAATGCGACGATCACTATTAGCTCTCCGACGATTAAATTTTCTTTTGATGTGAAATTTTACAGATCACAATAAAAAAACCAGCGATTTTTATTTGTTCATTGTAAATAGTTTACGACTCTTGTCACTAAGATGTATTGTGTTATATGAGTCCACAGAGACCTGACAAATGAGGTTTTATATGATGTAGTTAATACTGACGCAGCAATATATTGTTTTAAGTATCATAATTTTCGAATGTACTAACATTATTTATGATTATTCAGTTTTTAATTACTTGTTGGGAAAATTAGCACGGATTACATTCGCTTTTATCAGCCTTTTTAATGTTCCCACTGCTGGAACACAGACCTCCTCTCTGTGAGAGAGGATATGGGCCTTAATCCACTACGCGGGCTCAGTGCGGGTTGGTAGATGTCACATATCGTAGTATTTTTGGTTCTAGGACATGCCGGTTTTCTTACAATGTTTTCCTTCACCATTTTTAAAGCAGTGGTGATGAAATAATTTACACAAAGTTAAGCGCCTGCCTGCATTCGACACTTTTGGTTTTTAGTAGCACCTTTTGTTTTCGATATATATGTATGTAGTTATAGATAATTCAATATTTTACTCAAGTGTAGCACCTTAACCTACACATATAGGTACCAAGACGATAAATATTATCTACTTTAAACAAGCAAATAGTTTAAAAACTGTAACCCGACAACGATTTTTTTTAGCTTATGTTACCTTCCTTAATCCTTTTCCATTGAAGGTGAAGAGCGTTGTTACTACTGAGTATGCAACGACCTTAACAGGCGACAGGTCGACTTGCACTTTCATTCCAGTAGATTATTCAAACGTTCGTAGGCGGAATGCCAACTTTGAACGTTTGTTTGATATTATTTGAAAGTCAACCGACCTGTTTTAATATTCCTAAAGAAAGGACTGAACAAATTAAATTAAAATTTTACTGAAAGTAAGAAGTAAAAGTGAAAGATAAGTAAATAAAAATTCGCAGGTATTCATTCGAAAACTCCCACAATGCCTTATATTGGAGTTTTGTAGTTTTGGTCGTCATGGCGACGCTTGGTGGAGACCTATTGTCCAGTAGTGGACCACTTGCGGCTGAAATTATGATGACCTTTAGAATTATCACCATATGCATTTTTGGTCATTGTGTTTAAAATTGTCTGTTTATTTCACACAACTGCATAAGATCTTATAAGAGTTCTGTATTTACCCGACTGCCGAAGGACGGTAATGAGTCCTTTCTTTTTCGTGTGAGGATGTGGCCACCTTTAGTGTCAGAGTTAAAAGACGTAAACAAGAAGAAAATCATGCTGTACAGTTGGAGGATACATCTGGTTTTGGTCAGCCAGCTCGCGAATATGTATACTCCGACTGTACAGCATGATTTTCTTCTTGTTTACGTCTTTTTAGTTCGCTTCTTAAGCAGCCGTGTTTTTCATTTATTGAAATAACTTTTTTTTTGTATTCGGACTTACGGAACCCTAAAAAAGAGTGTGTTCATGCGGAGTTTGTTCATGGGTAACGATCGGTGGCACAAATTGCATATTTCTTCAAAGAAAAAAAATCACTTTAAAATAATTCAAATAGATATAGATTAAGGGATTAATATATGCAAACCTTAAACCATCCAGACGTACTCGTAAATCGAAATAAGCTCGAGCTCTGACAGCCGGGATTAGGAATTCGTTTCACAATGTTATCTGGTTTGAAACATTAATGGAATCTGAGAATCTCGCGACATATGTATGTATGTATGTATATTTACAAATGTTATATGTTTGGACTATCTCGAATCCTTTTTAAGGCCTTGTCCATACTTAAAATCCATTTGAAATAACATTAGAAATTTGTACAACCCCTTTTTACAGTCCGTTCAACCGATTTTGAGTTCTATCCCGTAAATATAAAGATGTTATAAAAAGCATAAACCGGTTACCATAACTAACTGTTTAATACAGCTGCCATTTGTTATATCACCAACGCAATAGAAGTCAATTTAAATGTCTAATGCTCTCTTAAAAGTAGTATAGTGTTTAGACAAAGTGTAATTCTGTCAGCGATAATGTTTGTCAAAACTTTATAATGTTTTAGATTGACATGCGTGATAAAAATGTCATAAAGTCAATCCCGAACATTTTGGACTTTTTAGGGATCCGTACCCGAAGGGTCCCAACGGAACCCAATTTTGTTGATACTTGTGCTATTCCCTAAGTTGAGAGATACCTAATCCAAAGGACAAACATAGATACAAACAAACATACATACATGTTTTTAATTTTTCTGATTGTATTTAAGATTACCACTAGGCAATGTAGCAACACATCTCATTTTCATGTTTTTTTTTTCTTCATATTAATACCATGGTTCACTAGCCCCCAAAATACAGTCTCAGGCCTAGTTTGGGAGTTAGTATCATCATGTTACGTGTTATCTTTGTGTCAAATAAACATTTTAATTTAATTTTTAATACACTTATAAAATTTGGCACACCTGTTTAGAAGCCCATACAGAGTAACACATGTGAATATTATATACGTGTCGAAATGTTCACCTACTTTTTTGAAGTCGGTAAAAATAAAGTTAAAGCAACAAACTTGGGCGCACGGTTGGCGCAGTGGTTGAGTGATTGACTGCTGTGCTGCGTGTCCATTGTTCGATGCCCGCACGGAACAAATATTTGTATGACCTACAAATAGTTGTTCCGGCTCTGGGTGTTGTGTATGTGAGTTTATATGTTTGTAAACGCACCCACGATACAGGAAGGAATTCCTAGTGTGGGGCAACGTTTTTTATAAAAAAAAAAAAAAAAACGAGAGAAAAGTGTATAACAAGATATGCTAAGCAATTGTGACATTCTAACATTGATAACGATTATCAAATCAAATGTCCATAATATATCCATAAATGGACATTTGGGATTCGATGAACTACCGAAAAAATAATGCAGAATAAGATAATCAAAACATATACTAATTTATTTTGTATTTTTTTTCTATAGAGGAAACCTTCAAAAATTACCTGGATTTTTGGTGGCAAAGACCAGGGTGTGTGGAATTTTCACCTCACTAAAACCATCCCGGTGATCACCATCAGCACATGGAAGGGCCCCTCTACCACCCTGGAATCCCCTCTGTGCAAAGCCTGTTGGGCACATCCCTGGAGAGACTGCGAGGCGTCTCCCCTGACCCTCGCTGTGCACGGCAGCACGTGACCACTGCGCCACCGTCTTACCTGGAGTCACATGCCGGGCGAGCACAGTCCCCAAAACATATACCTAACCTACTCATTTTACTCGCCTGAAAGTCTGTGAATGACGTGAATGTAAATATTTTCTCATTTAAAATAAATTCTTGCTAACTGCGCTCTTTTTCCGTCGTGTAGATATCAAGATCTACAATTATATTGAAGACGTGGGTCGTGAAAGATACATCCCCTTTGAGTTGATTATGTTAAAGGAACATAAACATTTTCAAAGTATTTCTGTTAGAAGAAGGGTTATGTTTTCCGCGAAACTTTTCTTTAATTACATGAAATAAAGTTTGTTAGATGGTCAGATAATTTACAAAAGTTATCTTTTAACTGAAAATTTAAAGAGAACAAAATATAGTAAAAAAATAAAATGTGGCAAAAATGTTCTAGACAAAGTGGGTGATAACGATTGTCAAGACTTCCAAAACGTATATGATTGAAAAAAAACATACATACAGTCGAACATAGAACATCCTCCTTTTAAGGACGTTGGTTAAAAAGTAGCTACTATAATTACCCTCTATCAGGCTGGTTAAACCCAAATTAAGCCAACTTGCCTAGTCTTTCTCCAATTATGTTGGGGTTGATTTCCAGTCTGGCTGTATGCGGCTGGATAGGTTCCAGTGTTTCAGGGCCATTTTAAATGTGTAAGAGTTTTAAAACTGTATTATAGACTATTTTAGCAACTCACCGAGGCAGCAGACGGCTCCGTCTCATGATGGTAGGTGGAGTGATGTCGCCCGATAGCGCCCGCCATGCTGTCTCTTTCAACCTACATGCCGATACGTCACATGACGTTTACGTCATCTGTCATTGAACTGTCGTGTGTTATCACCTCCTTTGCGATCGACTTCGACAATCCATGGTACGAGTAAGTAAGTCACGGAGTCTAATGATACATTTATTTAGGATATTTGTCACTGTCGTATTTTTTGTGTTATTTCTATGATGTAGTTTTGCACTATTTTTTAGATCTGTAGTTCCAAACTATTATTTATTATCTAGAAAAGGGAATAAAAACAATTTACTTTTTGTTTTTTTTAAAGTTTCTTATGTTGCTGTCCACAATAAAACGTAGGTTTTGAATGTGTACATTATTACTAAACTATAGTAGGTAGGCAGAGTGTATTTTTCTTTATTTTCTTAAGTGATTTTCCTTGCCTATGTTCATAATATTCAAAAAATAAATTTATATATCCCTGACCCCCTAGGTACAGGCAAATGCCTAGTTTGGGGGTAATGGCCCGTCCAAATTTTGTAATTTGTTTGGTATGAATTTGATTTGATTTTCGATGAATTAATAAGTATCTCCAAGAAGCTTGCTGGTGTGTCACTTGTGGTTTAACTATAGCAAGTCTGTTTCAAGGAGACAAGCTTAGCTTTCATGTCGAGCCTGGATTAATTCCTCTTGCGACTTCAGACAGAGGATTTGACGGGATAAGTGTCCACTTCCATACTGAGCTGTGTATTACGTGGATGTGAATAATTTATGCGTATCGTTGGATGGTTAATTTTAAGTAGATATTAGTGTAAAAGTTTTAGGTTGATTCATTTATTAAACTGTTAATGTAGCCTATAATACACACACAAGACGAAGGACCAGAAAATTATTTACAAAGGTGGTGCCTAAAGAAATTAGAGACATCTTAAAAGTGTTGCTGCTGTGAAAAAGTCAAAAAATTGGAAATCTTTAACTAAAGAATTTTGTTAATCAATCACACACGCTTCAACAGCAGAATAGATTTGGATAAAATTGGAACGCAAGAAGACCTAGGCCTGGTTTTGGACATAGTACTCTCCCGATTTTTATTTAAAGTCACACCATACGAGGCCGTTCGCAAAAGCTAATAGTTTGATACATATTTATAATTTATTATTGAAACAGCTTTTTCACAGAAAGTTCAATATTTGATGTTCTAATCAAATAATACTTAGAAGCCTTCTAAACGATTATTATCAGGGTTCGGATAAAGCATTCTGGTCACGATTGTATTGGGATAATTACCTCCAAACGACCTTCTCAATAAATTCTAATTTATTGTTGGGGATTCTGTATAGATTTCTAGGGATCAGAGTGATTTATTAAAACAGATGCTGAATAAATTACTTTATTATCGATTAATGTGAATAGAATAAAATGTTAGCTTTTCATTTTTATGGTTCCGTACCCGAAGGGTTAAAACGGAGCCCTATTGCTGTCACTCACGTGTCTGTCTGTCCGTCTGTCTGTCCTTCTTTTATCAAACAATTTTATGCCAAAGATTTCTTTAATTTCCCATTGATCTACGAACTTGAAATTTGGTGATGATGTTTATTATTACGTATACTTTAATAACAAATACCAATATATTGATAAATCAGATTTTTCTTTGGTACGGAATCCTAAATGTACGAAGTCCGACAATCACTTGGCCGGTTTTTCTTGGTCAACTGTAACAATTTCGCGATGTTATTTTATTTTATTCAGGCAAATAAATAATTTGTTTTAGTTATTTAATTTAGTCAAAGTATTCTTTAAAGTTTTATTTTCTGAACCTGATCAAGCTTTAAGAAAAAACAATTAATAATTAATTTTTTTTTTTTATATATTAAAACTTTCTAACTAGCAAGTTACGACTAAGTTTAAAACTTTTCTCAAATATATTGTTTCAGTAAAGTGCAACCCTGCAACAACTCACAAAGTGCGACTTTATTCACTTCGGCTGAGGTCGCGTAGACGGCGTAGCGCTACGCGGCTACGGTGCTACGGCGCTACGGCGTAGCGTCTGGCGCGCGACTGCCGCAGCGAGCTGGGCCGCTCCGGCCCGCGCACTCCGCACCGTAATCATTGACAAAATACTTCACCTGTGTTTTTTCTAAGAAACAATAAGTACCAGAAAACAAACATACGTCCTAAAAATGCACTTTAAAAAAAAGTTATTTACGCGCGAAAATCTTAAACGTTGCTCGAAAGTGACGAAATCCGCAGGCAATAAGGATGCGCTCATTGCGAATGAAGCTAAAGTTTACTTGTTCTGTATATTGAGGACAGAAGCATAGTTGTCTTTTAATAAAATTATCTAAGTAAAATAAAATCATGGTATTTATGTTTACGCTTTGAGTGTGTTAAGTTTTGGAATATAATAATTATCTTGTTTTATTAAAAAAAAAACCAAACTACTACTATGCGTTAATCAAAGTGTCATCCGAGTGAACTTTATTTGTATGGGAAATATTAATATCCCAAGCAATTAAATTAATTAAAGTGGAATTTAATAACATTCAAAAAAGCCCACAACACGCAGTTAATAACTTAAAAAAAAATATGGCGAAATAGTTGGTACTGAATAAAAGTAAATATTCTCAAATGGGGCATATATGCCGTTTATCATCTCCCACGAGTCAACACACAGCAGTTAGGAAGAGTGCTAGTCGTTGAGCGGTCGTCATCTATCTTGTTTTTCATCATTTCCAAATGTCACAACATTTTTAAATTATATAATTATTGACTAATTTAAAAAAAATGTGTGTATTAACGACTTCCCCTAATATTACAAAAAACATTGTTAGTAGAAATAAGTAGTTTTTACTGAATAAAAAATAATCTTGACCTACGTTACTTGGCGCAACATGTATTTTCTTTCATTTCACCCTGCTAACCGTCACACTATCAGTCGTCACATAAGCCGTTTATCGCCTCTCTCTAGATATAAGAGTCAACACAAAGCAACGTGAAAGTGTGCTAGTCGATGAGCGGTCGCCATTTATCTAGTTTTTCATCTTTTCCAATTGGCACAGCATCGTCTGCACTAGCGGTCACATGTATTGGAAGTATCGTCTCGCTACATTCGAGTAGCACGAAGACTATACCACCCTTATTTTATATATATGTCGACACTGTTTTGCGATTGCTTAGCACGTTCTGTATTCAATTTTTCTATGTAGAATTTAAATAAAGGATCTGTTCATCAGTTGCTTAAGTGCTCAGAGATTTTTATTAATAAGGCCCCTGATGGTATGGCATTAAATTACATGTGTCCTATGTACTCATGAGAAGTTATGCTTCTAGACCAGTGGCTTGTCTATTAAATGTCATTTAACGCAAACTTAAATTAATTTAATTCTATGCTATTAATTGGGCTCTAAATTGATAATAATGCTATAAAAACATGAAAATATACCAGACATCCACAATTTTAATGTTATACGGCTCTCATGAGCATAAAAGCATCATTTACGGGCCTAAATTACTATACGCACCGATTTAGTCTAAAATACAAACACAAAAATAATAATTTTGCTCATATCTCGAAAACTAATGAATATTAGTGAATCTTATTAAGGACTTTATTGTGCACAATTATACAAGGGATAAATTTGCTCTGAACACAAATTACAGTAAAATCAAACATAACAAAGTACAACATTACTAAGTAGTAATGTTGTTAATTAAGGAAGTCCATAATGAACTTAAATCCGGTAAAATTACTTAACTAGATTTTTTTTCGCAACATCAGTGCACACCATTTCTGCTCCAGTTTTCAATTAGTATCGTAGACTGCTTGTGGATAAATATACCAAGCTTAAAGTATATTTCTATAACTGCTAGATAGAAGTCATGACCAATGTTCGGATATGGTTAACACCTAGTTCTAAACAACTTAAAGTTTATATAGTAGATAAAGCTTCTTTTGAAAGTAATTAGGAGACGCAGAGGACATAGGCTACTTTTTATCCCTGTATTCCCGTTCCCGTGAGAATACAGGGATAAAAAGTAGCCTATGTCACCCGGGGATAGTGTAGCTTCCCAACGGAAAAATAAATTTTGAAATCGGTCTAGCCGTTTCGAAGTCTATAAGGAACATACATACATACTTTCCCTTTTAATATATAGATACACAGATAGATAGAAAATAGATGTGACTTTATTTATTTCTGTAGGTTTTATAGTTATGGATCTTATAGCATAGCATTAATGGTCGTTGACGCACCTTTATTTATTGACATATTCTTGCATTTTTGTTATTTTCAAAACATAAGTAAGGCCCGTAAACCTATATTTTTCTTTGACTAACGATAAACGGTATACATATTATCCAGTCCGCCTACGTACCTTTATGTTGCATGAAGTTTTAATAAATAAATAAATAAATATAATAGTTTATTGTTCGGGTACCTATGAAGAGATGCCCCGACATCTCTTCTATACTTCGATACTACCGACTTCGAAATAAAAAAAACTACAAAGTGAAAAATAACTTTATCTTTGAACGACTTCCAGTAGGTGGACTTCTAGTGTCTTTCGTAGGTACCAATTTTTTTGCGATATGGACACCGAGTTCCAAAGATAAAGTTATTTTTCACTTTGTAGTTTTTTTATTTGGAAGTCAGTGGTTTTTTCTTGTAAAAAGTTATTTTTATTTTTCACTTTTTAGTTGTACCTACCTAGGGAAGTTGTTTAGTAAGGTACCTATAACGCCAGAATAGATTACCCGAGTACCATGAAACTTGAAAATAACCGGTGAAATGAGAGATCTGCGTACCCCATAAGAGCGTACTGGCGTGATATTATGTTATGAAATGGTATATAAAATAAACAAACATGCGATTTCAGCAATCCCGAGAGATTTGCCGTTATTAAGAGTTCTGTTGTATATCTTCGAAGTGCTAAATCAGATCTCTACCAAAATTAAAATGGGACCAATTTCGGAACATACATTTTCAAATAGAAAAATAATTTACAACATCGGTCCGCAATTGACGGTGATATCGGTGAGCATACAAAAATATATGTATATACAAATATAAAGTCGAACATAGAACCTCCTCCTTTTTGGTGAGTCGGTTAAAAAATGCGCCTGTTGTAAAAGCTATTACCGTGCTAAAACATAATAGTATAGGTAGCTAGTATCCACAAGGCACTCGCTTTTCTCGAGAACCTAATTAGTCCTTTAATTATCTATAATATCTTTATACTGTGTTCCTCATAAAAGTTGTTAACAATATCAAAGAGATACCTGATGCACTTTCATCGTAATTACGTACCTTTATACCAGAGCTTTAACTGAATTAAATAAGTAACTACTGAACGTATATAATTATGTTAGTAGGTAGTTGTAGATATCTATGTATTTGTAATTATCGGTTTATAGTGATTAAAGTGAACCTTTTTAACGAGAATTGAGTAATACGTGATTTGAGCAGCTTTCGTTTACGCTTTTTTAAACTACAACAATTTTCAATTATTATTTTTAATATATTAAATTATTAATATATTAAAAACTAACTAAACTAAATACTTTATAAATAAATTAATTACATTTGGTAAAAACACATTACCCTCCTTCGGCAGTCGGGTAAAAAGGAGAGCAGTAGTGGCCCAGTGATAACGGTCCGACTTACGTGTCGTAGGTCGTCGGTTCGAACCCCGGCAAGCACATTACTTTCTGTAAATTATTTTATCACCACTGCAGTAAAAAAGGTGAAGAAAAACATAGTGAGGAAACCGGCGTATCCTAGAACTAAAAAATCGAAGGCATGTGTCATCCACCAACCCGTACTGGGCCCGCGTGGTAGATTATGGCTCATTCCCTCTTCAGAGAGAGGAGGCCTGTGTCCCAGCAGTGGCAACGTTGGGCTGTTGATGAAGATGTTAAAAAAACGTCTAACACTTAGCATGGCTGCTGACAACGAAGAGCTGCTGTTTTTTAATCAGCAATAACTTGGTGACCAACACAAAATTGCATTAACAGAGAGAACAAAATAATACCTACACAGATACTTTAGTGTTTTTCAAACCATAAGTGGTAGTGGGCGTAAGTATAAACCCACCTACACAGTAGGTACATTACAATGTCAACATTGTTGGAAAATTCTATTGAAATCAACTACTAATAAATACCTTTTAAAGAAACGAGAGAATTTTCCTTCTTCTAATTCATGGATATAAGTGCAGTGAAGTATAAAAATAGCAACTTTCACTACGTGCGAAGGTAGGAGAAAGAGATATAAGAACTTGTTCGAAGATAAAATAAAACACGAGCCGCTGTAAACCGATACTTCTTACTTTAAGTGTTCCTATTTACGTGGGGCTCGAGTTTCTCTTTAGGGATCAGTAGGATAGAGTAAAATGACAATGGAAGGAATTCAAACGAATTAGTCGAAGTAAAATAATTAAGTGCTTTGTTATTGAGACAAGCTTGAAGCGTAGTTTATTATAATCATAAAAAAGTTAATTCAAAAAACCCGACTGCTTCAGAAGTGAACTAAAAAGACGTAAACAAGGAGAAAATCACTTCGCTTCTTAAGTAGCCGGGTTTTTTGTTTTTTTTTTAATGAACTTTTTATATTTATAACCTTTTAAAACATTTTTTTTCGATTTTGGTACATTTAAAACTATAAGTGCTTTATATTTGTGAAATTACATCTTAAAACCCTTTATTTTGATACCCCACAAAATAGGGTTGGAAAATGAAAAAAATTGTGCCCCCACAATGGCGCACAAAAGCCGCTAGTTTTCTATTTTCCAATTTTAATGAAGCCAGTGACATTCGCAGGGTTAAGACGAATCGATTAACGTAAGAATCATCAAAATTAGCCAACGCGTTTGGTTCTAGAACGCCACATAGGAACAAACATACATACATAGACTGATAAACACATTACCCTTCTTCGGCAGTTGGGTAAAATCTGATAATATAAAGACGTTAAATTGTTTATTAATAGGTATGTTTGTAAAAATGAATCATAGAGTAGTACTCATTCGATATTTTTTTAAATTCTATAACTGATAATAGCTACACTATCGTTGAATCTCACAAGCCATCCTGGAATAATGCACGATTCTTGTAGAATATGACACGGGAGCAAAGCCGCGAGAAATTGCTAAAGAGTATACAACTATCAACATCATTATCAGCTTTTTAATGTTCCCACTGCGTGGACACAGGCCTCCTCTAGGTGAGAGAGGGGATGGGCCTTAATCCACCACGCGGGCCCAGTGCGAGTTGGTGGATGACACATGTGTTCGAATTTTTGGGTTTAGGACATGCCAGTTTCATCAACATGTTTTCCTTCACCGTTTTAGAGTAGTGGTGAGTAAATAATTTACACAAAGTCAAACGCCTACCTGGGTACGAGCCCACTACTCACGAAACATAAGTCCACAGCACAGTTACCGCTAGGCCACCACTGCTCACTGTATAACAACTATACTGGAGTAGATACTATTATGACGTAAAATAATTAGATGGTATGGTACTTGAATCATATTAGTACATAGGTAACCGTAAAATTTTACAATTCATAATGAAGCTAATTAAAACCCATGGGGAAAACTTTCTTGCATTTTTATTGTGAGTTATGAACCATAAAAATCAAGGCCTGCTTCAATGTTATAAATCCAGTGTGTTGAATTTCCATGAAATATTGTTGGTATTTATGGAAATTTCTTTCAATTCCTTGTAGTTCTAAAATAGCCTCATATGGAACCATAATATTGTGACCTTCAAAACTGCTCGTATCCTCAATAAATGAAATGCCATTTTATATACATTATGTCGTGGTGGCCCAGTGGCTAAGACCTCGCCTCTCGTGCTTGAGGTCGTGGGTTCAAATCCGGGCAAGTATCAATGTGACTTTTTCAAATTCATATGTAATTTCTAAGTTTATCTTGGACATCTCAGGCAACGGTGAAGGAAAACATCGTGAAAAACCTGCAGCCTTATTGCGTAAGAGAATTCAGCAAGGCAAAGGATTTAAGAATGTCAATCGACCAATCACGTGCGAGATGAAAGAAGCGATGTGGATTTCCGTCTATGTGATTGGTCGATTGATGGGGTCAAATCCTTTGCCTTGCCGAATTCACTTACGCAATAAAGGCTGCTGGACTTATATAGTTAATGTTAGTCTGAATTGATAAAGTCGGAGGCCTCTGGGGTTCCCAGAGGCGGTATAATTAACTCCGATACCAGCTCCTCACACGAAAAAAGAAAGAATATTATATTATTATTTTATACTAGCTGACCCCCGCGGCTTTGCTGCCGTCAAAATTATAGCCTATGTTACTCGGGAATAATGTAGCTTTCCATAGAGTGAAAGAATTTTTTAAAGCGGTCCAGTAGTTTCGGAGTCTATTCGGTACAAAAAACAAACAAAAAAATCTTTCCTCTTTATAATATTGGTATAGAGGTATAGATATAAGGTGTACTCCAACGACTTATTCACTAATACTTATTTCATAAAAGAACTTATATATCTGTTAGTATGGTGAATTTTTCACACAAAGAAGATGATAGCTTACAGTTTAAACATAAATAAAAAATACATACATATTATGAGAAATTTTCCAAAGTAATTTAAAATAAACTAAACTTATTCTTTATTACAATTCAATATAAATAAGAGCTACAGAACGACAATGTAAAAGAAAATACAACATCTGATTTTCTTAATCAATAAATAAACAATAGATTCATACTCAGTTTAATTTTGTTGTAATTATTAGGTATACGTTAAACGTCTGCAATATATACATGGGTTTATGTAGGTTTCTATTTACCATACAGGATGCCTGATATGAGTCCATTAATCTAGAAATTGCAAAACATAATAATTCAACTCCTACATTCCCGAACTAACTCGGAACATCGCGTATCATAATAATATTAATATATTCATGTGTCGCCGATCCATGTCTTGTTCACCGAACATGATATAATACGTACTCATAATATCACCCATACAATTGTTCAGTATCATGTTATATTCAAGTTGCATGTTCAAATTACAACTGCTCAATTAATTATTTATTATCGGTAATGGATATTAGGTACATTTGAATTCAGAATTTGGTTTCGTTATCAAATTTTGGACTAACAAACTCTACAAGGCAACGTACGAAATCTATTGCAACCCATATTTTTAGGGTTCCGTTCCTCAAAAGGAAAAAAATGAGCCCTTATAGGATCACTTCGTTGTCTGTCTGCCCGTGTGTCAAGACCTTTTTCTCTGGAACGCCTGGAGATATCAAGGTAAAATTAATATTATAATAATAAAAAATAAAACGTCCAAATCAACGCGATCAAAAGATATAGCTGTTTATGCAGCTTATTTGAGGAATCATAAGGGAATCAAAACCTAAATCACATTGACCTAGAACCATGAAATTTCACAGAACCAATGTTTTACAGCACAAGTAAAAGGTTGCCTGGAAGAGATCGCGGTATGCGATAAGGCCGCCCATTGTATGTTTTTAGTATTTAGTTTCTTTTTCTTGTTTATTATGGTGTACAATAAAGTGTATATAAATAAATAAATAAGTAAAGGAAAAATCTGAAAACTGTAAATTTGTGCCTACAAAACACCATTATTAACTTATTTGCAGTTGGTTAAATGACCGCGACCTATATTGATGTATGGGGACAACAGTTTTCGAACGGCAAAGTTAGTTTTGTCCCTTCTTTAGAGAAATGTTCTGTCCTTTCATTGTTTATGAACTTCAGTAATATTACCTAATTATTTTGGTGAATGTAACTGAAATGAACTGGCAAGAGAGGGCTCAGCAAATGATTTTGTGGGTCCAGAACCAAGTGTAGGCATTTCGACGTGTCTCGTCAAAGCCACATTTAGGGAGTTTGCAGATCAAAGACAACGAACAAATTGGCTGTCTTATACCGGTCTACAACACTTAACAAAATTCCTAGGCTCTACCGGTTAACAAAATTCCTAGGCTCTACGTTCAAAGTCCGGGAATGCATTTGGAATATGAGCAGGGGGCAAATCCACATGCTCATGAAGATGGGTCCAACCGCGACACCCATGTGCAGGTTGTGTGGGGAACATACGGAACGCATGGAGCACATGCGATGCACTGGCTGGTAAGCGAATGAGTATCCTAGGGGTTGGATATCCAAAACCAGAAAACTATAGGCTCATATCTCCTAGTCTCGTTGTAAAACTCATGAAAAGAGTTTTCAACGAGATTGGGGAGGAGTAAGTTATCTAGGGGAACACAATAGATCCCAATGGGTCGAAGTGTCCCAGTTATTTCTCGGCCCCTCCACAAGACAAGATAAGATACCTATTCTAAATTAAAATAAATGTCAACATTAAAATAATTTAATGAAACACACGACACAACGTTATTTAAAAAAGAAAGAAAAGAAGAAATTTAATTATTTCAATAGTATTTATCATATTGCCTACTCATAGCCGACATTTTTCAAATTACCTGGGTATTATGAATAATGCCGTATTAAACACTTGTTCCTTAGCGTATGCACCAGTTTTAAGCACGAGTAGACACCAAACCCAACCAAACCTGTTGATAGCAAAAAACATCTATACAATTTTGAACATTTCCAACTTATTAGTTTGCGCACGTAACATTATTTCGCGGGATATTAGGTCCAGATGAAGTTATAATAAGGCCGACTTTTACATGTTTTTGGCGAGTTCTGGTTGCTAAATTAAGGCGAGGTGTGCGAAACTTGTTTTTTTTTGTAACTAGACCTTTTTAGCCAAATATTCATAGACGTAAAAAAGTTAGCCCATACTATATACTCGTATTTTTTTTACAGAATAAAAAGTAAGCCAGAATAGCTTATTTAGGTTGTTTGTTTTATAAGTATGCCAACAGAAATAAGAGGCTTAAAGAATTCGTTTAATTCGATTTCGAAAAAGACGCAATTTAAAATGAGTATATTAAGTTAATTTTATGGGTTTCAAATAACGTAAAGTATCGTCCCATTAAATAGCACTCACATTCGCTTATTGGTACTTAAATACACATCGAATAAAGAACGTCCTTTTTGGTAGTCCTTAACTTGGAATGAGGTAATGTCTTAAAAAATATTATTTACAGGAAGATCGTCTGACCGACAGAGTTAATTTAATTTTTTGGAGCTTGTTTGTTTAACTGAAGGGCTCTTGGCTATGTAATTTCATTTATTTCTGTGTTGCTAAGAGCAGGGTTGGCCCAATGGTAATGACCCCGACTTACGAGTTGTACGTCGTAGGTTCGAACCTAAAGGCTTTAGACGACAAGAGACATTAGTGAAAGCATCGCGATAGCGATTGTTAAAATGTCACTAAAAAGTTGAGGATCCTTGCAAAAGTGAGAAGGTACTTCATGCCAGAACAGCTGCTCAACTTGTATCAACCGCAAGTTCGATCATGCATGTAGTACTGTTCTCATCTCTGGCACGGATCTGGTAAATACCAGCTTGATGAACTATAGTCGAGCGAAAAGTGAGCCAAAAGGCTCATCGGCAATGAGGCACTGGTCAAGTCAAAGCTCCAGGGCCTTGAACATGGTCGCCGAGTTGCCAGCTTGTCGGTTTTTATCATTTCGGGGAGTGTGCAATGGAATTGCATGATCTAATTCCGCCTAGCCTGTTTTATCATCGGACTACCAGACGTACGGCGATGCGCCATCGGTACATGGTTGGCAATGGATATCCCACCCATAAGCACAACACGTTTTGTGAATACTTTTATTATGCGTACAGCTAAGGAATGGAATTCCTTGCCCGAGTCTGTGTTTCCCGATAGCTAAAATCTTGGGGTCTTTAAGTCAAGAGTGAATGTTCTAGGCAAGTATGCTTTACCGTCGGCCACATCATCGCTTAACATCTAGCAAGATAGTGGTCAAGCGAGAGCCTATAGACATTTGTGTAGTGCCTCAGTCAGGCGCTTTTCTTTGTGCGATTTATTTTTCAATACCGCTCTCAAAACGGTGACGGAATCCTTCATATCCTAGAACCAACAATTCGAACACATATAACATCCAAAACACGCACGTGATTGCATGGATTACAGCCCAGTCCCGCTCGCAGAGAGAAGGCCTGTGTCCCAGCAGTGGGAACATTACAGTTTGTTTTTTCTTATGCTCAGTATTATGAGAAAACGAAGGACTAATTAATTATAATGTAGAACATCGTATGTTAATTAAATTAGCATCCTATAAAGTGCGCTTAGCGTACCTAATGAAATCATGTTCAGAGAATGCACGTTGAATTAATTATGGTGTAAGTCTTGCAGGCTACACGGTTGTTACGCGTTTTATGACGTTATTGTGAATAACTGTGCACATGGAAGGTAGGTATTGATATTTGTATAAAAGGGGTTTTCAATAGTCAGTTAACTTCTATTTGAGGACTACGGTTTGATTGATTTTGTGTAGAAAATTTGTCAAAAGGCCCACATTGCTCCAAGCCAGACGATATCAGATGTAGTACCATACGTGTAGTTACCTAACTATGGTCAATTTCTCAAAACATTTGTTTCTCATAAGTATACCAACTCTCTAAGATTTTCGACATGTACACAATTTTCCCTTCAATTACACACACTTCGATCGCACGCACGAATTGTACAAACAATATTTTTATCAACGCATTCCATTCCGTTACAAAAGGTGGATAACATCGGTACAAACCGAAAGTAGGTCATTGTTACAAATTCGACGTTCGTATTCAGTCAGTCTTACAATAATATTATGTTAACCTGTTTATCGTTTGATGAATAAACAGGTAAATAAAACGTCGCTTGGGATTACATAAATTTATATTTAGTAATGTAACATCCTTGCAGATATGTTTGAGAGGTTATGGGTAGGATCGACGTGCGGTCAAATATTTCCAGTGAGCATAGACGCTCAGACAATCCCACGGGAAATCAAAAGTTGTCTTTTCGTTTCAAACAAAAATGTACAAGACGCAGAAACAACACCGACACTCTGTTTCTGTTTCATTCTAAACAACGCTGACTTAATTAAAATTAAAACGAGCTATATCAAGAATGTTCAAGTGTTATTTTGTTTATACGCTGCTCTGGTACACACAGGTTTGTGGGCAAAGAGACGAAGTTAATTTAGGAGATGTGATCTCGGAATGTTTTTATTTTAAGTTTTGCGACTGAAGTATGTATAATAAAAGAATACTTAAGAGAATGTTGTGAAGAATTTAATAAGGCGAGTGTCTGAGACACATTATAAGTTGTTTTAGCATGAAGTACTTGAAAGTTTTGAGCTCTTTAAAAGTTTGTAAATATTTCGCTCAATTATAATAATAAAGTGCTGTTTTACAAATAAAACAGTCTAGTCTACACACATTCCACGTACGGGCGAGACTTAAAGTTTCATTACGATTTACGTCGACATATGATTGTGATTTGTGATGCAATCCCGCAGCTTCAAGTAACAGATTTCTCCAAAGTTACATGCATAAAGTGAACGAGTGACGTTTGCAGGTGTCCTTGTAACACTTTCGCAAGAAACCAATATCGTCAACCCTGGTTAAACCAATACCAACTTTATGAAGGTCAGGAGGTCCCCAATGCGATCTGGATTAGATTAAGACCAAGTTTGCTTGCATGTCGAAAGGGTGACGTCACTTCTATTATACTTCAGCATATAAACTTCGATTTCAGTCGACGTTTGATTCGTTTGAGCGTGATTATGTTCCGTTTCTCCTTATACAAACTTCAAAGCGGAAATAGGCTTCTGCTCGGTAATGAGACGTTAATAAACGTTTACATACTCGTACCTTTGTATATGTACAGTACTTAACGCGTTGTCATTTCCACGTTAATTTAGAGGAGAATTGGTTTTACAAATTGGATATTAAACGATCGCACAAAACATAAGCACGGCATTAAATACATACATTTATTCATTTACTGTAGTTAAGATGTCGAAGTTCGAGTCAATATTTTGAGTTGAAACGTACCATTTTGAACTTTGATCTTTACGAATCAAAGTACAACAAGAAACAAAAGTGTTTCGCGGTGATTGAAAGCCGAATGTAAACAGACTAAAGTTTGTTAACAATCACAAAAACATAGTGGGTGTAGCAGGTGATAGTGAAGACGGGGGTAAACGATACAGACTACCTGTTGCTGAGCGAGCATCGAGCTTCCGTCGCGGCTTCCGGTCACACTCGCCATGATAAACAGTCTGATGTTATCATAACACAACACCGCTCTACATAATCTGATTAGAGAGCTTCGTTGAGGAAGTCGCGGTAAAGAAAATACTGCCGACTGGCGTGTTTGTGTTTTTTTTATTTCTGTTTGAATGACGTGTTGATGCGTGTTTGTTGGCAGTGTAGCTTTAGAATATCACGATTTCAATAACGTAGCGTGCCTATAGGAATTCGTCAAATAACGCATTCAAATAAATGTGTTTATTTTTGTCTTGAAAATGAGGTGAAAGTTGAAGACCTACAAGTCAATATAATACCTACAAGTCGGTGACCTATAAAACGTAAACATAACCTTAATTAGTTTGGTGACAGAACTTCTTTCTTTACTATCTAAATTTCATTTTCCGTTCAACTAATCATCTGTTACTCAATCAACTACTCTTTTCCAACCTCTTTTCTCTTCTCTTTAATCATGATTATGACTCGCAGCGCGCGGGCTCGCCTAGAAGAGTCCAAACTCAGTCAGGCTTTGAGCGAATTAAAAGCGTCTAAGGAGCTCTGTGACCAACTGATTAGGGAAAAGGATGAGAACGAAATAGAGTTCCTTAGTGTCCTTGACAGGAATAGCAAACTGAAAACAGAAATGGCTCAGTTATATACTCAACACACTGATGCCATAGCAGCCCGGGACAGGCTCCAAGTTGTTGTGGACGGGTTCAGCCAGTGTAGCAATGAGTATGAACAAGCTCTTAGTCAAATTTTTTTATTACAACAGCAGCTACATGAGGCTCAAAGTCAGATTGAACAACTAGAAACTACAAATTTAAACATCACTGCCTCGTTGAATCAAAGTCTATTCAATGAATTGGTGCCTGTTGCCCCATCAATGGTTACTGCAATAAACCCCTCTTACACAATAGATTTAACAGGTCATGATGATTCAAAATCAATTAAATCATTGAGGGTAGTTACTAGTAAAAATAAAATAAAAAAGTACATTAAAATTAACAAATACATAGTTAAAACCAAGAAAATGGTCAAAAAACAAAGGTTCTTCATCAAAAATGTAAAACTTAATAGAGAAAGATTGCATCTACTTAAACAATTAGATATGTATTCATATAACTTAGAAAAAAGTAATAGGAAACACCAAACTGACACAGAAGACTTGCAGTATGAACTTGACCTACTACAGGAGAAACTTAGTTCTATGACCATCAAGTATACAGCCTCTGAAAACCAAATGAGGGAATATGTATTGGCAATGAATGAGCTGGTGAGCTCACAATCCAACAAATGTGATCAGTGTCAACCACCATCTGTTGAACCCACGCCGGACCATTCGTTGACAATATGTGATGCCACCATACCGCAGTCTAGTGCCAGTTTGCCATTAGAAATTACTAACTGTTTGCCTAAAACTAATGTAAATACAGAAATAGTATTTTTTTGTGATGAAATTGGAAAGGATCTAGGCCATTTGTTGACAAATAAATATCCAGGACACTCAATTATGAACTACTGTATGCCTGGTTGTTCTTTATTTGACATAATGAAAAAAGTTATTAAATGTAATTTTAACCAGGATACTACATTATTAATATTTATTGGTAATAGGGGTAATGTGAACAAAGGAGAATTACTCCAACATTATAGATCTTTGTGCGACCTTAGTTTAAAACAAATTGTGATGTTCACTTTCCCATACAGCCAAAGTTTGCCACAGGAAGAAAACAATCTTAGATTTGAATTGAATAGGACATTACATAATTTAACATATAGTAGTAATTTATTCCATTTAATTGACACTAACAATTATGTTGGTAATAACTTTTATTTAACAAGAGATAGATTTTTCATGGATAGGTACTTTCTTTCAAAGTATTGTAAACGACAGATAGCTGTGTCGCTATCATATTATTTTTCTATTACAGCCAAGAATTTGGCTAAACAACTTGCTTCTATTGAGCAATGCCAAGAAGTGTTTTATAATTCAGCCAATAATTTGGTATCAGAAATTGATATTGATAGTAATTTAAATTACAAATTAGGACAATAGGGACAACCTCTTGCAAAACTGTACATAACGAAAATTGCAAAAAAGAATCAAATAAAAGTTTAAAATCAGTAAATAGTATTAACCTGGTGCATCAAAATATTCAAGGATTTTTGAACAAAGATTTAGAAGTAGATTTATTTATGAATTTTAATAGCATTGATATTCTTTGTATAACAGAACATTGGCTTAAAAGCCACCAGTTTTTGTTCAATTTTAATAATCACCAGGTTGGTAGTTCATTTAGCAGAGTTAATGCTATACATGGTGGCTCTTTGATTTTAGTAAGTAACCAGCTTAAATTTAAGGACCGTAAGGATATTGTGAGCCTATCTGTTGAGCGGACAGTTGAAATAGCTTGTATAGAATTGGAGCAGTTTATTGTATTAAGTGTATACAGACCCCCTTCAGGATTGTATGACTGCTTTGAAAAGGTAATGGATGAAGTGTTACACAAGATTTGTAACTCAAATAAATCCATAATCACTTGTGGTGATTTTAATGTTAATTTATTAGAAAACTCAGGTTCTTGTAGTAAAATAATAAGTCTGTTTCAGTCCTACAATCTTGTAAACCTATTTTTGGAGCCCACAAGAATAACCCCTACTAGTGCCACATGCTTAGATAATATTTATACTAATGTTATACCTGTCCACAAAGAAATTATAAATTTACTAGATTCTGATCATTGTGGGCAGAGGATTACTATACAAAACCTAAACAACAAAGTGGCTAAAAAGGATATCACTGTTAACCCCAAAACTGTAAGTCGTTTGGCAGCTTTTAAGGCTAAACTTATTAATAAATTACCAATTTTGTCAATGCATGCTGATCCTAATCACCTATATGATGATTTTTTTAGTATATACTGCAAACAATTTAATTCGACCTTTATTCCCAAGAATATCTCCGTTAATAGTAACGCATCATTCGGTGATTGGGCGACCATTGGTATTCATAAAAGTAGAACAAGGCTTTATGAGCTGTACAGTGAAAGGCCTTATGTAAACACTGCTGAATTTAATTTATATGTTAGAAATTATTCAAAATTATTTAAAAAAGTTTGTAGTTTGGCCAAGTCGCATTATTTGAGTTCGAAGATTAAAAACAGTAGTAATGTTATTAAAACGACTTGGAATATTATTAATAGTGAAACGGGAAGATCTGGTAACCGAAATACTGACTACAGCCTGTCTATTAATGACAACATCATAAAATCAGACTCACAAGTCGCAGTGGCCTTTGAAAATTTCTTTTCGGATATTCCCATTTCAACTACTAAATCCCTAAACTCATCACCTTCTGTTGCTGAGTCTTTGCGAAAAGAAAATGTTAATGTCTGCGATACGGAATTTCTTTTTGAACATATTACTTGTAGAGACATAATTAAAACCTTTCACACTTTAAATGTTAAAAAGACTGCAGATCTGTGGGGTCATTCTGTAGAAGTTGCTAAGTCTATTATTGATGTTGTCGCACCTAGTCTAGCTATTATCTTTAATAATTGTATCGACTGTGGGGAGTTTCCTGACCTAATGAAGAATAGTAAAATAATACCTTTGTTTAAATCAGGTAGTACATCAGACCCAACAAATTATAGACCTATTTCAGTACTACCTACTTTTAGTAAGATATTTGAGAAATTAATTTTAGAGCAATTGCAAAGATTTTTTTAATAAGCATAAATTATTACATAGCAAACAGTTCGGTTTTACAAGGGGACGTTCAACTACTGATGCCGGTGTTGAGCTTTTAGGACATATTTATAATGCATGGGAAGATAAGTGCGATGCCCTGGGAATCTTTTGTGATTTGTCTAAGGCATTTGATTGTGTTCTTCATGAAACGCTAATCAGGAAACTCCGCCACTACGGGATCCGGAACAGCGCTCTGGATCTTCTTACTTCTTACTTGAGTAATAGGATTCAGACTGTTGACGTTAATGGAAAAAGATCACCCGGATCTATAGTAAAAATGGGAGTCCCGCAGGGCTCGATTCTTGGTCCTTTCTTGTTTCTTATTTATATTAATGACTTGCCTTACCTCATAAAGGATAACCATGACATAGTGTTGTTTGCAGATGATACTTCACTTTTGTTTAAACTTAAACGGCAGCAGCTGGTTACTGACGAAGTAAATAGCGCGATCTCAAAAGTAGTTCACTGGTTCAATGTTAACAATTTACTCCTTAATGAAAAAAAAACCAAATGCATTAAGTTTACCCTACCTCACGTTAGGCAGGTGAAAACTGATGTGTTGATAAAGGGCGAAGAATTGAATCCTGAGAATAGCACAGTATTTTTAGGCTTAACTTTGGATGCTAAGCTTCAGTGGGGCCCACATATAGATAAATTGTCAAAGAAGCTAAGCTCCGCAGCATATGCTGTTAGAAAAATTCGTAATTTAACTGACATAGAGACAGCCCGTTTAGTATACTTTAGCTATTTTCATAGTGTAATGTCGTACGGTATTCTGTTGTGGGGAAATGCCGCCGACATCCAGAATATCTTTGTTTTGCAGAAAAGAGCTGTTCGATCAATATATAAATTAAGCCCGAGGCACTCTCTCAGAGAGAAATTTAAGGAGATTAATGTAATGACTGTGCCCTCTCAGTATATTTATGAAAATCTTTTATATGCTCATAAAAATATAAAATTGTTTAAAAAATACAGTGATATCCATAACATAAATACTAGGAACAAACACAAATTTGTAGTACCTACAACAAGGCTCAAGAAGATAGGTGGCTCGTTTAGATGTCAATGTGTACGCTTTTATAATAAGCTTCCAAGCCACGTACAAGATCTAAGTCTTAATAAATTCAAATCATTCATTAAACGTAAGTTGTGTCAGAAAGCGTTTTATACTATTAAAGATTACGTTGAGGACAAAAAGGCTTGGGATTGAGCTGCTCCAATTAATTTTGATTTTTTTTATATTTTGCACCGTGAATTTTGTTTTTAATTTTGATATTTTTTTTTGTTTTCTTGCAATGACAAGAATATTTACTTTTTAAAGTATTATATTTTTTATTTTTTTATTATTGTGAATGTGAAGACTATGTGGATTTTTGTTTTTTATTATAACTTAGTTAGTTTTTACTCATGGTCTGGCAGTTTGAGTAGTTTATGCGGCCTACCCGAATGTCCTTTCTTTGGTATTGTTCGTCGAATCGTTGAGCTCCGTAAATTCTGAGTTGAGCTGCTCGGTTATTGACAAATGCGTGCACTGACTGGACAGGTCCACTCAATCTGGCTGGTTCTTTCCTCAAAAGACCATTTCAGACATATGTCTACATGGTCTTCACATGATATAACCAAGTTTTTGTCAAGACTTTAAAAGAGACTGTGACCTCTGAGTTTGTTTCGGCCTTTCTTCTCAGAGTAGTCAGATAGGAAACGCCGACCTCATCTAGTTTTAAAAAATATGATCGCCATGTAAAAGTGTTTGTACAAACCAACTTACAGAAATAAAATCATTTAATACGTTATTAAGTAGTTTGAAATTATGTGGTTTAAAAATAAAACACTCAAAACACACACACTCACAAACTTTCGCCTTAATAATATTAGTGTGATTTATTTATTATAACTTTGCCTTAGGCATTTTCTACTAGTCAACCTTAGGGTGGCGCAGGGATAAAATAAGGTGCAACTAAATAAAAAGATAAATAGAGAAAAAAGAATATATATACTTATATACATACATAAACATTAAACAATGTTATTGAGAAATCGAAACCAGCAAACCAATTCTGTAATGATACTGTAAACTTCTTGGGAATGTGCTCACGTGCCTTAAATTTGAAAGAAAACCGACTGGTTGCCATCCTGATATTCCAAAGGGAGATCACCTGAACAAAGAAGGACGAGTGGATAAAACCAGAGCGGTGAGAGGGACATTATAGAAGACGATTATTGGTGGGACGAAGATTTTTACTGTGAGCAGAGCAAAGGAATTGAATATGAGAAATCAGATAAGAAGGAAAAGTGGGTTTATCAGCGCTCTACGCTGACGAATGGGTAACCATTTTAAAAGTGATCAATTGTTCATACTTACGGAGGTTGAAAACAAATCGAATGCAGTTATTTAGAAGGTGATCAAGTTTATTGAGTAGATCTGCAATCAGATCATAGCAGTTCACATCAAACAATCAATTATGGAAAAGTTTAGGGACTGTACAAGTATGGACTTATGTGAGCTGGGAGAAGATTTTTTAATCGATACAGTCAACGTACTCGTAACGTTCCGATGAACTACATTTAATAAATAAGTGAACCAATTAGTCTGTAGCTAATGAGTAAAGGATTATGCCTGTAGGTAAATGTTTCATATGGTTGCTAATCGATATTTCTTGCAAATCTCATCTCGTTAGGTATTCTGAGCGAAACCTTAAGAAAACGCGCGATTAAACGTGATTTCATACCAAATCTTGCATAAGATTCAGTAGCTTCGTGTTTCTAGATTTATTACATAATTTATGTAAATTTGTGCGCGTATTAGATATCTCGTACATTTGCTGGTGTTTGCCCTGCATTTGTTTTAGTTATTATCAAAACAGAGGTATATTTAATACCATTTGCATCCAGAAATTATGATTATAGTCGAGTAGTACCAACCTACATATTTATGGTTGTTTACCGTTTTACTCTTGCAAATGGCTTGCTCTCAATGGCGATGCAGTTAGATATTTATGATAAAATGCATTTGAACTTTGAGTCACTGTTACGTCCCTTGCCAGCTTTACCACGGGGATATTTTTTTTTGTGAGTGGCCGCTCTTATTTCAACTTATAGAGTTGTCGACTGCTTAACGGGACATTCATATTGTGGCCTTGAAAATTAAAGCCTCCAGCCAGGGAAACATAGCTTAATAACTAAGCGACCACGCTAAGGGCACCGCCTATGGGGTAAGGACCTCAGCTAAGGGCATCGCTGAGGGGGGATCAGCAATGGACGGGCTGTATCGGATTAACCTCCAGTGTCAGAAAGACGAAAGTCTAATTATAATTAATTGATGTTTGAGAATTTCGGCGTATGTTAGGTTAGGTTAAAACGGGCGTAATAAGGGTTGCATTCGAGGACCTTGATTTCATTTCATCAGAACACATTAGTGAAACATGATACAAATAGTCTGAACTCACAAAATTTGTAGTTCTTAATTAATCATATATTTAGTACTTATAAGAATCGTCTTCCTTGTCCGACAAACCTAGTAGTACCGAGAATAAGGAACTGTATGCAAGTTTGTACGATAAACGTTTAAATAAACAGAATTTACATGGGTTTATACAGAAGATTGACATTGTAGCGATACTTAGTTGCCTTTGCTTAAATCGAATGATTTGCCTCATTGTCGTATCAGCCGCACGCAATCGTTCGCGGCTGCGATCGGCCGCTATGCACGGAATTGTACCTTCAATAAATCTGCGTAATCTTTTTCAGCTACATTGGGGTCCAGTGTAACTGGATGCTTACCAATATTTAAAAAGAGGGACTGCCTAGCTGATCTCCACAATTCATTGAATATTTTCTTGCCAAGACTGTTGTCATAATTTCTAGCTTCTGATTACCCGTAATGATAATTTGTAGATCTTTGAAAGATCTACAAATAGCAGCCTAGACTTTGTATTCCTAGGGGTGTCGGTATGTATTGGATGGTCACCCATCCACAAACCGACCTCGGCAAGCGATGTTTTACCTTGAACGTAGACCTGTACAACTGTTGCTTATTTAGCCACTAGCTCCTGCAGCTCCAGTAATATATTATGCGTAATATTGTATGTATGTATTGCATGTTATTAAGTCTAAGTCATTTTGTTTTTGATATTTTGTAGACTAATAGCGCTAAATTCTTCTCCTATTGTTTAGTCCATCCAAAGGTTGTCTGTAAGATATTGCCTAGTGCATTAAGACCACCCATTTTACACTTGTGTTTGTTAACGTATTTGTGGTGTGCAATAAAGTATATAATAAATAAATAATTACGTTGTTATTCAAATGATTAACTTCTTTCAAAGTTAAATAAACGATATACGTGTTAGAAAAACGACACTGGAACGAAAATAGAAGTTATTCAAAGTAAAAGTAAGAACATTGTTAAAATAAGCAAGTGAACCGTTATCGCGATCTGCGTCACCCGCCGCCCACGTCACGTTGATGATAACTTCTAAGAAAACACGCAAGTCGCCAGTCGCACTCGCAACTCTACTGAGCACAGCCACGTGCAGTTATGTTTTTAAATTTATTTTTCGCCATGGCTGTGAAATCCTCATGGACGTCCGAGCTGCCTCACATACGAGCTAGCTCCTAGCTCTACTGTGTTGGACCTAGGTGCCTACCGACTAAAACACAACTCCTGACTTACAATTGATCCACAGACATGGCGTCCGTGCCCTTATTTATTGTTTAACATAATGTCTTGCTGAGGGCAGCTCCACGTACAAGTGGCGGTTTCACCAGAGCCAAAATATGGTTTTGCTCTTAAATTGGACACATTTGATCTTAATTTGCAGTGTAGTTGTGTTAACTTATTAATTAAATACTTGGTTTCTCCCTTGCTTTGCTCCTCCTCACATAAGAACTGGGCATTTTTTCAGGTAAGTATGACAGCAACTTGATGTAATCGAGCATACAAACAAACATTTCTACCTGGTTTTTTTTATTAAGTAGATAGAATAATTAATTTTGCAACTAATTTGAAGGGTAACCTTCTGTGACGACTAGAACAATTTTCATGAAGTGTTTGGCAAGCAAGAAGTTGACTGATGGAAAGGTTCACCACTGCGCTTGAACATTCCTATCGCCAGTTATAGCTTGAACTTTGTAACTGATTGATTCCATGATTATTCAAAAGTGTATTTAAATGTTATGATTAAAGTAAACGCTGTGGGTTCCAGATACAGAGAGTGTTTCTTGTACCTGTTAAATGACAATGGCAACCGAATCCTGAAAGTAGGAAGATAGTTTTGCCTGTTAGGCGGTAGAAGCAAATTATAATATGGTGGAAGTACATATCTAGAGGAACTATTTACTTTTTAAAGAGCTCTTTTACATCCTAGTTCTTTATTTATACTCTAAAGTAAATTAAATCTGTTTGCAATTCAGTTTGTGTAGCAAGTGTTCGTACCTGAGTTACCACGTTTTCTAGCCTTATCGTGGCTATTTCGAGTCTGGCTTAATGTATGCTCTACGGCTGAATATTAGATTACATGTGGACTAACTAACATTTTCCACAACCCAATTAGCAAAAGAAACCCAAGACAAACCGTGTAAACGGTTTTGTGGGGCATAGTTCTTAAGTTAAGATTTAATAAACTTGTACCTTAATAAATAAATAAATAATAATAATTGGACAGGGTTTTAAGGCTTTAATGTTTCAGCAGGCTCGTATTAACTATATGGCACTAGCTGCTTTAGCTTCACACGGGACAAATTATAAAAAATACTACTTCGTTTATTTCAAAATCCTTTATGTGGTTTAAAAGGAGTAAACGGAGCAAGAGACAGAGGTAGTCAGCGACTTAATTTTGTGCTATTTAGAGATAATAACTGCCTAGTTTCTGTGAGTAAATAGATTATTCGAATGTTTAATATGCCGTAATACTAGGCAACACATGAAAGCTTAAATATTATTACACTCTAGAAGTTAAACCGAGCATTGGAAATCCAACAGAACGCTTTCCAGTGATTTCTGAAATCAAGAAAACTCGGGAAGTAACGCGTAAGTGCTCATAAAAATGGTATTACTACTTTACGAGCACTTTCGAGCGCATTTTTACCGACTTCAAAAAAAAGGAGGAGAAATGCACAATATTCACATACGTTACTTTGTATGGGCTTCTAAACACACGTGCCAAATTTTATAAGGGTATGTAATGTTTTTTAGTGTGTTTTACCGACTTCAAAAAAAGGAGGTAATCAATTCGACACGTATGTATGTAATATTGTTGGAATTGCCCAATATTCACATAATTTATGCTACTCTGCATGGGCTTTTAAACACGTGTGCCAAATTGCATAAGTGTATGTATGTTTGTTTGTATGTATGTATAAATGTTTGTCCACGCGTATCTCCGAAACTAGTAATCGGATCGTAATCATTTTTTTTATTGGATTAGATATCTCTCAACTTAGGGAACAGTACCTATAACTTTCATCAACATCGGTTCAGCAGTTTTCAAGATTCAGATGGAACATACAACCGAATTCCTTAGCGACAAACAGCACGAATGTTTAAATTAAGATATTATGTATATCCTTTAGGTACCTCACTAGACTTTGCTGACTTTTTTAGTGATAGGGTACTAAAACTTAAAACATTTTCACAAAAAATAAACTGACTTCTAAAGCAAAACACTGAAAAGTGCAAAAATAACTTTCGTTTCGGAAGTCGGTGTTGAAAAAAGATAAAAACAAGTTGTACCAAAGACACCGACTCACAGTGTACGGCGTAGAACAAGCCAGGTGGACAAAAATATATTTTCATGGTTTTGGAACTATATCTATAAATTAGTTAATTATAGAGTACTATGATATATTTTTATAAATAAAATGCAAAGGAATTGCATATAAATATTTTATTTCATGTAAACACGATTTCTAATAGGTGCAGGAAAAGAAAAGAATAAAATAATTATCTTTTCGCTACAAATATCGACGCTAATTATTATATATACAACCTTAGACTAACATATTATATACAAAAATTAAAAATCTAACGCTAGGGAAGGTATCTATTTACATTAAAACTAATTCTCAATATCAGAATCATCGGATTCAGAAAAAATAATAATAATATAATTATTTTAATATTATTAATAATATTATTTGTTTATTGTTATTATTTTTATTTAAAATAGCTTGTAGCTCAATTTCTGCTCGAGATTGTGTCACAACAATATGCTCCTCGGATGGATAACACGCTTTTTTTGATTTCACAACGCATTCATATGATGGAAACACGTGATGCCCAACTTTCATAGTCCACTTCCTAGTCTGTTTGTATGTGTGAGTTGTAGATTTTGAATCTATATAATACGCTAATGCCTTTTCACTACTTAGCGGTCTATCACTTTGCACAGCACTTGCTTGTTGGAAGCTAATGCATGCATTTGCAGAAGCTGGATTTTCGGCAATGTCCTTTATAACTCTGGCAACGTGCTTATGCCCAGTTGACCGTGCAGCTACCTATGCAGCAGACATTAATTCTCCAAAACTCCGCGATTGAACTAGATCTTCAACTCTACGTTTCTTAGTTTTAAAAGACGATTCTTCGAAGACTTTTTTAGGTCTTTCGGTTCGAAAAAGGTCGGCAAATATGGTTGAATGTGGTTGAGAAGGTTGCGGTTGAGTCGATCGTATGCAGAATTGTATCTCTTCGCCTTCCAGCCACAACTTATTCTTATCAAGGAAACGCTCTTTCGACTTTTCCGAGGACACCCATTTGGTAGCAATTTTCAATGAAATGCTGGCCAATTTCACCTTAATTTCCCTTTGACTGTCTTCAGTGATGTCAGAGAAATCAAATTTAGACGAAAGAAACTCAAATAAACGATAATTTCATAAATTTCATAAACGATCTTTTTCGTGCTTAAGCCACTCTTCGAAAAACTCTATTTTGTTAACAGAGTAAAGCCTTCCTGCAAAAAAAAAAAAAATGTTGTACTCAAGTGTGCTACATAAAATATATGTCGTAATCATTAATAGCCATGCAGCTGAAACATATAAAAAATTCAGCCTGGATACAAGAGGATACATGGCTTTTCCAAGCTCAATAAGTTCGAAAACAAAGAAAAACATTGTATTTTTTTTGTGTATTCATAGATAGTCTATTTAATGAATTTTTATGACACATTAAAAGATTCTAATAATAAAAATATGTTATACATACCTTCAGAAGTAAAATCCATCACTAAATTTTCCACAAAATTAAGAAATGCCACCATGAGATGTTAGTGCAAGTGTCGCTAAAATGCAACTGACCTATTTCTTTAATTGCATTTACCTCTTTAGCTTACTTTGATAAGCGATGACTCATTAGTATGGAGTGTTAGACGTAAACAATTCTTGGAATCAGGGATTTAGGGGTGTTGTTTACAGGTAGAAAGTACCTATTTCCGGAAATATGATAATGACTTTTGTCCACCTGGCTTGTTCTACGCCGGACACTGTGCGACTTCCGAAACGAAAGTTATTTTTTGCACTTTTTTATATTTTGCTTTGGAGGTCTTTTGTTTTTATGAATTACTTTTTGTATGAAATTTGGATTGTATGAAGTGCTTTAACGTTCTTAAGCGCCCAATGCAATGCAGAGATTGAGACGTTTTTGCAATGCAATGCAAAAACGTCTCAATCTGCTAAAATAAACTCATTTATTTGCCAATTGTGAGAAGCTAAGATTGATGAGATTGATTGTTTGATTGTTTTTTTTTGAGATTGTGATTTTTTTAAATGAGATTGTGACTGGAATTAAAAGTTTTTAAAAACGAGATTTGGCCTTCAAGCTTCATACCTCTATCGATCGTCAAAATCATTTCGATCAATTTATATTACTTAAGAACCTGTAAGAATAAGAATAATTTATTAAAAAGTAAGTACGTACAGTAAGTATCGTCCAATTAAGGTTTAACCACGCTTGCTCTCCACAACATTAATAAATCGCATCCTACATTGTTCATTTTGAACGTGACTGTACAGGGAGTGCACAATTTGTTACTATTCTGTGCTCAAGTACATGTATACGAGTATGGCTGTTTTCTACAGTGCGCTGATTGAATGAACGATAATGGCAGCTAATGAGTCTTGTTAGAAGACATCTTATTTTTATTTCCCCCAGAGTTGGAACGCGTGCAATGTTTTCAATGTGAAGGTTGGTACATGCCCTTGAAATGATTGTGGGATATAGAAAATTTTCAACCAACTTTAAAAGGAGGAAGTTCTCAATTCGGCTGTATGTTTTCGTGTGTTTGTTACGCGATTAATCCGCTGATTATGAACTGATTTTCTTGATTCATTTTTATTTGAAAGCTAGTGCTTCTCATGTTGTCCCATTTAAATTTATTAATTAAGATCTGAAGTTTTTGAGTTATTCTTAATAATGCGTATTTTCATTAATTTAAGGAAGCAAAACACAAAAGAGAAAAAAAAACAAAACGGTGTTCCTGTTTTCGTTTCTTGGTTTATTGACAACGCCTGCCGAAATTGAAGTTATTTTTTCCCTGTGTAGTGTTTTACTTGGCAGTCGGATGTACTTTTTTTGTAAAAATATCTTTAAATTTTTACTTTTTGTGGTACATAATGGACAAGTTCTACAGTAAGGTACCTATAAAGCCCATAGTGATGCCAGAATAGATAACCCCAATAACATGTTACTTGAACAAAACCAGTGGAATGAGAGTGTACCGGGGTGAACTGTGCACATCTGCGTACCCGTTTAGAGCACACTGGCGTGATGATATGTTATGAAATGGTGTAAGCAAAAAACGAGTTCTGTTGTATATCTCCGAAGTTCTTCATCAGATCTTTACCAAATTTAAATGGGACCATTTCGGAAAAACTTCTTTCGAACAAAAAACAATTTTGCAAATCCGTTTATATAATATATTTTAAAAAAAAAACATCCAATTGTGAACCTCCTCCTTTTTGGGATTGGTAAAAAAAATAAACCGACTTTCAAAACAAACACTACGCACGAATTGTCGCATCGTTGCCGCATTTTCGCATCTCGCCAGTCTGTGGGAACCTTTAGCGAGAAAGCTAATAAAGTATCGACACAAAAGGAGGGTGTTTACAAAACGTTTATAGTGTAAACATATTTTTAAGTGTCTTATTTAGCAGTCTGTTGAAAATTTTCCAGAAATTTTTCATAAATAGGACATTAAGGCAGGTGTAATATCTACATAGTTACAATCTACAACCGAATCTTCCTATGATCTTTTTGTACCCAGAGTTAATGCAGTTCATATATTTTGGTAATATTTTATTCATTTCCTCTCTAATTTTATAGTGATAAAAATACTGTATTGTTGAAAGATTCCGGCTACATCGAGTCCTTATCGTCTTTTGTTTCACCTCTAAATCAACTAAAGTCACAAATAAAAATAAAATACGACTAAATTGATTACAATTAAGCAAATTACGCTCATCTAACCTATAACCTAGCTAACGCAGAATAAACAGTGGCGACCACCAGAAAAGTGCCGAGGCAATGAAGCTCGACAAAGTCCCGGAGAATTAATTTAACTTTCTTGCATCCCGCAACGAAATTTATCAGAAAATAGTAACGGAGGAGTAGGAAAAAAAACATAACTTGCATATCCCTCCATACTAAGCAGGATCTTATTTTGTTATTAACTTTTTTATTTCTGTGGCTTCACCATCTCATATACAGTAACCACTTACTTTTTCCCGTGGCTTCGCCATCTCACACACAGTAACCGCCATTTTTTCGATGTAAAATTACACCTGTCAGTGTGTCCATTAACAACTTCTGTCGGCTGAATTCTTCCAAAAATGTCCTCTATCAAACATTTATAAACAAACAAACTTTTATACCTCTTTATAATACTAGTCCTACTTCCTACTGTAATCTTACTAATATCATAAATGCGAAAGTTTGGATGGATGTATGTTTGTTACTCAATCACACCAAAACGGCTGAATGGATCTGGATGAATTTTAGCACAGAGTTAGATTAAGCCTGGTATAGCACATAAGGATTCCAGACTATAATCTTTTATTATCTCGCTGTAATGTTTCCTTGGGATGATCACACTCTGGATGAAACACTTCTCTCAGCCGCTGGCGGAAGCTAATTTAGATATTAATAAAAAGACACATACAAATCAAAATCAAAAACATTGATTTGATTTTGAGTATAGATATTAATGAGTGGGTATTATCATTACTTTTTTTTTTGTTTTTTTTTTAAACGTTGCCCTACACTAGGAATTTCTTCATGTATCGTGGGTGCGTTTACAAACATATAAACTCACATACACAAACACCCAGAGCCGGAACAACTATCTGTAGGTCATACAAATATTTGTTCCGTGCGGGAATCGAACCCGCGACACGCAGCACAGCAATTCAATCGCTCAACCACTGCGCCAACCATGCGCCCAAATTGTGTAATTGTGTGCCGCCCTATTTGTGTAACTGGTATCCTAGGCTATCCACACAATATGTGCTCTTCGCCGAAAACCATTATTTAAATAAGCGTTAATATAATGCCACTCAAAATTAATTCCATCAAATTAATTATTGGTGTTACCAGTTTGAAATAACCAATTGAACGCTATGACGTTAATTATAATATGAAAGATTAATTAATGGACTTAATAAACACTGACGTATTATTGATGTGATAATATTGCAATTAATAACAACTCGCATGGATTAAGGCTACCGTAGACAGGCGCAAACCGACAGTGCGACAATGCTTTTAACTTATTTCAAGAAAAGGAGGGGATAGAAACCCCTCATTTTCTTGTTTTACTGCATGTATTTTTAATCGACCACAAAAAAGGAGGAGGCTCTCAATTTGTCGGACTGTTTTTTTTAATTTTTGTTACTTGATTACTCAAAGACGCCTGCCTATCCAGGCCTTTGTGTTCGATTTGGAAAAATCTACTCTTATTTGAAAGGGTATTACTTCCCATCTGGTCCCATGGTAATCAAGTAAGGATATGATGATGGAATCCAAAGGAAATCGAGGGAACTCTAAAAATATTATAAGCAAACCTATAGCGATTTTGGTATTTTCATCAACATGGCAAGCATTTGCACTCGGAAAGTATTATTTAGTGAAGTGGAACTGACGAAGAATACCACAGATGCCAACTGGATCTTCTTAATTATTTCTATGTCACGAGTATGTTACGGGTAATAGGACTATGATGAAGCAAATACATATAAATAAATGGGACTGATGAAAATTATACCACCGAACTAATCTGTTGATGAAACCGGAAGGTGGGCATTGAAACTCCGTTATAAAACAATGTATCCTCGTCGTGTTTGGGTATTTGATATGGAGCGAAGTGGAAATTTGTATTTTTTTCTACTCCTCCGTTATTCTTTTCTGATTAATTTCGTTGCGGGAACCAAGACAGTTGAATTCATTCTCCGGGACTTCGTCGAGCTTCATTGCCTCGGCGCTTTTCTGGTGGTCGCCATTGTTGATTCTGGCTTTCAGGAGTTGCAGTGGTTTGGGAAAAGTGCGGAGGGAATGTCCCAACACAAAAATAATAATCGTGTTTGGGCTTATTGGAATTGCTATGAGATGTACGCTGGCTATAATTGATTTTCATGGTAATATGAAATACCAAAACTAAAAGCGAAAAATAAAAAAACTTTTACCAAAAAAAAAAATACTACCTTCAAAAGCACAATAACTTGCTTCTCCGAGGTCGGTGTCAAAAAAAGGAAAACAATAAGTTCCAAAGACTTCGGAGAAGAAAGTTATTTAAAGTTTAAAGTCAGCTTTGGAGCACGTAGCAAATAGTGATATAGTCGGTGTTAGTGGGATATCCCTCTATGAATCGCTAAATTGAACTGCATTAAGCAAATCTGGTACCTCTCTCTCCTACCTAATGATATGCGGTTTGAATATTTGATTTGACAGTATCATCGGTACAAAGTGATTAGTTCATTCACTTTCAACGGATATATAAGTATTAGGATACTAGGATCCACCCAAAGAATACTTAAATACTCGTTTAAGTACTCTTCGGCTTAGCTATCAAAAGGGATAACGAGAAAAATAAGATAGTAGTGAATTTAAATACTTGATTGAATTTCTAATAAACTTGGACAATAGGCTTAAATTTAATTTTGTATTTTATTTTATTTTATACAGCTACGCTTAGGGATAGAAGGATCACTCTGATTCCTATTATTTATGTAACAGTAGGAACCTTCATACTAACAGCATTTTTATCCCAAATTACTTATTATCGAAACCGCGTAAAATCCTGGGTTGGAAAGCTGCAGGCAGTTACTTCAATACCATGCTGTCGTACGGTCAACTACAAAATTTGGCTTTAATTACTATTTTCGCATATTCTACTAAAAATATAGTAGACTATGCAAAAATAGTAAACAAATTTTAAAATTCACAACGTACAACCATAACCGCAGAGTTGAGAAGCAGTTTCTGCACAAGAGCTATTCGTCTTCTTCTTCTTTTCGTTTCGACGGTACATTTTAATTAAACTGTTTGGACCCAGTAGGTATATGGCCACGTTTATTGAAGCGTTAGAAGACCTATATATAGGTAAGCAACTTGAAGAAATTTTGAAAATTTATCTCTAAAAGAAGAAAAAATGAAGATGCAGGTGGCAGTTCATTTTTGTTGAAGTTAGGATAGAAAAAGATAGGATAAAAAACATTTATTCGACATAGAAACAACACAACAACAACAATCACAAAGTAACAGAAGCATAGTAAAAAAAGAAAAGTACAAACAAGGTTTAACAGTGGTTGCGATTGAGTTAGAGACAGGCGGTTGGTACTTTGCCATTGAAAAATCTCAGTGGATACGGGTGCACAGCAGCAAAAGATATTTTAAAACGAAATAATTCGCGTCTTTGGTTTTTACGTAGGTATACAAGAATTTGAAATATTCTAGTGCTATATTTTTCCTATTAAGGTTTCAACTCATCATCATCATATCAGCCGAAAGACGTCCACTGCTGGACATAGGCCTTCCCCAACCGTCGCCACATTTACCGAGCCCGTGCGACCCGCATCCAGCAGATCCCCGCAATCTTCACCAGGTCATCGGTCCACCTGGTGGGAGGCCTTCTAACACAACGTCTTCCGGTTCACGGTCACTCCAGAACTTTTCTGCCCCATCGGCCATCCGTTCTGCGAGCAATGTGGCCTGCCCACTGCCACTTAAGTTTGGCAATTCTTCGGGCTATGTCGGTAAATCCGGTTCTCTTGCGGATCTCTACATTTCTGATTCGATCACGCAAGGAAACACCAAGCATGGCCCTCTCCATTGCTCTTTGGGTGACTGTAAGCTATCTGACGAGGCCCATTGTGACCGACCACGTCTCAGAGCACTGGCAACCCACACTGGTCCACTATTCACAAAAAAAAACTGTAGCGTTAACCGATTTCCGTTGTTGGCTGTAATTTTATTAGCTCAGCACACACTCAGTCTAATCCCAATCAAGCGGGTTGCAGCGCGCTCAATCATGACAACCGATTTTATTTGCTAACGAATGCGTCCACATGGAACAATACGACCAAATAAGATACTGCGGTAATTTGCACAGTGGCTTGTGTGTTGTCCGATGTACGCGAGGCAATCGGGCACATTCGTCGTACGGAATCAGTTCTACATGGCGCTCTAGTAGCCCGTGCCACAGTTCGCTTCGTTGATTGATTACCTCACAACGGAAAGACATGTCCTTTCTAGGAAAGCTCTTATAATTTTCTGCTTTATGAATAATACTCTTAATGATAAATTAAACATTTTGTCACATCTGGATAGATTTGAAGCCTGTATTTTTTACTGTGTTTTTTAGTTCTGCATTATGGCTTATTAAATACCAGCTTCTGCCAGCGGCTTCGCCCGCGTGAAATTCTAAAATAAAAAGTATCCTATGTGCTACTCCTGACTATAATATATCTCTGTGCCAAATTTCATCCAGATCCGTTCAGCCGTTCTGGCGTGATTGAGTAACAAACATACATCCACACACACATCCATCAAAACTTTCACTTTGATTAATAATGTTAGTAAGATTGACTATTGTTTAATCCTAATCTACGTTTCCACTCGAGTTTCGGGCTACAATTCTTACCAAATATTCTCAAGCTGTAAATTTATTTAAAGTCTTAACTAAATGCCTACTCGAAACAGTGACGGATAAACATTACAAACTACTGGTCTTTTAAAGTAGTTTTTAGAAGATTTTCTTTTCTAGTTATTCCGAACAAAGACCGATACAGACTTGTCCGCCAACACGAATCCCGCAGCGAGCTAATTGCGCACGTGCCGCATTACGCGCGACTACAGCAACTACAGCAACTACAGCAACTAGGCAACGTGATCCACATGAACTCAAGGCAATTATATCGCCAATAGACTGCCAATGCAACAGTATTATTTTGACAGTACAAGTCTAAAAGTATCAATAGTAGTAGAATATAATAGAATAGAATATACTTTATTGTACGCCATAAAAGTAACACATCTCTTTTATAAGAAAAACTTAATTATACGGGTACAAAGGCGGTCTTATCGCTGACAGCGATATCTACCAGACAACCGAGTAGACCGGTAGACCGTAGTATATTTTAAGTACTGTTTATTTTATTTTAAATTGTTTTTTTTTTGTATTTTTGTACCTAATTTTACAAGACACGGGGTATTACCGTACCTCTATCCTAGGCGATCAATGGAAATCATACGTTCTCGATAATACAGCGTCATCCTGAGAGGAAGTCTTCTTGTCACAGTCACAACGTGCATCCGCTTAGTTGTGTTATGTTCTTTTGCTTATCTGCTAATATTATGTTTATTTTATTTTATTTTTTA
Source organism: Orthosia gothica (assembly GCA_949775005.1). NCBI lineage: Eukaryota > Metazoa > Arthropoda > Insecta > Lepidoptera > Noctuidae > Orthosia > Orthosia gothica. Next base: position 990,159 of record OX459057.1, read on the forward strand.
TAGAATAATATTTAAAAATGTAAAAATATGTAAATAAAATGAATAAATGGAATAATAATATTTTTTATTTAAAAAGGCATTACATTCTTATTATTTAAATTAAAAAGTTACATATAAAATAACACTATAACCACACAATAAAACCAAGTTTCACCTTCGTTTGTGTTTACTTTTAAAACGATAACATTTGAGAGATAAAATAAAACGGATAGTACTTAAACGAGCGAAAATAAATTCAAATTAAAGATGTAAAAAATACTGAAAGTGTAATTGCAAAGTGGTTTGTCAGCCCCTGTTTATTTGTCTGTTTTAAAGCGAAGTGAAATTGATTTGGAAAGTAACTAGCAAGAAGATTCATAGTTATATTTTAATTTTGCAATTAGAAAACATCGAGGTAAATTTCTTATGTCAGTCTCCCCGATTTCTCCACCCCCATTTAGTACAACATCTCATTGAACAAGGAAATTTCTTAATTTCCTCTGCCATCTTAAAATCTCTTTAGCGTTATAAATGGCGCGGTGGAGGGCTTTATTTTTAACAGCAAGTGATTTATATATATCACTTAGAGGAGTTTTCTTCAGTTAATTAATATCCCCTATATTTGGGACATTTCCTTTAAATTGGTGCCAATTGAATTAAACATTTTGAACAATATTTTATCCCCCAAATGAATAGGGATAAGAATAAGAGAACGATGATCGTGCAAACCGAAATTAGTGTAAACATTTTTTTCTAAAGCGTTTACATAAAACATCGATATTTTAGTAAGGTACGAAATTTTCATATTATTGAAACAAAAATCAAAAAACCTGAATTTTCTGAACCCCAAAAAAGATTCAACATAAACAAAGGGTAGGTCCACAATTGCATTCGAATCATAAATAAAGAGGGCAAACTGGCACTATAAGCAACGCAAACACAGTGAACAGTGGCCCAGCCATGCGAAACGGGTGCTAGCAACCAGGTCGGCTAAATCAAACAACAAGGGCCAATCATGGCCCCGGGGGCCAATCATTTTGCATGTGCCACCGCACCCGGTCCCCACCTTACAACTATTCAACCGAATATACTACTTCATCATGCACCCAGTCATCCAAGTAAATGAAAATTAATTGGTTTTGTTGTGTAATTGAATTAGCGAGTTTTCCCATTGTTTTCCATAGTTTCGGCGACGGTCATTGTCATAGTTTTGAATGTAGTACCTTCTCTTCCAGGGTGTATCTAAATTAACAACACATCATGTGTCTACTGACCCCTAACAAACAAGGTGATAGTCAAATACTGGTACATGTCAATGTTTACTATCTCTGCGTCCAAAGCCACAAGAATGCCTTGCTGTGTGAATACTAAACACCCGGTTAACAACACTCGCCAGTAAAGTGGAAAAGTGAAACAAAATGAAGTGAGAATAAAATTTAATATTCAACTTGCATAAAAATTGCATGCCGAGTTGCCGACCCACATAAAATGTGAATAAAAGTTGGGAGACTTAGCCCACGGAGACCGGCAATAACTTCTTTCTTGACCATATTTCATTCTTTTACGCAGAACGCAATAAAAGTCGTTGAAAATATGAGATAAAAACAATTACGAGGCGAACTTCCCTAAAGTTTCGAGACGTAAGTATATTATAAAGTTTCGAATGGTCCCTCGGTTCTTGGTAGAGTATAAAAAGTCATGTTCTCGCGGTCTATTTATTCTAAATGGTTCTCTTAATTGAATCCTAAAGGACAAAGAATAGGTGTCAAACTGCATGTTTTTTTAAAGAAAATTTACGTCTAGCAACCTTATATCTCCCAATTATGAACCTCTTGTCTCAAAGAATTAAGCAATAATGCAGGCGTTGAAAGCAATATTATATTTCAAAGAAAAACATAATAAGATTATGTGAACTTGAGAACTTAAGTAGCATTGAAGATTTTCTTTTTATCAATATGAATTTAAGAACACACGGTTCATTTCTCATTGATGTTCATTATCATTTCAAGGATTCTTCGAGCGTGGTTTCCGCATATCTGATTACAGCTGCAAGAACATTATACTTGTTGTTTGGACTTGGTACTATTATTAGAAAGTTTAAATTGAAGAACAGTTCTATTTTGACATTAATTTAATTGTACGACAATAGAACAGTTCATACCGTAGTCCAAGCAAATTGTCACCCGCGGAATGAATTGGTTACTTCTTGGCAAGCGTGCTCTATGTTCAGGTCAGTTCAGAGTTAAAGAAAAAGACAGTTAAGTTTACTTATAATGTTTTATCTTCTTCTTTTAGCCCCAATATTTAATATAACGCCAATATTCTTCATCGTTACCTCACAGCACATTTGAACGACAAAATACGAAATACTGCTTGTAGTTTTGAGAAAGTTAAGCCAAAACTCAAATGTTGTACACAAGTTTGTATTGCCCTCTTGAGACGTAAACTAGACACCCTAAGGAGCGATACAGAACTTATTGTTAAACATCCCATAACCGTTTGTAAACTGTGTACGACTTTTAGCAGCAGTTAAACAAATTAGTAGTAGCAAACTGGAAATTTCAACTGAAAGAGACATTGTTATTTTATAGCCTTACATAACTTACAGTGTTCCAAGAATATGAAAGTGGTCTAAATCAACAGAAAACGCCATAAAATCACGCCTTTGGGTATGACCCGAAGGGAGGAGAAGTGCATGTATAATACACTCACTTTTCGCCAGTTAAGTCCCATATAATAAGGGGCGAGCCTATCGCCACATATCCAGACCACAGGCTAAAAAAAAGAAAATAGGTGTGAAATAAAAAAAATACCACTCTGCCTGACCCGGGCATCAAACCCATGACCTCAAGCTCAGTAGTAGCGCTTGTGACTACTATACCAAGGAGGCAGTAAATGCCAAAGTACTGCTAACACCTACACACATGACACAACAAATATGCTATACCAAACCACCATAACCATAGACATAAATCTAACTAGATAACGAAAGGTTTCTTTTGTTTCACACACAATTTAAAAACAAATTTACTTACCAATGAAAGAAAACATTTCCAATTCCTCGGCCAACTTTTTCTATACAGTCTTTACAGCTCATTAAGGCATAAAAGGGCATTTTTCTACAGTTCGGTGGATTTTCGGTGCCGATAATGCTAAATGAAAAGCTAGCGATCATTGATCGTACTTTTACGCCGTTTTTTGACACACGAAGTATAAATCGCGTCATCTAGTTAGATTTATATCTGTGAGCATAACACAAATCACCTCACTATTCTCCACTCTAGAACTCGTATCCTGAACCCCAATTGAAGACAGACTGTCTAGTTTCGAGTTTACTGGCAAATAGTACTTTGTAACCTAACTGTAGGCTTTATTTGATGTTAGGGTACGTTCACACAGAACATCCGTATTTCCAGGATCGTTTTTAGAGGATCCGTCGCTACTGGACGTGATATTCACACCGTTTTAACGGATTTGTCGCTACTTGGAGTAATGTTCACACCACACGGCTCAGAATTTTAATACTGTCATTGTGGAATAAAAGTGTATATGATAAAATGGACCTGTAAAACGGACTGCTGTATATTTTGTCCGATCGGTATTTTAGTGGATCTGGAATACTGTCATGTGTGTGAACTCTCTCATACAACTACGTATGTCAGCGCCTAATAAAAGCGTATACGATAAAGTGGACCTGTAAAACGGACATCTGTTGAATGAGCACTTACTTATGTTGTCCCTACCTGTGTTTTAACTTTGTATTTTAGCTGCTTACCTGGATAGTCTAAGTTAGTTGTCTTAGTTTTAGCTCCATAATTCTTTGAATAATAATAAAAATTTCGAGAAAACCGATCAACACATCAGAAAACTACAGTTACTGCGGATTACAAGTAAAAAACGTTTCACTAAGGTATGGATATATTTTCCCGATCACATTCACTAGAGCCTTATTATTATAAAAACTTTTGAACCATGTACTTACTTTAAATACTCATTACCAGATTCAAAAAACAAAATGAAAAACCTCTTTAAAAAAATTGAATTATGAATATGCTAATCAGTACGACATAATTGTAGTTGCCTTCAACCAACGCGCCGCCGCTTTCGAACTTCATACAAACCACATCATACGAATACATCAATTTCTTATGATGTTAGACCGATATGGCAATGATAGAATAGTGTCAATATTCTTTTCACCTCACAACCTCTGAAAGATTCTGTTTGTCATTTTGAAATCTGAGTGCAATATTGCATTTTATCCGCTAGCGTGGAAAAAGTTTTAAAATTCGAACGTTTCTATTCAATAATGTTTTATTGCCGCTAGCACAATGTATGTAAGCAATGGCGCATCTATTTTGTGCCGCTAGTCCACTGAAAATGCGTTAATACCTATTTCACGTCAGTGCGCCAACCTCATTTTTAGAATATTCGCACTGACCAGGACGATGACTGCATGGATGATAAACTTTTTAACCGACTTACCAAAAAGGAGGAGGTTCTATGTTCGTCTTCTTGTATGTTTTTTTTTTTTTTTTTGTGTCTGTTCACCGATATCTCCGCCAATAATGTACCGATTTTGAAAATTCTTTTTTTGTTTGAAAGAACATGTTCCGAAATTGGTCCCATTATAATTTGTTAAAGATCTGATGAAGAACTTCGGAGATATACAACAGAACTCTTCAATAAATAACGGCAAATCATTCGGGATTGCTTCAATCGCATGTCTGTTTATTGTTTATACCATTTCATAACATAACATCACGCCAGTATACTGAAAGGGGTAAGCAGATCTCTTATTTCACCGGTTATGTTCAAGTTTCATGTTTTTCGGGTAATCTGTTCTGGCGTAATAGGTACTTACTAAACAACTTGCCTATTAGGTAGGTAAAACTAAAAAGGGAAAAATAAAAAACTTTTTTGCAAAAAAATACTACCGACTTCCAAATCAAAAACTACAAAGTGAAAAATAACTATATTTTTGGAAGTCGGTGTCCATATCGCAAATAATTGGTATCTACGAAAGACACCGACTTTCAAAAATATAGTTATTTTTCACTTTGTAGTTTTTGATTTGGAAGTCGGTAGTATTTTTTTGCAAAAAAGTTTTTTTTGAATATTCTTCTCTATATTCAATTCACTTTCCATCATTTTGGTTTGTTTTTTGATAAAATCTTATGAAATCATAAATTTAACACCTGCAGCGTTAGTGCAAGTAGTAATGCCGAATTGAGTTTTCTTACGGAAAAATGCGCGAAAAACACATAAAGCGTACAATTTGTTCAATGCGTAAAGACATTCTAAAGGCGCAAAAATGTTTTCATTAATCAAAGCATACTTTGGAGCATTTATTCGGTGGTAAAAGCAACGATCAAAACAAAAAATGATCACACATAGAAAAATATTCAAAAAAATAGTGTTTTTTTTAAGAAAAGTCAAGCGGCCAAATAGAGTATTTTTTTATAGAGTATTTCGCTTTTTAAATATAATATCTTTGTTCAAAGTAGTATGTACTTACTGTTTTAGTATCTGCTGTAAAACTAATTTTCTACTATTGCGTTACAGGTTGTTCTCATTATTGGTATTAGTGAGGCGTACCGGACTAATGAAGTCACGTATCTTACAACGAAAAACATTGAGAAGCATTCAAAAACAGTTGCTTTTGGTTAACTTATCAAACACGAAGACCAATATTGATAGGAACTTAGTGATTCGTGACGAATATGTCAAAATGTCGGATGGCTGATGGGGCCGAAAAGTTCCGGAAGACGATACGTTGGAAAGACTTCCACTAGGTGGACCGATGACCTGGTTAAAGTTGCGGGAAGGCGCTGGATGCGAGACGTACGGGATCGGTAGTTCTGGCGAGACTGGGGGGGGCCTATGTCCATCAGTGGTCGTCTTTCGGCTGAAATGATGATGATGATGATGTCAAAATTGTAGATAAATATCAAACCTCGCGCCCTAATAATACCTACACCAAGCGATCCATTTTTTTTGCAATTTCGCAAAGGAGTGTGTGCTAGACAGCCTATGGGTAGAGGTAGGCTATGTGAAATTGCCACGTTCTTTGGACTACATGAACCAGAGCAATACACCGGGTATTGTTTAAGGAGGACGCCGGCCATAGTTTTGGCTGATTCGGGCGCTGATCTGACCACGCTTAATCGTCACGGCGGCTCGAAGTCCAGTACCGTGGCAGAAAGATACATAGAGGACTACAGAAAACAAGTAAAAAATATGCAAGGGCATCGTTGGAGGTATAACTTTAAAACAATCTTGCCTAGATCCTTGGACTTGTCCTTTAACTTCCAAAGACAGCAACAGATCCAAAAAAAAAAACGTTACAATATTACCAATTGTAGCAATTTTCATTTTAAAATTAATGAACATAAATTTATATGCTGTTTTCTTGCAGCTAGCATTTTCCTCGCTGTAGTGAGGTGAACAGTTGTGAGTTGCGATCAGCAGCAAAGTTATTCAGCGTCCCGTACCTTTGAAACCCTCGCTACGCCCAGAATCCTGTAATCCTAGAATCCTTCGCTTGCTCAGATTTCAATACAAGTACTCGCGTCAAAACACAACTTTGCAGCCGTGCATAACGGATAACTGTTTCTTACTGCATAGCCTGCCTGGAAAACTACAGAGATTTGTATAAATCAGACTGGAAACAAGGTGGATTTATGGCTGGCCATCCAACATGAAATTGAAAATAGAGTCAACATATTTGTCTTAAGTGTCGAGTGTTGAAAGACCAGTGCAAGATAGTGAAATCTAGTGAAGTCTTGTTGATATTTTTTAAGAACCTGGTAAGTAAAAGTGATCAAAGTAAATCGGTGTTCTTGTTTTTGTTTCTTCGTTTTATGAAATTGAAGTTTTTTTTTTATTTGTAATGTTTTTATTTGGAAGGCCGTCGAATTTTCTGAAAAATTGAAATAAGCCAAATAACATGAAACTTGAACATCATCATCAGCCAATTAATGTGCCCACTGCTGGGACACAGGCCTCCTCTGTGTGAGAGTGGGAATGGGGCGTAATCCTCGACGCGGGTCCAGTGCGGGTTGGTGGATGTCACATGTCTTTTAATTTTTGGTTCTAGGACATGCCGGTTTCCTAACGATGTTTACTTTCGCCGTTTTTTAGAGCAGTGGTGATGTAATAATTACCACAAGTAAAGCGCCTGCCTGGGTTCGAACCCACGACCCACGACACGTAAGTCCCCCGACTTACGTGCCGTACCGTTACCAATAATTGGCCGCCACTGCTCACTTGCTTGAAACTTGAACATAACCGGTGAATGCGTATGTTATGTTATGAAATGGGGTAAACAATAAACAGACATGCGATTGCAGCTATCCCGAGACATTTGCCGCCGTTTATTGAAGAGTTCTGTTGTATATCTCCAAAGTTCTTTATCAGATCTTCACTAAATTTAAAACAAACCAATTCGGGAACATATTCTTTCATTGAAAAAACAATTTTCAAAGTCGGTTCACAATTGACGAAAAAACAACAGCCGAACATAGAACCTCCTCCTTTTTGGAAAGTCGGCTAAAAAGAAATATCGTTTTGATATCACTGTCTGCTTGGCTCTTCATAAATCAAAAGTTTTGTTTCTAATCTTCAACTAAAATAAGAAACTATTAATCGTAAACGCAGTCATTTAATCATTTGGCCACTTGGGACTTTATTTTAGATTGTTTTTACAATCTGAAATTGTTTTTCATCTGTTACTGGCACTTATCAGGTTTTTGTAAACAATACTTTGTAAATGTTTTGATTACATTATGCCCGCCCCTAACTGACTCTTTTTACTTTGAGACTTAAGCCGAAACCAAGTCTACAGATAATTAACAACGTTCGAAAATACGTCTTACGTATGTATTTTTTATGCCTGAATACATATTTATTTCTTGCCATGCTATTCTGTCATTAAGTCCTAAAATATTTAGCCATAAAGTAGACAATTAAAAAAAAGCCCCAGTTAACACATAACTTGAAGTAGTCATTCGACCGTAATAATCTAAAAATCAATACAAACATAATTAAAACCACTCCAATCATAATAATTATAATGTCATCATCATCAGCCTAATAATGTTCCCACTGCTGGGACACAAGCCTCCTCTCTGTGAGAGGGAATGGACCGTAAACCACCACGCGGGCACAGTGCGGGTTGGTGGATGTCACATGTCTTCGAATTTTTGGTTCTAGGACATGCCGTGTTTCCTCACGATGTTTTCCTTCACCGTTTTGAGAACAGTGATGGTGAAATAATTTACAAAAAGTAAAGCGCCTGCCTGGGCTCGAACCCACGACCTGCAACTTCTAAGTCGTGGCCGATGCCACGGGCTTTTCTTTATTTATTTATTGCTTCTCTAAAATGTGTTGATAAAATGTATTCATATTCAATTCTGAAAACTTGCAACGAAGCAAAAACATATAGAAAGCGCGATGCAGAAAGTTTTCATACTTGCTTAACTTATTCGAATATTTTCTCGGTGTAGATTGAATCAATACATTTTCACTCAATACAGGTTAGTCCGATTTATTATATTGCAAGTTGGCAACCCAAGTTTTCAGTTTGGTCACGAAAGGTGGAGTCGGTTCGCGTGCGCCGTGAATTGCACTCAAAATTAATGGCTGTTGCTTTTCATTTCTTTATTTTAAAGTAGATATTATCTGTATTTTGATGATTAATTTTATTTATTATAAAACAAAGTAGTAGTCGGTCTAAAAGATGAAATGAAGAATGTAGGTATAAGTATTTACTGATTCAATCAATCTGCCTAGTCTTTGCCCAACTATATTGGGGTCGGCTTCTAGTCTTACCGGATTCAGCTAAGTAGCAGTGTTTTTCATGGAGCTACTGCCTATCTGACCTCCACAACCCAGTAACTAGGTAACACGGTAACCCTTGGCAAGACTGGTTTCAGATCTCAAGCTTCTGACTACCCGTAACGACTGTCAAAGATCTTCAAATGACAGTCGGGACCAACGGATTAACGTGCTTTCCGAGGCACGGAGGAAACTCGGTATGTTGAAATGGTCACCCATCCACGGACTGACCTCGTCAAGCGTTGCTTAACCTTGATAATCGACCAGTGCGGCTGTTATTATTTAGCCACGAGCTCCTAAAGTATTTACTGATTACAAGAGAAAAATCAGCAAGACATAGGGTCCGGTCCTACAAATACGACATTAGCTTAATTTATTGCCGCAACGTGAAACTATAGGTACACAACACAGGCCTGAAACAAATAAAATTTCGAACACAAATGCGAAAAGTTTTTTCGGATCTCCCGAAAGACGTAGAACCAAATTTATTTTAGGGCACAACCGTTTTGGGTCTCACCAAAGTTTCTCTTATATTGGAGTAAATCGTTGTACAACAACTAGAGTTGTATATTAACGAAACAATACTGCGACAATACGACATCTTTGTTCAAGTTTAATCTAGAGATAAACCAGCTGTTTCTGAATATTAAGCGCTGTCAAATAAGCCGCCATCTTCCAAAACGTTACGTCATCAGAACAATGAGATATCTACACAACAGACTGCTCAAGATGAATTTAAATGGAATTTATTTATTCAGCCTCAATAGGTAAGGTAACTCATGTCACCTACACCCATTTGTTTGTTTTAAAAATGGAAGCGAAAAACCTAGAGCAAAATAACGTTGAAAATGTTATTGTTTTCCTTTTTAATTCCACGTATTTAATACCTAATTCTTGCAGGTTCCGGTACATCGGTAAATCAAATTACTTGTCGGCAGCGAGAAAGGTTCCAGAATATGAAAATGTTATTTATTATTTTGCTTACCTATCGGTTTTTCCATTCCATTTGCACATTACGTAGGTATAGGAGATTACAGTTTTAATAATTTTCATATGTTAAACTTATGTTTGAGGTGTCGCAATATGGGATAAATAAAATACGGGGGTATTTTAATCTTTTATGTACTTATGCTATACAATTGTAGATTTAGCAGTACATTAACTATATGTGTGTCTGAAATAGCCAAGTAAGAGCTGTGAGAGATTCATTAATCCGACACCAGCGGCGGCCACATCCTCAAACGAAAATAAGAAGAAGCAGTATCACGAAATCAACCGTCCTCACTAACACTGTCCCTCCAATAAACACTAAAAATATAAGTAGGTAAAATTGTTGGTATGTTTGTTTGTAGTTAGTAGTCTCTGGAAGTAGGTACTACCAGGCAATTCTGTAAATATCTCACCATGGTAACTTAGGAGTATATGAACCGTCATTCCACCTAGATTGGATGGATTGAAAGCTCACTTCATTAAAGTTTTCACGGTGTAATTTCTCTTTTTCTTCAGAGGCTTTACTGCGAGTTGTTTGTTACTCACGCTCAATCACGTTAAACGTAAACATCAATTTGTATTGAAACCGAATAAGCTCCGTCGGGGGACGGTAAGAAGAAACCTCTTTTTTTGTGTACATTTTGACATAAGAGATCGTTTACGTTATTACGAGTGAGTACGTTTAAAAACTCGGAATAAGCACACTGATCCGATTGCTGATCGAGTTATTGAAATTACTTACGAAAGATCTTACCCTAATAGAAAGTTACACTATTGCCAAGTGTCATTGGTTATATATATATTGCAGAAAATTTAAAGTTCCTGGCACAGCAACAAAACTGCGATAACCAGTATGAGATAAAAATATAATAAAAAAATATTCCAGCATAATTCCGGCTTCAAAAACTGACTGATGAACGTACGTAACGTATACACACTTATAAGGGTACGTGTGGGTAATTTTCATGGTATTATGTCAGTCGGGAACTGAATATGTAAGCGCGAAGGCCGTGTTACGCGTTCAGGAGCCATCAACGTACAACCACAGCCAAAGGTCTGGGGTTAATTAGCCTTCACCGTAATTTTGACGCCGCATACTTCAAACCGTGACGCTCCGCTCGCATAACTCACTGAATATATCGCCGAGTCACTTAAACCATTTACATATGGATAAATTAGGAGTGACAGACTCTGTATTAATGTTGGCAGATTCAGGATTTGTTTTGGAATTATCACGGTTTGGAAAGGCAAACAGCTGTCTGCAAATGTTTTATGATTTTATTTATTATTTATCTCATATTTTCATTATTTAAATTTATTTAAAACCAATAAAAAGTATTTTATACAAAAAGCTAAGTATTCTGTTAATGGTTATTTAAATGAGAAATTAATGTTATAATTAAATTGAGTAATTGTTTCAATAGTCTATACTAATATTATTATAAATGCGAAAGTAACACGTCTGTCTGTTACCTTTTCTCGCTTAAACCGCTAACCGATTTAGATGAAATTTGGTATGGAGATAGTTTGAGACCCTAGGAAGGACATTGGATAGTTTTTATCCCGGCATTCATCCTTAAGGGGGTGGACAGGGGGGGGAAAAGTTTGTATAGTGAACTAAAAATTTTCCTCTAGTAAGGCGGCCCACACGTCTATAATATTATGGTGCGTTATAAAAAATGGCTATTCTAAGTACTAATGCGACGCAGACGAAGTCGCGGGCAACAGCTAGTATAATTATATAATGTATAGATGATGCAATTCTTAATTAATATTGTAATATTTTGCACACCTGCCATAGTAGGATATGGTCTAAAGAACTCATATAAAATGTCACTGAAAACTACCCATATTTAGCAAATAAATGATTTGATGATTTGAATATAAAGCAATGTTTATTGCAATGATTAGGTATTTTTGTCAGCCAGTGTCTGTAAGACTTTCATTCATTCTGTTTTTTTGGTGGTTATTTAGATATTCAATACTTATCCTTGTTGAACAAGTATAATAAAAACCTACATAATATCCTACACAAAATTACGTCACTCTGTAATTTATCCTACCAGAATGTTGGTGGACCCTGTAAACAATGACCTACGTTAGCCATACTTCATCAATTTGCCAATCAATCAATGAACGCCAACGGTGCCAAGATCTGCCAATCTAGATAACACAGCTCGTATCCTACGACGGAACTTTTGCGTAGGAGTTTCGTGGGTTTGGCAACACAACTAAAGAGAATTAAGTATAACACAATAAGAGCTGCTTTTTAGACCGAAAGCAAGTAGCAACGAATAAAATAAATTGTCTTTTCTTTGTAAACAACATAAAATCCAGGATTATGCAACCAAATCTTAGTCATACCGAATAACCCGGAAAACAAAAATGCATGCAGTTATTCAGCGAATTTATGTCAACCGCATACAATTTGGTTCAATTCTGTTGTTTAAAAGAGCAAGCGCAACACGACCGAGTCACCAAGTAAAAGAATGAAAGAAAAATAGCTATTTGAGACTCGCACAAGAGATGGACAAGAAAAAATAAAACAAAAATTTAAAAAAGAACCTATGCCAGACCGTAAAGGCTCCTATCGCAGCATATTATGCGAAACATTTTAGATATTTCTTTCAATTGTCCGAGGCACTTGGGCTCTCCAAACTGAATCAAATTCGCTGAAGCCAGCACTACTCGAGAATGCTCGGTATGCCCCAAAAGTAGTCTTGAAAACTGTACCACTTGAATTCAAAGTTGTATGCACTTAAGTTACTTACAACTGTGCTTTGTTTAACGGGCTTTATTGAAAATGGAATTAACTTGAAATCCATTGTTGCATAGTTTTAAAGAAACTTAACTGTAGAATAATAGAGAGGTACATTTAGTTAAGCTTTCAGGGAAACTCTGGAGAAAATCTTGTTGATGTTGTTTTAAGCAATAACAGGGTGTAACGACATCATATTTTGGAAACAGCTTCTACCCGTACACCCCAAATATTGTATCTCCCATACAAAATTTCCTCAGATGACGACAACTTTTTATGGGCAAACAATTTTGTTTTTTGGGATTTGCCTATGACTTCTTTGGAGAAAGCAGTTCATTTACATGGGAAAATGCTGTTTTGATAATAATGATCACACCTTGTCGTTACAGCCTGTATCATATAACCTACTTTGTCAACATATTTGATCCACGCATTAGCTAGACAAGCGTCAATCGTTTTTCATTTCAGCTGTCCAATGGTCCAACACTGATGATTCGTAAAATTTTCACAGTTTTAATATCACTTTATAAGAGAGGATACAATACATACAATATAAGTTTTAATTTTATTTTTTTGGGGTTGTTTTCTGTAATTACTCTGAGTTCAATCTCTAGAAATGATATTTCCAATGCTAGCAATAAAATCTAGATAGATGACCGCAATTTATTACTTTGCTATTGTCTTTATCACGAGTATGATTAATGATGATGTTTATTACGTTAAATATCTACGTACCTACCCTACCTAGGTAATCGATTTTAGTATTGGAAAACAATATCTAACATTTTCTATTATTATTTGATAGTTAAGCAGTATTTCGAGGTTCTGGCTATCCAGCATTAGGATGCAAAATGTAACAAACAGTAGTTAAGTATTACTAATTGTTATATTATACTAGCTGACCCCGCGGCTTCGCTCCCGTCAAAATTATAGCCTATGTTACTCAGGAATAATGTAGCTTTCCATAGGTGAAAGAATTTTTAAATCGATCCAGTAATTTCGGAGCCTATTCGGTACAAACCACCAAAAAAATCTTTCCTCTTTATAATATTGGTATAGATTATATGATGAATGCCCATGTTACACCCACTCCTATCAAGATCGGAGACTCTACACTCGAAGTTGTGGACAACTATGTCTACCTGGGCACATTGCTCGCAGAAAGGATGGCCGATGGGGCAGAAAGGTTCTGGAATGGAAGAAGTTGCGTTGGAAGGCCTCCCACTAGGTGGACCGATGACCTGGTGAAGGTTGCTGGGATCCGCTGGATGCGGGACGCACGGGACCGGTCAATGTGGCAACGCTTGGGAGAGGCCTATGTCCAGCAGTAGACGTCTTTCGGCTAATATGATGATGATGATTACATTAATATTAGCCCGGCACCCGAATTGCGTTACTTTATTGAAAGATCAAAGCACACGCGCTCGCGCAATAACATCATTTATTGCTTCATATGTTTATAAACCCTTCTAATTGGCAGCGTACAACACGCAATGAATACTGTTGAATTGTCATAATGAAAGCGTCTCGCGATCTTTGAGCTTTCATTAATGTTACGCTATTAGGTTGCAGGGTGAGCTCCTGGCTTAATAATAACAGCCGCAGAGGTCGGTCCATGGATGGGTGACCATTTCAACATACCGAGTTTCCTCCGTGCCTCGGCAAGCACGTTAAGCCGTTGGTCCCGGCTGTCATTTGAAGATCTTTGACAGTCGTTACGGGTATTCAGAAGCTTGAGATCTGACACCAGTCTTGCCAAGGGGTATAGTGTTCCCAGTTACTGGGTTGTGGAGGTCAGATAGGCAGTCGCTCCATGTAAAACACTGGTACCCCGCTGAATCCGGTAAGACTGGAAGCCGACCCTAACAACAAGAAACAAACTAGATAATAAAATTATAATACCACTGACACACACAACCACCACACTCCACTGCACTACTGTTTTTATTACATTTGCATACAATTCCAGACAATCTGTTGGATTGTCTGGTGCCTGGTCTTGAAAAAATCATCTACCTATCTTAAAACGAAAATATGAATATGCTTTTTCTACAAAACCTTGAAAATGATCATTCGATAATATTATGACTAATCTGGAAAAAAAGGCTAACTTATAGCTACAAATAGAGCCATTCATAACCGTCAACTTATAATACTAAATATATATCATAGCAGTATAAAACAATATTATATCGTCTAGACGACGGTATACAAACGTGCGAATTTTAACAATATAATAAGTAGGTTAGAGTACTTAACTTTATAACATATTATTAAGGAATCCCACACGCATACGAATAATATCACTGTGATGGAATAATAATGGGGTTGTTACGTTGTTTTACGAACAGTTTATATTATTCCTCTTTTATGATCGCCAATCCCTAATTACATAATATGTACTAAGTTAATTAAAATTCAAATAACTTAGGGCAAATTAAACTTTCTCTCGTACATGTGTGCGTTCTTGATGTGGATGACCGAAAATCACAAACACCTCACTTGTTAATAAATTGTTTATTTCATTTTAAACTCCATACAAAAAACAAACGTCTCCCCTCTTATTATTTAACTATACAAACTTTTATTTAACTTGCAATGTATGTATGAAGTGTGTTCGGATCAAATCTTGCAACTGAATTTTAAAGCAGTTATCCTCCACCGATTAAGATGAAATTTTGCTTACACGTTTAGTTTGGATGACAATGCGTGGTAAGCTAAGTGCCGTCATTCTAAATCCAATATGGCGGACGGTCTAAGATGGCGGGTTAGTGTTTTTTTGTGCACTGCCATGGTATGGGTGTCAAATGAAAGGGTTTTGCTGAGAAGAATTTGAAAAAAGCTTGGTTTAAAAAAGATTTACTAATGAATTATTTTATATCTTATAGCTAGATCGCCATCATCCTTCCATCTCCACAAATGCTCTTTCCTTCTATCGTCGCTGCATTCGTATTTATAAAACCAAATATAAAGAGGAAAGATTTTTTGTTTGTTTGTTTGTACCGAATAGGCTCCGAAACTACTTGACCGATTTGAAAAATTCTTGTACATTAGACATTATTCGTGAGTAACATAGGCTATTTTTTAATCCCAAAAAAGGGTCCTGTGGGGTGGACCACGGGAGCGAAACCGCGGGCAACAGCTAGTTTCTAATCATTTCACAACAACACAACACAACACTAAGATGCGTTTAAATATACTCACGCCTTATTCCCATGGGGGTAGGTAGAAAATACAGAACGCCACCTGCTACGATCCTTACATACTCCTATTGCTTCGTTTAACTTCATAAATGGATTCATACTTGACATGCACGCCAGTTATGAGTAAATTTTAATAACATTTAACTAATCCAACACTAGCTATAAGGTTCAGTTGACACGCTAAAATACACAAAAAAACACTCTGTGTATCAGCAGAGCAAACTAAAATAAAAACATAATAATATACGAAGTGCATTAACTCCTCTCAAAGTCACGCTCACACTATAATAAAAGTTCAAGCAAAACGTGTTCATGTTATAAATGCTTGCACCTGTAGATTACCCCTGGGGAAGTTTGATTACCCCTTGGTTAATCCGTTGGTGCACCTGGCGACCTAATCTGTTTCTATAAAATTAACTGCACGACATGGTAAGCTCTTTATTTTTCTTTTGTTTCAGGCATTTTTATTTCAACTTTTATGCACTTGCTTCTTAACCTAAGTTCTTGTATGTGTAGGTAATAATTTCTTTATTTTTAATATAAAAATAATATCATTCAAAATTTTATGATGTTCCAATATTTTGGTCTGATAAAAGTCACTAGATGAATAAAAAAAATACTTTTAACAAGAATTTTGTTTCCAAATATTTCATTATTGAAAGCGACACCTAGCGAGATAAGAAGGAATTTCTAGGAGGATAGCTTTCCCGCTTTTCCAGAGGAGTTACGTGTCTCAGTACGCAACTTGAGAGCGATCCGCCCTTATTATTCCTTTGCGTAGCACCAATAGATGGCGTTACTGGTGCGGACAGAGCCTCAAATTGATGGATTAAAAACTTTTGATTTTGACCAACTTACTGGTTGTCCATCCAGCAATTAGGTATCTAATTTATAATAAGATTACTTTGAATTTGAATACGTTGTGTTTTCCATACATTTACAATAGATATCTACCTAATACCTACACGTTTGGGCTGTAGTAATTACGGATTTCTCCTCATCCTTCTTATTGGTGAAAATGTCTCCAAGCTATCGCACGGCCAATTAATCAACGCTTAAAGCGTCTATTGGTAATCACAACAATCCATTTTGCCATAGCAACGGACGGTAGTCGAGTATTTTTCCAAAACAGGAAACAGAGCTCCGGTTACTTAAGTTTGTTTAAGTTTTACGTTTCACCGAAAATATACGACAAATAAAGCCTGAGTCTTTGAACAAATATTTATTGATGTCGATGGAAGAAAATGTCTCTAACGAAATTTTGATTTCAATTTATGACACTTTTAATAAATACCTAAATGGGTTCTATGAATATTAATTTAGAAAGAGTTTAAGTTATTTTATGGTTTTCCTGCTAATAATCATATTCATATTTCTTAGAATTGCGAATAAATTAATTGAAACAATCAGCCAAGATTCATCCAGACCGAATTTTGACAACGGCGGCCAATCTCAGCGGAGGCTAGCCATCGGCGCAGGAGATATTATAATGCACAAGTGTGTGAGCATAATAGAGTCTGGCTATTATAACTATGCAGAACACATAATTGGTATCCCCAAAAAGTTTAGTATGTGGTATGATTTCACACCAGTCACTTTAGTGGTATTTGAGCTGTCAGATTGCTTAGGGTGTACATTGTTTTTCACAAATCAAATTAGAAAATGGTTAACCTATTAGAAGTGGAGTACGGGAGTTATTTTATTACATGTTATGTTTTCGAATACTCATACGCCTATTAATGATGTTCACAAGAAATCGAAGAATATCTTGTCAAATTACAACATAATGAAGCAAAGAACAAACTTTGTGGTTTTACGGTTATCACACACTGAGAAAACGATCACTCACAGTGTCAAAACTATATCAAATCCACGCTGTATCGTACTATTATTTACCAGGAAAACACCTTTGTCTTTCAAAACAACAAGAAAAAAATCTACCAAAATCTTTTTTCGTAGTACCGACGGTGTTAACTTCCCCAAATTTTCGGTTTCCACATTATTTGAGTTTTGAACAGTTATAATAGCCAGACTCTTATCTCCTGCACCGCTATACGGAAAATGAATCTTCGTATACAGAGAAGGAACGCCTTGAGGCTACTCCCTTGATCATTGCTTGAGAAGACTAAGTACATCAAGTATATAGGTCTATAAAAGCTCTGGGGCATCACGATATCGTACTATAAAAATAACTAGACTTTTTGTATGGTCAGTTTTCTAACTAACCACAGAGAATCTACTAAAAATACTCATGCAGAGTTTGCTTGGCTGGCACATTATCTACATTTTAGCAAAAGGGTCCTTGCGAAGGTAAACAGTGGCAACACGTTCATCTCGCATACATTTTCATTTGTGTAACTCTCTCACATGATCATCCATTTATGTCTTTATTGTGTGAAACCAGGAAGAAGTAAACTTGTAGCAATAAAGAAAATATGAAATCAAATGATGACAATATTTTATGGTAGTTTTTTTACGTACTTTCCGTTTGATTTCAGAAAGTTGTGAAAGTTTCATGGAGCGAATACTTCTATTAGGATAAGAAACTTTCAATCGGTATCTCGGTCGGGAGTCGCACTGAAAATTTCTAGAATAGGCCACTAAGATAGGTAACCGATGAAAAATTTATTAAAATTTCGACTAAGGTACATTTTGGGCATTTGTAGATGTGTAAAGAATTCATATGTCATTCGTTTTTAAATAGTACAGCAATCACAGTATTTTCGACATCTATAGGTATATAGAGAAATACATAGCAACCACACTCGCAGTTATGTACCCAACTTTTTTTGTAGAGTTTAGTGTTAGACTATTTTAAGGTCTTGCCGTGTGTATCTTATTTTTTTTTATCCTAAACAATAGTGTATCTACGTGTGTACAAAACATATTGTTTACTTATTTTCTAAGAACGATAGCAAGATCAAAGAAAACGTTTTTATACACAAAAGACTTATTGTATTCACAAATTTCATGATTTATCTTACAATTTTCCTTTGTTCTTAAGTTTACATTCCTCACTATCTTTCTACGTTAAAAAAGTGTAATGATCTGATAGTTAGGTACTGTTTTCGTTGGTATTGAAAAGTGGATTTCTGTTTGGAAAACATTAAAAGCAATTTGGTGTTCGAGTGTAATACCGCAGACAGGAGAATTCTGGGTACTGTTGATAAGTAATGGGATTAACGTATACTCTTGGTTACACAAACGTTTCACATTTGAAAGCATTATACGTACCAATTATGGTAATACTCGTAAGTGAGTAACAAACAGGATTTTTTATTTCATACTTAAGTAAATAGATATCTTTGAATACCGATATGTTTGTCGTTTAGGAATAGGTAAATATCGGTTAGTCCCGCTATGCTCGACTCGAAAAAGATTATTGAAATTAAACTAAAAACAGTTTCTCTTTTACGGAAAAACGCTTCGTTTTTCACAGATCTATGCAATGGAGAGACACTTTGTTTTTAAAATTAATGACGCGACGTAGTGAATGGAAAACGAGGCTAGTGTCCGTTAATATGATGAAACGGAACGTTCATTACATTTTTTTCGCGAAAGGAACTGAATTAACGTAGGTTTTCTTTATTTACTTTTAAAAAGGTTAAATACAATATTAAACTGTAACACTTTTCTTCATCATAGCTCGCGAATGTGATTTCAAGCATAGCGGAACTTTTTAGTAGGTATTTTTTGAGTCTAGCAAAGCGGGACTAGAGCATAGCGGGATTAACCGGTAAATATTGGGTGTCGTACAACCGGTTGATAATCATCATCATTCCAACCAAAATACCTTCCCAAGTGTCGCTACATCGACCGTACTTTCCTGTACGTGTGGCATCCAGCAGATACTCGTACTCTTATCCATGTCATCGGTCAACAGTTATTTTACTTTTATTCTCCCTTAGCTATCTGTTACACTACGGCAAGTTAGAGATGAGAGAGTGGTACAAATCCACAGGGTTACACGAAAGAAGCCTAGTTAAAATAAATTCAGAACTACATAGAAACGTTACTTTCTCGGCACTTTGTGACTAGCGCACATAATAGGGTCCCATTTTCTTACAGCATTTTTCACAATTTCACTTTCTTTACAAAGGAAGTTTGCAGAAAACGGATGAAGTAGAGATTGTACATTCTTATCTTACTCTAGGATGCCTTAAAGAAACTGTTAGTTTTTAACAAACTATCCTAAAAGGAGGAGGTTATATGTTCGACGCCATGTTTTTTTTTTGTGTTTATTCACCGATATCTCCGTCAATTGAGGACAAATTTTGAAGATTCTTTTTTTTTTTTTGATTGACTATGTTCCGAAATTGAACCCATTTTAATTTGGTGAAGATCTGAAGAAGAACTTCGGAGATATACAACATAACTCTTCAATAAATAACGGGAACTCTCGGGATTGCTGCAATCGCATATCTGTTTATTGTTTATACGTACCATTTCATAACATAACATCATTCCAGTACGATAAAGATATTTTTCACTTTGTAGTTAATTTAAGTATATAATATAGTTTTAAGTATTTAAAAAAAAAAAGGTTTTTTTTATATTATGGTAGAATTGCCTAAGAAAGTTTAAATTTCTATTTATTAATGCCGTTTTTTAAGATGCATGCATGTAATTTAGAAAGTTATATATTAAGCTGGCTGCCGAGAGTGGTGGATAGGTCCAGAGCAGATTGAAGATGTGGCACAGACTGATGAGTGTTGGCCTGAAATTGAACATAACCAAAACTAAATACTACTTCTGCGATTTTGGCGGTCTCTCCAGTTCCGTGCCCATAGATCTCGCTGGAACGCCCATACCGATCTGCACCGACTTCCAGTACTAGGTACGCTTGTCCAAGAGGATGGTGAGGTAGACCGAGACGTAACGCACTAGATCATCTCAGGATGGATGAAATGGCGACAGGTCACTGGAACAACTTGCAATCCACGGATGCTCCTTAAGTTAAATGGGAAAATCTACAAGTCAGTGATTAAACCTGTCATACTGTATGTATCAGAATGTTGGGCTGTGAACAAGATGGATGAAAAGAGATTGCATGTAGCAGAGATGAGAATGCTGAGATTGATGTGCGGTGTGACTAGAATGGATAAAAAGAGAAGTGAGTAATTAGATGCCTCTAATTACTAATCTCTCCTAAAAAATAAAAATAGACCGTTTGTCCTGGTATGGCCATGTGATGCGGAGAGATAAAGCGCATGTTACTAAAAGAGTTATGAGTATAGATGTGAATGGATGGAGAGGGAATAAATCCCAAAGAAAAGATGGATGGATTGTGTGAGAAGTGATATGAAAGAAAAGGGAGTCAGTAATAACGTGACAGGGGACAGGACGGTGTGGAAGAAGAAAACGGGTTGGGCCGACCCCAAGTAACATGGGATAGGAGCAGAAAGATGATGTTGTTTGAGTAAAAAAAGTTATTTATACCATTCCCCCTCTAAAAAGCTTATTTTATTCACTGAAAACAGTGAATAAAAAGCATTTTAATCACTGTTTTGGTTTTTGAATTTGGAACACACCAATGTATTAGACGTCCATCTCAATGCTATGTAACCTCCTTGCGCCTCCTTGCGCAAAAAATACTCGATACACAAATTCCTTCTTCGATTTTAATTTTGAGTTTGTTATTTAGGATTTTAATAATAATTTTGATTTTAGTCTAAGATATTTATTAAGGGGTGTTATTTAATACTTTAACTGTAATTCCCCTTTTTTCAATCAAAATATTCGAAATTACTACCAAAAATACTGAATTACACACTAAATTTGCTCATCAAATAAATGAATTATACTATACTGCTAGATCTTTAAAGCTTAACTGTTTTACTGAATAACTATCTGTTAACTAAAAGTAAATCTAATAATTCTTCGAGTGCAACAAAATATTTAAGTTTTAAGGGAGGGGGGGAAACGAAACAAAGTCGACGGAGCCCCGCTGCGCAGGGCTCCTATTTCTGTCTGCAGGGTCTAAAGTAACCTAACATGAAGGAGATGACGGGAGCTGAGTTCGCTCGCTTTGCTCGCTCACTTCAGCTCCCGTCATCTCCTTCGAACCTAACCTATCCGTGTCGGGGTGCCCTAAGCTCCCGAGCTCGCTTCGCTCGCTCTTGGACTAATTCACATTTATTTTATATTTAATTGAATAATTTGTGTGCAAATCAGTATTTTTGTTTTACGGTGAGTAATATTGTTTTGCAGTAGGTTATTAGTGGAGATATTTTGTTTGCTTAAATTTCTAAATAGAGGTGCAGTTAAAAATTCCCCTTTATTAAGTACTTGTTTGGATTGTAATTCTTATATTAATTGCAAAGGTATTTAATTAATTATAATTATGTAACGTAACGGAGGTGGTCAGTGACCCCTGAAACACAGGTGCTGTTACCTAGCTCAGGGGTCAGGGTTTCACATTTTATGTAAATTTTGAAGGTAAAAACCATTCATTTATTTATTACTCGTAATATTCCTTGTGCTTTTCGCTTAAATCTTTCTTTTTCTCGAAGTCATGGTATAAAATATAGTATGCAACTCTTGAATAAAACGGATTTATATCGAGGACCATGAATCACTCGCGTCGCTCATGATTCTAACACTTGAATCACTCGCTATGCTCGTGATTCAATCATCATGAATCACTCCCTACGGTCGTGATTCAGTCGTTAGAATCCTTCACTTGCTCTTGATTCATCTATGGCCCTCGCTTTAAATCCGTCTTTTATTCACTAGTTGCATAATATACTATTTTATTTTCTGGTAAACAAACAAACACATTATAAACTCTATAAATATAAAAAGCTTTAAAGCATAACTCAAAGTCGAAACGATAAATTATTAATTAAATTCAACTTAAACAAAACTGTAACACAATTGGTAAACTAGAAGCGGACCGTTAGAGTTATATCGAATGTTCAATAGAAACAAAGGTCCAGTTGTTTTGATTTATTCATGTGAGAAACATAAGTTTACTTTGTTAACGAAAACTATCGCGATGAAAACAATTTTGTTGGTACACCAACTAACTTGCAACTTATACTGGCGCACTACACGTAACGCTCTAACATGGACATTCCCAGCAGTATTTTGGTCCTCAACCCATATGTAATATGTCCGGCGACATCGGCCGAGTTAACTTGACTCCTACAGACATGACCTTCCTCAAAATCGGGCAGCTGCTTGTACAAGCTGAGAAAATGCACCGGGCCTACGCAAGAATTCGTGTCGTACAAGACTTATTCATGATAAGTACAAGTACTAGGTCGGACCTAGGCACGAATCTTGTCTAGCGCTGACGAGATTTTTCTTGTTTAGCACCGTGGTAGGCAGTTCGTATGTGGAAAAGACACGAATTCTTGTGTATGCCCGTTGACTTGTCTTAGCGTGTACAAACAGCTGCAGGATTGGAAGAGAAGAGAAGAAAAGAGACTTTGCAGTGGGTCTATTCAAGCTTATAATACCAAATTCTAAAACCCCTACAGAGTTGTAGACATGGATCGCTTCAACAAATTGGTTGTTACCCACTTAAATAACAAATTACCTGCTCTTAACAATTTAATAGGAAACATAACGTCCCGGAGTTAACGTCGTTAGGCGAGAGATATTTTATTACAGGTTACTAATAATCCGAAAAGGAGAACCCTAGGCACGGGTTGAACGGGAACTCATAAGGCCCAGAGGGATTTAGGAACAAAGTAATAAAATAAGCATACCTGCGATACTGATCCTTAAGTTGGTATCTTAAGAACATTCTCGTTGTACATGCTCGACCAGGCAAACATGAAACATGGGTCGAGGGCTTCTATCGGGAGACGTACCAATGATCATGCCTACTCAGTAAAATTGCTTCACCATAGGACGTATTGTCCAAAGTGTAGTACAGTGGAAGATACTTACCCAAGTCATTAGATATTGGAAGATTTAACAATATTCTTGCGTCCCCTTTATCAAAGGAGGAAGACCCTTTTATAAATTAGCCAAAATAGGATTTAGATCATATGGAATAATTGTTTGAGCATCTATAAAAAAGTAGAATAAAAATATCTTAAGAGCCTTTGGGATCGGATAACAGTTTCAGAATTTCATACACGCTATTGCCGAGTGGACTGTCCGAGTCTAACTCGGTTATCTGGAGACAATACTCACTCAGCTTGTGATATGGGTGTAATATCGGCAAGCCAACGGTTAGCCAACTTTGTCGGGATAGAACGAAATCGAATCACGCAGAAGCAATATTCTCGCGTGCACTGAGGCTGATGCAGTTTGGAAATCTTACAATTACCTTTCGGTTGTATGAAAGATATTTTACGGCGTTTGTTGTGGAACTTTCTTCATACGATTGAAAACTATATGAGATATTTATTTAAGTATTTTTTCAGACTTTCCTGGAAAGTGCTCGGCTGCCAAATAGGTACACCATTTTTTTTTCTGAAATCTTTAGAATTGTTTAAGTAGGTACTGTTTCTTCAACTAAGAGATATATATGTAGGTATTCAACCAGACGTCACCCGTCAACAAGTCTATTTTCAGTATTTGGCACAGGAAACTGATATTGGAAAGGAAATCAGAAATAATACGATTGTACACACATAGACGAAAAGGTGTGTGTTGTTATCAGCTTCTAACGATTTCTTCCAGTCGTGTAGGTAAGTTTTTAACAATAGCGTAAATATTTACCTGTAAGAACTCAGATATTTATCAAACAATTAGAATTGTGGTAAAATACATCAATCCGGTAAACAAAGAGTCATAACTAACTTTTAAAATCAAAGAAACCCGCAAAATTTTCAACATTTAGAAAGTTTTCCAAGGACCTATTTTACCAAAAATATGGCCTCAAATCGACCGCAATAAAGGAAACCAACAGCAAAAGAACAATAAATCCCCAAGTTATAAACAAACAGACAAAAGACAGATTTTTATAAAAGCATTACAGATAAAGAAGTTTGACCTGAAACTCAAAAAAGTGGGGGCATAACCAGAGCTAGGCTGGGTAGGCGACCTAATTGCTTTTGTTTAGGACTAACAAACGATATTATAATTTCACAATAGCCTTTTAAAAGGAAAAAGTTAATTTTCGTTGCACGGGTGCTAATAAATTGTGGGGGGAGGCTGACTGGCTCATTTTTTCGAGATCGGTGGGTAGACGCAATCTGGCGAACGTTGCAAAGAGGTTGTATATCAGTCAATGTCCGAGGGGCAATTTAATTGCGCCCTAATTTATTGTCCTACATAACGAAGCAAAGAGGACGTAACAGTATCCTGGCATTTAGGTATTAGAGGGGGCGGCGTGATTACGACGATAAAATGAATATTATGACGATAATGTGATGGTGTTATAAATTTTCTTGTAAACGATTTGCTTTTTGTGCGTGTCAGCTGTTTTCTAATAATTGAATCTGCCCCTTAGTTATGATCGTTTTATTCTAGTTTGAGTATGGCAATACTAGTTTTCTATTATGGCCGTGAATCCTTCACTAAATGAGAAAACCCAAAATACTTACCAATATCTGTTTTCATTACACATCCAGTTTAAAGTAACATTTTTACGTTTTAAATCCATGCTACGCAAGACAAACATGGCCTAAAAATATGTAGTTATTTATGTATTTTCATTTTCAGTTTTCTGTCATTTTCATAGTCAGGGAAATTAACTGTTCACACTGCCGCCACTTCCAGATAACTCTGTGAGAATTAGTTCAAACATATCTTCTAAGTTTCCAACTATAAACATTAAATTAATTGCTATCTCTAAGCTATGAACATCACTGCTATAAGTTACTCGTATAACAAGGCACATGGGACAACAACTGTTAAAGTGCTTGATATAAACCTAGATATTGTATACAGATGAATGATTTCATGCTGGCAATCAATAAAGTTAATAGAGGAATGAGTTGTAAACACAGATTCCTAATTTAAATCGTTTTTTTCTTTCACTAGATATTCCTATAATATCTTTATGTTGCCAAAAGTGTTAACAAATTCGAATTTTAAATAGGACGAAGTGTTCAAAATTCGAATATGTCAACAACTTTTGTTTTGAAGCGTACAGCCAGTGTATGGATTTTGCTGGCAGTAGCTGTTGCGATGCAAAGGTGATAGATGGAGATGCCAGACGCCCCAGATATTATTCATAGCTTTCTACACAAAAACAACTCAATCCCACGATTGAGTAGTATTAGTATGTACTTTGAACATACGCATACTTACTAGGTTGGGGTGACAGCCAATTTTCAGCTATCAGGTGGTAAAGGAACTTAAAAATCGTACTCATTTCCGAGCTGATTTTTAAGGATGCTGTACAGAATAACGTTAGAAATTAGAAATCAAAGCTGCCAGATATTTTCCGTTGGCAGTTATTTCTACCAGACACGTCAAAGGTTGTAAAAAAATCACTTAACTGTACTTAGTCCATCCGTCTTGATTTTTCTACATGATAGTCAGTGAACTATTTCGAAACTTCTTGTAAACAGCCAGACATATCGTAGCGGCCGAACATCCTCCTCAGACATTTAAAATTTCTTACTAAAGCTATGAGTTATATCTGGGGTGTCTGGGCTCTTGGTCCATAACACTCCTACTGATCTTGACCCTGCTCCAACAATATAATAATAGTTTAATGTTTTGATAATAACTGCGTGCCGTACGTAAGAATAGTACTCGTAGCTACCAGCATCCATCTGGCTTAGTTCGGCTTACACACATCACTGCTTTTAGTACTAACACCTCATTAATCTTCCCCTTCACATCTGTTTACACAATCTTCATAACTTTCAACCATTCACAATTTATTTATTAGGGTTTTAGCCTATTGAAATAGGTATAAACGTGAAAAGTTGTGAGGATGGATGTTTGTTACTCTTTTACGCAAAAACTACTGAACGGATTATGATAAAAATTTATAAAGACACTAGCTTCTGCCAGCGGCTTCAAATTATTTTATAGGCTTAAAAGTGTTTTATCATCCTAAAGGAACATTAAGCTGGGTTAAAAAGTAAGTATATGTGCTATTCCAGACTATAATCCATCTCTGTGCCAAATTTCATCCAGATCCGTGCAGCCGTTCTGGCGTGATTGAGTAGTTTTATAAAACAACTAGCGTTTTCGTGGCCCACCCTACAGGACCAGTTAAATATCAGGATAGAAGGATAGCTTTCTAACAGCGAAAGAATTTTCAAAAACGATTCAGAACTTTCGGAGATTACTTTTAACAAACATACAATAACATCACGCCTGTGTTCCCCGAAGGTTTGGGCAGAAGTGCACAGTACATCCAAATTTCGCCACTTAAGTAAGTCCCATGTAAATAAGGCGCAAGACTTTTGCCGTCAACCAACAAACATACGATTTTACCTTTTTAATCCCCAACGGAAAAAGGGGATATCTGTGTGTCTGTCTGTGGCTTCATAGCTCCTAAATGGATGAACTGATTTTGATTTACTTTTTTTTGTCTGAAATGTGTCATTATCGAGCATAATCTTAGCTATGTTTGATTGAAATCGGTTTAACCGTTCAAAAGTAATTTGCATTTAACTCTTTGAATCTGCGTTTTTCCGCAAGATACCATGTCATGATTACGTGTTTTTATAGATTGTCGATTGTCGTATCTACTACTAGGTATATTAAGCATAGTTTAAAATAATAAAATAATATTTAATTTTAAATTTAAAAAACCCCGTAAATACCTCTAAAAAGCAAAAAATAAGCCTCGTACTCGCGTCGGGGAACCGTAAGTAAATAAAATAAACTGCTGTAAACGATTCCGGTTACCCGACGCGAGTACGAGGCTTATTTTTTGCAAGATAATAGTATTTTTTGTAAAATTAGTTAAGATCATTACTCAGTGTAGGTACAAATTCTTCTCAGTATTTCTATTTCCGTATTCTTGAGATGTATTATGACAAAAGGTTGAGCTTTCCATTGCGTTTTATTGCGGTCGTTCACATTACATTCGTTTACGGTGATGTAAATTTAGCGCAATGGACTGCGAAATAAAGCCAGGAAACTTTTGTACTTTTATTAGTATTAAAACTGGTTACTCGGTGATTTATCAGTGCCGGGTCACATTAGAACGGTTAAGTTTTTAGGTCATGTGTGTTCAGGAGATGACTGGTCATCCATCTAGCTGCGGATTGGTTCACATCCTTTATCTCTTAATGGAACAGCTGTACCTATTAATGGTACAAGGCTTTCGGGAAATGTGACCATCGGTCGTTAGATAACGTCCATTAAATATCGGATTTCTATTCGTTCTATAAAATTAATACTTAAAAAAGCCCTTCAGGTACCTACAAAAGCAATTCGGATTGGATTAGCCAAAGTGAGATTTTATGTCTCGGCATCATGACGGAATAGTATTTTTGCCAGATGCCGCCAACTTATTTTTATATTCAAACTCTGGCTAGAATGATTTTATTTCCTCATTTTCTAGCTTTACCAGACCATCCCGTTTGTTCCCGCTTTTCAGATTAGAATTCGAATTTGCTGGTATGCCTCAAAACTTAACGTTATATAAAAGAAACAAAAACTGCAATATATTTATTTTTTGATAGTTAATTTATTGTCCAAAGCAAATAAATCCATTTAAACTAAATCCCGAATAAAACGGCGCCCGTTTTCAACAGTTTAAAAACAATCTATACATATAATAAATCTGTAGAAAAGTCATTTTTGTACATTGAAGAAATTGAAACAAAAAATAGCCAGCGTGTGAAAAGATAAGTAACAGAACCCATTTCCATCATTTTTGAAATTTTTGTCTGTTTGTCTGTTTGTCTGTTTGTCTGTTTGTCTGTTTGTTTGTGCGCACATCACGTAAAATCTACGAATTCAATGCTGACAATGTTTATATACAAAAATTATACGCAACTTGAGGTTTAACTTAGTTTTTGTTTCATCGAAATCGGTTCACTCTATCAAAAGATATGATTAATTTAGTGAGTTCAAGAAGTAAAATATTACGTTACGCAATTAAGTATAGTACTTGCAACGACATCTTAAGACTAAAAATAGAACTAATGTTGATAGTTGAAATCTAAATCCGATAGATGGCGTTGTGCAAATGACGTCATTTTCTGAATCGCGGTGTTAAGATTTTCCTCGCGAGGATGACGTCCACCGTGTTTACTAGGCAAATTGGGTTTCGTTAGGTGTCTTAAAAGTTCTTGCGTGTGTCGTAAAAGTTCTTTGGTTGCTTGGTTTATCGATTTTCTAAATTGGTCGAAAAAAAAGTATTTGCTTATCTTATTGGTTTCGTTTGGTCAACTTTGGTCATTGGTTTGAAGTACGAAGTTAAGATTGTATTTGATTTACTTCGTAGTTTGAATCCAATAGTGCCAATCGTTATACAGTAAGTTAGTGTTGCCAATTCGTTGAGTCACGACCACGAACAGACGATACGTTGTCACACTAGACTGTTCGACGCACCGTTCTTTTAAGTTTGTAGGCTATTCAGTCATAAGTGTTGTTAGTTTTGTTTATTGCTTTAATTTTCCTTGAAAATGCCTCAAAGAAAAAAAACTAACCTTTCGCTGCGTAGCCGAAATGCGAAAAGGATGAGACTTTGTAGGTCTCAGGAATCGGAAGAAGATCGTGAAGCACGGTTATCTGCTAACCGAGAGCACATCGCTCTTTCACGTGAATCGGAAACGTTCACCGAAAGGGAGTCACGTTTAAGTTCACAAAGAACACGGACCGCGACTTTGCGGTCTCAAGAGAGTATCCAGGAACGCGAAGACCGGCTGTCTGCTGATCGGGAGCGCCACTCTCTCTCACGTGAGTCAGAGACATTCACAGAAAGGGAGTCGCGCTTAAGTTCGCAAAGAACTCGGACCGCGACTTTGCGTTCTCAAGAGAATATCCAGGAACGCGAAGTTCGGCTGTCTGCTGATCGGGAGCGCCACTCTCTCTCACGTGAGTCAGAGACATTCACAGAAAGGGAGTCGCGCTTAAGTTCGCAAAGAACTCGGACCGCGACTTTGCGTTCTCAAGAGAATATCCAGGAACGCGAAGTTCGGCTGTCTGCTGATCGGGAGCGCCAGTCTCTCTCACGCGAGTCAGAGACTTTCACAGAAAGGGAGTCGCGCTTAAGTTCGCAAAGAACTCGGACCGCGACTTTGCGTTCTCAAGAGAGTATCGAGGAACGCCAAGCACGTCTGTCATCTGACCGAGAGCGACACGCTCTCTCGCGCGAGTCTGAATCTCTCTCCCAAAGAGAAGAACGATTAGAAATAGCTAGACATAACTATGTAGGTGTACAAAGAAACAATGAAAGTTATCTTGCATCTGAAAGGGAAAGAATAGATGAACTAAGACGAGCAGAAACAGCAGAACAACGTCAATCTCGCCTAGAAATAGAACGAGCTCGATACCATATGAATAGAGAAACAAATAGCGGAGCTGATGAGTCCATGGAAAATGACGATGCAAATATTTTATTACCTTGGGACAATAGGGAAAAATCAGGGTTCACATATTCGTCTAGAATTAATTATGCTGGCTTTACTTTCGTGGGTGACATGAGAGAAATTTGTAATTTTTGTCATGCTTTGAAATGGAGGAAAGAGACAGATGGAATGTGCTGCTCAAATGGAAAAATTGTTCTTCCAAATTTCCAAGATCCACCACACTTACTTATAAGTCTCCTGAATGGCGATCATCCCCAGTCGAACCGTTTTTTGGATAATATTCGTTTATATAACAGTGCTTTCCAAATGACTTCCTTTGGGGCAAAACAAATAACGGAAGGACCGTTCATGCCAACCTTCAAAGTACAAGGTCAAGTTTATCACCTTATTGGATCTTTGCTGCCAGAAAATGAACCCAAATTTCTCCAAATTTATTTTGTATCCGATTACACGCAACAGCTCAATGTTAGAAATCACAATTTTCCCCAGCTCAATGCTGAGCTTTTGGGTCAACTTCAAGAATTGCTGCATCGCGTTAACCAGTACGTTCGTGAATTCAAAGCTGCATTGGAGTCAATTCCACAAGGCAGCAATGATTTCAAAATTGTTATAAGTGCCGATAGACGTCCTGTGGGTGAACACCGTGGAAGACACAATGCACCCGTCGCAGATGAAGTTGCAGTTGTTTTAGTCGACCAGGAGTGTGAGAGACGTGATATCGTGTTGCGTACACGCGACGATCGCCTTCAACGCATTTTGGAAACCCACCGAGCTTACGACGCCCTGCAATATCCACTAATCTATTGTCATGGTGAAGATGGGTACAATTTTGGGCTGTACCAAGTGAACCCTACTACGAGAGTCACTAATTATCAAAAAAAAATATCTGCTCAACAATACTATTCCTACCTTTTACAAATAAGGCAAAACAGTTTCGTATATTTGCAACGATTTCGTGGTTTGTTCAGCCAATTTATTGTGGACATGTACGCAAAAATAGAAACTGAACGTTTAGTGTATATTCGCACTAACCAGCGACGGTTACGCGCTGAAGAATACGTGCACTTGCGGGACGCCATGCAATCAGATAATAACGTCGAAAACTTGGGTCGATTGGTTATTTTGCCATCCAGTTTCACAGGCGGTCCGCGGTATATGCACGAACGAACGCAAGATGCTTTTTGTTACGTCCGTAAATACGGCCGGCCGGACCTTTTTATAACATTTACAACAAATCCAAAGTGGACGGAGATTTGCCAGGCACTTCTCACAGGACAGGCGTCATACGACAGACATGACATTATTGCTAGGATTTTTCATTTAAAACTCAAAGTCTTGATTAATCTACTTACAAAGGAGAAAGTTTTCGGTTCAACTCTTTGTTTTATGTATAGCGTCGAGTGGCAAAAGCGTGGTTTACCCCACGCGCACATTCTTCTGTGGCTGGAAGAAAAAATTCGTCCCGATGCTATAGACAGTGTCATAAGTGCAGAATTTCCGGACTATAATGCAGATCCGATTTTGCATGACATAGTAAAAACACATATGGTTCACGGGCCATGTGGCCTCTTAAACAGGGAATCACCGTGCATGAAAGATGGTCAATGCTCAAAAAAATACCCCAGAGCACTGAAAGAACTAACTATGGCTGGGGAAAATGGGTATCCGCAATACCGGCGAAGATCACCGTCACAAGGTGGTTTCACAGCTACTGTCAGATTCCGTGGACAAGAAATAATTCTAAATAATAGTTGGGTGGTACCGTATTCTCCAGTTTTGTCAAACGCTTTTCAAGCACACATTAATGTTGAAATTTGTAATAGCGTCGAATCTATAAAATATATATGTAAATATGTTAATAAAGGTAGTGATCAAGCCATGATAGCACTAAGAAATAACAACCAATTTGATGAAGTGACAAGGTATCAATCTGGCCGATACATAAGCTCTTCGGAGGCAGTTTGGCGCATTTTGAGTTTCCCTATTCATGAAAGGTATCCGCCAGTCATCCATCTTGACGTGCACCTGGAAGGCGGGCAGCGAGTTTACTTTCAGCCAGAAAATGTGGCAGAAAGAATGAACAACCCAAGACAAACCACCTTGCTCGCATTCTTTCGCCTTTGCGAAAGAGACAATTTCGCTAAGTCTCTGTTGTACAATGAAGTGCCACATTATTATACTTATAACAAGCAGCAAGGTGTTTTTAATCGCAGGAGACGTGGAACTGCTGTAGAAGGCGAGTCCGGCATTTTTAAAGAACACGTGATTGGAAGAGTATACACGGTGCACCCAAATAATGCAGAGTGTTATTATTTACGCCTTCTTCTTCACACAGTGCGAGGACCTACTTCTTTTGCTGAGCTCCGCAAAGTGGACGATATAGAATATCCCACATTTCAAGCTGCTTGCCGCGCACGGCATTTATTAGATGGCGATCAGCATTGGGATGATGCTTTAGCCGAAGCATGCGTCAGTGATAGTCCACATCGTTTGCGCCATTTATTTGCCATTTTGTTGACATTTTGTGGCCTATCGGACGCTGGGCAGTTGTGGCAAAAATATAAAGACGCGTTTGCCGAAGATTTTTTGAGACAGCAAAATATAAATAGTGAAACTTCTGACCAAGTACGTGAAAGCTGCCATAATAGGGCTTTGCTGGCTATACAAGATATAGTTACAAGTATAGGAGGGAACCCCCTCAGTCAATACGGCTTGCCGACACCGACAGTTGGTGGGGAACGAATTAATAGGGAGTATACATCTGAAATAAATTACAACCCCGAAGAGTTAGCAGAAATATTGCGAAATGGCTGTTCAAATTTGACGTCAGAACAACGTCAAATCTTTAATAGAGTATGCTGTAGTGTAGAACATTCATTAGGAGAAATGCTGTTTTTAGATGCACCTGGTGGAACAGGTAAAACTTTCCTCACTAAAGTTATCTTGGCTCAAATAAGGAGCCAAAACAAAATTGCCCTTGCCGTCGCTTCCTCAGGAATAGCTGCCACTTTATTACCAGGAGGAAAAACTGCACATACAACATTTAAAATACCAATCGACTTGGACCGCACAGAAAACCCTGTTTGCAACGTGTCTCGCAATAGTGATAAAGCAAGGGTTTTACGCGATTGCGCCCTTATCGTTTGGGACGAGTGTACGATGGCAAATCGTAAAGCTGTGGAAGCTGTAGATAGAACGTTGCGAGATATAAGACAAAATGACCGACCGATGGGAGGCTTAACGGTGCTATTCTGTGGAGACTTCAGGCAGACACTCCCTATAATACCCAGAGGAACGAGGGCCGATGAAATAGGTGCCTGTTTAAAGAGCTCTATTTTATGGCGTAGTGTCATATTAACTAATTTGAGCTTTAATATGCGAGCATATTTGGGAGGTGACGCAAACGCGCAGGTTTTCTCAAATTTACTACTTCAAATTGGTAACGGCACATACCCGACTCAAGAAGGAGGTAAAGTAACTTTAGTCGAAAGCCTGTGTTCTTCTGTTGCCTCACAGCAGGAACTCATTTCCTCTGTATACGGAGATCCATCAGAGATCTCGAACCATGACGCTGCTTGGCTATGCCAACGAGCTATTTTGGCACCTCGCAACGACCAAGCAGCAGCAATAAATTCTCAAATATTGGTACATGTTTCTGGAGAAAGTAGGGAATATTTATCTATTAACACGGTTTTAGAAGAAGGAGATGCCACCCACTATCCAGTAGAGTTTTTAGACTCTCTAAATACACCAGGTCTTCCAGCACACAAAATTTATTTAAAAGTCGGAGTACCAATCATTCTACTCAGAAATTTAAGCCCACCAAAACTATGCAATGGAACTCGGTTGAGAGTAACAAATCTCCAACGAAATGTCATCGAAGCCGAAATCTTAACAGGTTGCGGCTCCGGTGATGTTGTTTTCATTCCCAGGATACCCATTATCCCCAATAATTTTCCGTTTACTTTCAAACGTGTGCAATTTCCTGTAAGCCTCTGTTACGCTATGACTATTAATAAAGCCCAAGGCCAGACGTTATCCGTTGCGGGTGTAGACCTTACTTTTGATTGTTTTTCACACGGCCAACTCTATGTTTCTCTATCACGTGTTAGCAACCCAAACAACCTTTTTGTATATGCTCCGGGTAATTCCACCGCTAACATAGTATATAGAGAAGCATTAACGTAATCAACTATACCAAAGTCAGGACTCTTATCTAAATCATCAAAAAGGTGATATACTCTTATCTAAACGACGTTGTTTTGCTCTCGACAACCACGCGAACGAAGTCGCGGGCACAGCTAGTATAAATAAAGTAAAGTAAATCACAGTTAAGCGGGGATAACCTTAAAAGCTGGAGATGAATAGCCGTAGAGGCCGTATACCAACATTGACGAAGCATTTCGCGAGTTATATGAATTGTAGATTACATTTCGTTCAATTAAAACCTCCGGAATCCACAAATCAAGTAAGATGTCACGAACGGGCTCTGTGAAGCTCTGCGATTGCTACGGCCTCTATCGGAGGAACGAGTAATTTCTATTTCAATGTTATTCCAGTTCGTATCTAATGGAGTTCAAACTTGTGTGTTGAAGGATTTGCGAGATCTCTGTTGATAAACGCTTCGTCTAATTAGAACCTCTTTGCTGTTGGGCCTTCTATTTGTCGTCGCAAGCGTTTCAAGATGCCAACTTTAAATATCTTAAATCAAAATATTACAACTCATTGATTCTTGTTTACCAACTTGTAACTTTATGTAACGTTCGTCTTCAACTTTGAAGTTAACGGTGACTCTAAAGAAATGCAAATTATGGCGCATTGTATATCACATACTTTGTTTGGTTTACGCGTGCAGTTCTTGTTAATTAAGTAGTAAAAAATTACAGATCGAATATAATTACTTTCAAAAACTTTGTTTTAGTCTTGGCAGATCCATATTCCAAGTCATTTTGAAGGTCTCGAATCAGTTTCCATGTAAATGAAAAAAATTATAAATAAACGTTCGACCGATGCCTTTGACTAATCTTAACCTGTTAATCTATATACTCGTATATATAAAAGCGAAAGCTCACTTATTCACTCATCACGAAATTTCGAAAACCTGACTGCCTGATGACTTTTAAAAATGAAATTTGGCAGGGAAGTGCCTCAAGTAACGTAAGTACGCACTAAGAAAGGATAATGGAAATGCCACCCCTAAGGGAGTAACAATGGGGTTGAAAGATTTTATAAAATTTCTACAGTTTGTAAGTTGGAGCTTTAACTTTAAGATTGATAAAAAGAATTCATGTCTTTATCAGTTTTTGGAAATTCCATCCCTAAAAAGGTAAAAAGGGGGTTGAGAGTTTGTGTGAAATTTCTGCGCTTTTAAGTGTGACACGTGAAATTAAAAATTTACGCCTTTGGTTGATACAAAGAATTCATGCATTTATTGGTTTTTTGGAAATTCTACCCCTAAGGAGTAGAAAAGGTGGAAATTTGTTGGGCATATGTATTTGAAACTTGGCATAAATACTAACCTAAGAAAATCGTAAAGGTTTTCCTTATTAGTTTTTCAAAACTACGCCTGAAAGACTATTTAGGGGGTGTTAAAGATTTTTGAAGAATTTTTCTGTACAGGGCTTCTTTTATTGATGTAGGGGAGCACTAAGAAGGAATTTTTGGAAATTCAGCCTTTAAGGGGTTGAACTAAAAAGTCATTATCTAGGATAAAATACGGAGCTAGCGAACAAAGTCGTGGGCAAAGTGCTAGTAAATAATAAGAAATACCTGTCAATTTGACGATTTGAGGTGTAATCCAGTAATACAGGGATGGACCACATACTATTGAATCAAAGAAAGTCGTACAGTCTGTACTCTACCAACTCGTATTGTTGAAACAGAAATTAATGATAGGAAACGACTGAGCTTGTTATTTCTATTAATTAAGAACCGGCTTCGGTTTGATTGGAAACGCCTTCTCTTACCGACTATAATGAATGTAACAATGTAAAGGCTTTGGATAACATCAAACAATGTTGCGCAATAATTAATAACTTGTCTAACAAGCTTTCATTCCAAATTAATTATTTCTGAATAACTGTATAGATTTGTTTCTTATTCAAGTGGGT
Source organism: Orthosia gothica (assembly GCA_949775005.1). Taxonomy (NCBI): domain Eukaryota; kingdom Metazoa; phylum Arthropoda; class Insecta; order Lepidoptera; family Noctuidae; genus Orthosia; species Orthosia gothica. Next base: position 1,026,448 of record OX459057.1, read on the forward strand.
ACAAAACTCTATTGTAGGTCAAATACTTTAGAATACTTAAGATTTGGTTATTAAGCATTTTCAGGAGATTGGGACTAGGTAATCTCAACTTCAAAGAGTTTAAATTGGTATTGTTAAATTATCACTACATAGGAAAAGTGGTGGCTTAGTGGTATCGGCCGCGACTTATAAGTAGGTCATAGGTCGTGGGTTCAAACCCAGGCAGGTGCTTTAATTTGTGTAAATTATTTCACCACCACTGCTCTCAAAACAGTGAAGGAAAACATCGTGAGGAAACCGGCATGTCCTAGAAACAAAAAATCGAATATATGTGACATCCACCAACCCGCACTGGGCCCGCGTGGTGTATTACGGCCTGTTCGGTTGAATGAATTTTCAACAGCCAATCGCAGCGGATAGCGCTTGCTTGGCAGTTTGTCGCATTGGTTCGCCGATGATTTTGAGCTGGGAAACTGGAGGTTAGTATTAGATTCAATTTTTTTTTTTTTGACGTTCGAAAGTGCCGCTTAATGGCCTAATTGAATAAATAAATTTTGTTTTTTTTTTTTTATTTTGTTCCCTCTCACATAGAGGAGGCCTGTGTCCCAGCAGTGGGAACATTAAAATGGCTGATGATGATGATGATGTCATAGGAAAACAGAGCTGCCTTAAGGTCATAATGAGAAAAATACTTACCATCATGCTTTATGGAGAAAGGAACAATTTTGTTGTTTTCAGTATGTTGATCCTACTGAAAACGACTGGATTTCCTGAAAAGTTATAATCATAAATGACCTGCTGAAATATAACTTTAACCGAAGTTTAATTAGTTAACCAAATATTATATTGAGGTTACGAATATACTTGTTGCTTCACTTTGCGCAATAAAATTAGAAGACTTCTACTTGAAGTAGAAATGGGATTTACGTTTATTAGATGGTAAATCTGAGCCCGAGTACCTATTTGATCGAAAATTGGCAGAGAAACAAAATCGGATTTTAATCTTGCGAATGGCTGAAAAAATTTAGTATTCCGACCCATCTTTGGTTTTCTTCACTATCCTACTGTGAAATTCTGTTTGTTTAGATGTTTGTTAATCAATAGCCTAGATGACAAAAATAAACTATTTAGTTCGTCAGATATATAACCTAAAAACATTGGACACGCTAGCCTTATATGTTTTTAAAACACCTTGGCTACAGAAAACACAATAGCCAAATGTACAAGCTGCCTTCCCAAGAGCAACGTTTGAACATATTCAAAGCAAAGCTGCCAATATTGGGCGTCAGAACATAACCCCGGTCTCGAACTGGGTCCAAGAGATTTGTACCACAATCTCAGTCCTTATTGTCTGAAAGGAGGTTTAGAGCTATTTTTAGTACCTTGTTCTAAGATTTTAGATTGAAGTTATTGTTATTCGTTATTGTGAAGTTATTTAGTCTAGAGTTAATAAAAAAAAACATTTTATTTACATAGATAAAAGTATATACAGTATAAAAAAATACTTAATTATCCAAGACAACAAACACAAGAAGACAAAAATGACTAACTAACTAATCCTATAAATATACTTTTCTAATATATGGCGTCGAAAACCTCCTCCACATCATTGTCCACTGGTAATGTACCCAAAAGACTGGCAGCATAGCCACGTTGTATGGCAATGCTTATAATAAAAATAAATATAATCCTCCGGAACGAATTTCGGCCATGGAAGCTGATCTCGACGGATATTAGCCAAGAACGCAGGCGATATTATAGTGTACAATATACACTATCAGTTTCTTTACGCTCGTAGGCCGATGGGACAGCAACGCTGACACCAACGGAGAGAGTTAGCTCCAATGCTATTCTGTAGATATCTCACCGTGATGACTCAGAGCTCAAATTGAGCTATAATTCAACCGATATGCTAGGGATTGACAGCTCAATTCGACTTCACTTCACCAAAGTCATTACGGTGAAATTTCTACAGAACCGACCGGCTGGCGTAGGACGTACGGCTTTACCTGCTTTACGAGGAACGGTGGTGTAGAAGATAATAGAACTAATAATAGAATCTTCTTCTTTGTCTTATCTTTTAGGTTTTCTTTTTATAACACCTATATCCATGTACATCATTGTTCCCGAGCTGCTTCTGAAGTTTGAACAAAAAGTAATAAGGTTTTCACTGTACGAATATTATTTTTCAGTTATTGCTTCACATAGTTCACGCGAATGATATCTACGGTTATTCACTTCCAATCTGCATATGTATATAGATAAAATCACGCCTTTTCTCCATAGGGATAGGCAGAAACTACATAATGCCATCTGCCTCAATCCTTACACCTTTTGCTTTGTTTTCATTCATTCATACATCTGGTCATACACGAGTCATAATACGCTATCTGTATAAATCTTCTAAGATTTAATTACCGGTAAGTATTCTTAAGGTCGTTAAACAATCCATTATATCTCCCGAGTAACTTATCTGCTCCTTAAAACAACATTTACAAAATTAAGAGGAGAGTTTTCCTCGAAGCATCGGAGCTTATCTCGACTAATTAACTCGTCAGGAGAAACACCTGCCTTAAACGAATTAGCGCTTGCATATACAATCTCATTAATGTGAAGATTGTAGAGGATAATGTTCTACGTATATTTGTGTATGAGGAAATCGTTAGCAAGCCGCGGCCCCTCTAATTAAGACATAGTTGTTTAACTATTCGCAAGCACGTTCTATACGTCTTTCAATGACACTTGGGTTGTACAATGACATAATTTTAATGGTCACACACTTGTGTGTTACGTGATAGTGATGGTGGAGATATTGGATAATGACATCGTTTGTTTTGGCATGGTTTTGGCTTAGTTGTTACCTACAAGTTATGCTAGAACCGAGCCAAAACATTGACTAAGACTTATTGCTTGGGTACTGAGACTTTGTAGTGGAGTTGGATTACAACACTTCAAGGTCTAAGTATAAATTGAACGTCTTTTTGAGCAGCTCAAGCCTGTATTTATTTCAGGAATTAGATTTTTCTGCGTATTCGCTTCTGTTGCCTATCACAAGAACCGTCAATAAAAAGTAATCTTTAGTAGCGAAAGTATATATAGATAGCTTATTATCAGTGGAAGAGTTTCAGTAATCAGGGGGGAACTATACACTCTTAGAGTAAGGTTATTTTGACAGATGTATAGAAGTCATTTACATCTGTCCCTTACACACACTCAAAATAACCTTACTCTAAGAGCTTATGGTCACCCCTCTGATCAGTAGGTACTTTATATTTTATGAGAAAACACAAAAAACTCTTGAAAAAATTTAAAAATATCTTTTTTGCAAAAAAAAACTACTGACTTCCAAATGAAAAACTACAAAGTGAAAAATATCTTAATTTTTGGAAGTCGGTGTCTTTCGTAGGTACAATTTTTTTGCGATATGGACACCGACTTCCAAAAATTAAGTTATTTTTCACTTTGTAGTTTTTTATTTGGAAGTCGGTAGTATATTTTTGCAAAAAAGTATTTTTTTTCCTTTTTTGTTTTACCTACGTAATAGGCAAGTTGTTTAGTAAGGTTCCTATAACGCCAGAATAGATTACCCGAATAACATGAAACTTGAACATAACCGGTGAAATGAGAGATCTGCGTACCCCTTTAGATCGTACTGGCTTGATGTTATGTTATGAAATGGTATAAACAATAAACAGAAATGCGATTGCAGCAATCCCGAGAGTTTTGCAGTTATTTATTGAAGAGTTCTGTTTTATATCTCCGAAGTTCTTCATCAGACCTTCAACAAACTAAAATGGAACCAATTTCGAAACACACCCTTCCAAACCAAATGATCAAAATCGGTCCACAATTCACGGAGATATAGGTGAACATACACAAAAAAAAAAAAACAAACATGAAGTCGAACATAGAACCTCCTCCTTTTTGCTAAGTCGGTTAAAACATCAACGTTTGTTCTCAGGCATTAACACCCATTATATGGATACAAATAAAAGAGTTGGAAGAAAAGCTGGAAAACTTGGAGAGAAAAACGCGTGGCGTAGGTATAGAAATTCGAAATCTACCCAAACATTCCGGCGAGACGAAAGAATCCCTCCAGACCGAAGTTATAAAACTAGGTGAAACTCTTAACGTGGTAATGGATGCTAACTCAATTAGAGACATCTATAGAACCAAGTCTCAAGACCCCTCAAATCCTGTCGTGGTAGACTTTACCACTGTATTAATGAAGGAGAAGGTTCTTAAGGCGGTTAAAAACTTTAATAAAACTAAGCAAAAAGGAAACAAACTGAATACTACCCATATTAACCAGGAATATCAACTAAAACCGCTATATGTATCCGAGACATTAACCAGCAAAACCCGGAAACTATTTTATATGGCGAGGCAATTCCAAACAAGTCATGGCTTTAATTTCTGCTGGACATCAAATGGAATTGTGTACCTTAAGCAGCATGAAGGTGCTTCCTATTCTCGAATAATCGACCTCAATGACCTAGAGAGCCTAAAGAAAACCTTAACAGTATGACTATATTGTGTTGTCTTTATAGGAAAATGTAAACAGTTCACTTTAAGTACGTATCAACTAATGATTTGTTTAAACTTAAGCATGTATGACTATAAGTCAAAAAATGAATATTGTGTAAACATTTATCCCACACTCTATCACTTTATATTTAATAGACATTTACTAATACCTTCAGATAACAACTTCTCATTATGTAATTACCATACAAATCACATACTACAGTACATTACACATTCACTCTCTACAAATATACACTCTGGGTTATTTTTTGAATTAACAACCGACTCAAATATACATCTTCTTACTTTACACAGTTCCTACATGAATATATTTACAAACCATACATATCACATGTACTCAATTTATAATATTATTTGCACTGATGAATTAATATTAATCTTTGTAAGTCTTCTACATCCACTTTATTTAAATATTTCATGGTTATTACACTTTATATCAACCTTAAAATGGCAGATAAATAAGCTCAGGCCCGATGCTTATCATTTTTTGGATAATTCTTGTCAAATATCACTTGTATTACATATACCTAAAAGTATACCAATTCTAAATCGACAGATAAATACCGGACCAACTCGTCTGAAAACTTTTTACTTTCTAATTAAACGTGGTGAAATAATTTTCTTAACTTTTATAATTCGATAACTTAAGTCATATAACAAATGATATAGACGAAGTTTCTGTATCTAAATCCCTCTCATGTGACTTAGAAGAATGTCAGCAACACATAACTCAGGTACCATCCAGTGGCCTTATAATATTAACTCAAAACATACGCAGCATCAATTGCAATATGGCTGGCTTTGATACTTTGTTAAGGAGATTAAACATAGAATGTGATGTTCTGGTGCTTACCGAGTGTTGGCTTCTGGGTGCTTCTGTCATTCCACAGCTCGACGGCTATCGCTCTTATGCCACTAAAACCCACCTCAGACAAAATGATGGCGTGGTAATATATGTAAATAACTCGCTGAATGTAAATGTTGAGGAACCAGAATTCACAGACGGCAACTGCTTAGTTACAACACTCGACAAACATACCGCAATCATATCTATATACCGGTCTCCTTCTATAAGAAACATTGACAACTTTCTATACTCCTTAGACAATATATTATCCGAACTAAATTCCTTCAAAAACATAGTGTTAATTGGAGATATCAATATTCCCATTAACTCCTCCAAGCTGGATCTAGCGGGTGAAAGATATTTAACCATCGCTGCTTCTCATGGTCTCTTACCTGCACACACTGAAATAACCCGTGCAAACAGCTCCTCATGCTTGGACCACGTGTTCCTTAAGACCCAGTTTACTGCTATAACTATTGTGCCACAATCAACCTTAACAGATCACTTCCCTGTCTTGACCCAATTAAGTCCACAGCGCATCTCTAAACTCCCTAGGCAAATGATTAAATCAACTATAACTAGAATAGACACAGAAAACTTGAACAAAGACATTAACAATATAGACATGTCCCCCATATACAAAACAATTGACCCCAATTTTTCCACAAATTACCTTATCACTAATATCCAATCAGCCATAAATAACAACACAAAAACTTTCACTGTGTCGAAGCGCAAAAAAATACTCAAACCATGGATTACGCCTGGCCTTCTCAGATGTATGAAAAACAGGGACTTTCTTCACAAAAAGCATAGGACGGCTCCGGATAATATCATTTTAAAAACATCATATATTAGATACCGCAACTTTTGTACCAAAATTTTAAAGAAAGTAAAAAGAGCATATGAGAAAACTCAATTAGATACTGCAAAGAATAATCCCAAGCAACTCTGGAAGACTATAAAATCAATTACGAGCTGTGTCAATAACAGTGACTATCCAGAGGAACTGTTAAAACTAAGTGACTCCAAAAACACCGCACTTGATATTATTAATGAGCACTTTGTAAAAGTAGGTCAATCGTTGGCAGAAAAGTATCCTATTAACCCTTCTCCGTCAACATCTAATAATTTGTCCTCTATGTTTTCATGCGACTCCCATTCGCGATCATTTGTATGTGAAGAAACGACGGAAGAAGAAGTGTCCCGTACAATCCTTACATTAAAGTCAAACTGCGCCACTGGTTGTGACAATATCTCATCGAACCTACTAAAAAGTAATATCGAGCTTTTAGTTCCTCCTCTCACGTTTATTTTCAACAGATGCTTAGAGTGTGGTGTATTTCCGAGGAATCTCAAACTGTCTGAGGTTCACCCTATTCATAAGGGAGGTGACCGCGATCGTGTTAATAACTACAGGCCGATATCGATCCTACCCTCCTTGTCAAAGGTTTTTGAAAAACTACTAAACAATAGACTTGTTAGCTACTTGGAGGGCGAGGGCCTACTCTCTTGTACACAGTTTGGCTTTCGGAAGCATAGAAGCACAGATGATGCCATCTTTAAATTAAACAATTGTATAGCTACAAATTTAGATTCTGGAAAGAAGTGCCTTGCCATCTTTTTAGATCTGGCCAAGGCATTTGACACGATCTCGGTCCCCATCCTTTTGCGAAAACTCGAGAATTTCGGTATAAGAGGCAATCAACTTAAACTTTTTGAGAGCTATCTGTCGGAAAGATACCAGTGTGTAAGAATAGGAAATTGCACTAGCTCTTATCTTCCTATTACGTACGGAGTTCCCCAGGGCAGCATTTTGGGACCTACCCTCTTTCTCGTTTATATAAACGACCTCACGAACCTATCTATACCCCAAGGCGAAATAATCTCTTACGCAGATGACACTGCTCTTATATTCAACGCCGACAATTGGGATGAGGTATTTAACGTTGCACAATGTGGACTTGATCTCGTAAAGGAATGGCTACAAAATAATTTACTTACACTGAACAGTGATAAAACTAAATACTTGACTTTCAGCATACGAAATCCACCTAAACATCTTACTACAAAATATTGCCTTATTCCTCACGATTGTCCTGAAAAAGATAACTGTAATTGTGTACCTCTAGAATGTGTCAACAATGTGAAATATCTAGGATTAATTATAGATCATAATTTATCCTATAAGGCCCATATTAAAGCTTTGTCGGGACGAGTAAGAAAACTCATTTATATCTTCAAAACTTTGCGACATGTTGCTGATCTTAAATTATTAAAACAGGTTTATTTCTCTCTTTGTCAATCCATTATTAATTACGGCATAATTGCATGGGGAGGAGCTACCAAAACTACTCTAAAAGGCCTTGAGATAGCTCAGCGTGCAATTCTAAAAGTTTACACGTTTCGTCCAATTCGCTTTCCCACAAACATTTTGTACAAATCATGCGAAGTCCTAACAGTGAGACAATTGTTCTTACTCAACATTGTACTAAAACAACATGGTGAACTTATATATAATACTGATCTCACAAAGAAACGCAGAAAACATGACGTTGTGGTCCGTATACATAATCCTAAAACCTCTTTCATAAAGAGATTCTTCGTCTTTCTAGCACCACACGTGTATAATAAAATTAATAAATCCATAAATATTTTTTCTCTTAACAAGTTCCATTGTAAAAAGAAGGCATATGAATTTTTAATGAAACTTTCATACGAAGACACTGAAAAATTTATTCAAATAATCTGCTAATATTTTTGTTTGTATTTCTATATACATGTATATTCACTCTACTCCTGTCATTTATCATGTAGACATACGTATACACTTTCACTTTCACACACAGACACCCCCACACACACACACTCACTCACCCTCTCATCCGCACACACACACACAAAAATTGTTAGTAATTTAAGTTTAGTTTACCTTAATTTCTTATTTCTCTTTGATTTGTAATGGTTCTAAACTCTTGCATCTTGCTGATTTAGGTTAACTAATGTATTGTTTCTGAGGGGAAACGGCGCTGTCAGCTGAGATACAGGCTCACGCCTAGTTCAGCTGCGGATGCTCATTCTCTTATCTAGAATTAAACTGTAAGCCTAATATTTGTAAGAATGTACTGTACCTACCTACTGTTTTTGAGTAAATAAATATATTATTATTATATTATTATTAAATTTTTTTCATAACAGTCATCGTCAAAATCATGTTTTAAATTCATCAGACATCACAATTACAAAAACAACATTCAAATTAATCATACAAATATAATAATAATATTAGTTTATGTTATTAGAGAGCAGTGATGGCCCAGTGGTATTGGCCGCGACTAACAAGTTGTAGGTCGTGGGTTCGAGCCCAGGCAGGCGCTTTACTTTGCTGATCTCAAAAACGGTGAAGGAAAACATCGTGAGGAAACCGGCATGTCCTAGAACCAAAATTCGAAGACATGTGACATCCACCAACCCGCACTGGGCCCACGTGGTGGATTAAAGCCCATCCCCTCTCACAAAAAGAAGGCCTGTGTCCCAGCAGTGGGAACATTAATAGGCTGATGATAATGATGATGTTATTGTAGAGCAGTCTGTTGAAAAAATAGTGCGAAAAAATGCGAAAATGGTGGTCATTACTATTCCTCCGTTTTATAACAGTCCGGTCAGCGCGGGCTCCGCCAGTTTAATAATAAATTCTTAACATGTGTAGCGGTCTAAGAACTTGTCCGGACGGGGCGCTTACGTGCGTCCGCATATCAAAGGCAACAGCTGTAAATGGGCGATACAAATATTTGCAAAGAATTCTGTCTTATACTCAGGCCAGTGGCTGAGACCTCGCCTCTCGTGCTTGAGGTCGCGGGTTCAAATCCGTGCAAGTGCAAATGTAGCTTCTTCAATTCATATGTACTTTCTAAGTTTATCTTGTTTATCGCTGACAACAGTGAAGGAAAACATCGTGACGAAACCTGGACTTATCCATATACATCCATACATAAAATTAAACTACAGAACAGTCATTTTTGTACATCGAAAATCTATTCAAAAAAATATAGACTCTTGGGTCTTAACATATAACCAACAGAACCCATCGGTGCTTGTGCAGCGTCTCCCCGCAGACCATGGCCCACCTTTCGTCTTGTGCCGCATGTCCTGTTGTCTGTTTGCGTGAGGACCTTATGACTGCGTCAGCGGAGGGCGTTGAATTCTGGGCCAGGCAAGGTATTTAACTAAAAAGAGTCTGTTTGTTACCAGCTTTTTTGAATTTTTTGTCTATTTTATCTGTTTAGTTGGGCTCGCATTACGCGAAATGTACTAAACTAATGTAGATTTAACTTTTATCATAAAAATTGTTCGTAACTTGAAGTATTACTTAATGTTGGTTTTATCGCAATCGTTTCATGCTATCAAAAGATATATGAATTCCAGATACTCGAACAGTTGAATTCCATATTCGAAAGATGGCGTTTTGCATTTGACGTAATTTTCGAATGGCGGTGTTAAGATACTCCACGGAAGAATGACCCTAGAAAAAATTGGTAGGTAGGTAGGGTAGGCAGTTGACGAGAGTGAAGACGCGGGCGCAGCTAGTAGTTAATATACATTTGCGTCAAGCGTGGTAATTGATGCCTTCTCTGTATGAGAAGAAGCCTTTACCCTGCAGTGGGACAGTATTAGGCTGGTTCTTCTTCTTCTTCATCGTGTCGATGATTCCATTTTTTTGTTTTTAATTTAGATGTTGTGCTTCGACCAGAACTCAGCAACGTCGACAGCCCTAGCGCTGGCCTCGCACAGGTCCTTCATGGTGCAGGTGTTTGGCTGGTAGAATTATTATTCAGAACACAAAGTAACCAAGTAAAATACTTAGCCCGAGGTGAGGTAATACGTTATGTATTAAAACTTTCACTGTGCCTCACAATCATGACACATTGAACAAAAATGAAAAGCAACGTCTTTCTAAATTTCGGCGATGTTTTTTGCGAGAGGCAGTTGGCGCGGCGGCGGCGGTGACCGCAGAAGTTTTGAATGCTTTCATTTCAAGTTGCGGCGCTGTTCAACCGGCTTTGAATGGCGGGTGCCACAGTTTGTCTCAACAACTTCGACGATTTAACTCGCCTCTGTCTGTCCCTCTGTTCCAGGCTTATTCACAGTTAGATAGCTTAAAAATTATTCAGTATTCTCTCTCTGATTGTTTTCTTTATTTTCAATTTAGTTTTAATTGCTTTGGTTATCTCCGTCTGCGTTCGAATGTTTAGTCTTGTTTGTAAAGTTGCAAGCTTGCGAATATTTTATAGGGTTATTTATTTAGATGGGGCAGTACTCGAAGAATTGTTTTGTGTCTTATCTTTATATTGTCCTGGTTTTACCATATGACCAATAGTTTGTCTTTCGAAAACCCGCGAGATATTTCGGTAATACCTGTCAATTGCATACAAGTTAGAACTTTCGGCATTCTATCTTCAAATTATTTAAAGACCAAAAAAGAGTAGTTTGTCCCTAATTAATTACTATTTTGCTTATTTTTTAACCAACGTCCCAAAAAGGAGGAGTTGCCATGTTCCACTGTATGTATTTTATTTATTAATATTCACCGATTTTTCCGTCAATTGTAGACCGATTTTGAAAATTCTTTTCTTGTTTGGAAAGTTATGATCTTGAATTTGTCATTTAAATTTGGTGAAGATCTGATGAAGAACATTGGAGATATTCAATGGAACTGTTCAATAAATGAAGTTAAATCGTCCGGGATTGCTCCAATCGCATGTCTGTTTATTGTACATTACTCTAGAAATTGCCCACTTACTTGGTACCACAGCTAAAAAGTGAAAAAAAATAAACTTCGTTACAAAAAAATACAACCGACTTCCCAATAAAAACACTACAAAGTAAAAAATAACAAAAATTTCTGAAAGTTGGTGTCAATAAAAGGGAGAAATGAAACCAGAAAAACCGAAGTTATTGTTCACTTTGTAGTGTTTTTATTTTGAAGGCGGTTGTATTTTTTTTATAAAAATGTTTTTATCATGTACCAATTTTACCCTTAATCCCATCTCACAAGCTAAACCGGTATTTTACTCATTGAATGGCAAGATTATTATCAATAAATGTCGTCGTTTCTATCTGCATGTGATACTGAGCGTTCAGGCGGAGTCGTAACGAGGGCCTTAGCGTCGATATCATCCCCAACTCGCGATCTTATAGAAATATCTCGGATACCTCCTTTATCGCATCAGCAAATACGTAAATAGTGAAGCCGAGTGAGATATCCAATTATCGCATTTATGGGAAGCTGTGAATTGGCAATTATGAACTTCAATATAAAAGCTTTTTAACCATATCGTTAGTTTAAGCTCTGATGAGTAGATTCTTAATTTAAATTGAGGGGCAGACTACAGGCGTGATGTTATGTTCAGTGGTGGATTTGCAGTCTTGGCCTGGGCAAGCCTGCCTAGCGAGCATGGGCGTACCCAAGACGTTTGTGACATGACATGATAAATTATGTCATGTCTTACAATTTGTCTTAAATGCTAGCAAGGGTCAAACATGTGACATATTTTAAAGGCGCAACATGCCTTTCTTGTTGTCAAATGTCACATTTTGATGGATGATTTAGAAAAATGTATCACTTTCGTTCGGAGGTGGTGATAAAATTTTATAGTTGAAAAAATATATACGTGGGACACTCAGAAAGTTTTGCGAAACTAAAAAAAAATATCTATACGTACATATATTTTTATTAAATCTTTTCAAAGTACTTTCCACCAGCCTCTATACAAAGATTCATGCGCCTAAACCAGTTTTCAAAACACTTTTTCCAGTCCGCCGCAGACACCTCGTTTACAGCCTGCTCGAACGCAGCCAGCGCATCTTCCGGCGACGAAAATTGTATCCCTTTGAGCTGATTTTTTATTTTTGGGAATAAAAAGAAGTCACACGGTGCTAGATCAGGGCTGTAAGGAGGGTGACCCAGGAGTTTGACTGGCGTGCTGTCCAGGAAGTCCCTCGTTTTGAGTGCGGTGTGCGCAGGTGCATTGTCGTGGTGGAGCAGTAGCCCGCGGAGCCCTGTGTTTGGTCGCTTGTTGCTTATAACAGAGAAAACTTCTGGCAAACATTTGGTAGTATACCATTCGGCATTAATGCTTCTTTGATCCCGTAAGGGAATTGATACCAAGTGGCCAGTCAAATTAAAAAAGCTAGCGATCAAAATCTTACCCCCGCTTCTAGATCGCTTCACTTTGGTAGGCGTTGGCTCATTTTGAAACACCCAAACAGTCGACTGGCGCTTGGTTTCTGGGTCGTATTGATAAATCCAGGACTCATCACCTGTAACGATGTCGTAAACACGCCGAGACGAGCCTGCTTCAAATTTGTTAAGCATATCACGGCACCATTCCACCCGGGCCTGCTTCTGAGCATCGGTGAGGTTGTGCGGCACCCAGCGTGATACTATCCTCCTCACGCGAAGATGGCTGTGTAGAATCTCGTGAACGCTTCCCGATCCAATCTTCAATATGTGTTGAATCTCCTGATATGTAATTCGCCTATTGTCTTGGATTAAATTTTTCACTGCTAGCACGTTTTCTTCGGTAACAGCCGTCAAAGGGCGACCGCTTCTTTCGTCATCCCCCAAAGTTGGTCGACCGCGCTTGAATTCGTTATACCAACGATACACGGTTGCCTTGGAAGGGCCTTCATCCATGAATGCCATTTGAAGTCTATCGTACGATTCATCCGGTTTCAGGCGACACTTGAAATCGTATAAAATCATAGCTCTAAAATGTTCCCGGCGCAGATCCATATTTCAGTGAGACACAATACTTTGAATTAACTCGCAAAAAATGTGGAGGGAAATTTTGAAATTGGAACTTACTTATTTTTACTTATAAATAATCATATTTTCGAAAAACATTATAACTGGCCAGTCTCCCATATATAAAAACTTTTTTTCGCAATACTTTCTGAGGGGCCTGGTATGTCTTCTAATTACTGCACCAAATGGCAATAAATTCATTTTGTGTGTATGGTGAATTGGTGATCAATGCTTATTAATTAATTGAAATGTTACAGGATTATTAATTAATTTTATATTATTACTTTTTCATAATTGTATTTTTTTTTATTGTTGTTCTTATTTTTTTTTTTTTTTTTTATAATTATTTTCTTTTATACCATATTCTTCTTACTTTCTACATTTTTAAATGTTTCTTTAATAAAATCCTCAAAAAACATTTAAAATATAAAAAATAGGGGCCCACCGGTATTGGTCCAAGCTATTATATTTTTTAGTAATTATTAAAATTTTCACAATAATTATATCTTTCTAACAAACACTTAATATGTTATCAAACAAACAAAGAAAAATAAAGTGTGCATACGTCTATGGTCGTGGGTCAAATATTAATTTATTCCCAACAAAATTAAAAAGTTGTTTAGCTGTATGAACGGCATACTTTATTACGTATTATTTTATTTGGTCGTCTATTCAAATTATGTCGCACTATGAAGTCAACAACAAGAAAAGAAAGTCGCGCCTGTAAATTATGTCACATGGTTGTCCCGTGCTAGCATTTAAGACAAATTGTAAGACATGGGGGCGACCACAAGCTCTTAGAGTAAGGTTATTTTGAGATCGAGTAAGTGACAGATGTATACACGTCAAATACATCTGTCCCTTACACACACTCAAAATAACCTTACTCTAAGAGCTTGTGGTCACCCCCATGACATATTTTATCATAACTTGTCAAGACCGAGTCGAAAACAAAGCAATGTAAAAAAAAAAAAACTTGTAATTCATGTTGGGATGCTGCTAACATGGGGGTAGCAAAGGGGGGGCTAAATTTTGGTTATTTTTGGCCTAGGACATACCGTTTTCGAGATATCATTTTGGAAATATGCAAAATAAAATAAGATACGGAGGCCCATAATTCGGCAACAGTGCGTCGTAGGGCTATGCTTCTCAGAACATAAATGGTTTTTATGGCCAAGGTTAAACCGAAACTGCAATAAAATTGGAAAATTTCCGAAAAAGAAAAAAATAAACGTCAAGAAGTTATGCCACAAGTCAAGAAAATATCTCACGCCGCCGTGCTAGCATTTAAGACAAAATGAGTTTATCGCCCAAACTGTGATTAAAAGTGTGACTTAAGCGATGTCACAGTAGGCCATGCTGTAGGCTGGACTGGTAACTGGGTAACACGATACCCCTTGGCTAGACTGGAGTCAGATATCAGGCTTCTGACTACCCGTAACCACTGTCAAAGGTATTCAAATGACAGCTGGGACCTACGGCTTAACATGTTTGCCGGGGCACGGAAGAAACTCGCTATGTAAGGATGGTCACCCATCCACTGACCGACCTCGGTAATCGTTGCTTAACCTTGAAGATGGACCCGTGTGGCTGTATAATTAGAAACAAGTTCAAAAAAAAAAGAGCGTCTCTATATTTCGTATTGCTAACATCTGTTGATTTATACATTGACATGTGCATCTTTAAGGCACGTACGTGGGACACTCAGAAAGTTTTGCGAAACTAAAAAAAATTGTTCTATACGTACATATATTTTTATTAAATCTTTTCAAAGTACTTTTCACCAGCCTCTATACAAAGATTCATGCGCCTAAACCAGTTTTCAAAACACTTTTTCCAGTCCGCCGCAGACACCTCGTTTACAGCCTGCTCGAACGCAGCCAGCGCATCTTCCGGCGACGAAAATTGTATCCCTTTGAGCTGATTTTTTATTTTTGGGAATAAAAAGAAGTCACACGGTGCTAGATCAGGGCTGTAAGGAGGGTGACCCAGGAGTTTGACTGGCGTGCTGTCCAGGAAGTCCCTCGTTTTGAGTGCGGTGTGCGCAGGTGCATTGTCGTGGTGGAGCAGTAGCCCGCGGAGCCCTGTGTTTGGTCGCTTGTTGCTTATAACAGAGAAAACTTCTGGCAAACATTTGGTAGTATACCATTCAGCATTAATGCTTCTTTGATCCCGTAAGGGAATTGATACCAAGTGGCCAGTCAAATTAAAAAAGCTAGCGATCAAAATCTTACCCCCGCTTCTAGATCGCTTCACTTTGGTAGGCGTTGGCTCATTTTGAAACACCCAAACAGTCGACTGGCGCTTGGTTTCTGGGTCGTATTGATAAATCCAGGACTCATCACCTGTAACGATGTCGTAAACACGCCGAGACGAGCCTGCTTCAAATTTGTTAAGCATATCACGGCACCATTCCACCCGGGCCTGCTTCTGAGCATCGGTGAGGTTGTGCGGCACCCAGCGTGATACTATCCTCCTCACGCGAAGATGGCTGTGTAGAATCTCGTGAACGCTTCCCGATCCAATCTTCAATATGTGTTGAATCTCCTGATATGTAATTCGCCTATTGTCTTGGATTAAATTTTTCACTGCTAGCACGTTTTCTTCGGTAACAGCCGTCAAAGGGCGACCGCTTCTTTCGTCATCCCCCAAAGTTGGTCGACCGCGCTTGAATTCGTTATACCAACGATACACGGTTGCCTTGGAAGGGCCTTCATCCATGAATGCCATTTGAAGTCTATCGTACGATTCATCCGGTTTCAGGCGACACTTGAAATCGTATAAAATCATAGCTCTAAAATGTTCCCGGCGCAGATCCATATTTCAGTGAGACACAATACTTTGAATTAACTCGCAAAAAATGTGGAGGGAAATTTTGAAATTGGAACTTACTTATTTTTACTTATAAATAATCATATTTTCGAAAAACATTATAACTGGCCAGTCTCCCATATATAAAAACTTTTTTTCGCAATACTTTCTGAGGGGCCTGGTATATACGGTATGACCAATTATGACGGCGTGTATACGTTCTGTACAGCCGCAAAGATTGGCGTGGGTGCGCATGAATTCATGCGGCAAATACATGGAAGCATGATGAAATGCGCAAGTATTCCAGCGACCAGGCCAAAGGAATCTGCAGAACACTTTGTGGTTTTAGTCAGACAGAGTCTGACAGACACCCTTGCCTCGCGGCGGCGGACTTCATCCATGAGGATTTCCACAAGTTACAAAAGGGGGGGCAACCAGCCTCGTTTTTTATTTCCAGTTTGTTTGGACTATACGTAAATAAAATTAATAGAACAAACTTTGTCGACTTACGCAGTAAATTTCGTGCACTATACAAGAAAGATATACTCGTAAGAGCGAGAGAAGCCAGCTCGAAAATTTTAACACGTCTCGCTTCGGGTACGCTAGGTTCTCCAATATGAGGCTTTTTAATATTTTTGTGTACTGAATTTGAAAGCCAGAGGTGTGCAAGTGCACCTTCTTGACCTCCTTCCGGCGCCCATAAATTTCTTGTTATCATCAGTGTATTTTTATCAAGATTGGCAGCCCTAGGCTCGGGCCTACTGGGCTTTAGGGCAAATCCGACACTGGCTATGTTTATGTTTAATATTTTTTTATGGAGAACAAAAAATTAGGATCTGCTAAGCAGTGTTTAAACTAGTCATATTTTGGTTATTTTTTTTTTTAAATAAGATTGTGTTTTTTGAGTTTTTATGAATAATCAAAGAAACACTTCACTGTTCTAAATAGTATTGCCTTCATAGGTTCTCTCAAGCGAAAATATCGCAAAGGAAAACAACCATTCACCGCTTTGCTCATTTAACAGCAACTCTAACTAAAATCGTGTACATTGGTAATATGTCTGTTAAACTTCTGTCATAAACTCTGTACTTTTTGCAATCAGCCCAGAACGTTAAATGAATGGCGGTAGAGTACCGCTTTTTCATCCCAGCTTACAAGCCAGCAATACACAGCAATGTGTACTGCTACTGTATAGACTGTCTGAATGACTTCGTAGGCTAAATGCCTAAAAATAATGTGACTGCCATAGCCTTTCAGTTTCTGTACTTAAAAACGTATTGAGAGCGCTTTTGGAAATGTTTTCGGTGGAACTGGAAATGTTTGAGCTGCGAATAGCCGAGTCTCTATAAAATTGCAAAGCTATGAATACGCCAGATGGATTGGTTGAATAATTCTGATAGTGATGAAGTTGACACATGAATAAGTAGAAAAGATTTTGTATCTTAGGACCAGGTTTTAATGAACCAGGTCCTTATACTCTAAGGTTACAACAACATAAAAAATCTCAAATCAAACTCACATTTATATGTGATCTCGTTAAAGCTTTAGTCTTGGTCATAACACACCAGTATGTCGATAAGAAAAAGACCGAACATATAGACATTAAAGCCTAGACATGTAGGTAATAACATAAGACCGTAAAGCTAGCTATAAAGACACGGTCTTTATCACAATGACGATATAAGAAACGCCATAACACCAGAAAATATCTTGGACTCCATTCAAAGTCGAAATGTGGAAAAGGTCCGGAGATATGAGTTTCGTAGATGCCGTAAAAAGGGTAACGGACGAGAAATGCCGTCAATCCGATATCTGAAATATATAAACAACGAATTATATGGAGGAGGAGCGCTGCCTCACAGATTTGTAAGAAATGGGCATATTAGAAAAATAACGCAGTAAAGGATATTGAAAATTTAATAGAAAAACTAAAACCGAATACTGAAAAATACATACATTCATAAACGCCTTTTTCCCGTGGGGGTAGGCAGAAACTACAGAGCGCCATCTGCTACGATCCTTACATACTTCTTTTGCTTCACACACATTCATACATCTAGTCATACACACACGCCGGTTATGGGTACTGCGCACTTAGCGTACTTGGCGCACTTGGCGTACTGAAAAATCACGCATCTATCTCTGTACCAAATTTAATCCAGATCCGCTCAGCCGTTTCGACGTGATTGTGTAACAAACATACATCTATCCATCCAAACTTTTGCAATTATAATATTACTAGGTTCTGCCAACGGCTTCTCCCGCGTGAAAAGTATTTTCTTATCCCAGGAGAACATTATACCGGTATAAAAAGTAGCCTTTGTGCTATTCCAGACTATAATCTAACTCTATACCAATTTTCATCTTGCTCTGTTCATCCGTTCTGGTACATCCATCCATCCATCCAAACTTTCGCATTTAAAATATTAGAATTTAATAATTAGTAAGTAATTAAATTAATCAATAATACTAGCGTCTGCCAGCAGCTTCGCCTGCTTGAAAGTGTTTTATCATCCTAATAGAAATCTATGCCGGGATAAAAAAATTGCCTAGGTATATGCTATTTAAGACCATAGTCTATCTCTGTGCCATTCATCAATACACGTGCAGCCGTCTTGGCCTGATTGAGTAAAACATACCTACATCCATCCATACAAACGTTCGCATTTATAATATTACTAGCTGACCCGGCAAACTTTGTTTTGCCATAAAAACACCAAACATTTATCTACCCTACCTACCCTACCTTACACTACCCTACCCTACACTACCTTCCCTACCCTACGCTACACTACCCTACCCTACCCTACCCTACCCTACCCTACGCTACACTACCCTACACTACCCTACACTACCCTACCCTACCCTACGCTACACTACCCTACCCTACCCTACCCTACCCTACCCAACGCTACACTACCCTACCCAACCCTATCCTACCCTACACTACCCTACCCTACACTACCCTACCCTACACTACCCTACCCTACCCTACACTACCCTACACTACCCTACCCTACCCTACACTACCCTACCCTACACTACCCTACCGTAAAAAAAAAACGTAAAAACCATCTTTGAACTTCAACGATCATTTAAAAAAAAGAATTGGCCAAATTGGTCCAGGCGTTGTTGAGTTATGCGCTTACCAACACATTTTGCGATTCATTTTTATATTATAGATTATAGTAGGATAATAAATAGAAGATTACAAGTACAACGTTAATTACATCATTATTTTACGGTATTATGTACCCACTTGTATCGCCAAATTATTTAGCAATAAATCCTTTTTAATTTCCGTTTATGAAGTACTTCCCATTAAATCTCCAATTAAGCTTTGAGAGTAGATAACCGATAATACTGGTTACATATAGACCTATTAATTGCTATGTACTCGTAATCAACCATTTTTACTGCGTACAAAGCCCAAGCAATTTATTACAAAATGTGGATATCTAAGAATATCATTATTTTACTCTTAGTAATCATCATCATCATTTCAGCCGAAAGACGTCCACTGCTGGACATAGGCCTCCCCCAGGCGTCGCCACATTGACCGATCCCGTGCGTCTCGCATCCAGCGCCTTCCCGCAACCTTAACCAGGTCATCGGTCCACCTAGTGGGAGGCCTTCCAACGTATCGTCTTCCAGTTCGCGGTCGCCACTCTTAGTAAACGCAATGTAAATTCGCCCAAAAGACTGGCACTTTCTGAAATACAGCTTTAAAGCTTCAAGTTTCGCAAAGGAAGCGCCAAGATAACCACGACAATGCATCTGTAATAAAACATTACCCTAGTTTCGGGTTTGTCGTAGTTGGATAAAAACGTATCACACTTGCAGTAAACCGTTATTTGGAGTAAAATGATTCATGTGTTCTATATTTGGTTTTTGTGGCGCATGAAATACAGTGCTTATAACAAAAAATATGATTATACATTCAAACGCACGGTTCGCGTTAGTTGTAATAAAACCAGTATAAGCTCACCTCTTATTCTATAGAAACTGTGTACTACACTAGGACAGCTTAAAGTCAAAGCGTTAATATAGGTTGGCAGTACTACGTATGGATGATATTTAGGTAATGCTGTCCAGTCTAACAAAATAAGTGAAAATAATTAAGACAACTTTCCTGTTTACCAATAACAAGAACTAAAAATGTGTGCGATATATCAGGTCACTGGTTCGCATCCGGCTCGAAGGACCATGTGGGTGGTGATGTAATTATTTCCGTTACTGGCTGTTTAAATGTTTGACCATAGTTTTCCCTATATCCCTTCTAAATCTACTGAAACTCTGTTAGGCATTCAAACATTAATGAAATACCGTCTATTTTAGGATACAGGGTTCACATAACATCACGCCTTTATTCCTCTATAGGTTAGTCAGACGTAAGCCCATACCCATATATTGCCAATAGGTACAAAGGTTACAAGGTTCCTAAAAATACATATATGTTCAATTCGATTTAATATACCGGAGATACACCTACAGAAGACGTTGTATCTCGTAAGTGATTCCCTCAGAGGCATTAGTGGCTGCATAGTGAACAGTGCCGTACGTCACAACACAATGTATTGTCTGCCCCATATCGATAAGCGACGTAACGGGTGACGTGGGGCTTTTAGCGCCCACAGGAGACGTACCAACTTATTAACTATGCGATGCAAGCGGGAGTTTGATTATGTCCGTGTAGGGAGCGCGAAGATTTCGGTTTCGTCCGTTAATTGTATTGTAGAAGGTTGTTAAGCAAGCTCTTATTTCTCTTATTTTTCAGGCATTTCATCATTATTCAATTTTAGATAAACTTTTTTCTCTGCTCGTAAACATATACTACGACCAACATAGGTCATGTAAATGTTTTTTCACCCTTTTGATGTGAAAGTATTACTACCTAGCTAGATGTTCAGTCGTTGGTTGCCCTCATTCCCTCAACTTTTGAATATTACTCATTATTACAGTACATAGTGAGAATGTTGAGATGGATTGTGCGACCTGACGAGATTGGATAAATTGAGTAATGAGTATATTAGAGGCAATTTGAAATTGGCGCCAGTGGCATAAAAGTTGATAGGAAACCGTTTGTCCTGGTATGGTCATGTGATGTGGAGGGATGAAACGCATGTTACTAAAAGAGTTATGAATATAAATGTGGAAGGATGGAGGATGAAGGCCAAAGAAAAGATGGATGGACTAGGTGTGAGGAGTGATATGAAAAAAGAGGGAGTCAGTGTTAGCGTGACAAGGGACAGGACGGTATGGAAGAAGAAAACGTGTTGCCCCGACCCCAAGTAACATGGGTTAAAGGCAGGAAGATGATTACAGTATATAGTTGCGTAAGTAATACATGAATAAACCAATCTCCATTTCTAGGATTAAATTATACAAAATTGTTAGCCACTAGATTCTTACTTAATACTAGATCTAGTTCGCTGACAATTTTAGGTTAAACCTGCCTGTAGCCTGGTCCTAAGTCGGAAACCATCTTTCTCTCCGCTTATCCGCTAGCTGACAACGAACTTTTAGATAAAGATGTTTCTCGTGTAGTTGTGCTATTGAGCCACTAAATCTTATTTGTTGGCTTTAGCTGGTATATTATTTGCTAAGAATAACAAATAAGCTGTTATTTATGCGAATAGTTAAGATAATAAGACACTTAATAATTAATCATATTATGTATGGGCACCAAGCGAATGACCTTATCTAGACGCTTTTAACTTGCACGATTTTTAGGGTTCCGTACCCAAAGGGTAAAAACGGGACCCTATTACTGAGACTCCGCGGTCCGTCTGTCTGTCTGTCTTTCTGTCTGTCTGTCTGTCTGTCTGTCACCAGGCTGTATCTCATGAACCGGTATAGCTAGACAGTTGAAATTTTCACAGATGATGTATTTCTGCTGCCGCTATAACAACAAATACTAAAAACAGAATAAAATAAATATTTAAGGAGGCCTCCCATACAACAAACGTGATTTTTTTGCCGTTTTTGCGTTAATGGTACGGAACCCTTCGTGGGCGAGTCCGACTCGCACTTGTTTACATCATTCTCAATATGAAATATTCCATCCAGAACGATGTAGTCTAATACTTTGTAATATTTATTTACTTGTTGAAAAGATTGACCGTACAGTTTCTTGCTCGTCCTTCTGAAGAACTGAACAAAATCTGAAAAAAAAATTATGTGGTCATAGTTCACTAAAAGATATACTTAGCTAGGCCTTTTAACTGACTTTAAATAAATCAGGAGGTTAGGCATTCGGTAAGCTATTTTTATACCAATTTCTCTGATTTTATCGAAACGATTTACCAACGTGATAGTAGCACATAAATAACATAAAAAGACTACGGACATACAGATTACATACACCGATTTCAGAAACTCAAGTTATTTTTCACATTCTACTGTAGTGTTTGTTTTTAACCGACTTACCAAAAAGGAGGAGGTTCTATGTTCGACATTATGTTTGTTTTTTTTTTTGAATGTTCACCGATATCTCCGTCAATTTTGGACCGATTTTAAAAAAATATTTTTGTTTGGAAGAGTGCGTGTCGAAATTGGTCCAATTTTAATTTGGTGAAGTTCTGATGAAGAACTTCGGAGATATACAACAGAACTTTTCAATAAATAACGTAAAATCTCTCGGGATTGCTGCAATCGCATGTCTGTTTATTGTTTATACCATTTCATCACATAACATCACGTCAATACGCTCTAAAGGGGTACGCAGATCTCTCATTTCACCGGTTATGTTCAAGTTTCATGTTATTCGGGTAATCTATTCTGGCGTTATAGGGAACTTACTAAACAACTTGCCTACTAGGTAGGTAAAACTAAAATGGTAGGTAAAGGGAAAAACAAAACAAACTTTTTGCAAAAAAATACTACCGACTTCCAAATGAAAACTACTACAGATAGTTGTCGGGGCTCTGGGTGTTTTTGTGTATGTGAGTTTATATGTTTGTAAACGCACCCACAATACAGAAGAAATTCCTAGTGAGGGACAAAGTTAAAAAAAAAAACAAAAAAAAAAACTACCAAGTGAAAAATAACTTAATTTTTGGAAGTCGGTGTCCATATCGCAAAAAATAGTTTCTACGAAAGACACTGATTTCCAAAAATTAAGTTATTTTTCACTTTGTAGTTTTTCATTTGGAAGCGGTAGTATATTTTTGCAAAAAAGATTTTTCTAATAGGCAATATTTAAGCTTGTTTTTAACCCCCGACAAAAAAGAGCGGTGTTATAAGTTCGACGTGTAAGCTCCTAAACGGATGAACCGATCTCGATTGTTTTTTTGTTTGAAATTTGCCTTTATCGAGAGTGTTATTAGCTATGTCTAATGAAAATCAGTTAGCTGTTCAAAAAATATGCGCATTTTACTCCTTGTATCGGGGGATTTTCGCAAGATATCGTGTTATAGTTACGTGTTTCGATGGATAGTCGATCGAGGCGTGTTTACTATTAGATATATTATGTAGTTTGAAGAGGTATTTGTGTCGGGGTTTTTTTAAATTTCACTTGTGCTAAGTAATTTTATCCTGGCTTAATATATATTATGCATGGTTATGTTTAAATGCTACCACTCCCCAAAGTTTTGCAATTATTTTATGCAATATAAGTTATTATTAGGTTGCTATGTCAAAACACGAAAATGGTGCTTAGTAAGTACTGCTTTTTAATCCAGAATTAGGGTAATAATTATACGTTACCAAGAAACATTTACCAGATGTTAAACGGTGATGGAGCAATAAATCATCCGACCTTTGAATGCTAAATACGGATTTATGTAACCTTTGCCATAGCTGTGGTTTATAAATAAATCGATATTCACATTGAAAATGTTTCGTATAAATATCTTGCTGGGACGGAGGTTACAAAATCAACTTAAAAAAGGTTTCGGGCGACCCATCAATCCACAATATTGTTTCCATAATTAAGTGGAATTTCCGATACAAACATATTACATTTTAGAAATGAAGAATGCAGACATATAGAAACAAAATAAATTAATAATTATATAAAAATCGACTGTTAACTACGTACTTACTTCTTCTTTTATCGGTCCACCAAAACTTGGGACGTTGCATTTTAAGAGCCAAGATTTCCAAAAAGTAAAAACCAGATCTTTTGGTAAAAGGCCATAAAATAATAGTCTGGAAAGCTGCCACTTTCATCTACATGTACAGCATTTTGAAGCCTCTATTGGCAAAGTAGCTGGGCATTTGACTTCTTCCCATGCACCACCTCGTGAAATACAAGTTTTATAACAGCCGGTCAACAGAATACAGGGTTACTTTTCATTCAATCGAAATAATCAGGAAGTGAAAGTACTCAAGATTGTTTTAATATGGGGTCGAGTAATATGAAACAATAAAATTAGCTGTTCAGTACATTTATGTTCGCATTACTTGTCAAAATCTAGGGCTCCAAACGAAGCCCTTTTGCTGTCACTCACGTGTCCGTCTGTCTGTCTGTCCGTCGTCTGTCACATATTTTGTTCCGAAGAATTTTTTAACTTCCCATTGATCTATGAACTTGAAATTTGGTGATAATGTTTTATTATCTATACCTTAATTATAAAGACGAAATATTTTTTTGTTTGTTTGTACCGAATAGGCTCCGAGACTACTGGACCAATTTAAAAAAAAAAAACACCTGTAGAAAGCTACATTATTCCCAAGTAACATATGGAATGACTAAAATTTATTTTCAAAAGAATTAGAGATCCTTATGAAAATTGCAATAATGTAACCCAAAGTCGCAAAATTTTGCCTATAATATTCATTATTTGGCGTGCACTGAAAAAACTATGTATGATACATAAAAATTATGTACTACATGATTAAAGTAATCATTGTTACCTACTGAAAAGTCTAGAAGAGAATATATCTCGCTATCATAGTTAAGTCACAATAGCAGCTTTTTAGGGTTCCGTAGCCAAATGGCAAAAAACGGAACCCTTATAGATTCGTCATGTCTGTCTGTCTGTGTGTCTGTCTGTCTGTCTGTCTGTCTGTCTGTCTGTCCGTCCGTATGTCACAGCCACTTTTTTCCGAAACTATAAAGTTAGGTTTGATGCATTCTTAACCTCTTAATTCTCAATTTAGAAACTGGACTTTTGGGACTAATTGAAAAATCACATTGGTTTTTGTTAAGTTTTTTGACCCCACTAGTAATTGTCTTCCTTAACCTGCGTCAATCATGTCTCCTTCACAGTGAACTAATTAACTATACGAGTATCTAGCTCTGTGTACATTTGGCTACACGATTCAATTAGCTAAACGCTTATCAATCTGGATTATAGATGCGACTTTATTGTCTCGTGTGTACATCCATACACACTGAGCTAGATATATCTCGCCCTAAATATAAACTACATACGTCACCATGCTCTTAATATCTATTTATAGAATATTCAGAGCATAAAGTATTGAGAACATACATCAAAGTAAAAATGTTGAGCCAATCAAGCGAATATTTCTTTATCGCGAACACAACAATGAATAGAGTGGAAACCACGAATAATAATGATAAACTTCCAAAGATTTTTTATCGGATAAGAATAGCCCGATAGTATTAGAAATAAACGTACCATAAATTTTCTGCGCAACTTTTTTGTGTACAACTTTTTTATAGGCGTATCAAAGAGGTGTGCTATACCGAGTTATAGGAGTAGTATGAATGATAGTGCTCGCACATATAAATGTTTACGAAAAGCGTAACTACTCGTCAGATTTACGAGTAAAATACACTGTTTTGGATAACGTTGGAAACACGTTAGCACGTAGTTACCGTGCGTGATTTTACTTAACGATTTCAAACCAAAATGATTGATGGAAACGATATAAATAGCTCTATAATTCCGCACTTCAGGAGCTTTTTATTACTTGATTGAAAGGTATACGTAAATAAAACAACATATCTTCAACAGTTTATAGCTTTATTAGTATTATAGCTCTATTATACTTACACATATTTCGCCGGAACATTGCATAGCTTGAATGCATTACCATTTTCGCGTCACAAATTCCATCAAACGGTTTACGTGAAGTTATGAGCGTGGCTGGCATAGCGATACACAAACAAACATAGTACACAATTGAGCGGTGTATTATTACCAGTTTGTGTATGATATTTGTTCGCCGAAGTACCAGGAAACCAGCAGCGGGTAGGAGCCCACGCAACAACGCGCGCCTCCATTCTTCCATTCATCCGACGAACAATGTCTTATTTCGTGAATATGCTAAATTAAAATGTTCTGCTAGGGATTTATGTTTTTTTTTTGGAAATTGCATATCTCAAAAGTTTTATGGAAGGATATTTTCAGTTTTTATTATATAGTTGGGTTTGCATTTGAACACTATGATAAGCGATAAAGTGGATTACGACTGAATAGTGGACATAATTTATTCACTCTTGCCTTAAGATTTTTTTTCTGAAAGGCTATTTGTTATACAATACGCAGCTAGCAGTATTGTTGACTATGTCATATTCGAGATACTAAAACAACGTTTGCGACTTATGCACTTGCTGTTACAATATACATCGATTATAATCGCATTCCGACCTCCAGAAATAATTTAATACACTGGCCACTGCAACGGTAAAAATGTAATATGGTCAGCTAAAAACTGAGCCAACAGTAACTTCGTACAATTTATAAAATGCGGTCTTATTTAGATAAACAGCCAAAGCACGGGTATTCGCGGTGCCAACAAATAATATGAGAAATTCTATATAAGATATCGAGCACGTAAAATTTTCTCGACGGTTATATAAAATTAAATGGTCTCAAAATTCTCAAATAGAGTTTTTAGCATTCCAATTTTCTCGATAATAGCTTTAGCGAAATCACGCAGAAGTGACACTGATCTCGCAGACACTTTGAAAAGGGTACGAATGCTGTGGAATTAAAATACCTGCTTACTTTGAATATAAACGATGTACCTGAAAATTATGGGAGCGAGGAGGGACAGAATCTAGAGGGTTTAGAGAAGTACCTACTCGTAACTAGGGTGACTGGCGCCTTTAGAAAAGTCTGGAGGTTTTGAAATAGAAAACTTGCTAGAAAAAGATTTTCGGTCGATGGTTTAAATACTTTTTGCTTAAACCTAGTGAAATAGTGAGAAATAGTAAATAGTCTTAAAAAAATGGAATTATTGGTTCAGATTTTCATATAAATCCAGCATTTTTTAATTGTTCGGTTTGGCACTGAACTTGGCGCATTCCACTATCATATTTTAATTTTTTGAATAGTTTTTGTACAAAAAACGGTTTTTAAATTATGGAATAAAAATGCACGAGACCAAAAAAATACAGCCGGCAACTCATTTGCAAGTCATGAGTGTTTTCAAAGCAATCAAGTCGAGATTTCAAACGTGAAAAATAACCTGCTGATTTTCTTTTTTTCTGCGTACGATTTCACCTTTAATAAAAACGAAAAATGTTAAATTTTGCTTGTAAAGCTCAACTTTATTAATTGTTGGAAACAAACATCCAAGCTGCCTAGCCTTAGCCCAACTAACCGGATGCAGTTGGATACCAGTATTTTAACCATAATCCAGTTAGGCTGCGTTTTCACCAGAGATGTGCGAGGTAGCTAGATGGTGCGAGGATGTGTAGCGAGGATGTGGAACGGTGTGAGTGTTTCCACCAGAGATGTACTAGATAGGCCGCTTAGCAGTGCGAGGATACGTAGCAGCGATGTGAAAAGGTGCGCAGATGGACTGTGCGAGGTTGTTTAGCGGGTCTTTTAACATGAGGTGTGTTGGGAGCGGAGCGTATCGCCATATCTCCACCAGCTGCTTTTAGCCTTGGTTTGCCCTATGGTTCACAGTCGCTAGAAGTCGTTGAATTATCTTTTGTCTCTCTCATATTTTTTTGTCGTTAACACTGCTCACGTCCGTCCCTAGCACACATCCCTTGCAACAAATCCCTCGCACACATCTTTCATTTATTTTGTATGTACAAAAACCTCGCTCGGCTGAGCCGTTTCTTTCCACTAGAGCTGCGCTAAGAGTGGCAAGATAAATGAAGTTATTCTATTGATTCTTAACAAATACATCCCTCGTTACGCATCCTCGCACATCTCTATGGTGGAAACCTAGCCTTACTGCGAAATACGGTATACTCCTTGGCAAGACTGGTTCCTGATTTTCTGGATTTTGACTATATAACGACTGTCAATGAATCTGGGTATTATAGCCATAACCAACGGTTTTACATGCTATCCGGGGCACGGAAGAATCTCGGTATGTAATGGACCATTGACGGACTGATCTCGGCAAGTGTAGCTTAGCCTCGAAGATTGACTCCTGATCTCGTCCTGTTGTTATTTATCCACGAGCTCCTCTAATTTTTTGAAACATTTGTCAATTAATTGTTTCAATAGCATACGCAAACCACTAGAGGCTTATCATTCTCTGCATCGCTCAATACAGCAAATTGATTCCGATTCGATCATAAATTTATGGCCGCTCCAAACGGTTCATGTTAAATTCATAGAACTAATTAAATTATACAATACATTTCAAATACCACGTTGTAGCGATATACAACGATATTTTAAACGATGTATTGTATAATTTGTGTTAAAAATGGCAATACACGTGGTTAGCCACGCTGCCCACCCTTAATTAATCGACACCATTACTGGAAACTTTCAGCAAATACTGATATTTATTCAGTCCTACGTGAATTTCAGCGGTGTAATTTTTCAAAAAGTTTTCGTGTACTCTCGTGTGATTTTGTTAATTTGTAACAATTAAACGTTTATGAATATGGATGAGGTGGTTTTTGTACTCATTGGCAGCGGTTTTCGTAGGCGAGAAAACGGCACGGTATGGTGCTACGAATTATCTTGGGACTACGAAAGGGCTGTGTTTCTTAGTTCTAAGTGTCTTTTTAGGGTTCCATACCCAAAGGGTGAAAACGGACCCTATTACTAAGACTCCACGATCCGTCTGATTGTCTGTCTGTCCGTCTGTCACCACTAAAAACAGAATAAAATAAATATTTAAGTGGGGTTCCCATACAACAAACGTGTTTCATTGCCCGTATTTTGCGATAATGGTACGGAAACCTTCGTGTGCGAATCAGACTCGCACTTAGCCGGTTTTTTACATTATATATCCCCAATTTCTAGAAAGAAATCATAGAAGCGCCTCAAATCAAATACAAGTCAAGTAATGCAGTTGGCTGTGATTGGTTGCGGTTTTTTGACAAAATAATTTGGTAATAATTAAGTAGCAATAAGTTATGCAAAGACTGATACATGCTACGATCGCTCGTTTTTAGGGTTCCATACCCGAAGGGTTCAAACGGAGCCCTATTGTATAGGTATATATATATTCAACTAACAAATAGCAATATATTGATAAATCAGATTTTTACTTTATTTTTTCTGTTTGGTTTGGTACAGAACAAAGTGCAAAGTCCGAGACGCACTTGGCCGTTTCTTGCACTACCTATGTATATCTGGCTTGCTAAATAGGTATTCCGCGCTACAATACAGGCAGGTACCCGTACTAAACTTGTAAAACATTTATCTCATTAATTTCCTTTCCGTAGATGAGAATAGAATCCTAACCTAATTATGCAAAATTTTCGACGCGAAAAACAAGATCCCTCGTTCAATAAATCAAAGTGACAGACGCGTTATCTGGAAGATCTAAGTTTAGCCTACTTGAAAGCGTCTGTCTTTCACATAGATCACGGAGGTGCCTTGGCGGCTGCTACTAGAGACGGTACCGTCAACACTTGCCACCTTCAGTGAGTGAGTGACACCGAATCACCTGTTACAAAATTTGCTTTACGCAGGTGGTTAATAGATAATTCCTTCTATACTGTAAAACAATTCCGTCAGTTTAAATTTGAATGACCTAATTGTATTCTTACCAAAAATTTGCATGTCATTATGCTATGGAATAAATATGTTTACCTACTATTATACTACCATTGTAAGAACTTTTGTAACCATATTTATCTGCAAATAAATCTTTGACTTTGATTTGTAGAAACTTCCGACGAATGACAGTTATAACTATGCCTGTAACATATGAAGCTATGTGTAGTACAACTTGAGTGAACGCAAATATTTTTAGTGTGGCAGATATTACGCTAGCGCGACAGTCAAAGTCCGGCCAGGTGCGAGTCAGACTAGCGCACGAAGGGTTCCGTACCAATATCGCAAAAAACGGCAAAAAAAACACGTTTGTTGTATGGGAGCCCCACTTAAATATTTATTTTATTCTGTTTTTTTTTGTCTAACTATCACGGTTCATGAGATACAGCCTGGTGACAGACAGATAGACGGACCGCGGAGTCTTAGTAATAGGGTCCCGTTTTTACCCTTTGGGTACGGAACCCTAAAAATCATTCCGCAGTGACGTACTATCGGGATAAAAAGAAAGAATGAAATAATATTGATTTGTGACCCGCACAGGAGACACGAGAAAAAAATTAAACAGAAGAAAAAAAATTCTACCGTCTACCTGTGTGCCAAGGTTCACCCAAATGAGTAGAAAACCCGTTGAGGTGTGATAGATTAACAAACATACAGACACTTAATTTTTGTAATATTACTGGTTTTTGTCAGCGGCTTCACCCGCGTGAAGTTCGGGAATTATCCCAAAAGAACGTACTCCCGGGATATAAAAAATCCCATATGCTTTTTCAGTCTAATTTTACCAACCAAAAATTATCAACATTAGTTTAGCGGTTTAGTCGTAAAAACGTAACATACAAACAGGGTTAGTTACTTTCACATTGATTATATAGTATGGATACGTATCATATAGTAGGATTAAAATAGCATTGGACATTCCAAGCTCTGTGGTCCTTCACCTAAACTTTCAGTGTGCGAACAAGTAGCTGGGGCGTGTTCCAGAAGGTTACATTACTTGTCCGATACTTTCTCTGTTCATTGACTAGAATAAAACACTTTTAGTGGGTCTTAGATATCCTGTAATGATTTTTAGTGGATAGGAAATGGAAAAAGGATTCCAGTTTGTTGTTAAGTGGGATTGAGTCCGCTTCGAATAGACTTGGCTAATTCTTATTGCTGTTTTTAATTAGCTAGTAGAGCGAGAAAAGATAGTGAAGTTAAGAACTATTGCAATTAAGATTAATAATAATAATAAGCCCTTTATTCTGAACTTACGCATACATAAACATAATAACATGTTGGTTTGATCTACATAATGTCCCGCAGTTCAGCGTGCCTTTTGGCATAGGCCTCCTCTAACAACTTCCATTGGCTTCTGTCTCACGCCACCCTTCTCCAGTGGCGACCAGCCGTCAACTTCAGATCATCCTCCCATCTTGCATGCTGGCGTCCTCTGTTGCGGTGCCCGTCTCTGGGGTACCAGTCGGAGACAGTTTTGCTCCATTTATCTCGGGTCTCTCTGATCATGTGGCCAGCCCATCTCCACTTTTGTTGGTCTATTCGGCTGATTATGTCTGTTACCTTAATTTTCTGTCTTATTTCGCAACTTCTTACTTTATCTTGCTTCCTTATTCTTAATTAAGATTAAGCATGGCCTAATTCGTCACTGAGCTGACCCATCTAAATTTATTGACATTCTTAGACCCCCTCTCCTGACGAGGCGATGCAATTCGATTTATATCACGATAAG
This sequence comes from Orthosia gothica, assembly GCA_949775005.1. Classification (NCBI taxonomy): domain Eukaryota; kingdom Metazoa; phylum Arthropoda; class Insecta; order Lepidoptera; family Noctuidae; genus Orthosia; species Orthosia gothica. Next base: position 1,058,073 of record OX459057.1, read on the forward strand.
CGATTTTTACAAAGCGGAATTGGAAAACATGGACGCAATGCGATGCGATGCAATTCGACCGATACGCACTTGAATTTTTCTCACTTTTGACTTTTTAGTAGTTTACCATGGACAAGTTCTAAAGTTAGGTACCTGTAATGCCCAAAGTGATGCCAGAATACCGTAACCCGAATAACATGTAACTTGAACATAACCGGTGGAATGGGAGTGTACCAGGGTGAACTGTACACATCTGCATATCCATTTAGAGCATACTAGCGTGATGGTATGTTATGAAATGGTGTAAACAATAAACAGACGTGCGATTGCAGCAATCCCGGGAAATTTGCCGTCATTTATTGAAGAGTTCTGTTGTATATCTCCGAAGTTCTTCATCAGATCTTTACCAAATTGAAATGGGGCCATTTTGGAATAAAATTATTTCGAACAAAAAATAATTTTGCAAATCCGTTTATATAGAACGGAGTTATGCCCGAACATGCATAAAAAAAAATTACTTCCGAATGGAGAAACTCTAACTTTTTGGAAAGTCGGTTAAAAATTCTTGCGTGACATCGCCTATCAATTTAAATTGCGTTGCGTCTTCAGGAAAGGGCCTTAATTTTGAATATGCAAATAAAGACACAAAGTGTCCTGAAGCTATACACTGTCTTTCTATAAGGGACAGCGATAGTCAAAATGCCAAAATGTAAGGGATTCATCACCGGGTTGGCATTTCCATTCAATTTTGTCATTTTTCCAATAGTTTTCGCGACGCTTTCGTTGTCCTCTCATCATCATCATCATATCAGCCGAAAGACGTCCACTACTGGACATAGGCCTCCCCCAAGCGTTGCCACATCCAGCGGATCCCCGCAACCTTCACCAGGTCATCGGTCCACCTGGTGGGAGGCCTTCCAATGCAACGTCTTCCAGTTCGCGGTCGCCACTCCAGAACCTTTCTGCCCCATCGGCCATCCGTTCTGCGAGCAATGTGCCCTGCCCACTGCCACTTAAGTTTGGCCTCTGAATCGTCATTATCTCATCGCTATCCTCAACAATTTTTTACAGATGAACAAAGATACACAGTGTTCGGGATCTTACAAAAAAACATTAGGGAAAGGACAATGGCCGCTTTTATTTATAGTATAAAATTATGTGTCTTTTTACTGTTGATATGCTAGCACGGGGGCCCCGAGATTCAAGCCAATTGATGGTAAGCGATGATGTGTTTGACGGTGACGCACGCTTACCTAGAAGTAACCTATTTACTCTTGACTTAATGAACCTCAGGTTGTAGCTATCAGGCAACGGGGGTATTCCTCGAAGGGCACCAACTTTGAACCGCACCAAATGAAGCGCACCAAAAGTATTCCATTTTTTAAATAAAATTAATATTTTATTGTTTTATAAAAATAGTTTATATATTTATGGTTGAACGTACTTTCCCAAGTGAATGCTTTGTTTATTTTATTTGTGGTCCCAAAATACTACTCAAAAATAATATTATATCTATAGGTGGAATCCGGGACCGCGGTCCCGATCCCGAAAGCCTCACGACCCCTCGAAACGCTTATGGTGCGTCAAATCAATTAAAATGTGATAAATTTAGTCCTCGAAACGCACCAACGATGAAACATAGAGGAGAGCATGAAGGATTCGTAATAAATGATATCGACAGACGTTTTAAAATTCAAGTGTCTTAATTGTTTATTTATTGAAACTACCAGGAAAGCAGAAATGAACTGAAACTAGGTGCTAAAGCGACTGAATACAATTTCAAAACAACGAATGATTCAATTTCAAAACCTGTATTTTTAATATTCAATAACGTTAAAAATACAATCAATAAGGTTCAATAAGGCTTTGAAATTGAATCATTCGTTGTTTTGAAAAGTACCAGGGTGACAGAAATGAACAGAAAATAGGCGCCTAAACGATCTTACTAAGTTGTGCACACAAAGAGGAATATAAAATATTCGTTATTATTCACTATATCGATGGAAGAAGAATCCGGCAGGGAATTCCAATCCTGACTAAAACAAAAATAAACAGTGAGTTACATTAAAATTCCTGAGTAAAGACAGGTTCTATTGTATTAAAAAAGGTCGCGGGCCTATCGTGTTTATTACCACTCAAACTCCGTGTTTCTCTTATTACTCTTCATTTCTTCAATATCATTGTTTATTTCATAGTAAGGGAGCACGGAGGAACAGGAAAAACAACTTGTTAAAAACAAATAATCTACTCTATTTGGCTTCGATAACGTCTCGGAGTTCATAACGTGTTTTCCCGGAATTATATCGTGAAGCTTTAGCTGCGATAATACAATAATAATTTGAAGTTACATAAGGTGTATATTTTTAAACGTAATACATCTTATCGTAGTCGGGCGGTATGTTTAGATGTATTTGAAATAATTGTTTGTTAGATAATTCACGCCTCAACGCCTGAATCAAATCATCCTCAATTCTATCGTACTTTTACTAAGTAGCAAAAGGTACTGTTTTTTACCTACGCCGGAAAAAGAGTGTTGCTATAAGTTTCACGTGTGTTGCTGTGTTTCTGTGTGTCTGTCTGTGGCACCATAGCGCCAAAACGGATGAACCGATTTTGTTTTTTTTTCTTTGTTTGAAAGGTAATTTTGTCAAGAGTGTTCTTAGCTATTTTTGAATAAAATCGGTTCAGCCGTTCAAAAGTAACGGGCGTTTTACTGTTTGAATCGGGGTATCGCAAGATAAATGTGTCGGAAGGATTTTTAAATTTTGAAATTTTACTTGTATAAACACATGAAGACGGCTCATTATTTTGCCACAGTGATGATGATGATGACTCTTCAAAGCATGCTGTGTAAATTACGCTCCTTTTGTAGCCGACTGCGGAAGGAGGGTAATGTGTTTATCAGTCTATGTATGTATGTCGCTATGTGGCGTTCTAGAGAACAAACGCGTTGGCCGTTTTTGATGATTTTTACGTCTATCGATTCGTCTTAACCTTGCGAGTGTCACTGACTACATTAAAATTGGAAAATAGAAAAATGCCTGTTTTTGCGCCCCAAATTTTTTTAATTTTTTTTTTATCTTTTCTGTGGGCTTATTGCGAGTTTTAACGCTCGAACGTGTTATCGTAAACGTCAAGTTTTACTAAAACTGAATAAACGCTGTCTGGTGACGGAGGAGAAACCCCTTTTTAGGGTTCCGTAGCCAAATGGCAAAAAACAGAACCCTTATAGATTCGTCATGTCTGTCTGTCCGTCCGTCCGTATGTCACAGCCACTTTTTTCCGAAACTATACGAACTATGCTGTTGAAACTTGGTAAGTAGATGTATTCTGTGAACCGCATTAAGATTTTCACACAAAAATAGAAAAAAAAACAATAAATTTTGGGGGTCCCCATACTTGAAACTGAAGCTAAAAATTTTTTTTTCCCTTCAAACCCAAACGTGTGGGTATCTATGGATAGGTCTTTAAAAATGATATTGAGGTTTCTAATATCATTTTTTTCTAAACTGAATAGTTTGCGCGAGAGACACTTCCAAAGTGGTAAAATGTGTCCCCCCCCCCACCCCCTGTAACTTCTAAAGTAAGAGAATGATAAAACTAAAAAAAATATATGATGTACATTACTATGTAAACTACCACCCAAAATTGGTTTGAACGAGATCTAGTAAGCAGTTTTATTTTAATACGTCATAAATCGTAAACCGCAATTTACCAAGTACGGAACCCTTCGTGCGCGAGTCCGACTCGCACTTGGCCGATTTTTTATATATGTCGTAGGTCAATCGTAGAACTGGGCCGATCGAGATCTGCCTGGGCACATCACGATACGCCTTTCTTGATTTGCCTGTCTTATACCCGCCATATAGTTCGAAGATAACAACCATGCTTGGATAAATAGGGTCTGTAGGGTTACCAAAGTACAAGCAAATAAAATTATATTTAGATAGTATTTTTTTACTAGCAAATAAAAAGACTGTAACTGATGCTCGTAATTCACTTGGAAATCACACTTTTCTGCAATTAACTTACTTTGATTAACGCTATTTTCGATTTCATGTGCCGCTTTCTCGCACGTAAACACACGGCTAACAGAGACCAAACTTTACCAACAGCTTCGCGAAACCGAATGGCCAAACTAAGTGACTAGTTGCGCAAATCGACAAATATATGACTCACATCGATCTATCTAGCTTTATGTTGGGCATATCATAAACTAATCTGAGAAATCACGTAATGCCGTGATGTGCCCAGACAAACCTTGATTTGCCCAGTTCAACGATTGGCCTACGACATAATTATACAAATTGACATAAGAGATCGTTTACGTTATCACGCTCGACTACGTTAAAAATCTCAGAATTAACCCACAGGTCAATCTAAACTACGATCTCCTGGAACATGACCCTGGTCCACTAACTGACCTTGTACCATATTTATTTTCCAAGTAAACGTTGAATCATCGCTATTATAAAGGTTTTCTAGCTAAATTATAATGATTCATGTATGTAACAGATAAACACCCAGGGATACGCAGAATTAATTTCAGCCTGCATAAATAAATGATTTTAACGAAAATAGCGCTGAATATATTTCCATGATATTATGTTATGGTATCCCTTGTGAACTGGCGTGCATTGAGTGTAAAAATAGGTTACCTCTGACTTTCAACGTGGGTGTAAGAAATGTCAATGGTTTGTATCAAATAGGTCGGCAGCTGCTCTTTCATACGTATAAATATTAGAAAGATGTAGAACAAAAAGATATGTTTTTATTTTATCTATAGGCTCGCGTTTGACCACTATCTTGCCTGATGTTAACCGATGTTGTGGTCTACGGTGAAGCTCGCTTGCCAAGAAGAAACCTACTCACTCTTCACTTGAAGACCCCAAGGTTGTAGCTATCAGGTGACAAAGACTCCGGAAGGGAGTGAGAGAGGTGTTTGTGTTGTTTTTTCCTGCAACAGCGCGCAGTTCCTTAGTTGTAACTATGATGATAATGTATGTGTATCGTTCCTGTTGTTCTAACTTCTATCTCTCAGTATTTGCCTTTACGCAAGCGAGAAAGAGATTATCACACATACATAATACATTTATACATAATAACACACATTTTTCAATCTACTTAGGGCAGTTTCATACCTTACCGGATGCAATTGACCGTTCTTCTCCACGTAGGTATTTTCCGAACGGATGGTAGAATCAGCTAATCACGTTCCAGCGTTTGTTGTCCCCGCAGCGACACGCGACACTGAGCCGAGGTCCGACCCCTTAGGGGGTAGCCCTCAGCGTGGTCGCTTAGGTTAAGATTTTTGAGCCTGGCTGGGGACTATAGTTTAGTCTCCACAGGGAAAACCGGTTAAGAAGTTAGTAAATTGTAGGATTCTACTGTGAGACGCCACGTATTAAAAAAAAAAACTGTTGGTTACTGTCAGCCTGTATCACTCCAACGCTGGGAAAAGACGTCCGCCTTGAATTTTTGTCTGTTTACCTGTTTAGTTGTTCACGCATCACGTAAAATTATCAATATCGATAACTTTAATACATAACAAGTAAAATTGCACAATTTAAAAAACCCCCGACGCATTTATCTTGCGAAAACACCCCGATTCAAACAGTAAAATGCCCATAACTTTTGAACGGCTGAACCGATTTTATTTAAACATAGCTAAGAACACTCTCGACAAAATTACCTTTCAAACAAAAAAAACTAAATCGAAATCGGTTCATCCGTTTAGGCGCTATGATGCCACAGACAGACACACAGATACACAGCAACACACGTGAAACTTATAACACCCCTTCTTTTTCCGGCGGGGGTTAAAAATGTGCGTAACTTGAAGTATTACTAAGTTATTACTTCATCGCAATCGGTTCACTCTATCAAACAAAAAATATATGAATTTAAAGTGTTCAAGAAGTAAAATATCCCAACAAACACAATTCAGATACTCGGACAGTTTAACTCCATATTCGATAGATGGCGTTGTGCATCTGACGTCATTTTTTGAATGGCGGTGGTAAGTAAGGTAGAAGTAGGGTAGAGAAGACAGTTGACGGGATCTAAGCCGCTGGCACAGCTAGCCGACAAATAAGGCGCAAAGATAATAGACCTTTATTCAGATCTGTACAAAGCCTAGTATCCCATACATTACATTAGAGACATGAATGAAACTAGCGGAATGAGTTTATTACATAATTCAACGTGTCCCGCAGCCACTTGACACCTCTACCTACATTATTAAACACCCCGAATTGCCTTACACCGTTTAATAATTCATGACTATAGGAACCTTACATGATATCGCAGTTTCCGAACGTGGTATTATGTATGAACTAATTAGTTTGATTTCTCTTAGTCAGCTGATTTATTGTTTGCTTGTGCTTCGATATTATGGTTTGTTCTTCCATCAGATTTGTCTTACCACATCAGAAGTGGACCTTCTATGGGTACTCCAGCCTAAGATCTGTGCGGCTACGATAGCCAGTTGAGAGCCTCTAGCCAGTGTCATTCCATTAGCCCGATGATAAAATGCTTAATTGTAATAAAAAAAATATTCAAAAAATCAATAAACCCGACTGCTTAAGAAGAGAACTAAAAGACGTAAACAAGAAGAAAAGCACGCTGTACAGTCGGAGGATACATAATCGAGACTGGCTGACCAAATACACATGTATGCACCCCCAAAAGACGATACAGAGGGTTTTTTTAATGAAGAATCTTTCTTGGGCTAATAAACTTGAAACTTGACACAACCTAAGTACAAAATAAAGGTTATCATTATTAGTTTATTGAGACAACCCCCAAAAGACAATTTTTTTTTTTTTTTTTTTTTCTAAAACATTTATAAATAGAATTAAATTGTGTACGGAAATGGCCGCATTAGTGAGACTGTGTCGCAGCCATTAACGCCCACCTCCAGAAGGGAGACGACAACGTTCCAACATTAATTCAAAGAAAATAAATACCAATAAAAATTAATTAACATCAAAAATCAATCAATAAAAATTCAAATTAAAATTGCACTAAAAATACAAATTAAATCAATTACCCAGTAAGAATTAAAATCAAATTATAAAATAAAGTTACAATTAAAATGATAAATAAAATTATAATAGAATTGCAAATTTTTTTTTTTTTAAGTAAAATCAAAATCACAACACTCTAAGAACAAAAGTAAAAAATAAATAAAAATAAACGAACAATAATGAAAATAAAAATCAAAGTCAATTCAGGGGCTGTTGTTGTTTTTATGGATGAATCTTATTTCTTGGGTTAATAAACTTGTCAATTGGCACAAATACTAACCTAAACATATAATAAAGGTTGTTTTTATTAGTTTTTAGTGTTCAGTACCCAAAGGGTAAAAAAGTTAATTAAAAAAAAAACAAAACCCGACTCCTTAAAAAGCGAACTAAAAAGACGTAAACAAGAAGAAAACCATGCTGTGCAGTCGGAGGATACATGTTCGCGAGCTGGCTGACCAAAACCAAATGTATCCTCCAACTGCATAGCATGATTGTCTTCTTGTTTACGTCTTTTTAGTTCGCTTTTTAAGCAGTCGGGTTTTTTGTTTTTTTAGTTATAACTTTTTAGTTATCTTTTTTTTAGAATTAGGTACATTTAAAAACATAAGTATTTTATATTTTTTAAATCAACTTTTAAAGCCCTTTATTTTGATATCCCGCACGATGGGTTTGGAAGAAAATAAAAATTGGTGCCCCACAATATGGCGCCCAAAAACCGCCATTTTTTAATTTTCCAATTTTAATGTAGCCGGTGACACTCGCAGGGTTAAGGCGAATTGATTGATATAAGAATCATCAAAATCGGCCAACGCGTTTGGTCTCTAGAACGCCACATAGGAACAAACATACATACATACGTAGACTGATAAAAACATTACCCTCCTTCGGCAGTCGGGTAAAAACGGAACCCTATTACTAAGACTCCACGATCCGTCTGTCTTTCTGTCTGTCCGTCTATCAGCAGGTTTATCTCATGAACCGTGATAGCTAGATAGTTGTAATTTTCACAGATGATGTAATTCTGTTGCCGCTATAACAACAAATACTAAAAACAGAATAAAATAAATATTTAAGTGGGGCTCCCATACAATAAGCGTGATTATTTTGCCGTTTTTTGCAATAATGTTACAGCAAAAGGGGAAAATTTATTTGTATGAAAAATCTAATTCCTTGGGTATAATGTAAGTAATTTTTATTCTTTTTTTTTATTGTATGTATAAATTTAGTTATTTTTCTATTATTTAAATTTTGTATTTTTAAATTTTATTGTAATGTTTATATAGAGCGTGGAAACTCAAACATGTGTAAGTTGTGGTCACCTATAATCAAATTGTATATTGACTGTATAAGTTAATGTTATGTAACTCGTTGGTGATCCTAATATATAAATAAATAAGTAATTAAAATTGATACAATAAGTTTTTAAATCTACCCATCTACCCCCCGAATAAGATTAAGGGGTGTTAAAGTTTTTTGAGGAATCCTACTGCGCAATCTGACTAACATGAACGAATAATAATAAAAACATTTCCCAAAAAAAATAAACCAACTTCAAAAGCAAATCACTAAAAAGTGCAAAATAACTTTCGTTTTGGCAGTCGGTGTCTTTGGTACCTCACCTCTTGTTTTTTTTTTCGACACCGACTTCTGAAATGAAAGTTATTTTTCACAATGATCACGATCCGATAAGTAGTTTCGGCGAATTACGTAGACAAACATACACTTGTGAAATTTGGCTCACGTGTTTAGAAGCCCTCATAGAGTAACAAATGTGAATATTGTACAGTTCCAACAATATTACATATATTCGTATCGAATTGGTTACTTCTTTTTTTTGAAGTCGGTAAAGAAGAGAAGAATAAACTTAATACCATATTTGGGTTGTTAAAAACTCGACCGTCAATGTGGCGAAAAGGAGTTATTATTATTTAAGGGGAGGACTTTACTTTGTGGCGGTAACCTAAATTTTATTATTATTTATGTCAAATAACGAATCGTTCTAAACCAATAAACTCTAGATATATACGATAGCACAAAAGTAAATATAGACGGACAGACTTGAACGCGAAAGTTTACCAATAAAAACCTGCATTAAATATCTTGGAGTACACCTTGACCAAAGACTAGTAATGAAAGAACACGTTAAAAATACAGTTAAAAAAGTTAAACAAGTCCGCGGTATGTTGGCGCCAATTATAGGGTGGTATAGCAAAGTGTCACTTGGAACAAAAACTAAAGTGATAAAAGTTACTTTGTTACCGATCATAGACTATGACATAGTGCAACTTTATCCGCGAGTGTGTAAACCCAAGCTTACACAACTAGAGAGACAATACCGTATGGCATTGAAAACTGCTGCTAATTTTCCTCGGAATACGAATTCAACAGTGATCTGGGAGATGCTTGATGAAGACCCGTGGTACCTACGTGCTAGGGACCTTCATGAATATATATGTTACTTAAGTTAAGAGTTCTGCAAATTCCCGGTCTTACACAACCTGGTGATAAATATGACAAACCAAACCATCATAATCCTATGTTAGCTAGTCTGCGAGATGGTGATAATGATTATGTATCTAAACAACAAAGAGGTAAACCATTCTCCAAGCGAATGGTCCCTCCTCGTATTCCTGTCATTTAAATTATCAAAGAAATAGCTGTGTAGCGTGAGCCAGTTCATGCCTGAGCTGAGCCTTATTTACTTTACAATTAGATATTTTAGTAAGACACATGTGTAAAATAACATTGCACGTACTTGGCGGCCATATAACTGTAAAATTAATAATATAAAATAAAGTTTATTCTATTCTATTCTTCACCGGTTTCTTTATTCTTATCGCCCGACTGCCGGTCAGCTGTTCTTGCTGAAACCGTGGCAACCTGTCGAAAACGACCAATTGGAGTAGTAGTCGTATTGGTAGTGGTAGTCGTAGGGACTCCCTTTGCCGCACTTTGACGACGAATGGGCAAGTTAGACCGATCTAGCGAAAGTCCTTCTGTTCAGACTTCAGATTGATATCTCCGTGTATGGTAACATTTATACTTCTGTTATTTAACTAACTGAGATTTATGCCTTCTTTTACATAGAAGGGAAGTTACACAAATAGATTTGTTTGTTGAAACTAATGGCAAAGCTGACGTAGCAAAATCTCGTTCTGAATATTAATTCGGCCTTCACATGAATTTGTTAGGTCTTATCTTTTGACAGTTAGGTGAATTACTTTGTGAGCTGTATATATTTCGTATTAGTTTGTGACTAGACTGATTACGCATTATTTTTCCAATGAAATACTTAGGTAAACCTAAATAAAATCTAATATTTCGTACTGTATCGTAGGTGCTTGTAATAAACAAGTCTGAAGAACACAAATGTATACTGCAGCTCTTAAGCTCTTGTAGATCTTCAAATTATAAATCACACATTTTGTCACCACAAACAAGACGAAAAACAATTCCCCCGACGGTCTCGACAATAGACTCGATACACGCTATATTCTCCTTATCCTATTGTGAATAAAAAAATAAGTCCAGCACGATTCCAACTATAGATATTTTGCGGAAATCGAACCGCAAAAAAGTATCCCGTGACCTCGGACTCGTGAGCCTTTTAGACGCTGGTATCAATGAAAAGCCTAAAGAAACAGACGCACATTAAACAGAAGAAAAAAGATTCCTATTACTTTACAAAACAAAATGGTGAAACTTGCAAGTGACCGCTTTATATTACGCGTTGAAATAGGCGAGTATTTATAGCCCCACTTACAAAGAGGTTAGTTTCTCTTTAGCCTATGTGACTACATGTCATTTATTCTTAATTAAATATTGAGATTTATATCAATAATTCTTACACGGGTCTACACGTGTTAGCCATTTAAAAGTACGTTAAGTTAGGTCTGACAGCCACTTTAATAAATTATGTAACATTACCCATTTTAAAAGAATAAAACAATATTGGTATTCTATAAAAAAGGGTCCATCCATGGGTTAGAAAGCTATGGGAAAGGATGTCGATAGTGAAGATTTGTACGAATTCTAAGAAGTAGCCATATGGCAACGATGAACCTTGCCGGCCGTCCCAAAACTATAAAGTATAAGTGCACAAAAACGGTCATAAAATAGACCTTTCATAGCGTTGCCAAACTGTGGGAAGTAAGCTCGTGGTGCGAGGTGCAGCAGGGAAGGGACGCGGGGAGAGGTAGCGAGAGGAGGTACGACGGACGGATGGAATGGACACTTGTTTTGAGGCGGGCGAAGCGGACGGTCTGGTTCTGAGGAGCGGAAGAAGACGTACGAGTGAGGATACTAGAGTGTTAGACACATAGGGTTTAGTTTGGAAACGAATAATCTAAAGTCGAGTCGTTGTAACGTATCGTGTTAACGAGTTTAATTATTAAGTTAATTATAATTTAGTCTATTCGCATTAATATGGTGTGAGTGCGTGCCAGTATGAATGGGGTAAGTTTTAATCTTTGTATTACATAGGTAGGGACAATTCACTAATGTACTATTTATTCTAGATTGGCGAACCCTTGTATTTACCTCCTAAATCCATCCTTTGGCAGATATTTGTGGCTAATATTTGGTTTAGGGAAGCAGCGAAGCCTTTCGTCACACGTTACATGCCCTAATTCACCATTTATACACTAAACAATTACACATTTGATTAAGGACCTTTATTGAGAGTTAACTGACATTACATACACGGAAGGCGGAACCGCTAAAACTCATTTCTGTATAAAATGGGCTAAATATGGCCGCTCTTAATTGAGCACGTAGGAGAACCAAATGTTAGTTGTTAAAATATACTGTTTCCTAAGAAGGTCTAGCTCAGAACACTTCGCGAAATACTTGCTGTCGCTCATATTCCAGGGAGGGGGGTAGGTTTCAGCCGGTAGGCATCACAAAGAACCCCAAATTACATCGTCTAATGACGCTTAGGGAACGTGTCTCGTTAAAACCACACCAAGCCGTTTTGTAGGCAATTACTAAATCGTCACTATTTAGCGAGACACGATATTGGATGGCTGCCGTCCCTGACGGCCCCAAAATCCACGCAATGGGCAGTTTAAGGAGATGAGAAGCGACGAATGAATCCGCTCCGACGTACGGCAAGTATCTTTCGCATTGAGTTTTGCTAAAGACTGAGTCTACGGTATGCTTGCGTAATTTTATATTGTCTTAGTAAAGGGTGAATAGGCCGAGAGGGTGCTACTTATTATAGCCCGCGTCCAGTGTAACTGGTAGCATGTCTCGCTCAAATGGCAGAGGCAAATAGGCACAAAACTGACCACTGTCTTAGGACTGGGCAAGGCATGCTAGTGCTTAGGGAGCCTGTACTCTTGGAGCCGCCGCAGATTCTCACTAGAAAATGCAGTCTAGGCCGAGTAGTACACGTTACGACGGACCTGCTGTTGAAAAGCGGTCTCACGTCACTCGGGTGGGAATCTTGATTATTGCAACTTAACTAATTAACGTAATTCAATTAAACGAATTTATGAATGCAAGCGTAGCGATCCTACCAACTTCCTTTCGTTAGGTAAATAATGCACTTTGCAATCCCTTTTGTCTAATTAACTCCATACTTCACTATTGTTTGACTTCTTTAGCCCTTAAGGCTATCAGACAGAAATGTGTGCTGGAAGTTTGTTTCATCATTTCTTCTTACCAGCTATTACACTACGAAATGATGGCGGGATAGGCGCTTTTGGGGCTGTCTGTAGGCGAGTTGATATTATCAACTCCAGTTACTTCCTGAGTTAAACTCTTTGCTAATTTAGTTATTTGTATTTGTATTAATCCTTGAATGTATATTCACTATCCGCGACCATTATTCGGTCTTTGATTTAAGTACTCTTTACATTAGTGTCAAGAGTTTCCCACACAAGATTTAGTTAATTGTAACAATTTGGTTTATATCCCCTTAGTTATATTTTGTCCTTCTAAACCACTTCCAAGTTATAATTTTATAACTGTGAATTCCAAATTCCAAAACAAAACAAAACAATATTTGGAATTCATTTAATCGGAAGAGAATTTATCAAGCCAGGATGAAATTCATTGTGCAGCGCGGAATGGAGGGGCGCTTCACCCTTGTTAACGACAGGGCCGACATTAACACTAAATCTAGGACATTTTAGGAAAAACGAAATTTTTATCAGCCTAGGGTCATTTAGGAACAGTCACATGTGGTGCCGTGACCAGGATTCTCGTCATTAAATGTACTGACTAACGTCAGTGCAACGAGAAAAAGCAATTATGGGTTACTTTGAAACAACAACGTAAGTCAAGCTTCTATTAATTGTTAGGCACAAAAAGATTTACTACGGTTCAAATGTACTGACTAACGTCAGTGCAACGAGAAAGAACAATAATGGGTTACGAAAAACAACGACGTAAGTTTAAGCTTCTTTTATTTGTTATACACAAAAGGAGTTACTACGGTTAAAATATTTTTGATAATACAATCGAATGTTTTACGACACAAATAACACAAAGTGTTAGGGTTATATAGAATTGTTAACGATAAAGGTTACAACGGCGATCGATAAAGATGTCATTATGTTAGATGAATTTGTCAGTTACATTTAACGGCTTCAAGTCCTGGGTGTTTTGGTTGATTGAGAGTCAACGTGGTCTGTATTGTCATGGAGTTAGGGTTCAATTCCCGCCTGACATACTACTAGACGATTGGTTTCATAATATTATGTGGGTTAGATTCCCACATGAATACATAATAATGATTAATACAATTTTGTGCTTGTGTTACTGTGGGTTGGACTCCCATAAACTAACACAACGTAACATAGGCTTTTATAGAATTGATAGAAAATAAAATAAGTAACTAGATAATAGATAACTAACTAGTTATGTTGATTGAAATCGACAACTACATTTAGCGGGTTCAAATCCCGTATGATTTATTTGGTTGAGAGTCGATGTGGATGGTATTGCCATAGATATGGGTTCGATTCCCGTCTGATAAACTGATTGATGAGAAATTAGAATCTCATGTGCGTGCTACTGTGGGTTTGAATCCCACAAGCGCTTAGATAATTTCAGTACGGTTTCATTTAGTCGTTTCCAAAGCTAACGTAGAAAAGCGTTCGACTCCCTGCAAAAGCGAGTTAAACGTTACGATTATGATAAGCAAATAAAGGATTGATTGGGGGGTTCCGAAAGCTGATAAACAATCATGGGATCGATTCCCTACAAACGTGAGTTTTGTATCTGACAGGTTGTGCAAATCATACATAGTACGTATATATATTGTAACCGGAATCTATAATTATGTGCTCATTTTGAAAGCAGAATCCCGTGTACAGAACGCTCACAGATGCGTCCGCTTTTTTTTTCGTCGACCCTAGCCAAATGACGCCTTTGTTTTTTTGCCGGGTTTTAAATTACAAAAACAAGGGTCTGACTGTGTTAGTTAGCCTCGCACACCACACGGTTTCTCAAGTTTTTTATTGAAAGCAATCTTGCACAATATTCTTAAGTTTAATTTGCGTTTTTATTACAAAATAAGGGACTGGCAGTAATTACGAATACAGTCACAGATAGGACTTGGGTATTTGAGTGTACGTAGAAACCTGAGTACTACATATCCTTAGTTGTTAGTATATTATATACCCATATGTATTCGATACTTCATAACATAGTACTCGTTACAAACGTATCGTTACTCGTTACTTTCGTTACAATCTCGCTTCGAATTAATTGCTTTGCCTTACGATTTCGTTACTGACAGCAGTATTGTACAATTTGAATAGAATTTGTGTTTTAGGTTACAGTATCCACATTTGGAACAGTATAATGGTCACTGGCTGGCTGTTAAGATCGCAAAAGTAAACAAAATGTGTCGGGTTTAAAGGCTTTTGTAATTCTCAGAAACAAAAAAAAAACACGTGCAAGCAATATAATCAAAGACTGCTTTCTCATAACTATTCGGTCGGTTTTTTTATGTACTATTGAAGCAGAGGAGATTATTGATGATTTGATGAATTTAGATAACTCTATTGCAATTTGTGACGAACAGGAAAAGACTGAAGAACAATGTACAGTGCAGACTTCGATTGATGGTCTAAGCTCAAGTTATTGTATTACGAAAGATTGTTCTTTTATTGAAGACTTTCACATCCAGAAAAAAAATGACGATACACTAATTAAAATCCAGACGTGTTCACTTCGCAAAACAGACTAAAATTACAGATTTTATGAATACAGAAAAAATATTATACGTTTAATGTACTTAATAAAAATAAAAAATAAATGTACTTAGTTCGAATAATAAAGTAGACACGTAGCAAAACGAAAATAATAAATTACTTTTCCATTGTGTCTCATTTTATTCTACTTGCCAGGCTACCTGTACCTAATATTATATATCCGAAATGCAGTCTATTAACGGTTACTAAACAATAGCCACCCGAAATTAAAAAAGAGGCATTCTAGGGAAACAAAAGGTGACCATAAAATTAGCAAGAAGGTACGTTAACATAATTATAATTATAAAAAGCTTCACTAAATACTGGTGACTCGACAAAGTGTTCACGTTATAAGAGAATAGATACTTGTGTGGCTTTATTTCAAATTCCAGGATACCAAGTCACCCCATAGCTACTACTACTCTATGTCTAGACCAACGGCGTGTTCTTGGCCAGAGCGTCATCCAGGTGATTGACATCAGCAGAATCCGGTAGAAGCTGTAGCATGGCTTCAGTCCCTAAGTTAAGTTCCCTTTTTTTAACGCGATGCCTCAACGGCCGCGACACCGGAGTCAGGTGTGAAACAATAGGAACACAATTGTTTCCTAATTATGATCCATGAAATTATAACCGACGGTTGGAACTATAGCAAGTTGTCTTTAATGTTACAACCTGAGGGGGGCAATGATTCTGACTTTCCAATGCGTGACCTCGTTAATAAGATAAACTTATGAATAAATCTATACGATTTATATTTAGTGTGGAAAATCTAATGTGGCTACAGTTTACATATGACTTTCAAACTTTTATTGGATTATTAGAAGTCTCTGATCTCTTAAAATCAGTCTGATATAACTCTCAAACTCGTGTTAGAGTTCTAACAACCTTGTTTAATTTGTAAAGGTTGATGTACCTAATCTTCTAATACTTGTTTAATTTCAGAACTGCCAATCCTCTGAAGGTCAGAGGAGGGCTATTTCATCTTATTGGTATAAAATTCTAATAAGCACATGTGTGAACTATTTCAGCTATTCCTGAAAACGAATTCGGCAGCTGACTCGGCATTAAGGTGCTTAAGCAGAGACCGCTGTCCAGTGCAGAGCGCCGTCCAGCGCAACTGCGATAGGCTGAGTTTAGAACGAGAGAGTACCGTAGGTAGTACTAATAGGAGATAACCTGGTATGTAAAATTAAAATAATAGGCATGCACAGGTCTTTTGAGATCTTTTCTAATAAGATTAAAATATTTCAACGAAATATAAATTAAAATACAAAAGTATTGTTATGACTTAAAACTAAGAAGACTCTGGTATGTAAAGCTAAACAAAAGGCATACCTACAGGTCTATTGAAATTAGTCACTTGTTATTGGAATGGATAAGCGTCATTATAAAAGACTAATACAGACATAGCAATTTCGCAACTATCGTTAGGAGGAAATACGAGACTGTGATAGGTGAAATTAAAATATAAACATGCACAGATTTACACGCACTTAGTTACTTGAATATGACAAGAAAATTCGTACCATTCGAAATAGGTACAATTGTGACTCGAATGTAGCTGTTACTGCGTAATACTACAAAGTAATAGCAGATATTGAATCTTATTGGATTAATGATCCAACTGGAATAATTTTAACAATCCGAATAAGTTAACCTGGCATTAGAGTACGAGGTTATAATCTATGAATGTTTTATGAGACAACAGAGATCATCCTATTGTGAAAGCTCATCCGCTGTACTACGTCACGCGTCTGATTTTCAGAGGGGGGAATGTGACTACATGTCATTTATTCTTAATTAAATATTGAGATTTATATCAATAATTCTTACACGGGTCTACACGTGTTAGCCATTTAAAAGTACGTTAAGTTAGGTCTGACAGCCACTTTAATAAATTATGTAACATTACCCATTTTAAAAGAATAAAACAATATTGGTATTCTATAAAAAAGGGTCCATCCATGGGTTAGAAAGCTATGGGAAAGGATGTCGATAGTGAAGATTTGTACGAATTCTAAGAAGTAGCCATATGGCAACGATGAACCTTGCCGGCCGTCCCAAAACTATAAAGTATAAGTGCACAAAAACGGTCATAAAATAGACCTTTCATAGCGTTGCCAAACTGTGGGAAGTAAGCTCGTGGTGCGAGGTGCAGCAGGGAAGGGACGCGGGGAGAGGTAGCGAGAGGAGGTACGACGGACGGATGGAATGGACACTTGTTTTGAGGCGGGCGAAGCGGACGGTCTGGTTCTGAGGAGCGGAAGAAGACGTACGAGTGAGGATACTAGAGTGTTAGACACATAGGGTTTAGTTTGGAAACGAATAATCTAAAGTCGAGTCGTTGTAACGTATCGTGTTAACGAGTTTAATTATTAAGTTAATTATAATTTAGTCTATTCGCATTAATATGGTGTGAGTGCGTGCCAGTATGAATGGGGTAAGTTTTAATCTTTGTATTACATAGGTAGGGACAATTCACTAATGTACTATTTATTCTAGATTGGCGAACCCTTGTATTTACCTCCTAAATCCATCCTTTGGCAGATATTTGTGGCTAATATTTGGTTTAGGGAAGCAGCGAAGCCTTTCGTCACACGTTACATGCCCTAATTCACCATTTATACACTAAACAATTACACATTTGATTAAGGACCTTTATTGAGAGTTAACTGACATTACATACACGGAAGGCGGAACCGCTAAAACTCATTTCTGTATAAAATGGGCTAAATATGGCCGCTCTTAATTGAGCACGTAGGAGAACCAAATGTTAGTTGTTAAAATATACTGTTTCCTAAGAAGGTCTAGCTCAGAACACTTCGCGAAATACTTGCTGTCGCTCATATTCCAGGGAGGGGGGTAGGTTTCAGCCGGTAGGCATCACAAAGAACCCCAAATTACATCGTCTAATGACGCTTAGGGAACGTGTCTCGTTAAAACCACACCAAGCCGTTTTGTAGGCAATTACTAAATCGTCACTATTTAGCGAGACACGATATTGGATGGCTGCCGTCCCTGACGGCCCCAAAATCCACGCAATGGGCAGTTTAAGGAGATGAGAAGCGACGAATGAATCCGCTCCGACGTACGGCAAGTATCTTTCGCATTGAGTTTTGCTAAAGACTGAGTCTACGGTATGCTTGCGTAATTTTGTATTGTCTTAGTAAAGGGTGAATAGGCCGAGAGGGTGCTACTTATTATAGCCCGCGTCCAGTGTAACTGGTAGCATGTCTCGCTCAAATGGCAGAGGCAAATAGGCACAAAACTGACCACTGTCTTAGGACTGGGCAAGGCATGCTAGTGCTTAGGGAGCCTGTACTCTTGGAGCCGCCGCAGATTCTCACTAGAAAATGCAGTCTAGGCCGAGTAGTACACGTTACGACGGACCTGCTGTTGAAAAGCGGTCTCACGTCACTCGGGTGGGAATCTTGATTATTGCAACTTAACTAATTAACGTAATTCAATTAAACGAATTTATGAATGCAAGCGTAGCGATCCTACCAACTTCCTTTCGTTAGGTAAATAATGCACTTTGCAATCCCTTTTGTCTAATTAACTCCATACTTCACTATTGTTTGACTTCTTTAGCCCTTAAGGCTATCAGACAGAAATGTGTGCTGGAAGTTTGTTTCATCATTTCTTCTTACCAGCTATTACACTACGAAATGATGGCGGGATAGGCGCTTTTGGGGCTGTCTGTAGGCGAGTTGATATTATCAACTCCAGTTACTTCCTGAGTTAAACTCTTTGCTAATTTAGTTATTTGTATTTGTATTAATCCTTGAATGTATATTCACTATCCGCGACCATTATTCGGTCTTTGATTTAAGTACTCTTTACATTAGTGTCAAGAGTTTCCCACACAAGATTTAGTTAATTGTAACAATTTGGTTTATATCCCCTTAGTTATATTTTGTCCTTCTAAACCACTTCCAAGTTATAATTTTATAACTGTGAATTCCAAATTCCAAAACAAAACAAAACAATATTTGGAATTCATTTAATCGGAAGAGAATTTATCAAGCCAGGATGAAATTCATTGTGCAGCGCGGAATGGAGGGGCGCTTCACCCTTGTTAACGACAGGGCCGACATTAACACTAAATCTAGGACATTTTAGGAAAAACGAAATTTTTATCAGCCTAGGGTCATTTAGGAACAGTCACACCTAGGATTTTTCTTATATTATTTTCTTAGCGTATATATCTTATTCGCGATGTATTGTTAGTCAAATTAGCTCCCGTCAACTGTCTACCTACCCACCCTGCCCTACCTACCTATCCACCTACCCTACCTACCTACCAATTTGTTAAACTATTTATTTGAATAAGAATTAATACTGCACTACGAATGTAACTGACTTTTGTTTCTACCAGCGATCTAATTACATTTTAGAACAAAAAACCGGCCAAGTGCGAGTCGGACTCGCGCACGAAGGGTTCCGGACTTGGTAAATTGTGGTTTACGATTTATGACGTATTAAAAAAAAACTACTGACTAGATCTCGTTCAAACCAATTTTCGCTGGCAGTTTACATAGTAATGTACATCATATATTTTTTTCAGTTTTATCATTCTCTTATTTTAGAAGTTACAGGGGGGGGGGGGGACACACATTTTACCACTTTGGAAGAGTCTCTCGCGCAAACTATTCAGTTTAGAAAAAAAAAAATTAGAAACCTCTATATCATTTTTGAAGACCTATCCATAGATACCCCACACGTATGGGTTTGATGAAAAAAAATATTTTTAGTTTTAGTTTCA
This sequence comes from Orthosia gothica, assembly GCA_949775005.1. Lineage (NCBI taxonomy): Eukaryota > Metazoa > Arthropoda > Insecta > Lepidoptera > Noctuidae > Orthosia > Orthosia gothica. The sequence goes on from OX459057.1 coordinate 1,078,049, forward strand.
TGTATGGGAACCCCCAAAATTTATTGTTTTTAGGGTTCCGTAGCCAAATGGCAAAAACGGCACCCTTATAGATTCGTCATGTCTGTCTGTCTGTCTGTCTGTCTGTCTGTCTGTCCGTCCGTATGTCACAGCCACTTTATTCCGAAACTATAAGAACTATGCTGTTGAAACTTGGTAAGTAGATGTATTCTGTAAACCGCATTAAGATTTTCACACAAAAATAAAAATAAAACAATAAATTTTGGGGGTTCCCATACTTGAAACTAAAACTAAAAATATTTTTTTTCATCAGACCCATACGTGTGGGATATCTATGGATAGGTCTTCAAAAATGATATTGAGGTTTCTAATATCATTTTTTTTTAAACTGTATAGTTTGCGCGAGAGACTCTGCCAAAGTGGTAAAATGTGTGTCCCCCCCCCCTGTAACTTCTAAAATAAGAGAATGATGGAACTAAAAAAAATATATGATGTACATTACTATGTAAACTACCAGCGAAAATTGGTTTGAACGAGATCTAGCAAGTAGTTTTTTTTTAATACGTCATAAATCGTAAACCGCAATTTACCAAGTACGGAACCCTTCGTGCGCGAGTCCGACTCGCACTTGGCCGGTTTTTTTTTATTTTTGTGTAAAAATCTTAATGCGGTTCACAGAATACATCTACTCACCAAGTTTCAATAGCATAGTTCTTATTGGCCAAGTTTGACAGGTTGTCAGGCTAAAGTAGAGTTTGACAAAAACTCAACTTCAAATTCTTAATATAGAAATCGGGTATGTGATGTTTAGGAATCAAAAGCGTAAAAAATTAAAATTATACTCAGCTGTAACCAAAACCCGTCACAGTGTGATCGTAGAGAAAGCCAGTGTTAAAATAAATACTCCTAGCGTAGTACTATCAAACAACGAGACAAGAGAAGATATAGATTGAAGTGAGTAGTTGCAGCTCTCGTTTAAGTAAGTAGGTGTGTGTGCTGAGTCGTCGAGTCGCCTCTTTAACCGATATCAAAAAAGGAGGCCGTTCTCAATTCGTCAGAATAATTTTTAAGTTAACGATGCATATTATTGTCATTGCCCAGAAGCAGTCTGGGTTCTGGAATTGTACCCGATTGATAACAAAATTCTTAATAGATTCGCCGTGCTACCATTTGTCGCGAAATAAATCTGTCGCCCTAATGTTCGTCGAGGCGATGTACTGTTTTGTAGTATTGATGGTCAACATATACGGCCGCCCTAACAATTTTCGTGTATTAATTTGTCGCAACTTTGATACGGAGTCTGTATAAAATGGAAGTAAGTAGGTATATCAACCTCATCGGGGGCGACAAGTGTAATAAGATGATATTAAAATATGCCTGTAAACATAACATAGTGTTTTGGACCAAGTGATTAATACGTCATTATTCATAATGCCCAGTCAATTTAAAAATACTCAATATGAGTGGGCAAAATGCTAAAACTATTAAAAAAAATTATATTGACCGGGGTTATCCTAGTTTAAGAGGCAGGGTTAATCTATTAAGTACAAATTTTGCAACATACAATATTGTGTCATAATAATTTTCTACCTATTATTTGTAACATATCCACATGTTTTCTTGTATCTACCTATAATTTTTCGTAAATAAATATTATTATATTTATATTATTTACTGAATAATGACCATCACTTATTGGGCCGGGTATTAAAAAGATGTGTTTTTTTTTAATTATTTTCATTTTGACATTGATTTAAATATAGAATAGGTAAGTACGATTACTATTTAAGCAACAAAGTCGACGGAGACTATTTCCGACTGCAGGGTCTAAAGTAACCTTATATGAAGGAGATCAAGGGAGCTGAGTGCGCCCGCTTTGTTCATTCACTTCAGCGTCCCCTTCGAACCAAACCTATCCACCCTAAGCTCCCGAGCTCGCTTCGCTCGCTCTTGGACTAATTCATTGACCATAATTATCGAATTGCGGTAGCAATCTTCATAATGAACAGACAATGTGATAACTATAGAAGTTTAAATCAGTATTGATTACATTGCCAGATTTGACTTGACTATATAATATATAATGCCCGGGCATTATAAATAGTATACTGATTAATCACTTGGTCCATGACTTAAACAAATCAGATACATCTGTCCCGTACTCAAACTGGATACAACCTTGCTCTAAGATCTCATGGTACGGGCTCCGTTTAGTCAACAGTACACACATAGCGTTTCTGAAACCGCCCTCACGATTCAGAATTATGCGGGTGCCGCTATTGTTCACACAAACGGCGGTATTGTGACGATAACAAAACTATGAGCTCATAATATAGTAAGTCGTAAGTTTTTGTAAATAAGGAACGCGAAATTCTAGATAAAGCTAATTTGGTATATAATTATCTATATATAAATATCTTTATGGTAGTTTAATTGGCTTATTGGAAGAGGGGAGCTACCACGACCTTTAGGGTGGTATAAGTATCTCTACATACAAGTAGGTACACCATCAAGCTGGGAAAAAGGCAGTCCTCAAAACTTTGGAATCACAAAAACAGTTATTCCGTCACACACGTCACATTAACATGTCGATGACGCTGTAACATTAGCATGCCGCTGACGCGAACCCATATTTTTGCCCCTACAAAAATCTTTCAACACGGCTAAAGAAGTTTTGAACAAACTTTACTCAAGCACTGTCACTGCTTCTAGTTTTCTGCGGGGTTGGCTTCTTAGCTAGATTTATTAAACCTTAAAAAAAATACTTAATTTGTTTCTTCTTACCTTGGCAGGATCTTGGTGATTGCCGGTGACGTAGACAGAGGCCCGGCGCCCGAGCAGCGTCCGGCTGACGATGGAACTGCTGCGACGGCCAGACATGCGGTCCTGAGGCACCGGCAACATCTTCCCTTTCTTATACATAAACTCACTGACTAAACTATTCTCTACTACCTAACATTACACTCTAAACTCAACACTTTGATACACTCTTGATGAAATATACACTCATCTCAACACGCTTCATAGATTTTTCAACGCTAATTACACTTCTTTCTTTATATCATTAAATTTTAATGGAACGTTACACTTTATTACTTAATTAAATGATGTGATATTATTTTTTAATATAGGCACTATTATTCTCCACGTCTTCTACGCTTCTTAATTTAAAAATCTTCACGTCAATTTCTCGTTCATCTGAAACAAAAATAAATATGTTTTACCGTTTTGTTTCTTCAACGAGATAGAAAAAATGGTGTGACAAGGGTCATCATAAGCGAACGCCTTTCTCGCGTCCGCCAGTCAGACGCAAGATGATATGGGTTCTTTTTCAAAATGGCAACATTGAATAGCCGTCAGATATATCTGGCGAAACGTTGTTCGTTGCTCAGAACTGGCCATTTACACTAAACAACATCGGGTTACGGAAACGTGAACACATTGTCCAATTTGTGTTTCGTTTCGTGTGGCGTGAAAATGGTGAAGCTGTTAAAAGAAGAAAATATTTTGATATGAAAACATGTATGTACACTGGCTTTGCACTTTCCAGTGTGAAAATGTCTCAGTTTTTTTATCTGGGCGACATTCTCACTATGCTTAAGTAGATAATTAATTTAAAAATAAAATAAACAGAATCCTTTTCTTACTACAAATCATGGACACAGATAATATAATACTAGCATAGCATGGATAGAAACCGGTAGAGCTAATCCCTAAGAAACGTCAATAAGTGCCCACTTTCCTGAAAATGAAAAAGTTTCAGACTCAACAACGCTTCAGAAACTATTTATTGGTTACATTTTGTTGCCAAATCTAAGTCGTACAATACATCGCAAGTGTGGAGCTCCAATAATAAAATACGCTATATTTCATCGCCTTAAGCTTAGGTTAGAGCTTGAGTGCACACAGCAGTAAACATTTTTACTCAATCTTTTTAAATCTCAACCGCTTTCCCAATGAAAACGGTAAACATAAAATCTAGTAGTTGAAATTGAATTCCACCCATGAGATTAATTTAAAAAGTTGCGGCTCATCTCATTATTCTTGCTGTAAGCTTCGAATATTGATAGGTTTTTTTTAAATATCTTTTCTTAAATCTGTAAAACTATTGACTTTCTACCACGATCTCTTTTCATTATGGCCTGTAAACTCTAAACTAGATCTACTACTTTGATCAGTTTTACAAAAATAATAAATACCAGTCTGAAGGAGACGACCACCCACGCATCCATCTAAAGATATCCTATATTTATTTGAAAAACCCTTTTCTTAACATTCTGTTCGGAATTTAAAAATCCTTGACTTTTATTTTCACAGTCCATTACTCGAAATACTGTCACGGATCATAAGACAGCCATTATCTACTGATTAGACATCAATAAACGGGTACTTAGGAAACTTAGGAAACCATTTTCCCGTTACGTAAAAAGAAGAAGTTTTCCTTTAGTTTTTCTAGGATTTGTGGGCCCGTAAATGAGCTTGGAAGTTTCCATGCATGTGCTCATTTGGTGAGGTTTTCGGGCAACCCGCCGCAACGCTAATGCAGGCCTACCCACGCAACGGATCAGGCGAAATTGGACGACCGCGATGTTTTCTCTCTGTTTCAGAGATACGGGGCTTTGGGCAAGGGCATTCGTAAGTACTTACAGTAAAATATACATGTTTTCCTTTTCCTGTTTCGATAAAACTGTGTTCGAAACATTGGATCGTGCAAACGGTGCAAAAACAGTTTTGAAATTGAATAATAAATACAGTGAGACTTAATTAATTGAAGTGTTATTCCGCTCCGCATTTAGTTATGCTAATAAGACAGTGCAGTCTAGAACAAAAACATTTATTCAATTCAACAAGTACTGTACTCGTAGATAATGCCAACAAATAACCGCAATCCATAAACAAAGCAAGATTCACACGGTTCATTAGCACTTAAACTGACCGAGCTTTGCATATTTAATCACTCAACTGGCTCTCCTATTCAGAAAATAATATAAAAGAAAGAGAATTCCGTCAGAAGCAGGTACACTCGTTAACCCTGGACCCGTGGACGCGGACAGTCGTGAATTAAACACGCGCAAATACGTGACGACGGGCTCTCCGCGCGGGAAAGATGAAGCGCTAGGTAAAGTCGGGTTAAATTGGTGTCTCGCCGCTTTCTACTAGAAACTAAAGAGACTTTTGTCTCAGAATTTGTTATTAGTTGTTTCTAGTTTGAAGACGTCTTGACGGCGGAGTTTCGATGCCACGTCGGTGCTGCAACATGAAGATCTAGAATTCTAGACAGTTTCGAAAACGTGCGGAAAGTGACAACAATCTCTGTCAATGATGAAGCTTTGATACCTTTCAGCTGTGCACAAGTTGGTTTCCAAAGACTTTGAAATTAAATAAGGCATAATAGTCCCGAATTTAGCTCAAATTGAATGTCAGCCGTAGACCACGACACTTAATGAACTCCACGTGATAATGCTGTAATTAACGCCTCTGCTATATTGGTAGATGGAACGGGTACCGCAATTTGATTGCGCAGTGTGTAGGCTATTGTCTCGCTAGGCATTAGATTACACGGGGTGTACCATGGAAGTTGGATCAAGAGAACTAGCGTGATGAAGGACATGTAATGTTAATAGATTTAATAGTAGCCCCCATGAATTACGATGATAACGGATGGATTTTGTGATTGGGACTTCAGATGAGTACAAATAAAGAAATATAAAGAAGAAAACATGCTCTACCGAAACCAAATATATTGGGATAAAGGCAGGAAGATGATATACACATTTATTTATTTATTTAATACTTGATGCATACAAACGTAAGTCATTTTCTACCAGTCGACCTTTCGGTGGTTCCTCTGGTTGTTGAAATAAAAACCGATGTTAAGTATCTATTTTTAATTAAACGGGACACTCTACAGAAAGATTTAAATATTATTGTAAATATAAATGTCGGCTCCACGACTATCCTGCTGACCTAATTCTTCCAGCTTACTTTATTCACTCGCAGACTTTGTCAGTAGATAATTATCTATGTTTCCTTTCATTACTAGATTGGTATGATTGTATTAACCTACTTTGCTTAGAATATTTATCTTTTTGGAAAGATTTTTTTTTAAACTGTCAACTTGATTGATGTTGTCTGCGACTCCCTAGAGTCCAGACAGACAGATGAGACCACACAACAAAGATTGAACACTGATTCGAAACAGCGACAGATTTCTGACGTGAAAAATTGAGGAAAACAATGGACATTTTTCAAACCTTTAACGTTTTACATCTATACTAATAAAAATATTATAAAGAGGAAATATATGTATTTTTGGATTTTTGTATGTAACGTTAAACTTAAAAAAACTAGACCGATTTCAAAAAATCTTTCACTGTTGTGAAGCTACACTATTCTCGGGTGACATAGGCTACTTTTTGACCCTGTATTCTCACGGAAACGGGATCTACGCTGGTGAAACCGCGACGCGTCCGCTAGTGCGAAATAAAGCAAATAAAGCACCGAAAACAATAGCGCCAAATATCGCAATCCGATCTCATGCATCTAAAAATTCAATTCTGTTAAAAGGCCTGGCAGTTATTAAAATATCTATAGTGAAACCGTTTTGGAACATAAAAAAAGAATCTGCTTCCTTTTTCAAATTCAAATTGCGGAATATGGTCAAGCGACCGTTACTAAACGGTTGTCAAGTCCAAGTCTGGGGCATCGAGCCTGTGGAATGAAGATGGACAGGGCACTAATAACTTTACCCTAGAGAGCCCCTCTTAGCTTGGGGCAAGATGGCGATTAGTTCATGCAAATGAGTGTTCTGTCGCACACACTACGATATACCCATGTTGAGGTGACCCAAGAAAAATAAAGGTTAACTTACTACAATAAACCTGTTTAAAAAACACTGTACAGAGTTATTACTAAGATGTTAGTTTGCATAATTAACTATTCTGTGTTAAAAGTTCATTTTTCTACCCCTAAGGTGGCGGATGCGTAACTAACTCTTTAAACTTTCCCTCGAACTAATTTGTTTCGTTGACTTTGTTTGTGTTTTTTGCTTTTTCAGCGCTAGGGCTTACGCTAAGTCACGGTTTGTGTGTAATTATAATTTTCAAGAAGTTTCTTATTCAAAATTAAGTTAATTAACTGGGACCAAAAAATAGAATAATGAATAAAATATCCGTAAGTAGAATACTTTTTTAACGGCATACATTCACAACTAGGGACTAGGAATTGTGTCCAGTAAGTGATAGGCTTAATATTATGTTTCAACATCATCTTCATATCAGCCGAAAGACGTCCGCTGCTGGTCATAGGCCGCCCCCAAGCGTCGCCACGTTTTCCGGTCCCGTGCGTCCCGCATCCAGCAGTTTCCCGCAACCTTCACCAGGTCACCAGTCCACCTGCTGGGAGGCCTTCCAATGCAACGTCTTCAGGTTCGCGGTCGCCACTCCAGAACTTTTCTGCCCCATCGGCCATCCGTTCTGCGAGCAATGTGCCCTGCCCACTGCCACTTACGTTTCGCAATTCTTCGGGCTATGTCGGTAACCCTGGTTCTCTTGCGGATCTCTACATTTATGATTCGATCACGCAAGGAAACTCTGAGCAAAGCCCCCTCCATTGCCCTTTGAGTGACTGTTAGTTTTTTGTTGAGGCCCATTGTGAGCATATGTTTGCGTTGAAATAAATATGCATTTAGAACTTTTCAAACGTAAACAAATGAAGAGACATGTTTGTTACGCGCATCACTACCAAGTAAAGCGCTGACACATGGCACGAGGCACAACGCGTGCGCATCATCGACCCAGTTGCTACGAGGGGAAACTGCTGACACAGAACACGAGGCCCGAAGACACCGTCTACGTGACCGAGCCCGCGCACTTCGTATCCACCATCGATCGGGTCGACTTAATATTCTAATAATTGTAATTTCTTTATTAAAATAAATTAGTTTGTAATAAATTCGGTTTTTTTTGAGTCCTCCGGCAGTAGCCTACGTAATTGGCGCAGTCGGTAGGATTCCCGGGTTGTGCTTGCGGTTACCGATATATCGCACCGCGTTCGCTACGATAGACTTTCAACGTCGCACCGGGAGATCCTGAACAACGAGACTACGCTGGAGATCCAGATATCGATACAGCTCAACGAAGACCAGAATGTTCATGTAAGTCCGCTGAATTTTCTTAGTGGTTGCTTGCTTCCTTTTTGTGTGTAGGTTCCATATACTTTGTCCAACATTTTTTATCCACGTAGATATAGTACACGTAGGTTAGTTAATAGTAGGAATAGAAGTGTAGATTCTAGACGTAATATTAATCCCGAAATTGAACCAGAGATGGCTGATTTAGACAGTATATATAAAGCCCTTCGCTTAGTTCCCGATTTTGATGGGAATCCAAACGTACTTACCAGGTTCATCAAATTGTGTGACCAGTTGGTAGTTGAATTCGTTCGAGAGGAGCAACCGTTAAATAACTTAGCGCTTCTAAACGGCATATTAAACAAAGTTATTGGGCCCGCCGCCCGCCTGATTAATGCAAACGGTATACCAAATGATTGGGCAGGCATACGTAGTGCTCTTGTGAACAATTTTGCTGATCAGAGAGATGAGACCGCTCTCTACAACGATTTGGCTTTACTTACACAGGGTTCCGGCACGCCGCAGGAATTCTATGAGCGTTGCCAGGGACTTTTCAGCACCGTCATGACATATGTTTCATTGCACGATACCCTAGATTCAACTATTGCGGCAAAACGTGATTTATATCGCAAACTAACTTTGCAAGCCTATCTCCGAGGTTTGAAAGATCCCTTATGCTCGCGTATAAGATGTATGAGACCAGAAACAATTGAGAAGGCTCTAGAGTTCGTGCATGAGGAGACTAACACTATGTATTTGCAGAGTAGAAATGATAACTTGTCGGATAAAAAACCTTCAGGGCGAATGCCACTCAATCAACAAAACGAAATTAATCATAAAATGCCAGTCCATCCAGGTAACAATATGCTTGTTCCGTTTAGGCCTAACCCTTTTAACATGCTCAGTCCATTTAGACCGCAAGGACCGCAGTTTATGCCCCGGCCTTGGTCATCTCAACACCAACCCGGAATGTCTTTTAATCCAAATAACATGCCACAACGCGGCCCGACCCGCACACAACAGATATTCAGCGCACCACCGCCTAATAATAACCAAGGTGGTTCTGGATTTAGAATGCCCCCAAGAAACCAGTACCCGCCGAATAACGGCCCCAAGCCGATGAGCGGCGTGAGCCACTTTGTGCCCAGGCCCCTGCCTGCTACCAACAGCTGGAATTGGGCACAACAGGGCAATCCACCACCTTCCAACTATCTTAAAACTCGCGATGTTAATGTGAACGAATGTTCGAATTATGGGGATGTCTATTATTACCCCGACCCATCCGACTACCTTTACTTTGACCACTACAACCAGGATTATATTTATTTCGATGACTGTACATATGACCAATTCATACCGGAACAGACCGACGGGACTAACGATAACGACAAGGCAGGTACCGCTGACCAACAGCAATCCTCAACCAGTCAGGATTTTCAGAAAGTTCCGAAGTCAAACAGCTTAGGATAGAATTAAACTTGCAAACCCAAAGGCAACTACCATTTGTTCGTATCCATAACCCTCCACTTAACTTTCTGATAGATACCGGTGCAAACCAATCTTTCATCAGTCCAGAAGCAGTACAGACTTATTTCCCGCACATACCTCTTAACTACGATCCATTCGAGGTCACTAATGTTCATGCCACAAGCAGGAGTGAATACTCTATTAACTTACCCTGCTTTCCCGAATTCGGTGAAAAGGAATCAATTAAACTATTCGTATACAGATTCCACGATCGTTTTGATGGGTTGATAGGAATGGATCTGCTCACCAAATGGGAGGCTAAGTTAGATTTGAAAGATCTTACATGTATGACTAGGTTCGCAATTAATCCCATCCAAATTTATAATTCCCGAAATTTAAATCTCTACGAGGAAATCATACCAGCAGGAAGTTCTAAATTAATACGGTTACCTATTAACGCACCAGGTGGTGAGGTTCTTGTAGAGGATCAGATAATTTGCAACTGTATTATATCTGAATGCCTGACTACCGTTTCTAATAACCGCGGTATAGTTGAAGTAACCAACCCAACCCACAACGATATAATATTTTCATTGGACCGTGCCACTCAGGCAACGATACTCAATGTTGAATGCACCGAGCAACTGTCACCTCGCGCTAAGGATGTTACTTCCCGGCTACGCACCGATCACCTAAACAAGGAGGAAAAGGCAAACTTATTGGCACTGTGTTCAAAGTACGCCGACGTCTTTTACATTGAAGGCGAGGCATTAACTTTCACCAACAAAATAAAGCACAGTATTAAGACCACAGATGAAGTTCCAATTTATACCAAAAGTTACAGATATCCGTTTATACACCGTCAAGAAGTTAGTGACCAAATAGCAAAAATGTTAGATCAGGGAATCATTAGGCCGTCTGAATCCGCATGGAGCTCACCAATTTGGGTCGTCCCAAAGAAAAGTGACGCTTCTGGAAAACAGAAATGGCGTATTGTCATTGACTTTCGGAAACTTAACGAAAAAACTATCGATGACAAATACCCTATCCCGAATATTACAGACGTCTTGGACAAACTAGGCAAGTGCCAATATTTCACCACACTTGACCTGGCATCAGGTTTCTACCAAGTGGAATTGGACCCCAGTGACATACCCAAGACCGCTTTTAATGTTGAACATGGGCACTTCGAATTCTTGAGAATGCCCATGGGACTTAAAAATTCCCCTTCTACGTTCCAACGAGTGATGGATAACGTACTCAGAGGACTCCAAAATGTTATATGTCTTGTGTATCTCGACGATATAATCGTGTTCAGTACTTCACTCCAGGAACACATGAACAACCTAGAGAAAGTATTCCAGAGGTTAAGAGAATCCAACTTTAAAATCCAGCTAGATAAATCAGAGTTCTTAAAACTCGAAACCGCATACCTAGGTCATATCATCAGTACTGAAGGTATAAAGCCTAACCCAGACAAAATCACAGCTATTCAAAATTACCCCATACCTAAAACACCTAAAGAAATTAAACAGTTCCTCGGACTCCTCGGTTATTACCGAAAATTCATTCCAGACTTTTCCCGTATTACCAAACCTCTCACCCAATGTTTAAAGAAAGGGAAAAGGGTAACCTTAGACTCAGATTATATTAACTGCTTTGAGAAGTGTAAGACTCTACTGACCAACGACCCTATCCTTAAATACCCAGACTTTGACAAAGAATTCATATTAACCACGGACGCCTCCAATTTTGCAATCGGCGCGATACTCTCACAAGGTTCTATTGGCTCGGATAAACCCGTAGCATATGCGTCGCGAACGTTTAATGAAAGTGAAGTAAATTACAGTACGATAGAGAAGGAATTACTAGCCATTGTATGGGCTACAAAATATTTCCGGCCTTACCTTTTCGGACGCAAGTTCAAAATAGTAACAGACCACAAACCATTACAGTGGGTCATGAGCCTCAAGGAACCAAATTCACGATTAACTAGGTGGCGATTAAAGTTAAGCGAATATGATTTCACCGTTATATATAAAAAAGGCAAACACAACACCAATGCCGACGCTCTTTCTCGAGTCGAAATCCACAACGAGGAAGTTAGTTCTATGATTGCAAACGCAACTGACCGACCACCATCCCCAGATAACTCCAACACCCTGACAGCACACACTTCTGAGGAAAACCCCATACTTGAAATACCCATCACCGACGAACCACTTAACAAATTTCACCGACAGTTATGTTTGACAGTTGTAGGCGACTTTAAAAGACGAACTATGGCAACCAAGACATTTGACACCCACACTCGAACATCCGTCCAGCTATCTGAATCCAACTTGGAGCAAGATTTAATTAATGCCATTAAGGAGTATGTCAATCCTAAAATCAAAACTGCCCTGTTAATAAATCCACCCCTTGCAATGTACAACATAATCCCGTTGCTACAAAAATACTTTAAAAGTTCTTCCATGAAATTGGTATTGGCAAAAAAAGAACTTGAAAACGTAAAGGAATACCTGAGGCAGCAGGAAATTATCCGTCACTACCACGAGGGCAAGACCAACCACCGTGGTATCAACGAGTGCTTTCTAGCCTTATCTGTTAAATATTATTGGCCTAAGATGCGAGAGCACATAACAAAATTCATAAATGACTGCACAATATGTGGGCAAGCAAAGTACGATAGGAGCCCCATAAAACAGAAGTTCAATATAGTGCCCCCGGCCACCAGACCGTTTGAAGTAATACATATGGATAGCTTTTCAGCACAGAACGAAAAATACGTAACATTCATAGATGCCTTCTCAAAGTATGGTCAAGCATACCTCCTCCGAGATGGGACTGCAGTTAGTATCATACAAGCTTTACTAACTTTCAGCACGCACCATGGCCTACCACTAACCATTATTACAGATCAAGGGACCGAATTCACCAACCAGATGTTCTCCGAGTTCTGCAAGGTTCACAAAATAATCCATCACCAAACACTCGCATACTCACCCAACGCTAACGGAAATATAGAACGCTTTCATTCCACTATACTGGAACATCTTCGTATTTTGAAACTAAAACACAAAGATGAGCCAGTTGTACATTTGATGCCATATGCAATCATAGCATACAATAGTTCAATCCATTCTTTCACACGATGCAAACCATTCGACCTTATATTAGGACACACTGACCCACGAGACCCGACTGACATCGATCTGACCGGACACCTCTTGCAACAGTATACAGAAACACATAGAGAACGTATGCAAAAAGTATACGAGCTAATCAATGAGACGTCTCTCGCTAATCGATCGGCGCTTATAGAGAGTCGTAATAAAACCCGAGAGGACGAGGTCGACTATGAACCCGACCAACAAATATTCATCAGTAATCCCTCCGCTAGTAGATCAAAACTCGCACCTAGATACAGCCAAGATACCGTCCTAGCTAATTTACCTATCCACATCTATACGTCCAAGAAAAAGGGACCTATAGCCAAATCTAGATTAAAGCGCGTCCCTAAAACCGCGAAATTGTTGCAGGATACCCCTGATGCTGTTACTTAGCCTAACATGGGCGCAGGAGATCAATCTAGAACGACTTGACAATGGACCTGGACTACTGCCCTTCAAACTAGGGCCCATGAAACTCATTACTCATTATCATACATTCCTGCAGAACATTGAACTAACAGACATAGATAATAATATTAACGAAATACGAACCCAACTTATTAAAGCCACAGACAGACTAGACAACTATACTCGCACTTTATACGAGCTCCAAACAGACAGCTTGTATGTAAAATTAAATAAAGCCTCATCTCATCTACAAAGCCTAAAGCCCAATCGATTCAAGAGAAGCTTAATAGATGGTCTTGGATCCGTTATAAAGAGCATTACAGGAAACCTGGACCATACAGATGCCATCAAGTACGATAACGCCCTTAAGGCCATCAATGATAATCAGCAACAAATAGCTATTGAGCAAAATCATCATATAAGCCTTAGCAAAGGTTTGATGAATGAGCATACAAAAATTATTACAAAATTAGTAGAGAACCAAGTACAATTAAATGACAGTCTGCATATTTTACTCGACGCCGATAAGTATAAACAACACAACCTCATAAAATTTGCAAAGTTTTCGCAAATACTGCAAATAATTAGCAATAACGTAGATAGTCTATTAAGCGAATTGAGTAGGTTAGAAAACGCGATAGCTCTTTCCGGTCAAGTGCATACTCATCATTCCATGTTGAGTACAGAAGTACTAAGCAATATGATACGCAAACTAAGCGCGCTTTATAATAAAGACCAACTACTAGAATTAGAAATTAGAGAATATTATGACATCATTAAACCATTAGCTTATTATCGTGGAAGTCAAATAGTTTTCGCATTCAAATTTCCCATAACTTCTCCACTAAAATTCCTGTTGTATAAGTTAGTCATTGTACCAAATAGAAGTAAGCAAGCCATCATCCCGTCCTACCCATTCATAGCAATCACTGGGAATATTCATGCGTACATAGAGGCAGAATGCCCGAAGGTAGCTTCAGAGTATCTCTGCGAAGAAAAACTTAACCACCAAATGAGAACCAATCCAGACTGCATCTGCGATATCATTGGAAGTCAAACACCATACAAATCATGCAACACGATTACTATCAGCCTGACGAAGCCTGCAATGGAGAAGTTAGATGACCGCCGCTACGCTCTCGTGTTCCCGAAACCAACACAAGTCCAGCTAATCTGCGAACAGGAAGAATCCATAACCCTAACCGGAAGCTTCCTAGCCACTATTCCACATAACTGCAAGCTACGAACAGACGAGTTCACCATCATCAACATCAACGACCACATTAGTGGACAACCTATGAAGATTAGCAGCGTGCCAGATGACATCGAAGTATCAACCACGCCACCCCTTCAAATCAGTGCTATTAACTTGAAGAAGCTGCACGATATTCAAGATAGAATAGACTCACAGAAGCCAATCCACATTGAACCAACCTCAACCATTTACCATACGACAATCCCATTTTATGGTACACTACTGGCCTTACTTGTACTGGGAGCAACACTATCATACCGAGTCCACATCCGCCGTAAGAAGCAGATGTCAAACCCAGATGAAGCGATGTACGCCGAGCCGGAAACATCTGAAACCCGCCGGAACCAGATGGCACCTCAAGATCAATCTAAACTCTCGACGATATTTCATCTCAAAATCTGAAATAGTCGTCGATCTGAGGGGGGAGGTGTTACGCGCATCACTACCAAGTAAAGCGCTGACACATGGCACGAGGCACAACGCGTGCGCATCATCGACCCAGTTGCTACGAGGGGAAACTGCTGACACAGAACACGAGGCCCGAAGACACCGTCTACGTGACCGAGCCCGCGCACTTCGTATCCACCATCGATCGGGTCGACTTAATATTCTAATAATTGTAATTTCTTTATTAAAATAAATTAGTTTGTAATAAATTCGGTTTTTTTTGAGTCCTCCGGCAGTAGCCTACGTAATTTGTTCATCTGCACAATAAATAAAAACAATAACAGACGATCTAAAAGAACGTAGAAACATAATGTAGGTATAAAATTTAATTTACCCCGCGCCACACTCGTATGTGCAAAGTGGGTCATATTATCACCCCTTGAATATTGCCAAGCTCACCGGGCAGACATATAACTCCATACTTTAATCCAATTGAACTTATTGAGTTATCTACGCTATCGTTTATAGCCACGTCTGTAGAATAAATTTAAAATGCGATGAGAACACTTTTTCTTAAGAGCTGAAAAATCCATTAAATTCCAGATTTGTCTGTGATAAACCGCCCCTACAATAAGCTTTAGTAAACTCTGTACCATTCATCTCTAAGATAACTCAGCAAATGGTGAAACCTGCCTCTAGGTGGATTGATTCATTACAGACAGATTCGCTGCTCATTGAAGCGTCACATAACAGATAGGCGTTAATCAAGTACTCGCACTTAGACAAAGGTTGAGACGTGTCTATCGTTTAATTGTGGCACATCATGAGAGGGTAAGTCACGGTATCCACAAACGCGCACTGGGCCCGCGTGGTGGATTACGGTCCATTCCCTCTCACAGAGAGGAGGCCTGTGTCCCAGCAGTGGGAACAATAAAAGTCTGATAATGATGAGAGGATAAAATGCCCTTTAAAGAATTTTTTCCAACTATGTTGGTGTCGGCTTTCAGTCTAATCGGATACTGTTGTATACCAGTATTTTACATGGAGAGACTGCCTATCTGTGATCTCCACCACCCAGTATCTGGTTAACACGATATCCGTGGGTAAGACGTGTCATATTTATATAGCTTCTGACTACCGTAACGACCGTCAAGTATGATTAAATGTCAGCAGAGACCATACGGTACCAGGTATGTTAAGATGGTCACCCATCCATAGACTGACTTCGGCAAGCGTTGCTTAACCTTGAAGATCGACCCTTGCGGCCGTTATTACTTAGGCACGAGCTCCACATTATGAGAGGATAAAATGTCCCTTTAAATGTTGATCACGATCTGTAAGTGGATACTAATATAAAAGCCCGCATGGCCGGATTTTGGACACGCTTAGCGCTCAACAAAGTGGGGCGATATTTCAGGCAGTGTTACGATCATCAATCTGTATTACAGCTCGTCTCATAAAGCATGGCACTACGTATGTGTCACCTTCCACTAGATCTGTCAATCGATCAAACAAATAAGGCATTTTATTTGGCCGATATTACAGTGGCTGTCGGAAACGGGTCCAAATTGATTGGACAATGGCAATCGGGTAGTGACCCAAGCCATTGGTGTCATTTCCATGCCTTATCAAGCTTTATTTTCATTTCAATTAGATTGACCTTTTAAATTGATGAACAGTTTTAGATAATCTGAGAAATAATGACATGGCTTTGGTGCAAGCGATTTTTTTATAACATCGTTCTCACAAAAACAAACAAAACTGAGCATGTAAGAACAGCATAGCGGTTTATGGTGTCATTTTATAACCATGCTAAAACAGAAAATAACTATAACAAGTGTGGAGTTCTTTGACTGACGCAAATGGAAGAAGTTAAAAAACCCGCAGCTCAAAATAAAACTGAATTCAACGCGACCACATCTGAATCTCCTGACGTCAGACTACATAATTAGCAAAGTATCAAACATACGAGTACGCCAGAGTTACGCGAAGTTCACGAAGATTTCAGCCACTATTACTCGTGAATGCGAGCTCCTTAGCATATTTAACGTATTATGGGGTTAATGGGCAATGATGGCGGTTGTTCCTACCCCACCGGCTCAACTGGTAATTTTCCACCAGTTGTTAGTTAACGAGACGAGCACCGAACCTCGGTAATTTGCGCTCGGTGAAGGATTTGCGGGATTTGAAATAGTACGCCGTGCGCGACGTGGAACGGTGGGTAGTGCGTCGTTTTGATAATAGGGTTCAGTGGTGATTTAATGAGAGTTTATAATGAAGCAACTCTGTAAGCATGCCTAGTATGCCTACTGCTATTTTCTACTGCGGTTAAATTAATAGACATATTATGCAGTTTCTTTTGCTTGATTTTGTATTCACATAACACTTGCGACTGATTCCTGAATTAGGAATTTGAATTTGAGTATTCGTGTAACTGAACTTTAACAACCCTGTAAAGAAATTGCATTAAAGCAGGTTTCGACATGTTCTTAACTCCAAATACTCATTTCAGAAAGCCGCCCTTATTGCAGTAAATCTGTTTATAGTTTTCGTAATTAAAAGTATGCACACAAGAATTCTACTAGATGCCTTTAATTGCACTAAAGAGAATCATTAATTCAGCATATTCCGCCATGCAATTTATTATAAATATTCAACGAATCAACGCAAATAATATTGAGTAGGTACTTACATAACCTATTCTAGAAAGTATTTTGCCAAAAGGTAAACAGATACATTTTTTATTTCTCGAATGCAGCATTTCTTTCATCAAATAAAAAACAATGCAAGCAAACTTTCGTTCACAACAGTTTGCCAATGTTGAATTTGAAAAATACGAAATGGAACTGGTTTATTAGTTTACAAAACTATTCGGTTTCAAGAGAGCTACGGAACACAATTATATTTTTAAATTTCTCTCGTAGTTTTTCAGAAAGAACGCTGGCTCGTAAATTTAAAGTCGGCCAAGTTACTTTACTTTATATTCTCGTCAGCAAGTTGCTATTTACTTACTTAAAATACGTTACATGCATAATAACATACTTGTTATATGTGATGGGGTTAAGCAGAATTTCGTGCCAAAACATTTTATGACGCAAATTAAGCGTTAATCAGCATCATTATGACCTTTTCTATCTACAAATATTATAAGGCAATAATCACACTACAGGGCCTTTTAAAAATAAAGACTTTCGCCTCATCTAGTTATTAGAAGATAGATGTGATAAACATGATCGATCTACTAATTAAGAAACAGATTAGTATTGAAAACAGTATGTGGTATAGTTTTGGTATGGTTTTCAGTGTGAGAGAATGAAATAGCTAGCGAAGTGAACCGAAATCTGGAACATCGTAACTCGGAAAGGGTAGGTTTCTGTTGTGGTTTTACTAAGGCCCACTTTTTTCATCACATATGTGTTGCCAACAATTGATAAATAAACGCGTTTTACCGAAATTTTAAACAATTGGTTAGCAATTATTAAACACTTACGGATAAAAAAAAAAACAGGGCCTAAGAGATTACAAGAACGAGCGATGTGAGTTTAAAAATCGGAGCATCCTGATCCGGTAGGTAATGTATTAATTGTAATGCTGCACCTATACAGCTAACTGTTCAACTGACAGATGTATTAAAATAAGTTGTAAGTAATTAAAAATACTTATGAAAAATCTCGACAATATGTGGCGCCAAAAAGCCGCTATTTTTATATTTTCCAATTTTAATGAAGCCAGTAACACTCACAAGTTTAAGAAAGAAAGAAAAATATTTATTTGTGAATCAATTGTTTAAGAGAAATCGATTATAGTAAGAATCATCAAAATCGGCCAACGCGTATGGTCTCTAGAACGCCACATAGGAACAAACATACATGCATACATAGACTGATAAACACATTACCCTCCTTCGGCAGTCGGGTAAAAAGGAAAGTTTCCTCCTCATATATTTACCAAGAAGAATAAGAAACAAAGAGTAAATCCCATTGAATACCGGCTCGGGACTTGAGGAACTTCCTTAACCTAACATTAATAGATTAACGCTTCCCCTAAACTTTCGCCTTGATTAAAACCACAAGACAACGTGACGTGAATTATAAAACGGGATCATTTATTTTCTTTGCCATTCTTAAGGCGAAATCGCCAAGGAAGCCTAAGAAATTCAATGTTGATTACATCGATATATATGTACTACGCACTTGATTGGGCGATCCGAACACTCACTCTGTTCGACTGAACTGTACTGCAATCCGTACACTCTACTTTACCCTATGTTGTACGAAACGCGTAAGCTTCATGCATTTCAGTGCGCTTATGACGTTTTGATTGCGAGTAAACTAAACTATATAAGCGATCTAGCGCTGCATGTTTTAATAGATTGATTAGAAAACATAAATAATCTTTAGCGGTGCAGCGAACTTTAGTTCTAACTCACCAACATTTAAACAAAAGGATTTCATTTTATTATTGTCTCTCGGTAGAATGTTTATAAATAACAGAAATATTAACTTTTGCGTCCACTAGTTCACTTAGTTAGGTCATTAACTGCTATTCACTTACAATTGCCAGTAGTTGTGTTAATAGCAAAGCTTCTTCTTGAAAAGCTCTTTCCAATTGTGCACATCCATGCGCATTCTCTTTTAAAGCTCACTGTTAGGTTGTTTAGGTACATACTTACTATTTGTTTGTTGTATTTATATATGTATCTATCGCAGTGGCATCATTAAATTCATTAATACTCTTAAAACTATCAATATTCAAATTACACGGGTCAACCTAACTGAGCTGTTCGCTTTAACCAATTTCGAATAGAAAATGTTCTTATGTGCTAAAAGTAAACGATGACTGACATATAACGGCCTGTAGATATATCCTACCCTCCAAACTTGTGGTAATACTCGATCTCAATGTTGGAGTGGTTAGAAGCTTTTTTGCATGACGATGACGACAGTATTTGCAATCGCGAGGGTATGTAAATTACTGTACGTTCTTCTGTCGTTTCTTTTGCGTCACGGGTCGAGTTTTTAGATAGGTATTTAACACTTAAGGACGAAAACCTTCGGATAGAAAAGTTTTCTCTCGTATTCTGAGCTCAAACTCAAACTCGAAAGAGTTGAGTTTTTACCGTGTCATCTTAAAGCAAATCAAATACATTTTTTTCTTTTTTAAAGAAGTATAAATTTAAAAAAAAAACACTCATTCAGCATAATGCTGTGGTATATGCACGAAGTAGATGCCAAAGCTTTGGTTTTCAGCCTCTATTTTTTTATCTTCTGTATCGTTTATTCTTTCATTTTCATCATCACCATTATCATCATTTCAGACGAAAGACGTCGACTGCTGGACATAAGCCTTTCCTAAGGATTCCAGAGACCGGGAGCTCAATCCAGCGGACTCTTGCGGCTCTCACCAGGTCATTAGTCCACATTTCGGTACGCGGTCACCACTGCATCCTTTCTGCAAACAAAGTGCCCAACACATTACCATTTAGGTTTAGCAATTCCTCGGTCTTTATCGGGTCATCTTCGTTCACTCGCATAATATATTCCACACAAATATCATATAGCTGGAATATAATAGCTATAATAATAACAGGATTATCCTAAATTCTTGACGCGGACGAAGTTGGGAGATCCTCAACTCTCCATAACAATCATAGGCGAATGATTCATACGATATTAAATCAGGAGTTTGGCAACTATTCAATATATCTGACATAATATAAAATACGGTTGTTTTGTTTGTTTTGCCCCGTTTTATGCAAAACAGCTTATCTGATTGACGTGAAGTTTTCATCGAAGTTTTGGGTCAAATAGACCGATAGACGTGGGTTTTCTATTCAGAAAGTTTTTGAGATGTATCGACCATCGAGGTCGAGTACAGAAATCTTGTCGGATTGGTTTTTAAAAGTTCATCTTGGGTTCACAATAACGAAGAGTTTATCCTACTTTCTACTAATATTGTAAATGTGAAATTCTGTATGTTTGGATGTTTGTTAATCAATCACTCCTCAATAGCGCAACGGATTTAGATAAAAGAAGACTCGTCAAATGTGACCCAAAAATCAAGAAAATCCGGCACATAAAAAAATGCTGCCATATTTTTCATTAGTTTTTTTTTCAATGTTTGTCATAAAAAATATTTAAACAAAAAACATGCAAAAAATCGCCGAAACGCGTTTGTTATATTAATACGCGCATTATTATTGGGAATAGTGTGTCAGTAATTTATTTGCCTAATATACAAAATTTTCAGAATATTTTGCGCCGGGGCTGGGTAAATTTGTATGGGCCGTGACGAGTCTTCTTTGAAACAAAGGTAGACCATAGCCTGCACTACTGCTTGGTGTGTGTCTGGGTTCGACTTCCACGGAGCAAAAGCGTTTCCATCCCATATGCAATTTGTAGGTATCTACGTAAATTAACGCGTATTTTCTCCCAGAGTGGTTGAAAACCTGGTTTCTTTAAAGGTAGACTTTGCCTTTGTAAAACACAAAAATTTTTGCGTCTGAAGCACGATGGAAATGATCGTGTATTTGCAAACTAGCTTACAAGTCTGAGACGAAAGGCCACGAAGCCAGGCAAAAGGTTGAAAAAGTGCTGTAAACAAGGTGCATAGAGTCTAATTTGTAATGACAAGCTGCGGTAGGTCAACCTTATATTTTTCTTATGACTTATGCAGTGCAAAGAACTAGATTTGCGTAAATCTAATTAACCATAAGAAATCACGTCACGTTTCTCGCAATTCATTTATGTACAAACAGCTTTTGCCTGCGGCTTCGCCTGCGTGAACGTTGAAATGTATGCTTTATTTGGACAAAACTATCCTATCCTATCCAAGCCATCATGGTCTACCCGTATTCTAATACCCGAATCCTTTTTTTTTAATTTGTTATAGGCTCGCGTTTGACCACTATCCTTACAGCCGGTTAGGCGTAAAGCAGGCGAACATAAATACTTGCACACATTTATAATATTAGAAGGATATTAAACCTTGCGTGTTCAGTTCTTCGATACAATAATTCATTTACCGCAGTAATTTATGAATAGTTATTTAAACCATAAATATCAGGAAATACAATCTGTTCATAATTAAAAAGGCATGCTAATTGGCACACGCTCACCTCGATTCATTTACATACACAATTACTTTAAAATGTACTTCTATGTTTTTGTATTTACGTATGTTTTCCCTTAGAACGAGTAGAAATCAGTATTATTTGCAATGTGTTGCCAATACGTCGACTGCCAATTAGATTAGCGTACCTACGTGGAAGCTTGAGCTTATAAAGATGATTTCAAACATAAACAAACAGAATGCCAAGAATTCTATTGAAGTCTATTTTCTGATAGATGATTCAATATTACCACTTCAAGGCAGTGTACTTCATATAGTACTAAATGTATAGGACTATTTTTAGTTCATAAATGTATAAAACCTGCAAGTATTTTTTTATTATTTTATTATATACTTTATTTAAGTAATTGGGTACATATAAATGTAGATTAGAAAGGGACATTTCCAAAAGTAGGCTCGCCCCTTTTAGGTACCTGCTTCCATGGATCTTGAATATAACTGGCAAAACGCCTACCTTCTAGAATACAGGTTTTTTATGTTATTCTCATTTAATAAAGTATGCCTTGATATCCCGTTTTGTTTGCGTGGGGAAATGCGTGCCCATGCATACTGCAATACCACGGAGAGATAGTGCAGTTATGTGGGACTCCAACCCACTAAAACTCCACGGTGTCCTCCTGTGCCGCTTATGGCGTGAATACGGGCACGCGTTAGCACTCACCGCAAACCCGCCGCCGCTGGTCCGTCACCGGATCCTCCTCTGGGGAGTACCCTCCATCACCAGCGCACCAGAATTCATCGTACGCCGTGACCGCCCCAGGGACAAAATCAGCACATGGGTGCCAGACGACCCCGTGTATGGCGCCCTTGGTCCCCCTGTGACGAGTCAAGGTCAATGGCCCCGCCACCTACCATTTTGCGGCCGCAGGGAATAGGGAGAGCGGCCAACGGCATACCGACACACCTCCCCTGCAGCTCCACCACGTCCGCCATCAGACGATAGCGACTCCGTCCAGGGCACGGACGGTAGGGAGAGCGGCACGCCGTAATACCAGCACTCGTCTGCCGCCGCGGCCTCCTACCCTCTGCCGCGATGACTCCCATTCGACATCGCGACCCGCCTCAGTTGCAATGTCACCTCTATTACCAAGCGGCACCGCAACCTACTTGTTGGCCGCTACGTCGTCGGCTTATGGCAAAAGTCCTGACGAGTGGCCCCTCCTCGGGTTCCTCTTTGCTTCACCATGTGAGACCAAGCCACGGCTACTGAGCCCCCTCGCCTCGACAATAGGGGAACCCTCCGGGGGGAGGCCTTTGATAGTGCAGGACCAGGGTTTCAATAGCATTTGAAAATAAGGCGAGGGCCATAATTACTAATTACCTATCTCTGTTCTGCCTATCCTAAATTCCTACTGACAAGCAACACTATACAACAAACCTATCGTCAAACCTTTCAGTATTAAAATGTATGGCAAAGGTAATTGAAAATACGATCCCTAGTTTCAGCTTTCCTATTTTGGCCGCGGGCGAATAACTGGACTCAGTTGTCGAGCTCTCTTCGTGGAACACAAACGCAATGTCTATTGGTAATAGATACCAGTAATTTCATTTCAATTTTCATACAAAGCATATTCAGGCATATTAAATACCGGGAATTCACTTTAAAAAAAAATCGAGTGCCAATTTGAAATAATGAAAAGACTAGTATTTTCAACGCAATTTACTTGTAACTAGCTGTATACATGTGGAAGATTATGGTGTGCAAATTTTAAGTCTCTTTCTTAGTCTGTGGTATTTCAGTTTAAAATAATATTCAGTCATGATGTCTGTCGACGAAAGTGAAAACATCGTCCGTGAAGCGGTCAAATTGGCATCACAGACGCTGTCACACTAGAATGTCGGTGACGAGATTTTTGGTAGAGGCAAAAAAAAAATCACTGGAATAAATATATTTGGAAAACAAAGGGTTTTTGAAAGAATCTTGTATAGCAGGAGGGTCTAAATCGAATTTGGGAGGAATTAATCAGTTCTCAGTGTTCGCGTGAAACCACGCGTTGTATGTATGTTTGATGAGCGTTTGATGCGGTGTGCCTATAAATGTTTGATTTAAAACACGCCACAGTGAGCGCCTATTTATGCGCAACTACGCGTACACAGATCGCTCTACTTTTCTTAAAATTTTGCTCATCACGCTAGCATTATTAGTGGCTTTGATAAACTTTACTTCCTTACTATAAAATTTGTACTCCTGTATTGCATCGTTCATGTTATTGGCTATTTCCAATAGGAACATGAGCATTGCAATACAACGACATGCAGTGCAACGGCTTATTACTGTCTAGACTACACTAATGCCGATATAACTAAATATAATCATAATTTAAACTGGTCGAAAAAAAAGTCTCCGAATTCATACCAAGTTACTTGCTAAGGCGCTATATACGCCCCAATGTTAACGCAGTACTAGCCGTACGCCCGCTCGATGCCAAACTATCAATATTGAACCTTCTTTTGAACAGTTTTGTTTGCAAAATATTATTTGACTTACATATGCTATATTAGTTATGAAGAAATTCCAGCCATCAATTTTTCTGTGTAAAAATATTTTTAAACATCTAAGTTGTTTTGGATGAGTTTCCAAAAGTTGCGAAAAAATATCGTGTTGTTAAGTATTTTTTGAAGCAAAACTATTAGTTACACGAAAAAACCTAGTGTTCAAAATTATACTGTACATGAAACAATAATAAATATATTTTTTTTTCAATACTTTTAACCTAGCCGTAACTAAGGAGTCAGTTCAGTCACTGGCCATACACAAGTGTCGTGTAAGAATACATTTGAAGGCAGTTTAGGAATGCCTGACTTTGTGTGGTTCAGTCAGCTGCACAAGCAACTCAACTAACCACTAAAACTGATAACACCTCGTGTTCAAAGCTTATGTGGGTAAAAGGCTTTCCAATCTAAGATACCATTAGGATTAAAAACACCTACAGTTCGTCCAGTATTACTTAGTGATGACCTAACGACGTTATAATTGGACAGATTTAAGATAATGTCAAGCGTGTGATTGCTGCATGAGGCTGTTAGCACAGATGGACGTCACTGGCCCTTAGCACAGATGTACGTCACTGGCTATCCTGATGATATCGCTAAGCTACATTTTATGGCAGCTATAAGATACAATAAGTCAATGGGGCAGCACTAGTTGGTACTAAGTTGTGCACCGTATAGATATGTCAGCGAAGTATTGCAGACACTGGTACTTTGTATTATATCTTGCGGGGTTATAAAATCTAGATATATTGTGGATATATCATTCCAAATACAATAAAGCCCATCAAAACTCGATAGTTCGCAAAAATTACAAGGTTACGATCTCACATGATTATAAGGATAGTTCATCGAGGTCCCTCAAAACGCGGTAACACGGTCTTAATTCCTAATCTATTAAACATTCAGTCTTAGGACCAAATACAGATTACTCCTTATTTATATTTGTGGATAATTTCAACATTGAACATAATATAAAATTATAAAAAAAATAACTAATGTCAAAAACGGGAGCGAAATCGATGTTCTTTGCGCGTTTTTTTTCTTTCTTTCTTTTTCTTTCTTTCTTTCTTTCTTTTCTTTCTTTCTCTTCGAAGCATTGGATTTCTTGTTGTCCGTAACTGTTTTTTATTTCATTGTTACGTTTAATTTTCTGGAATGGAAAGCACCGTATCATTTCTCTTTTGCCTCGCTTCTGCTTTGACTGATTTCACTAAGTCCGAATCTGGTACAGTTTCGCATTAAAAGCGAAGCAGTCTATTCTGTTCATCACACAGATATGCTTACTGTTAAAAAAAGAATAAGTAAAGTCAAAGCTTCCATATTTTTCATAAATCAATACAATTGTATCGCAGTTTCATCAGTACTCTAAAATATTTTCACGGAAACTGTACAACCACCTTATTATCACCCTATCTTCGATAAACTCACGCGCGTTGATTTCCTCTCAGTCTCAGTTTGATTGAGCACTCGCTTCGCTTCCACCGCTTTAGTGCGCTTTACCACGCTTCTACGCTTTATTTGTTTCAGTGCTGCGGCGCCAATTATCTTATACCTTTAAACGAGCAATTCTTGTATATATGTACGTATCATCATCATCATTTCAGCCGAAAGACGTCCACTGCTGGACATAGGCCTCCCCCAGGCGTCGCCACATTGACCGATCCCGTGCCTCTCGCATCCAGCGCCTTCCCGCAACCTTAACCAGGTCATCGGTCCACCTAGTGGGAGGCCTTCCAACGTATCGTCTTCCAGTTCGCGGTCGCCATTCCAGAACTTTTCGGCCCCATCGGCCATCCGTTCTGCGAGCAATGTGCCCTGCCCACTGCCACTTAAGTTTGCCAATTCTTCGGGCTATGTCGGTAACTTTGGTTCTCCTGCGGATATCATCATTTCTGACGTGATCAGGCAAGGCAATTCCGAGCATAGCCCTCTCCATTGCCCTTTGGGTGACTTTAAGCTTTCTGATAAGGCCCATTGTGAGCGACCACGTCTCGGTCCCATAGGTGATCACTGGCAACACACACTGGTCATAGACTTTTGTCTTGAGACACTGCGGTATATGTACGTATATATATATCTAATCTGAATCTCGGAAACGGCTCCAACAATTTTCATGAAATTTGGAATGCAGGGGGTTTTGGAGGCGATAAATCGATCTAGCTAGGTTTTTTAGAAAACCTCATTTTCTCTATTTTCACCCGAGCAGAGCTCGGTAGCCCAGATCCTGGTAAATAAATAGAGAAAAGTTTTATGATAGGTAAAATTCCAATCTATATTATGTTTTTAGCTGTAAATTATTTGCATCCGTGTGCTCTTTCAGGATTATTAGATTGTAATTAATTGGTTTTCGGGTTGTCATATACCTACTATAGAAAAAAGTTGAGGTTGCATAGGTTACGTACCTTGTATGAATTTTTATTGGCTAGATCACAAAGTCTAATCGGATACTTTCTATTTTGTGGCTAGATGGATTTTTATAGTATCATACGCATTTGGAACCATATTATTTAAATAGATTGTTAACAATGATCAAAGCGTGCAGAGCGCTTAGGTACGTGTGTTTTTATATAAAAAAAAAAAAACACATATCAATAAATCCCAAAATAATCGCAAAAAATAAGTATTTTTTACTAGCTAAGAAGACTCCCGATAATGTCACCTTTTAAACAAAAAGTAAATCAAAATCGGCTTATCTGTATAGGAGCTATGATGCCACAGATACACAAACACACAGGTACACGCTTCAAACTTATAACACCCCTCTTTTCCCGTCGAGGGTTAAAAAGTGAACAACAGGATCGGCATCAACATAATATTATAAAGTAAGCTTTTCATTCGCGACTTGAAGACTGCATTAAACAATAAGTACTCACCTCGGCGTCTTCTGTAATAACTTCTAACTTATATGACCTCTAATATACTAAATATTCTCTACGAGTTTCCAAGATGATAGTTGCCATAAATTAAAATTAAAACACTCCAAACTTTGCCCAAGTTTGCACTTAAGTGTCTTAAATTTAAAGTTTCAATGTTAAGTTCATATAATTAAAACTAACCAAATCAGTGTTTGTCTTATGCGACTTATTTCCTGCTTAATTAATATTTCAGTTCACTTCAATTAATCGACTATAAAATGAGGGCTCATTTTCCAAATCCTGACCTCTAACTCAAGACTCTACCTCGAATCATCAAACAGCTATTTCAGATCAATCGAGGGTATTTTTCCGGTGTCTTGTGCGACTGAGTCGAGTGGAGTGCCTTCAGACAGACTTGGAATATGGGTCTAAGCAACTTCTTACTACCAGCTTCTTTATAAAATGTTCCCCAAAGTATCGGCTTTTCCTTTCATCGCTAAAACTTCCAGATTTATTTACCTGACCGTATCAGGCCACTTTTACGCTACATTTTCCCATCCATAACCCTATTCGATTTAACCGAAGCATCGGCTTATCAATGAACCGTCTTAGAAAACGAGTAACGTTAACGTCAGGGCGTCTTTATCGGACGGAGGTATCAGCCACGGAATAGATGGGTTCAGAAGGTGGGCTTCATACAACGTGTGAAAACGCACGCACACATAGACACAACGGTGAACGCAAGCGTGCTCGAGACAGGCATTCATTCATGTCAGGTATAGACCAAGCGAGCAAAGGTGAAAGAACGCTAGCGAATAAACGGGAATGAGTTTTGTAGGTGAGCAAGCGTGTTGTGATTTCCACTAGCACAGGTAATATCATATTAGCATACAGATGCCTCATCCCATACAAATAAACCTTGCCGACGTAACTAGCGTTTTTTGTCTGATTAAACTGATATTTTTTCTAAGAAAATCGATCGGGTTCGGTTCCATTCCACGGATATAGATGGTGTTAGCAGCGACTTGCAAGTAAAAGAGTTTACTCGGTTCATGAATACTTTTTTGTAAATACAGATATGATTGAATACGATTTGTATTAGTATTTTATTGCACGTTTTAACTGTTTCAATGTACCAAAATGTGTTACAAAATAAATTAAAAAAAACCGGGTGGGTGCCTCAGAAATTTAAAAACGCGCCATCTATTAGAGTCAATTTTGAATGATCCATTCAAATTTGTGCTTAGGAGAGTTAATTAAACAAGAACATATTTTTTATGATCGTCTCTAGAAAATCTTAAAATTTCACAAATGTTATTGAACTAATCGAAGCTTATGAAGCCATCTAGTGCAATTTATTTGAACCAAATTTTATTTCTTTGCGTTGGGTGCCCGTCCCACTAGTTAGCGATCGTTCGGTTACTCTGAACTGGCCGATTCTGTAAAAACAATATCTGTCAAATCTTAAGTAAAGTATGCAAGAAGTCAGCTGTCATTTCAATTGATGCTATGGATTGACAGGTCACTTCACCATACCTATCTCGGTGAGTTATTTACGGAATAGAGCACTAGTATCCAATTATCCATCATGAGGCGGTTTGAAATTACCGTACGTACGCATCTATGTTTGCGTAAGTCTTCGCTCATTTGATAGAACCAGCCTTCTGTACCAATTTATTATGTGCACCAGCTAAGCCTTGTCGTACCGTTCTTAGCGCGGTATCTCGTCCGCGATCCTAATATTTCGGATAACGGCCATCCGAACGTTAGATCAGGCTTATGTCGACCTGTTATCAATGCTTAATGAGCTACATCCTGCTAATAATGGATCTGTTTTCGAATATTGCGTGTGCGAATATTCTATCGGTCGTCAGTGATTGCATGTTCCACCGAGCTCGGACTGATAATGCCTGATCGTGTGTGGTTTTGGTCGCTATTGGGCGATTTGATGGCGACTATTTTATGTTCCGGTTTATCTAGGTAACATTTATTCATCTCCCATATTCTTAATCATTCTGTATCCTGTGGTGTCTTTCCCTCTTCTTGGATAGAAGCCCAAATTACCCCTCTTCCAAAAAAGCGTAATCCTGTTTCCTTCACTGTATTTCGTCCTATTTCCATATTACCATTTCTATCCTAAGTCCTTAAACGCCTTATCCATAATCAACTTAGTACATTCCTGTGCAAGAACCACCTACTTAATTTATTCCAATCTGGGTTTCGTCCAGCACATAGTACTACAACAGCTCTTGTTATTGTTATTTATTTATCTTAGTGTTATTTTTCAGATAGCAGAATCCATATTATATGACTACTGATAATGGAGACGTAACAGTATATTGCATAAGCCGTGTGACGAAAAACAGTTACCTACATATCTTTATTTGAAATCGTTAGTGCGTGGGTTCCTGTTTACCGTTGTAAGTATTAAGTACAATAAAGAGATTATTTACCACACTTTCTCTCCTAAACAAACTCGAAACGAATGCCTGAATACAATACACAGATTATTAAGGATTACAACGTTTTTATCCTCTTTCAAAATCACAGTCCCTTACAAAAACATTCGAAATAAATTTCTATGTAACAAAATATTTGAAATAAGTTGCGCTAAACTTAGATTACTGTATGAACGCTCATGTTTTACGTAATTCGTTCAATACAAGCACAAAAGTGGTGATTCCATGAAAAGAAAAACGTTCTCGGGTCGAAAAAAGATAAACGTCATGAGGAAGTTTTTCAATCTTTGTGAAATGTTCCAATTTCTATAGATACTGGCAAGTTATACCTTTAAAAACTTTACTTTTATAGACGAGTTTTATAAAATCTAATAAGCATAAAACTTTGTAGGTCAAACAGCAAAGTGAAGCCGGTTAAAACTACGCTTTGCCGTATACATACAACAAAACTACGCCTTAGATTGTCAGTCGAGCTTTATTATTTGATCTGAGAGCTCGACTGACAAGCTAAGGCGTAGTTTCGGTGTACGTGTAGATGTGTATGTTTTTTTTTTTTTTTTTTTATAACCTATAGGCTCGCGCTTGACCACAATCTCACCTGATGGTAAGCGATGATGTGGTCGACGGTGAAACACGCTTGCCTAGAAATAACCTATTCACTCTTGACTTAAAGACCCCTAGATTGTAGCTATCGGGAAACACAGACTCTGGCAGGGAATTCCACTCCTTAGCTGTACGCATAATAAAAGTGTTCCCAAAACGTTTTGTGCGTATGGGTGGGATGTCTACCATGTATCGATGGCGCATCGCCGTACGTCTGGTAGTCCGATGATGGAACGGGCTAGGTGGAATTATATCGTGCAATTCCATCGCACACTCCCCGAAATGTAACCGATAAAAAACCGACAGGCTGGCAACTCGGCGACGATGTTCAAGACTCTGGAGCTTTGACTTGACCAGCGCCTCATCGCCGATGAGCCTCTTGGCTCGCTTTTCGATCGACTCTAGTGCGTCAAGCTGGTATTTGGCTGATCCGTCCCAGAGATGAGAACAGTACTCCATGCATGATCGAACTTGCGCTTGATACAAGTTGAGGAGCTGTTCTGGCGTGAAGTACCGTCTCACCTTTGCAAGGATCCCCAGCTTTTTGGCAGCCAGCTGAGCCTTTGCCTCAATGTAAGGGCCAAAATTGAGAGTAGATGTCAACGTAACGCCAAGAAGCTAAAGATGGTCAGTTATTGGCACGGTCGCATCTCGGAAAGTTGGATCTGGGTAAAATTGGCTCTTTTTAGCGGAAAAAAGACACGCCTGGGTTTTAGCGGCATTAAACCTGACCAGATTGGCATCGCCCCATTCGGAGACTGCCTGCAAGGACAGGTTCAAGCGCTCCACCATGGCCTCCCGGAGAGACCGGATCTGAGGTCCGGTAGCACGAGCGTTGGACAAGTATCTCTCAGCAACAGTGCTGTCGTCTGCATACCCAAAGGTGCCGGGTTTAAGCAGATCGTTAATATGCAGCAAGAATAAAGTTGCTGAGAGTACCGACCCCTGAGGGACCCCGGCATTGATATCCAATTGGTCCGACGAGCAGCCATCGATAACCACTCGAATGGACCGATCTCTCAGGAAGTCTGCAATCCAATCACACAGACCATCGGGCAAACCGAATGAAGGAAGCTTACCAATAAGGCTTTCGTGCCAGACCCTATCAAAAGCCTTCGAGATGTCGAGGGAGACGGCAAGCGCTTCCCCGTGCCTCTCGATGGCCTCACTCCAGATGTGAATATGTATAGGGTAAGGCGTAGTTTTAACCGGCGTCACCTTGTTGCTTGCAGCAACGTTCCATCTTGACTTTTATTTGATCTCAGGTATCTACAAATTATTTTAGCTAAGGTCATAGCTATTAAGTAAGTACAGTTGAGCTACACGATCACTGACTAGCCAGCCGGTCTATTTTGAAAAACTCACCTTGAAAACATAGGTAGTTCACTTTAAGTTGAGGTACGCTGTCAATCCACAGCTTCTGGATGGGATGACAGTTCACTTTACCTACATTTTTAACTGTGAGGTATTTACTGAATATAACTAACTTCTTCTTATTCGTTGTCTTCAACTCTTCATTTCTGAAGGTCGTACCCGTCTTGAAATTCAATCTGAAGGTCCACACGAAGCTATGTGGTTCGTTCCTCTAAAAATACCATCTCAGACTAATCTAGTCTGAAATAGTTCTGTCTTAAAGGATTAGATATCCCACAGAGAGACTTTATCAGATAAGTGATTTGCTCTCGGTGAGAAAATAGTATATATTACACATCGCTCTGAAAAAACACAAAGAGTTGCCTTATGATATCGCTATGTTATCAAAAAGAAGGAAAGATATTATAGCACCGATACCACAAACAAAAACCATGTTTGGTAGTAGGCAACACGGGAAACGATCATCACAACTTAACAATAAGATAAATAAAGAGATATATATATACACCAAACCAAACTATGAGTGTAAAAAACTTATAACTAAATGGATAAAACCTCTCGAATATGAGGAAACGGAAACTCTTCTGCAGCACGCATCATAACTCATTCACGCGGCATTTACTCACATTTACAACCTACTCACAGCATTTACTCACACACACACACACACACACAGGTAGGTACACGAACACACCACACACACATAAACACCCCACACACACATATACACCCCATACACACACTTATATAACCCATACACACACTTATAAGACACATACATAACTCAGACTCATTTGTTTAAGACACACACTTATAACACAATACACACATAACTCAGACTCATTTGTTTAAGACACACACTTATAACACATACACACATAACTCAGACTTATTTGTTAAAGCTGATATAAAAAAAACAGTCTTCCTTAATTCTCTTTTGTATTTATTTAATTTATTTTCACAAAATGTTTAAATAGTAGCTTTTTTTTTTGAATATTATTGTGACTAAATCTATGTTGCGGAAGAGTGGAGTGTCCTAACACAGGCAAATTTGCTTAAAAGGACACTTCTGACACTAGCTATGTACTACAAAAATTGTTAAAGAAAATAAACTATTTGTATTTGTATTTTGTATTTGTAATCTGATAGTCCTCATTAACTATTAAAAGTTTTTTCGTGTAATGTTTATTGATCTGCTATTTAATTTGTTTTTTAGTTATGTGTTGCTTTATTCCATTTATTGTATTTAATCTGATTTTTATGCCTTTTTTATAATGCTATCTTCTTGAAGTGTTTTTCAAATCAATTTACAGAAATAATTAACATTTATCAATCGGTAGTAGGTATTTATCTTTTTCAGTCAAGCAAAAAGGATCAAAGAGAAATGATGAGAATTCAATACCACGAACGTCGGTATAATTAGTCAAGCGATTTCGCCACAAATTGCTGAAACGCTGATTGAATAACAACACATTTTGGCCAGCACCGAATTTTTTTGACATAAGCTACCAAAAATTCAAAATAAACAATATTCTTAATAAATTTTTGGTATCTTGAGAGAAAATAAATGAAATAGCTTCAATATCTAGACTGCAAATCAAATTGGCGCTTCTCCAAAATTAATTTTGAGTTGCATATTTTATCTGTAATAATTTCAGTAAGGTATTCAATATCTACCTATAGGTTTACAATATGTTTTGGTGAAACAGTTATTTTTGAGTAAATTTTTGCACACCTCGCCTTATTTTGGATAGATCTCAATAGGCATATCTAAATGGGGACTGACGCCGTCACCTTGTTAGTGCACGGCAGCTGAAGTTAAAGTACATATCGGAGTATCCGGTGACTCGTTTGTCATGACTTAAGCTTTCCCCTTTTAAACCTGAATTATAAATAAGACTCCTCTGTTATGTAAATGTTCGGAATAGGAGAAGGTAGAACTGATTTAACCTTTCAAAACGTAAAATAGAAGCACTTCACAGGATTCTGCGCTTCTATTCGTAGGGGCGTAGCTCATGTGGGCTCCTCGCCTATTTAGAGGCAACCTCCATGCCTATTATAAAACTGGCAACAGATAACTTTAATTCCAAAACTAAATAGTTTTGGAAGGTGATTGAAATCAGAACGCTAAGAAAATATTTGAAGATATTTTTGTTTAGATTTTCTTGTCATTTCTGTAAAAGCCGCCTTAGGGCCTCACGTTGTTGAGTCAATACAAGTTAAAAGTAATTTTTGTCTATCATTTGAGCCACCCTAAGCTAAGTCCCCACAGTGCCTAAGTACTTCAAACCCTAGCGTTCGGGTTGAGTAAAAAAAAGAATTGTAAACTTTGGGTACTAAGTAACTTAAACATGTAAACAACTGTCATTGAATATTCTTAAACTTTAAGATCCTTGTTTAGCAATATTTGGATAGAAAATTGGCTGTTAAAGTCGGGTTATTATCGTTATTTTCTCGAAATATTCTATTCGCTACCTCTTTGTGGAACTATCTAATAGCTCAACTCTGAATTTTGAATAGCTTATAATAATTTTACAACAAGAAACAACAATACAAATCGTTTATACAAGGTATAGTACTGTAAGGACGTGCTAGCTATTGCGTAGTTGTCGTGCAGTTCCAACGACAACTGCACACTTAACACGCACAAGCTACGCCCCACATATTGGTATTAAGTGGTCCAGTTCTTGCAAAATAATACCTAAAAATCAAAAAAATAGAATTTTGCTCCTGTTTTCTTCTTAGATTATTTTCTTCTTTTCCTTTATTTTCTAACATCAATCAATCATCTGCTATCACCATCCATGACTCTACCCATCTCCATAAATAATAAAACGTAACTACCTGTACTCAAAAATCCGTTAAAAGTTACAAGTCATCAAGTCTGGCATCTGCTAATATAAGCAAAAATGTAACAAACGACGTCGACGTCGACGGTGCAAACTGTCTTACAGGAGCTCCGTTCCGCACAGAGTGCATACAATTTTACACCACATAAAAATGTTAGATATAAAAATATTGGAGGGTAAACAGAAAACTGTGTAATCCAATCTGCTGTCGACACCGGATCAATTTATTTTACTCGGGACTTTATGCTCCTAGTCATAAGATGTCATAGCACGGATCTGGCGACATAAAATATGACACAATAAGTGTAAAGTTTCTCGTCTTTTTTCACACTACCTAACTTAGTAGTCACCAATTTTGGAATGAAAACAGTTTTATGAATAATCAAGCCGTTTATTTAAATCCCACATTTGCGTATTTCATAGTCGTGGCTGAATCCACTGACAGTTTAAGCAGTTATGACACGTTCCCTTTTTATCAAACTGTTGCAACTCTAAATATGTTGGCTTATTATGATCCTTTAAGCTAACCCAAAACTACACTGTCATATTGAGAGCTTACATCTGGGACTTTGATTTTAATTCTTTTTTGTGAGAAATGTATTCAACTTTATACATGACTCTACTTGGCGTTTAATTGTGGTGTGCTACTTTACTGCTAAAGCAAATTTCAATCCAAATTGTAAAAAAATATTTAAATAATATCCGCATGAATACAATCATAAGACAAAAACGTACCAGAGTCACAGAACAGCGAGAAGCTTCGACGGATCTCACTAAATGTAATCCCAAAATTCCCCACTTACTCGTGACCAAGTAATCAGGGGACATTACGGGCCCGACACGCTTTGACGGCGAACGCCTCTAATGTCGGCTGAGACCGACAGCTTAACGTGGTACGACCGATCATTAATCTAGTTTAAAGTACGTTACTTGACGGACCCACTAAATGTGGCCTTCTTGGTCACTGACATGTTGGGTCTGGAATCTTTTATTGCCGGACTGTCAAGGTTGTAAATATTTTTAGGGTCATAAATCATGGGATATCGGTGAAAGAAAACATCGTAAGTTACCCTGGACTCATAATTAATTTAAGTCTAAAATCACCAATCCGCTTGGAGCAAGTCTTCTCTATATAGGATTGGCCTTTGTCCTGCAGTGGGACAGTTACAAGCTTGTATCATTAATTAATATAAATTCCGAGTCGGAATAAACGAATCCGGTGGATGCGAAACGCACAGGACCGATCAGTGTGACGCCAGCCTATGTCCAGCAGTCGACGTTTTTCGGCTGTGATGATGATGATGATGATACTGACAAGTCAGCATTCTCTAAATATGCAAAAGACTGCATTTCGTGGGATTTACCAACCAAAAGCTAAAATTTAAACGCCAGGATAACACGTCTTGATTAAACTGACTTCAAACGTTTGTGTGCAATAAGCTGTGTTGATTGAGGCTACTTAATGGATTTAAAAGGCTTGACAGGTGCGAGGTTGCAAGTCCACCACCAACATGCTGCCCTGCTTTTACCCCGGCATGCATAACTGCATAACTTTTTCTTTTATTATAATTCGTGCCGATATGAGAGGAAATCTAGAGACCTTTCTAGAATAAAACCCTCATAACTGTGCTCCAAGTCCAAAGTTACCAATCAAAAGTTCCCGTATCAGTACCATGTCCCCAGACTCTGTGACTACAAATCTCGTTTGGTATTTTCCAACTTCATTCGTCGGCAAAGCGGTCCCTTGCTCTTGCTTTGGAGACTGCAAGTTGGACGCTACTTCTCCTTTTGTCTTTTATTCTTAGCTGCAATTAAATTTAGTGTTCCCTAGAGGAAGCAACTGCTGTTTCTAGGTATTTTGTGGTCAAATTATATTAATCAGATTTTTTAAACACGTACTAAAATGTTGAATTAGCTAAGGGCTCTTTCAATTTAGACGTTTGGTGTGGGACTGGATGATTTTTCCACACAATTTATGCACACACTTAGCCCTGCTGTCGTGCGTGCGCGGCACCGGCGCCGCACCGCGCTCTTGGTGCGGAAACGCCTAAATTGAAAAAAAAAGTTTAGGTATTTTTTTTTTGCTAGAAATTTATTTATGTATTAAAACTTTATGCACAAGTAAAAATCACTGTACAAAGTCCGCACTATAATGTCTTAGGTATTTTCTACCAATCGACCTTAGGGAGGTGCAGCGGAATTTATGAAACGGAAATGATGTAGGGAAACTATTCGGGGTTTTTTGAACCGTATAGATATAAACTAATTTATAAAGAACAAACGTGGTCATACCTACTATCAAACAACGACACAAACGACAAAACAAAAATACCACATCACGCCTATTGCCAAAAGGGGCCTTGGGACCAAAGGGGTTTTGGGTTCAGCAGAAGTAAATTATATAAATGAGCTTTAATTCTGCCTAACAATTTTAAGCTTTCTCTTAAATCATGTTACTAAGCATATTCGTAGAGTTTTGGGGGCAATCCACCGGTAGACCAAATTACCATAACAACAGGAATTTTCAATTAAAATTCAGCTCAGCCCGAGGGTATACCTGTGTACGT
This sequence comes from Orthosia gothica, assembly GCA_949775005.1. Classification (NCBI taxonomy): domain Eukaryota; kingdom Metazoa; phylum Arthropoda; class Insecta; order Lepidoptera; family Noctuidae; genus Orthosia; species Orthosia gothica. The sequence goes on from OX459057.1 coordinate 1,115,180, forward strand.
GATTCTTAACACTGCCTTCAGCTCTACACGTAGGTACCAGATGTGTGGAGTGCAATTTAAGCACTTTTAGGAGCCGTGACTCGGAAATAGCAAGCATCGGAGTGTACAGAAACTGCCAGTACCGCCTCTGACCCCTTTGCCATAGATAAATGAATAACTCTATCGAACTGTGCTGAATCGTTTGCGAATGGAAAGGTCTGCTTTGATCGTAGACGGACGCACGTGCGGAAAATATCGCGATTCTAACAGTAAAACGCCCATAACTTTTGAACGGCTGATTTTCATTAAACAAAGCTAAGAACACTCCCGATGATTTCACCTTTCTAACAAATCAAAAATGAATCAATATCGATTCATCCGTTTAGGAGCTATGATGCCACAGACAGATATACACATACACAAACACACAGGTACACACTTCAAACTTATAACTCCCCTCTTTTCCCGTCGGGGGTTAAAAAGTGAACAAGAGGATCAGCATCAACATAATATTATAAAGTTAGCTTTTCATTCGCGACTTGAAGACTGCATTAAACAATAAGTACTTACCTCGGCGTCTTCTGTAATAACTTCTAACTTATATGACCTCTAATATACTAGATATTCTCTACCAGTTTTCAAGATGATAGTTGCCATAAATTAAAATTAAAACACTCCAAACTTTGCCCAAGTTTGCACTTAAGTGTCTTAAATTTAAACTTCAATTTTAAGTTCATATAATTAAAACTAACCAAATCAGTATTTGTCTTATGCGACTTATTCCCTGCTTAATTAATATTTCAGTTCACTTCAATTAACCGACTATAAAATGAGGGCTCATTTTCCAAATCATGAGCTCCAACTCATGACTCTACCTCGAATCATCAAACAGCTATTTCAGATCAATTGAGGGTATTTTTCCGGTGTCTTGTACGACTGAGTCGAGTGGAGTGCCTTCAGACAGACTTGGAATATGGGTCTAAGCAACTTCTTAGTACCAGCTTCTTTATAAAATGTTCCCCAAAGTATCGGCTTTTCCTTTCATCGCTAAAACTTCCAGATTTATTTACCTGACCGTATCAGGCCACTTTTACGCTACATTTTCCCATCCATAACCCTATTCGATTTAACCGAAGCATCGGCTTATCAATGAACCGTCTTAGAAAACGAGTAACGTTAACGTCAGGACGTCTTTATCGGACGGAGGTATCAGCCACAGAATAGATGGGTACAGAAGGTTGGCTTCATACAACGTGTGAAAACGCACACACACATAAATACAATAGAGACAGGCATTTTTAACACGCTTTTATTAGCTTGGTATGTATGTATCTATGGATCAATGTAACGGAATCTTTGAACGTGATTTTCACCCCAATCAAAAGTTCGGATTAATTTGAAACTTTGCACACTTATCAAGGACCGATGACAATACAATAATTTTACATAATATTTTGTCCCATTATCCTTACCAGGATCTTTAGGATTAGAGATTGAACTATAAAATAAATAATAGTTCAAAAACTACCTATAAATAATCATAGTTTAGAAAACCAAACCAAAAAGTAGAAAATAATTTGCAATAAATTTTAATTAAGAGCAGTGTGTGCTTGATGTCAATTGTTATAATATTTTATTGGCAGATATTGGTAAAAGTTGAGTCATTTTGAAATTATCTTAAAAAGCACCCCACGCTTTTTTACAATGTTTTTTTTTTATCACACTGCTCTTAATTAATTTCTACTTTTGGTTCGGTTTTCTATTAAAACGTGTTTTAATAAAATGTAATAATTAAACTATTATTTATTTCATGTCAGGTACAGACCAAGCGAGCAAAGGCAAACGAACGCTAGCGAATGAACGGGAATAAGTTTTGTGGCGAGCGATCGTGCGGTGATTCCTACTAGTTAGCGATCGGTCGGTTGGTCTATCAGGCCGTCTCTGTAAAAACACTCTCTGTGATTATCATTTCAATTGATGCTGCGGATTGGCAGCTCACTTCACCTTAGCTATCTCGATGAGATATTTACGGAATAGAGCACTAAGTATCCATCATGAGGCGGTTTGAAATTACCGTACGTACGCATCTATGTTTGCGTAAGTCTTCGCTCTCTTTATAGAATCAGCCTTCTGTACCAATTTATTCTGTGAACCAGCATTCTAAGCCTTGTCGTACCGTTCGTAGCGCGGTATCTCGTCCGCGATCCTAATATTTCGGATAACGGCCATCCGTACGTTAGATCAGGCTTATGTCGACCTGTTATCAGATCTGTTTTCGAATATTGCGTGTGCGAATATTCTATCGGCCGTCAGTGATTGCATGTTCCACCGAGCTCGGACTGATACTCGTAATGCCTGATCGTGTGTGGTTTTGGTCGCTATTGGACGATTTGATGGCAACTAGTTTGATATTTTGGTTTATCTAGGTAACATTTATTGTTATTTTTCAGATAGCAGTATCCAGTTTATGTGACAACTTATAATGTAGTAACAGGATATTGCGTAAGCCGTGTGACGAAAAACAGTTACATATCTTTCTTTGAAATCGTTAGTGCGTCGGTTCCTGTTTACCATTGTAAGTATTAAGTACAATAAAGAGATTATTTACCACACTTTCTCTCCTAAATAAACTCGAAACGAATCCCTGAATACAATACACAGATTATTAAGGATTACAACGTTTTTATCCTCTTTCAAAATCACAGTCCCTAACAAAAACATTCGAAATAACCTTCTGTGTAACAAAATATTTGAAATAAGTTGCGCTCAACTTAGATTACTGCATGAACGCTCATCTTTTACTTTATTTGTTCAATACAAGCACAAAAGTGGTGATTCCATAAAAAGAAAAACGTTCTCGGGTCGAAAAAGATAAAAGCCATGAGGAAGTTTTTCAATCTTTGTGAAATGTTCCTATTTCTATAGATACTGGCAAGTTATACCTTTACAAACTTTACTTTTATAGAAGAGTTTTATAAAATCTAGTAAGCATAAAACTTTGTAGGTATCTACCTCAGATCAAATCAAAAGTCAAGATGGAACGTTGCAAACAGCAAGGTGAAGCCGGTTAAAACTACGCCTTGCCGTATACATAAATAGTTATACGCACATACGTACACCAAAACTATTTGATGATCTGAGAGCTCGACTGACAGGCTAAGGCGTAGTTTCGTTGTACGTGTAATTGTGTATGTACGTATGTACGTATGTATGTATACGGCAAGTTGTAGTTTTAACCGGCGTCACCTTGTTGTTTGCAACGTTCCATCTTGACTTTTTTTTTATCTGTGGTATCTACGAATAATTTTAAGGTTTTACATGTATAATAATTTTAAGTAAGTACAGTTGAGCTACCCGATCACTGACTACTAAAACTACTAAAAAGCTCACCTGAAAAACATAGGTGAAGTGAACTTGAGGTACGCTGTCAATCCATAGCTTCAGGATGGGATGGATGACAGTTCACTTTACCTAAATTCTTCACCGTGAGGTGTTTACTGAATAACTAACTTCTTCATCATTGCTGAAGGTCGTGCTCGTCTTGAAATTCTATCTTTAGGTCCACTCAAAGCTGTGTGGTTCTTTCCTCTAAAAATACCATATCAGACTAATCTGCATTCTTCCTTATTAACGATTAAAAGTTTATTCGTTTAATGTTTATTGATCTGAAATTTAATTTGTTTATTATTTAAGTGTGGTTTTATTCCATTTATTGTTTTTAATCTGATTTTTAATGTATTTTTAATTCGATATTTCAAGTCCTATTTTTATAATTTTGTTTATTGTGTTGTTGAAGTTTAAACCACATGCAATTATTCATTCTTGTTTTTTTCGAAGAGAAATTTGGTTGGTGCGATCAACCAAATTTCCCTCATTTGGTAGCATTATTTTGCAATTCTTGTTGTAAATTATAATGTGTTAATGGTTTTTTCCCTCAAATAAATAAATAAAATGTTATCTTCTTGATGTGCTTTTCAAATCAATTTACAGAAATAATTAACATTTATCAATCAGTAGTAGGTACGAGTATTTATTTTGTTCAGTCAAGCAAAAAGGATCAAAGAGAAATGATCAGAATTCAATACCACGAACGTCGGTGTAATTAGTCAAGCGATTTCGCCACAAATTGCTGAAACGCTAATTGAATAACAACACATTTTGGCCAGCACCGAATTTTTATGACCTAAGCTACAAAAAATTCAAAATAAACAATATTCTTTATTAATTTTTGGTATCTTGAGAGAAAATAAATGGAATAGCTTCAATATCTAGACTGCAGATCAAATTGGCGCTTCTCCAAAATTAATTTTCGAGTTGCATATTGCATCTGAAATAATTGCAGTTTAGGTAGGTATTCAATACCTATATACCTATAGGTTTACAATATCATCTGGTGAAACAGTTATGTTTGTGTCCCATTTTTGAGCAACTCACCTTATTTCTGATAGATCTCAATAGGCATATCTTAATAGTACTGACGGCGTTGACTTGATAGTACGAAAGCGTCAGCTGAAGTTAAAGTACATATCAGAGTATCCGGTGACTCGTTTGGCATGACTTATGCCTTCTCCTTTTAACGGTCGTACCTCAATTGTAAATGCGACGCCTAAATTAAGTAAAAGTTCAGGATGGGATTAGGTAGAATTGATTTAATCTTTCAAAACGTAGAATAGAAGTACCTCACAGGATTCTGCGCTTCTATTCGTAGGGGCGTAGCTCATGTGGCCTCCTCACCTATTTAGAGGCAACCTCCATGTCTATTATAAAACTGGCAACAGATAACTATTTAGTTTTGGAAGGCGATTGAAATCAGAACGCTAAGAAAATATTTGAAGAAATTTTTGTTTAGCTTTTCTTGGCATTTCTGTAAAAGCCGCCTTACAGGCACGTTGTGGAGTCAATATAAGTAAAAAGTAATTTTTGTGTATCATTTGAGCCACCCTAAGCTAAGTCCCCACAGTGCCTACGTACTTCAAACCCCAGCGTTCGGGTTGAGTAAAAAAAAGTAATTGTAAACCTTGGTACTAAGTAACTCAAACATGTAAACAATTTTCATTGAATATTCTTAAACTTTAAGATCCTTCTTTAGCAAAGTTGCAATACTTTGCTAAAGATGTTCTGGATAGAAAATTGGCAGTTAAAGTCAGGATATTATCGTTATTTTCTCGTAATATTTTCATTTGTAAAACTTACTATTCACTACCTCTTTATGGAAATCTACCTCATAGCTCTGCTCCGAATTTTGAATAGCTTACAATAATTTTACAACAAGAAACAACAATACAAATCATTTATACAAGGTAAGGTACTGTAAGGACGTGCTTCCTCTTGTGCAGTTGGCGTGCAGTTCTAACGACAACTGCACGCCAACTGCGCACCGACTTCAATCAGACTGCACGGTTGGTTTGCAGTTTGATTGCAGTTGTATTTACTGCATTCAAACTGCAAATTTGCAGTTGGAGTACAGTTGAAATGCAGTCCGTCTGTTTAGAGCTGGTGAACGCTTTAATGAAAATAAAAATAAGAAAAAGCAGTTTTCCTCTTTGACTTAACATGCACAGGCTACGTCCCCATATATCGATATTAAGTTAGTTAGTTAAGTCCTAAAAATAAAAGATAAAAATTTTGCTTTTGTTTTCGTCTTGGATTATTTTCTTCTTTTACTTTATTTTCTAACATTAATCAATCAACCGTCCGTGACTCATCCCATCTCCATAAATAATAAAACGTAACTACCTGTACTCTAAAATCCGTTAAAAGTTGCAAGTCATCAAGTCTGGCATCTGCTAATATAAGCAAAAATGTAAAAACCACGTCGACGTCGACGGTGCAAACTGTCTTTCAGGAGCTCCGTTCCGCACAGAGTGCATACAATTTTGGACCACATAAAAATGTTAGATATAAAAATATTGGAGGGTAAACAGAGAAAAGTGTGTAATCCAATCTGCTGTCGACACCGGGTCGATTTATTTTACTCGGGACTTTATGCTCCTAGACATAAGATGTCTTAGCACGGATCTGGCGACATAAAATATGACACAATATGTGTAAAGTTTCTTGTCCATTTTCACACTACCTAACTTAGTAGTCACCAATTTTGGAATGAAAACAGTTTTATGAATAATCAAGCCGTTTATTTAAATCCCACATTTGCGTATTTTATAGTCGTGGCTGAATCCACTGACAGTTTAAGCAGTTATGACACATTCCCTTTTTATCAAACTGTTGCAGCTCGAAATATTTTGGCTTATTATGATCCTTTAAGCTAACCCAAAACTACACTGTCATACTGAGAGCTTACATTTGAGACTTTAATTTTAATTCCTTTTTGTGAGAAATGTATTCAACTTTATACATGACTCTACTTGACGTTTAATTGTGGTGTGCTAGTTTAATGCTAAAGCAAATTTCAATTCAGATTGTAAAAAATAATATTCGCATGAATACAATCTTAAGACAAAGAAGTCCCAGGGTCACAGAACATCGAGAAGCTTTGACGGATCTCACTAAATGTAATCCCAAAATTCCCCACTTACTCGTGACCAAGTAATCAGGGGACATTACGGGCCCGACACGCTTTGACGGCGAACGCCTCTAATGTCGGCTGAGACCAACAGCTTAACGTGGTACGACCTATCATTAATCTAGTTTAAAGTACGTTACTTGACGGACCCACTAAATGTGGCCTTCTTGGTCACTGACATGTTGGGTCTGGAATCTTTTATTGTTCAGACTTTCAAGGCCGTAAATATTTTTAGGGTCATAAATTATGGGACATCGGTGAAAGAAAACATCGTGAGTTAACCTGGACTCATAATTAATTTAAGTCTTAAATCACCAATCCGCTTGGAGCAAGCCTTCTCTATATAGGATTGGCCTTTGTCCTGCAGTGGGACAGTTACAAGCTTGCATCATTATTTAATATAAATTCCGAGTCGGAATAAACGAATCCGGTGGATGCGAAACGCACAGGACCGATCAGTGTGACGCCAGCCTGTGTCCAGCAGTCGACGTCTTTCAGCTGTGATGATGATGACGATGATACTGACAAGTCAGCATTCTCTAAATATGCAATGGACTGCATTTCGTGGGATTTACCAACCAAAAGCTAAAATTGAAACGCCAGGATAATACGTCTTGATTCAACTGACTTCAAACGTTTGTGTGCAATAAGCTGTATTGATTGAGGCTACTTAATGGATTTAAAAGGCTTCACAGGTGCTAGGCTGCAAGTCCGCCACCAACATGCTGCCCTGCTTTTACCCCGGCATGTATAACTGCATAACTTTTTCTTTTTTTTATAATTCGTGCCAATATGAGAGGAAATCTAGAGAGCTTTCTAGAATAAAACCCACATAACTGTGCTCCAAGTCCAAAGTTACCAATCAAAAGTTCCCGTATCAGTACCATGTCCCCAGACTCTGTGACTACAAATCTCGTTTGGTATTTTCCAACTTCATTCGTCGGCAAAGCGGTCCCTTGCTCTTGCTTTGGAGACTGCAAGTTGGACGCTACTTTTCCTTTTGACTTTTATTCTTAGCTGCAATTAAATTTAGTGTTCCCTAGAGGAAGCAACTGCTGTTTCTAGGTATTTTGTGGTCAAATTATATTAATCAGATTTTTTTTACACGTACTAAAATGTTGAGCTAAGGGCTTTTTCAATTTAGACGTTTGGTGCGGGACTGGTTGATTTTTCCACACAATTTATGCACACACTTAGCCCTGCTGTCGTGCGTGCGCGGCACCGGCGCCGCACCGCGCTCTTCGTGCGAAAACGTCTAAATTGAAAGAGCCCTAAAGTTTAGGTACATATTTTTTGCTAGAAATTTATTTATGTATTAAAACTTTATGCACAAATAAAAATCACTGTACAAAGTCCGCACTATAATGTCTTAGGTATTTTCTACCAATCGACCTTAGGGAGGTGCAGGGGAAATTATGAAATGGAAATGATGTAGGGAAACTATTCGTGGTTTTTTGAACCGTATAGATATAAACTAATTTATAAAGAACAAACGTGGTCATCAAACAACGACACAAACGACATAACAAAAATACCACATCACGCCTATTGCCAAAAGGGTTCAGCAGAAGTAAATTATATAAATGAGCTTTAATTCTGCCTAACAATTTTAAGCTTTCTCTTAAATCATGTTACTAAGCATATTCGTTGATTTTTGGGGGCAATCCACCAGCAGACCAAATTACCATAACAACAGGAATTTTCAATTAAAATTCAGCTCAGCCCGAGGGTATACCTGTGTACGTGATTCTTAACACTGCTTTCAGCTCTACACGTAGGTACCAGATGTGTGGAGTGCAATTTAAGCACTTTTAGGAGCCGTGACTCGGAAATAGCAAGCATCGGAGTGTAAAGAAATTCAGCCAGTACCGCCTCTGACCCCTTTGCCATAGATAAATGAATAACTCTATCGAACTGTGCTGAATCGTTTGCGAATGGAAAGGTCTGCTTTGATCGTAGACATTGCACTTTGTGAATTCATTTTTTGTGGTTCTTTAAGGTTTTTAGTCTCTTACTTTGTTGGACACAGTATTTTATTTTTGCCATTTTCAGATCAAACGTTCAATCGTGTGAACGTTTCATTAAATCATTTTTTCGATCAAATCTTGATCGGGCAAATGATCTTCGGACAGTGATTTTTGAGCACTTGTGAGGCACTCGTTTTGTATGTTAAACCTATAAGATTGTACCAATAGAGATTAATACTCATTAAGAAGAAATAAAAACATGGCGATATTTTACTTTAGCTACCTACAGTAGGACCTATGGAACTTGGAAGTTTATGCATACCACTGAGTAGGTTAAAAGATCACAGAGGTATAAATATGACCCCGTTGTCAGAAAGAGATAAACATACTGATCAAACGTACGTTCATAATTCGGCCCGACGCAGGACGGACTGCGTTCATTCAAGCTGGTCAGCTTGTGTTTGTATTGCTGCAGACGACGGTAAAACGTACTCGTTTTGAGTCACAACAGTCATTCTAATGCAAGTTTAACAAGTAAAAATTAAAAATTGCCAAAAACCTCGACAATTTTTTTATTTCCTACTTTTGAAACTACATAATGTATCTAGTATCTAGTAGACACGCTTTGACCAACAAACTATCAAACACGTATTTATGACACGAAATCTTGGGAAAATATCCCGATTCTAACAGTAAAACGGCCATAACTTTTGAACGGCTGATTTTCATTAAACAAAGCTTAGAACACTCCCGATGATTTCACCTTTCTAACAAATCAAAAATGAATAAATATCGATTCATCCGTTTAGGAGCTATGATGCCACAGACAGATATACACATACACAAACACACAGGTACACACTTCAAACTTATAACTCCCCTCTTTTCCCGTCGGGGGTTAAAAAGTGAACAAGAGGATCAGCATCAACATAATATTATAAAGTAAGCTTTTCATTCGCGACTTGAAGACTGCATTAAACAATAAGTACTTACCTCGGCGTCTTCTGTAATAACTTCTAACTTATATGACCTCTAATATACTAGATATTCTCTACCAGTTTTCAAGATGATAGTTGCCATAAATTAAAATTAAAACACTCCAAACTTTGTCCAAGCTTGCACTTAAGTGTCTAAAATTTAAACTTCAATTTTAAGTTCATATAATTAAAACTAACCAAATCAGTATTTGTCTTATGCGACTTATTTCCTGCTTAATTAATATTTCAGTTCATTTCAATTAACCAACTATAAAATGAGGGCTCATTATCCAAATCATGACCTCCAACTCATGACTCTACCTCGAATCATCAAACAGCTATTTCAAATCAATTGAGGGTATTTTTCCGGTGTCTTGTGCGACTGAGTCGAGTGGAGTGCCTTCAGACAGACTTGGAATATGGATCTGAGCAACTTCTTAGTACCAGCTTCTTTATAAAATGTTCCCCAAAGTATCGGCTTTTCCTTTCATCGCTAAAACTGCCAGATTTATTTACCTGACCGTATCAGGCCACTTTTACGCTACATTTTCCCATCCATAACCCTATTCGATTTAACCGAAGCATCGGCTTATCAATGAACCGTCTTAGAAAACGAGTAACGTTAACGTCAGGACGTCTTTATCGGACGGAGGTATCAGCCACAGAATAGATGGGTTCAGAAGGTTGGCTTCATACAACGTGTGAAAACGCACGCACATATAGACACAACGGTGAACGCAAGCGTGCTCGAGACAGGCATTTATTCATGTTAGGTATAGACCAAGCGAGCAAAGGCGGTTCATGAATACTTTTTTGTAAATACAGATATGATTGAATACGATTTGTATTAGTATTTTATTGCACGTTTTAACTGCTTCAATTTACCAAAATGTGTTACAAAATAAATTAAAAAAACCGTGTAGGTGCCTCAGAAATTTAAAAACGCGCCATCTATTAGAGTCAATTTTGAATGATCCATTCAAATTTGTGCTTACGAGAGTTAATTAAACAAGAACATATTTTTTTATGATCGTCTCTAGAAAATCTTAAAATTTCACAAATGTTATTGAACTAATCGAAGCTTATGAAGCCATCTAGTGCAATATATTTGAACCAATTTTTTTTTCTTCGCGTTGGGTGCCCGTCCCACTAGTTAGCGATCGTTCGGTTACTCTGAACTGGCCGATTCTAAAAAAACACTATCTGTGAAATCTTAAGTAAAGTATGCAAGAAGTCAGCTGTCATTTCAATTGATGCTATGGATTGACAGGTCACTTCACCATACCTATCTCGGTGAGTTATTTACGGAATAGAGCACTAGTATCCAATTATCCATCATGAGGCGGTTTGAGATCACCGTACCTACGCATCTATATTTGCGTGAGTCTTCGCTCATTTTATAGAACCAGCCTTCTGTACCAATTTATTATGTGCACCAGCTAAGCCTCGTCGTACCGTTCTGAGCGCGGTATCTCGTCCGCGGTCCTAATATTTCGGATAACGGCCATCCGTACGTTAGATCAGGCTTATGTCAACCTGTTATCAATGCTAAATGAGCTACATCCTGCTAATAATGGATCTGTTTTCGAATATTGCGTGTGCGAATATTCTATCGGCCGTCAGTGATTGCATGTTCCACCGAGCTCGGACTGATAATTCCTGATCGTGTGTCGCTATTGGACGATTTGATGGCGACTATTTTATGTTCCGGTTTATCTAGGTAACATTTATTCATCTCCCATATTCTTAATCATTCTGTATCCTGTGGTGTCTTTCCCTCTTCTTGGATAGAAGCCCAAATTACCCCTCTTCCAAAAAAGCCTAATCCTGTTTCCTTCACTGTATTTCGTCCTATTTCCATATTACCATTTCTATCCAAAGTCCTTGAACGCCTTATCCATAATCAACTTAGTACATTCCTGTGCAAGAACCACCTACTTAATTTATTCCAATCCGGGTTTCGTCCAGCACATAGTACTACAACAGCTCTTGTTATTGTTATTTATTTATCTTATTGTTATTTTTCAGATAGCAGAATCCATATTATGTGACTACTGATAATGTAGACGTAACAGTATATTGCATAAGCCGTGTGACGAAAAACAGTTATCTACATATCTTTATTTGAAACCGTTAGTGCGTGGGTTCCTGTTTACCGTTGTATTGTAAGTATTAAGTACAATAAAGAGATTATTTACCACACTTTCTCTCCTAAACAAACTCGAAACGAATGCCTGAATACAATACACAGATTATTAAGGATTACAACGTTTTTATCCTCTTTCAAAATCACAGTACCTTACAAAAACATTCGAAATAACCTTCTGTGTAACAAAATATTTGAAATAAGTTGCGCTTAACTTAGATTACTGCATGAACGCTCATCTTTTACTTTATTTGTTCAATACAAGCACAAAAGTGGTGATTCCATGAAAAGAAAAACGTTCTCGGGCCGAAAAAAGATAAAAGTCAGGAGGAAGTTTTTCAATCTTTGTGAAATATTCCAATTTCTATAGATACTGGCAAGTTATACCTTTACAAACTTTACTTTTATAGACGAGTTTTATAAAATCTAGTAAGCATAAAACGTTGTAGGTATCTCAGATCAAATCAAAACTACGCCTTGCAGTATACATACACAATTACACGTACAACGAAAATACGCCTTAGCCTGTCAGTCGAGCTTTCAGATCATCAAATAATAAAGCTCGACTGACATGCTAAGGCGTAGTTTTGTTGTACGTATGTGCGTATGCTATTTATGTATACGGCAAGGCGTAGTTTTAACTGGCTTCACCTTGCTGTTTGCAACGTTCCATCTTGACTTTTTTTTTTGATCTGAGGTACAAATAATTTAGCTAAGGTCATAACTTAAGTAAGTACAGTTGAGCTACACGATCACTGACTACTAAAACTACTAAAAAGCTCAGCTAAAAAACATAGGAGAAGTGAACTTGAGGTACGCTGTCAATATCATAGCTTCAGGATGGGATGACAGTTGAGGTGTTTACTGAATAACTAACTTCTTCATCATTGCTGAAGGTCGTGCTCGTCTTGAAATTCTATCTGTAGGTTCACTCAAAGCTGTGTGGTTCTTTCCTCTAAAAATACCATATCAGACTAATCTGCATTGTTCCTTATTAACGATTATAAGTTTATTCGTTTAATTTTTATTGATCTGAAATTTAATTTGTTTATTATTAAGTATTGTTTTATTCCATTTATTGTTTTTAATCTGATTTTTAAAGTATTTTTAATTCGATATTTGAAGTCCTTTTTAGGGTTCCGTAGCCAAATGGCAAAAAACGGAACCCTTATAGATTCGTCATGTCTGTCTGTCTGTCTGTCTGTCTGTCTGTCTGTCTGTCCGTCCGTATGTCACAGCCACTTTTTTCCGAAACTATAAGAACTATGCTGTTGAAACTTGGTAAGTAGATGTATTCTGTGAACCGCATTAAGATTTTCACACAAAAATAAAAATAAAACAATAAATTTTGGGGGCTCCCATACTTGAAACTAAAACTAAAAATATTTTTTTTCATCAAACCCATACGTGTGGGGTATCTAATATAATTTTTTTCTAAACTGAATAGTTTGCGCGAGAGACTCTTCCAAAGTGGTAAAATGTGTGTCCCCCCCCCTGTAACTTCTAAAATAAGAGAATGATAAAACTGAAAAAAATATATGATGTACATTACTATGTAAACTGCCAGCGAAAATTGGTTTGAACGAGATCTAGTCAGTAGTTTTTTTTAATACATCATAAATCGTAAACCGCAATTTACCAAGTACGGAACCCTTCGTGCGCGAGTCCGACTCGCACTTGGCCGGTTTTTTATATAATTTTATTTATTGTGTTGTTGAAGTTTAAACCACATGCAATTATTTATTCTTGTTTTTTTCGAAGAGAAATATGGTTGGTGCGACCAACCAAATTTCCCTCATTTGGTAGAATTATTTTGCAATTCTTGTTGTAAATTATAATGTGTTAATGGTTTTTCCCTCAAATAAATAAATAAAATGTTATCTTCTTGATGTGGTTTTCAAATCAATTTACAGAAATAATTAACATTTATCAATCAGTAGTAGGTACGAGTATTTATTTTGTTCAGTCAAGCAAAAAGGATCAAAGAGAAATGATCAGAATTCAATACCACGAACGTCGGTGTAATTAGTCAAGCGATTTCGCCACAAATTGCTGAAACGCTAACTGAATAACAACACATTTTGGCCAGCACCGAATTTTTATGACCTAAGCTACCAAAAATTCAAAATAAACAATATTCTTAATTAATTTTTGGTATCTTGAGAGAAAATAAATGGAATAGCTTCAATATTTAGACTGCAGATCAAATTGGCACTTCTCCAAAATTAATTTTCGAGTTGCATATTGCATCTGAAATAATTGCAGTTTAGGTAGGTATTCAATACCTTTATACCTATAGGTTTACAATATCATCTGGTGAAACAGTTATGTTTGTGTCCCATTTTTGAGCAACTCACATTATTTCTGATAGATCTCAATAGGCATATCTTAATAGTACTGACGGCGTTGACTTGATAGTACGAAAGCATCAGCTGAAGTCAGCTGAAGTTAAAGTACATATCAGAGTATCCGGTGACTCGTTTGGCATGACTTATGCCTTCCCCTTTTAAGGGTCGTACCTCAATTGTAAATGTGACTCCTCCGTTAAATAAAGATTCAGGATAGGATTAGGTAGAATTGATTTAATCTTTCAAAACGTAGAATAGAAGTACCTCACAGGATTCTGCGCTTCTATTCGTAGGGGCGTAGCTCATGTGGCCTCCTCACCTATTTAGAGGCAACCTCCATGTCTATTATAAAACTGGCAACAGATATCTACTTGTTTTGGAAGGTGATTGAATGGAACGCTAAGAAAATATTTGAAGATATTTTTGATTAGCTTTTCTTGTCACTTCTGTAAAAGCCGGCTTAGGGCAGGCACGGTGATAAGTCAATACAAGTTAAAAGTAATTTTTGTCTATCATTTGAGCCACCCTAAGCTAAGTCTCCACAGTGCCTAAGTACTTCAAACCCCAGCGTCCGGGTTGAGAAAAAAAAGCTTTGAGGTACTGTGGGTACTAAGTAACTTAAACATGTAAACAACTTTCATTGAATATTCTTAAACTTTAAGATCCTAAAGATGTTCTAGATAGAACATTGGCAGTTAAAGTCGGGATATTATCGGTATTTTCTCGCAATATTTGCCTTTGTAAAACTAATTTTCACTACCTCTTTACGGAAATCTACCTCATAGCTCAACTCCGAATTTTGAATAGCTTACAATAATTTTAAAACAAGAAACAATAACACAAATCGTTTATACAAGGTAAGGTACTGTAAGTGCGTGCTACCTCTTGTGCAGTTGGCGTGCAGTTCCAACGACAACTACACGCCAACTGAGCACCGACTGCAATCAGACTGTACGGTTGGTTTGCACTTTTATTGCAGTTGTATTAACTGCATTAAAACTGCAAATTTGCAGTCGGATTACAGTTGAAATGCAGTCCGTCTGTTTAGAGCCTCAGGGTGAAGGCTATATTGAAAATATAAATAAGAAAAAGCAGTTTTCCTCTATAACCAAACACACACAAGCTACGTCCCCACATATTGGTATTAAATAGTCCAGTTCTTGCAAAAAAATACCTAAAAGTCAAATAAAGAGAATTTGGCTTCTGTTTTCTTCTTAGATTATTTTCTAACATTAATCAATCATCTGCTAGCACCATACGTGACTCTACCCATCTTAAACCCATCTCCATAAATAATGAAACGTAACTACCTGTACTCAAAAATCCGTTAAAAGTGGCAAGTCATCAAGTCTGGCATCTGCTAATATAATGAATCCAATCTGCTGTCGATACCGGGTGGATTTATTTTACTCGGGACTTTATGCTCCTAGACATAAGATGTCTTAGCTCGGATCTGGCGACATAAAATATGACACAATAAGTGTAAAGTTTCTTGTCCATTTTCACACAACCTAACTTAGTAGACACCAATTTTGGAATGAAAACAGTTTTATGAATAATCAAACCGTTTATTTAAATCCCACATTTGCGTATTTTATAGTCGTGGCTGAATCCACTGACAGTTTAAGCAGTTATGACACGTTCCCTTTTTATCAAACTGTTGCAGCTCTAAATATGTTGGCTTATTATGATCCTTTAAGCTAACCCAAAACTACACTGTCATACTGAGAGCTTACATTTGAGACTTTAATTTTAATTCCTTTTTGTGAGAAATGTATTCAACTTTCTACATGACTCTACTTGACGTTTAATTGTGGTGTGCTAGTTTAATGCTAAAGCAAATTTCAATTCAGATTGTTAAAAATAATATTCGCATGAATACAATCTTAAGACAAAGAAGTCCCAGGGTCACAGAACATCGAGAAGCTTTGACGGATCTCACTAAATGTAATCCCAAAATTCCCCACTTACTCGTGACCAAGTAATCAGGGGACATAACGGGCCCGACACGCTTTGACGGCGAACGCCTCTAATGTCGGCTGAGACCGACAGCTTAACGTGGTACGACCTATCATTAATCTAGTTTAAAGTACGTTACTTGACGGACCCACTAAATGTGGCCTTCTTGGTCAATGACATGTTGGGTCTGGAATCTTTTATTGTCAGACTGTCAAGGTTGTAAATATTTTTAGGGTCATAAATCATGGGATATCAGTGAAAGAAAACATCGTAAGTTAACCTGGACTCATAATTAATTTAAGTCTAAAATCACCAATCCGCTTGGAGCAAGCCATCTCTATATAGGATTGGCCTTTGTCCTGCAGTAGGACAGTTACAAGCTTGTATCATTATTTAATATAAATTCCGAACATCATACTGACGAGTCGGAATAAATGAATCCGGTGGATGCGAAACGCACAGGACCGATCAGTGTGACGCCAGCCTGTGTCCAGCAGTCGACGTCTTTCAGCTGTGATGATGATGACGATGATACTGACAAGTCAGCATTCTCTAAATATGCAATGGACTGCATTTCGTGGGATTTACCAACCAAAAGCTAAAATTTAAACGCCAGGATAATACGTCTTGATTCAACTGACTTCAAACGTTTGTGTGCAATAAGCTGTATTGATTGAGGCTACTTAATGGATTTAAAAGGCTTCACAGGTGCTAGGCTGCAAGTCCGCCACCAACATGCTGCCCTGCTTTTACCCCGGCATGTATAACTGCATAACTTTTTCTTTTTTTTATAATTCGTGCCAATATGAGAGGAAATCTAGAGAGCTTTCTAGAATAAAACCCACATAACTGTGCTCCAAGTCCAAAGTTACCAATCAAAAGTTCCCGTATCAGTACCATGTCCCCAGACTCTGTGACTACAAATCTCGTTTGGTATTTTCCAACTTCATTCGTCGGCAAAGCGGTCCCTTGCTCTTGCTTTGGAGACTGCAAGTTGGACGCTACTTTTCCTTTTGTCTTTTATTCTTAGCTGCAATTAAATTTAGTGTTCCCTAGAGGAAGCAACTGCTGTTTCTAGGTATTTTGTGGTCAAATTATATTAATCAGATTTTTTTTACACGTACTAAAATGTTGAGCTAAGGGCTTTTTCAATTTAGACGTTTGGTGCGGGACTGGTTGATTTTTTCCACACAATTTATGCACACACTTAGCCCTGCTGTCGTGCGTGCGCGGCACCGGCGCCGCACCGCGCTCTTGGTGCGGAAACGTCTAAATTGAAAGAGCCCTAAAGTTTAGGTACATTTTTTTTGCTAGAAATTTATTTATGTATTAATACTTTATGCACAAGTAAAAATCACTGTACAAAGTCCGCACTATAATATCTTAGGTATTTTCTACCAATCGACCTTAGGGAGGTGCAGGGGAAATTATGAAATGGAAATGATGTAGGGAAACTATTCGTGGTTTTTTGAACCGTATAGATATAAACTAATTTATAAAGAACAAACGTGGTCATCAAACAACGACACAAACGACATAACAAAAATACCACATCACGCATATTGCCAAAAGGGTTCAACAGAAGTAAATTATATAAATGAGCTTTAATTCTGCTTAACAATTTTAAGCTTTCTCTTAAATCATGGCTAACACCCGCTGTTACTAAGCATTTTCGTAGATTTTTGGGGGCAATCCACCGGTAGACCAAATTACCATAACAACAGGAATTTTCAATTAAAATTCAGCTCAGCCCGAGGGTATACCTGTGTACGTGATTCTTAACACTGCCTTCAGCTCTACACGTAGGTACCAGATGTGTGGAGTGCAATTTAAGCACTTTTAGGAGCCGTGACTCGGAAATAGCAAGCATCGGAGTGTAAAGAAATTCAGCCAGTACCGCCTCTGACCCCTTTGCCATAGATAAATGAATAACTCTATTGAACTGTGCTGAATCGTGTGCGAATGGAAATGTCGGCTTTGATCATAGACACTGCACTTTGTGAATTAATTTCTTGTGGTTTTTAATGCTTTTTGTCTCTTACTTTGTTTGACATAGTAGTTTTATTTTTATCATTTTCAGATCAAACGTGTGAACGTTCTTCGACATATTGTTTTTTTGATCTGATCTTGATCGGACAAATGATCTTCGGACTAGTGATCTTTGAGCACTTGTGAGGCACTCGCTTTATGTACGTTACACCAAAAAGATTTTACCAATAGAGACGTCATACTCAATTATAAAGAAATAAAAAATTATAATACATAGGACCTATGGAACTTGGCAATTTATTTATACGACTAAGTAGGATACAATATCACAGAGATATAAATAGGACCCCGTTGTCAAAAAGAGATAAACATACTGTTCAATGGTACGTTCGTGTTGCGACCAGACGCAGGACGGACTGAGTTCAAACAAGCTGGTCAGCTTGTGTTTGTATTGCCGCGTCACGTCGGTAAAACGTATATACCTCAGTATATAAATAACATCACTGCGTTAAACATTATATTATGGTATAGCGTTAAATAGAGTTAAAAATAATTGGCGGTATGTGGGTGTATTATTTATCATGCTTACTGGTACAACAAACAAAACGGTTTCATCCCTTTCTCCTCTGTAAACTACATAATTATCTACCTACGTGTGTGTGTCATGTAATCTATCGATACCGGTACATAAACTGGTTTATTCTTAGAGTAAATACAATAATCCCTTTGATTGTTTAGCTGTCGATGTATTGTTAATAAGGGTTCTCATTGTTCTGTCTCCTTTAACAATGTTTAATCGGAGCAAATGTTTGGATAACCAACTTCTGATCATGGTTGTATGCCATTTCTGGTTACATGAGATTCTGGGTTCGATGTCTGGGTCGGGCAAATTTTTTATGTGTTTTTTATCTTGAATTTCTCAGTAGCAAACCGGATTGTGCATGAGTACTCGGTTAACCCGTGAGGAGGCGCGCCTCAGTTTGTAGCACGAAGAGGCGCGCGCGAGGAAATTACTCACACAACATTAAATGACCATATTTCTACTTTTATAGTACTTATTGGCTTATAACGGATTTATTGAATAAAACAAGGTTTAATAAGTAAGAAAATGAGTATTTCTAATATAACAAATTGACTTATTTTTATTTTCTAATTTAGAGAGTTTGCATACAAATCACAATAAAAATCGTACATAACAAAATCTTGAAAATAATACTCTTCCATGAGATCTAGACAAGTGTGCCTCTCGAAACACATTGAATAAATATGAATATATGTACGTTCGGTGCAGAGTAATTGCTTGCACAAAGTGTGGGGCGCGTGATGAGCAAATTACCGCACGATGGTACGCGGCCTCCACAAAGTCTTCGCTGCGTGGTCGCAACAGAACTCACATGAGACTTGCGTCAGGGAGAGCCCCCCAAACATCAGGACCCGAGGTGGTGACCCGATCTTAAACGTCGTGGGGGGAGACAAACACGTCACTTCCCCCCAACCTGAAGTCGAGGCCAGCAGATGCGGGACGGATGTAGCCGGGGTTTGCGGCAGTATCGTTGTTCCCGCGATCCCCCGGCGTAGGTGCGAGATGGAACACCGGCGTGGTGTTTAGTCAGTAGGTGTCTGAAAGACCCTCCGCCAAACCAGAAAATAAAATCGAGATGAGTGGATGAATAATTAGGAAGGGATCTAGGCGCTTGAGATGTTATGGCGTCGCGTCAGTATCACCAAAAGTTTCAATTTTGTGTGCGTAAATTGCTCGTAGCGCGTCTTCTCAAGGGTCAATGACAATAGACTCTTACACATGGGGCTCAAACAACTAGCGAAGTGTGTATGTACTATATGTAATCCTCTGCCTGACCCTAATACTCGGGAATACTGATAATATGGATGAAGAATGATATAATGGATTAACTTACGTTATTAAACCCATAAGTGAGAGATAAATCAAAATATATATCTCCGGAGCTTGAAATGTATTTCTTTGATAAATCCACCTTATTCCATAAAGTTAGGTACCAATATCTTGTTTTTATATTTAGGTTAGACGCTATATTTCCCTGGTGACGCCGAGGACACATAGCCAATATACAACCGATTTCATATTTAAAGTAGTCTTTGCTTCGGCTTGTGACTTAGTTTGGGCTCAAAAGTAACAAATGTCAAAAAATACACTTGTTATGATAATCTTGGGCAATCGGTGAAAATACACAAAAACATAAACTCCTCTTTTAGAAAGTCGGTTAAAAAGGGCTACAACTACAGGAGCGGATGTTAAGGGTTTGTGTGTTTGTGTTTGTGTTTTCTAGTACCGCTTTTTGCCTTTTGTCGATGCAAATTGCACGAAAAAATCTCATGCCCTAGAAATAATATTCGCCAGTACTTAGGGTTGTTTGTAGAGTAGGCCGTATGTACTTTAGTATTATACTTCCCGGCAACTCTTATAATATAAAACTAACAAACCATAGTCATTCCAGTCCAAAAAACATCACCATCTGCCTGCCCTTATCCCAAGTTACTTGGGGTCGGAGCAACACGTTTTCTTCTTCCATACCGTACTGTCGCCCGTCACGCTATCACTGACTCCCTTTTCTTTCATATCACTTCACACAATCCATCCATCTTTTCTTTGGCATTTCCCTTCCTCTCCATCTATCCACATTAATAATATGCGTTTCATCCCTCTTCATCTCATGACCATACCAGGACAAATGGTTTTCTTTTAACTTTTCTATCACTGGAGCCACTTTAACTTCTTCTAATATACTAATTTCTTACTTTATCCATTCTCGTCACTCCGCACATCCATCTCAACATTCTCATCTCTGCTACATGCAATCTCTTTTCATCCATCTTTTTCACAGCCCAACATTCTGATACATACAGTATGACAGGTCTTATCACGGATTTGTAGATTTTGCCAGTTAACTTGAGGGGAATCCGTGGGTCGCAAGTGGTTCCAGTCACCTGTCACCATTTCATCCATCCTGAGTTGATCCGGTGATTTAACTATGAACTATGAAACTATAGGAGGATTACTGGCCCCTGCCTGACCACTGGTGAACTACACGGATATAAAATGGCAGGGGTGATTTGCACACTCAATTAATGGGTCCCCATAAAGGGTCACTAGCACTTTAGTGACATAGCGCCAAGGGGGCAACATATCCGGTGGTGCCTGAGGAGTGGAGAGGTATCACGGCTATCAGGACAGTCCCGGAAGTACGGTCAAGATCCCTACCAGCATCTTACTGTGCACCCTCCGAGCACGTTTGCTCTTGCGAATCTCCACTTAAACCAGCCAATTAAGGCAAGAGAAAGGTGGAAGCTCTGTTCCCCGTCAGTGTTCATTCCGACCGGCCAATAAAGGTGAGCCAAAGATGAGGGACAAGACTTCTCCCTGGAGATTAGGTCCATGGGGTCGCCACTGCCCACCAACTCGCCACAAAGCTGCCCTGCGGATTGTATATCTCTTAGTCTGGCTCCTGACCCTAGGCATGTTCCGGCAAAGTAAAATCTACCGGCACTGACCTAGGGATCATTGAAGCACGCAAGCCCCACCACGACGTCAACGTAGAGATACTGCAGTGGGGTTATTATTATTATAAAATCAGTCCTTAACCGATTGAAGCGGAACATACGCCACCTTAAAGATGTCCATATAATTAATAAGCAGTCAAGCTGAATATAAACCTTCGTATAGTAGTCATTGTAGCGTTGTGAGATCTCAACTGAAAATAGTCGAATGATACTAATATCAGAATTAGTCGGTTAATAGTCACATCTCTAAAGACACGGCACAACTCTAACTTGCCGGACTACTGTCACTCGGGCATTTCGATTCCGGTGGCTTAGCGGACAACTTACTTTCAATCCTCACGACTCTGTGTGCCCCGATTTAGGGGCTCATTGTACGGGGTCGACGTACGGGCGTACCGTCCGGCTATGCGCTACCCAAGGACGTAGCGGCGTGCGCAGCCTACCCTGCGCACCCCTAACCGCTACAGTCCCTGCGGCCTACCGCTAAGCCGGCCGCGGTCTACTGCCCCACGTCTGCCACGTGCTGCTGCCTCATTGTACGGGGTCGACGTACGGGCGTACCGTCCGGCTATGCGCTACCCAAGGACGTAGCGGCGTGCGCAGCCTACCCTGCGCACCCCTAACCGCTACAGTCCCTGCGGCCTACCGCTAAGCCGGCCGCGGTCTACCGCCCCACGTCTGCCACGTGCTGCCAACTGCTCATTGTACGGGGTCGACGTACGGGCGTACCGTCCGGCTATGCGCTACCCAAGGACGTAGCGGCGTGCGCAGCCTACCCTGCGCACCCCTAACCGTTACAGTCCCTGCGGCCTACCGCTAAGCCGGCCGCGGTCTACTGCCCCACGTCTGCCACGTGCTGCTGCCTCATTGTACGGGCTGAGGCTTGACGTTCTCCTACTACTTGCACGCTGCCAACTACCTGCACGCTGCCTACGCCCACCGCCAGGTCCTTTTATCTGACACCTGCGGCTTACCCCCGTGCCATACTACGCACGTTGCCCGGTCTTGCCTGCCTACCTGCGGCCTGCCGTCGCGCGAGCCGGTGCCAGCGCAGCCTACCCTGCGCAACCCTGGCTGCTTCAGTTCCGGTGACCTATCGCTGTGCCGGTGCTGACCGGTCCCCGCGTCTACCACGTGCTGCCAAGGGACGGTACCCTCTTACTATTTTATCCGCGTGAGGGAATTTGTTCAGAACTGAGTGGCGCTAGAACCCACGACCTAGCTGATTTTAATAACCCTAAATATATGTATTAAATCAACAAGCTGTTTTTCTAACTACCTCCTAACTATCAGTTAGCGGCCTGCACAGCTTACCTAGCGCAGACCTAGCTGTTACATCATAAGCATTATTAATTCCTTCCTTATCAATAGAATCCTACCCAAATTGCTGGATCTGATATCCATGGCCACGGGCTTCGTAAAGGGTCCATATTTTCTCTGCTCCCGACCGTTATCTGGCGCTGACCCGAATTCGGTCGTAGACAAAGCTCTATTTGTGCGTATTACTTGCCAGATCTTGTTCGCTGTCAATGGGCAGATAACGTAATCCCATAGACACTATGGACTTTAATGTTTATGGCTTGAATAGATGATCAGAGTTGTCGTAACTGTTTAAGTAAAACAAAATTCTTGAACGTATTCACAGTATAATTAATTAGTTTTCTTTTGATGTTTTTACAAGGCACAATACGTGCGTTACCATGTATATTATTAATCGAAGGTTACCAATTTATTTATTTATTTATTATATACTTTATTGTACACCAAGATGAAAACAATAACACATATGGAAACCTTAAAATAAAAACGAACATTGTATGTCAGGCGACCAATGAAGGTTTAAAAAGGATAGTTAGAAAATTTAAAAAAAATAAAGGTAGCAGTGTTGCCAATTTATGATGCAACAATAACAATCCCAACCAGAAGATGTGTTTTAAAGGAAAGCTTCCTCTCTCCTCAACTCAGTCACCATCACAACGGCAATTCTCTCGATTGGAAATAACAAGCTATAACTGGCAATATTCTATGCTAGTGTCTAATATTTTATGCTTAGCTTTTTTTATTTAACAATTTACAACAGCTGTTCCTAGAATACAAGATTGAGTATTTTATCAACGTGTTAAATTTTGTAATCTTTGTCCTAAGACATTCTGCTTCATTCAGCACTTAGTAGTGAACCAACACATTTAACATTACGTCCCGGCGTAAAGATAATACGCAGATATACTAAAACAAATGGAGATAACGTATCAGGCACAATTTTGTTATTTTTTAGGCCTGTTTTGTAACCTACAATGAAGTTCCAATTTACTTAGTTGACAGTTTTTTTGTGTTCTATTTTTGAATTTATAAGAAACAGGCAGGCCGAAAATACAGGACAACTAAAAAAGACTGGTAACATTTTTGCTGACGTAAGCCAAGTTCAAAGTTCGACCCTGCGGCCGCTCTGCGGGGAGAACTAAATTCCATTTTCAAATTTTGGCCGATATTTGGCGTCACCTTGCGGTTCGAGGGACGACGAGGTGAACTCACGCATCGTGTCTGTGTAGTATATTTTACAAAATTTTCAATATGGAATAGTTTATACTTGCTAATATTGCCCTCTGGGAGATATAAGGCAATTTTCCTCTTTGGTGTCAAAGACCAGTAATTACCAAACTTTCGCTTGCCTATCGAATTTGCAGAATGAAAATACGTGTGGTTTCATTAGTCGCTGTTACTAATTGGTTTTCGTTGTTAGTTGCTTTTTCAGCAGCCATCTTTGAAAGTATTCAACTCTTTTTTATAGTTTTTTAAAGTCGCGGGTTCGATTCCCGCACAGAACAAATATTTGTATGACCTACAGATAGTTGTTCCGGCTCTGAGTGTTGTGAATGTGAGTTTATATGTTTGTAAACGCACCCACGATACAGGAAGACATTCCTAGTGTGGGGCAACGTTTTTTTTAAATAAAAAAAAAGAAAAAAAAAGAGTAGAATAGAATAAAATAGAATATACTTTATTGTACACCATAAAATTATACACATTTACAAGAAAAACTTATACCAGGCCCCTCAGAAAGTATTGCGAAAAAAAGTTTTTATATATGGGAGACTGGCCAGTTATAATGTTTTTCGAAAATATGATTATTTATAAGTAAAAATAAGTAAGTTCCAATTTCAAAATTTCCCTCCACATTTTTTGCGAGTTAATTCAAAGTATTGTGTCTCACTGAAATATGGATCTGCGCCGGGAACATTTTAGAGCTATGATTTTATACGATTTCAAGTGTCGCCTGAAACCGGATGAATCGTACGATAGACTTCAAATGGCATTCATGGATGAAGGCCCTTCCAAGGCAACCGTGTATCGTTGGTATAACGAATTCAAGCGCGGTCGACCAACTTTGGGGGATGACGAAAGAAGCGGTCGCCCTTTGACGGCTGTTACCGAAGAAAACGTGCTAGCAGTGAAAAATTTAATCCAAGACAATAGGCGAATTACATATCAGGAGATTCAACACATATTGAAGATTGGATCGGGAAGCGTTCACGAGATTCTACACAGCCATCTTCGCGTGAGGAGGATAGTATCACGCTGGGTGCCGCACAACCTCACCGATGCTCAGAAGCAGGCCCGGGTGGAATGGTGCCGTGATATGCTTAACAAATTTGAAGCAGGCTCGTCTCGGCGTGTTTACGACATCGTTACAGGTGATGAGTCCTGGATTTATCAATACGACCCAGAAACCAAGCGCCAGTCGACTGTTTGGGTGTTTCAAAATGAGCCAACGCCTACCAAAGTGAAGCGATCTAGAAGCGGGTGTAAGATTTTGATCGCTAGCTTTTTTAATTTGACTGGCCACTTGGTATCAATTCCCTTACGGGATCAAAGAAGCATTAATGCCGAATGGTATACTACCAAATGTTTGCCAGAAGTTTTCTCTGTTATAAGCAACAAGCGACCAAACACAGGGCTCCGCGGGCTACTGCTCCACCACGACAATGCACCTGCGCACACCGCACTCAAAACGAGGGACTTCCTGGACAGCACGCCAGTCAAACTCCTGGGTCACCCTCCTTACAGCCCTGATCTAGCACCGTGTGACTTCTTTTTATTCCCAAAAATAAAAAATCAGCTCAAAGGGATACAATTTTCGTCGCCGGAAGATGCGCTGGCTGCGTTCGAGCAGGCTGTAAACGAGGTGTCTGCGGCGGACTGGAAAAAGTGTTTTGAAAACTGGTTTAGGCGCATGAATCTTTGTATAGAGGCTGGTGGAAAGTACTTTGAAAAGATTTAATAAAAATATATGTACGTATAGAACAATTTTTTTTAGTTTCGCAAAACTTTCTGAGTGTCCCACTATAAATGGGTACAAAGGCGGTCTAATCGCTGACAGCGATATCTACCAGACAACCATTGGATGGACTGAAAAAAAAAACTTAGACTAAAAAGGGGGTAGTCGGTGTACTGCTATTAGATTAAAACAGAAATATATACAAGATTATATTACTATATATAATAAATACATAAACCTATATACAATAGTACATTACAGCAGAATCCAGTAAGTAAGCCTTCCTGGCCGAGTATGAGTTAACCGGACCGAACCGCAGGTGAGGTCCGGTTATATACGAGGCCAGGATGGCTTTCTTACTGGTTGAGGTTTGTATAATGCTTTTCTCAAAAATGAAAGAAAGTTTAACAACAAATTCGTTTAATTAATATTGAAGGTTACATTCATATTAGGGCAATTACTGATAGATATTGTGATCGATTTACCGGGGGCATTTATATTTGTTTGTTGTACATCTTGATTAACGGACTCTTTAATCCAACATGATTTATAAACTGAAATGACTAAATACAAACATAAAATCCCACACTATACTTCTACAACATTACTAAGTACAAAACGCAACGTGCATACTTTTTCTGCGTCGCGTTATGTGTCACAGACCCATAAAAAAAAAAAAAAAAAAGTGTCACAGACAATAAAATGGATGTTTAAGGCTCCAAAATATATTATGTATCTCATAAAATGTCATACCAAAAAGAGATAGATATATATTTGGAGCCTCCCTCTAACCATGTTATAATGGCTAAACTCTAATCTGTGTCTGGTACTATGTTTTTTTTTTCTAAGCAGATCTAAAGAGGATGACCTAAACCGTGCGAAGCCATAAAAAAAAAAAGGGATGAAGGATGACCAAGTGTCCAGTAAGTAAATTACATACTTACTTACTGGACAGTAGGAGATTCCAAATTTAAAATCTCGCTTCTTACCGGACAGTTGTGAATAGTCTCCGGTAGAGTTCACTTTCTGGATACTTTTTAGAGATGTTATGTCAACATTACATACCATTTTTGAGAAAACATACATACATAATATGACATAAAATTTATAGAAAGAGAGAAACAAAAAAAAAGGGTTAAATTGACAGAGATTAGATCTAAATAGAAAAGCGTTACAGAGAAAGGAAATGGTTTTTAACCAGGTTTTTGAAAGAAACCAGTGACTTGTCTTACTGACAACGGCAACTCATTCCACAATCGCACAGCCAAGTACTGCCAAAAGAAATGTCATCACACGAATTTTATCGGTAATACCGAGGCATCTTCAATAAATATCGCGAAGCTATGGTTATGCAGTACAGTTAATAATTCATGAGGGCGCGAAACGGCTGCGACAAATATTTACCTGCGTAGACGACAAAGCCGAAAATATTTTCTCGAGAATTAAAAACAAACGAAGCTGATGGAAGACATCTTTTTATTTTTAACTCATCTGTTTAGGTTTCACTACAGATTTAGATGTTCTTTATCTAACTTTAATCGTAGAAGGATGACAAAAATACAAGAAATGAGATTTTTGAAGTTGATTTGAAGATTGATTTAGTACGAGTATAACAAAAAAATAAAATTTGTGAATAGTACCTTGACAACTTGAATGCAACAATACGATTTTACTACTACGCTACATACTGAGATACATTCAATAAAGTTGTTATTAATAATATTTTCAACGCACTCTCTGAACCTTAGCATGCTGCAGTGAAAAACGAGTAGATATACTAACTCAGCAGCAAAACGACTAAGCAACTTACCAGAATGGGTCTACGATTTATCTGTATCACACTTATAAGCGTTTTTTACTAATGTACGTTCACATGAACGCAGTGCGATGCAATTCGACCAATTTATACGTGTATTAATACGTGCGCGATATCGCCTTTCGACGCAACTGAAATTGCGTAATGCCACCAAGAAAGTCCCATAAAGTAACAATGTTTGCTTGTAATCTTCAAAAAATATCACTATTTGTTTTATCCTAATGTTTCATCCTAATCTTATTACATATGTGTACCCACTGTGGGCTTCTATATGTTTGTACCTTCACGCGTTTGCATGGTACACGCGTTTTTGTCGCCTTTCATGATCTTCTTTCCTCCGTAAATGGTAGAAAAAATGCGAAAATATATATGAGCCACATACCCACGTTTTTCGGCCTTGTTATGTTTTTGTTGTATGCGGTGTGAAAATGTACCTTTTTCTTATTTCACTGCTGGCTTTTCTTTCATGAAAAATGAATTCATTTTTATACTTGTAAGTTTATATGTAAGCCAGAGTTGGTAACACTCAAATAACCCCATGTATTTGCTATCTATAATATCGTTTATTTATAACATAAGGCACATTTTACAATAAAAATATCTTAAAATATAAAAGGAGACAGTTTCTTATTTGCCTAAACTAGGTTAAACCTGTGTTTCAGGCTATTTAATTATAAATAATATATGTATATATATCTATCACGATCATGCAATAGGTTTAATAACACACTTACTCAAAAACTGGCTCATTTTGCACTGTGCTTCTACAATACAGTGTATTTTATATACGTCTATTTTACTTTTCTTACTTGGACTCGTGCTTTGGTGGCTTTCAACTAAGACGTCCATCCCGCCTCGACTGCATTGACAAAGTTCACTCACTTATATCAAAATACTATTCTATATGCGACGCCTAACTTATAATTAGGAAGAAACTCTATGTAGGTACAGTAGTCACAGTGGATTTTGTGTCTCTGAAGTTGACTGCAAGACCCTGCGCAGTTGCTATTTTTGTGTTAATTTTGATGTAAAAGATAGCATTGAATAACTGCCTCTTTCACTCGCTTACGTTTGTCGCATCGTCCTATCTCGCTTACTGTAGCAGTATAATCGATTTCAAACTGTTTCTTGTGCTATGTTCGCAGACATTATATTATCTGTGGCAGAGCCTACTTCAGAGACACAAATATCCGCTGTGACTACATACATTTTTTTATACCATTCCCCCTATAAAAAGCTTATTTTATCTACTGAAAACAGTGAATAAAAAGCACTTTTACTCACTGTTTTGGTATTTGAATTTGGAACACACCAATTTATTCGAACTCCATCTCAATGCTACATAACCTCCTTGCGCAAAAAAATTTCGATGCAAACTTCATGTGCAGAGAATACTCGACTTTCAAACTACTTCTTTGATTTTAATTTAGATTTTTTTTTATATTTAGTATTTTAATAATGATTTTGATTTTAGC
This sequence comes from Orthosia gothica, assembly GCA_949775005.1. Lineage (NCBI taxonomy): Eukaryota > Metazoa > Arthropoda > Insecta > Lepidoptera > Noctuidae > Orthosia > Orthosia gothica. The sequence goes on from OX459057.1 coordinate 1,144,172, forward strand.
CTAGGATTGAATACTTATTTGGATTGTAATTCTAATATTAATTGCAATGGTGTTTAATTAATTTTAATTATGTTACTTAACGGAGGTGATCACTGGACCCTGAAACACAGGTGCTGTTACCTAGCTTAGGGGTCAGGGTTTCACATTTTTTGTGAATTTTGAAGGTAATAAACTATTTATTTATTTATTTATTACTCGTAATATTCCTTGTGCTTTTCGCTCATATCTTTCTTTTTCTCGTAGTCATGGCATAAAATATAGTATGCAACTCTTGAATAAAACGGATTTATATCGAGGGCCATGAATCACTCGCGTCGCTCATGATTCTAACACTTGAATCACTCGTTATGCTCGTGATTCAATCATCATGAATCACTCCCTACGGTCGTGATTCATTCGTTAAAATCATTCACTTGCTCGTGATTCATCTATGGCCCTCGCTTTTAATCCGTCCTTTATTCACTACTTGCATAATATACTATTATTCTTATCTGTTACGTGCAGACGTAACAGATACAAATGTATTCTATAAACATGACTTTAAAAGCTCACATTACAACGACAACACGTATCACCTTTTACCACCTTTACCAAAACAAAAGAAGGTGTTATCTACGATCTTTCTAATGATGATTTAAAGCCTCTTTTCAATAATGGAAATGTGTCATGGCGGGTATAGGGTTAATTACTAGACGTGTTATGTTTTCTCACTGTCATGGGTGCAATCAAAGTCCATTAACTAATGGCGATGTATAAACGATATGTTGTGTACATCGACCGTAAAATAGGGGTTACAGACCTTATGTCTGGTTTATTAATTGATAATTTGCAGTTAAGATTGTGTCAAACTCCAATGCTAAAGTTTGATTTTTGAGGTTAGTTGGCTTAGACAAATCGTTTTGTTGAGACCGCAGTCAATATTGTCGTGCGCTAGTCAATATTTACGATGAGAGGTGCATTCTCGTTTTTGCATCGGAATGAACTCTTATTTATTGGTTCAGTTTTTCAAGATTTGCAGTTTAAAATACAAAATTGTAACCAGAATTGAACAGTTAAGACCGTGATGTAAGTATTCTGTAAAAATAATAAATTACAGACATAGAAAAATGGTTCGCCTGAAAAAAAAAAATAAATGAATATTTATTACGAAAACGTTTTAAATATAAGTACCTAAGTACTAGAAACATGAGTTTATTACCGATCCGTTGAATACGATAACAAATAAAAAACACTAATCGAATCACATATCAATGAAGTGTGACGTACGATATCCCAATAAAAATAACTAAGAATAGTCAGGCAATCGCTTACAACGACTCTTCACCCCTGACTCCCCAGTTGGCTCTTACAGACATACAGAATCAGCAGGGCCTCTTTTATCCCGAATCATGGCGATAATAAATTAAGCAATTTGCTTCGTCTTTGCCTAACTAGTCAAACATGATTCAACTAAATTTCCGATTTTTACATGGGGCACCTGCCTATCTAACCTCAAAAACCCAGTGACAGGACAACACTAAACACGATACGGGTTTCAGATTTAATGATTGTCGATTACCGTAACAACTGTCAAAGATCTTCAAATGACAGACTTACTCCCGGCTTGACGTGGTTTCCGTAGGACGAAGGAAACTCTGTATGCAAATGACACTCACTTCATCACCACCACACACACTCACATACCCACACTCACACTCACATAAACACACATACCCAACCTGTCATACATACACACACAAGCACTCCACACACACTCATATTGTGCTTTGTGGAATTATGATATTTATTTTTCGTTGCTGAATCTGTCTCCTTAATTTACCAGATAGTTTTAGTTTATAAGTTCCATCAAAAGCTTGTCTATTTAATAAATAATAGTTATGTTGTACCTGTTGTTCGTGGGGGGAGAACCTGGTGATCTTTAATACAGGTTAACACCTATAACAGACACCAGCTCCGCACACTCACTTCACTGCAAAATGTTTCCTTCTAAATTGAATTTATAAGTTGTTCCATTTTTTTTTGTGAGGAGAAATAAAGATTATGTTTATAATGGGTAGTTACCACGGGCAATCCACGAGCCAACCTCGGCAAGCGTTGCTTATCCTTGAAGATCAACCCGTAGAGCTGGTATTTCTTATAATAGGCTCGAGTTCAATCGAAGTTACGATATGCCAATAAAAATAACTGAATGGAGTCGGACAATCGCTTACAACGACTCTTCACCCCAAAAGTCCCCAGTTGACTCTTACAGACGTACAGAATCTTAAGTAGGGCCTCTTTTATCCCGAATCATGGCGATAATACAGCACCTAATTATGTAAATGTAACATTGTTTGCTAACGAGATGATATCAGAACAACGGTCAGTCTGCGAAAGGATTTGGACCTCCATTTGTTAAAAGAATTTCTAAGTGGTGTTTTCAAAAGTTTTGATCGTTATTTTTTTTATTGCTTAATCTTCAGCTGCTCAGCAACTCTTTCGCTTGAGAAGTTTTTCGTTATGGTATGAAAGTGATTATAATTTTGAACGTTCTGCTTTTCAGTTTGGTCTATACTCCTTTTGAAATAACTTTAGACATTTTTAGTTTTTGAGTTCTATCCCGTAAATATAAGGATGTCATAAAAAGCTAAATTATAATATTATGTAGTATATTAATGCTACATCGCATCCCTTGCTATTTATACATATTCGGGATTTACGAAGCGGGATAAGGTCTGAGAGTTTTGACAGTAGATGCAAATGAGCTGATCGTCAGCTGGTGCTTTTGTAGCGGCCTACGTAAACGGATCGCCTTTCATACAATTTTTTCGTGTTTTATGTAACTACCAGCCTTCAGTTTTGATAAGCTTTTCAGTTTTAAGTTTTCGTTTACCTACACGTGGACTTGAACGTTTAAAAATATATATTTTATAAAATGATTCTATTTCTTATATAACTTTCCATATAGCGCGCCGCAACGCAATACAAATGTCAAAAAAAAAAAATGTAAACAAAAAAAAAATTGTAGTGCAGTCGGAGGATACATATTCGCAAACTGGCTGACCCCCTGAACCTTCGACTGCACAGCATGTTTTTTTCTTGTTTACAGCTTATAGTTCGCCTCTTATGCAGTCGGGTTTTTGATTTTCAAAATAACATTTTTATATACAACTTTTGAGTTATATTTTTTTTTCGAATTACTTTTAAACATAAAAGTGGTGTATATTTTTGTAATCATCTCTTAAAACCCTTCATTTTGACACCCCACCTGATAGGTCAGGTCAAAAACAATATGAGGTAATCAACAATATTACATACATACAAACATACAAGATACGTGCGAAAAATATAACCCTGCCCTTACAGTCGGGTAAAAAGAAGTCATATTCTTTAGAATTAATATTTGTTTCGGGATATTTAAAATGTATATTTAGATTTTGGTTGAGAGCTCGATATTTCAACCAAAATCTAAATATCCATGGTAAATATCCCGAAACAAAAATTAATTCTAATGATTGTGACCATGTCAGTATAACGTCAAATTCTTTGTTTCGATTAGGCTATTAATTATAATAATTTATTTATAAAATGGGTTTGTTAGGCGATTTTGCATACATATTTCGTATAAGAAAATTTCAATTATAACTTGTCGAATTACATTACATTGCGTCCATGACATGATAATCAAAAGGTTTCCTTACATACTAGTAATTCATAATTTTAATTGAGATAAGACCGCCCATTGTACACTTGTTTTTGTAAATGTTTGTCCTGTATGTTTTTGTGGTGTACAATAAAGTATATAATATATATTATCGGGCAACATTACATCAGTAAAACATCACATTAAAATACTTAAGTCTAAAAAAAACACGGAAATGCTTAATCACGTCTTTAACCGATTTTTACTGAAATGAAACTGCTCAGTCATTTTTCTTTGAGCTTTCAAAACATTATAAAAAGGCCCGGCTGATAATAAAATTATATTTATAATACGAAAGTGATTCTCGCGCCCGCTCGTGGAAAATGACGCGAGATATGTTAATGTGCCACTCACTTTAGGTTATCTCGTGACGTTTTGGCAACACGCACGCCTCGGTTACTCCAGGGTTATTCGTTATACCATCTAGGTAAATATTTACCTATTCGCAACATCGAATTTTTAGAAAGCGAAATTCGTTCCGAAAAATTGTCCCAGAAACAAAATTCAATCAAGATTCTTATCTTAAATAACATCGAAGTCATCAACGGGATCTTCAAAAAAATTACTTCCAATTTTAAATTATTAGAAACTTTACCAAGTTTCCTTAAGTAAATCTTTCGTTAGGTAATTGAAGTCCAGTATTGATTTACTAAAAATATAAACATTTCAATTTGGCTTTTATAATTTGTCATAAATAAACAACGACGTCTTCTTCTCATCGTCTTCTAGTCGTCATTTATTTCTCAGTTGGCCGATACTTGGGGAACGACTAAACAAAACAGCGTCGAGGTCGCTAAAGATTTATGTCAATCGATCACAAGTCGCGCGGCCATTTTGAAAACAAGGATCAGCAATATTTGAATAACTTATGTGCAGCGACCCTCGAGATTTTGACCACCAAACATTTTTATGGCAACCTTGGGAAACTCGGGAATATATACGCCATAATAGTGCTGCATCTGCACTATTATGGCGTATATATTCCCCAATGTTAACGCAGTACTGGCCGTGTTCCTGCTCGGAGCCAGAATATCAATATTGAACCTCCTTTTGGACAGTTTTGTTTACAAAATATTCTATGATTTACATATGCTATTTCAGTAATGACGAATTTCTAGCCATAAATTATTCTGTGTAAAAATATACTTTAACATCCGAGTCGTTTTGGAGCCTATCCAAAAGTAGCCAAATTATTTCTTTAAATCACAACCAATAGTTACACGAAAAAACCATGTTTCAAAAATAAAAGTTTGATTCAATTCATTAAGCTATCCGTTACTAAGGAGTATGCTTTAGAAAGTAACCTTTTTACGGCACTAAAGAGTTAGAAGGCCCTTAAACTTCCTTCGAGTCATCACATACAAAATTTATGGGACTGATATATGGTACCGCAATGTTAATTGGTAACACAGCTCCTCAATTTGTATCAAGCGCAAGTTCGATCATGCATGGAATACTGTTCTCATCTCTGGGACGGATCTGTCAAATACCAGCTTGAAGCACTAGAGTCGATCGAAAAGTGACCCAAGAGGCTCATCGGCGATGAGGCGCTGGTCAAGTCAAAGCTCCAGAGTCTTGAACATCGTCGCCGAGTTGCCAGCCTGTCGGTTTTTTATCGGTTACATTTCGGCAAGTGTGCGATGGAATTGCACGATCTAATTTCACCTAGCCCGTATCATCATCGGACTACCAGACGTACGGCGATGCGCCATCGATACATGGTAGACATCCCACCCATACGCACAAAACGTTTTGGGAACACTTTTATTATGCGTACAGGTAAGGAGTGGAATCCCTGCCGGAGTCTGTGTTTTCCGATAGCAACAATCTAGAGGTCTTTAAGTCAAGAGTAAATAGGTTATTTCTAGGCAAGCGTGTTTCACCGTCGATCACATCATCGCTTACCATCAGGTGAGATTGTGGTCAAGCGCGAGCCTAAAGGTAATAAAAAAAAATAAAAAAAAATTGGACTTTTGACAATCGTTATCGCTAATAGAATTTTTGTATAACCCTGGCTCCACACGTTGGTTCCAGCGCTCGTACCAAAATTGGTCGGTTAATTGGTAAAGCTCGCCCCAATGTTGGCGCCAACACAATTTTCTACATTCACGGTTCCGGTTCCACACGTTGGACGAGTGTCGTTGGGACTTACGTTGGCCAACGTGTGGAACCGGCGTTAGACCTGTCTTATCCTACCTTCCGTAGACGACCTTCGTTACCTTCGTTAGACGTGGAGTTGCGGACACCAGCCCGTCTTAACCTAACCTAACCTAGACCTGTCTTTTATCGTTGGCTTGGCATACCTAGAATAAAGTCAACCTTACAACGATAGACTGCCTAGTTCACTATCGTGGTCTGACCTATGGGACTTCTACAGCCACAGTGAGAGAACAAGATGACATCAGAAACATGTGTGTACCTATTTCGTTCATGTAAGGTGTTCTCTTTTGTATTGTATTCTGAGATAATGCATTTGCCATGTAGATACGTTAATCATGCAGATATGCAAGTGCATGCATCACCTTTTATGTTCCGACCTTCACTGACATTGGCCTCGCTAAATACAATATTTTGACGAGGATCTTTAAAGCTAATTATGAAATACCCTTACTATGCAGATATTTTCGTCTCATAATAAAAGGGTAATTTAGCCCTGTTTAATGTCAAATACGCAAAATAAAGCAATTACGGCGCAAAACGAACTGTTCTAATTAAAGATCCGTTTACTGATACATTAAGGTTACCCTAGTCGATCATTCTTCCATACAAACGTACTCTGGTGATTACTCCACTGTTTGATGGTGTACAATCGAAATAAAAATCATATCAATTTGTCTAATCATTATCTAGCCCTGTATGGAAACAAAAAAGTAAAAATAATATACCTATATTTGAAAGTTCCATATTTCAACACTAATTTTAACGCATCTTTGGGCACAAATAAATACCATAAGAAGAAGGAATATTGCAAAACAGTCACCATACAGGTATAGATTAGTAGTTCAACAAAGCAAATAATTTTATTTTTAACAGATACATTTAGGCGCTTTTTTATGATATCCATATTCCCAAAGGTCTGTTTGTAAAATTTCGCGCATTCGTTTTCGTCCTAAATCATCATCCATTTCGCAACAAATTTGAGATAGCATGTATTTTAACCCCGCGCACAGAATAGTTCGTGCCTTCGACTAGGGCAACCTTAAGTTAGAAAACAACCATGTTTCTGAATTCCGCGAAAAACTCAAGTGGTTGGCAATTCACCTTCGCTGGAATGCTCATATTCTTTCCCTCCGGTATATAATATAATATTATAATATATAGTATAATATTTTTCCCGTAAATCCCTCTTTACCTCAAAAACCGATTTCAGTTTTTATGTAAGTCGCACACGAAAGTTATTAGGTCATCGGTCAATCAAATTTAATTTATTTGTTTATGTCAGCATTGTTATTTTTTACAGAATTTTGTTATTGTTTAATGCCAAGTTTGTATTAATATTTGCACACTATGACAATATGGTAAACATGTTAGCACAACTCCATGTACTTATAAGACCTTGCATGCATTTATTTTGTTTCATATAATTGTATGTACACACATGTTTGAGCAAATAAAGTTATCTGAATCTGAATCGGATAACCTAAAACCTAAAAAGGCCAATGCATTCCACTATCTACCTAGACAAATCCTTTATTGTCCAGGCCGCTCGTCTATGGAATGCATTGCCTGTGACGATAAAAACGCGCGCAATCACTACCGATCTTTAAAAAGCTGGTAAAGGAGCACTACAAGCTGTCACTGTGATCTTATTCTTGTTGGAGCTGTATTGTTTTCTTGCCTGTATATTTATATGTTTGTATGTATACATGTATCTATTTTAGTATTTTATATTTAGTGCTTACTTACTATGTTTGTAACTTATTATTTAATTTAAAATTGCACCAAGTGCAACCCCATGTCGTGTCCAGGCCGCCTGTTGTATGCTTGTTTTTATTTTAAGGTTTCCGTATGTATTATTGGTTGTATCTTGGTGTACAATAAAGTATATACAAATAAATAAATAAACTTTTGAAATGTCCTCTCTGATTTGTATTTAGTTTATGTTAAGCAATGTTTTAATAATAAATATTATTAAAACATTACATTACATTACATTCATTCATCATCATTCATTCATTTCATTTCATTACATTTTTTTTATTTATTTATTAAAATTCATGCAACATACAGGTACATAGACGGACTTAATGCTTGAGGCATTCTCTACCAAACCACTAAGAGTCGTGGAGAGATAACATGGCAGGTGCATAAAAATAGAAAAATTCTTGAAGTAAAATTGATTGATTGATTGTGTTGTTATTTAAATTCTGCTTATCATCATCATTGAGTGCCCGGTTCCACCCACCACTGAGTATAGTCCTCCTCCCTTTTGGACCATGCTCAACTCTGTTAATTACAATTACTAAACAACGTCGATAACAACCAAATATTGCCTTCTCATGAAACATTTTACATTACAATTGTAAACTACAAAGATTTATTAAAATAGGTAGTATTTTTCACCTATTTCACCCGCGTTGTAGTCGAAAATTGTTTTATGGGTACGTACGTACCCATAAAACATATTAAAATTGTCATAAGTCTAATCCAAGCCATACCCGTGTTTCAGAATTCATTCAAAATCGTCTAATTTGAGGCGTATCAAACATCTAACAGACTTTCATATTTTAAATATAAAAGTTAGTAAGTTAAAGAATGATCGTCGAAAAAACAATAAAAGTATCAGTTTTGAGATTGTTACACCCTGTAAACATGGTGTTATTCTGACGTCACTGACTACTCTCACGTTAACGACGCCAAACGTGTGTACGATTAACTATTGTGCTAAGAGCACGTTATATTCACAAACACGTACACCAATGGCAATTAATAATCTAGATGTCGCATGTCGAGAAAATCCTAAATGTAAAATAATAGAGGGAAGGAAAATTAACTGTTCTGAATTCCATTTTAATTTGCTCAAGAGTAAATTAATTTGAAATTACTGCCTGGGTTTTTATTTTATAGTGAGCACCTAAGCTGTTCTCGTTATTAATCAAAAGCGAAGCTTAAGGTTTCGTGTTACTACTCAAATAAGATTATAAATATTTTATTATTTTAATTGAACCTTTTAAATATTACGACATTAAATAACAAGCACTAAAACAGCTTGGTACTAGTAGTGTTGTTAATCCGACTATCCGGTTACCTTCATCCTTTTTTTTTATTGCTTCGAGGTATGCTCATGCATACTGCATTACCACGGGGAAATAGTGCAATTATGTGGAACTCCAACCTACTAAAACCCCACGGTTTCCTCCTGTGCCGCTTATAGCAGGAACACGGGCACCGTTGGCACGCACCGCGAACTCGCCGCGGCTGTCCGACACCGGACTTTTCTCTGGGGAGTACACCCCATAACCGGCGCACCAGAACACACTGTACGCCGTGAACACCCTAGGGACAGAACCAGCACATGGGCGTCAGACGACCCCATGTATGGGCTAGCCCTTGGTCTCCTTGTGACGGGTCAAAGTCAATGGCCCCACCACCTACCAACCTACCACCGGCCACTATACCGACATTCCTCCCCTGCGGCCCCACCGCGTCCGCCATCAGATGGTGGCGACTCCGACCAGGCCGCGAAAGGTAGGGAGAGCAGTGCACCGCAATACCAGCACTCCTCTCCCGCCGTGGCGTCCAAGCCTCAGCCGCGATATCGTATGGGTATGGGAGGGCTCAGTTGCGATGTCACCCAGGTGGAAACGCCCTGACGAGCGGCCCCTCCTCGGGTTCCTCTTTGCTTCACCGTGGGGACCAAGCCACGGTTACTGAGCCCCCCGGCTCGACAATGCGGGTACCCACCAGGGGGACGTTACTTTCATCCTGTGGTATATGTTTATTGTTTATTTGTTTCGTTGGATTAAAAGTTCGCTAAATCCACCAAACTCTTTAGCAAACTGCACATACAGACATATACATGATGTACATATAATCGCATAACAAATATGACCGAGCGTGCACTTCATCTACAAGCCTCGCTGCACTCCGCTAAGCCTCTTATTGCCGCAACACTATTTGTCATTCAAGTGTAGACAAAATACTGGGTTTCTCAAGAAATGGAACGGAATAGATTTATAGTTCTTATGAGAAAACCAAAAGTGGAATATTGTGGTTCAAGCTGCTACCTACCCCCACGCTCCTATGCCATTCTCATCCAGGTTCTGCCTGCGATGGCATCCATGTCGTTGTTTACTGATTAATGACATTTAATTCATAAACGGACACAAAATATTATATTGAAAATTTAGTGTTTGCTTGACCAAAATAACAACAATCGTTTCCGATTTAAAAGTTTCGGAACAGAAATCGAAATCGGAGGTTTCAAAACAATCGAACCTCGGCAACATGTCTAGTCTAATAATACCAATATATCCTTGTAAGAGGATCGTCCGATGTTCGGTGTCAGACAGCATTCGACGAGCCCGATTGAGCAACAATATACCATGAGCGAAATCGAATGAGAAACTGCTGAATGCCTCCGCTCAGGAACAGGAATTTGTAGATCGTTTACATTCAGAGAGTTGCGGAAATATTGAATTATTTGGGTAATACTTTTTTTGTGACCATCGACATTGTCTGATAAGTACCTATGTACTCTACAACTTTGTTATATTCATAGAAAACAGTTTTCCGTTCGAAATAAAAGTATAAGTTTTTTTATGAGCTTTCAACAATTTTTCTGGGAATGGATGTCTAATTTACATCTCAAAGTCGAAGCAAACCTTGACCAAAATAAAAAAAATCAAAATCATTTTTTTTATTGCATATAGGCCTACATGGGCACTTATAAAATTTCGACAAAATGTGCACGGTTCGGGTTGGTCGTTTCCTATGGCGAAGAACCGGCAAGAAACTCCATGGTTACTGTCTTAAAAAATGGTTTGGTTTACAATATTTCCATGTTACAGCATTAGTACTTAGATATGGGGAGACAACGTAGGCCCGACAATAAGCCGTAGAAAAACAAAAAAAAAGATTATATATTATATAAACAAAAGAAAATAAAACGAATTAAAAATGTTAACAAGCATCTAGAAGGCCTACAATGTTCACACATTTACAAAACAATCGGTAAAAGAGTCTATACAAAGGTAAAATGAAAAAAGACTAAAGGAGAATGCTCATCGATGTATGGAATCCCGTACCAAGCTGCATCAAAATCAAACTTTGTTTTTTATAGACTACACTGACCATGTTAACTCCTACAAAACTTCTTTTTGAAAACAAAACCCGGGTTTCGGAGTTATTTCATAGAATCGAAATTATCCTATAAACTAGGTCTATTTTGTTCGACACTACGAGTATCAACGACGTATTTTATTATAGACACGTTATACATGAACGTTATAGTTATTTATTAAACAAAAGAAACCATTACTGGTTAGTCGATTCATCAAAAATCGATTCTATTGCATTCTACATCTTTATGACCGGCTGCTGTGAACGGCCAATTAACCATAGATAAAATAATGATACCTAATCTTTTATAAGTAAATGATAAGATTCTATTCTAGTTTTTTTTTTATTAATGTAGAATTGGAAACGTATATTTTTATTACAGTGATCATGCCACTTTCAAAAATCAAGGTTACGTTAGTCATATCATGTGAAAAGGAACGTCATTTATAGAAAGTAAAACAATATCCATACTTTTAAACTCAAAAGTAAATTCCCTATTCAAAAATCAAATCCGCGACGCGTAATGTCGTAAAAAATTATGAAACTATTTACTTTAAAATTTTGGTCTTGGTGCGTGAGACTTTTTGGTACCACTTTTGGTCATTCTCCTTTAACATGTGGCACAAATGTTGTTATCAGTGCTGTAACTATTCTTAGCAAATGGCTATGAAGATGATTGAAAACCATTGTAAAAATACTAATTAATAGAAGGAAAATAAAAACAAAAAGAATTAATGAGATTGAGAATAGTTAGAGACGACCAAATTGTAGAACTACATACCCTTGGTAAAACTGAACAAGAATTAATTAAATATATAATTCGTTTTGTACCCAAAAAGCTTATGATAAATCCGCTAAAAACCCACCCAGTAAATACATTTACTCTTTATTTTCAGACTCTCTTTCCTAACTCCTCAGGGAATACTGGTATCGTGGTGGGCCATGATATTCATCAAGTTTCTTTACCCATTGAAATAACTGCAACATATCCGTCTTTAAAAAAATTAAGCATTTGTATTCGATAAAAAACATACGGTTAAAACCAGCAAATAATTGCTTTATTGTTCACTGAACTGTTACTAGGCTAAACACACAGAGCCCAGCCTACTCAATTACTCATAAAGAATACGGGTAATTCGTAGCTCATTGCATTGGTGCATTAGTGCATTAGTAATGTGCCCCGCATTAGTTTACACAGGAGCTAACTACTACAGTTCAAATTGATGCCAACCTCTGCAGTTAAACTCAGTTTAGCTGATTTAGGAACGAGTTAGCAGCTATAATTTAACGGAGTTGTATTTGAACTACGAATATTTGGCATCTGTTTATGTACCGATTAAATTCAGTTAGGTAAGTTTTTTGCGCTGTGATTAAGTGCATTTAAAGCTTATACACATATCATTCACGTCACCGTCAAACACCGATCCGTCACGTCAACTATACGACGTAACTGATAATGTGTAAATGACAATGCATCGGTAGTGACGGGATTGAAGTAAAGGGCTGATGTCCTACGACTTCTAGAAAACTATTTTTTTATATAACTGATCGGTGAAATAACGGTGACGTAACTGATGTGTATATGGTACTTGTGTGCATGTGCAATGGCATGTCCCTTTTGACCGTTGATGCGTTCTTGAATTCAATCGATTAATTTGTCAGACTCATATGTTTGTTTATCCTGTATAACAACAATAAAATTATCATTACCAACCGTTTTGACAGGGTTTTTATCAGAACTGGCTAAGAGGACCTCGTGGCTAAATAATAACAGCCGCACTGGTCGATCATCAAGGTTAAGCAGTGCTTGACGAGGTCGGCCGATGGATGGGTGACCATTTCAACATACCGGGTTTCCTCCGTGCCTCGGCAAGCACGTTAAGCCGTTGATCCCGGCTGTCATTTAAAGATCTTTGACAGTCGTTAGGGGAAGTCAGAAGCCTGAGATCTGACACCAGTCTTGCCAAGGGGTACCGTGTAACCCAGTTACTGGGTTGTGGAGTTCAGATAGGCAATCGCTCCATATAAAACACTAGTACTCAGCTGAATCCGGTAAGACTGGAAGCCGACCTGAATGTCAAATGAATGAACTAGAACAAATTTCCGTGCGTTCAAGCGTTTTTGCCATACCTATTATTGGAATCAAATATAATGTTAGGACCCATTCATATTAATCCTAATTTTATCCGTGGTGCTAGGCACAGAGGAAGTAAAACTACGTGATAGTGCTAGGCAACTGGGCTTGTTTGTTCTGTCTTCTGCTTGATATGGAGGGAAGTGGAAATTTATATTTTTCCTACTCCTCCGTTATTCTTTTCTGATTAATTTCGTTGCGGGATCCAAGACAGTTAAATTCATTCTCCGGGACTTCGTCGAGCTTCATTGCCTCGGCGCTTTTTTGGTGGTCGCCACTGTTGATTCTGGCTTTCAGGAGTTGCAGTGATTTGGGAATAGTGCGGTGGGATGGTCCCAAAAAAAATAATTAATATCGAGTGGAAAAGGTTAGGCAGATTGATTTTTCAGAACTGGCTTAAGGCCACAAGGCAAAAGTCAATTAAGGCCACTAAAATACAGATTTTCACAGATTCACAGAATAACACAGGAAGCCTACGCATTCGCAAAATAATTTATTTCAAATGAAAAACAACTGCTCGAATGAAATGAACTAGAACATGATATTAATCATTTCTATGAAATTCACGCCTAACAAGAAGAAGTAAATCTCCCCAACAGCCTTAATGGGCGAAAGTAAAAAGTCACGTACCCCGATACTTTTACTTTTTCATTATTTTAATCTGATTTGTGACTTATGGTTCGGGACATCTACTAAATTAACGGGTTTCATAACGGAATATCCACTTTTCTTTAGTACCTATTCGTGTACTAAAATAGCTTCTCGTGTAGTACGTAGGTGCGGCAAATGCCTGGGAGTTTTCCATAGCAGTTTCAGTACCTACGAAGAATGTCGTATTATATTTTCAAGAAAAATAAAACGAAGATAAACTGAGTTGTTTAACTTTTACCGATAGTTGTTTACATTGTTTCGGTTACAAAAGTCTCATCGCAATTATTATTGTTATCATCATTCCTATTATTATCTATTCCTATTATTTTTCTACTTCTCTATGGTTACTTAAGAGTCAGTCTATGACTGTGACCATGATTAAGGAATTTAATTTTTAGGGTTCCGTACCCAAATGGTAAAAACGGGACCCTATTAGTAAGACTCCGTCTGTCTGTCTGAAGGTCTGTCCGTCTGCCACCACTGTATCTCATGAACCGTGATAGCTAGGCAGTTGAAATTTTCACAGATGATATCAGTATTTCTGTTGCCGCTATAACAACAAATACTCAAATCAGAATAAAATAAATATTACATATTATAAGTTTGTTGATTAGGAGCCCCTCCTATACAACAAAAGTGTTTTCTTTGCCGTTTTTTGCGATAATGGTACTGAACCCTTCGTGCGAGAGTCCGACTTGCACTTGACCAGTTTTTCAAAATAATTTTGTGATGAGCAAGGCTATAAGAGTGTGCATGGAGATTTTCGCACGTTATTCTCCAAAAGATCTACACTTTGGAAAATAAATATGGAATGTGCTTCATATTTCTGACTGACTCCTTGACAATGTAAAAGTGCCTGAAAATGGTTTAGGTTATTGACATAAATGCTTCGAATTTAAGCATTTTAATAATTAATAATATTTTTGCAGAGTAACTTTCAATGGATCTTTACTAGCGTCACAGAACTCACTTTGAGAAACCAACATTCAATGATAAGCTTGGAGGCCTGGGAGCCCGATATTTAACTGTCCTTAACCAAAGTCAAGGATATTTGTATGATATCTTTCTAGCAGAATCCAGGTCTATATCTACCTATCTTGATCAGCTATATTCCGTATTCAGTACCGAACTCAGCCCTGAACTTTTCTTCACAACTAACAAGTTCTGAAAGGGAAATACAGATATCTCCCTTTTAGAACTCTGAACTCACAGTGAATCTACTTTTCAGCAACACTACGAAGTGTTCTGTGTTCTGAGGCTTGTTTTATGTAACTTTTGACGTGTACAAAAAGATCTGCACTCCAATTGCGTAACACAAACAATTTCTATATTCATTCTTCATTCAATTCAATTATCATTATAATTCGTAACACACTTAGAATTAAGTGTGTTACGAATTATAAAGATAATTGCTAATCCATTGGATCACATTTCTGATAAATTTAAATTCAAAGGAAATTTGCCTTTCATTCTGATAGAGTTGATTTTATATTTACGTCTGTAGTTTGTACCTAACGTTTTAGGAATACTTTTATTATGCGTACAGCAAAGGAGTGGAATGCCCTGTCGGAGTCTGTATTTCCTGATAGCTACAACCTGGGATTCTTTAAGTCAAGGGTGAATAGGTTTCGTCTAGGCAAGCGTGCTTCATCGTTTACCATCAGGTGAGATAGTGGTCAAGTGCAAGTCTACCAATAATAAAAAAAAACCGGCCAAGAGCGATTCGGACTCGCTCACGAAGGGTTCCGTACCATTATCGCAAAAAACGGCAAAAAAATCACGTTTGTTGTATAGGAGCCCCACTTA
The DNA here is from genome assembly GCA_949775005.1 of Orthosia gothica. Classification (NCBI taxonomy): domain Eukaryota; kingdom Metazoa; phylum Arthropoda; class Insecta; order Lepidoptera; family Noctuidae; genus Orthosia; species Orthosia gothica. Next base: position 1,159,726 of record OX459057.1, read on the forward strand.
AATATTTAGTTTATTCTGTTTTTAGTATTTGTTGTTATAGCGGCAACAGAAATATATCATCTGTGAAAATGTCAACTGTCTAGCTTTCACGGTTCATGAGATACAGCCTGGTGACAGACAGACAGACGGACCGCGGAGTCTTAGTAATAGGATCCCGTTTTTACCCTTTGGGTACGGAACCCTAAAAAAGTAGTTTGTAATTTAGATTTTGCAGAATAGCTTAGCAATGTAGTAATTAAAATAATGAACAAGTGTAGTGTGTCCCTAACTCCCTATAGTTTCGTAATCCCACAGAAGGACGGCGGCGTGGTGTTGTTTGTTTGTGTGTAATTAAAATAATTGAGTCAGCCATGTGGTCGGCTAAAAATACGGAACCCAATCTTTCTCGAGGGCGCCATTAGTGACTGAAGGTTAATGTCGAAAGGAAAATAATAAAGTACTTGTGTGTTAATGAAAATATATTGCGATTGCCTAAACGTTTGCTACACGTGTTGTTTTTTCTCTAAGATGTACGAAAACTTACATTTGGGTTAGTAGTCGTTATACTTACATGTGACCGGAATAAGATGAAATTTAGGTGATACAAGACGTGTGCCTGATTGGATTGCCCATTGACGAAAATACTACCTTCCATTCAACCTGATTACAAGGTATTTAGAGATGAGTTTTCAAAAAAACTTTCCTTATTCCTCATCATTGTTGTTATATAAGAAACGAATGAAAATTACACGCTTCTGGCTCAGCTGTTTTCGCTATGCAGTGTCCGTCAAAGCTTTTATTCGCTTTTGATTGATATGACATGATTGTTGATATATCAGTCAGTCAGTTTCTCGAATCCTTTTGCATATTATAAAAATTTTGGTATATGTCGAGTCTTTTTGGAATAAGTTTATGTTCAGTACAAAACCCGTGATGACTGACAACATTAAGAGCCACATTCCAAAAAATCCCAATCCTCCAAAAACAGGATTGCGGAGAAAGATTGATCCCTTACTAATCATTCTGCCCCAAATGAGATCACGTCCAGTGTTTTTAACGAAAGCCGACGTCTAGTCAGTACAATCATGATCTGAATACAAAACCAACAATTTATGCTACTATGTGACTCCGTATAAAATTTGAGGCTATTTTTTACCCGACTAAGCCAGAGCCTAGAGGAGGGTTATGTTTTAGATCATCCGATTCTTAGCGCAGCTGTGTCTCTGTTTTTTTATGATTACTTCACACAATGTTTTTACATATTTTTGGGGTTCCACTAGAATACAGAAGAACGGAAAATTTATTTCAGTGGTTTTTTCAGTATTTGTGAAAAATTATGGGGCATCAATTTGTTATAGTTGGAATATGGAATGGATTGTGTGCTTGTCATCATTTATTTATATTCTGATACATTACTGGTCGTTTTTCAACTTTTGTACTCGTATCTGTCACCGAAGAGTGATGAAGTAGTATGCAAATTGATGGGTAATATGGCACTGATTACCGAATTCGTAATGTTGTAGATTGTTCAATCCAACGAGGTACGGCAGAAGAGTATGAATATTTTATTTATATTTTGTGTGAAATATAGTTTACGTAATAAGAATGTTTCATCACTGTCATATATGTCAGTGTGTTATGCCATAATATTGATAGATCTATAAATCATCTAAAAACCTATTAAACATTTATGGGAACCAAGAAGAATAACATCATAAATGGCCATAAAATATTTTCTCTCTCAAGAATTTACTTTTCCCGTCCGTTCTGAGGTCACATATGGGTGTTGAGAGTTGACCTCTATTTTTCATAGGAACGCTCATGATTTACGACAAATTTTCTGAAGAGTAAAATTAGCATCCTTGAAAAACAAATATATAAAAAACAGCTTGTTTTAAAACAAAAATAAACTATTTTCTAAACTCTAATATTCGTACTTGCCTTAAGCACGTGTGACAAAGAATTCCATGGAACAGTTAACACTTAATAGAGTTGTCGAAAGTGATCAATCGTAAATGTTCTGAGTGAAGTTGCGTCGACTTCGAAGTCGCGAGACAGCGGCGCGGCGACGGCCGACTTCCACGGACCGCACGCGCTGACTGACGCTACGAGTTGCTACGAGCGGCTACGAGCGGCTACGGGCTACGAGCTACGTGCTACGAGATCTGTGGAGATGCGGTATGGGATGTCGTCTGTTGGGATGATTGGGAATTTGTTTAAAAGGTTAATTTTGATTAAATTAAGTGAAGTAAGAATAGTGACAATATCAATATTCAACTATATGATACACTCTCACTGAGGTATTTAAACTTAAGTGTTGTCCCGAAAAATAGGGTTATTTTGAGATAGACTGCAAAACTAAACAGCGGGAGAAATCTACAAAATGCATCAATTACAATAAAAATAAATTCATATTTTTATTTATTTATACTGAGATATATTTTCATTATTGTATTAAATTACCATATTAACAGCAGTTTCTATAAAAAAATCCATTAAGCAAAAAACGTTCTATAAACGAAATTAAAAGCCATTAAACCGTAGCCACTGTCTTTCATTAGCTCTAGTACAATAGACAGAGCAAGTTACTTCTTTAAACGACGAGAGACAACTCTTTAGTTTTACACGAAGAACTGTGCCAAGTGAAAGGAGTTGACTTTATTGTTTTACAAACAGTAAAGAGCAAAGCACACTGAGACAGATCCGAAGCGAGTTTATAAATATATATATATATAGTATTTTAACCTAACACAAAAAAAAATACGATCACATTCGAAAATTCTAAATACGAAAGCGCGCGTCTTTTGTTTTCGATTGGTTGTATATTTTCAATATAGCCAAAAAGCCCACTACTAAAATCTAAAGGTATTTTGTTTTTCATAAAACTTATCTTTTATGTAATTGATAGTAGAATAGATTGCTGTAGTTTTACCTGGCAATATCTGCCATGCTATTAAAGTATTTTATTAGAAATTCACTTCGACCCTAAGCCAACATTTTTTAAGCCTAAGAGAGCGAGAGAGTGCAGTGGGTTTAACGCCTAACGTCTGAAACGCCTACCACTTAAGGCCAGTGCAGACTCGCCACTTAAAGAAAAGTGCAGCCAGTCACGATACAATGGTTGAAAAGATTTGTAGCTATGAAAATAATTTGAGAAAAATACAAATGTCAGAACAATTGAAAATACGCTGTAGTTACAAAAACAATTGAGAAAAGTTTTAATATCGTAACAAAAATCAAAGCTGTAAATGAAATGTAGACTATTAGACCAAAAAAATATAAAAGTTTAAATTGTTTGTTTGTTTGTAAAAGGCAACCACTGGAAATACTCATCGGATTACGATAATTCGGTTAGGCAGAGTTGCACTTATAGTAGTAGTAGTTACAAGCACAATTCGCCCGAAAAAAAACCCCGCCCAAAAAATGTACAGTTTCTGTCGAATATGCCACGGGATCGTAGCCACGGGAAAAGTTAAATTGTATTACATTCTTCCATAGTTTAATTAAGTTATTAATCAAAAACATTTGATACATGACATGTTAAAAGCGCCAACTATTTGTCACCCATTGTTCAATATTCACGTTGATTAAAACTAAAAACGGTGAAGGCAAACATCGGTGAGGAAACTGGCATGTCATTACAATACATGACAGACATTCGAATACATGTGGAATCCACCAACCCGCACTGGGCTCGCGTGGTGAATTAAGGCCCATTTCCTCTCAAAGTGGAGAAGCCTGTGCCTGTGTCTAACAGTGGTAGCGTTAAATGATGTGTAAAAACCTTACAGACTGCCTCTTAGGTCTAGTGATCACTCATGCTACTGCTGAGCACTAGGCGCTTCCCGAATCGGACAAAGTCATATTCCATTTTTTTCACCTGGAATTACTCAGTAGTATCACAGAGTCTCAATTGCAGACAGTAAGCTTACTCCCTATTACGTGAGTCTTAAACATAACCAGCGAAATGTGAGGGTGTAATTTCTATAGGCCTACCTCTGCCTAACTCTTCGGTAAATATAAGCATGATGTTTTATTGGGTTTAGATAGTTGAAAGATAAGCGATACTTACATAATGTTTGTATTAAGTTTAACCCTATTGTGCGTATTATGTGGTTGTCGGTATAATATGTACCCAAAAGTTCTAGGAAAGCCTATATACTCATTTCATCTTCGTATTCTTCGACCGTGTTTTGTTTTAGTTAAATTTGAGTAAAGAAACTGTAAACATTGACTGTATGCTTTACTTCATCTAGTTATTCAGTTTTCAATATAATCCCATTGTTCATTTTCAGTAACATCAGATGACACCTAAATTAATGACTAAATTGAGGTGTGCTTTAGGATTTTCAACTTTTAGTTCTGACCCAAACGTTGAAAATAAAATATCGCAATAATTTAAATATCGCCTAGTGTTTGTGAAAACGGGTATATGACTGACATGTTTTAGAGGTTTCTACTCGCAGTTTATTTATGCAAGGTGAATTTGGAATTCGTAAATGAAGAGATTTTCATCTGCATGTATGTTATTATGGAAATATAGAGGATGCTTTTGTCAGTTTTTTAGATAATAATGAGAATCAGATTTTTCAAGATGCTTATTCTATAAGGAAGATCGACTCTATCATTTATATTTTGAACCTTGGCCCACTTTCTAATGGAAATATATGAAAAGAAAATATGATGCGAAAACTAACTCAGTTTTCAAATAACTAAATCCGTGTGTCAGCGAGAATGTACACGATGAATTATGAGCACACTACGTGTATTCTGTTAAAAACTGGCAACTCATGTAGCGAGGAAACGATGACAAATGTTTATTATTCATTCTGATGAGTAAGACAGTGCGCACACTAGAAACAACATAGATTTTTAACTGACTTGCCAAAAAGTAGGAGGTTCTATGTTCAGCTGTATGTACGTTTTTTTTGTATATTTTCACCGAATACTGCGTCAATTGAGGACCGATTTTCAAAATATTTTTTGTTTGATAGAGTATATTTTCGAATTGGTTCCATTTAAATTTGGTAAAGATCTAATGAAGAACTTCGCAGATATGGAACAGAACTCTTTAATAAATGACGGCAAATCTCTCGGCATTGCTGCATCGCATTGTTTATTGTTTACACCATTTTACAACAGTTAAACAATCACGTGAGTCATATATGACTCGTTTACAGGGAAGTTGTTAAATATAGACAATTATTTTAAACATCTGAATAACGTTACCATTTTAGCGCACTTCTTACACATACATAAAATTACGGGCCTAGTGGAACAAAAACTGCTAGGTACATATTATTGCACCTGAGATTCTGTAACTGAATATGTGATAACAATACAACGAAAATGCTACGAATTAAACTGCAATAGGAATACAGTCATGTAAATGAGACATAAATATATAATTGGCTAGGTGATACTGTTTAATTCCGACACATTTGCAAAACACCTTGACCTAATTACAATTTTGATTAGCGAAACGGTATACAAAGACATAATTTCATGCCTGCATTGGATCTGAAGTATTTGGAAGAGTTAGAGAAGTATGTGTGATAGATTTTATTTTGGAAACTCAAATTCAAAGCATTTATTTTTATTAGAGCAATTATATTATGTATGTATGTTTATTTGTAAGTTTGTGTATAGTATTTTATATAGCTATATAATTTTTATGTATTAATATTTTTTTTATATATTACGAGTAGTACACCCTACCCCTGTTTTTATCTTAAGTTGTCTAAATGGTTGTCTGGTAGATATCGCTGTTAGCGATAACACCGCCTTTGTACCCATAGTATTAAGTTGCTGTAAAATATTATATGTGTTATTTATTTTTTTGGTGTACAACAAAGTATATTCTATTCTATTCAAGGGGTCGATCAGTTAGTCAGAATGTTGAAATTATTTGCCAAATTCAATCGTCAATCAATTAAATTTTCATCTCAACTACAAATTGAAGTTAAACTATTTAAAAAAAGTCTTCACATTACACATTTTCACAAGGTTGTTTTTTTTACAAATAAGACTAGACAATATCTCATGTTCTTTCCAAAGGCAACACAAATATATAAACCCAACCAAAAGTATTACAAGTATATTTCCTAAAGCTCAGTGTGTTTTCACGCCTGCCACTGTACTAAAGAGGCAACATGCCATTCAATATTCAATAAAATCCCTCAAACGCTGCGAAGCGTGAAAGCGTTTTAAGTCAAATCCTATTTGGTTGGCATATAAACGGAAGTTGATTGTCGCTTGATCTTGTCGCAAATGTTTGGGACGAGCAAAAAGTTCCCAGTTTTATTTCGGTTTCTGAAAGGCTGTCCAATTTAATCTCTTATCGGGTGGTGTCATTGGGAGTTCTGCCATTAGCCAATAACAACAGATCACATGAGGGCCTATTAATGAGAGGTTTGATCAGCCACTCAAAAGCTTGGGCAATATTGCTTCTGTTTAGCAGTTTTCGCAGCTTGTTTGGAAATTCATTGAATAGCAGGTCATCAACGCAGTAGCAACAATAGTACGGTTAGATTAAAATAAAAAGTTTGGCGAGCACTCTTCCTTGTATAAGATTAAACCATAACAGTATAATTAACCACAACAATATCTTATGCACATACCTACTACTTATAAGTAGTAGGTATGTGCATAAGATATTGTAGGTGTGTGTTTTGATGTAAAAGAGCGCCTCTCGCTATCAAACGTAAAAGTTTGGCGAGTTTAGAATTAAGTAACAACGCTGTATTAAAATATCATTAAACAAATAAATTACACTTTTAGTGCAACAAACTTATGGTACTATAAAATACCCTTTACCAAAACTTAGCATGCCCAGCCAACTTCGGCAATAGTATAGCTTCGCTATCAACCATTTTTCTAACCACAGCAAGAACAGGACTTTTTCTCGTAAAGCTTATGTTAAAAACGGTGACATATGAATTGAAAACTTCCACTGTTCATTACAATTTTATGTTCGCATAACACGACAAAATGCAAGGAACAGCATTTTTTTCAAGTTGATCCTATAATGGCTTTAGTTGAGATTGCTATACGCGTCAAAAATGTTCCCATAGTGTAAGATGTTCAAATTTATAGTTATTTTATTCCCCGGAAAGATTCCCATCAAATCAAAAGAATCATCATCAAAAAAAGGGTAATTAGCACTGTACGAACCAGACAAGAATAGAGCAGTAACAGCTAGGTAGTGTACAAATATGTGCAGACACTTGGTAACTGGGGCATACGTATCGTGAACTACACAGTTGAGCATTGACCCAGTGCAGCTGAAAGGTCATGAGTCACCAAACATGCTCGTCACAGACGTAGAAACTTGATGTGTTTGCTAGTTTGTGTTGCTCTAGGATGGGCGATTATGGGCAGGATGTTCATGCTTTGTTGCAGTTGTCTTGGAGAAAGATTGCACAATTATTTGTCAAAGATAGTGTCAGTACAGTACACGTACTGTCATTATTATTAAGCGTTTAGTTTTAGTTTTTGTTCTATTTTTAATAACTTATCTTAAGAACCTAGGTTAAAACTATAAATATACAAAGCACAGAACAGAAATAGTAATCAGTTATGGGCAGGATGTTCATGGTTTTTTGCAATTGTCATGGAGAAAAAAAGCAAAAACATTTATTTGTCACGAGACGTGATCAGTAGATATTAGTAACTAAAATTATGTTAATAAAGATAATACTAGAAGTATACAAACCACGGAACAGAAATATTGGGCAGACGCACGTCGTAACTGAGACAAGGCAACTCACTCAGCATGTCGGTTTATTTGCAGTGGTCAACTAGATTCCGCAGAAGATATTGTAAAGGGCGGAAAGTTTTGTTGTGATTATTTCATTATTGTAACAACTCGTATTTTAGTCTAGACACAAGTTTTACACGCTAAATCGAAAGCGCGAGTGCGACCTAAGAACTTTCACAAGTTCTTCGGTCGCACTCGCGCTGCTGCTCACAAACAGCAACTCTTTCACAAGATATTGCCGTCATTGTGTTAGTATAGCTCGGTAGGCATTTAGCGCTTTCAACATTAGTGTAATATCTAACGACCAGTCCCATTAAAGCGAGTCATTACGTATCTAAAGTGTCAAATACATTTTCAAGATAATTTGCGGTAAAGTTGGGCAAGTCTAACTTGACCTATTAAATTCTTCTGCTAAAGTTATAATTTCTTTGTTAAAGCTTTTAACGACATCCTGACGAATAACTTTAGTTATCTACTCAGTTATTTTAGATTCCGCAACAAACTTTGCACTTTCATGAGCTTTTTGAATAACAGAAACTTGAAAACACGGTCTTTGTGTGTTTATGTCAATGTCAAAACGTCCAACGATATTGTGACGACATTAGAATGGCTTCCGTAAATCTGTGCGCCATTTTGTTTACGATGACAAATATTTGATGGTACATTTTCATCGCTCATATTCTCGCATCAAAATCATCCGATTCATAAAAATGGTAAATGCGTTTCGCGTGAACGAGTCGCAGGCACTGAATGGAATGGAGTGAGCGATGTAAAGCTCGCGTGCCACACATGAACGGAGCGAGGGATGAACTAAGAGACGAGTGATTCGCACTCACGCGTCACTGGCGACGTTATTGCACACTCCGTGTGCCTTTTTTGTTCATATCTCCCTGGTAGCTTTGACATTTGACGGAAAGATTTGTTTTTTTTTATTTCTGTGCTATAGGACAGATGCAAGTCGACGGTTAATTCATATGAGTAACAGGCATTCGTTATTAGGTTTACAGATATCCTGAGAAGTCATGATCATAAAATAAATGGCAAATATTCCTTTAACTTAATAAAGAATACTAAAACGTCGTAGTCAAAGTAGTAGCACGTCATCGTGTTAAAATGGCTGACCCTTGACCAAATTTCCTGTAAAACCCGCACGTGTAAAAATACGAGCAACATAGACATTTAAAACAGTAAATAAATTACCCATTCAAGCTTACATTGCGTAGAATATTTTCATATTTAATTTATTCAGCATAATCCGCTGATACAAAACAATAAAACCGCCCATCCTCGATGGATGCGAATATTTACCGCAAACAAAGAAACGCCATGCTTTGTTTTTCGGGATTTATAATCACCGTGTTGCCATGAATAAAGTCATAAAAGAAAATAAGGATGAACTGTGGAAGGTTGTTTCAGCATTAATGTGTTTGCCGTATGATTCGTATTTTTAGCAGAAAAATGTTTGTTGGTATTATTTGTCGTGCTTACTGGACTATTAGCAAAACCGACTAACTAAGCAATAATTTGATTTTTGAATTTACTTTGAAACGCCATCACCAATTTAATCGTTTAATTTTATTGATGTATTTAAAATCTGTGTCTTAAAATCTGACAACCATCTTGCCAAGGGACATCGTGTAACCAAAATACTGGGACGTGGAGGTCAGATAGGCAGTCGCTATATCTTACTTCTTACTAATCACACTAATATTATAAAGGCGAATAATATTGAGTGTGTGTTTGTATGTTTGTTACTTCTCCACGCTCAAACAGCTGGACGGACCTGAACGAAATTTGGCACAGAGATAGATTATAGTCAGGAATATAGGATACTTTTTATACCGTGAATATGTTCTCTTGTGATAATAAAACACGTTCACGCGGGCGAAGCTAGTGTAAAATACTGGTACTCAGCTGCTTCTGGTCTGATTAGACTGGAATGCTACTGGGTGCTAGGGAAAGGGCTAGGCAGATTGATTAATTTAAGTATCTTAGTTAAATTTAAGACATTAGGAGAATTATTGTAATTAGCTACCATAATATCTAAAATATTTTAGTTGAAGACCAGTAATTTAACAGACTCAAAGTATTTTTTTAAAGTACCAAAGGAGAACCAAAGTTACCGACATAACCCGAAACTTATGTGGCAGTGGGCAGGGCACATTGCTCGCAGAACGGATGGCCGATGGGCTGAAAATTTCTGGAATGGTAACCGCGAACCGGAAGACGGTGCGTTGGAAGGCCTCCCACTAGGTGGACCGATGACCTGGTTAAAGTTGCGGAAAGGCGCTGGATGCGAGACGGACGGGATTGGTCAATTTGGCGACGCCTGGGGAGGCTTATGCCCAGCAGTGGACGTCTTTCGGCTGAAATGATGATGATGACAGATCGAAACTGTTTCGAGTTGGATGCCAGTCTGCCCAGATGTAGCTCATAATAGTATTTTATTTGTCAAATAAAGCTTTTAGAACATCAAAAATCGACTGTGCCCCAATAAGGCCTCCTCTTCGCTTATTATAATATTTTAGGTTCATAATTTATGAATAACGTTATTATAATATATGCAAATAACCAAACTTTTTAAAATGTTGATGCCAACAAGTAAAACCTAATCTAGCTTTCTCAGGTTTAGTTATCCAATCAAAATGTAAATGTCCCTTCTACAACTGACTGACGTTCTATGAAATAATACTTTGAAAATTGCACGCCTTCATTTATTATTAAAATGGTCTTCCATTTGAAGTATTTTGAAGCCTTCATGAGATTCAGAAAATCAAATTATGTTCCCTTTTAATGTTTGATCTTTATAAGATTTGTATTTTCAATTTTATTTACATGTTTGGTGGGCATTTAGTGAATATTTTGTTTGGCAATGCGTAATTTTTTCCTAGCATTTTCTTCTATAATAAAAAACTCAAACGTGATGATGTCACAAACGCAGTGTGTAGAGAAAATAATTTCCACCAAAGGGATAAATGGTTCGTGTGTGTTATGATGCAAAGGTTTCGATCACAGATATAAATCTAACTAGATGACGCGATTGTATGTACTTCGCGTGACAAAAAGCAGAGTAAAGTTACGATCAATGATCGTAATCTGAGCTTTTCATTCAACATTATCGGCACCGGAAATCCACCGAAATCTAGAAAAATGCCTTTTATTATTATTATTATTATATTCTTTATTGTACACCAAAAAAATATATATACAGGACAAAAAACATAAAAGCAAGTGTACAATGGGCGGTCTTATCGCACAGGGCAATCTCTTACAGACAACCTGCCTGCTGCTTTTATGCCATATTGAGATTTAAAGAATGTAAAGAAAAAGTTGGCCGAGGCATTGAAAATGTTTTCTTTCACTGGTAAGTAAATTTGTTTATAAATTATTTGAGAAAAAGTGGCACGCTAGGTTTTCATACAGATGGATTCCTCCATCTGTCTTGCGTTATCTAGTTAGATTTATATCTGTGGTTTCTATCATAACGTCTACATACGCAACTATGTAGTCAAAATACCTAGTTGCGATTTATCTTTCCTGTGGGATTCCCCTCGACAGAAATCCTATATTTGTTTTATCTCACCCCTTTAGAAGGTAAATTTTCAAAAACATTTCCTTAGTGCTAATTATCCAAATGACTTCAATTGCTTTCTGTTACAATTGGATTTCAGATCTGTACCCCAATCTGAGCCCTAAGAGCTGAAATGCCCCTGAGATTTGATAGTGAGCACTTAGCCAACTTCGAAATTTCAAACTTCCAGACTCTATGGTTTAAGGCCTGAACTATTAGGTCTAAAAATTTACAATTTTAGGCTGTTCGTTGTCTGTCAATAAATCAAAGATTTAAATTAAGTAGCTTATTAGGGTTCCGTTCCTCAAAAGTTAAACAAGGAACCCTTACAGGATCATTTCGTTGTCTGTCTGTCTGTCCATGTGTCAATACATTTTTCTCTGGAAGGTCTGAAGGTATCAATTTGTAATTAATATCTCATACTCAAGTCTACAATCCATTGGAACTGTGCAAAAAATCAAAAATCTAAATCACCGGAGTCAAAATATACGGCCGTATATGTCACATATTTGTCGAATTGCAAGGAATTCAAAACAAGGGTACTTTCCGTTGACCTAGGATCATGAAATTTGGCAAGTAGCAATGTCTTCAAGCACAAGTAAAGGAAAAATCCAAAAACCGTAAATTTGTACCTGCACCTAAAAATAAACTATTATGAACTTATTTGAAGTTGGTAAAATGACCGGGAGCTATGTCGTCGATGTATGAGGACAAAGGTTTTCCACCAACTGCAGAGTTAATTTTGTCCCTCAATCCAGTTCATCTTTTCATTAGATCAATGTTCGGTGCTGTCATTTTTTATGAACAAAATAATTATTTAACATTACTGAATAAGGTTAACTAATTATTTTGCTGAAAGTAGCTGTTTTTATGAAACTCTCGGTGCGCGAGTCCTACTCGCACTTGGACGGTTTTTTAGGGTTCCGTACCCGAAAGGTCCAAACGAAGCCCAATCACTCACGTGTCTGTCTGTCCGTCGTCTGTCACAAATCGTCGTTTGTTCCGAAGAATTTTTTAACTTGCCATTGTATGAACTTGAAATTTGGTGATAATGTTTATTATTACGTATATTTTACACCAATATATTGAAAAATCAGATATTTCTTTATCGACACGCACTTGGCCGGTTTTTTTTGGTTTTTGTGCCCTACCTATCCGTGCCTACCTGTCAGCCTGACAGTATTTAATAACTTAATAAACGTGTTCCTGTACACGCCGAATGACAGTTATTCGCGCCATCGCGCGATTCAGTATTTCTTTATTATCCAGACAAGAAATATTATTTACGAAAAAATTTTCGTTTCAGTATGTACGTACAGGTAGGTACAATTTGTAGCTGTACTATGTAATGATTGTATTTAAGATTTTTTGTTATTTTTTTGGTATGCGTCGTGCCTGGCGCAAATAAACGATTTTTCTTTCTTTCTTTTCCTTTTCTTTACCTACTTTTGATTATTTCTTATGTATTACCATGACTAGGCTGGAGTTTTAGTTAATTATTATTTATGACTGGACATTACTATACACAAAAAGAGTACCTATCCTAAAATATAACTTTAAAGTCTCGTAAATCATTAAAAAAAAACGAAATACTACACCGAAACACCGGTCATTATTTATATTTTCATACCTAATAAAATAAGCACATTTTTATTTTTCATGTTTAAACTTTTTGTTTATCTCTGGAGCATAGGGCACGCAGTAACAATTATTCAAAATTATCTCCAAGCGCTGCTTGGTCTTATCCGTGCAGTCAACTAATGGACGTGACGGACCTCGGAGGGCGATTACAAGCAGACACACCACTTACTAACTTCTTACGTGACAGAGAATGTACAGAAATTCCACTTCATTCAGAAACTATATCAATGTACCTAGCCTTTTCCACTGACGCTGCTACTGGCGTGGCCGTCTACTGGTCCCAAAGATGTTTAAGGAGTAGGCATCAACTCGATAATAAGTCTTTACCAGAATTCATCCAAAAAGCAGAAAAAAATTAACTCTTAACGTTAGCATTCTTCACTAACGCTATCATCACTACATATTATAAAACAAACGCCCCCGCCGCGTCTGTCTGTCTGTTCGCAATAAACTCAGAAATTACTGAACGGATTTTCATGTTGTTTTCTTCAATAGACAGAGTGATTCCTGAGGAAGGTATAGGTGTATAATTTGTTTAGGTTTGGTGAAAATTGGTTGAAATATGACGATAATTGTTGAAAATTTCTGATAAATCTATCTGATAGTCTATGTTATGCCACCTTTTGTTCTGTTGCAATTCTCCATGTGAAAACCCCACGGTTAATCGTAGAATTGCAAGTTATATAGGGAGCTAGTTCCATTTTTTTCTAACTGTGAGACCCACAGCAGCTTCTCTTTGTCTAGATTTGATAAACGCTTTAGACAAAGTATTATTCTGTAAGCGATGGTGTTTTCCCCAACTTTTTTGCAGCCAACTGAGCTTTCGCCTCAATGAATGGACCAAAATTGAGGGTCGATGTCAACGTAACACCAAGAAGTTCGAGATGGTCCGTTAACGGCACGGTTACACCACGGAAAGATGGAGCCGGGTGGAATTGGCTCTTCTTAGCGGAAAAAAGACACGCCTGGGTCTTAGTAGCATTGAAACTGACCAGATTGGCATCACCCCATTCGGAGACCGCCTTCAAGGATAGATTCAAGCGTTCGACCATAGCCTCCCGGAGAGACCGAATCTGTGGCCCAGTTGTCCGTCCGTCAGACACGTATCTCTCAGCAACAGTGCTGTCGTCTGCGTACCCAAAGGTTCCGAGTTTTAGCAGATCATTAATGTGCAGCAAGAATAATGTTGCCGAGAGCACTGACCCCTGAGGGACTCCGGCGTTGAAATCTAACTGACCGGACGAGCAGCCATCGATAACCACACGGATGGATCGATCCCTGAGGCTGTCCGCAATCCAATTACACAGACCACTAGGCAGTCCGAAGGTAGGAAGCTTACCAATGAGGCTTTCGTGCCAGACCCTGTCGAAAGCCTTCGAGATGTCGAGGGAGACGGCTAGCGCTTCGATTGTCAAAATGCCAAAATATAAGGGATTAATCATGATCAGGATATTACATTTCGATAACGATTTGCAATCCCTAACATTTTGACATTATACCAATCGCTATCGCGATGCATTCGTTGTTAAAATGTCACTCGTCTTCAATCTATGGTCCGGCATTACGTCTATTCCTTTCACACAGATCCCTCCTCAAAACCGTCAGTTGAACTGCCAAGTTTTCTTTCCTTTGGAGAGAAGTGCAAGGCCCCTTGTGTAGTTAAGACTAGCTTTCAGCTGTGGTCGACTATCTTAGAAAATGTCTTATTTAATTTCAGCTTCTAGGGACAAGGTATTTAGGTGCAAGATTCTCATCACACCACAGTCTAAGATTCCGACCTTAAAAGGATAACTGGATCTTTATAAGATAAGGATTTGGAGAATTTAACCTTCTTTACGTATATATACGCTGTTTTTGTTAAACTGTTTACACTAGCCCATCATTGTTTACTTTTTTTACGCGAACAAAGCCACGCTATTGTTAAATGGAAGTATACCTACCTGCCATTGGAGTTTCACTTATTTTATTGTAAAAAAGAACTGTCAAGAAAAGTAACTGTCAAAGTGACATGACCATGAAACGTAAAACGCGATACTGGTGTAAAACATTTTGACAGCTTTGAGAGAAAATGCTATTGTTTTTCTTACTTCGATTGTTTATTTACATTCTAACCTACTATGTTATAGGATAATTAAAGTTTTTTATTATCATGGAACGAATACACCTACATTCTATTTAGGACAAAATATGACAAAATCGTGCAATTTTTCAAAACCATTTTGCTTTGCGTGTATCTCTTTTCTTGGTCTCATAAATTATTTAAAATTCGAATAGCAGGTTTACTTACCTACTTTTCAAAACTACTCTGTAACCATAAGTCGTGAAGGTCTGGACGCAATGGTTGTGATTTTTCCACCACAATGCTCGAAAATAATTAAAGTCATAATGTAAGTTTTAGAACTCGAGTCAGCTGCTACTAAGGGTAGTAGAACCATTGTAATGGCCTCATTTTATAGGGCTCGGACTAGTGTTACAATGTTTTTAGGGTTCCGTACCCAAAGGGTAAAATGGGACCCTATTAGGTAAAATAAGACTTCACTGTCCGTCTGTCTGTTACCAGGCTGTATCTTATGAACCGTGATAGCTAGACAGTAGATATTTTCACAGATGATGTATTTCTGTTGCCGCTATAACAAAACATACTGAAAACTAAATATTTAAGTGGGGCTCCCATACAATATACGTATTTTTTTTGTCGATTTTTGCGATAATGCTACGAAACCCTTCGTGCTCGAGTCCGACTCGCACTTGACCGGTTTTTTTACTGGCCAGTTTGATCGATAATAGAACATACACATAATACATTGTTTGCGAATGTCGAGGTTGGCTGTCAAAATAGCTTTATCAAAAGATGTCTTCTCTTGATAAAGCTGTTTATGACAGAAAAATTACTTTCGAAAGAAGAAATATTCTAATACTGGTCTGTTTAGGGTTCCGTGCCCAAAGGGTAAAAACGGGACCCTATTACTAAGACTTCACTGTCCGTCTGTCTGTCAGTCTGTCACCAGGCTGTAAGAAAGATACACCTTCTTGCTCTCACACTATGACTAAATCTATTTTAGGAGTTTCAATTATATCTCGTGTACAGAGCTGCAGGTAAATTTTTTTAAAGCTAATTTTAATGTATTTTTCTTAGGTAACAAGTTAGGGTAGCATGGCTTTTCTTGTTAGAAAATAATAATAATATACTCGTACCTTGAAGCCTTCGAATGAAATATTGACGTAAACGAAGCAGCGGCGTTAATAGTGTTTCATTTTAAAATGTAATTAAAAGCATCACGTAAATATACATTTTAAATTATGCACTTCCGCGAATTAATCACGCCTATCAGCAAACGTGTGCCATGCAAATATAGGAACAGCCATAAAATTAAAATAAGAACGTCGTTATGAAGTTTGAGTAAGAACGCCTGCAATAAATCAATCTGCCTAAGCTTTTCCTAACTATGTTCGGGTTGGCTTCCAGTCTAACCTGATCCAGCTGATTACCAGTATTGAAGCGACTTCTTATCTGACCTCCACAACCCAGTAACTGGGTAACTGGCTTCGGACTACTTATCGACCTGTCAAAGATGTACAAATGACAACTGGAACCAACGAAGGAGAAAGAGGTGTCTCGGTATATAATGGATGGTCACCCATCTAAGGACTGACCTCAGCAAACGTTACTTACCCGCGAAGATCGACCCGTGTGGCTGTTATTTATCCACGTGCTCCTCAAGTAAGAACGCCTGCAATTTGTTTCGATAAAACACCTCATTTAAAAAAACAATGCAACACTTAAAAACTCCACAGCTGGATGTTTAATTCGTATCACGCTCAATTAAAACATAATAATTAAATAATAACAAAAAAAACTTCAATCAAAATAATACAAATAAAAATACGCAAACGCAATTGGGTCCGGAAAAAAAACGTGACAGCCCGACTGTGCTGAAATCACGTTTAATATTTTCATTGAGAATGTACATAGTACTGTCGGCAACAGCAGCGTGTGGGCCGTTATTGACAATCGTACGACGATTCCGTACAAATACGAGCCAATAAACGGATACCCTTAAATACTTGAGTATTGCAGTGTACGTAACGTTTAAAAATAGTACCGATGCTTTTATGAAAATTTCTCCCTGCGTTTTCAATGTAATTTGTTGATCTTCCATCTTCACAAATTGTTTAAGTGGCTTTAAGATCCATTAGGAAACAAATACTGTAATGTCTTATCTTTTGAAGAGTTTTAATGGTTGGAGTAAACAAATAATGGTGGTAAGGAATTACATTCGCTTGAGGAAAAATTGTTAGAATTAAACAAATTATTAAACGCGTTAAACCCATTTAAAAATAGCACTGCCAAGCTACTTAGTTTAGAATTGACTTTACGAATATACCTTAACATTCTTTTAAATAAAGCGTTGTGGTTTCCTTAATAACGCTCTTAAATCTTTTTATATCTATAATAGGAGGCAAAGGTGTTTTACAGCCATGAAAAAGATTGAAATCTTACTTACTATTATCACGGTATAAACGTGCAACTTTGTGAGGATGGATGTTTGTTACTCTACCACGCAAAAACTACTGGGATGGAATATAAGTTTTTAAACTGACATGGTCACAATCATTAGAATTAATATTACTAATAATAATAAATAAATTAATTAATAAAAATAATAATTAAATAATAATATAATAAATTAATATGATATACCATTTTTTTAATACAATAATAAATTATTAATTAATTAGGTATATAATAAAAAATAAAAATAAAACGTGTATTTATCATTGTTCTTATTATATTAGTTTGGAGAAAAAGTCTTTTCGCATTATAGTATGTATGAACTTGTAATAAAATCTATTTGGCTATACTATTTGTATCTGGCTGGTTTTGGTATCATTGAAAGTTTAAATTTTATAGAACACTAGCTGACCCGGCAAACTTTGTTTTGCCATAAAAAGACCAAACATTTATCTACCCTACCCTACCCTACCCTACCCTACACTACCCTACCCTACCCTACCCTACCATAACCTACCCGACCCTACACTACCCTACCCTACACTACCCTAACCTACACTACCATACCCTACCCTACCCTACCCTACCTTACCTATAAACCTCACGGAGCCCGAGAACTTTCCAACGAATGCAAAACCATCGAAATCGGTTCGTGCGTTCTGGAGTTATATCGTCAGGAAAAAACCCGACTTATTTTTATATATTAGATAGATAATTCCAAATTCAAATTAGGAAAATGTGTGATTTTCATTTGTTTTTCGTACCGTCAAGATGAGTGAATCTAATGAAGAAATTCGATACATTTTAAAATTTTACTACAAAAAAGGTCAAAATGCAACGCAAGCCGCAAAAAAAAATTGCGATGTTTATGGACAGGCACACGACGCACCAAACACCCTGTATAAAGAGAAGGTTACCGATAAACAAAATATGTTATTTAAATAAATACGCTTAATAAACACTTGATTCTTAGATAATACACAACAAGCTTTTTCAGCAAATTCACCATAGGAACGTACCAACTACCGAATGAAAGTATCCTCAATATGTCCTAAATCGTCATAGTCTACCGTGCTCCAAATATCATCCAACTCCGTTGCCGTGGATGCTTAATTGATTAATAAACATCTAAACAAATAAACATACTTCCATATATATAATATTAGTAGAAAGAATAGGAGGATATTCGATCCCAGCAACCTTGAACCAGGGATGTTCAAACTAAGAGTCTCAGCAATAAATTAGGGGAACAGAATAACCCAGCAGAACCTTTTAAACTTGTCACCTTAAGACCCGAAAACCGGTCAGGGTTAAAAGAGCTTTTCCTTTTTCACGCATCTACTTACATGAATATATACATGTTGAACTTAGGGGAAAATAATAAATTTGTCTCCAGTATTAAGTGAATAACTTGTATAAATAGATAAAAAAAATCTAAAAACGAAGATCATGCTGTGCAGTCGGAGAATACATATTCGCGAGCTGGCTGGCCAAAACCAGATGTATCGTCCAACTGCACCGCATGATTTTCTTCTTTTTACGTCTTTTTAGTTCGCAGTCGGGTGTTTTGATTGTTTGAAATAACTTTAAAAATTTATTTAACAAACTTTTTTGGTTCACATGTTTTTGTCGAATCAGGTACATTTTAACATATAAGTGTTGTACATTTTTTTACCCCCCTACACGATGGTTTTGGATGAAAAAAATGAATTGGGCCCCCACAACATGGCGCCCAAAAGCATTTTATATTGTTCAATTTTATTGTAGCTAGTGACACTCGCAAAGTTAAGACGAATCGATTGACTTAAGTATCATCAAAATCGGGCTACGCGTTTGGTCTCTAGAATTCCACATAGGAACAAACATACTTACATACATAGACTGATAAACACATTACCCTCATCCAACAGTCGGGTACAAAGTGCATCAAATTCTCGAACCTGGCAGATTTCTTCTATTTTATCATCGTACAAGACCAATAAACGTCCAATTCCGAACGTGACTCTTACGCTAACAAAATAAACTCTCTTCAACTGAAATCTCTCCACTAATAAAACTAGATTACGCACTAAAAATAATACTTGACTAATATAATCAGTAACAAGAAAAACAATCCTATTTCAGCGAAAAACGTGTTTGTAATACTAACAACGGACCTTTTCGATTGCACTGTTAGTACATAGGGCCATTGGTAAACGACTTTATTGCATTGAGTGAAAAAACGTACCTATTCTCAGCCTTTCGACCCTCGGCACGGCGGTCATATATTTTCTTTATCACTACTTACGCCTCTTGACCCTTTCAGTCGAGTCCGATTGTTTAGAGCTTTAAAAAGCGAAATGTGTGTTTGTTATTACCGCCCGACGAATAAAACGCACGGCTCCCTGAGTCCCCGCTCGAGAAAGACGGAATAACATTGACTTCACGAGTTATTTAACTAAGTTCGGTGTCGAAACACAAGCTTAAGTACAATTTGACATAAACATGGAACAAGATTGGTCTCATGATGCTTTTTGATGTTAACGCGACGTTGCACACTGAAATGAAACTGGCTCGACTTAATTCGTGGTCCCGATTCGTAAAAGAAAATTAAACGTTAGTGATATAAATTAAAAGGAGTCAACCAATAACCACAAATTATTTTTTCCAACATTAACAATCTGTGCGTCATTAATATCCCATCAAGTGATTCAAACAATTTTTTAAATATTTTAATCATAAAAAATGTCTAAAATTTAATATACTTTTGACGAGATTCGATACTTACGCCTCAATAAAATCAAATTGAATTGCTATTCTGCAATTGATTTTAATTTTGCAAATGGAATTTTATTTACCTACGTTAGGTAGGCATAGGTAGGTATATATAGCATCTGTTTTGATGTAAAAGAAATACCCAGTTACCTATGTTGTATGGAATAGCTGACAATTCATTCGGTTCACTCACTGTTTGCCATTTGAATGAGCCGAGTATCCGTCGGAAATAGTTAAGAATGGTCATGCATTGGCCAAAAATAAAAAAACACACTTAGGCATATTCTTGATAACTGCAGCTTATGGGTCAGTAACTAAATAAGCAACTTCAGTCATCAAAGGACTAACCAAATACCTCATATCTTAGCCAATATTTACTTTTCAATATCTTTGTAAATAACCAGTAAGAACAGACGCTCAACTAACAGATGAATTTGAAGAACATTGAAATCATATCGAACGAGTCTCTCTCCCTTGAATTCTAATTTTAAAAAGGTACCTAAGTTCTAGACAGAGACAATCTGTCAACGATAAAGATTATCCAATGTCCAGAATTTTCAGGATTGACTACAGAGTTCGCCGTGATACATCAAACTCTAATACTTTTGTTGTGAGTGGGCGGGGTTTTCCTAAAGATATTATTGTTGTGAATATTTTGCGATACCACAGATTAGTTATGGCAAATATGAGTTACGGGTCTATAAATATCAGTGCTTTATATTAATTAAATATGATTTAAATGTAAACTTGGTTTTCACGCCCGTAGTAGGTACGTAACAAACTTGGTCAGCTATACTTCTAGTCCTTAGTCAACGTTCTAAGTTTAAACTGACGTTAATTATTTCATCCTCATTCTTCTTATTTTGGACTTTTTGTCTATCGTCTTTGTTGATAGAAATGTCAGTTTGTATATAGCCTCTTGTCAATACACACTATCTATAATGTTACATAAGCTGTCGCTAGCTTTTCTTATTACATTATACAGAATAATTCTTTCACGATATTGTATATTATTTCCCGGCTTGACGTGTTCAATATATTGTATTAGTGTCGGGTCGCGGCACACACGTGGTACGAGTATCGGCGACTGTCAGCGCGACGTGATTGTCGCAGCCGACTGTACCGTTCTACCGTCCTATAGCTAGTATGTTACTAACTGACAAAATCATATTTTGGGTTATAGAAGAAAAACAAAAACCGTGAAATAATAAAACCGGCCAAGTGCGAGTCGGACTCGCGCACGAAGGGTTCCGTACTTGGTAAATTGCGGTTAACAATTTATGACGTATTAAAAAAAAACTACTTACTAGATCTCGTTCAAACCAATTTTCGCTGGTAGTTTACATGGTAACGTGGTACATCTTATTTTTTTTTTAGTTTTATCATTCTCTTATTTTAGAAGTTACAGGGGGGGGGGACACACATTTTGCCACTTTGGAAGTGTATCTCGCGCAAACTATTCAGTTTAGAAAAAAAATATATTAGAAACCTCAATATCATTTTTGAAGACCTATCCATAGATACCCCACACGTATGTGTTTGATGGAAAAAAAAAATTAGTTTCAGTTTAAAGTATGGGGACCCCCAAAATTCATTGTTTTTTTTTCTATTTTTGAGTGAAAATCTTAATGCGGTTCACAGAATACATCTATTCACCAACTTTCAACAGCATAGTTCTTATAGTTTCGGAAAAAAGTGGCTGTGATATACGGACGGACAGACAGACAGACAGACATGACAAATCTATAAGGGTTCCGTTTTTTGCCATTTGGCTACGGAACCCTAAAAATGCTGTTAATCAATCAACTATAAATCGTTTGCGAGAATTGCCGGTGTTAAAACATAGATCTAATTGCGCACTTTCGAATAGGCATTGTTAATTTAAATCAATTACTTAATCTTATCAAAAATTTAGCTTTGTAAATATAGCTATTTGGGGCGTAGAAAAATACTGCTTGGAGAGATTAATGGAGAACTTTTTGCTGATTACGGAGGTATTAAAACACAAATCGGCCAAATGCCGTATAGTGACACTCTCGCTATGAGACGGCAGCGGTATTTCCTACTCTGTTACTATTCATAAACACAACACTACATATTACTTTTTCATTCTTTCATTTCTCTCATTTGAATTGTACAATCGCGAACAAATGTGACACTATGCTTTGATAGTGATGTAACTTAATGTTGTCATCTGTATTTATACTTAATGTGGTTTTCAAATTGTAGATAAACCGCCGATTATTTTATTAAGAATTTGTAGTTGAATATCTCTCAAACTCTATTTTAGGCCTACCTGTCAAACTTTGGAATTAAAGTAGGGTTTAACTCCAAATACTCAATTCAGAAACCAGACTTGAATATTCGGTGCTTTTACAAGTTTATGGACCGTTTAAAAATCGAACGGTCTCCAAAAAGGTCGTAGAATTCGGTAGGAACTCTAATTACTTATACTTTTGCTCCCTAAAACCGTTTTACAATATTGGTCGAGTAACCGAGAAAAAAATATCTACTTTGCGGCGTAAAGCTCACAATCGTGAGAAAGCCGACGTGCCCAGCCAATTGACATTTCCAATCAACTTTTTTTCGAGCCAATTATCGTCGATCGTTTTCTTTCGCAGAGACCGTTTCCTCAGCTACTGAAGAGGAATAAAAGTGAACTAATGAAATAATAGAGGGCAGCAGTCGTCCGTGTCGGGACCTGACTCCGTTAATTAACGGCCATTCGGAATGTTTACCTACACGGACAATATTCAATTATTGCCCGTTTTATCGCACACCGCAGCCTCTGCAGGGGAAAAAGCACTCGTGAATATTTTCAATAGCTTCACGTACCTGTCAAGCCGGCGCAGCGCTCCCCGCGATTACACGACACTACGTTAATTTTAAATTGTCAACCGCTACAATATGTTTGATTGAAT
This sequence comes from Orthosia gothica, assembly GCA_949775005.1. NCBI lineage: Eukaryota > Metazoa > Arthropoda > Insecta > Lepidoptera > Noctuidae > Orthosia > Orthosia gothica. The sequence goes on from OX459057.1 coordinate 1,182,864, forward strand.
ATTCGTTGTTTATTTTCCTTTTGGTTAAATTTAACTTTAAAAATTTCCTGTTGCAATTTTGTAGTGTCTGCTCCCATTTTGGCGTGACTAACTCGTGTTATTATCCTTAATAAGAGGAAGGATATGAGAGGAAACTGAACTGTATAGTATTTTAAACAAATAACACATACTTACTTTACATTTCGGTTTCCTCTTGGTAAAACACATTCCTGTCTTGCTATGTAACCATACTATAATTGAGCATTCAAGCTCGTGTTATACGTTAGGTAAATATTCAAACGGTGGGGCAAAGTGACAATATGTCAATCAATCGGCCTAGCCTTTTTCCCAACTATATTGGGGTCTCAGTCTTACCGGATTCAGCTGAGTACTAATGTTTTATTGAAGCGACTGGCTATCTGACCTTCAGAACCCAGTAACTGGGTAACACGGTACCCCTTGGCAAGACTGGTGTCAGATCTGAAGCTTCTGACTACTCGTAACGACTGTCAAAGTCAAATGACAGCCGGGACCAACGGCTTAACTTGCTTTCCGAGGCACGAAGGAAACTCGGTATGTTGAATTGATGGGTGATCCACGGACCGACCTCGTCAAGCGTTGCTTAACCCTGATGATCGACCAGTGCGGCTGTTATTATTTAGCCACGATCTCCTCCGTGCCTCAAAGTGACAATATGTTAAATCACATAATACATACACACATGATGGGGATTTCCCGTGGGCGACCATTTTTATTTCGTTAACGTCGAGCAGTGTCCATCCAATTTGATCTGTAGCACTCCCGGGTGACCGTCACGCTTTCTACAACTCTGTAGATGTTGTTCGACGTATTAGATGGCATTTAGATATTCAAGATGTAATTGAAATAACGGAAACCGAGCCAAAATTATGAAAAAACTTTAACAACGAGGCCACCATTGAAATAGCGAAAAAAAAACAGCTGTTCGCAACGTTTTGTTCAAATAGTGTTGACCGTTAATGTAATCGACGCAGTACCTGTCTAGCTGATTTTTGTTTTAAGCTTTTTTAGGGTTGACCGCATAGTAAACGTTATTCCAAATCTAATGATCTCTTGCAGGCGACAGTTACACCATGTAGGTAGGTACACTTCTTCATCTTAGCGTGTTGATATCACAAACATTTTGTCCGACCAGAACGAATTTCCACCTAGATACAACTGCATAAGTATACTTATAAAAAGTTTAATGCCATAATTTCATATCTGTTACAACGTCCAAAATAAATAATTCGATATCATTGTCTCACTAACAGACATTCTACACGGGAATCTAATTAGAATCGAAGTTGGAAATAGTGAGGGGAAGCTCCTCCTTACGCACGAACGCCCTATCGAGACAGCGAGCTCCTGACAGTTCATTAATTTACTCTGCTTACTACGTATTAGAACGTGAGGGAACGGTACTGTCAATACTTGCTACATAGTGCCGCAGAGGGTGAAAAATTATTGATATTGGATTAGTGAGACACGTCTCTATATTTTGCTTGCTATGTACTTATTAGCGTGCCGATGACAAACATAGTCTTGTATTTTAAATACTTTGCCTGGCCCAGTATTCAACCACGGTAACGCCTTTCGCTGACGCAATCATAAGGTCCTCACGTGAACAGGTAACAGGACATATGGCACAAGATGAAAGGTAGGGCACGGTCTGTGGAGAGACACCATGTTCAATATTTAACTCTGATTACTACGTATTAGAACGTGAGGGTATGATACTGTCAATATTTGTTACAGTGCCGCAGGGGGTGAAAAAATATCGATATTGGATTAGTCAGACAGTGTCACTATGTTTCTGTTCTATATGTTACAAGATCTCAAACTCTTATCAGAAACCTAATAGCGTAAATGAATTCGGCAAGGCAAAGGGTTTGACGGCCATTTACCGATCAATTACTCGCATGTGATTGGTCGATTAATTACGTGATTAGGCTGCAAGTTTATAGGTCCATAATGCGGGCCTACAGTGCTGTGGGCTTATTCCGTACTTATGCTCGATTGCGTTGTATAGAAACTGGATAAGCGGTGCAGTAAGGGGAAACCTTGTTTGTACTACTAAACGTAGTACTTGATCACATTAACGTAAACGTTTTTAGAGAACTGAGTGTGAGTTTTGTAACGACAAACATCACACTAAGGCCTCAGTTCTCTAAAATCTGACCGTGGAACGTTTGATAAAGAGAGTTTGAATTGAACTGTCTAAAGAAGCACAGAATCGATTGATATGGCGATGCGACGCTTGGGGGCAGCGTGTCTCCAGCAGTGGTTGCACAGAGGGGTCTCCGGGGTGTTTTTCTGTGAAGTCACGGGGCACCTTCTACGTGCAGATGGTGATCACCGGGGTGGTTTTAGTGAGGTAAAAATACTACACTCACTGATCTTTTTCCAAAAGTTTAAGCGACAATAAACAAAAAAAAGGTAACGGAGATTTTGCATTTTGCAAAATCGCGAGCCAAATTCAATTTATAATCTTGAAATTGAAAACTACACGTGTTTGAAGAAATTGAAGCAAACAATAATAGAGCTGAAAATCTTTCACGAAAGTTATAAAATGAAAGTTATATGAGATAGTTGTATTCCTCTTTTCTATTCAGGGTTGGCAATTCAAAATTATAATTTTTCAAAATTATGTTATCTTTCATTTAATTCAATCAATACTTACAAATCTTCACCTGTTTATGCCCTAAAATGCGCTAGCTGTTTTCGTGTTTTTCATTACTTTAGAATACAATTTGGTACAGTACAACTATTTTCTCTTAAAGGTCCCTTGGCAATCATCGCATTTCCAAATACAAACGAAAGCTAATTTCTATGTCCATCAATTATTAGATTTATCCTGTCTAATAATTTGAACTCAGAACTAAGAACTTATTGTTGTTTTGTTTTGATTTCCGTGTGAACTATATAGATTTGTAAAACTATTTTCCTTTAGCAGCTTTCCTCCCATTTTTAAATAAATTACATTAAGTTAAAAGAGTATTAACAACACTATATATACTTCCATGTTGATTGAGAGCGTACGGTCTGCACCAAGTGCAAAGGGCAACTGATATAAAGTCGACGACTGACGAAACACGAAGTTTGCCGAGGGACATTAACAAAATAGTTGTACTGTACTGATCATGGCCTTTAAAACTATCCAAAACTAACAACAACATCATTCAAATAATATCATAATATCATCCAACTTTCCTGTCGCAGGTCTGCTGGAAGAAATTTCTGTTGAAATAAGCAGTACCTTTGTGCTCTTTTATCTGTATTATTTCTTTTCTCTGTTAAGTGTTTTGTGTGTACATAAATAAATAAATAATAAAAAAATTGCAGCTCTGGATGTCAAACAATAGCAAAAGTTGACCTAAAATCCAAAATAAGTTATCCGATTGGTCCACCCTAAATATATCGAGGAAGACGGTTTTCTTTAATTTTGGAAATGCACCGGTTTATGTTCAATGCCATTACTTTCGGTCCATTAAATTGTTTCTATGCGTTCCAGCTACTTTGCTTTAGGAGATTCAATAACATTAGTTAAAGAACTTTAGAGCTAGTATTTTATTTGAAAATCAGTCGTAAAAATATCATAAGTCCAGCCAATGTGGAAATAGCCTGGATCGACAACCTTTACCTACCTAGAGCATTTTAATTTTATATTACTGCTCGTGCCCAAGCTCAGCTGGTTTTTATCGGTTTTCATACTAATAAAATATAGGTAATAGTAGCTCCGCCAATGCCGGTCCCAAGCCCGGATGAAAAAGGAGGAGGGTTTGTCTGGAGAAGAACTGCCCAACTGTAAAATATTGCCGTGGAAGGAATCGGGTAGCCACCACGTTGTATTTACCCAAGAAAACCCCTATGGAAAGCACAACGTATAGAACTAATTTGTTGGACGATCCGACTAACACTCGGCGCCTTTCGGTTACCGGGACGAGAGGTGTGAAATTGGCTACCGAAGCTGCTACTAAGACGGTCCACCAGGTCTTGGATAGTAGATATGCTACTGGTGAACCTCACTGTAAAATCTCAATCCGTGAACAACGACGGTTTGCCACATGGAACGTCCGTGGTTTACTTGCCCCGGGGAAACTGGAAATTGTGGAGAGGGAGGCGGAGTCGCACAAACTGACCTTGCTTGGAATGACTGAAACTCACAAGAGAGGAAAAGGACATCAGACTACCTCCAGTGGAAACACCATGTTCTTCTCGGGCTCTGTAGATTCTAGCACCAACGGAGTTGCCGTGTGGGTGTCTCGCCATCTCAACAAGCATGTACTTGGTTATAACCCTGTATCTGATAGATTGATGACTTTGAGACTTAACACGAGGCCCTGTACCCTCAACATTGTCGTGGTGTATGCTCCCACTTCTTGCGCTAGTGATGAGACTATCGACGAGTTCTACGCTGTCCTGGAAACTACTCTGTCAAAAATCCCAAACCGCGAGATCACTTTAATAATCGGTGACTGGAATGCAAAACTGGGCAAAACGCAGCAAGACGATCACATCCGGCACACGATCGGAAAGTATGGCATTGGCAACAGGAATGAGAGAGGCCAGCGGCTCTTGGAGTTCTGCATCGAAAGGAAGCTCACAATAATGAACACCTGCTTCCAACATCACCCAAGACGTCTTTACACATGGAAGTCTCCAGGCGACAGACATCGTAACCAAATCGATTACATTATCATTGACAGCCGGTGGAGAACTTCAATTTCGAACGTGAAAACCTTTCCTGGTGCCGACTGCGGATCGGACCATTGCCTTCTCGTTGCAAAGTTTGCCCTGCGTCTAAAAGCGATAAAAAAAGATCTTCCCCTGAGACCACGAACTTTGACATTGCCAGAGAAAATAGCGTTCCAAGAAGATCTTAAGAACGCAATCGCAGATAGACCACTCCCAATCAACAGTGGCGCGAATGTACACTGGAACCATCTCAAGGACTTGACGTGGAAAGTCATGGATGGAATCACGGGTCAGCAATCAAAACCCAGTTGCAAACAAACATGGCTTAGCACTGATACCTGGAATTTGGTGAAGGAGCGGAAAGACCTTAAAATGCTGGGACTTGTAACACAGGGAGATCGACAAAAGTATGCTGATCTGAGTCGAAAGATACAACAGCACTGCCGCCGAGACAAAAATAACTTTGTAGTGAATATCTGCCAAGAGATTGAAGACCATGCGCTAAAAGTACAAACATCAGATTTGTTCAAAAAAGTTAAACTTCTGTCGAAGCAGTTCAAACCCAAAACGTGGGTGGTTGAGGACGAGGATGGTAGTCCACTACAGGATCTGTTTGCAATAGCGGAAAGATGGAGACAATACTGTGAAGAGCTCTACAAAAACTCCAGCAATAGTGGGGATACAATGGCTGCATGGGAGTCCTTCGAGAAAGAACCACCCATACTGCCATCTGAAATTGAGGCTGCTATTGCAACTCTCAAAGACAAAAAGGCGCCGGGACCAGACCAGTTGACAGCGGAAGTAATCAAGGCGATGGGTTCATCGGGTGTGGACGCTCTACTTAAAATATGTAATGACGTTTGGCGTACGGGCGAATGGCCGGATGATTGGGCAAGATCAGTAATTTTACCGTTGCATAAGAAGGGCTCCACGGTAAAATGCGACAATTACAGAACCCTGGCTCTTATATCCCACGCCAGTAAAGTGTTACTACAGGTCATAAATAAAAGGCTCCGTCATTACTTAGAGTGGCAAATTCCACAAGAGCAGGCTGGTTTCGTCAAAGGTAAATGGACTCGCGAACAAATTTTGAACATTCGCCAACTAATTGAGAAGTCCTACGAATTTAACACCCCCATCATCATGTGTTTTATTGACTATAGCAAGGCTTTTGACTGCGTGATTTGGTCGGCTCTGTGGAAGATACTGGAAGAACTTGGAGTACCCAAACATCTGGTGGCTCTCATCCAATCTCTTTATCGGTCCAATCAGGGTGTGGTAAAGGTTGACAAAACAATGTCTGGGCCTTTCGATTTCGGCAAGGGTGTGAGGCAGGGTTGCATTTTGTCTCCCATTCTTTTTAATATTTATGGAGAGTACATCATCAGACGAACTTGTGAAGACTGGGAGGGTGGGGTCACAATAGGTGGCACCAAATTAACTAACCTTCGTTATGCAGATGACACTACACTTCTAGCTTCGAATGAAACCGAGATGGCAGACCTCCTTAACAGAATGGAAACAATCAGTAAGGAGCTAGGCCTCAAAATAAATCATGCCAAAACCAAACTAATGGTGGTGGATCGCGCAAACCTTCTCCAGTTTACAGGTGCTATGGCGCTGGAAACGGTAAGCGACTTCATATACCTAGGTGCAAGTATCACCAACACAGGGTCCAGTGAGAAGGATATAAGGAGGCGTATAGGGATGGCTAAAAATGCAATGACCCAATTGCAGAAAATATGGAGAGACCGAAACATTTCACGTAAGACGAAAGTGAAATTGGTGAACTCCCTGGTGTTCTCAATCTTCAGTTACGGGGCCGAAACGTGGACTTTAAAGAAAGCTGACCGTGACCGCATAGATGCGTTTGAGATGTGGTGCTGGAGAAAGATGATGCAAATCCCTTGGACTGCCTTTCGCACCAACGAGTCCATCCTCCGCGAACTGAATGTCAAGATCAGACTGTCCACAATCTGCCTTCGTAGGATATTGGAGTTCTTTGGTCACATCGCCAGAAAGGATGGAAACAACTTAGAACGGCTGATGATTACTGGGAAGATTGAAGGGAAACGTCGCAGAGGTCGCAGTCCAATAAGATGGTCAGACCAAGTCCGCACATCGTTGAACACCAAACTGCACGATGCTCTCCACGACGCAAAAGACAGGCATAGATGGCGCAAATTAGTAAAGGAAAAGTTGCTTCCTCGACATCAGGGGAATCACGACCCTCAGTAATGAGGAACACGACGCGAGGAGGAGGAGGAATAGTAGCTCCAAAATAAAGGTAGACCTATATGTGTGGTCATTGTACTCGTACGTTACAAGACGTATTGTGATAGGCCATCGATAAATGGTGGACATCATCCCACCCATACGCAAAAAACGTTTTTGGAAGACTTTCATTGTTTACCTATGGAGAGGAATACCCTGCTAGATTCTGTGTTACCTCATAACTATAACCTAGGTGTCTAGTGAAAAGGTTACTTCTAGGCAAGCATGCTCCATCGTCTACCACATAATCGCTTACCTTCAGGTGAGACAAATCTATCACTAATGACAAAAAGGGCAAAAGAAATCGGATTTTTCAATATAGTGGTATTTGTAACTAAAATATTATCATCATCATCATTTTTTTTTTATTATTGTCGATAGGCTCGCGTTTGACCACTATCAGATCATCATGAACATTAGCCTTTTTAATGTTCCCACTGTTGGGACACAGGCCTCCTCTCTGTGAGAGGGAATGGGCCGTAATCCACCACGCGGGTACAGTGCGGGTTGATGGATGTCACATGTATTCGAATTTTTGTGTCTAGGACATGCCGGTTTCCTCACGACGTTTTCCTTCATAGTTTTGAGAGCAGGGGTGGTGAAATAATTTACACATAGTTAAGTGCATGCCTGGGTTTGAACCCACGACTTACAACATATAAGTCTCAGCCGATATGGCCGTTACTAAAATATACGTAATAATAAACATTACCTATCACCAAATTTCAAATTCCTAGGTCAATGGGAAGTTTAAAAATTCTTCGGAAAAAAAAATTGTGACAGACAGATGGACAGACAGACAGGCGGACACGTGAGTGACAGCAATAAAACCGGCCAAGTGCGAGTCGGACTCGCACACGAAGGGTTCCGTACCATAATCGCAAAAAACGCAGAAAAAACATGTTTGTTGTATGGGAGCCCCACTTAAATATTTATTTTATTCAATTTTTAGTATTTGTTGTTATAGCGGCAACGGAAATATATCATCTGTGAAAATTTCAACTGCCTAGCTATCACGGTTCATGAGATACAGCCTGGTGACAGACGGACAGACAGACGGACAGACAGACAGACGGCCAGACGGACCGCGGAGTCTTAGTAATAGGGTCCCGTTTTTATCCTTTGGGTACGGAACCTTAAAAACCCTGTATCAAGAGAGAACACTGCATTAACAGTTTTCGCAAGATACTCGTATCGTGTATTAATTACGTGTTCAATAGATTGTCGATTGAAGCGTGTCTACTACTAGATAAATTTTGTAGCATGAAATAAAAATGTGTCGTGGGTTTTCCATTTTTCTTGTCTTTCATATCACCCTCACAATTCATACATAATTTCTTTGGCATCCATTTCAACATTCTCAGTTCCGCTACACACAATATATTTTCATCCATTTTTTTCACAGCTTAACATTCTAATCCATACAGTACGACAGGTCCAAACATCATTTGTTCTAAAAACACTTCTCTAAATCACAATTTGGCAAGTTTCTTTCCGGCTGCCGTTGCTACCTTCCATTGACCTTTCCTAAAGACATATCACACGCCTATGAGAAGAAAGTACTTAACTTTGTAGGTGTATCACTTTGTTACTTATTACATCCAAACACGCCATTATTCGAGACATTAACTTCACCAGGAAAGAACCCTCCCCTCCCCTCCCCTTCTGACTCTTCTCCTCGGAGACTTTCGGAAACATAACTTTTGGGAGCCACTTCATTAAAATCTCATTATATAAACATATACGTATAGTAGAAGCTAATATAATATATGACACTAGCTAGTTCCCGAGGTTTCATCACAGAGATCGTGTATTTTTCCGCGATAAATAAATAATAGTTTAAAAACTAAAAAAACACGCTTTAATAGAAAACCAAACTAAAAATAGAAAATAATTTACAATAAATTTAAATTAAGAATAGTGTGATCAACAAAATTAAATATTTTATTGTAAAAAAAGCGTGAGTGTTTGATGTTAATTTTTACAATATTTTATTGACAGTTGATTGTTTTTGACACGCTTTAATAGAAAACGAAACTAAAAAGTTTGGTTTTCTATTAAAGCGTCTTTTTTAGTGTTTTAAACTATTATTAATTTTTAGTTCAATCAGATAATAATAAAGATAATAAATAATGGGACAAACTATATAAATGATTGCATTGTCATCGGACGTCAACGGACATGTTAATCCCACGTTTTGAAGGGGGTGAAAATCACGTTCAAAGATTCCGTTACATAGATTCATACACACATATATACCAAGCTAATAAAAGCGTGTTAATAAAAATATCCTATAGCAACGTTAGTGTAGCATTCTGTCAGTGAAAGAATTTTCAATAATTTTCGTGATCGAAAGGAAATTTCCGTGAAGTCGAGGTCCAATCAGATGGTCAGTAACAAGCTGCACGATGCCCTCCACGACACAATGTTCCTGACGATAGGTCGTAGTGCGGCAAATGAAATGAGAGTGGACTGTAGAGTGGTGTGTGTATATTGAATAAGAGAAAGGAAATAAAATGGTAACGTTCGGTTAAAGCGGTAAACAAAAGATTTAAGACTTTCATAAAAGGCGTAAGCTCAGCCTTGCGTGGGGGAGTGCCGCAGCTGACACGATTATCAGCAACAGTGTAGCTTCCTATCAACGAAAGAATTTTCTTAATCAAACCAGCAGAAAATATGAACAATCAACCAATCACATAGACGGAAATCTACATCGCGTCTTTCATCTCGCTTGTGATTGTAGGCCTTCTATATTTCTAGATTGTTAACATTTGTTAACATTCTATCTCGTTTTACTTTTTTTTAATTCTTTGTTTATTTATTGTATAATCTTTTTTTTTTAGTTTTTTCTACTTATTGTCGGGCCTGCGTTGTCCTGCCCCCCCATCTAAGTACTGCTTGCTGTAAAACCGAACAATTTTTAAAAGAGTAACCATGGAGTTTCTTGCCGGTTCTTCTCCATAGGAAACGACCAACCCCAACCGTGCACCTTTTGTCGACATTTTATAAGTGCCCATATAGGCCTAACTATGTGAAATAAAAATTATTGATTTTGATTGTTTGATTTTTCATACTCTTTGCAATTTGCCTTGCCGAATTCATTACGCAATAAGGCTGCACCATCGACAGTTTCTCTAGTGATAAACTCCTTCTTATCTATTATGGGCGCACGGTTGGCGCAGTGGTTGAGCGATTGACTGCTGCGCTGCGTGTCGCGGGTTCGATTCCCGCCGGAACAAATATTTGTATGACCTACAGATAGTTGTTCCGGCTCTGGGTGTTTGTGTATGTGAGTTTATATGTTTGTAAACGCACCCACGATACAGGAGAAATTCCTAGTGTGGGGCAAAGTTTAAAAAAAAAAAACTTTAGGTTACGTAGGCTATAATAATAAATATCGTCTACAAAATCCCTAGAATTATTCTTGAAATATTGGTTTACATAAATATTTTTAGTGGCATTTTAGAAACTCGTTCACAAACTCCGTTATATCTATCAACGTATGCGAAATGTATCCTTCTTTGTCACGTATTTCGAACAACTTTCGGGAGGCTCGTATTTTTTCGGTGAAAACTATTTGTCTTAGTATATCAGTGACAAAACGCTGCGAAGCCCGCTCGTTAATCAAACTCTAGGCCGACAAACATTACTGACAAATAGATTTTCTTTAGGAAATCTTTAATAGTAGGCGTTGAACGGTAAAATGGTTTAAAGTAGGTAGCTATCATCATGCTTTCATTACTACAGTTAAAGTTCTTAAATGTATTTTCACTACATTATTGTGTCGTTAGCTTTTCAGATCGTGCTGTAATTAAGTATTTCGACAAATTGTCCATCGTCTTTTTTAAAGAATACTTTTCAATTATATTTCTGTAATATGTCCTATTAGGATCTTGGTTTTTTTTTTTTCGGTATTGAGTGTCAAGCCTACGTTTTTGCTTTCACGTGTTAATTCCTTTAACCGGTTTTCCAGGTCAGTAGTGTTTTCAGCGAAAAGTACAATGTCGTCAGTAAAACGAAGATGGCTGAGATAATCCCCGTCGACCTTAAGACCTCTGCCCTCCCAGTCTAAGTTTCTAAAGATTGACTCTAGAACAGCAGAAAAAACCTTAGGTGAAAGGGGGTCACCCTGCCGAACGCCCTTCTCGATGGGGAATTGGTCCCCTTCTCTTTCTAGCCTCACCTTCGCACAGCTGTTGGAGTAAATATTGTGGAGTAGAGTTATATACTTCTTTTCCACGCCTTGTTGCAAGAGAGAATTCCAGATCGCACCATGCTTTAGAGAGTCAAAGGCTTTTTTGTAGTCAATAAAGCATAGATATAAAGTCTTCCTGTATTCTTTGATTTTCTCTATTACTTGTGTAACAACATGTATGTGGTCTAATGTCGAATAGCCCTTTCTAAAACCCGCCTGTTCGTAAGGCTGTTGCTCATTTAATGGTATTGAGAGTCTATTTAAAAGTATTTTGGAGAAAATTTTGTACATGTTTGACATTAGACTGATAGGCCGGTAGTTTCCGAGGTCTTTTCTGTCACCCTTTTTATGTAGTAGTACGATAGTTGATTTAAACCACTGCTGGGGAATTTCTCCTGTTTCAAGTATATTATTGAATAGGACTTGAAGTGGGGCCTGTAATGGTTCAGAGAGGAACTTTAGTACTTCATTCGTTATGCCGTCTTCACCTGGGGTTTTATCCGATTTTTGAGAGCCTATTGCCTGTTCTATTTCACTTTTAAGTATATCAGGAGTTGTACGACATTCTGAAAACTGAAGCATGTGCCTTGACGAGTCTTGACTTTCCCCAGATGCATAGAGGTCCCTGTAATAATTAGTAGCTTTTTTTATTATCCCTGGTCTCTTGCTTATTATATTCCCTGCTTTGTTTTTTAGGCTCTCCGTCCACTCTTTTTTGTTTCTGAGCTCCTTGTACGCTTTTTTATAGCACCTGACTTTTCTAAGACTTCTTGTCTTCGCATTTTTCTCTCTTTGGATATGTTTTTGTTTATTTCTTTACTTATTTCTGTAATTTTTCTTTTACTGATTTTGTTCGTATTTTTCTATATAATTGTTTCCTATTTTCGAAGAGTGTTTTGATGTGAGCCGTAAATTGTTTTTTGTTTTCGTCCATTTTCGGTAATTGCTTTAATAGATCCTTCATTTTCAATTCGAAATCGTTATATTGGTCCTGGACTTTACTTGATGTGTTTACAGATTCTATAAACCTATTTTCCCAATGCAAACCGTCAGCCCTGGATAGTATTGGTATGTTCTTTGTATGCTTATAATTGTTTTTGATAAATTTTCTTTCCCTTTGTGCGTGTAATTCTATTTTGCATCTTAGCATACGATGATCCGTTTCGAAGTTGAGGTTGTTCAATACACTAAAACTAAGGATATATGTTGGTTGGTTTGTTAGAATGTAATCAATTTCATTAAAGTGCTTTCCATTTGGTGATCTCCATGTCCATCTCTTTTGGGGTTTTCTTTTAAACATACTATTAACAAGCATAAGATTCTTTTCCAGAGCGAATTCTAACAACTTTTGTCCATTGTTGCTTCTTTTCCCATCAGAGATAACGGGGACAGAAAAATAATTTCAATTGACGGTAACAGCATAGAGTATGTAGAAGAGTACATTTACTTAGGACAAATGGTTTCATTTAACGAATGTGCCAGCAACGAAATTCGAAGACGCATATCTTTGGCATGGAAGAGGTATTGGAGCTATAAAGAAATCATGAAGAATAAACAAATAAAAATACATTTAAAGAAAAAACTCTACGAAGTAGCTATTCTTCCATGCTTAACGTACGGCTGCCAGACCTGGTCATTAAAGAAACATGACGAAAACTTACTTGCCATTTGTCAAAGGAAAATGGAACGCAGCATGATGGGATTAAAGCAGAAAGAAAGACTCAACAACAAAATTATCAGAAAGAAGACAAAATTAGTTGACGTCGTAAAGAGGATAAGGCTACTTAAGTGGAACTGGGCTGGTCATGTCTGCAGGTTAGAGAATACTCGATGGACCAAAAAAGTAACCGAGTGGATACCAAGAGATCAAAGCAGAAGTAGAGGTCGGCCCAGGAAAAGGTGGGAAGACATATTTTGGGAGATAGGTGGACCTGGTTGGATGACTAAAGCTAGGGACAGGAATCAGTGGAAGGAAATGGAGGAGGCCCACGCCAAAGAGGCGACTACTGCTTAAAGGCGTGATATACACTCGTACAAATTTTTTAATTAATTTAGAAAAAACAAAATTTAGCAAATAGTTTCTAGTGTAAGTAATTATAGGAAATATTTATGTAAAGTAGTAGAATAAAGGCTTTTTTATTTTTATTTTATTTTATTTATTTATTTATTTAATATGTCCTATTAGTACTTTGATGTAAAAAAAGCTAATATAAAAATCATTTCGTCAGGTTCAGAATCAGGTGGTCAGCTAGCTCACGAATATGTATCCTCCGACTGCAAAGCATGAATTTTTCCTTGTTTACGACTTTTTAGTTCGCTTTTGAAGCAGTCGGGTTTTTTGATTTTTTGAATTAAGTTTTTTTTTAAATAAACTTTTTATATTTACAACTTTTCAGTAATCTTTTTTTTTTCGAATTATTTTGAAACATATAAGTGGTATATATTTTTATAACCACCTCTTAAAACCCTTTATGTTGATACTTCAATCAAGAAGAAAATAAGTTTAGACCCGCACAATATGGCGGCCAAAAGCCGCCATGTTTTTTTAACGTCACATAACTATGAACACTTGGATGGTCAAGACGTAACTAACGATGTCGATAATATATAAAAAAAAACCGTCTTGCGGTTCGAAAGATATGAGGTAATAAGTATATTACAAACAAATATACACACAAACATACATACAAAAACATAACACCCTTTCCTTGCAGTCAGGTAAAAACTTCTCTAACTCTTTATTGTGAAATAGTGGTTAGTCGTTATTTCTCTATCACAATAGTGCAATAATTTTAATTGCTGACACTTGATCGTAGACTGATATGTAGCTTCATTGGCCATTACAAACACTAGTCGCCCATTTTCTTTAATTACTCACATACACGTGCCCACAAAACACACCTATTTATGACACACAAAGGTCAAAGTACGTCAAAATCTTCATTAAACTTTATCAAGGTCAATGCGCAAAACTGACACATTAGCAAAGAAATTCGACCATAAACACGTTGTCCTAAAAAAAGAAGAATTTAAAACTGGCTCGTTGAATTTTTGTTTCACTTGCAATATATTCAGGGGCGATAAGGTCGCCTATTATTCCAAGCTCCCTTGTTGCGGAGCCTGTGGTCCCACGCAAGGCCCTTTACATGAAAATAGAATATCCTTAACGCAACCTCGCAACAGCGGCTAAGCAGATTGTCCGAGTAACAAATGAGCCAATTCCAAGGAAAAGGCGATCTTTTAAAAATACTTTTGTAAATTCAGAACAAAATCTTCTCAATTTACCGCTCTAGTACGATGTAATGACCGGCTGAAGTACGTGTTTTGCATAATTTAATTACGGTCATCTGTTATATTGTGTGTGGAACTAGTAAATTACGATAATCGTTTGGTCATGCAGGTAGGATTAAAAGGATAGCATCATTATGAAAATTATGCGCGCGAGAGAACCTTAAGCCGGGGTCCTAAGCTTAGAATACCGTTTATAAATGCATAGAGTAAGTGTCATGATCACGCCATTTTTATTCTTAACGTCTCTATCTATGGTCATACAACGTTAAAAGAAAAAAAGCAAGCTTGGCATCCACAGAGTACTTAACTCCGCTTTAAAATTGGTCCATAAATTGCTTTGTCGACATTGCCGGAAAAAGTCACCGACAACAATGTTTGCAGCGATAAAATCTAAGCGAAGGTTTATAGGACCCATACATAGAAGAATTGCTGGTCCCATACTCCTGTTATTATATCAAACGCGCTTGTTATGTGTCCCCATTGCACCAATAGATAAATCATGGGAACAAGACAGGTAGCCCAGTTACCGCCTCTAACAGAATTGCACCCGTCAAAGATTTTACAATGTAAGGATTTTACGATACGTCTTCTGCTTGCTTTATATATCTTTTTAAGATCGTGATAAAATGCTGGATGGTTTTTGCTTTAGGATATTGCCACCTGATTACAATCTTACTAAACTTCAGTTTCTTATTTTAAGCTTCTCACAGTATTATATTTTTATATTGATTGATTAAAAAAAATGTCATTTCTAAAATGGAAGCCGACAAAATATTACGACACCCTGAGTCCTTCTTCATTATTTTTGACATTTCTTTCTTATCTTATTTATCTCATTATCTTGCCCTTATAAAATAGAATATACTCCCATTCTAATATATTTTGCAAATTTTAACAACCTTATTGGAAGCTATATATTTGAGCCGATTAGGGTTGAAACATTAGGTCTGTCATGTGTTAGAGTATTTCGAGATGTAAGCAAACGGTTAGTCGACTCTTCACGTGACCAGAGAGCTGGGCTTTTCCTCGGACAGAGCTGTACCAATGCTGATTGCATTGCCATCCAACGTTGCAATGATGCTAGTGTTCTGGGCACTTTGCACGTTGACAGTGATTTGAACGATTTTTTTGACCTCTGGCCTTTTTATACGCGTTTGGAGTTTTTTTTTATTTAATTGTATATATAGGTAGTAATTGTTAATTAAGTATTTTATCTATACCAATATTATAAAGAGGAAAGATTTTTTTGTTTGTTTGTTTGTTTGTTTGTACCGAGTAGGCTCCGAAACTACAGGACCGATTTTAAAAATTCTTTCACCAATAGAAAGCTACATTATTCCTGTGTGACATAGGCTATTTTTTATCCCGAAAACGGGTCCTGTGGGGTGGCCCACGGGAGTGAAGCCGCGGGGTGTCGGACGTAAAGAATCTCACCATCCCATATCTTCCCGTGGATGTCGTAAAAGGCGACTAAGGGATACACCAGAGAATGGGCAGCAGCGTTCTCTGTGCACTTCAACAACAAACTGCGATCGCCAACCCGCCTGCCAAGCGTGGCGATTAAGGCAAACCCCCCAAACCAAAATGAAAAGCACAAAAAAAAACGGCCCCGAGTGCCCGGCAGCCCGTCTACCCTCGACTAAGGTAGCGGTCAAGGCGATGGCGTGGTAAGAGGTGCGAAGAATCCCCGGAATGGACCGGCTACCCCAATAAACACCGACGAGAAGATAGCCGAATTCGAGGAAGAGTTGAGCAGGTTACGATGGAGTATTATAGGGTTTTCTGAAGTCCGAAGAGAGGGGGAGGACTCGTTAATCCTCAAATCCGGTAACCTGCTCTATTTCCGACAGGGTGACCGGCAGTCCCAGGGTGGTGTCGGGTTTATCGTCAAAAAGTCCCTTGTGAACAAAGTGTTGAAGATCGAGAGTGTGTCAACCAGGGTGGCGTACCTTATACTCAGAATATCCTCGAGATATTCGCTGAAGGTCATACAGGTCTACGCCCCGACCTCGGCACACCCCGACGACGAGGTAGAGTCCATGTATGAGGATATCTCTAAAGCCATGCATGGTTTCAAAACTCACTTACCGTTGTCATGGGGGACTTCAACGCGAAACTGTGCAAACGGGACGAGGATGAGCTGCAAATGGGGCAATTTGGAGTTGGACGTTGGAATCACCAGGGTCACCTACTGGCCAGTTTTATGGAGAAGGAGGGCCTCTATATGATGAACTCCTTTTTCCGAAAATCGTGAGCACAGGATGTGGACATTGTAAAGCCCCGATGGTGCAACTAAAAACGAGATCGACTTCATCATGACAACCAAGAAGCAAATGTTCAATGATGTCTCTGTGATCAATTCGGTGAAAACCGAGAGCGATCACCGCATGGTATGAGGCACATTGAATTGTGGGCGACTACCTGGAACAAACGGTCCAATTGGGTAAGGCGAACTTCGAGAAAGAGGTCAACCGTTGAATCCGACTCGGCTGGGCAGCGTTCGGGAAGTTGCGCGGTATCTTCTCGTCCAACTTACCACAGTGTCTCTGAGACGTGGTCGCTTACAATGGGCCTTATCAGAAAGCTTACAGTCACTCAAAGGGCAATGGAGAGGGCTATGCTCGTAGTTTCCTTGCGTGATCGAATCAGAAATGTAGAGATCCGCAAGAGAACTATGGTTACCGACATAGCCCGAAGAATAGCTAAAGTTAAGTGGCAGTAGGCAGGGCACATTGCTCGCAAAACGAATGGCTGATGGGGAAGAAAGGTTCTGGAATGGCGACCGCGAACCGGAAGACGTTGCGTTGGAAGGCCTCCCACCAGGAGGACCGATGACCTGGTGAAGGTTGCGGGGATCCGCTGGTTGTGAAACGCACGGGACTAGTCAAAGTTGCGACGCTTGGGGGAGGCCTATGTCCAGCAGTAGACGTCTTTCGAATGATATGATGATGATGATGATGATTACATAAATTTATATATTGGTAATAAACTTATATCAACCATCCACGTTCATACTCAAATTTGTATCCCAACCTCATTTGAACATCCATTATTTTTACATAACATGTTGTAAACAAATGAATCAATACTTTCTCCATATCGCTAGCTACACATGCAGCACGACAGGAATAGATAGGGTATCCGATAGTATCGAGCTCAGACACGTGCCACTGTTACTTGTGACAGCTTGCCACTAGCTGTAGAGTTTATAATAACTACTGCGATTTCTGTGAATGAACAGTCTTATAGGAAATTAACAGAGGTATGTACGATGTTAACATTTTTGTGGTAATCATGTGGTAGATAATCGGTTTAATCATGATTACCAACCAGTAACCACAGTACGAAGAAGACGTACGAAGGTTTCCGACATTGGAAAGCGAATTTCGGAACTGAAATGGAGTTGGGCGGGACACCTGGCAAGGCGCGGTGATGATAGGTGGAGTAAACTGGTGACCGAATGGCGTCCAAGGACTGGAAGGAGAAGTATTGGTCGTCCAGCGGCGAGATGGGCAGATGTCATTTTTGCCATTGCGGGTAGAACCTGGATGAGGTTGGCACGGGAACGTGGTGATTGGTACGAGAAGAGAGAGGCCTATGCTCAGCAGTGGGCGAAGTCGGGCTGTGGATGATGATGATGATGAACCACAGTAAGTAGTTTATTTTTACAAATAAAGATAATTTCTTTGTTTTCAAGAATAAGGTACTTATTTTGGATAGGTACTTATTTATTTCCCAGCGCAATAAATTTTGGATATTTGAAATGGTAGGGTTGATTTTTATTTGTGATTTACCTGTCTCGTTTTTATCTCTACCTTACATATATTATTCCTTAAAACTTAAACAGTAAATGCAGAAAAAAATAACACTTCAGTTTTAGCAAAATCAAGTTTATAATTTCAAGTATAAATGCATCTATTTGACTATGTTACTCGTAACAACATTCTTCTGGGAATATTATAAAAATTCAGGTTTTGCAGGTGCCGTTTTCTGCTCTCCACAGCCCACTCTTTTTATTACTATAACTATTTTGTTGTTTTGCAAGAATGATTTTGTCATTTAAAGTCTTTAATCAGTATTTAAAACATTAACAATAGTCGCTTTCAGCGAAGAAGGGACGCAGATTAAATATTAAGCCAACATTCTTTATCGTAGTAAATTGCATACAATCTTGGAGTTGCTGAACAAACTGAACTTATAATGGGCCATATTTCACGGGGATACTGACGCCAGCGTGAGCTAAGAGCTACAGCCTTACTAAATTGTTTCATATTAATAGCTTACGGTATTTTACAGGTAACGGAACATGTTAACAAGATTTTAGATTTAGAAATTAGATCAAGGATTTTATCGCTGTCAAAACTAGTTCGGCGATTTCAAAATATTTATTAATAATAGAAGGTATAATAAAAAATAACTTTAATAAAAAATATTTTTTCTAAGAAATTCTTAGGTAGGTCTCAGGCATTTATTATTCTAGGTCGCTATGTCGGTAACTAGTTATTATTTTTCAGTTATAAGTATCATATTAGAAAAATATTGCCTTAAAAAGTTCAATGATGGTGTCCAGATACGAGCCTTATAATCAGTTTAAAACACACTAAACATTTTCACCGTCAATATTCTGCAGAGCCTTAAAAATGTAAGCAAAACCAAATTTATTTTTTATTCCCTTGAATAAGCGACGCCGCATGATCGATTGACTAATATCGCTAGGACTAAGAATCCATATATATTTTAAGGCACCCGTACCAAGGTACCTAGAATATTGAATCTATATCTATACATATAATAAATCTGTAGAAAAGTCATTTTTGTACATTGAAGAAATTGAAACAAAAAATAGCCAGCGTGTGAAAAGATAAGTAACAGAACCCATTTCCATCATTTTTGAAATTTTTGTCTGTTTGTCTGTTTGTCTGTTTGTCTGTTTGTTTGTGCGCACATCACGTAAAATCTACGAATTCAATGCTGACAATGTTTATATACAAAAATTATACGCAACTTGAGGTTTAACTTAGTTTTTGTTTCATCGAAATCGGTTCACTCTATCAAAAGATATGATTAATTTAGTGAGTTCAAGAAGTAAAATATTACGTTACGCAATTAAGTATAGTACTTGCAACGACATCTTAAGACTAAAAATAGAACTAATGTTGATAGTTGAAATCTAAATCCGATAGATGGCGTTGTGCAAATGACGTCATTTTCTGAATCGCGGTGTTAAGATTTTCCGCGCGAGGATGACGTCCACCGTGTTTACTAGGCAAATTGGGTTTCGTTAGGTGTCTTAAAAGTTCTTGCGTGTGTCGTAAAAGTTCTTTGGTTGCTTGGTTTATCGATTTTCTAAATTGGTCGAAAAAAAAGTATTTGCTTATCTTATTGGTTTCGTTTGGTCAACTTTGGTCATTGGTTTGAAGTACGAAGTTAAGATTGTATTTGATTTACTTCGTAGTTTGAATCCAATAGTGCCAATCGTTATACAGTAAGTTAGTGTTGCCAATTCGTTGAGTCACGACCACGAACAGACGATACGTTGTCACACTAGACTGTTCGACGCACCGTTCTTTTAAGTTTGTAGGCTATTCAGTCATAAGTGTTGTTAGTTTTGTTTATTGCTTTAATTTTCCTTGAAAATGCCTCAAAGAAAAAAAACTAACCTTTCGCTGCGTAGCCGAAATGCGAAAAGGATGAGACTTTGTAGGTCTCAGGAATCGGAAGAAGATCGTGAAGCACGGTTATCTGCTAACCGAGAGCACATCGCTCTTTCACGTGAATCGGAAACGTTCACCGAAAGGGAGTCACGTTTAAGTTCACAAAGAACACGGACCGCGACTTTGCGGTCTCAAGAGAGTATCCAGGAACGCGAAGACCGGCTGTCTGCTGATCGGGAGCGCCACTCTCTCTCACGTGAGTCAGAGACATTCACAGAAAGGGAGTCGCGCTTAAGTTCGCAAAGAACTCGGACCGCGACTTTGCGTTCTCAAGAGAATATCCAGGAACGCGAAGTTCGGCTGTCTGCTGATCGGGAGCGCCACTCTCTCTCACGTGAGTCAGAGACATTCACAGAAAGGGAGTCGCGCTTAAGTTCGCAAAGAACTCGGACCGCGACTTTGCGTTCTCAAGAGAATATCCAGGAACGCGAAGTTCGGCTGTCTGCTGATCGGGAGCGCCAGTCTCTCTCACGCGAGTCAGAGACTTTCACAGAAAGGGAGTCGCGCTTAAGTTCGCAAAGAACTCGGACCGCGACTTTGCGTTCTCAAGAGAGTATCGAGGAACGCCAAGCACGTCTGTCATCTGACCGAGAGCGACACGCTCTCTCGCGCGAGTCTGAATCTCTCTCCCAAAGAGAAGAACGATTAGAAATAGCTAGACATAACTATGTAGGTGTACAAAGAAACAATGAAAGTTATCTTGCATCTGAAAGGGAAAGAATAGATGAACTAAGACGAGCAGAAACAGCAGAACAACGTCAATCTCGCCTAGAAATAGAACGAGCTCGATACCATATGAATAGAGAAACAAATAGCGGAGCTGATGAGTCCATGGAAAATGACGATGCAAATATTTTATTACCTTGGGACAATAGGGAAAAATCAGGGTTCACATATTCGTCTAGAATTAATTATGCTGGCTTTACTTTCGTGGGTGACATGAGAGAAATTTGTAATTTTTGTCATGCTTTGAAATGGAGGAAAGAGACAGATGGAATGTGCTGCTCAAATGGAAAAATTGTTCTTCCAAATTTCCAAGATCCACCACACTTACTTATAAGTCTCCTGAATGGCGATCATCCCCAGTCGAACCGTTTTTTGGATAATATTCGTTTATATAACAGTGCTTTCCAAATGACTTCCTTTGGGGCAAAACAAATAACGGAAGGACCGTTCATGCCAACCTTCAAAGTACAAGGTCAAGTTTATCACCTTATTGGATCTTTGCTGCCAGAAAATGAACCCAAATTTCTCCAAATTTATTTTGTATCCGATTACACGCAACAGCTCAATGTTAGAAATCACAATTTTCCCCAGCTCAATGCTGAGCTTTTGGGTCAACTTCAAGAATTGCTGCATCGCGTTAACCAGTACGTTCGTGAATTCAAAGCTGCATTGGAGTCAATTCCACAAGGCAGCAATGATTTCAAAATTGTTATAAGTGCCGATAGACGTCCTGTGGGTGAACACCGTGGAAGACACAATGCACCCGTCGCAGATGAAGTTGCAGTTGTTTTAGTCGACCAGGAGTGTGAGAGACGTGATATCGTGTTGCGTACACGCGACGATCGCCTTCAACGCATTTTGGAAACCCACCGAGCTTACGACGCCCTGCAATATCCACTAATCTATTGTCATGGTGAAGATGGGTACAATTTTGGGCTGTACCAAGTGAACCCTACTACGAGAGTCACTAATTATCAAAAAAAAATATCTGCTCAACAATACTATTCCTACCTTTTACAAATAAGGCAAAACAGTTTCGTATATTTGCAACGATTTCGTGGTTTGTTCAGCCAATTTATTGTGGACATGTACGCAAAAATAGAAACTGAACGTTTAGTGTATATTCGCACTAACCAGCGACGGTTACGCGCTGAAGAATACGTGCACTTGCGGGACGCCATGCAATCAGATAATAACGTCGAAAACTTGGGTCGATTGGTTATTTTGCCATCCAGTTTCACAGGCGGTCCGCGGTATATGCACGAACGAACGCAAGATGCTTTTTGTTACGTCCGTAAATACGGCCGGCCGGACCTTTTTATAACATTTACAACAAATCCAAAGTGGACGGAGATTTGCCAGGCACTTCTCACAGGACAGGCGTCATACGACAGACATGACATTATTGCTAGGATTTTTCATTTAAAACTCAAAGTCTTGATTAATCTACTTACAAAGGAGAAAGTTTTCGGTTCAACTCTTTGTTTTATGTATAGCGTCGAGTGGCAAAAGCGTGGTTTACCCCACGCGCACATTCTTCTGTGGCTGGAAGAAAAAATTCGTCCCGATGCTATAGACAGTGTCATAAGTGCAGAATTTCCGGACTATAATGCAGATCCGATTTTGCATGACATAGTAAAAACACATATGGTTCACGGGCCATGTGGCCTCTTAAACAGGGAATCACCGTGCATGAAAGATGGTCAATGCTCAAAAAAATACCCCAGAGCACTGAAAGAACTAACTATGGCTGGGGAAAATGGGTATCCGCAATACCGGCGAAGATCACCGTCACAAGGTGGTTTCACAGCTACTGTCAGATTCCGTGGACAAGAAATAATTCTAAATAATAGTTGGGTGGTACCGTATTCTCCAGTTTTGTCAAACGCTTTTCAAGCACACATTAATGTTGAAATTTGTAATAGCGTCGAATCTATAAAATATATATGTAAATATGTTAATAAAGGTAGTGATCAAGCCATGATAGCACTAAGAAATAACAACCAATTTGATGAAGTGACAAGGTATCAATCTGGCCGATACATAAGCTCTTCGGAGGCAGTTTGGCGCATTTTGAGTTTCCCTATTCATGAAAGGTATCCGCCAGTCATCCATCTTGACGTGCACCTGGAAGGCGGGCAGCGAGTTTACTTTCAGCCAGAAAATGTGGCAGAAAGAATGAACAACCCAAGACAAACCACCTTGCTCGCATTCTTTCGCCTTTGCGAAAGAGACAATTTCGCTAAGTCTCTGTTGTACAATGAAGTGCCACATTATTATACTTATAACAAGCAGCAAGGTGTTTTTAATCGCAGGAGACGTGGAACTGCTGTAGAAGGCGAGTCCGGCATTTTTAAAGAACACGTGATTGGAAGAGTATACACGGTGCACCCAAATAATGCAGAGTGTTATTATTTACGCCTTCTTCTTCACACAGTGCGAGGACCTACTTCTTTTGCTGAGCTCCGCAAAGTGGACGATATAGAATATCCCACATTTCAAGCTGCTTGCCGCGCACGGCATTTATTAGATGGCGATCAGCATTGGGATGATGCTTTAGCCGAAGCATGCGTCAGTGATAGTCCACATCGTTTGCGCCATTTATTTGCCATTTTGTTGACATTTTGTGGCCTATCGGACGCTGGGCAGTTGTGGCAAAAATATAAAGACGCGTTTGCCGAAGATTTTTTGAGACAGCAAAATATAAATAGTGAAACTTCTGACCAAGTACGTGAAAGCTGCCATAATAGGGCTTTGCTGGCTATACAAGATATAGTTACAAGTATAGGAGGGAACCCCCTCAGTCAATACGGCTTGCCGACACCGACAGTTGGTGGGGAACGAATTAATAGGGAGTATACATCTGAAATAAATTACAACCCCGAAGAGTTAGCAGAAATATTGCGAAATGGCTGTTCAAATTTGACGTCAGAACAACGTCAAATCTTTGATAGAGTATGCTGTAGTGTAGAACATTCATTAGGAGAAATGCTGTTTTTAGATGCACCTGGTGGAACAGGTAAAACTTTCCTCACTAAAGTTATCTTGGCTCAAATAAGGAGCCAAAACAAAATTGCCCTTGCCGTCGCTTCCTCAGGAATAGCTGCCACTTTATTACCAGGAGGAAAAACTGCACATACAACATTTAAAATACCAATCGACTTGGACCGCACAGAAAACCCTGTTTGCAACGTGTCTCGCAATAGTGATAAAGCAAGGGTTTTACGCGATTGCGCCCTTATCGTTTGGGACGAGTGTACGATGGCAAATCGTAAAGCTGTGGAAGCTGTAGATAGAACGTTGCGAGATATAAGACAAAATGACCGACCGATGGGAGGCTTAACGGTGCTATTCTGTGGAGACTTCAGGCAGACACTCCCTATAATACCCAGAGGAACGAGGGCCGATGAAATAGGTGCCTGTTTAAAGAGCTCTATTTTATGGCGTAGTGTCATATTAACTAATTTGAGCTTTAATATGCGAGCATATTTGGGAGGTGACGCAAACGCGCAGGTTTTCTCAAATTTACTACTTCAAATTGGTAACGGCACATACCCGACTCAAGAAGGAGGTAAAGTAACTTTAGTCGAAAGCCTGTGTTCTTCTGTTGCCTCACAGCAGGAACTCATTTCCTCTGTATACGGAGATCCATCAGAGATCTCGAACCATGACGCTGCTTGGCTATGCCAACGAGCTATTTTGGCACCTCGCAACGACCAAGCAGCAGCAATAAATTCTCAAATATTGGTACATGTTTCTGGAGAAAGTAGGGAATATTTATCTATTAACACGGTTTTAGAAGAAGGAGATGCCACCCACTATCCAGTAGAGTTTTTAGACTCTCTAAATACACCAGGTCTTCCAGCACACAAAATTTATTTAAAAGTCGGAGTACCAATCATTCTACTCAGAAATTTAAGCCCACCAAAACTATGCAATGGAACTCGGTTGAGAGTAACAAATCTCCAACGAAATGTCATCGAAGCCGAAATCTTAACAGGTTGCGGCTCCGGTGATGTTGTTTTCATTCCCAGGATACCCATTATCCCCAATAATTTTCCGTTTACTTTCAAACGTGTGCAATTTCCTGTAAGCCTCTGTTACGCTATGACTATTAATAAAGCCCAAGGCCAGACGTTATCCGTTGCGGGTGTAGACCTTACTTTTGATTGTTTTTCACACGGCCAACTCTATGTTTCTCTATCACGTGTTAGCAACCCAAACAACCTTTTTGTATATGCTCCGGGTAATTCCACCGCTAACATAGTATATAGAGAAGCATTAACGTAATCAACTATACCAAAGTCAGGACTCTTATCTAAATCATCAAAAAGGTGATATACTCTTATCTAAACGACGTTGTTTTGCTCTCGACAACCACGCGAACGAAGTCGCGGGCACAGCTAGTTACCTAATAAAGTACTAAGGGAGGCTAAAGCAGTTTCATACTCTTTACGTAACAAAAACTACTTAATCTTTTATTCATTTCGGCAATAAAAACACTCATAAACAATGATTTCACTCGGGAATTACTTACCTACTTCATAAACAAACATAAAACTACTGTAAACTTGTCTTTGGAATTAATGAGCAAAAAAATCAGCTTCAAGTGTGCTTCTTTAAAAATGTACTCTTGCGGTCCAGTTGGGTAGGTTTAATTTCGAGAAACAGGCCATTCGTCGAATCTGAGTCGGCTGGGTGGCGTTCGGGAAGTTGCGCGGTATCTTCTCGTCCAATTTATCGCAGTGTCTCAAGACAAAAGTCTATGACCAGTGTGTGATGCCAGTGATCCTATGGGACCGAGACGTGCTCGCCCACAATGGGCCTTATCAGAAAACTTAAAGTCACCCAAAGGGCAATGTAGAGGGCTATGCTCGGAATTTCCTTGCGTGATCACGTCAGAAATGATGATATCCGCAGGAGAACCAAAGTTACCGACATAGCCCGAAGAATTGCCAAACTTAAGTGGCAGTGGGCAGGGCACAACATGTGTGATGGGGCCGAAAAGTTCTGGAATGGTGACCGCGAACCGGAAGACGAAGCGTTGCCTCCCACTAGGTGGACCGATGACCTGGTTAAGGTTGCGGGAAGGCGCTGGATGCGAGACGCACGGGATCGGTCAATGTGGTGACGTCTTATGGAGTTCTATGTCCAGCAGTGGACACTTTTTAGCTGAAATGATAAGTGATGACGATGAAAAAGTATGAACTAAAACTGGGTTGAGGTTTTTTTTTATTTTACTTATCTTTCAAATCACCACTCACACAATCCATACATACCTAAATATTTTCTTTGGCATCCATCTCAAAATTCTCATGTACGCTATAAAAAATGTCGGGGACTTTGGAAATTTTTTGGTTGTTTGTTTGTGATTCGAAAGTTATCTATGACAGAACTATTTCATTATGTAAATTATTTTTCTTATAGAAAACTACTACTAGGTACTAGGTACTATTTATCTGAGTGCCCATAGGCTTTTCATACCGAAAAATATTAGTTAAAAAAACTAAAAACACGCTTTAATAGAAAACCAAACTAAAAAGTAGAAACTAATTTTTTATTTAAGAAAAGTGGGATTAACAACTAAATATATTTTATCATAAAAATACGTAGACACATAGATAGCAAATAAAAGCGTTTAAAAAAAAATGCACCATTTCTATGAGATAGGGAACGAGATCAAAGTCGAGGGCAAAGAGTCGAGCTCTATTTGTTTGAATGAAATAAATGCTTAATCATTGCGTTCAATGATTGATGAAGTACTTGATTCGGTTATATTCTGTTACACTGCAGATTTTCGATAGCGTTGTAGCAGTATTATGTAAAGTATCTTCCGTTTGCATCAGTTATTTTTAGATTTCAAACAGCTGACTAGCAAGAGATATGGGTGCGATCAGCACAGAATATGTAATACTTCATCTCGGGTGCACTAAATGCATTTTATTTTTATTTGTACAATTTAACTTTATACTGCACTCTGTTTATCAATTATTAATTTTGTAACAAAACTAACCGTGCCACGCTGCACTGCAAGCACAAAGCAACCTCTCCAAGCTTTATTCAAATTAGTTCCACAGTGTAGCCAAAAAACACACCAAAAGGACGACCAGACAGACAGCAGAGTCCGTCTGTTTTAGATAATAAAAAGATAAAACAAAATCATCCAGACGAAATTCAGGCTTTACGAGTATTTCTGTTTGACAAAAGGTTGGAAAGCTCTTCACAGTTTGAATCAGGTTTTTTCCAAAACAAAAATGTTGAATGTTGGAATGCAATGTGGAGTGGAATTGACTTGCAAAGCGGGCTCAGGGGCCCTGGTGTTGCATGCCATCAGATTTGCTTACCAACCTCGCAATCAAAACTGTATTGGGCTGAAGATATGTACAAGAATTACTTAAGAGGGTTGAATTAGCTAAAATATGCATAGCGTTGGAAGTCGATAGAAATGAGAATTGATCTTGGATATAATCTTTCTGGATGAATGGTATGCCACTTGAGATAGTTATAGCGGCTGATTTTGTTCTTTCTAAATATAAATCAGCAGCCAAAGTACCTAAAGGTACCTACATGAACTTTCAAATCATCTGCTTCCACCTCGCCACTTCCCGTTACTCAGGTTCGGCTTTCCTAGTCCTGAATCACCACTTGTTCCGCTGGTAAAAATCGTCAGTACATAGAGCGCTATACTACATGTCTTTCACTCGTCATCCAAGAGGTTAGCGGGCTTTACTTAGATAGATAATATAATAATAAGGTGCATTGCAAACGATGAACTCTTCATAAAAACAAACAACAAATCACAGTAAACCCACAAAATTATCCTGCTTTGTTAGATAAATCCAACAAAACTACAACAACACGCCTTCTATCTAAAACAAGCCAGCAACATAATCACATTACCGCATGCTAGTCAACGAACAAATATGATAGCCGCCATACTTCGGTCCCAGGAGTGGCGATCCAACTAAACTTGTCGCGGTACATATCAGCTGAACGTGCGCTCACACGGGCCACTTTAATTGCCCAGTTCGTAGCGATTACTTTGAGTTCAATAACAACACGCCCTGGGCCAACAAGGTTGATTATTAGGGGTCACTCCCTCTCACTTCTCACAGCGAAGAAGCCCTTGTCCCAGCTCCCATCTGTGTACACCACAAACTGCAATGCCGAAATTGTAGCAATTGTTACTTAAGATAACGCCTCACTAATTAGAGATTTACAAAGGCATCTAAGGTAGGCTATCCTCAGGCTAGATGGAACAATGACAGAGTGACTGTTAACATTTGGATGAGATTATTCAAAGATTTATATGACATCCGTTTGGAGAAAACATACCATATCTAGAAGAGAAAAACTAAAAGTCAGCAACTTTGAGTATTTCCTACCCGAGTGGACTGCTGTTAGCAGATGATTGAAGGATAAGAAACAAATTAATAAAATATATCGATCCACTTCTTCAGCAACCTTTGCCAGCAACAATTGCTCGTGAATTGCTCGTCTATCCACAGCTTTATATCGGGTACATATTTGTCTGTTTGCGCCGATATTGACTTGGTCTAAGTCAATAAATATCCTATTATTGGGCGGCGACCTCGGGGTGTAGGACATGTGACTCTTATGAGTTGTTATTTTGAAGAATCTTTGAGAAAATAAAATGTGGTCGGCCATAAGATGGACCAGCTTTTTAAGCGACGGTTTTAAACCAGGCATGTACCAGTGTATCTTCGGCTAGCTTTTGGCCAATATGACACAGGAATCAAGCATTTTATCCAGTATAAAAGTAGCGTATGACATTCAGCAATAATGTAGTTTCCTACTGTTTTTGATTCTACTCCTTTAAGTGAAAAAAATTTCGCCGGACCGGACCAACCCCATTCTTGGTTGACTGGTAGATAATGCCCAAACAAAAAGAATTAAACACTTGTGTAATAATCAAAATGCAAAAAAAAATCGTTGAAATCGCCAACTAGCAGTAATCAAAAGAGTTCTTTTGCTTTTAGAAGAAGTGCCGTAGAAGAACTTAGCTTACCTACAGACTTGAAAGACGCCTTTACACTGCTGGAGGACCTTTAACAAGACGAAATTAATATTTTGCAAGCTTGTCTACTTCATTTAAAGTAGACAATCATTTTCGTCGGATGCTGTTTGTCCATTTCTGCTGACAAGTTCTTACCCTGCAAGGTTTCAAAAGCAATCTCTGAATAGAATCTGTATCCATCGAACACGGTTCTTCAATCATCTGATCTCTGTCGGATGATAACAGAAGCAATCTGCACAACACAGACTCCCTAGTCTTATGGTTCGACGCTTTGTTAGATTTGTGGAAGTCGTGTTTAGAGCTAGGTTAATTCAGAAACTCTTTGCTCGATGGAATAAATAATTAAGTCAAGTGTGAATAGGTTACTTCAAGGCAAGCGTACTTCACCGTCGACCACATCATCGCTTATTATCAGGTGTGATAGTTGTTACGCGCGAGCCTATCTATAATATATAAGAAATATATACATATATATGTATATATATGAAACGCATGCACAAAGCACAGTAGGTAACTTATGCTGCTTAGAGATAGTCCATTGTCCAATAACACAGCAGCGGATTCGCACACCAATTGCTTCACTTTCCCTCAACAAAAAACACTTTTCAAGTTCTTACACACCACCAGGAACTGCCCAACTTTTCCCGTCACCACTCAAAGACACGCGTTCGCGCTTACTTCTTAGTATAGCAGTATCATGGCGGACGACCTCACTCTATACCCAGGCGGCCATATGCACGTGGCTTTTATTGGACACTGAACACATCCGGCAATTTACAGCTTGCAACATCTAATAAAAAAACAATTATTTTCACATAAAAATAAAGTGTTGCCAATTGGATAAAATCGAATTGAAATTTAAATCAGGAGAAAATGTCCGCAGACTTGTCAGACTCAGAACTAGGTCTACTCCTCTGACATGTATGTTTTTCAACAACATTAAAATTATGTAAATTTGTATGTCTTTCTAATCGAAAAGGAGCAACGTCAACGTAGGCACTGGAAATGTCTTAAACTATTATCAACGACAGCGTAATATCACGCCTGAATTCCTCGGCGGATAGAGCAGAGAGACTTCTTACACACTAACATACGTATTATGTAGGTATACACGTTTGTATACCTACATAATATTATACCAATAAAAATAATTAAAAATTGTTTAAGTTGCGTACACCTAAAGGTAAGTGACATATTTACACAGAACGTAGAAAAATGTATAATAAAACGTAAAATATTTTGTAAATACATAATTATGTAGTTTGAGTTTGACTATATAAGTCAAAGTAATGATCAATAATAAATGGTTTTATTTCTGTAAGTTGGTTTGTACAAACACTTTTACATGTCAATCATATTTTTTAAACTAGATGAGGTTGGCGTTTCCTATCTGACTACTCTGAGAAGAAAGGCCGAAACAAAATCTGAGGTCACAATCTTTTTTATGTCCAGACATAATCTTGGTTAGATCATGTGAAGACCATGTATATTGGTGTCTGAAATGGTCTTTTGAGGAAAGAACAAGTCAGTTTGAGTGGACCTGTCCAGTCAGTGCACGCATTTGTCAATAACTGTGCAGCTCAACTCAGCCCAACGATTCGGCAAAAGCATTACACAGTAAAACGTAACAAAATATTTCAGCAGCTTCAACATCTTATCAACGCCAAATGTCTCGCTGAAACCTTAAATGATTCCTGAAAGGAATTTAAAAGTACGTTCAAATGGGATCTCGACTTCTGTGCGAAACTGTTAGCATTCAGAACGGTTGGCGGCGGATAGGAGCGACCTAAAACACACTTTTTCCAGTTATCTATATCGCTAAATCAGGCAGTGTGGCTTTGGAAAATAATTTTCACTTTATCTTTATCTCATCTTCGTTACTATTTTTTTTAAGCTGAATTATTAATTACCTATTGGTAGGAAGTCGGTTTCGGTGTAGTGTTTAGGGTCCCGTACCCAAAGGGTTAAAACGGGAGCCTATTACTAAGACTCCACGATCCGTCTGTCTGTCTGGCACCAGGCTGTATCTTATAAACTGTGATAGCTAGACAGTTGAACTTTCACAGATCATGTATTTCTGTTGCCGCTATAACAAGAAATACTAAAAACAGGATAAAATAAATATTTAAGTGGGGCTCCCAAACAACAAACGTGAGGCTCCCAAACAACAAACGTGATCTTTTTGCCGTTTTTTGCGATAATGTTACGGAACCATTCGTGAGTCCTACACTTTAAAATGGAAGTTATTTTTCACTTTGTAGTGTTTTTACCTATTTTAGTCAGTAGTATTTTTTTGTAACAAAGTTTTTTATTTTTTACTTTTAGTAGTGGTATCTAGTGGACAGGTTCTATTAAGTAGTAATGTTCAATAAACACATAGGCGACTGCAACAAAACAGAGAGATTTGCCGTCATTTATTGGTGAGTTTTGTTCTATATCTCCAAAGTTCTTCATCAGATCTTCACCAAACTTATATAGGACCATCTCGGGGCAGTACCCTTTCAAGCGCAAAATCGCAAAATCAGTAATTTTCAAAATCGTTCCACTATTGACGGTAGTATGTATTTTTTCTATGTATGTTCACCACATACATACAGAGAAACATAAAACCTCCTTCCTCCTCCTTGAAAAGTCGTTTAAATAACATATTCACCTCTAAAGAAACTCTACATACTCACTACATCAAACTTCGTACATTAATTGCATCAAACCAGTGAATAAACTATTTAGTACTAGCACTGTGAGATGGGACAATGTCGTTGTGCCTTTCAGCTTTCAGCAATACAAACGGAGGTCCCGTTCTTGTTATTAACCTGTGGCAATCCTCATGGATGTCCTCCGCCATAGGTCGACCGTAGTCTGACTCTAAATTATTAAAGCCACACGGTGTTTTGCAGCTACCTTTGGCCGGGGCGCTGGACTGCTTCCCCGGCCAGGCATTGGCCCGCATGAATTCATGCGGACCCCATCACTCTCTGCGGCGGTATACGGCCGCAATTCCTCTACGCGCGCGCGGTTCACGGAGGAATGTACCGTGCACTTCATAGCTTTTGCCAACGACAAGCCGTTTGCCCGATGGCAAAAATGAGAAATATCCATACTAATTTTCATACCTCGAAGAGGTTTTATTAGGTAACCCCTTCAAGGGATGTTCAATATGCCTTCCTTACTGCTCAGCTTCGTATAGGACACTAATTACGTTCTGTTACAATGTGTTGCAGATCTAAACTGAGCCCATAATTACAGTTTTATCACATTTTATCCATCGATCGAGTTTTTTCCATTAGTTACGTACAACACCCTGTTGAAGGTATAATATTTCGATAAAGAGGCCCAATAATTGCCGTTTTCCCATCAAACATTCATTAAAAAGTAATCAACTCGTTGCGCCGACACGGCGGGAGAGAAACTCGCTAATTTCTTACAACAATACAAGCACATCTCAGCCACGTTTTCATCAGATTTCACTTTCGTCACGAGGCCCCGAAAAACTAATCAAGAGAATAATACTCCCTCGAAAACATTCCTGAAAAGTAGTTGAAACTGTTAAAAGTAACCCAACCAAAGGTTTCGTTCAGGCGAACGTACTAAATTACAAAACTTTTCGTGTAAAACGAAATTTACACACACGGTTCGCAATAAACAATCTAGGTTCTACTCGATCCGCACTACTCAATGCATACAAAAAAGGCCCGGTATATTTGCGAACACCTGAACGACTAGAGGTCTCCGGCACCGCTCACAAGTCGCGCCCGATATGCCGCTCACGTGCTCGTAGGCTTAACTCGACCTCGATTCCACTCAATTTAAACGTCTAACACGATTTTATTTCCTCTAAAAGTATCAACGGGTAGTGAATTGCTGTCGACCTTAAATTTGAATCTGAAAACCCTTGCTAGTTGGATGCTTGCAACGTGGAACAAACATCCGAACAATCCTTCCTCAAAGCGCTTATGCAAACTATCTCTTTGTGTTTTGGAGTGCATTTTTCAACTGTTGCAGCGTCTCGACCTTAATAAGAGTGCAGCAATTAGCGCTGAGAGAGACAACAGCGCACGATCGCGGGGTTCATTACCGCGCGCTTTCGCCATCCGACAGCTTTAATGATCGTCGCTCGAGAATTATGCATAAGCCATCCCTATTACGTCAAAATTTGAAGCTGAAGGATTAAGGGGGTTCTATCGAGTGAGGCGTTATTCACAATGGGGCCCATTCACGCAATGGTAGCGCTGACAGCTTGATCCACCCTGCGGGACGCAGCATCACGTCGCGTCGCTTAAATGTGGCGTAGAAAAAACTTCAATAAAACCAGCGTAAACGTCTCTTTGTGCTTTATTGCTTGAAAGTCGTTCACTTGCTGAAACAACCGTCCCGATGCGAAGACGTTCGTTAAAATAGCTTTTACGACGCCGTTGTTATGATATTGCGTAGGAGTGTTGCCTACATAATATACTTAGATACTTATCAGAGCGTCTTGTAATAAGTATTAAAGCAAATTATTTCCCTTATATACGAAAATGAGAGCGTTCAGTGACATAAAGTTCGACTTGATATAAAAAGAGGCTCATTCAGTTTTTCTTCAAGAAGTTGCTGAAATATGATCTGACGTAAAGCCACTTGTTAGGAAAACTGCTTTGGCACCTACTTACTGATTCTGTTCACGCACAGTACACCATTCGCACGTGTCTGGCGGACAAAAACATGTTCTACACTGTTCTAAGTTTATGAGTGGAGTATAAAAAGTTTGCACAGAGTTGCACGAGTAAATCCGCGGGGCTTTCGTCCTGTATTGCTGGATTAGGCATGCTCCTCGCTAAGCCAGCCCGTCCTTGCTCAGGGTTTCATTGAATGCTTAGTTTTATTGCTCCTCGATTTTAAATAACGTTTTGCTTGAGAAAGCGAAACTATGCATTATATTGTAGCACTGCTTGCATTTAGATATGCTTTGCAGCTTATTTCAGGATTACATCTTAAAAAATTGCATATATCCGTCATAATTTTAATAAATTAATTTATCAGCTGCAAATACATACTTTATTATATCTATAGGACGGAGAAACGAACAATATCATGTACTTACGTACAACATAATAATATCATAGTGCTATCATGAATCCGGCCGCCACGCGTAGTAATTATGGCAATATCCCGGGGGATTTTTGCCTGTAGGAGAGGCTCTGTTATGAATAATTACGGAATGATGTGAAAAATATGGAATCACGTTTCAACATGTAGGTAGGGACATTATTTTTAGTCGATATTAAACTACCGGTAACTGATAGAGTACCGCAATTCGTCGTGTATGTTGATTGGTTCTTCCATTTTACTTATGTTTGTAGACATGTGACATCCACCAACATACAATGGGCCCGCGTGGTGGATTACGGCCCATCCCTCTCACGGAGAGGAGGCTTGTGACCCAGCAAAAGGCTGATGATGATGATGTAGACATGAATTGAATTCGTTTTTCTTTAGCAGAGAATTCTGAAACAATATTTTCATTTTTATTATGTACGGTACATATATATTTTAAGCAACTGTTGAAGAACTTCCTTTAAAATAAGAGAAACGTGTCTTACGGATACCCGGTTGTAACGGAGTTCGATTCATTAAATTTAGAGTCTATCAGTTTCCTAAAATATAATGAAACTGAAATAACAACCACACAGCTGATGCTCAGTGTGGTTACACACAATAGCGACTGCTAGCGTAGGTACTGTGTGTGTCTAGTAAGCACGCGCTCGTACGTCTTCGGTTTTCTTCGTGCGCCTCCTGCTCTCTCCTCGGCGTCTCCCTTTTGCGCGTATCTTCGCTTGTACTATCCTGCATGCAGCACGCTGTGCCTCGCACATTTTATCACGCAAAAATGATTATTTAGATTTATTTATATTAATAAAAAAGTGTAATAGTTTTGCATATTCTCAGAATTGACAGCAAGCTAAATCGATTGAAAAAAGTTTTAGTTTCATGGATGATAGGGCAGTGCCTCAAAAATCACTGTGTTTTTCATTGTTACACTTTTTTCGGTCTAGCCCCTTAGCCCGCAAACAAATCAGAACTATAACGTGCGATAAGGAACACCGTGGGTAAATAATAATCACTTTAATCACTTTCTTCTGGGTAAGCTCACTCCATCGTAGACTCTGTCTCTGTCACCTCTGACCTAGACTAGAGACAAGAGCAAACCCATCACAAATAAAAAATAATAATAAAAAAAACCGTTCCAAAATACTCCCTTGCATACAAGTAGTTACGATATTGTCAGGATTTTCAAAAGTATATTTTCGTCATATTTTTAAAGAACTGTGATCAATCTCCATCATCCTTTTATCCCAATTATTTTACCTAAACCAATGATTGAATATTAGATCGTGTCAGAGATAGACGTTTGTTAGTACTATTTAACTCCGCAAACAATAAAAACGGCCATAAGAGTTTTATTGAGTCGTTTATCTCTGCTGAATCTTGGCTGAATCTCAGTTTCAATCTATTTTAACGAGACCCATAATATTTATATGCCCCTCTCTTCGTACCGAAATAAATAATAAAGATTTCATCAGTATAAGGCACCACTCTAATTTTTGAAATGGCCCATCTCAATTAATCTGCCTAGCCTTATGCCAACTACGTTAGGGACGGCTTCCAGTCCAAATGAATGCAGCTGAGCTGACGTCCACAACCCAGTAACTGGGTAATACGAACAAAAACCATTGGCAAGGTTACCGTAACCACTGTCAAAGATTTACAAATGTCAGCTGGGACCAACGGCTAACGTGCTTTCTGAAACACGGAGAAATCTCGATATGTTAAGATGGACCCATCTACGGACCGACCTCGGCCAGCGTTGCTTAACCTTGAAGATCGAAGCGAGCTCTGGAGCTTAGGGCACCCGACACGGATAGGTTAGGTTCGTCATCCCCTTCATGTTATGTTACTTTAGACCCTGCAACCCCCGTCGACTTTGTTGCTTAAATAGTAATCGTACTTACCTACCACACTGATTCTATATTAAAATCAATATCATCATTAAAATAATTTAATAAACACATCTGTTTATTAACCTGCCCAATAAGTGGTGGGCATTATTCAGAAAGCTCGGTAACATTTTACCGAACGTCATTTTGAAAAATCGCAAATTGACAAACAAAGTACTTGATCAACTAAAATTTTTGGAATGATATCATTTGAAATATTTGCAAAATAAAACATTTGCGAAATCTGTATTTAGTTTGTTACATGATTACTTACAGTACTCGTAATATGTTTGCGAAATGAGATGTTTGTCAAATGATTAGTTTTTAAAATGTTATTTTTAAAACGATCATCTGTCTTTCGTTTTTGTCAAAAAATTGTGAACCGTTATTATTACGTGGGACACTCAGAAAGTTTTGCGAAACTAAAAAAAATTGTTCTATACGTACATATATTTTTATTAAATCTTTTCAAAGTACTTTCCACCAGCCTCTATACAAAGATTCATGCGCCTAAACCAGTTTTCAAAACACTTTTTTCAGTCCGCCGCAGACACCTCGTTTACAGCCTGCTCGAACGCAGCCAGCGCATCTTCCGGCGACGAAAATTGTATCCCTTTGAGCTGATTTTTTATTTTTGGGAATAAAAAGAAGTCACACGGTGCTAGATCAGGGCTGTAAGGAGGGTGACCCAGGAGTTTGACTGGCGTGCTGTCCAGGAAGTCCCTCGTTTTGAGTGCGGTGTGCGCAGGTGCATTGTCGTGGTGGAGCAGTAGCCCGCGGAGCCCTGTGTTTGGTCGCTTGTTGCTTATAACAGAGAAAACTTCTGGCAAACATTTGGTAGTATACCATTCGGCATTAATGCTTCTTTGATCCCGTAAGGGAATTGATACCAAGTGGCCAGTCAAATTAAAAAAGCTAGCGATCAAAATCTTACCCCCGCTTCTAGATCGCTTCACTTTGGTAGGCGTTGGCTCATTTTGAAACACCCAAACAGTTGACTGGCGCTTGGTTTCTGGGTCGTATTGATAAATCCAGGACTCATCACCTGTAACGATGTCGTAAACACGCCGAGACGAGCCTGCTTCAAATTTGTTAAGCATATCACGGCACCATTCCACCCGGGCCTGCTTCTGAGCATCGGTGAGGTTGTGCGGCACCCAGCGTGATACTATCCTCCTCACGCGAAGATGGCTGTGTAGAATCTCGTGAACGCTTCCCGATCCAATCTTCAATATGTGTTGAATCTCCTGATATGTAATTCGCCTATTGTCTTGGATTAAATTTTTCACTGCTAGCACGTTTTCTTCGGTAACAGCCGTCAAAGGGCGACCGCTTCTTTCGTCATCCCCCAAAGTTGGTCGACCGCGCTTGAATTCGTTATACCAACGATACACGGTTGCCTTGGAAGGGCCTTCATCCATGAATGCCATTTGAAGTCTATCGTACGATTCATCCGGTTTCAGGCGACACTTGAAATCGTATAAAATCATAGCTCTAAAATGTTCCCGGCGCAGATCCATATTTCAGTGAGACACAATACTTTGAATTAACTCGCAAAAAATGTGGAGGGAAATTTTGAAATTGGAACTTACTTATTTTTACTTATAAATAATCATATTTTCGAAAAACATTATAACTGGCCAGTCTCCCATATATAAAAACTTTATTTCGCAATACTTTCTGAGGGGCCTGGTATTTAGCCACGAGCTCAACCTTTTCCAAAGTACCATCTAATAAATTAAATTGAGTGTGAAAAATTTGAATTAAAAGCTAATAAGGCTTGGTTTAAACTTCAATTCTATCCAATTCACTTTAAATAATTGAGTTGAAAGAAAGCAATAATCTTAAATCAAGGAGATTGCCAGAGTTTATTTGGTTTATAAACGATAAATAGCTTTTAGCTTAAGTAGCGACGTTTGGAAGGCTTCGCATCGTATTAATGTTTATTTTCCATAATGGAAAATGGTAGTTGCCATCGAAAATAGGCCTCCTAATTACCGCTTCATGAACTTCTTTAGGTTGACAAGTTAGGTACAGGAAAAATATTTTTTTTTTTTATTAAGATTTTTAGATTAATTATAAGCAACATTTCAACCGAAAGATAAGAGATACACCGAAGAGAAGAAATACACGCAGTAAACACGAAATTGTAATTCCCAAATTCAGATTAACGAAAACTAGCAAGTCTTTTCTTATAAACAGTATTTATTTATTTATTTATTTTTATTTATTTATACTTTATTGTACACCAAAAAAATACAGGAACAAAAGAAACTTAAAACTAAACATATACAATGGGCGACCTTATCGCTTGCCGCGATCTCTTCCAGGCAACCTGGAAAGTATACGCTTTTATAACAAGTTGCCAAAGTCAGTTATAGAACTGACCGATAGAAAGTTCAAAAATCACATCAAACGTGTCCTTATTAAAAAAGCATATTATAAAATCAAGGACTACGTTGCAGATAAAAATATTTGGTTTTAGCTCCTTCTGCACATGCGGCTTCCCTGGTAACTCATAAACGGCACAAATATGTGGATGTCTCTAACTATTCTCAATCTGATTTCTTCTTCATTTAATAAGACTTTTTACAATAGTTTTCAATTATCTTTATAGCCCTT
Organism: Orthosia gothica; assembly: GCA_949775005.1. Taxonomy (NCBI): domain Eukaryota; kingdom Metazoa; phylum Arthropoda; class Insecta; order Lepidoptera; family Noctuidae; genus Orthosia; species Orthosia gothica. The sequence goes on from OX459057.1 coordinate 1,221,393, forward strand.
TGCTAAGAATAGTTACAGCACTGATAACAACATTTGTTTGTTTGTTTGTTTGTTTGTAACTTTGTATAGATTATTTTACCGATTGTTTTGTAAATGTGTGAATATTGTAGGCCTTCTAGATTTCTAGATTGTTAACATTTGTTAACATTTTATCTCGTTTTACTTTTTTTAATCTTTTGTTTATTTATTATATAATCATTTTTTGTTTTAGTTTCTTACGACTTATTATCGGGCCTGCGTTGTCCCCCCATCTAAGTACTGCTGTAACATGGAAATATTGTAAAACCAAACATTTTTTTTAAAAGAGTAACCATGGGGTTATTTGCCGGTTCTTCTCCATAGGAATCGACCAACCCGAACCGTGCACATTTTGTCGACGTTTTATAAGTGCCCATGTAGGCCTATGTGAAATAAAAATTATTGATTTTGATTTTAATACTGCCAAACTGCTGAACGGCTTCCCTCAAGCGACGCCACATCGGCCGTTCCTGACTCGACCAGGGGGGTGAATATAAGCTCTTATAGTAAGGTTATTTTGATATCGAGTAAGTGACAGATGTACATCTGTCCCTTACACACACACTCAAAATAACCTTACTCTAAGAGCATATGGTCACCCCCCTGTACTTCTCGCATGCAGTGGACAGTAGACAAATTCTTCCTTTTTAAGACGACGACTGTCGCCGACGACCTTGAGGGAACAAAATGCTCGTTTCACACCCGCGCGACCCAAAATTTAGTAGCTATTGGTACTTTTCTTATTTTTCTATGACTTAAAAAAAAAAAACCTCAGATCATAATGTAGATAATTAAATTGTCTTTGAGATGTGTCGATTTCATTCAAATACGCCCAGCGGTTTTGGTGCAATTGTCGTTTTTGTCCGTTTTAGACATAACTTAACTTAATTGTTTTACGAATAAATTTTCAAAATCCTCAATATTTTCTTAGGTCAAATCAGAAATGGTCTAATGTAACCACTAGCCGTTTAGATGTGATTCTCATTTTAAAGTCAGCTACTCGAGGGTATCTGCGCCTTAAGTGAATCTCAACGAAACACAAAGAGTTGTTTATATACATAGTCTGACGGAAACCAAACGAAACTACAATAATAATAAGCAATATTTTCTGTTTTCAGCGGCAGAAACCGGCAAATGCAATAGTTTAATTCCTGAATCATCATCTATCATCCGAAGTGAATGTATCGCGCATTCGCGTGACACCACATTTTACCGAGACATGAAATAACTTAATGCAAATGGAGGAGCTCCCTGCAAGTTTGTGAAAGCACGATAACTTGGATCCTGAGAAATGAGCTCGGGACCTCTCCTCATGCGAAAATTACGCCATCCGTTACTGGAAGACAGATTCCGAGACTGTAAATGCTGTGCTGTCTTTTGTTTTTAAATCTGTAAATTGGTTCGCTTTTTAAGCTTTCATTTAACTTGCAATGTATGTATGTACGTATGTAAGTGCGTTCGGGTTAAATCTTGCAACGAAATTTTAAAGCGGTTATCCTCCAACGATTAAAATGTAATTTGCATACACGTTTAGTTTGGATGACAATGCATAGTTAGCTAAGTGACGTTATTCTAAATCCAATATGGCGAACACCCAAGCTGGCGGACTAGTTATTGTTTGTGCACTGCCATGATATGGATATCAACTGAAAAAAGGTTGTTTTAAATAAAGATTTTTAATGAATAATTTATTAAATCTGTAAATTCGTTCGCTTTAGCAGTCGAATGCAATAAAATAAAATAATATATACTTTATTGTACACTGAAAAAAGACTTTACTTCTAAATAAAATCACTACTAAATGAAAGAAAACAAATCCATACAGCTTCCCCTTTTGCTGTATTTGGATTTTTGAGAGATGACTTAGAATTTTGAAACGAATCCATCCATCATTATGTTCTCTCTTTTCACATCAATAATCCTACATCAAGCTATGTGGATTACTTCAATACGTTTTCAAGTGCTCCACAAATGTAAAGCAAAGTGTTTCCCTACACAAACTGACCTAAGTTCCTAACATAAACCATTACAGCTGTTATAAAAATAAATTGTTCACACATAAGGTTTCGCCACCGATAAAATTGTCTGGCGTGAAGTTTTCCCACCGGGCGTGTAGTGATATTATGAAACAATAGACAATCGAGACGACACGTCCCAGGAGACTAGGGGGACACCATTCATCAGCTGCAGTAAACAATAACAAGAAGGTAAGTATGAAAGAGTTTTTAGCAATAAGGTAATTGACGTTAAAAGAGTCCGCCTTTTTTTTTTGTTAACGGCGGCAACCTTTAAAAGGCGCCTGGAATTTTGAGGATTCTTATCCTCAAAATTCAGGGAGTGTGGGATTTTTACCTCAGTAAACCACCCTGGTGATCACCATCAGCACGTAGAAAGGGGCCCCGTGACCTCTCTAAAGACCACCCCGGAGCCCCCTCTATGCAACGCCTATTAGGACACATCCCTGAAGAGACTGCAAAAGCGCCTCCCCTGAGCCTCGCTGTGCATGACTGCACATGATCACTATACCACCGTCTTTTCTAGAGTCACTTGAAGCAATAAGAAGATTGACATCAACAACTTGGCCGCCCTGAAGTTGACTACAATGGCTGCGCAGTAGTAAACCTCATACTAAAACAGCTGCACCGGATCCTGCCTTGCGCATCGGAAAGCCAACTTCAGGGCGGCCCAGAAGTTTGGCGGGCACTAGGTATATGTAAGGGGAGACCTTAAAGCCGACGAAACTAATTATATTTGGCTCCTAGCTGTGCCCGCGGCTCTGCTCCCGTAACTGCCTACCCAGCCTACTTACCTTGCTAGCTACCCTACCTACCTACCAATTTTTTTTCTAAGGTCACTCTTCCGTGGAGAATCTTAATACCACCATTCTGAAAATTACGTCAAATGCACAACGCCATCTATCTAATATGGAGTTGTTATGTATAAACACGTCTTTCTACAAATTTATTATACGTATATGTCGATAGATCATGATTTTTTTTACCACTATCTCATCTGATGGTAAGCGGTGATGTGGGCGACAGTGAAACACGCTTGCTTATAAATAACCAGTATATTTTACAAACCATGAAAGTATGCATTATTGTCTACTTTTAAAAGCAATTCAAAATTATATGATGTGAAGTTATCCCACCGGGGCGTGCAATGATATTATGAAACAATAGCCAATCGAGACGGCGCGTCCCACCAGGAGAATAGGAGGACACCATTCATCGTCTACAAGTACCGATAAACTACAAGATAGGTTGTGTTTTTCAGTAATCAGAAGATGAGACTGCATCAAAATCTAGCTAGCTTTTGCCCACTACAGTTGGATAAAGGCAAGCCTATACTCAACTTATGCTGAGTACTAGCACAGATAATATATTACTAACATGTACTAGCATATATTTTACAACTGCCTCCTTAACCCAGTAACTCGTAACACCACACCCATTGGTAAGTCTGGTGTAAATTCTGTAACACACCGCAAGATGACGCTGAACACCTGATTTTGAACTGTAAAAATTTCGCAAGAGAAAGACGGATACTTGCCAGTGAATTGAGTGATATCCTACCAAATAATTCCTCCCGCCGCGCCGCCTGATCGATATTCCTAAAACTGAAAAGTGATTTGTCCTGATTTTTTAATTTATTAAAAACAGCTGTGGAAGTGCGTAGTGAACAAATCAAATGAACAAAAAACTTTTCTATTAAAGTCTTGGCTTAAAGGTCTCGTAACCAAGCCAGTGGCATAGCCACAAATATAAAAAATACCGGCCAAGTGCGAGTCGGACTCGCACACGAAGGGTTCCGTAACATTATCGCACAAAACGGCAAAAATATCATGTTTGTTGTATGGGAGCCCCAAAAATATATTTATCGGAGGAAGGTAAATGATCGCTTGTAAACTTATTAATTCAGTTTTATTTAATTGGCAACATTTAGCTTCTGATTCAAATTTCAATTAGATTTTATTCGATTGACAACACTTCATTTCCCTTATGTCAAAATACTTGAATTCGATTGGATGTTCAAAGCGGTGGTTTTGTCGGATGTGTGCTTGAGCCAATAATGAAGCGGCGAGCGCGATTCTTGGCGATCTGTGTGGGGTCCCCGCCATTGTGGAGCTAGAGTTGGAAAGAAAACGCGCGGACACGCGTTTGGTGTTTGAAAAAGAGTTTGGAGGAATTCTAAAGAGGCGTGTATAAACTTGGTAAAGTGTGGTCTGGTTGAAAGAAAGCGAAACGATTGGTGGCCGAATCCACTGCTTCGTTGTTGGATCAAAGACAATCTCTGAAACGGCATAAATTACCTGCTTTGTGCGAGCATAACCCACGATAAGCCCACAAGTACGAGGGTATATGGAAGGAAGCCCTCGTGTTTCCGACATCAGAAGTATGAACCAATGCACGCACAAGGCGATGCTAGATCAAATGAGACGAGTAATGGCTGGCGCACTCTCTTTGATGCGCAAAAATTTGCATGGAAGTACCTACCTACATAGAGAGACGTTTCGCAACTCGTCGGCTACTGGAGAGCGGAGACAGGAATATTATGTTGCCCGAATTCAACCGTATAGTGTGGCCTATCCTAGACAATATGCAAAGTCGGGTTGCAGATAATGTTAATGATGACATCGATGCCCAATCCTGACTCGATACCTACTGGGCAAACAACTGTGGTGTACAGATGTACAGGGAAGTATAAACTTGAGTATTCTGAAAATAATTAGTACCTATCTAATGCCTTGTGAAGTTTAGCCACAATACCTATTGTTTTTCTTGGTATAAAGTGGCTAAAATTTAAAATAAATTTCTATTTACGTTATGATGCTAAAAGAAACTTAGGCAGTTTCATACTGTCAGCGGAACTCGCATGAGAATAAGACGACTTGTGTAAATACAGTGCAAGAGAGCAAACATCCTTAAGCTATAACTTGATTCAACAAAACATTACGCTTGTGTGAAAACTTGCTCATAGACATGAATTTTTCAGGCATTCGTACAATATGCAACAAATAGCAGGGACGTCTGAACCCTTCAACAAGGCTGCTGTGGATACCACAGGACCTGTTGTGACCAGCTGTGTGTGGTGATACAAGTGCGGAGCTCAGGTTCCATTTCAAAAGGCAACACAACCCGCAGCCTACAGCGCTATGAAAGAGGAAATTTAGTGGTGTTATACATGCCACTGCGGTGATCAATCCATTTAATATTTTCTGGTAGCACCTAGGAGTCTGGACTTGTGCATGTGTGCATGGTCGGCACTGCTGCCTGACCCATCCGGGAGTACAGGCTTAAGGTATGTTACTTTGATTGATCTGCATTCAACAATTGCTGCATCTGCATTCAGCTGTACATTTTTGTGGCAGCTGAAGTATGTATTGGGTTTGGATTTACCGAAGTTTTACAAATAATTCTTGCATTCATTGCAATCTATAACTATTGCATTATTTTGTTTCATGGAAATGTGTCATGTAAGTTACAAAAAAAAAGAGTAAAAAAAAATATTCAAACAGCGCTATATGTGTTATGGTGTTGATACTGTATGTTTCTTTCAATAATCATCGAAAGATTCGGGACCCCATTAGCTGTAATATGCTGCTTGAAATAACTTATTGAATAGGTGCATGAATTTTTTTATGATCAATTAAAAAATGAACAAATCATTTTTACATGGACAGAATGAGAAGTCAGTCCATGTCACGCCATCTATTGATATCCTTGCTTTGTTCGAGCTTTGAAATATTTTGTTTCATCAAGTATTTAATCTTTTTTATTCACCAACAAAATAAACAACAAAACGATTTTCGCAATTTTATGTTTCTAATGTACTCGGAGCATTGGAACGTGGGGACGAAACGCAAAGAAATGAGATTGCATTACATTATTATGTTGTTAGAACAATTAACGTAGTTTTATTTTCTCTATGAGAACAATAATACACGGTTTTGTGACCACTAGTGCTGTCATAAGCATAAGATAATAAATAGGTTGTTAGTGTACTGACAATCGAGAAGTAAAGATATTAGCAATCCGTTTTTTTTTTTTTTTTTTTTTTTATATGTTTGAACACTAGGAATTTTAGCCATGCATTTTTCATTAATAGGTGTCACTTCAGATTATCCGTAAATATTACTATCACTGAGTTTGTTGTTGATTTGATCTCCAAGGGAATTTGTGAATATGCTATTTCTTGGAAACAACATACTTTCTAACTGTTCGCGTTGGTATTTTCAATACAAGTTTGAATCCAGTTACGGAACGCAAAAAGAAAAATCGTAATAATAGTCGATCTTTAGCATCTTTGACCGATTGAAGTTGTTTTTACAACTAAATTAAAGTATCAGGTATAAGGGAACAATATTTATTTTGTTTACGTTGAATTCACTTATGTTTGTGATATACATTCAATAATTTTTAAATGATATTTTGGTTCATGTCGAAAAATCTTATCTCGATTTTCTAGGGTTAAATATCGATTCGCTGGATTGATTCAGTACTGGATATCGATTGAAAAACGTTTATTTATTTTTTGTCCTTAAAATCGATTCGTCGATTAATCGATAACAGAACGTCATCCCTTGCTCATCTCTATAAGACATAAAGACAGTGACAAGTGAGTGTCAACATCCGAAAAAGTTTGATGATACAAAACAAATAACTTTGATATGATTTTTAACTTAAAAGTTACTAGATAAAGACTAGATTATTAATAAATCGTTACAAGGTGTGAGCCACTGTGAGGATTACACTTTTAACTTTTGCATTGTTGCAAAGACATGCAATAACTTTCAGTTAAGAGCTATGTAATCAAGATTATTTTCAAACCGGTGTTAAAGTTTAGTGAAATAGTTTGTTGTTCGACTCGATTTGCAATCTTACAACCTGCAAACATCACGAGGATTAACGTTACTATAGCCTAGACAGTTGGCGTTTAGTTTTGTTGCTACCAACGGTTGAATAAAGGTAAAGTTAATGTCTGAAGTTGTTATATATCGCATTGTAGAGAACTAACCAACTGATAACATGTCATTCTAATGATACCTACAAATAAAAATGATTTAAATTGACTACGGTGAATGACAAGTGCAACTAGACATTTAGATGGTGTCGAGAAGACGTGTTCAGGTATTATGAGATGCTCGAGAGCCAATAACTGTTCCAAGTCGTGGCTGAGGATGAGATAGATGTTCAATTGGCAACATTTTAATACACATAGAACGGTTTCTCAGTTTCGTGGTTCAGAGAGATGACGGAGTCAAGAGTTTATTCGGCGTTTAAGTTGAAAGTGCATTCTTTGTAGCGAATGTATTTGCTAAGTTATTGTGAATTGTAGACCACGGATGGGATACTTGGGTTCTATTTGATGTACTTGGTACATGGGTTTTTGTTGTTTTTTTGGAGGAAACTAGGAATGGTTTCCTTGTTCTGTGTTGTTCAACGATGCTTGGCCTCGGTAATCTTGTTCAAAAATTTTAATAATTGTAGCATCTCTTTAAAATAAAGGTTTGTATTTGTGAATTGTGTGGTGTCATGTAGGAAGTCTAGTACCTACCTAACTTGAATAATAAGTTTGGAATTTAAAGTATACTGTCAGTAATGGCTGTGCTAACTTGTTGAATAGTTGAATAGTCTGTGCTGGTCATTGTGAACATACCTAACGTTATTTTGTGTTATTTCATTCAAGTTGGATAAGATAATGTTAACACAGATGTAAAGTCGGTGATGTGCGGTGCATGATTTAATTTTTAGTTTGCAAAGTTGGTAATGTTTGGTGTTGTAAGTTATTATACCTATCGTACTGAGAGTTTGGTATGAAATCATGAACATAGAATAGAGTTCTTGAGTATGCTTTTGGCTGTGTATGAAATCATGAACATAGAATAGAGTTCTTGAGTATGCTTTTGGCTGTGTATGAAATCCTGAATGTGAGGTTGCCGTTGTAGTCAGAATAAAGATTGATACTGAGAGTAAAGATTGAAATAACAAATTTCATTTTGGTTAAAAGGTGCTGTTTGGAAGTGAAATGGAATTCTGAATGGTGGCAATTATGTGTTGAATTAAAGGCTTTGTTTGGTTCATGATGAGTTTGAGAAAATCTGAAAGATTAAGTACCCATTGACGTAACTGAATGTAATATGTTGAAGACTGATTCAAATCAATCTAGCAATGGTGAGGTCGTGTGCATGGTCAAAGGACTGACTGTGCGGTGAAGAGTAGTCACTGCGGTGACTACTGTAGCCTTAGATGGGCTGGTGAGTGGTCAGAGATGACTGCTGTAGCCTAAAATGGGCTGGTGAGTGGTCAGAGATGACTGCTGTAGCCTTAGATGGGCTGGTGAGTGGTCAGAAATGACTGCTGTAGCCTTAGATGGGCTGGTGAGTGGTCAGAGATGACTGCTGTAGCCTAAAGTAGGCTGGTGAGTGGTCAAAAGATGACTGCTGTAACCGAGATGGGTTACGAGGCCTGGTCAGGATGACTATGGTTGCAGGATGGTCACAGGGTTGACCATCAGGAGGCACAGCAATTGCTGTGGGACCAAGAAACATTGCTGGATATGTATGGGGGGAGCCTAGTCCCTCTGGGGCTTCGGTGACCTGTTGTTTAATGTATGTAGCATGGGTATCTGGCAGTCTTGTTGCTTCGAGAGGACCGGTTGTCTGGGGGAGCCTGGTCCCTCTGGGGCTTTGGTGACCTGTTGTCTGGGGGGAGCCTAGTCTCTCTGGGGCTTTGGTAACCTGTTGTGTGTCTGGGGGAGCCTGGTCCCTCTGGGGCCTCGGTGACCCGTTGTTTGGTGTATGTGGCATGGTATGTTGTGTTGGGTGTTTGAGTGGTTTCTGGCACACTTAGTGCTTCGAGACCGATTTGACGTCTGTTGGGAACCTGGTACCTCTGGTGCTTCGGTAACCGTTTAGAATGTGTGAGTGTTAATATGGTTGTCTAAACGGTGAGGTATCTGTTTCTATAGTACGACGATGGTTGTGTATGGTGTACGGTGTGGAGACCTAGATTTACATGGACAATGTGAAAGCTATGAGAATTATGTTTTCATGAGTAAAGAAGTTCTTGATTTTAGTTGTCGGCTGGTAATATACGGTGTTGATTGAAAGTTTCACGTGGAAGATGTCACGACCACGTAAATTTTTTTATTTGGTCAGGAGCGGCCGAACTTTACCTATTGTTTAGGTAATAATTTTTTTCTCCTCTTGGTTTTTGTTTTTTTATCACAATTGAGTAACGATGTTGTTCATCTTGTTCATCGCTCTACATCAAACGTGGGACCGTTTGAATGTCAAGATGGCCGTATCGGAGGAAGGTAAATGATCGCTTGTAAACTTATTAATTCAGTTTTATTTAATTGGCAACATTTAGCTTCTGATTCAAATTTCAATTAGATTTTATTCGATTGACAACACTTCATTTCCCTTATGTCAAAATACTTGAATTCGATTGGATGTTCAAAGCGGTGGTTTTGTCGGATGTGTGCTTGAGCCAATAATGAAGCGGCGAGCGCGATTCTTGGCGATCTGTGTGGGGTCCCCGCCATTGTGGAGCTAGAGTTGGAAAGAAAACGCGCGGACACGCGTTTGGTGTTTGAAAAAGAGTTTGGAGGAATTCTAAACAGGCGTGGTCTGGTTGAAAGAAAGCGAAACGATTGGTGGCCGAATCCACTGCTTCGTTGTTGGATCAAAGACAATCTCTGAAACGGCATAAATTACCTGCTTTGTGCGAGCATAACCCACGATAAGCCCACAAGTACGAGGGTATATGGAAGGAAGCCCTCGTGTTTCCGACATATTTATTTTATTCTGTTTTTAGTATTTCTTGTTATAGCGGCAACAGAAATATATCATCTGTGAAAATTGAAACTGCAGTCTAGCTATCACGATTCATGTACAGCCTGGATATAGACAGACGAACCGCGGAGTCTTAGTAATAGGGTCCCGCTTTTACCCTTTAGGTACGGAACCTAAAAAAGAATCCGGTGTCAGATTTTCACGCTTCTGATTAACGACTGTCAAAATTTACAAGTAACAGCCAGGACCAACGGCTTAAGATGCTTTCCAAGGGACGGAGATGTTTTGGTATGTAAGAGGAGATCATACATTACTGACATCTTGAAAACCACGACGGTTTCAATAATTATTGTCTATTTTAAAGCAATACAAAATTGTCTACCGTGTAGATATCGCATCGGATATGGTATGAAAGATAGTCGATCGAGGCAGCGCATCCCACGGGACTCCCACTACCAGCTTCCTACTTGATTAACCCAGATGCTCGCAAAAGGTATTAGAGTATAAAATAATGTGATATTTTACACAGATTATCATGATTTCATACTCAATTCCTCACTTTAATAGTTTTCCGACAGAAACACAGTAGGTACAACTACTGGATATTGTACTCACTATTGAGTTTAAACTATTGAATACTAATTAAGCCTAATTAAAACACTTTTAATAATTTATTTTAAATAAAATCAATAAAGAAGTTTTTTATTACGTTACCAGTGTTGCCAATCGAATCCTAGTTAGTCGAGATAGACAAGAACCCGAGCCTAATAAAGTTGGGAATTAGATTATATGACTACGCAGACTGGTATTATGATTCCAGAAGAGCCATAGCTGGACATAGGCCTTCTCAAGTGTTTCAATTCTTGCCGGTCTTGTGCGTCAAGCATCCAGCAGAAAGCCTATAATGAGATTAATATATTAGATCAGGAGATTTTATAACGACGTATTCCACATTGGGCACCCGTCACCTGAGTTAATGTTACACCTGAGTTAAAGGATCAAAAGTGCCGCTTAATGGCCTAGTTGAAATAAATATTTATGACTCTTGAATTTTTTTGAATGGCACCTGAGTTATTCTACTTTTGGCATCTATTAATATTTTTCGCAGGTGCCGTAAATGGAATGGTTTATAATTTTAAATTTTATTCCACATTTGCCACCTACGGGTCAGTAGGTACTAATGTTGGTATGTTTAATTTTTTAGGACGTCAAAATCATAAACGCGATTAAAATCAACATGATAACAATATAACTTCCTTTTTTACTTTTTTAGTTAAATGTTAAATATTATAAGCATTTATACCCAAACTACCAGGAGGCCAGAATCATAAAGAAACCGGCACCTGCGATAAATATTGATAGGTGCCGAATGTGGAATACCTCAGGTGCCATTAACTCGGTGCCGTTAAAACAAGTGCCCAATGTGAAATAAGTCTTTATAACTATACTTCATTCCTAAAGTACCTCACTTTAAAACAAAAAATAAAGCCGGTAAACAACACCTCATCATGAAAGTGCCTGTTGTCTAAAAATAGTCTAACGCGAAGTTATCCCTTCGGGGGATATGGTATGAAACAATAGCCAATCCATACTGCGCCTGCCCATGGGAACGCACCGTCGGCTGATACTTCATTACCCTAGATTATCACTGCAGAAGATAATTGCGAATTATATTTTTCATACTCCTCGGCTGTTCTTTTCTGATTCATTTCGTTGCAGGATCTAAGGCAGTTGAATCGGGACTCGTCGAGCTTCATAAATTAGGTGCTTTTCTGGTAGTCGCCAGTGTTGATTCTAATCTTCAGGAAATGCAGTGGTTTGAAATAGTGTGGCGGGCCCACACAAGATAATGCTTCATATCGATACATAATGAAAAATAAAACAAAATGTTGTGTTTTGCTTAGTTTATAAAAGTGACATAAGTACAGCATTCAGAATACATTGAGAGGTAAAAGAAATATAAATTCAAAATTTTGATTAGCCAGTTATCCAGTGACCCACAACACAAAAAATAGAACTGCAGTTAAACGGTCGTTGACCCGTTAGTTAGGCAGTAATATGCGTTTTTCGCTGCGTAAAACCCCACGCGTCACCTGCGCTGTCCAACGAATTTGCTACTGCGCAGTGACTAGCTGAGTGTTCCGAGCCGCCATTAAGTTTGAATGTACCTGTACTTTAAATCAAGCGTTTTTATTTGTTTTGTTTGTCGTCACAAGATAACGATACTCATCACATCTGCGGGGTTTAGCTTGTTAATTTAATTTTAACCATGTATCGTACAAAATATAATGATTTTAATTCTCTTTATTTCCCTGTACTCTAGAATTTTCTCGATATTAAAGCTGGAAACAAATTATCGGACGCGGCTTACGGACGCGACTGACAGCCGCCATTGAATTTACATTACATTGTGCAAACTATCGGACGTAAGTCGCGGACGTGACCTTGGGCGTTCGGACGTCTGATAGAGATCTGGCAGCCGCGTCCCATACGACTGTGCACACATATCAGCCGCGGCTGTTAGTCGTGTCCGTTAGCCGCGTCCGATAATTTGTTCCCAGCTTAAGTCTAAAACTATCTAGGTCAATATAGAAGTTGCTGTCGAATTCAATTTACCGAGATTGGAACATACATAGGTTATGAATATAAATGTGAATAGGTGGAGAGGGAGAGGAAGGCCAAAGAAAAGATGGATGGACTGTGTAAGTACTCGTAGGTGCTAGTGATATGGAAGAAAAGGTAGTTGCGCCGACCCTAAGTAGCATGGGATAAGGGCAGGAACAGAAAGACAGACAGGAACATACATAGGTATATCAAGTAGTGGACGATTTTAAAAGACCAATGGCGACCTTAATTTAGGTCAGGCTAAGGCATTGTTTAAAATACGTCTTTTGGTTCCAGTTTAGACTGCAATAAGTGACGCGAGTTTTTCACCTGTCTTTGCTGTCCAATGGGCGTAGGCAAAGTCGAAAATAGCCTCTCCTCTAGTAGACATTCCTACTTATTAATGACACTCACACATTTACACCCTCACATTACACATATACAATCACTCATGCACACATCCTTCTCATTTCTCCATTCTCATTAATTACATAGGTACCTACTTATTATTTGTAGGTATACATACTTTTCAGGGAATAAGATACTTCTTGTGTATATTTTTCGCTGAATTTTTAAATTTTATTTATCTTTGATTTTGATTTTAATTCTCTTTAAACTTAATTTTCATTTAATTTAATTTAATTGTATTCTTCTTTAATCTTAAATTTCGATTTTGTAAAGACTACACGTAAATTATTTCATGGTTAATTATTCCTCTATGTAAAATGGGTGATCTGTAACACAGGGCCTTACCTATCTCAGACACCCTTTTCCATATAAGGTTACGTATTATGATAGTCACTGTATTTTGATGTCGAGATAAATAAAGATTTTTATTATTATCATATTATTACATTAAAATTACCAAAAACACTGGTTCAGTTCAGCATTGGATGTTTTCCAGCCCAAAGGATGATGAATTTGATGATTAAAACACATTGCAATAACCAAGCCAAATGTGGTTTAAGTATTTACTGAGTACCATATTGCCAATAGCACAGTAATTTTGCGGGTTAGGGCATAAAATAAACCTATAAACCGGGCATTTTAATATGCATATTAAAATTCCTTCGTTTCCAGCTATGAATCAACCGAGCTGCATATCGTTCCGTGCAAGCTCTCAAAGTTAAATTGGAATAGATCAAGCAGGTTTTGTATAAATTTATTTAACAAAAGGGTTAAGTAGGTATGCATACGGCTAACTATATCTCACGACTTAAGGCGTATATATGACTTGAGACGCACTCGACCCGCTTAGACTCGACCCGAAGCATAACATAGCGCTCTATTTCATGTAAGCTAAGATCTGTATTTATAAACACCTATTTTAACAAAAAAATCATGATTATTATTATTATGAAGAACAATATCTGGATACTTCTGTTTTGATAGGCATAAAAACATCGATGTATAGTCACACAGAAAAGTGTCGATATAACGCTTGCACCACAGAGAGTGTAAAATTTAAATAATGTTTGGATAAATAAATCAATAATTAAACAAGTAAGTACTTATCCTTTGTTTTTAGTATAGTATACGCTTTGTACTTTGTAGTAAAAATCACAGATTATTGTTAATTATCATTACAATCTTATAGCTAGTAGCACGGTGGTATTTATTGAATCAGTCTTTATACGTGATTATAAGTAATTATTAGGTTAACAAGTAGGTACTTACTTCAAAAATATACTAAAAAAAAACATGATTGACTAAACTATCTTTAAAAATAAACATAAGGTATCTCAAAGAATACAAAACTATGTCGGAACAGCACAGTTAAAAGATTAAAGTTTTCAGCAATTCAAAATCAACAATTAAAAATAAACAATTTTCTATAAATAATCAACATTCAAGTAAGAATGAAACAATTAAAAGATTACAGTTTTCAGTACAAAATATTAAATATGCTATGTATAATAACTTAATAAGTTATTTAGAATTAAAATATCACTTTGCCTGACTGTACAAATCACACTGTCTATTATTCTTCGGGTCAAATCTAAGCGGGTCGAGTGGGCACGGGCGGTACTCAGAATATTAATAGACTGAATGAATATAATAGACCTCCTTTTGGACAGTTTTGTTTGCAAAATATTTTTTGGTTTACATATCCTATGTAGGTTGAGAAGAAATTCTTACCATCAATTTTTCAGTGTAAATATATTTTTAACATCGAAGTCGTTTTGGAGGAGTATGCCAAAGAAGCGAAAAAATATCGTGTTGTTAATTTTGTTATTAAAGCAAAAGTATTAGTCATACGAAAAAACCATGTTTCACAAATAATGTCCATGAATATAATATTATAAATACGAAAGTAACTCTGTCTGTCTGTCTGTCTGTTACCTTTTCAAGCTTAAACCACTGAACTGATTTAGATGAAAGTTGGAATGGAGATAGTTTTGAGACCTGGGAAAGGACATAGGCTACTTATTTTTAATAAAACACTAAGGGGAGAAATGGGGGCTGGGGTAGTTTTGTATGAAAGTTCTTATTATGGCTTAAACCACTGAAACGATTTAGATAAAAGTTGGTATGGAGATAGTAAAAGACCTGGGAAAGGACATAGGCTACTTTTCTTTTCATAAAACACGAAGGGGAGAAAAGGAGGGAGGCCTAATTTTGTATGTAACTTATTATCATGCAACTCCTTCTTATTATGAACAGATTTAGATGAAATTTGGTATGGAGATAGCTTAAGATCCTGAAAAGGACAGAGGCTACTTCTTTGTGCATAAAAATCGAAAGGGTAGAAATGGGAGTGGTTAGTTTCGTATGAAATTTCTTAATAAAGGGGATCGATTCGCTTCAAACTTTGCGGAAATACTTACGTTACAAATAATTAAAGTGTATTGTTTGTTTTAATTACCCCTAAAAGGGGTTTGGGGTTGTAAAGATAAGAAGTAGAAAGTGTCTGCATGTAGCTGAATTTTGGCAGGTGGTAGTATAATAAAGGCATTTTGAAAATTCGAATTTAAGGGGGTAAATGGGAAATGGGTCAATATGGCGATGCTTGGGGGAGGCCTATACCCAGCAGTGGACGTCTTTTGGCTGAAATGATGATGATGAAATGGAAAAAGCTGATCTTTGTATGAAACTTTTAATTGCGGCTTCCCATTTGGTTAAAACTTTGCAGGCATGTTTATGATAACAAATGATTGCGATGCATATTTATTTACATTATGTAATGGGATGAGGCTTCTTTTTACACATTAAGGGTAACATATAATAGGTGGCAATATATTAAGTATGAGAAAAGGGGAAAGCGTGTTCATACGTCGAATCCTAATAATCCCCACTGAACTATCAGTTCAATTCAAAAAAACACCAGTTTCCAATCAAACTTAGTTTTTCTATTACTTTTAACAAAGCTCAAGGGTAGCAGGGGTGCATTTGGAAATAAGTTAATCGTTTTTACGTTAATGCTTCCTGTACCTATACAGGCTGAGTTTTCCAAGTGGGCGTGGATGGCCAAATCATCAATATGAAGAATAGCACAAAACTATCAAAGTAGTCAAGGGGCCGATTTCGATTAAAACTAAAACTGCAACATTGGATATTTCTCAACCTGTACGTCGACAAGCTCAATTGTTTGACAATATCTATATTAACGCGGGCGAAGCTGCGGGTTACAGCTAGTAATATTTAATTATATATTTTCAAACCTTATAACATAGCCGTTTAGAAAGTAACCGTTTTATGGCACTAAAGAAGTAAGGGCCTTAACCTACGCATCACCCTACTGTGTGTACTACGTGTACTCCTTAAGGCGCTATATACGCCCCAATGTTAACGCAGTACTAGCCGTGCGCCCATACGATGCCAAAATGTCAATATTGAACCTCCTTTTGAACAGTTTTGTTTTCAAAATATTATTTGATTTACATATGCTATGTATGAAGAAATTCTAACCATCAATTTTTCTGAGTAAAAATATTTTTAAGCTTTAGCTATTATGATGCTAATTTATTACTGCATTAATGTCTGTTGTAATTATGTATGTATAACTTTATGTGCTCCACTTTTTGTGTTGAGGTAACAGGTTAAATAGAAACGACCAATTAGGACTGTAGTTTATTTGCGACTAAAAAACTTCTCTGTCTCACGGGCGCAGCCGTGCGTCACCAACTATATTATATTTGCTGAGTTAGCTTGTACATATAATGTGTCCCTACAGTAGCCCCCTCCTTAAAGAAAAAAAAAAAAAATATGGAACTTACACTAAGTATACTTTTTAAGAACAATACAAATAAATTTTTTTTTTTTTTTAAAACTACATGGTTTTTTATTTTAATGTCCATACACTACTTTATCTTCAAAATCCTATTTCTTCATGAAGAAGAAAACGACACATGTGACACCACACTATGCTTACAATTAATACACATCTGGATTACGGGGTATGGTCGGCGGTGGCACTGCTTGCACCTTAACGACTGGCAGACTCCAACCAGCCGCAACTGCTTCCTTTTGGAACCAGCCTCGTACTCGTTTTTTACATTGGCCTCGGATTAAATACAGAATCAACACTCCCATGAGCACAGCGCACACAATCACCATAATTTCCAATACACCCACTCTTTGCCCCATCGTTTCGTTAGACACCGACTGTGCTAACGCGACATTGTTCTGTTGTGGTTTACTTTGTCCCCAACCCATTATTAATTTCAGAGATTTTTATTCTATTAACAAAACAAACACGTTCGTAAGGACTTATTCCAACAATGGATAAATTACGTTTAATGTTACAAATGCTATTTGTTACACTACCAGAACATTTTGTCTTAGTTATAATTTAATCTTAGTCAGCACTTCTTTATGATACTTCGCATTTGGCTGGCCTAAATAAACATCCTTCAATATGCTAGAGTTGCATTCATTGTTTATTACTAAATGCTTCTACGTTGATACAATATTAACCAATTTACATGTTACCTACTTATTGAATATCACCTGTAACTTATATTATTAACTTGTTTACTTAATTACATGAATACAATACAATTATAGTAGAGTACACTTTTTTTTAAACTGGGAATCGAACCCATTTCCCGTAATGCTCTAGCTTACTGTACCATAAGGTATAACATACATAGTTTTCATTCTGCAAACCTTATCGGCTGCTTAACCGTTCTACCGCTGTGGGTGGTATAAGTTATACGCTTAGTACTACAAGTCTTATCATTAAACAGTTTGTTATTAGGTTTAGTTACTACGCAATCTTTTTCTTGTTGTATTAGTGGAAAGGTTCCGTCATTAACTACGTACGCCGGTTTTAACCTATCGATTGATATTTTCACACGCTTATCTGCTATTTGTAACATGAAATACTTCTCTTTTCTCTCTAAAACCTGATATGGACCGTCATAGGGAGGTTGTAAGGATCTTTTAACCAGATCTACTCTCACAAAAACATGTGTACAAGTTTTTAAATCAGAATGAACAAATATATTCCTCGCGTCTCTCTGTTTAGTCGGTCTCGGCCTAAGGTTTTCGATAATATTTCTAATTTTGTTTACATATTCGTTTGAATCGCTAACGCTTATGCTATTGCCCCCGTAAAAATCCCCGGGTAACCGTAATGTCTTTCCAAATGCTAATTCCGCGGCACTGACACCAGTGTCGCTCCGCGGTGTTGCTCGTAACCCAAACAGAACTGTCGGCAATTCTTCCACCCACGCGCCGCTGTCCCTCCTGGCCATCAGTGCTGCTTTTAACACGCGATGAAACCTTTCTACAGTGCCATTCGCCTGCGGGTGGTACGCTGTAGTTCTTAATTTATCTATCCCTAAACATTTCATTAATTCATTGAACAAGCTGCTCTCGAATTGTCTGCCCTGGTCTGTAGTAACCCTTACCGGACAACCGTACCTTGAAATCCAACCTTCGTACAACGTCTTGGCTACCGTACTAGCATACATGTTCCTGATTGCAAAAGCTTCTGGCCATCCTGTCGCCCTATCAACCACCGTAAGGCAATATCTATACTCCTCTGGTGACGTAGGTAATGGTCCTACTAGATCGACATGTATATGTTCAAAGCGGCCACTACTTTCGTATTGACCCAGTCCGGATACAGTATGACGTATAACCTTCGACTTCTGGCATTGAACGCAGGTTTTGGCCCACTGTCCTACGTCTGTGTTCATACCTGGCCAAAAATACTTAGACGTCACTAATTTCCGAGTAGTACGAACTCCAGGATGGCACAAACCGTGTACTGCTTGAAATGCCCTTTTCCTAAAAGCTACTGGTAGATATGGCCTTGCAACCGAAGTAGATAGTTCACACATCACCTCGCTTTGACAGTCGGGTAAATTAATTCGCTTAAATTGCATCACTTTGTTTTCTTTCAATAAAAGCGACGTCAGCTCGTCATCCATCCGTTGCGCCAACGCTAATTCGCTGAAATCGAGCGTTGTTGGACATGTGATAGTTTCAACCCGAGACAGTGCATCCGCTGCCGTATTTTCATTACCGTTAATGTACTGTATATTTGTTGTGAATTCACTGATAAACATAAGTTGTCTAACGCGTCTAGTTGTTTCTTTGTCACTAGGTTTTTGTGTGAATGCATAAGTTAATGGTTTATGATCCGTGTAAATTACAAAAGATCTGCCTTCTACCATATAACGAAAATACTGAACCGCCGAATAAATAGCTAATAGCTCCCTGTCATACGTACTATATTTAAGCTGCACGTCACTGAGTTTCTTAGAATAATAACCTAAGGGGCCCCAGTGTGATCCAACCTTAACTTGTAACACGGCACCGATACAGTCGTTCGACGCGTCCGCCCATATTGCAAGCTCGGCGTTTAGCACCGGGTACGATAACATAGTCGCATTCTGTAGGCTAGTTTTACATTTCGCAAACGCAACGTTTGCTTCTGGCGACCAGTTAATTATAGACTTATCTTTTTTCTTAGCCTTCTGTAAATACGTATTTAACACTGATTGATATTCCGCTGCCCTAGGTAAACTAGACCTATAAAAATTTATCATTCCCAAAAAACGACGTAACTGATCTACCGTTTCGGGCTTTGGGAAATCAATGATTGCCTGAACTTTATCTGGTAATGGACTGATTCCTGATGACGTGACCTCGTAACCTAAAAATTCTAGTTTCTCTTTTCCAAAACTACATTTTGCCATATTGATAGTTATGCCGAATCGGCTTAATCGCTCAAATATCGCCTTTACGTGTAACTTATGCAGCTCGGGCGTCTCACTAGCTACGATGATGTCATCTATGTAACAAAAGTAGAAATTAGACTCGGTTTGGCCTTCTGCACCTATTTTGCATTGTGCATCTAAGCCTTGTAATACCACGTTATTCATATATCGCTGAAATGTTTGCGCGGCGTTCCGTAAACCGAAGGTCATGCGCGTAAACTCATATAACCCAAAGGGTGTGGTTATCGCGGTTTTTTCTACGTCTTCAGGTGCAATCACAATATTATGATACGCTCTGTTTAAATCTAAACGCGAGAATATACACTTATTCCCTAAAATATATGTAAAGTCATTTATCCGCGGGATGGGGTACCTATCCGGTATTGTTATTGCATTTAAGGCTCTATAATCACCGCAGGGACGAATCTGCCCGTCCTTTTTGGGTACCACATGTAACGGACTGGCCCAAGGACTTTTCGACGGCCTACAAATTCCCATTTCCTGCATGCGTCTAAACTCCTCCTTTACCTTTACATATTTCTCTGGGGCTAATGGTCTAGCTCGAGCGAATACGGGAGGGCCGTGTGTTTCAATGTAATGTAACACCGCATGCGGGGGTTCCTCATTAAAAGACACAGGTTTAGTGATCTCGGGAAACTCGGCTAGAATATCCGAATAAATGCAAGCGTTATCAATCGTAGTTAAGGATGGTCCCTTCCACTTTACAATTAAACCTACTGCACTTAAACTCGTTACTTCATCTATGAGTCGTCGGCCGCTTACATCTACTAGCAATTTATACCTTGTTAAAAAATCTGCGCCTATTATGGGCTGATTCACATCTGCTACAATGAAATGCCAAGTATACGGCCGTCTTAATCCTAGACTTAAAGTTAATGTTTCAATACCGTAAGTTTTTATTATTGTACCGTTAGCGGCATATAAAGTAAAGTTAGACCTATTACTATCATAATAACTACGCGAACGATTTTTCCTCACGGGTATTACGGATACATTAGCTCCCGTATCTATTAAAAATCTCATACCTGTCTTCTTATCACATACAATTAGGCGGTTGTACACCGTGCAACGTCCCGCCGTCGGCTGCACCATGTCTAGTTTCCCGCCGACTTCTCCTGGCCCTTGCTCCAATTACAGGGTTTCACACACTTTGTTGCCTTCTCCCTGTAACGATAGTGGTAAAAACACAACCAATTAGCACTTTTTCTCTCGCCACCCGCATCACCATGTCTCGATGCCGATCTCGAACCTCGGCTGCCGCCGTCCCAACGCTCTCTGCCTCTGCCACGCTCCAGACCTGTGAGACGCAGGTTGATTTTCGCTAGCTCCTCCAGGATTTGGCTGGTGCTTGATGATCCATCACTCCTGGTCTGGACCTCCCCTGCCTTGACCTCTGCTACCATTGCTGAGCCCTCTCCTATGCTTTCCAGCACCTTGTCTGCTATGGTTGCGAGCCCGTCCAATTTCTTCGAGTCGGACACTGCCAGCACAGCACGCACTGATTTCGGTAGGTGTGATTGCCACATCAACTTCAGGGTATCGTCCGCCACCTTCTCCCTGGCCAACTCACGCATCCGACGTAGCAAATGGGATGGGCGCTGGTCTCCCAACTCCATTTCGCTGATCAGCTTCTGCAATTTCCTCGTCTCCGACTCCTCGAACACTTCCAACAGCCTTTCCTTCAGCGTCTGATATTTCCGAGACTCAGGCGGAGCCAATAACAAATCGCTCACCTGCTGTATAGCGACCTTGTTTAGCTTTGTAACCACCAGATTTTGTTTGGCTGCATCACTCAGCCTTTGATTCTCCACCGCGGCCTCGAACTGGACAAACCAGAGTCGCGTTTGGTCTGTCCAAAACTCAGGAATGCGCGAAGAGACAGTTATGCTGGCCAGCGCCTTTTCGCTGGCATCTCCGGACATGTCCTCCTTCACACCTTGCGCCCGCGGCGCAACTCCTTGCGGTGGATTAATTTTTCCGTCCATTTTTCAGTCTATACGTGTACCTCACCCAAAATAAAATGATCACGTCGGGGTCACCACTTTAGCTATTATGATGCTAATTTATTACTGCATTAATGTCTGTTGTAATTATGTATGTATAACTTTATGTGCTCCACTTTTTGTGTTGAGGTAACAGGTTAAATAGAAACGACCAATTAGGACTGTAGTTTATTTGCGACTAAAAAACTTCTCTGTCTCACGGGCGCAGCCGTGCGTCACCAACTATATTATATTTGCTGAGTTAGCTTGTACATATAATGTGTCCCTACAAAGCATCCAAGTCGTTATGGAGTAGTATCCAAAAGTTGCGAAAAAATATCGTGTTGTTATTTTTTTTTAAACCAAACCTAGTTACACGAAAAAACCTTGTGTTCAAAACTATGTACAGGATTTTTTTTTTTTATTTTTACCTAGCCGTTACTAAGGAGTATGCTTTAGAAAGTTACCGTTTTACGGCACTAAAGGGTATGTAGGCCATTAAGCGAAAGTGGTAGTTATAGTAGATACCAGATACATACAGACGAATCATACGTCTTCGGTTATGTTTTAAATCTTATGTAGATAAAAGGGTGAACTTAATGCCACTAACTAGACATGAGACAAATCCAGACAAAAAAGGAATAACAATTTGCTCGAGGATCCAACCTAAGATCCTACGCTTAGTAGGTGACCTTGAGATCACTAGACCATCGAAATCAAAATACAACTCATCATCATTATCAGCATTTTAATCTTCCCAGTGCTGGGACACGGCCCTCCTCTCTGTGAGAGAGGGAATGGACCGTAATGCACTACTCGGGCCCAATGCGGGTTAGTGGATGTCACATGTCTTCGAATTTTTGTTTCTAGGACATGGCGGTTTCGACACGATGTTTTCTTTCACCCTTTTTGAGCAGTGGTGAGGAAATAATAAACACAAAGTAATGTGCCTGCCTGGGTTTGAACTCACGACCTAAGACACTAAGTCAGGTCCGTTACCACTGGGCCACCACTGTTCTCGCATCGCTCTATCATCATCATCATCATCATCAGCTTTTTAATATTTCCGCTTCTGGGACACAGGGTGAAGGAGGCTCTCTGAGAGTGAGAATGGGCCGTAATGCACCACGCGGGCCCAGTTCAGGTAAGTGGATGACATATGTCTTCCAATTTTTGGTTCTAGGACATGCTGGTTCCCTCACGATGTTTTCTTTCACCGTTTTTTGTGCAATGGTGAGTAAATAAATCACAACTACTTGTTGTGAATATGTTCTCAGTCGGATATCCATCATTTCATCTGACAATCTTTTTTTGCGGCTTCACTCTCGTAGGCTAGCCTATAAATTGTTTATAAATTGTTTTCATCACGCACAATCTTTTTTATTTGCTGATGATCTCAAATCGACCTTGCCTATAAGATCCATGGAAGACGCGTATTTGCTACAGGCCGACTTGTATAGATTGGTTAAGTGGTGTAACGATAATAGGATGAGCCTAAATTTAGATAAATGTTTACACATAAAATTTTGTCGCAACAAAAAAACTCACAACACAAAATACACTATTTCAGGCAAAACACTCAAGGAAGTGTATAGTATTCGGGATCTGGGTGTCTTGATGGACAGTAAATTGAGCTACAATGACCATATAGACAAAATAATTGCAAATGCGAACAAAATGCTAGGCTTTGTATTAAGGTCCTCCAAGCCATTTAACAACTCAAAGACGAAAATTATTCTTTATGAGACGTTGGTCCGTAGCAATTTAGAGTACTGCTCTCAGGTATGGTCACCACATTACAACGTTCATAAGCTAAGAATTGAGAGATTACAAAAAAGGTTTTTATACCATTTATCCTTTGCAAATAAAACCGCGAATCAATTAGGATCTTACAAAGACCGAATTCGGCACTATAAATTTCAAATACTAGCGAATCGTAGAAAAGTACTGGATCTGTGTTTTCTTCATAAGGTGGTGACATCCAAACTAAATACTGACCTTCTGTCGAGAATATCCAATAATGTCCCTAGTAGATTACCACGGTCCCATACCTACAAATTGTTCGGACAATCTTCGCGCAAAACGAACCTTGGCGACAACTCTCCTCTTGCAAGGGCTACCAAATTGTACAACGCTATATGCCGCAAAGCTGACATCGATATAAATCACGACACTCTTAGCTCCTTTAAAAGGAAATTGTATATAAGCACTTTCAGGCGGAGGACTTTTGATTTATCACTCCAATAATAATTAATTAATTTTTGAATGTCATGACTGATATATCACAAAAAATATTTTACTATACTATAATATAATTTAATGTTGATTTTATTTTGATTATTCTAGGACATTTTATGTATGATCTCTGTTTTTTTTATTATTTTATTTTATTTCAATTCCAGTATAATTTTAGTTTTAAATATTGACATTTATTTTATCTTTATTTTTTTTACTAATTTTGATTTTAATTTTAATTACTGATATTATTATTTGACATTCAGGTAATACCAAGTTTTATTGTTTCGTCTCTTTGTTGTTGTGAGGTGATTTATAATAATATAAGTTAAAAAATTTATTTAATGTTTATTTTATCTACGACATTTTATGTATAATCTCAGTTTATTTATTCCAATTTTATTTGAATTTCATTATAATTTTATGTAAATGTTGACATGTTTAATTGAAACTAATTTTAACTATTGACATTACTGTTATTTTCTTTATTGTTTGATATTCAGGTATTACTAAATTTTAATGTTTTTATTTCATAAGTATTTCGTATTCGTATCGCATGTCAATTAATTTTTATTAATTTTTATTAAATACTTTTCATATTATTATCAATTATATTAAGCTGTGTATGCTCGGCTATGTAAGATGTGGTTACCTATAATTAAGTGTGCATTACAGGATAACGATGATGTGTTCAAATTTTTGTATTTTGTGTAAGTTTTATGGTTTTGTAACACTCGTTGGTGATCCTTAATTAAATAAATAAATAAATATAAGAACCGAGCATTTTCCAGCAAGGAAAAGCAGTTACAGCTATACTATACCTATAACTTTATATCAGTGTAAGGACTTTCTTAATCGGCTCTGTACTTCAAGAAACAATGTTACCGCCTTACAATATAAGATTGTACAAAACTTAAAAAAAAATCTAACTGACTTCCAAAACAAAACACTACAAACCAAAAATAATTTTACAATGCATGTCCTCGAAAAGAGCGGTTTTCCAAGCAGCCAAACTGTGCGGAAAGTTTCACTTTTTTTCACTAGTGCTTTTTACTTTCCTGTATTTTTTTAATTTTTAACTCCAACGTCAGCCCGACGCATAGAGTTTTTATTATTTGAGAAAAGTTTTAAAAATCAGTTATGTACAGATTATCATTCAAATAAAAGGTAAAATAAAACTAATACTTTATTTTAGGCGTTTTTAATTACTCTAGATTTAGATTTTGATCAATAAATTAATTTTAAATATTCATTGAATATGTTTGGCAGAACGTATATTTTGCTCGTGCCTTATTACGTTACGATGTGACAACTATTCGCACATGCGCAGTAGATATGCCCGAGGAACTATTAGTTAATCTGTGGATATGCTGAACGCGCTTGAATAAGCCCGCCATTTTATTAATTTCATTTTATTAATTTATTTATTTCCTCGCACAATGCATAGTAAAATGTTGTATGATACACGTACGTAAGATGATTGCCGACTTGTGTCGATTTATCCACTCACTCGCTTCGCTCGCTCGTGAATAAAAATGCCACTCATCGGAAATCACCTACCTTCCGCACTTGTAGCATAAATAACTATTACAATGCATGTCCTCGAAAAGAGCGGTTTTCCAAGCAGCCAAACTGTGCGGAAAGTGTCACTTTTTTTCACTAGTGCTTTTTACTTTCCTGTATTTTTTTAATTTTTAACTCCAACGTCAGCCCGACCCATAGAGTTTTTATTATTTGAGAAAAGTTTTAAAAATTAGTTATGTACAGATTATCATTCATATAAAAGGTAAAATAAAACTAATACTTCATTTTAGGCGTTTTTAAATACTCTAGATTTAGATTTTGATCAATAAATTAATTTTAAATATCCATTAAATACGTTTGGCAGAACGTATATTTTGCTCGAGATATGCCCGAGAAACTATTAGTTAATCTGTGGATATGCTGAACGCGCTTAAATACGCCCGCCATTTTATTAATTTAATTTCATTAAGTTATTTATTTTCTCGCACAATGCATAGTAAAATGTTGTATGATACACGTACGTAAGATGATTTCCGACTCGTGTCGATTTATCCACTCACTCGCTTCGCTCGCTCGTGAATAAAAATGCCATTCATCGGAAATAACCTACCTTCCGCACTTGTAGCATAAATAACTATTCTTTTCCGAAGTCGGTGTCTTTGGTGCCTATTTTTACATACCTACATTGCAAGTTAAATAAAAGCTTGTAAAAATAAATAAGTTTAGATAACAAACGCTTACATCTAATATTATCGCCTTCGCAACACCTACAATGATATTTATTTCTCATGCCTACTTACAGATGACGTAATGCACTCACAACTCATTCAAAGCGAAATAAACGTCATTGCTAAACTTGACTAGAAGAGCAACCCACGCCGAAACAGTTCGTAACGTAACCGATGCCGTAAAAAGAAAACGTGACCGATACATAGTAGGCACGAGGACACGTCTTCGTTTTGTCGAGTTTTGTGTAAATGCGGTTCTTCTATGTAAAGTATATGACTAGAAGATTTACACAAGTAAGATTTTTCTAGCCTTCTGTGCCTCAAGCATGAAAAATTGGATACACCGTAAAGTTCAGACCCCAGCAACTGGCAGTGGTGACGCAGCATGGGTTGGCACCCGAGGCGGTTTTCTATTGAGCCCCCCTAAAATCAAACAAATAAACGTGACTTTATATAAAATTGTTTCAAGGGCGAGCGAAGCGTGCTTGAAAATATAAAAACCTAGCCTCTGATTGGTAAGATTTTCTTTTACCATTCATACCGACTGTCTGAATGTCAACTTACCTGAGCATAAAAGAGAGAGAACTGAGGACGAAAGACCGAGCGTAGCGAGCTCGAAAATTTTAGCACCCCGCTTCGGATAGGTAAAAGTTTATTACTAGATATGAATCTATTCTGACGCCACTTTTGAACCTATATTCATAGAAGTTACAGTGTCGACTCATGCAAAAACATCTTCATAAACGAGGATGCTAGTGCTCGAATGTTTTTTTGCACGCTGCCTTGATTAGGTTAGATTTTCCATTAAACAGTTCCTTTTTTTGTTAATTGTGGGGTCGGAAAAAACTATAAGGCTAGGGGCATCAAATCTTTAAATAAGCCATTGTACATAAACCAACACTGATCGTTGTTGGACGTTCGACTGTACAGATTTGCTCTGGGTGTTTGTGTATGTGAGTTTATATGTTTGTAAACGCACCCACGATACAGGAAGAAATTCCTAGTGTGGGGCAACGTTTTTTTTTAAATTCAACAAGATTTATTCGTCTCAGCTCGTGTAGACCCTAGTTTCTAATGTCTACACTATTGAACAAAAAGGCGAAGAAGTGCTGTCAATGTGGTTTGAAAAACGAATGCTTCACAATTTTAACTCAGCCTTTGTGATCATGGGCATTTACCTTTACAGACGTCCTTTGTGTAACGAACGGTCGATTAGCTCTATTTAGCATGTAAAATATCAGCATATGCCAATTTATGTAAATTACTTTACCGGAGTTAAATTATGTACGGAAAATTCAATCTTAGGTACGCCGTTTCTGTGTTGATAAATCTACTTAACCATATATTTTCTCTTATATCTGTGCGTACAAACCAAATAATATCATTTATATCAACAAATTTATGTTTGCATTTAATTTAAAATACATAACGTTTGTATTTAGTACTGATCGACGTTTTACAGAGGTATCGTTAATATAATAGAAATAAAAATGTCATGTCTAAAACTGATTACGGCTGTTTGTAATATAGCTGATGCGTTTTAGCATGAAAATAACAGTCACAGGCATCGAGATCCTGGTTTTTTACCCGACTGCCGAAGGAGGGTAATGTGTTTATCAGTCTATGTATGAATGTATGTATGTAAGTTTGTATGTAAGTATGTATGTATGTATGTTTGTTCCTATATGGCGTTCCAGAGACCAAACGCGTTGGCCGATTTTGATGATTCATACGTCAATCGATTCATCTTAACCCTGCGAGTGTCATAGGCTACATTAAAATTGGACAATAGAAAAATGGCGGATTTTGGGTGCCATATTGTGGGGGCCCAATTTTTTTTTTCTTCCAAACCCATCGTGTGTGGGATATCAAAATAAAGGGTTTTAAAAGGCGATGTCAAAAATATATAACACTTATATGTTTAAATGTATCTAATTCGAAAAAAACTTAACTAAAAAGTTATAAATAAAAAAAGTTAAATCAAAAAACCCGACTGCTTCAAAAGTGAACTAAAAAGTTTTAAACAAGGAAAAAAATCATGCTGTGCAGGAGGAGGATACATCTGGTTTTGGTCAGCCAGCTCGCGCGTATGTATCCTCCTCCTGCACAGCATGATTTTTTCCTTGTTTAAAACTTTTTAGTTCGCTTTTGAAGCAGTCGGGTTTTTTGATTTTTTGATTTAACTTTTTTTTTATAAATGCAACACGATTTATAAGTAGTTTGTTGTTCGGTTTTCTAAGAGATATCCGAGAAATGGCAAGGACCACTTTTACCAAACGAAATAACTAGGTACCCAAGTTAGTAAATATTGGTTGCCTGATAGATACAACCTTTAGTCTTTAAGTCAAGAGTGAATAGGTTACTTCTAGGCAAGCGTGCTTCACCGTCGAGCACATCATCGCTTACCATCAGGCGAGATAATGTTCAGATGCGAGCCTACATAACAAAAAAAAATACTAGGAATATATTGATTATATTGCTAAAAATATTAGAAATTATATTGGTTTTTTATCTTCAGACTCCACTAGTATCTCACTCTCCGTCACGTCTATGTAGTATTGCCAGTTAATTTAAGTTATACTTGTATCAGAAATAGCAGTTCATTGACATAAAATAAAATCTAAAATATGGCGTTCGTTTATACAAAACAAAAGAGAGTTTTATAGCTCGTATATAGCGTAGCTAAGTGCTTGTGCTGGATCCGCCACAAGACGTTTGTGTCAAATTACTCTTTTTATTTCCGCAGTTTTTATTATGGTAATAACGCGAAAGGCCCATGAATAATGTTCAGTCTTATATCATAACGAGCGTGAAGTTCTTTGGCCCTTGTTGCTTGTTACCTACATGACTGAATATAGTGTTATAATAATTGTGGTTATGCTATGATGAGAGAGCTATGCTCGACGATTCCTAGCGTGATCGAATCAGAAATGTAGAGATCCGCAAGTGAACCAGGCTTATCGACCTAGCTCGAAGAATTGCCAAACTTAAGTGGCAGTGAGCAGGGCACATTACTCGCAGAACGGATGGTCGATGGGGCAGAATAGTTCTGGCGTGGCGACCACGAACAGGAAGACGTTGCGTTGGAAGGCCTCCCACCACCATGGTGACATTGACTGGTCCCGTGTGTCCCGCATCCAGCAGATCCCCGCAACCTCCTCACCCTCTTCCTTCACCAGAACATCGGTCCACCGGGTGGGAGGCCTTCCAACGCAACGTCTTCCTCCGTGAATCTTATGTCCAGCAGTGGATGGCTTTCGGCTATAGGTTATCTACAGTAGGTTTTGCAAAGTATTTTCTATTGGTACCTAGGAAACCAATAAAATGATTTATTAAAGGATTATTTATTCTTTTTAGATAACCATGGTACGCGTTGAGTACCCACCAAACTTTCGTATCTCTTTGTAAATTTTTCGAACTTCTAATCTAATGGAAAGGCCGGGGGGACTTTTCGGAAATACTCGGGGAAGCATTACCTGATACTTAGCTATGGTAACACCATGGTAATGACAAATCGCAAAGCTTTCATCAGAATTCAAGAATCATTTAGGTTACTTTAGGTAGGTTTTTTCTACTCCATGGTAATCTTAGAATCTTCGCTTCAAATTGAATGACCGAAATTGAATGATGAAAAAATGATTCAATTTTTACACATTTTTTTTAATTTTTTTATGTATTTCAGTTCCTCCATTCAACGTCTGTCTGGAAGATATCGCTGACAGCGATACGAATGCAAAGATTTTTTTTGTTTTTTAAAGAGATGTTTAGAGATTTTGAACTATTTTGGTGTACAATAAAGTATTCAATTCTATTCAATTCATATTTTTTGATGACACATCGAGACTGCTTTTAATATTTTTAAAAGCCAACACATATTAATACAGGCGCTACTAAGTTAGGTCATCATCAATCATACCAAAACTAATATCACTGAGAGGACAGTTCCGTTTGTTTGTTCAAGCATAAAACCGGCTTATCTGATTGATATGAAGCTCTCCTATCGAGCTTATAATGTCCATATTGATAAGCTTTAGGTAAGTAAATGTTTTATGAAATTCTAGAAAATAGTTTTTGCATTTTACGAAATATCTCACAATCAGACAAAATATTGCTTACATTTTCTATTGAAATTCTAACGTTCCAGTCCTTTTTAGGGTTCCGTAGTCAACAAGGAACCCTTATAGTTTTGCCATGTCCGTCTGTCCGTCCGTAGTTTAGCTCAGAGACTCTTAGTACTCGAAAGCTATATTTTGGCATGGATGTACATAAATTAATCACGCCGACAAATTAGTACTAAAATAAAACAATGAAAAAACATTTTTTTTGGGTACCTCCTGTACACTTAAAATCGGGATGTACTTTTTCTCGTCTGTCCCATGGTGTGAGGTATCGTTGGACAGGCCATTCAAACATATTACGGGTCTGTGAAAACCGTTTTTTGAATCAGGAATATATATGATTTATCATATCATCAGCCTATTAATGTTCCCACTGCTGGGACACAGGCCTCCTCTCTGTGAGAGGGAATGGGCTGTAATCCACCACGCGGGCCCAGTGCGGGTTGGTAGATGTCACATGTCTTCGAATTTTTGGTTCTAGGATATGCCGGTTTCCTCACGATGTTTTCCTTCACCGTTTTGAGAGCAGTGGTTAAGAAATAATTTGCACAAAGTAAAGCGCCTACCTAGGCTCGAACTCACGACCTACAACTTTTAAGTCGCAGCCGATACCACTGCTCTGCACCACTGCTCCAGTCACGAATCCGTTTGCATAAAATTAAGCTTTAAATGGCTGATTTCTGTCAAAGACAAGTGACCCTGCCCCCCTCGCGCCAGCTAAATGGTTGCTATTGGATATGTGAAAAAAAAAAACCGGCCAAGTGCGAGTCGGACTCGCGCACGAAGGGTTCCGTACTTGGTAAATTGCGGTTTACGATTTATGACGTATTAAAAAAAAACTACTAGCTAGATCTCGTTCAAACCAATTTTCGCTGGTAGTTTACATAGTAATGTACATCATATTTTTTTTTTAGTTTTATCATTCTCTTATTTTAGAAGTTACAGGGGGGGGGGGACACATTTTACCACTTTGGCAGAGTCTCTCGCGCAAACTATTCAGTTTAGAAAAAAATGATATTAGAAACCTCAATATCATTTTTGAAGACCTATCCATAGATACCCCACACGTATGGGTCTGATGAAAAAATATATTTTTAGTTTTAGTTTCAAGTATGGGAACCCCCAAAATTTATTGTTTTATTTTTATTTTTGTGTCAAAATCTTAATGCGGTTCACAGAATACATCTACTTACCAAGTTTCAACAGCATAGTTCTTATAGTTTCGGAATAAAGTGGCTGTGACATACGGACGGACAGACAGACAGACAGACAGACAGACATGACGAATCTATAAGTGTTCCGTTTTTTGCCATTTGGCTACGGAACCCTAAAAATCACGGCAGTAGTATATATAGTGAAAAAGGAAAACTATCACAGCCGAGTAGGCTTTACAAGTTTACGAGTAATAGTCGACCAAATTATAAAATGTACCAATCCGGAAAATAAAAAAAATATGTATACTGATGTATGGGGACAACAGTTTTAGAACGGCAAAGTTAATTTTGTCCGTTTGTTAGATCAATGTTCGTGCTTTCTTTGTTTATGAACGTTATTAATGTTACCTATTTATTTTGTTGAATGTAGCTGTTCATACGGAAGCCTCTGTGCGCGAGTCTGACTCGCACTTGGCCGTTTTTTTTTTACCGTTCCGATGGTAAAATTATCCGATAATTTCGATGGTAAAGAAGTTAGAAGATGGGTCTTAACTTGCTACCTGTACATAGTTATCTTCTCAATAAAACTGTGTCTATGTGTGCTACAACACTAGGTATATACCTATATTATATATAATATTCAATTCAATTTATTTATTTCTTCTCTCTTTACAATAATAGGTTACCTAACAATGTTTTTAGCTAATGCTATATTCCATCATTGTAAGAGACTGGTGCCTGAAGTAGGTTTTTAAAAAGCCTGTGTTGGTCACCAGGGTCCCCCACAGCAAAACAATATATACGTAGTAAAAAATCGGCCAACGCGTTTGGTCTCTGGAACGCCATATAGGAACAAACATACATACATACATACATACTTACATACATACATACATACTTACATACATACATACATAGACTGATAAAAACATTACCCTCCTTCGGCAGTCGGGTAAAAAGCATAAAGACGATGTGAACATCCTTAATAGTACCTACCAAGAAGACTAAACAATAGTCTGTTGAAAGTTAAAAACATTGTTTTTTATAACTTTTGCCGGTCATCTGTCCACCAGACCGAATCGGATTAGAACAATGGTAATTTCTATTGTGTCTGGTTGTGTGTGGTTTCCATTGTTCTAATCCGATTCGGTCTGGTGGACAGATGACCGGCAAAAGTTATAAAAAACAAAATTACAAACTTAAAACTAAAATATTAAAAAATGAATTGACAACTGTTCATACGAAACTGGTTATTCGTAGTGTCCTGTATGCATGTATGTTAGAGTGTTTGAAGGTATGTTGGAGTGTTAGAATGTATGTTGGAGTGTATGAATGTAGTTTAGAGGGTTCGAGAGCGAGTATGAGGTGAAAATCAGCCACGGGAGAAAGGAAGGAAGGATATCTATTTGAGAACCGTCAAAAGATACTCAGTTTTTTGGTAGTCAAAGGTTTTAAGAAATGTTTTAACTGATTTGTGACAGTGAGAAATGGTTTTGGGAGAGAGATTAAGTGTAGTAAACCTTTAAGTGTCAATAAGCAGACACAATAGAAATTACCATTGTTTTAATCCGATTCGGATGAATGGACAGATGACCGGATATTTAATTTGTTGTACAAAAATTTACCACGGGAGCTGAAGAATTTCTGAGGGAGAGAAGTTTTGAACTGCAATGAGGGGCAGACTCTTCCCTTCCGTCGTTGGTTATTTATTAATTTGGGGTGAAACTGTAGCTGGGAGTGCTTTTTAGCTACCGTAAGCAGGATAAGCGTTTGTCTGACCGTAAGGATGTCCCATTCCTTTTATAAATCAAAAGTTGGAAAACGAAAAGGGAGACGATCAGCACCAACCTTAAGTATAGCGCGCTGTGCCCTCTCTACTTCGATAAGATGAGTTTTCGGGGCACCATCCCACGTTGTGATACAGGGCAAGCATTGTTTAAATAGCAATGTTCTAAATTTCAGAACCGATAGAATTAGTAGTTCCTGAAATAAGCAGCTATGACAGATACTATATACTATTTTTAGCATTTGGGTAAGGAACCCTAAATATTGCAGTAAACTGCTGCATTATATACGGAAATGAGGGTTAAAGAATTAATTTATGCCACGTTAAACTTAAAAGCATGCAAGGGTTTGTAAACACGGAAAACATATTTTAACCCATTGCAATACCTACACATCAAAATGTTATGATATTAATACTTAACAGGTGTTTACTGTTTACGTGTTCCCAGCGTTGTATTGACCTAGTTATGGTTGCTAATAAATACTTCATAACAAAGTAATGCAACTCGAATTTACTCGATATTTTCCTAAGCTCCTGATTGACCACCCACTGAGCTGCTAACAGAATAATGTTGTTTATGTTGGTCAAACAATAAATTAAATAATATAGTTTATTTAATGTTTTCTCCCATGTAATACCCAGGAACTATCTAGTTGCAGGTGTATGTAATTAATAAATATCTAAGCACCTCATTGCTTCTAATTTGGGGAGTCTATTGCCTGAAAAGCCAAAGACCCGAGACGGCGATTCCTCTAGAGTCTAGAAGAATTACGGTCGTGTACAGCCGCAGATTGCAGAGGGTGGCGACCAATACCTGGTCGGGGGAGTGTGACGAAATGCAAACAAGCAATCCAGCGCACAGGCCGAAGGTAGCTGCAGAACACTGTCAATCAGCAAGAGTCTGACAGACCCCTCCGCTCGCCCCGGGGTAAACGACATCCTTGAGGAGTTCTACAAGATAAAAAGGGCATAGTTTGTAAAACAACGTCTCGAAAGGTTATGCTAAATAAATATAGATATCCTAATTTAGGAAAAACTTTACCTACTTCCTACGACATCGTTGTACTTACCTAAAAAATACTTACCTGTCTTGTCCGTCTAAACATAAGAGTAAGCAATCGTATGGTGTACTCTAACAAGTTACAGCTAAAGTGGCCACATAACCCATCATTTGATCACAAGTGCTCATAACATATTGAAGGAAATCCATCAATGAAAGGTGAAGTGTGTTAGGGAATCCAATCCTGCAGATAAAGGATGCCGCATCTTTTTTGCGGGATCAGAAAAGCCTGGTTGATACTTTTTGAATGTGGAGGCAATAGAGGAAAGTACTTGGAAGCTGCTTATACTTATGTATTGTTAATTCTTCCTGCAAATGTGCAAGCCGAGCGTACTTTTCCCACCGCTGGCTTATTATGCAACAAGATAAGGTCAAATTTAAAAGATGTTACGTTAGATAGTTACTTAATGATTTCTTCTAAGTATTATCAGACAAAATAAGCTGATTTGCGTATGCCCCTAATACCAATCAATGTGTTCAATTGTCAATACAAACCTAAAAGATGAAACTTTAAATTTTGTAAAGAATATGATTATATATACCTTTAAAAAATCATTATATTCAATTGATAATCTCTGGAGCCCTGACTAGACCGGTAGTTTAGACCCTGTTCCCGATACCGGTGGGCCTCTATATTTTTATATTTTAAAATGTAGTTTTCTAATTTCCTAAGTGTGATCATCATCGACCATTGAGTTACCAGACTATCTACAGTAACGGATTGAAAGTCCAATTTTTTCGGGTTCAGCAGTATATTTTCCATTTTACTTAGAAAATGGAAAAGTGATTTCCTTACCGAGGTGCGTACAGAACCTTCGGTCATTGCGGTTTCAAGTAGGAAGAAGTATTTTAAGAAGAACATTATACTGGGTATCCTATGCACGGGTATGTGCATATAATAAGTACATATGTAACAAGTAAAATTTCAAAATTTATAAAACCCCCGACTCATTTTATTTTTTTTGGTACATAATTTATCATCTAGTACATACGCTTCGGCAATCTATTGAACACGTAATTATGACACGATATCTTGCGAAAACACCCCGATTCAAACAGAAAACGCCCATAACTTTTGAACGGCTGAACCGATTTTATTCAAACATAGCTAAGAACACTCTCGATTAAGTGACCTTTTAAACAAAAAAATCTAAATTAAAATCGGTTCACCCGTTTGGAAGCTATGATGCCACAGACAGACACACAGATACACTACACAGACACACAGCAACACACCTAAAACTTATAACACCCCTCTTTTTCCGGCGGTGGTTAATTATAAAACCTCTCTTTTTCCAGCGGGGGTTAATAAACCTACTAGAAACGAAATCCAAAGAGCGTTTCTCTGAAACCTGGTATGATTCAGCATGGATATTTAGGTAATTTATTTACCTACAGGAAAAAATGAAAGGAGGAGGAAGATTCAAGGTCACAATAAAGCGAATATACGTTACCTAAAGCTTTTTCCTGTACCTAGCTGTAATAAAACAAGCTCAATTTCGGAACTCATTTTGGTTCAATTAACTCGAAATAAGGAATTAATTGTACCATAAACTCATGGCGTGGTATCTACCTATTCTTATTCAACGTTTCATAATTCCTCAAAGGGAGCTTCGCACGTACGCAACGCGTCATGCTATTATATAGAATTTACAACTGTGTGGATTTGTTCGCAAGAAATAAATTCGTGGCACAAACACCT
Source organism: Orthosia gothica (assembly GCA_949775005.1). Classification (NCBI taxonomy): domain Eukaryota; kingdom Metazoa; phylum Arthropoda; class Insecta; order Lepidoptera; family Noctuidae; genus Orthosia; species Orthosia gothica. The sequence goes on from OX459057.1 coordinate 1,257,296, forward strand.
GAGACAAACCGCACAAACAATGCGTAAAAATGTACGTTTATTATACGGCTTATTTTTGAATAAACCTTGTGAGTAAATGGTTGTTTTATTTAAGGTACGTACATACCTAAATTGGATAGAACCCACATCGTACCTAACTATATAGACCCACCTATTTAAACTTTTTAGACGTCTCGTTTTAATTGTGCGTGCCTCATTTTAACTTAACATAATCAACCTAAAATAATTCCACTGCTGGGATACGGGACGGTGCTCGACTCTAAGAGAAAGGGTGGGCTGATACCTCGCGCGCACAGTGCGTATTGGTACGCAGATGTCACATTTTTAGAATGTGACACCGCGGTCCGTCCGTCTGTCTGTCCGTCTGTCACCAGGCTGTATCACATGAACCGTGATAGCTAGACAGTTGAAATTTTCACAGATGATTTATCTCTGTTACCGCTATAACAACAAATACTAAAAAGAGAATAAAATAAATATTTAAGTAAGGCTCCCATACAAAAAACAAGTTTTTTGCCGTTTTTTGCGATAATGGTACGGAACTCTTCGTGTGCGAGTCCGACTTGCACTTGACCGGTTTTATTTAATCATATACTGAAGTGAAAACTTCTTCAGCCTCGTTAAGCGATTTTTGGTAGGGGCACACTTAAGGGTTCGCTTCAGCGACATTCTAAAGTGACAGTGTCATCGACATGCTTATGTGACGGACGACGGATTAACTGGTGACACTGGCCATCGCCTGTCTGTCAGACACAGATATTCCAAAATACCTACTGATCTAATAGGCTTTCACTTCTGCCTACTGCGACTGCTCATTTTTAGGGTTCCGTAGCCAAATGGCAAAAAACGGAACCCTTATCGATTCGTCATGTCTGTCTGTCTGCCTGTCCGTATGTCACATCCACTTTTTTCGAAACTATAAGAACTATGCTGTTGAAACTTGGTAAATAGATGTATTCTGTGAACCGCATTAAGATATTCACACAAAAATAGAAAAAAAACAACAAATTTTGGGGGTTCCCATACTTAAACTGTAACTAAAAAAAAATATCAAACCCATACGTGGGGGGTATCTATGAATAGGTCTTCAAAAATGATATTCAGGTTTCTAAAATATTTTTTTTCAAAAATAAATCGTTTGCGCGAGAGACACTTCCAAAGTGGTAAAATGTGTGTCCTCCCTGTAACTTCTAAAATAAGAGAATGATAAAACTAAAAAACATATATGATGTACATTACCATGTAAACTTCCACTGAAAATTGGTTTGAACGTGATCTAGTAAGTAGTTTTTTTTTAATACGTCATAAATCGTAAACCGCAATTTACCAAGTACGGAACCCTTCGTGTGCGAGTCCGACTCGCACTTGGTCGGTTTTTATTTTACTGCATGTGTGTTTTGCCATCTAGGTATGCTGAGCAGTTCCAAAGGACACATGAGTGCTTTCAGGGGCAAGATGCAGCAGGGCAGAAAATAAAGGTGTAACTACTAGATGAAAAAGGAAAAATTATGAGATACCTATCTATGTTCTATGTTAGGGGGGTTTGGTTTCCGCACTTAGTACTCAATTGGACCATTGTACGTGGGCCATGGCGGCCGTTGGGTGGTCATTCCAACCAGCCCACCTCCCTCCAAAAGTCAATTAGAGCTCCTGGTTTGCTCAAAACATCCGTGTAAGATCTGGGTGACTCGAGGGTTCGTGTTCTCATCTGGGTGACACCTGTGCATTCAAAGAGAACGTGCGTAACGGTTTCCTCAGCCTCCATGCATGCCCTGCACAGAGGACTGTCCGTTATGCCTATTGTGTGGAAGTGTTTGTTGAGTAAGCAGTGTCCCGTGATGGTCCCCGTCACCAGACGCAGGCCATTCCTGTCCAGGCGTAAAAGAAGCCTGGTAAGCCTACTGTCCAAGGATGGCAGAGCTTCCTTGGACTGCTTACAGCCCGGTGTCGAGGCCCACCAGTTCTCCGCCTGTGTCTGGGTGAATTCCTGTAGCCACCTGCGTATTTGGTTGAAGTGGATGGGTACTACAGGTTTGGGTCCATAGACCGCCGAGCTGGATCCGCGTCTCGCAAGTTCGTCAGCCGCGTCGTTGCCCAGCGATCCGCTGTGTCCCTTTATCCATTGTAGTGTCACCGTGTTACGACTAGATACAGTTAATCAGAGATACCTATCTATCTTCTTTTTAAAACTTCATTTAATAATCTTAAAACTTTGAAACTAAGTAAGTAGAATGTTTCCTACAGATTTATTCGTACTAAAACTATTCTTCAACAATCTGACTATACGCCTAAAAACTTTCGCAAAAATAAAGCGAATATCAAAATGACTACGCAGAAACACGATCGACCAAGAAAAAGGTCCGAACTGAATGAGGTTGCATTTATTCTTCTATGAAATAACATCGTCAGTCATTTCTTTTGAAAGTCGATGGCCATCGGTCAGGTACCTTCGGGACACAATCCTGGCTGCTTGCCAGACGTGCCTTGTAAAATCGCCATAACTTGTGGCAAGGGCATAAATTCTCCACTATAGTAGGGCACTCAATGGCGGCATTTAAATGATGGGTATCTATCGTATCTATTCCTGTATCTGTTTAAAGACAAAAACTATGTATGTTGTCTATAAAAACTTGTTTCGCACTTAGACAGTTAAATGCTGATAAAAAGGTGAAAATCTCTTCGATAAAGTTATCTTTCGCCGTGATTTTGGGTCAACTAACTCTTTATATGGCCGTAAGTAGTAGATACGTCGAATGATCGAATCAGTGCAGAAAATGGTATCAAATAAGTGGTTAGTGTTAATCAAATACAATACAAACTTAAAAGACGACAGCAAGATACGTGTCCGACGCACGTGCTAGTACTCTGCGTGAGGCCATGGTTCCTTCCTTCAAGGATGGCCTCCTTGCGTGAGGCCATCCTTGAAGGCAGTCTCCGATTGGGGCAATGCCCATCTGGTCAGGTTCAATGCTGCTCAGAACCAGGCGTGTCTTTTTTACGCCAATTAGGTACACTTCTTTCCAAGGCGTGACCGTATCTATAACAGACCATCTGGAGCTTCTTGGCGTTATATATGGCAGTGGTTGAGCGATTGATTGCTGCGCTGCGTGTCGCGGGTTCGATTTCCGCATGGTAAAAATATTTGTATGACCTACAGATAGTTGTTTCGGCTCTGGGTGTTGTGTATGTGAGTTTATATGTTTGTAAACGCACCCACGATACAGGAAGAAATCTTATCCTATTGTAGGGTAAAGTTTTTTAAAAAGAGAAGAAGAAAAGAAAAAAAAGAATATTGGCGTCGACCCTCAATATTGGTCCATACCTTGAGGCCAAAGCTCAGCTAGCTGCCAAAAAACTGAGGATCCTTGCAAAGGTGAAACAGTACTTCACGCCAGAACAGCAGCCTAAATGTGTAAGTAAATTCGGCAAAGGAAACAATCTGTTTCTTTCCCAAAAACGACTTTTCGTATCGTCAGGGGGGAAAACCCGACTTATTTTTATATCATCATATCAGCCGAAAGACGTCCACTGCTGGACATAGGCCTCCCCCAAGCGTCGCCACATTGACCGGTCCCGTGCGTCTCGCATCCAGCGGATCCCCGCAACCTTCACCAGGTCATCGGTCCACCTGGTGGGAGGCCTTCCAACGCAACGTCTTCCGGTTCGCGGTCGCCACTCCAGAACCTTCCTGCCCCATCGGCCATCCGTTCTGCGAGCAATGTGCCCTGCCCACTGCCACTTAAGTTTGGCAATTCTTCGAGCTATGTCGGTAACATTGGTTCTCTTACGGATCTCTACATTTCTGATTCGATCACGCAAGGAAACGCCGAGCATAGCCCTCTCCATTGCCCTTTGAGTGACTGTAAGCATTCTGATGAGGCCCATTGTGAGCGACCACGTCTCAGAGCCATATGTCATCACTGGCAACACACACTGGTCATAGACTTTTGTCTTGAGACACTGTGGTAAGTTGGACGAGAAGACACCGCGCAACTTCCCGAACGCTGCCCAGCCGAGTCGGATTCGACGGTTGATCTCTCTCTCGAAGTTGGCCCTACCCAACTGGATCGTTTGTCCCAGGTAGACATAGTCGTCCACAACTTCGAGTGTAGAGTCTCCAACCTTGATAGGAGTGGGTGTAACATGGGCATTCAACATCACCTTGGTTTTGTCCATGTTCATTTTCAGACCCACTCTTTCGGAAGCACTACTGAGGTCATCGAGCATTGTATTGAGGCTCTCCATGGTCTCAGCCATGACCACTATATCGTCGGCAAACCGAAGGTGAGTGATGTACTCGCCATTAACATTGATGCCTAGGCCCCTCCAGTCCAGAACCTTGAATACATCCTCCAGCGCAGCAGTGAACAGTTTCGGAGAAATGACATCTCCCTGTCTCACGCCACGCTGGAGAAATATTGGTTTCGAGGTCTGATCCTGAAGACGGACTGACATGGTGGCGTTTCTGTACAAACACTTCAACACCTCAATGTACCGGTAGTCGATCTGGCACCGTTGGAGAGACTGCAGTACAGCCCAAGTCTCGATCGAATCGAAGGCTTTCTCGTAGTCCACAAACGCTAAGCAGAGAGGCAGGTTATACTCTTCGGTCTTCTGTATAACCTGCCGCAGCGTATGTATGTGGTCTACGGTGCTAAAGCCTTTTCGGAATCCGGCTTGTTCGGGAGGCTGGAAATCGTCAAACCTGCGCGCGAGACGATTCGTGATGACTCTTGAAAACAACTTGTAGACATGGCTAAGAAGTGAGATGGGCCTATAGTTCTTCAGCCGGGCATTGTCACCCTTTTTGAAGAAGAGGACCACCACACCCCTGCACCAAGCCTGTGGCGTTTTGCCCTCGAGTATGACGGAATCAAACAGCTTCTGAAGGGCCTTAAGGACCGGTTTTCCACCCGCCTTCAGGAGTTCAGCAGTGATTCCGTCGTCACCCGGCGCCTTGTTGTTTTTAAGCTGTTTCAGAGCCATCCTAATCTCGTACAGGCTGACGTCCGGGATATCTTCGGTATAGTGTCGGGTCAATCTAGCTCTTGGGTCGTTTGCTAGATTCGCAACGGGTTTACTGGTTGACGTGTATTTATTATTATTTATTTATTATATACTTTATTGTACACCAAGATAAAAAACAATAACACATATGGAAACCTTAAAATAAAAACAAACATACAACAGGCGGCCTTATCGCGTTCTGCGATCTCTTCCAGGCAACCCAGAATGGAGAGAGATAGCCTGGACACGACATGGGGTTGCACTTGGTGCAAGTTAAAATAAAATAATAAGTTACAAACAGTGCTTACATACTAAATATAAAATACTAAAAAAGATACATAAATACATACATACATATAAATAAACAGGCAAGAAAACGATACAGCTTCAACAAGAACAAGATCACAGTGACAGGCAGTGCTCCTTTACCAGTCTTTTAAAGATCGGCAGTGATTGCGCGCGTTTTATAGTTACAGGCAATGCATTCCATAGACGAGCGGCCTGGACAGTAAAAGATTTGTCCAGGAAGATAGTGGAATGCATTGGCATTTTAAGTTTCATGTTATCCGATGACCTAAGAACTTTCGTGTGTGAGTCACATAAAAACTGAAATCGATTTTTGAGGTAAAGAGGGGTAGATGGGAAAAATAGTATATTATACAGGAGGGAAAGAATATGAGCATTCCGGCGAAGGCGAATTGGCAACCACTTGAGTTTCTCGCGGAATTCTGTGACATGGTCATATTTGCGCAAACCAAATATGAACCTTATGCAAACATTTTGAAGACGCTCAAGTTTATCAAGTTGTACTTCAGTGAGGTCTAGATAGCTGGCATCAGCATAATCAAGGATGGGTAAAAGAAGAGATTGCGCAAGCGCAATCTTGGTGGCAGTCGGCAGAAAATTACGCAGTCTCCTCAGAGATCCAGCAGATGCGAATAGCTTGCGGCTAACTTCCTGCAGCTGGGCAGTCCAAGAGAAGTTCTTGTCAATGAATATTCCCAAGTTCCTAACATTCTCGCTAAAGGGTACAACAGAGTTATCAAAAGAAACTTGGGGAAGAGTCGTCCAGTCGATCCTTGAGACCAACCTTGAACTGCCCACCACCAAAACTTGCGTTTTTATAGGGTTCACCGTAAGTCCGTGCTTCTTGCTCCAGTCGCATATACAGGCCAGATCACTATTTATGGTCAAGATAGCCTCAGATAGATTACTAAGAGGAGATCGTGTGTAAATTTGAAGATCATCTGCATAAAGGTGGTAGGAAGAAATTAATTCATTGGATATTGAGTTAATAAAAACTGCGAAAAGTAAGGGAGATAGAACGCCGCCCTGAGGAACCCCGGCAGAAGTACTACACCAGGAAGACAAGGTCTCCCCGATGCAAATACGTTGTCGGCGACCAAACAGGTAACTACGAAACCATTCAACAACCGATGGAGATATGTTAAGAGCGCAAAGGACGCCAAGTAAAACATCGAAATCCACGGTATTAAAGGCATTACTGAAATCCAGTAGAGCCAAAACCGTTAGATTACCCATCTCCATGGCAGACCTTATATCGTCTGTAATATTCAGAAGCGCTGTAGTTGTGCTATGACCAGGGCGGAAGCCGGACTGGAAGGGGTTAAGGAGGTTATTTTTGGAGAGAAAGGTGCTTATTTGGTTGTGGATTAACCGTTCAAGGACTTTGGATAGGAATGGCAGGATGGATATTGGACGATACTCAGAGAAGGATGTGGGATTGGACTTTTTAGGTAAAGGAATTACTTGAGCATCTTTCCATGAACTTGGAAAAACACTGCTAGACGCAGAAAAATTGAGGATGTGGCAAATTACGGGCAGGATAATGTCTAGCACCGGCAGTAGCATTTTACGGCTGATTCAGTCGCTTCCTACTGCGTTTGACGAAATCGATAGTATGCTCTTCTTAACATCACATGCAGAAAATTGACCAAAAACAAATGGAGAATAACTGGGTGTCGGCAGAGATGAAAGATGATTCAATGTATTTAATTTAGTTGTCACAGAAGCAGTGGTCGGAACAGAGTCTGGCATTGCTGCTTTAGATACACTCGGTTCGGCGTCAATGAGAATCGGCACAATTTTGTCCAATTCAGCGAGAGACTCAATCCGGTGTCGCGTATCGCCGGGACCAAGAATATAGACGCAGCCCGCCTTAGTCCAGCTCCTGGAGACGCCAACTCTCTCCCTCGCAGCCAGGAATACATCATGCCGCCCCTTTGTAAGGAACTCGGACATAGTAATGCCCGAGGCCCTCAGTTTGATTTTAGAAAACCAGATCCTATCACGAAACGCAAGACTGCGAACTTTAAATAGGATAGGCCTGGTTTTATTGGCCACTGCTCGACCCATCCTGTGACATCGGCTTATGTCAGCTACAGTGAAGTCGCTTAACTGCAGTTTATCATTAACTACTTTGGCGATGACCCTGGCGGTGTCCTCCTTCTGCTCCTCACTCACGCCATGCAAAAGCAGAATTTTCCTCCGTCCTCGCATCTCCATTTGATCAACACTACGGGCTAGAAGCTCCACTTGTTGCTGAAGGGTGTTGAGGGCTTGGGAGATGAATGCCCGGAACATGTTGAATTCAACTGCTAGGCCGGAACTTGTGACCGGTGATGGTGGGCCTTCAGCAGTTCAGCTTCAAAGATGGACATCCGTGTGTGAAACAAGTCCTTTAGGTCACTCAAAGTGCTAGTCAGTGAATCCATTATGTTGGTGTGATGTTAACAGTAATTTGTAGTGAATAAAGTGTAAGGATAACGCTTCACCAGCAGGTAATAACTATAAACTTATAAAATATGTCATAAAATATTATTAAATACTATTATATTAAATTAAATTGAATTTTAATAACAAGCGTTTTTTATTTAGTGTTAATTGGTACAACTACCCACAAAAAAAAAACAACTGTAGTGTACAACTGCCCATAGAAACTCTCGATCTCCCTCAGAAGCTCCGGTTTGGCGGATACAATCCTGCCATCATCGGTCTTCAGTTTTGTGAGCTGGCTCTGCCCAATAGACAGATCTCTTGCAAAGACCTTGGAGCCCTTATTCCGCTCGATAGCATCTTTAATGCTTTCGGTATTAAATCGGCGGAGGTCGGTTTTCAAGGACTTTGAGATCCGTCTATTTAGCTGCCGGTATTTCACCGCATCGTCTGAAGACTGCAGGATCATCTCACGCCTCTCCTTCATTAGCTTGAGAGTAGGATCAGAGAGCTTTTTATTTCTATTTGTTCGGCGGGTCTTGAAAAACTTAGACCCGACCGTATGGACAGCTTCCACGAACCCATCACTGTATTCGTCCACGGAGCTCCCTAGGCACTCGAAACGATTCTGGAGTTCGAGCTGAAAGCTCTCGGGGTTTTGGATCTGGATCTGTGCTGGACGGAGCGTGGACTTCATCAGTCGAGACCTTTCAAGCTTGATATGAATGTTCAATGTGCCTCTTACCATACGGTGATCGCTCCCGGTTTTCACCGAATTGATCACAGAGACATCATTGAACATTTGCTTCTTGGTTGATATGATGAAGTCGATCTCGTTTTTAGTTCCACCATCGGGGCTTTGCCATGTCCACTTCCTGTGCTCACGCTTTCTGAAGAAGGAGTTCATCATATAGAGGCCTTCCTTCTCCATAAAACTGGCCAGTAGGTGACCCCGGTGGTTCCGACGTCCAACTCCAAATTGCCCCACTTGCAGCTCATCCTCGTCTCGTTTGCCCAGTTTTGCGTTGAAGTCCCCCATGACAACGGTGAAGTGAGTTTTGAAACCATGCATGGCTTTAGAGATATCCTCATACATGGTCTCTACCTCGTCGTCGGGGTGTGCCGAGGTTGGGGCGTAAACCTGTATGACCTTCAGCGAATATCTTGAGGATATTCTGAGTATAAGGTACGCCACCCTGGTCGACACACTCTCGATCTTCACCACGTTGTTCACAAGGGACTTGTGGACGATAAACCCGACACCACCCTGGGACTGCCGGTCACCCTCTCGGAAATAGAGCAGGTTACCGGATTTGAGGATTATCGTGTCCTCCCCCTCTCTTCGGACTTCAGATAATCCTATAATATTCCATCGTAACCTGCTCAATTCTTCCTCGAGTTCAGCTATCTTCTCGTCGGTCCGGAGTGTTCGCGTGTTGTACGTTGCCAGGTCCAGTCGTCGGTGTTTATTGGGGTAGCCGAGTCCACTCCGGGGATTCTTAGCACCCCTTGCCACGCCATCGCCTCGACCGCTACCGTAGTCGAGGGTAGACGGGCTGCCGGGCACTCGGGGCCGTTTTTTAATTGTGCTATTCATGGTTTGGGGGGGTTTGCCTTAATCGCCACGCTTGGCAGGCGGGTTGGCGATCGCAGTTTGTTCTTGAAGTGCACAGAGAACGCTGCTGCCCATTCTCTGGTTTTTCCCTTAGTCGCCTCTTACGACACCCACGGGAAGATATGGGATGGTGAAATTCTTTACGTCCGTCACCATACGGTACAATTTTTATATAGTAGATTAAAAACTGGCATCTTTCTCAGAAAGAAGTAATCAATGTCTCCATAAAGAACCAAGGAGTTGGCATTGCTAAATCACCTGTAAGCAGTTCTTTCTTAGATCTATTAAAAATGCGCCGAATCTTCTAGATTTTATGGGACACCGTAATATCTTACAAATACCGATTTATCGCGTTTTCACGGTTCAATTCTCTGCGTTATACAGAGGTGGTAGTAAATCAGAAAGAAATTACAAGGGATGAAATAGTGTTTTCTTACCTATTTCAGATGCTAATAGTCTCTTTAATATTTGCTTAGGTAAACGTAAAGACCTAGCTAGGGGTCAATGATGTTCTATATACTGCAAGGTTTTTTTACGTTGCGCTCGTTTTTTGAGTGACTTTCGCAAAACTCAAGTAGTTTTGAGTCGTAAAGACATTTCACTTCACTTTTATCTTTAATTAATTTTCAGAATAATTATCCGCCGCCCGCGCCGTGTTGAATCACAAAAAAACAAACCCTTAACAGCGCCTAAAACGAAAAATAGAGAGAAAAAAAAAATTTGACCCGCACAGCCGCACATCGCTTATTACACTTTTTATCACATTTTGGGCGATAAACCCATTTTGTCTTAAATGCTAGCACGGTGGCGTGAGATATTTTCTTGACTTGTGGCATAACTTCTTGACTTTAATTTTTTTCTTTTTCGGAAATTTTCCAATTTTATTGCAGTTTCAGTTTAACCTTGGCCATTAAAACCATTTAGGTTCTGAGAAGCATAGCCCTACGACGCATTGTTGCCGAATTATGGGCCTCCGTATCTTATTTTATTTTGCATAAAACGCTCTATATTTCCAAAATGGTATCTCGAAAACGGTATGTCCTAGGCAAACAATAACCATAATTTAGCCCCCCCCCCCTTTCCTACTATGTTAGCAGCATCCCAACATGAATTTATGAAAAGTTTTTTTTTTACCTTGCTTGGTTTTCGACTTCGACTACAAATTCTTAAGCGAAAATATTTTCGGTCATGACAAGTTATGATAAAATATGTCATGTCTAACAATTTGTCATAAGTGTTACCACGGGACAACATTGTGACATAGTTTAAAGGCGCGACATGCCTTTCTTGTTCCTGACTTCATAGTGCGACATAATCTGAATAGACGATCAAATAAAATTATACGTATAAAAGTGTGCCGTTCATACAGATAAATAACTTTGTAATTTTGTTGGGAACAAATTAATATTTGACCCACGACCATAGACGTATCCACACTTTATTTTTATTTTTTGTTTGTTTGATGACATAGTAAGTGTTTGTTATAAAGATATAATTATTGTATTTTTTTTTAATAATTTCTTAAAAATATAATAGCTTGGACCCAGTTTCCGATACCGGTGGGCCCCTATATTTTTTATATTTTAAATGTTTTTTAGGGGTTTTATTTAAGAAATATTTAAAAATGTAGAAAGTATGAATAATAAGGTATAAAAGTAATAATAAAAAAAAAAATATCTGAATAAAAATAATAATTAAAAATAAGAAAAAAATACAATTAAAAAAAGAGTAATAATATAAAATTAATAAATAATCCTGTAACATTTCAATTAACTAATAACCATTGATCACCACAAACACAAAATAAATTTATTGCTATTTGGTGCAGTAATTAGAAGGAAAATATTTTTTTTTCTACTATAAAATGTTATCACCACCTCCGAACGAAAGTGATACATTTTTCTTAATCATTTGTCAAAATGTGACATTTGTGACAAAATGGGTGCGCCCGTATTAGCAATTAAGACCTAATGAGTCCCAAATAAACGTCAGGAAATTTTCTCACGCCACCGGTGCTAGTATTTAAGACAAAATGGCTTTATCGCTCAAACTGCGATGAAATGTGTGACTCAAGCCATGTCACGATAGGCCGTGCTCGCCAGGCAGCAACAAGAAAGGCATGTCGCACCTTTTAAAATATGTCACATGTTTAACCCGTGCTAGCATTTAAGACAAATTGTAAGACATGACATAATTTATCATGTCATGTCTTATCACAAATTTCTTGGGTACGACCATGCTCGCTAGGCAGCAACAAGAAAGGCATGTCGCACCTTTTAAAATATGTCACATGTTTAACCCGTGCTAGCATTTAAGACAAATTGTAAGACATGATATAATTTATCATGTCTTATCACTCTTGGGTACGACCATACTCGCTAGGCAGGAGACACGAGAAATAGGCAAAAAATTATATAATAATATCTAAAAATTGAACCCCGTTTATTTTTATTGTTGTTTAATTGCGAGACCAAAAAACGGTGGGTAATGTAAATATTTACGATTATGATCACTACCTATAATTTTTGACCATATCATGAAGAGCCAGTGTAGAGGTCTACAAGAACCTTATTGCAGTGGTAAGGAAAACTGGACTCATTGGCCATACGTTCAACAAAAAGGATGAAAGATGTTTTAGGGTTGTCATCAAGAACCTGCATCATTCGACTCCAATAAACGTTATAAAGGAAGAGCTAGAAAGCACTGGAAATATTGTTAAGGGTGAGATTATTAATGTCAAATATGGACCCGACAAGATACCAACCTCAACTTTCTTTGCAAATTTTGTACCAGGACCAAACAACGCGCTAATTAAACAAATCAAACATATATACCACCAATCTGTGGACATAGAAGATCCTAAAAGAAAAAGAGCAATTGTACAGTGTCAGAGGTGCCAACAATACGGTCATTCCAAAAATTACTGTATGAGGCCCTTCCGTTGCGTCAAAATGCAGACGCGCACAAAACATCGGAGTGTCCTAAAAAAGACCGAAATACACCAGCTCAGTGTGCCCTATGTCACGGAGCCCATCCAGCAAACTATAAGGGTTGTGAAGTGTATTTGGAGATCCTATCTCGGAGGTATAACTCGCAACAGGAAAGAAAACCGAAACACAGTAACGAAACAAATAAACAAAATAATACAAACAATGATATTGTAGTATTGCAAGATAAAACCGTAATTTGTCCACCCAGAGCACGACATTTTGATAAATCTTATGCCGATGCCGCAAAATCCACGCACGCACCAAGAGAGAAACCAGACCCACAAGAATCCCATACTATGATAGAAAAACTTTTATTAAAACAATCAGAAAAATTCGAAGCAATCCTCCAACAAATGAGTACGCTTATGAGTCTCATAACAATCCTTATAGAAAAATTGCCAAAATAGAGAGCCATAAAATTGGAACGCTCAACACAAACGGGTTGGCACCGAATAAACAAGACGTGGAACTCATTATCAATGACCACAAACTGGACATTCTCCTTGTTTCGGAAGCCCACTGTACTAATGCGACGTCCAACATTAGATTAAACGGCTATCGTACCTACGTCACGCAACATCCTGATGCTCTGCTGGGACGCTCACGCAGGAAGTGCAGTCATCATTCGTGAATCCATCAAACATCACCTGATGCCTGAGTTTAAACAAGACTTTCTTCAAGCTACGACAGTAGCTGTTGAGGATGTACACGGTTGTTTTAATGTCTCGGCCGTATACTGTCCACCAAAACATAAAATTGACGAATCGATGTTCAACACCTACTTTCATTCCCTTGGAACCCGCTTCATCTCTGGGGGAGATTGGAATGCGAAACACACATACTGGGGCTCTAGACTGATAACCACAAGAGGCAGGCAACTTAAGTCGAGCATAGATAAAAAACACCTCACCGCTATTTCTACCTGCGAACCTACCTATTGGCCATCCGACTCCACAAAAATTCCAGACCTCTTAGACTTTTTCATCATTAAAGGATTTTCTAAACATTACGTCAAGTCTGAATCATGTTTGGATTCCTTTTCAGATCACACCCCAGTTATCTTAATCGTCAGCACCTTGCTCATTGAAAACGAAAAGTTGGAAACTCTTTACAACAAACGGACTGATTGGGCCTCATTCAGAGAGGAAATTGAGATGGGCATCGACCTGAAAGTAAAACTCAAGACACCAGAAGATATTGAAAACACCGCTAAAAATCTAACTAATTTAATACAAGTATCCTGCTGGAAAAATACACCAATGATTAAACCGACATACCACCCAACGAATTATCCTCTAGACATCAAACAAAAGATAATGGAAAAAAGAAGACTACGTCGAATCTGGCACCAGAGTAGAAACAGTTCGGACAAAACCGCATTAAATAAGGCAATTGTGGATTTGAAAGATCTGATCCGCAACTGGCACGACGATACACTACAGTCTAAGCTGGAATCACTGCCTGCTACTCCTTCAACGAACTATTCTTTATGGAAATTTACAAAAACATACGACAGGCCGCAGATTGCAATACCACCCATAAAGAAAAGCAACAATGCTTGGGCTCGAACTGCTCAGGAAAAGGCCGATGCATTTGCAGAACACCTGTCCAATGTATTCACCCCAAACGAGACCAACGATCGTGAGTCCGAATCGAAAGTTAATGCAGTTTTGGACCAGGCCTATCAAATGTCGATGCCCCCAAAACCAGTATCAGTGAGAGAGGTTGCCAAAGCTATCAGAGAGCTCAAGGACAAAAAAGCACCTGGCTTCGACCTAATAACCAAAGAAATTCTAAAAGAACTACTTAAGAAAGCCCTGGTACTTATAACCAATTTGAAAGATTGTTCAATGCAATCATCAGAGTGCAACATTTTCCCAGGATATGGAAAGTTTCACAAATCATGATGATCCACAAAATGGGCAAGCCAGCGAATGAAGTAACTTCGTATAGACCATTCTGTCTGCTTCCAATCCTGTCAAAGCTGTTTGAGAAGGTGCTGCTACGCAGAATCTTACCAATACTTACAGAAAATAAGATAATACCCGATCACCAGTTTGGTTTCCGCCAGCAGCACTCTACAGTCGAGCAAATCCACAGAGATTGTGAGACTGTAAGAAAGGCCCTAGAAAAGAAAGAATATTGCGCATCCGTATTCCTGGACATTCAACAGGCATTTGACAAGGTATGGCACAATGGCCTTCTCTACATAATTAAGAAAAGCTTACCTCATAGTTATCACATGCTGATGAGATCATATCTCACTGATAGACTATTCCAAGTGAAGGAGGCGGGTTCGACTTCTGGCTTTTACGACATAGGAGCGGGCGTACCACAGGGATCCATCTTGGGACCCATATTGTATACCCTTTATACGGCAGATCTTCCAACACTATCCGGCTTAACTACAGCTACGTACGCTGACGACACCGCCATCCTGGCGTGTAACAATGATCCAGCTGTCGCATCAGATACCTTACAGCAGGGACTTCACAAGATCAATGAGTGGCTTCAAACATGGAAAATCAAAGCCAGCACATCTAAGTCTGTGCAAGTCACCTTCACACTGAGAAGGGGTAACTGCCCACCTGTACAACTAGGAGGCACCAGCTTACCGCATGAGGACAACGTTAGGTACCTGGGTATGCATTTGGACCGCCGCTTGACATGAAAAATCATATCAAGGCTAAACGAGAGGAACTCAACATTCGATATAGACTCCTACACTGGCTGCTTTGTCGAAACAGTAAATTATCCACAGACAATAAACTACTTGTGTACAAAACTGTCCTCAAACCTGTCTGGATGTACGGCATACAATTGTGGGGTAGTGCTAGTGACTCACACATCTCAGTGCTTCAGCGTCTACAGAATATCATACTTCGAACGATAAGCAACGCTCATTGGTTCATCACAAATAACGAAATACACCAACAATTACAAATGAACACAGTCAAAGAAGAAATTTGATTGACTGCGGAGAAATACAAACAGCGACTGTCTCGTCACCCAAATGAACTAGCAGTCCAACTGATGTACCAAAATTACTCCAACCGTCTCAAAAGGCATAATATCATGAAGCTACACAATAGATGGTAGATATTATGTTGTACAGAAGAGTAGCTGTTCTCGCTGGAGGAAGCACTCTACAAGATATTGACCCAGGAACACATCTGATTAAAGTCAATGAAGACTGATGGCAGCAAAAAGGCAACAAAAAAAAAAAAAAAAAATATCATGAAGTAGCCGTGCGTTTTTTTTTTATGTACCTATTCATATTGTCGTTAATTGTTTATACCATTCCCCCTCCAAAAAGCTTATTTTATTCACTGAAAACAGTGAATAAAAAGCACTTTTACTCACTGTTTTGGTGTTTGAATTTGGAACACAACAATGTATTCGAACTCCATCTCAATGCTACATAACCTCCTTGTGCAAAAAATTTTGGATCCAAACTTCTTGTGCAGAAAATACTCGACTTTCAAACTACTTCTTCGATTTTAAATTAGAGTTTAATAATGATTTTGATTTTAGTCTAGGATGTTTATTGAATACTTAGTTGGAATTCTATTGCATTGGTGTTTAATTTATTATTATTATGTAACGTAACGGGGGTGGTCACCGGTCCCTGAAACACAGGTGCTGTTGAGGATGTACACGGTTGTTTTAATGTCTCGGCCGTATACTGTCCACCAAAACATAAAATTGACGAATCGATGTTCAACACCTACTTTCATTCCCTTGGAACCCGCTTCATCTCTGGGGGAGATTGGAATGCGAAACACACATACTGGGGCTCTAGACTGATAACCACAAGAGGCAGGCAACTTAAGTCGAGCATAGATAAAAAACACCTCACCGCTATTTCTACCTGCGAACCTACCTATTGGCCATCCGACTCCACAAAAATTCCAGACCTCTTAGACTTTTTCATCATTAAAGGATTTTCTAAACATTACGTCAAGTCTGAATCATGTTTGGATTCCTTTTCAGATCACACCCCAGTTATCTTAATCGTCAGCACCTTGCTCATTGAAAACGAAAAGTTGGAAACTCTTTACAACAAACGGACTGATTGGGCCTCATTCAGAGAGGAAATTGAGATGGGCATCGACCTGAAAGTAAAACTCAAGACACCAGAAGATATTGAAAACACCGCTAAAAATCTAACTAATTTAATACAAGTATCCTGCTGGAAAAATACACCAATGATTAAACCGACATACCACCCAACGAATTATCCTCTAGACATCAAACAAAAGATAATGGAAAAAAGAAGACTACGTCGAATCTGGCACCAGAGTAGAAACAGTTCGGACAAAACCGCATTAAATAAGGCAATTGTGGATTTGAAAGATCTGATCCGCAACTGGCACGACGATACACTACAGTCTAAGCTGGAATCACTGCCTGCTACTCCTTCAACGAACTATTCTTTATGGAAATTTACAAAAACATACGACAGGCCGCAGATTGCAATACCACCCATAAAGAAAAGCAACAATGCTTGGGCTCGAACTGCTCAGGAAAAGGCCGATGCATTTGCAGAACACCTGTCCAATGTATTCACCCCAAACGAGACCAACGATCGTGAGTCCGAATCGAAAGTTAATGCAGTTTTGGACCAGGCCTATCAAATGTCGATGCCCCCAAAACCAGTATCAGTGAGAGAGGTTGCCAAAGCTATCAGAGAGCTCAAGGACAAAAAAGCACCTGGCTTCGACCTAATAACCAAAGAAATTCTAAAAGAACTACTTAAGAAAGCCCTGGTACTTATAACCAATTTGAAAGATTGTTCAATGCAATCATCAGAGTGCAACATTTTCCCAGGATATGGAAAGTTTCACAAATCATGATGATCCACAAAATGGGCAAGCCAGCGAATGAAGTAACTTCGTATAGACCATTCTGTCTGCTTCCAATCCTGTCAAAGCTGTTTGAGAAGGTGCTGCTACGCAGAATCTTACCAATACTTACAGAAAATAAGATAATACCCGATCACCAGTTTGGTTTCCGCCAGCAGCACTCTACAGTCGAGCAAATCCACAGAGATTGTGAGACTGTAAGAAAGGCCCTAGAAAAGAAAGAATATTGCGCATCCGTATTCCTGGACATTCAACAGGCATTTGACAAGGTATGGCACAATGGCCTTCTCTACATAATTAAGAAAAGCTTACCTCATAGTTATCACATGCTGATGAGATCATATCTCACTGATAGACTATTCCAAGTGAAGGAGGCGGGTTCGACTTCTGGCTTTTACGACATAGGAGCGGGCGTACCACAGGGATCCATCTTGGGACCCATATTGTATACCCTTTATACGGCAGATCTTCCAACACTATCCGGCTTAACTACAGCTACGTACGCTGACGACACCGCCATCCTGGCGTGTAACAATGATCCAGCTGTCGCATCAGATACCTTACAGCAGGGACTTCACAAGATCAATGAGTGGCTTCAAACATGGAAAATCAAAGCCAGCACATCTAAGTCTGTGCAAGTCACCTTCACACTGAGAAGGGGTAACTGCCCACCTGTACAACTAGGAGGCACCAGCTTACCGCATGAGGACAACGTTAGGTACCTGGGTATGCATTTGGACCGCCGCTTGACATGAAAAATCATATCAAGGCTAAACGAGAGGAACTCAACATTCGATATAGACTCCTACACTGGCTGCTTTGTCGAAACAGTAAATTATCCACAGACAATAAACTACTTGTGTACAAAACTGTCCTCAAACCTGTCTGGATGTACGGCATACAATTGTGGGGTAGTGCTAGTGACTCACACATCTCAGTGCTTCAGCGTCTACAGAATATCATACTTCGAACGATAAGCAACGCTCATTGGTTCATCACAAATAACGAAATACACCAACAATTACAAATGAACACAGTCAAAGAAGAAATTTGATTGACTGCGGAGAAATACAAACAGCGACTGTCTCGTCACCCAAATGAACTAGCAGTCCAACTGATGTACCAAAATTACTCCAACCGTCTCAAAAGGCATAATATCATGAAGCTACACAATAGATGGTAGATATTATGTTGTACAGAAGAGTAGCTGTTCTCGCTGGAGGAAGCACTCTACAAGATATTGACCCAGGAACACATCTGATTAAAGTCAATGAAGACTGATGGCAGCAAAAAGGCAACAAAAAAAAAAAAAAAAAATATCATGAAGTAGCCGTGCGTTTTTTTTTTATGTACCTATTCATATTGTCGTTAATTGTTTATACCATTCCCCCTCCAAAAAGCTTATTTTATTCACTGAAAACAGTGAATAAAAAGCACTTTTACTCACTGTTTTGGTGTTTGAATTTGGAACACAACAATGTATTCGAACTCCATCTCAATGCTACATAACCTCCTTGTGCAAAAAATTTTGGATCCAAACTTCTTGTGCAGAAAATACTCGACTTTCAAACTACTTCTTCGATTTTAAATTAGAGTTTAATAATGATTTTGATTTTAGTCTAGGATGTTTATTGAATACTTAGTTGGAATTCTATTGCATTGGTGTTTAATTTATTATTATTATGTAACGTAACGGGGGTGGTCACCGGTCCCTGAAACACAGGTGCTATTACCTAGCTCACGGGTCAGGGTTTCACATTTTTTGTAAATTTTGAAGGAAATAAACCATTTATTATGTATTTATTAATATTCCTTGTGCTTAAATCTTTCTTTTTCTCGTAGTCATGGTATAAAATATATTATGCAACTTTTGAATAAAACGGATTTATATCGAGGGCCATGAATCACTCGCGTCGCTCATGATTCTAACACTTGAATCACTCGCTATGCTCGTGATTCAATCATCATGAATCGTTAGAATCCTTCACTTGCTCGTGATTCATCTATGGCCCTCGCTTTAAATCCGTCTTTTATTCACTAGTTGCATAATATACTATTATTGATCTGGCCAGACCTTATCATGATGTGGACAGAGGTTGTATTTCATGAAATGGGCGGCCACATCATCAAGTTATCAATTCTACGATTAGGCTACGACATAAGTATATCAATCTAATTGGGCTAGGTAGGCAATTTCGTGGGCTTAAATTATATTTCAAATGTAAATGTATGTCTACTTACGTATTCGTGTAGATACTTTAATAACAAAGCTGTTTCAGCATAAATACAGCTGAGGAACGCTCAGTTGGTAAACGAACCCTGGATCAAATGCTCAATGGTCACGACGGACAGCTTAAATACTTATTTAATTTGTACCATAACTATCTTAATAAAATAACTATTATTGCCTTATTTAACGACTTTCTCTTCATTAATATTGAATACGAGTATCATTAACTATCTATCCATTAATTATTCCTACAAAGATATCTATCTTGATTATTGGCTTGCAAATAATCGTCAAGATTTTATTGCTCTTCCTTACCGTAAAATAAGCTCTAAATGAATTAGCTTTTATTTTCCACATTAGGTATACAGTTTTCTTCTACTTCATCGTCACTTCTGCCCGGAATCACTCACTGCCAGCCAGCAGACCTATGTCCTATCTGCTGGAGTTTCCCAAATTAGGTCAAAGTCGGATAATTGCCCCACTTTTCGATTTCACTCCATATCTCTCAGTACAAAAAGCAAAATACTTTATTTGTAAAACTGGCCGGTGATTTGGTTTTTTATCAACAAATTTATGAACAGTATAAAACATATCTATACCTCTATACCAATATTATAAAGAGGAAAGATTTTTTTGTTTGTTTGTACCGAATAGGCTCCGTAACTACTGGACCGATTAAAAAAAATCTTTCTCCTATGCAAAGCTACATTATTCCCGAGTAACATAGGCTATAATTCTGACGGAGGAAGGACGGAAGCGAAGCCGCGGGGGTCAGCTAGTCTTTAATATTTCCAGAGTATTAGCGACTCTTGCGGACCTTTATATTTTGGGACATGTATACCATTAGGGGATAGTTGCCTAATCCATGTAAATTACGTTTAGGGTAGATACCCCACCGAAAAACAGCAGCCTAATTGCGTAAGTGAATTCAGCAAGGCGAAGGATTTCACTCCAACAATCGACCAATCACATAGACAGAAATCTACAACACGTCTTTCATCTCGCACGTGATTGGTCGATTGATGGGCTCAAATCCTTCGCCTTACCGAATTCACTTACACAATAAGGCTGCAGGACATCTAGCCCGCAAAATCTTTGATCGAATTTTGCCTTTCCATGCAATCGTACTGAGACGAGATACGGTAAACTTAGTGGTAGTTGGAGAATTTTTCGATAGATTAATAGCATGCGATGCATCCACGAAACTAGACTAATTACAATCGTGGCAATTATATCCCTGGAGGCCCTGGGTAACTATCCTGCAGCCTAATCGTGTAAGTGAATTCGGCAAAGGAAACAATCTGGTTCTTTCCCAAAAACACAAAAAAGTTGAATAAAGATTCAACTTTTTTGTGTATGTGTGTGTTTTTGGGAAAGAACCAGATTGTTTTCGTTGCCGAATTTACTTACGCAATTAGGCTGCCGGTTTTACCCTAGACGGTACAAAAGCTACACTATTTGAGTCCACCAAATAGTGTAGCTTTTTAGGAATGAACCGTCGACAGGAAACGAAGAAGCAAGTATTTACACAGGTATATCTTATCTTATCTTGTGACGGGGCCGAGAAATAACTCGGGACACTTCGACCCATTGGGATCTATTGTGGTCCCCTATCTATGTCTATCTCTACACAGGTACATGCCTCCCCTTTCTTCTGCCATATTTCTCAGTTCCGTTCATCCCTCATCCATGTCCGGTTTCACCTTGACTTAGTGGATATCGTCAACTGAACGCTCTTTTGGATGGCTCTGCTTTCTTTGACCTAACCGTGGACACCATTCGGTAAAAAGCTTTTCCTCCACGTCGATTCGTAGCTAGTTCTAACTTAACCATCTATTATCATCAAATTAAAAGGCCAAACAAAGGCAAAGCTTCCTGGGAGCTTCACAGGCTTCGCGGAGCAACCTCATTATGCCGAGGATTACCTCACGTTGAGAAGCCACAGCCTCCAGGATGATGTGGGCGGCTGATTCCACGGCGTCAAGGCATCCCTTGCGAAGCGGGCTGTCTGTGACGTCTATATTCAAAATATGTTTGTTAAGGGGGTTATGGACCGTAAGTTTCTATGATTATTCTATAGTACATTGTTCACCGAGAGGAGAAAATGACCGATTACCGTCGAGGGTGTCGTTTGAAGCCCGAGCCGTAGGCGAGGGCTTTAAAACACCCGAGATCGGGAATCGCACTTTCTCTCGAGTGATACATAGTGCTTTTTTTTTTATACTACACCTACGAGGAAAATAAAAAACTAAATCTTTACTAATTTAAATTTATATTGAAATTGTTGCAGTTAGTGACCAATGGCGTCTGCAATTTTCACATGTTCTTTTTTCAAATTGTTTGACACCATCCAACACACAGCTAGTGGCCAGTGTCATTTTGCGAACTTGGAGATAAAAACTCACTGTAATAGTATATTATGCAACTAGTGAATAAAAGACGGATTTAAAGCGAGGGCCACAGATGAATCAAGAGCAAATGAATGATTCTAACGACTGAATCACGACCGTAGGGAGTGATTCATGATGATTGAATCACGAGCATAGCGAGTGATTCAAGTGTTAGAATCATGAGCGGCGCGAGTGATTCATGGCCCTCGATATAAATCCGTTTTATTCAAGAGTTGCATACTATATTTTATACCATGACTTCGAGAAAAATAAAGATTTAAGCGAAAAGCACAAGGATTATTACGAGTAATAAATAAATGGTTTATTACCTTCAAAATTTATATAAAATGTGAAACCCTGACCCCTGAGCTAGGTAACAGCACCTGTGTTTCAGGAACCAGTAACCACCTCCGTTACGTGACATAATTATAATTAATTAAATACCATTGCAATTAATATTAGAATTACAATCCAAACAAGTATTCAATAAATATCTTAGATTAAAATCAAAATCATTATTAAAATCCTAAATAACAAACTCAAAATTAAAATCGAAGAAGGAGTTTGTGTATCGAGTTTGTGTGTTTTGTGTATTTTTTGCGCAAGGAGGCGCAAGGAGGTTACATAGCATTGAGATGGACGTCTAGTACATTGGTGTGTTCCAAATTCAAACACCAAAATAGTGATTAAAAGTGCTTTTTATTCACTGTTTTCAGTGAATAAAATAAGCTTTTTAGAGGAGGAATGGTATAAAAACTTTTTGGCTTTTGATATTTAGGTTACCAGCGCATAGTCTTACCCAAAATTAAAAAAGAAAACCACGTAAGAAATGGATTTTCATACACTTTTCTCTCCCGCTCAGATGCGTTTTCTCGCCGCATATTTGTTCGATATGCAATGACGTACTTTCTACCGTAAATTTGATAAAGTATCAAGGTACTTTCCGAGCAGGTGTAGTATAAAAGTTATTACTACACAGGCTGGCTGGTTTATCGCGGGTATACATTCGGTAAAGCTAATGTTGACTGTCTACAGTCTGTTGACCGTGACCATCTGTTATTATGAAGTTCGCTCTCTTAGCTAGTTCAGTAGGCAAAGAACAAAGATTACGAAAATCGACCCAATCACAAATCCACATCGCGTCTTTCAGCTCGCATGTGGTTGGTTGATTGATCATACTCTTTGCCTTGCCGAATTCATTACGCAATAAGGCTGCAGGGCTAGATGGCACTCAAAGATTAGTTTGTTTATTTGTTTTCTAAATCTTTTAGCACAGCCAGACTGTCGGATAGGAATTTAATACCGTAGTTCTGGATGCCTAAGCGCTTTACTAGTTACTTGTGTTAGAACAAGACATTTACATTGAAAGATCGAACTGTGTTTGCCTAGCGGTGTATGAAAGTTAATTTTGGGATCAAGGGAGTGTACGCCAGAACCAGGACTTTTTTGTGTTTTTGAGCCATCTGTGTAGATACGCACCTCATTGGCTCCTGACTGATCTCTTTCTTCCTCTGCTGTTTGTATGATAAAGTTTTTGTTGGACCAGGTTGGTTTGGTGTTCTATCACACAGTTTACAGTTTGCATGTTACACAATTGACATAAAGTTCATTATGCTATGTATAATTTCGTTGCAAAGATTCGCTTCCATTGCATTCTGCGGCAATATAAATTGAGCCGTAAGCACAAGTATGTGCACATTCTGTTCCTTCACTGTCATAGTTAGATGGGACGGTAATCCGCCACGTCTGGAGAGAGATACGGCGCAGGATCAACGGCTTTACGAGCCACGGGGGTTTTAAATCACCAACTTCCAAACTCCGGGCGACCATTGAGAATTAATTAATTGGGCATGCCCAATAACACTGCCCGGTACTGGGCATCGAACTGCGATCTCGCACTTAGTAGCCTAATTGCGCAAGGAATCAACATCGCGTCTTTCATCTCGCACGTGTTTGGTCGATTGATGGCGGTCAAACCCTTCGCCTTGCCGGATTCATTTGCGCAATTAGGCTGGATACGCACTTGCGACCGCGAGACTAACAAGGCTTTAGGTCAATAGGTTCACAGATATGAAATTAAAATCATCAATCACATATTTTTTTTTTATTGTAAGAGTATACATACATTCAGTACAGAACATGAAAACAGACAATACTAACAGTAAATTTCCTTAAGAGACGTCATTTCATGATTAAATATTATTACAAATTCCAAGGCCAATCCCCAATTCTTAATTCGAAAACAGACCGTTGCTTTAAACAGTCTTAACACTTGTTGGCCTAATCGAATTATGTTAAACTGGACCATTAATATCAGTCGACAATTTTAAATAGTTACAATATTCTTCAATGCTAGTTAAAGATATGAAGATTACCATTCAGAAAAGTTTTGACCTTTTGTTAAATACAACGGATAGGTACCATCTACAAGGTACATTGTCGAACGATACATTATCAGTTTTTAATTTAACGAGAGCTAGACTCACAAAATTAAACAACATCATCATAGCCTTTTAATGTGCCCACTGCTGGGACACAGATCTCCTCTCTGTCAGAGAGGGAATGTGCCTTAATCCACCACGCGGATCCAGTGCCGGTTGGTTTATATCAGATGTCTTAGAATTTTTCGTTCAAGGACATGCCGGTTTCCTCATGATGTTTTCCTTCACCGCAGTAGTGATGAAATTTTACACAAAGTAAAGCCCCTGCCTGGGTTCGAACCCATGCCCTACGAAACGTAAGTCGGGGCCAATACCACTACTCTATCGGCAACAGTCGAGACTCAATAAGCAAGTTTTGATTATATAGACCACTAGCTTCTGCCCGCTGCTTCGCCTGCGTAAAAAGAGTTTTATCATCCCAAGGGAATACAAAATATCCTATGTCCTTCCCAGGGTCTCAAACTATCTTCATGCCAAATTTCATCTAAATCGTGTCGCTAATAAGACAGTATCGGATAATGTAGTTATACAGCGTGTGTTCCTTTTCCAAAATCAACTCGATTCGATTTCTGGCTAGGAATATTGATTTTACAAAAAACCAGTGATGTAGTTTTAGTGTTCATCAAAATCGGGCCCGTAACTACTTTGAGTTCTATTCGCTATTTCTTATAATTTCGGATTTGCACATTCACGCCCAATTGGTTCTCAAAGTGGCCGTGGATTGCCAAATCCCTGTATAGTTCTCAAATATTGCCCTACTATTTCAGTCACCCTGATCCACAATAATACTTCATTATTTATTTGTAAAAGCTTAAGTCAAATGAGGAACTAAGCAAAACTAGAATTAGGCTAAAACGACATACTAGCATTATATAATTATTATATTTCGTCTATCAACATTGGTAGTGTCTAAATTCACACAAATGCAGCTATTAAAAAATATTTAACAATAACTTAACTAAAAATAGCTAAAATTATATCACCAGTATAAGAACAGCCATATCAGGGCAACATTAATCTGCATTATTTTACAATAATTTAGCAACCCTGTAACCATTATTAGGTGGTACTTTTGTTTACAGAAATAGTAAAAAAAAATCCTAAGGGAATGAAATCACGGTGCGACATTTTCCGAATTGAGTATTTGGAGTTAAAAATGTGTCAACCCCTATTTTAGTGCCAAATTTTGACAGTTTCAGGCTGAGGTACAATTTGACAAATACTCAACTTCGAACACTTAATTCAGAAATAGGGAGTCGATTTCTAATTTGAAGATTTGGAGTGAAGAATATGTCAAACCCTACTCGTGGCAAATTTTGGCAGGTTTTCAGGCTAATGAACAATTTTAGAAATACTCAACTTTAGATGCTTAATTCAGTAATAGAGGGTCGATTTCTAATTTGAAGATTTGTAGTGAAGAATATGTCAAAACCTACTTTAGTGGCAAATTTTGACAGGTTTTATAAAGTACAATTGAAAAATGACAAATACTCAACTTCGGGGTAGGCTCTAGACAAAGTGTCATTCTATTAGCGATGGCGTGGTCGAAATTCCAAAATGTAAGACTCTTGACATTCCTAACATTTTTCACTATTTAATAGAAGAAAAAAAAGTAGGAGGTTCTCAATTCGACACGTATATTTTTATTATGTATCGCATCGTACCGTTTTTGACGGATTGGCCGGCGTAGGCAAAATTTTAATAGCGTTGGCAGTCTATGGGGAGACCTTTGCCCAGCAGTGGGTCAATACAGGCTAATAAAAAAAAATACTACGCATATCTTTTTATAGTGCTCCGATTTCAAGGGGGCGTTACGGACGAAGAAAACGTGTTGCGCTGACCGCAAGTAACATGGGGCAAGGCCTTGTAGATAATGATAAAGCGAAGTCATCGTTGATAGAATCTCACATGTCTATAGCCTCAGCACATGTAGCCAAGTTGACAATCTACAATCGATAACGCTAGTAGAAAACGAATCAATGTATGGGAATGACACATCCGAACGTTAAATCACGTGGTCAGACCATACAAATAGACGGCGTTAACGATTGTAGAAAGAGATTCGATACGAAACGTTTGTAACTTGGCTAGGGGGACTGGTGGGTCTATTTGTTCCAAAACCCTCCATAATAATGAACGATACTAACTACAAAAAGTCGCCTACTTGTTTACGAAAAAGTCACACCATGAATTCATCCTCTAGGACTTCCTTAATGATATAAAACAACTCAGGTATACTTACCGACTAGTCAGTAGCTCTAAACAGCTACTACAACACAGATACTTTTTAAGGCCCATCCGTAGTTAACTCAACCAATGATTAAATATGCTAACCAACGGTTAAATATGCTAACCAATGATTAAATATGCTGGCCAATGGTTAAATATGCTACCCAATGGTTAAATTTCCTAGCCATTGGTTAAATTTGCTAAACAATGGTATTTATGCTAACCAATGGTTAAATATAAACTTTAAAACTTTCGCGTTTCATAATTGATAACAATATAATTAATTAATAACAATATAATTATTAATTATATTATTATATCAATTTAATTATCGAGTACACCGAGACACCAGTCTACCCGGGACCACGGTCGTTGCAACACGGCCGAAACGTCGGGCGAAATAGGTAAACAAACAATCGAAATCATCGCGTTAAATTTACCGTTATAATTATATTGTTTTCAATGGTTAAATATGCTAAGCAGTGGATACATTTTCTATACTATGGCTAAATATGCTAAGCAATGTTTAAATATTCTAACCAATGGCTAAAAATGATAACCAACAGTTTAATATGCTATACAACAGTTTAATATGCTAACCAATGTTTACATATGCTAACCAATGGTTAAATATGCTAACCAATGGTTAAATATGGAAACCATTTATTAAATATGCTAACCAATGGTTAAATATACTAACCAATGGTTAAATATGCTAACCAATGGCCAAATATCCTTACTTTAGAAATTTCAATTCCTTATTTAACCCTTTCTTTTTCTTAAATTTTTGAGGCTACTAACGACTGAACAAAAATGGTGTTTACCGAAATTAGCAACCATTGGATATATTTAAGCAATGAGTTAACTACGGATTAAAAAAACTGGGCCCTTAAAGAAATCTACTGATCATAAAAAATACAGTAATCCCCTATCTTTTTGGCCGGGCTGAATTTAGGCTTGCCCATGGGCATGGCATGGCACACTGCTGTTTTAGTAAGAGATTTACTAATGCGCAGCCATTTGTAGTCAACTTCAGACAGGCCAAAAAGATTGGGGATAACAGCAGTCAGCACGTACGCATAATATCACGCCTGTATCCCCGGAAAGGTTAGGCAGAAGTGCACCTGTAGTGGGTGTACTTAGAACACAGTCAATAAAATCTATTTAGTCAGTCAGTTAGATAACCTTCCATCAATAATATACTAGATAAATAACATAGCATACAAAACTTCTCTTTATAACTGACGCCAATTGTGTTTAGGTAATCCTAAGAATTCTTGTTGATATAAATATACATTACTGCAAATTCAACCTTAAATGCAAATGTTTAAAGTTGTATTCACGAAACAAGGTACAAAAATCAATAAAAAAATTATAAGCTTGCTTTGCTGCTCAACATACATCAAAACAAATTTAGTCTTACACGCATGATGCGAAGATAAGGCGCATCAAAGTTCAGGCGTGGGGACTCCTGAACTTTGATGCGCCTTATCTTTATCAATTTTTATTTATTTGTTAAAGCAAAAAATACGTTTCGGCATCTCACTGACGGACAAAATAGAATTATCATTTTTCTACCCAGGCAACAACCCGATTAATTATCTAGAGTACATTCTGGTTACAAACCAGTAAATACATTGTAAACCATTTGACACAAATCGTAAGCATCGCTTACTCCATTGCCACACCGCATGCTTCATTTTTTTCCCCTGAATCTTCAGGATCAAACACCCCAGAGTCTGTCAATGTCTCCACAACTACCTGTAAATAAAATACGTTTATTTTAGTGACTGAAATCAAGAAAAAATGAAAGCGAGTCTCTACGATCAACAATCGAACGATGAAACGCTTCGATCAACAATCTATTGAACACGTAATTTTTTCATGATATCTTGCGAAAACAGTCCGATTCAAACAGTAAAACGCCCATAACTTTAGAACGGATGCACCGATTTTCTTCAAACATAACATACACACAGCTAAGAACACTCTCGATAAAGTTACCTTTCAAGCAAAAAATACTAAATCAAAATCGGTTTTGTCAGTTTATGAGCTATGATGCCACAGACAGATACACAAACACAAAGGTACACACGTCGAACTTATAACACCCCTCTTTTTACGTAGGGGGTTAAAAACAGACCTGTGCCACCGGCGTAGTATCCATTCGTTCACTACGTCGTTTTTCTTTCTTCTCCTTCTTTTTTGAAAAATTCTCAATGAAATCTGCTTGGTCGACATAGTTTTCCGGTTTTTGCTGCATGTACCGTGGATTTATTTTAACACCTGGAAAATTAAAAATATATTATGAATCGAAAGTTATGACACAATGAAGTCAGTTTTTTTTTTTTTGGTAGCCTATTGTGAAGCATTTTAGTGAGCAGTGGTGACCCAGTGGTTACGGCCCTGACTTAGGAGTTGTAGGTCGGAGGTTCGAACCTAATTTATTTGATCACCACACCGCTCACAAAACGGTTAAGGAGTGAAAGGAGTCATCATCTACCTAGCCTTTTCCCAACTATGTTGGGGTCGGCTTCCAGTCTAACCGGATTCAGCTAAGTACCAGTGTTTTACATGGAGCGATTGCCTATCTGACCTGCACAAGCCAGTAACTGGGTAACACGGTACCCCTTGGCTGTAAGGAGTGAAAGGAGTAAAACCAAAAATTCGAAGGCATTTGACATCCATCAACCCGCACTGGGCCCACTCCCTCTCTATGATAGGAGGCCAAAGGGAACATTATAACGAGATAAAAAAAACTTATAATGTGCTCTTGCTGACCAAATCTCTGTGCCAAATTCCATTGGGATCCGTTCAGCCTAACTATCGCATTTATATTTATTATAATTATAATCGCATTTATATAATAATAATCGAAAAAGAAAGATAAAGCCGAGAAAGATAGGAAAATCAAGTATCTTGACTTGGCTCGCGAGGTTGTCGACATGTGGGATGTGGACACAGCGATCATTGTACCAATAGTCGTGTCGGCCAATGGCTTAATAGCCACGAGCCTCGACCAACACCTTAGGAGGCTCTCGATAGGCGGCTGGGTCAAGGGCCTGATCCAGAAAGCAGTTTTGCTGGAAACGGCTCGTATTGTTAGGAGGTTCCTCTCTCTGGAGCCCCGATACCGGTGGGCCTCTATTTTTTATATTTTTAAATGTTTTTTTTTTGTATGCATTATAAAAATATTTAAAAATGTAGATAATAAGAAATAATGTGAATAAAGGACATAATAATAATCGCATTTATAATATTAGTAAGACTTACCTGACCCAAATACTTCTGGCACCATATAAGGGTACAGCCAACCCACCAACGGGTTCACACCAGACACATATTCAGCGAGCTTGTGGTAGAACAACAGGCCATCTAGTTTAGGATCGAAATTTTCAAAAGGTGGGTATTTCATCATGAAACTGTAATAAAAAATATATATATTATTAAATAACATAACGCCCGTATGTTTTTAATGATAAATGATTTTATTTCTGTAAGTTGGTTTGTACAAACACTTTTACATGTCGGTTATATTTGTTTAAACCATAGATTTAGATATTTTTTTGCTACGCAAAAAGATACACGAAGCATGCGAGCGAGAAATCCTAATCTAGTACAAACCACCCAAGAGAAAAAGACAGAGTGAATGACGTATCGATATGTCATTTTTTCGCGACTAAGTGAACCTAGCGTACCATCTGTTTTACGCCGCGGTGAATTTCGTGCATTTACATAATAATCTTAAGATTTAAATTGATAATATTATTTATGCTACTATGATGGCTTGTTTTATGAGTGAATGAGGCGTTACAAGGCGAAATAACCCCAATAAATACACGTTTCATAGGTAAATACAATTTTGTCCTTGGATTGTTTCGAACCATATTTTGACGAATTTCTGATAGTAATCGGCTCAGAAAAAGATTCTTACAATAGTATATTGATTGCCATTGTTTTTTATAAGTATATTTCGGATATTTAAACAAAATTTGAAAATATTATGTAAAAGAGTAAATCGTTTGCTTACGCTAGGGCTTGACAAAGCGGTGACGTCATGTGTATCGATAAAAAATAATAGTTTTTTAGTGACATCATGACATGAGTATAAACTTATTTAGACAAGTTTTGTCAAAATAGATTTAAGTTAGGATTGAGAAGATGTTTTATCTAAACTAAAAATCAAACTTAAAAACAAAAGAAAAACACATTCACAATAATTAAAAATAACCCAGTCAGGTAATAAAATAATATAATACTTTGAAAAGTAAATATTCTTATCATTGCAAGAAAAAAGTGGCAACACAAAGTTATTTTATTTTAGTTTTAGTCTTAAAATATATTATCTGTGTAAGGAACTGACATACGTCCCCTTCTCTATATCCTGTGTCTTTGACCAACACGTTTTCATGGAAGTTATAGTAACATATTAATAAAACAAGCAAATTGCATACTAAATACAAACTGAAGTCCGCTTAATCGTAAAGATTATGACACTATTGAAACTGGTAGAGTACTTGGTATTGGTAGAATATCACGCTAGTTGATTCTAGCGTCAACTCTACCTGTGTACACCAGACTATAGTACAGCCATATTTCACCAGTTATGTGTTAAGTGCCTTGTAATAGCGATCAAGCCGGGCACAATTAAGTTCAGACTCCGGGCTACCAATGAGAAATGCCACATGGAAAAATAAAAAAATACGTTGCTCGGCCCGGCAATCGACACCAGAACCGTTTCGCAGTAGTGATTGAGACCACTAGGGCAATGAGGCGCTAAAAAAATATTTTACATCTCTCATGTTCGGTAAGTACGTTCTTATTACCTCCAAATGGGGCTTGTAGGTGACTAATTAGCGCTCTAGGGTAATAATGTAGCTAGAAAAGCCCTAGGGCGGTATGTAATTAAAAAAACACTTAATTCTTTCAAAAAGTTCGCGTACATCTAACCATCATACTGGCAATAGACATCATGCATTCATCCCAATGACCAAAGAGGTCGCGTTGCTATTCAGCCTTGTCTTCGTGTGAGTATAATAGTCATCAATTTGAAATATCGAACGGCGAAGCTCGATTTCGTTCTTGAAAAAAATTTTTTTTTTTTTTTTTTTATTCTTGTAATGTCGGTTTTTTTCTACTTACCTCACAATCGAGATGTAAAGCAGAATAGTTAGCTCGGGTGTAAGGACCAATTGCACCCTCGAACTATAGGCGCCCTCGCTGCGCTCGTGCGCCTAAATATCTCAGGCTGCAATTGCTGCCTTACAGCCCTTGGCTACTAATCTACTATTATTGTGTTGGTAGTGATTTGAAATGGCTACAGCTACAAGAAAACGTTTAAGGAAACACACAGACAACGCTCTACAAAGCCAGCCGTTTCCCTAAACTCGAGTTGACATATTAACCTAGTTGCCAACAGTTATCCGAAATGTGGTGATGTTGCCATATTTCAGGTAACTTTTAAAAACGTCTTTTTTGGCTAAATGAATGCAACTTGAATTTTAACGTTTTTAACCGACTTTCCAAAAAGAAGAAGGTTCTCAATTCGGTATTTTATATATTTTTTAATGTTCGGGTTCAGTTTATTCCGAAATAGTCCCATTTAAATTTGGTAAAGATCTGATGAAGAACTTCGGAGATATACAACAGAACTCTTCAATAAATGACAGCAAATCTCTCGGGATAGCTGCAATCGCATGTCTGTTTATTGTTTAGACTATTTCATAACATACCATCACGCCAGTATGCTCTAAACGGGTACGTATATGTGTACAGTTCACCCTGGTATACTCTCATTCCACCACTTATGTTCAAGTTACATGTTATTCGGATAATCTATTCAGGCATCACTGTGGGCATTATAGGTACCTTACCAAAGAACATGTCCATTATTTAACAATAAAAAGTGAAAAATAAAAAAGTTTTTGTTAAGTGCGTTCAGTACTCCTCAATCAGCTTGGCCGTCCTGAAGTAGTAAATTTCATTCTAAACAGTAGCGCGCCATGCCATGCACAGTGGAAAGCCAACTTCAGAGCGGCCAAGAAAATTGGGAAGTACTTTTCAAGAAATGATCAAACAATACGACAATAGTATATAACTTACTCTTGAAAACTTTTTGGATCACATGGCATCTTAGGTATGACTTTAAAAATTAAATTACTATCTGATGTGCGCTCTTTCAAACCTGGCAACACCTCTAACTGATGTAGCAGCCAAAAATGACGAAATTCAGTCTGAAATTAAAGGACAAACATTAATTATTTATTTGAATGAAAACTGAAACTGCGTCATTCGATTTTTGGTAAATCAATATTTCTCTAGCAGCCTCCTATGTTTTTATATCAGACAAACCCAGGTAATAATCAGGTGAATTCAATAAAAGTTTTGTGGCAGATTTGATTTGTCTCTCAATCTGCCTTTTCCAAACCTCAACGGGCAGTCTAACTGGAGGCAGCTGAGTACCAGTATTTTACATGGAGAGACTGCCTATCTGACCTCCACAACCCAGTAACTGTGTATGTTGTTTAAAAAAAGAACATAACTTAAATTTTTAATCCTATAACTTTTTATAGCATACTAGCTTCTGCCTGCGGCTGCGCCCGAATGTATGTCGAAAATAATCCCAGGCCACGGGCACCCAACGCGAAGAAAGAAAATTTGGTTTAAATAAATTGTACAAGATGGCGTGATAAGTTTGGGTTTGTTATTGAGTTTTGTGAAATATTAAGATTGTTGTCTAGAGACGAACATAAAAAATGTATGTTCTTGTTTAATTAACACTCCTAAGCACAACATTAAGGAATATTGGGCTCTTAATTCACATTTCAAAGATTATTTGAATAGATCATTTAAAATTGCAGCCAATAGATGGCGCGGTTTTAAATTTCTGAGGCATCCACATATTTTTTTTTTATATGTGTTGTAGCACATTAGGGTACAATCAAAGTGTAAAAACGTGCAAAAGATTACTATAAAACAAATCTTCGCTGTATACATATAAAAAAAAAGTATTCACGAACCAAGTAAACCCTTTTACTTGCAAGTCGCTGCTAACACCATCTATATCCGTGGAACGAAACCGATCGCGATCGATGTTCTTAGAAAAATAATCGGTTTAATTGTACACTGGATCCTGCCCTCTATGATGTCACCTTCTTTCTCTGTCACCCTAGGGTTTGCTGTAAGAGAACTCAACATTGAGTTAAGCTCGCCGTCGTACATGTACTTTACTATCACACTGTATGTAATGTTCTTTTTGGTGTACAATAAAGAATTAAGAATTTAATCAGACGAAAAAAGCTAGTTACGTCGGCACAGTTTCTTTGTATGGGATGAGGCATCTGTATGCTAGTATTATTTTAACTGTGCCCAAGCCCAGGGGAACATATTCCCGGGATGAAAAGTAATCTAATAATCAGATAAATAATTCCAAATGTTTTTGTTTTATGTTTAAACCAGTACCCGCCAGCGGCTTCGCCGCGTGAAAAATCTTCTTATTCAAAGCGAACATTATACCGCGATATAAAATATCCTATATGCTATTCCAGACTATAACCTATCTCTGTGCCAAATTTCATCCAGATCCGTTCAGTAGTTTTTGCGTAACGAAAGAGTAACAAACATACAAACACACTTACACACCCACAAGCTTTCGCCTTTATAATATTAGTGTTTTCCTTTGCAATTGCCCCTGCTATTAAAAAAAAAAAAAAATTAAAAAATATTTTTTTTAAAACAAGCTTTTGTTATTCTTCTCAGCAAATGCTTTTATTTGATATCCATATCATGGCAGTGCACAAAAAATAAAGAGTCCGCCATCTTGGGCCATCCGCCATATTGGATTTAGAATGACGTCACTTAGCTAACCACGCATTGTCAGCCAAACTAAATGTGTATGCAAAATTTTATCTTAATCGGTTGACGAAACCTGCTTTAAAATTCAGTTGCAAGATTTTAACCGAACACACTTACATATATACATGTATACATACATTGCAAGTTAATTAAAAGCTTGAGAAAAACATCACAGATAGACAAAATATTACAGACAGACACACTGGCTCTTGTGATACAATACTTCCTAGTACAAGAGCCAGGGCTGCACTGATTTATGATATAAAGTGTGTTAAATAAAGTAAATAAAATAATTTGTAAAATATTACAGACAGCCATTGTAAACGAAGTCTTACCTCTCCATCAGTCATTATTTGCATGTTCAATGCCAGGAGGTCCAAAATATGTATGGTGTTAGTCTCAGAATCAAGGAATCCATCCAGGACGCAACAATGACTGGTATTGCCAATTGTTTTGGGGCCGCCGCCTGGTAATGCAGTCTGATATGTTCTTATAAGACTACCATGCCGGTTAAATAGTTTGGTTTTTCCCTGGAATTATAAATGTGAAATTAGTACATCTAAAAGAGGTTTGTTAAATCTTTATTTTTTATTTGGAATACTAGAAAAACAGAACAGGAAAAAGAAAAAAAATATAAACATCATATATTTTATGAGTAATTAAGGGACCTTTTTGCGGGCTCCACGCGATTCGATTTACATCACACCGAAAACCTAGATTGCAAGTACCTACATTAACAAGGACGCAATGAAATGTAATTCGAAGGACTTATACTTGAAATTTTCTTAGAAAATACGTGTGCCATATTGCATCGCGCGTCATTTAAATGGTGTAGTTCCATCAGCCAGGCGAGCACGGCCTCTGTGATAGGCTTGAGTCATCCTTTTATCACGGTTTTTGCTCCCAAACTGTGATAAAAATGTGTGACACAACACTCAAGCTTGTCACAGTAGGCCGTGCTCGCCCGGCAGAAAGGTACCTTAGACTAAAAAAGGTGCTAAAAAAGGTGGGGCGGGAGGGGATTAAATCAATAAGAAATTTTATCTGGGTAATTAACAACCTTCACCCATGAAAAAAGTAAAGCGACATGTCGCAAATTTCAAGCTAGTTTCCCTCGCTCTTGGATCCTACTTTCTCTTCATTCTTTAACTTTTCTACATAAGTCAACTAAGTAGCTGATATTAATGTGTTACTGTCAAAAATAAAACCCTATCAAAGACACTTGCAAATTTTAAGAGCCGGTTTCGATCGCTCCTCTAGCATTCACATATATACATATAAATTTAAAAAAAAAAACTAAAATCTCAAATTCCCGTAACGAGGATACACCGGGCGAGTCTTACAAGTGGGCGTGGATGGCCAAATCCGAAACTATGTAGCGAGAAACGCTCGAAGGAATCTCCGACCCGATGTTGGTGAAAACAGAAACTAAATCAATCGATTTAGTCAAGAAACGAACCCGTTGATTTAGAAAAAACCAACACGCTATATTATTACACCATCCGATGTAGTGCTGTTTCAGTTTTAATCAAAGTCGGGGCTTGAAAAACTCACCCTGCATAAGTGAGTATAAGAAAAATCTACTTACTTGACTGGCTACCACAAGTGTTCTAACACCTTTAGGGCAGGGTACCACATACCAATTTTCGTGGAAATCCTTTGGCTTACTGACCATCCATTCTGAGTGCATGAGAACGTCTTTATATGGACATTTATTAAAACCAGCAACATAAATTTCTGGCCGGTACCAATACTGAAAATTAAAAAAACTGTTGTAGATTGCATGGCCTTTATACGTATATCTTACGCAAGCGCGGTCTTTTTATCAAGAGCATGTGTGCGAGGGAACACCGGGGTGGTTTTAGTCAGTAAGTCTGACAGACCCCTCCGCCAATCACTAACGAATTCCACCACGAAATATTTAAATAAAATTAAAAATTAAAATGACAAAAAACCCCTGCTTAAAAAGCCAACTAAAAAGACGTAAACAAGAAGAAAATCATGCTGTGCAGTCGGAGGATACATATGTGCGAGCTGGCTGACCAAAACCAGATGTATCCTCTGACTGCACAGCATGATTTTCTTCTTGTTTACGTCTTTTTACCCGATTGCCGAAGGAGGTTAATGTGTTTATCAGTCTATGTATGTATGTATGTTTGTTCCTATGTGGCGTTCTAGAGCGCGTTGGCGGATTTTGATGATTCTTACGTCAATCGATTCGTCTTAACCCTGCGAGTGTCACTGGCACACGCATACATACATAGACTGATAAACAGATGGCAGTCGGGTAAAAATTAACTCGTTCTGCGTATGTTCTTGACAGTGACAAGTGACAAACGAGACTAAACTTAGACATTCAACTTGTACAAGAAAGAGGTAGGTAACTAATAAGGTGAACAAAGAATGAGCGCAATTCATGCATCATTAGGTACAAATTTACTTTTATGCATTTTTTTAAAGAAGAATGGGCATTTACCTATGGAAAATTGGAAATCTATCCAAAGCTCAATAAATATGATTGGCTTGATGTACGCTTTGGTGCAAACTGTTAGTAGGTACAGCAAGCAATTGTTATTAAATAAATAATAAATTAATATACGCATTGGAAAGAGCTTTTTAAGAAGAGCATTTGCTTCTTACGAGATTTCTGTCAATTATTGTTAGTTCGTTCTGAGTTAATGTTCTAAACAGGTAGCCAAATTTTCAGCCGCGAAGAAAAGTTTTTTAAAGCTACCAATAGCTGGGATAAGATATACCAGGCCCCTCAGAAAGTATTGCGAAAAAAAGTTTTTATATATGGGAGACTGGCCAGTTATAATGTTTTTCGAAAATATGATTATTTATAAGTAAAAATAAGTAAGTTCCAATTTCAAAATTTCCCTCCACATTTTTTGCGAGTTAATTCAAAGTATTGTGTCTCACTGAAATATGGATCTGCGCCGGGAACATTTTAGAGCTATGATTTTATACGATTTCAAGTGTCGCCTGAAACCGGATGAATCGTACGATAGACTTCAAATGGCATTCATGGATGAAGGCCCTTCCAAGGCAACCGTGTATCGTTGGTATAACGAATTCAAGCGCGGTCGACCAACTTTGGGGGATGACGAAAGAAGCGGTCGCCCTTTGACGGCTGTTACCGAAGAAAACGTGCTAGCAGTGAAAAATTTAATCCAAGACAATAGGCGAATTACATATCAGGAGATTCAACACATATTGAAGATTGGATCGGGAAGCGTTCACGAGATTCTACACAGCCATCTTCGCGTGAGGAGGATAGTATCACGCTGGGTGCCGCACAACCTCACCGATGCTCAGAAGCAGGCCCGGGTGGAATGGTGCCGTGATATGCTTAACAAATTTGAAGCAGGCTCGTCTCGGCGTGTTTACGACATCGTTACAGGTGATGAGTCCTGGATTTATCAATACGACCCAGAAACCAAGCGCCAGTCGACTGTTTGGGTGTTTCAAAATGAGCCAACGCCTACCAAAGTGAAGCGATCTAGAAGCGGGGGTAAGATTTTGATCGCTAGCTTTTTTAATTTGACTGGCCACTTGGTATCAATTCCCTTACGGGATCAAAGAAGCATTAATGCCGAATGGTATACTACCAAATGTTTGCCAGAAGTTTTCTCTGTTATAAGCAACAAGCGACCAAACACAGGGCTCCGCGGGCTACTGCTCCACCACGACAATGCACCTGCGCACACCGCACTCAAAACGAGGGACTTCCTGGACAGCACGCCAGTCAAACTCCTGGGTCACCCTCCTTACAGCCCTGATCTAGCACCGTGTGACTTCTTTTTATTCCCAAAAATAAAAAATCAGCTCAAAGGGATACAATTTTCGTCGCCGGAAGATGCGCTGGCTGCGTTCGAGCAGGCTGTAAACGAGGTGTCTGCGGCGGACTGGAAAAAGTGTTTTGAAAACTGGTTTAGGCGCATGAATCTTTGTATAGAGGCTGGTGGAAAGTACTTTGAAAAGATTTAATAAAAATATATGTACGTATAGAACAATTTTTTTTAGTTTCGCAAAACTTTCTGAGTGTCCCACGTACATACACCGTTGGAAAGAGCTTCGTTCGATGTTAATTACCTAAATAGATGTTACATTAGACATTGAAGTTAAGGTTAAGTTCGGTGCCCAAATGCCTGATACAAAAAAAAAGCTTTTCAAGAATATTCGATACTTACCAAACGATTTTTGCTAATTGTAAGGATTCCGTATCAAAACGTCCTATTCGCAAAACGACCTATGAGCAGAAGATCCAATTCTCAAAATTACCTATTAGCAAATCGTAGGACGATTGTCAGAATGTCCTACTGTCAAAGTACAGTTATACTGAAAAAATACTATCAATTTTTCGTCATGGCTCATTAAAATGTATTAAAAAAAAAGAAATACCAAAGCATTATTGCATTATTTTGAGTCAACCGTCTG
The DNA here is from genome assembly GCA_949775005.1 of Orthosia gothica. Lineage (NCBI taxonomy): Eukaryota > Metazoa > Arthropoda > Insecta > Lepidoptera > Noctuidae > Orthosia > Orthosia gothica. Next base: position 1,296,093 of record OX459057.1, read on the forward strand.
ATGATGGTGTTAAAAAAACTTCCGGTCTAATGAAAGGTTCCATGGATCTGAAAACTGTAATGTGGGCTCATAATCGAGGGTGGAGGCGACGCCGCCTGGTGAAGTCTACAGCCTACGTTGTGCAGCTCCGTGATCATCGCAGCAGTCGGAGGTGCGAATAACGACTCGCTTCCGGTTGTGGTCCAGTCCATGGTCGAAAGTGACAGCGCGAGGGACGCAGTCACCCCCTTTTGCGATTTGGTGATGGTCGCAAAGGAGATGGCAGAAAGCGAGCGTGAGGATACGATCTCCATCCCTATCCGCAGCAGACGCACCGGGCACCCAAGTACCGCGACGTGATGGTCGGTTGCCACATGGTGTGGCCCGCGGATGACAAACTTGGGGTGTTTAGCGCCACAAATGACCCCGCCGTGTTCCGCACTTTCCTCCCAAGTTAAACGTATTCGATCGTTTACGGACACAGAGGGTGACGGGGTCCGCATTAGGTCATGTACCTGGCCGGGATCGTGTGATGAATTGCGCAGGCACTCCAGCACCCAAGTCAAAAGTATGAGTCTGATAGACCACTCCGCCCGCTCCAGGGCGGAGAACATAAGAATTTCTACACATGTACCGATTTATAACTTACCCCCGGTTGCTCAACACTCGATTTTCGGGCTGCTAACGTAATCGACTAAAAATCGCCGGTTATCTGCTGTGATTGGCTGCTGAAAAATCATTTAACCAATCACAGCAGATATCGCGTCCATGACAATTTTTCACACTAATTCTGCGACGATTAAGCGGTGAGAAACCTGGCCTTAAACTGTCAATTATCACATTCGAACTGAACGCAAAAAACAACACATTATAAAAAACACATTATCATAAAGATTTTACTTTTAATATTTTATTTTAAAGATAATAACAGTCTGAAGAAAATTTTAATAAAATTATTTCTTTAAAAATCATATACTTGCGTGGTATGACTGTACCATTCCCATTCTTTTGATTTTAGGTTGTTTTGCTACTAGGTAATTTTGAGAATAGAATGATTTAGTCATTATATCGTTTTGCGAATGGTCATTAGAACGTTTTGATATTGAGTCATTATAAGTTAGTTCAGAGTTAATGACCTAAATAGGTAAGCACCATCAAAATCATTTTTTTTTTGGCGCCTTTCTGCCATAAGAATAGTAGATTGTTTATCTAGGGAGCAAACAACTAATTTAAAGGCGAGAGTGTTTTAATCCAGAGCGGAGAAAAGGATACTAGAGTAGAAACCTGAGCATAGAGAGGCATTCTAAAGTACGTCACTCGAGGTTAAAATAGTGTTGCTCCCGAGGTAGACACACTACTTTTTAACACCCTCTATTAGAAAATAAGTAAGTAACTTATGAACAAGAACGTTAGGTTTTTTAATACATCCAATTAGGAACCATAAGACATAACATAGAAATAATTAGAGGCTAAGTTTATATTTCGGCCAATCACACAAAACGGAAATCCACATTGCTTCATTCATCTCGTATGTGATTGGACGATTTGGTTGGTTGGATAGATAAAGTTTAAACTCTTTGCGCACTTACGCAATATGGCTGCTGATAGAACACAGGTATAATATATAATGAAACAAGCATACCCAGAAAATCCTTGTTCACACTTGTCTTAAAGCCTAGGGTTATTAGGTGGTAGGAAACAAAGATACAGGCAAAGAGTTTACATTATAGCTGCGTGTACATAGTAAGTAATAGATTTATCTTACGCTTTCTTGTCGGAATATGTTGCGTTGTTCCTCCTGTTGTACTGAACCTAAGACGCCCCGAAGTTTATCCAAAAGATTTTTACGGTTGCTGAAATTATAAAACAGGATAAAATTATTAACACCCAACTTTTATGTTCTGATGGTTGTTAATCAATTACACCTCAACAGCTGAATGTATTTGCCCTGGTAGCATGTTGCCTTGGAAAACTGCTGGCTAAAACCAGATTCAATATGGATGACTTTAATTACAAAATTAGTTCTAATCTTAGTTTTGTTATGAAACAAAGAATTTTTACATAAGAGAGACCATGATTTTCTTCACATTTGAGTCTGGTGTGATTTCACATATAACACTGAAGCTACACCATCGAAGATGTTTAAATATTATGATAGTCTATGCTAGAGCCATTGACATAGATTATAGTGCCCATTGGCAGACCAGCGCAAAAACGATATACAATATATTTTTCTTATAATAAAAGGTCTTTTATTTATGTTAATTATCGAGATCTGTGGCAGGTTTAAAACAACACATTAAAAAAGGAAAATCAAGACTCACCTTTTTTGGACTTCAAGCATTTCCCAACGTCTCTCTTCTTGAAATTCCAAATCCCTGTCTTTATTCTTGTACAACACATCGAACTTGGTTTTATTCAGCTTATCCAAGACTTCATCCATGATTGCCTTTTTTATTTTATTTGAACTTTAATCAAAATATTTTTTAAGTAATTAGTAATTTTATTAAATAATTAACAAAACTGTATCAGACCGAACAGAAGTAATAAGTCTAAATGAAATAAAAACACTGAGACACAAATGAGCAGAGCGGTTTTAATTTATTCACCGCAATCACCGCATTAGCGATCACAAGATTGTATTTGTATAGTTCACTTCACAACCTACAGCTCACAATCACAATTTACTGTCCGTCTCTAAGTTTCTCTGTGATCACAAATAAAAAATATCACAAACAAAAATCCACAACAGCGGCAGCGTCTTCCTTTCCTTCACCACACCAGCCAGCGAGATGTCAATGTCACTGTCATTGTCATCAGATAGGCATTTTTTTTTTAATGTATGTTTTATGGCCTGGTTGCTAGGACCTTTTAGCCAATCAGAAACGCATGTATCGATAATTAATTAGTGTTGAGAAACATGGTGGTGATTAAAATAGTCGCCTAATGTATATCTATCTATATCTTCTATATCTATAAAAGCGAAAGGTGACTGACTGATTCACTGACTGATCAATCAACGCAGAGCCAAAACTGCTAAGCCTAGAACCATGAAATTTGGCGGAAAGGTTCCTCAACTGACGTAAGTGTGCACTGAGAATGGATTGTTGGCAATTCCACCCCTCAGGGGGTAAAAAGGCGGTTGAAAGTTTGTCTGAAAAATCTAATTCCTTCGGCCAAAATTCTTGAAACTTAGCACAAATAGTATTCTACGTAAATGATAAAGATTGACATTATTAGTTTTTTGAAACTACCCCCAAATGATGATTTAGGAGGTGTTGAACTTTGTATGGAAAAATCTGATTTCTTGAGTCATTAAACTAGTAACTTTCCACAAAAACTAATCTAAATGAATAATAAAGGTTGTTATTATTATTTTTTGAAACAACCCCAAAAAGACGATTTAGGGGTGTTAATTTTTTTTTTGAAGAATCTTAATAATTCAGTTACAAACTTGAAACTTGACATAAATACCATAACACAACGTAAACGACATAAATACGTTTTATAATAAACTTGAAACTTGACATATGTTAGTTTTTCGAAACTACCCCCAAAAGATGATTTAGGGGATGTTATTTTTTTTTGTTTAATTTATATTTTGGGTTAATAAACTTGAAACTTGACATAAACACCAACCTCAATAATCAATAAAGATTATCATTATTAACCTTTTGAAAAACCCTCAAAGTCGATTAAGGGATGAAGTTTGTATGGAAAAATCTGAATTCCTGGGTCAATAAACATGAAACTTGCCAAAAATACTAACCTAATTAATAATACTGAACGAGTGTCAAAAGTGGATAAAGTGAGCATCGTCTGTCAATGTCGAGTAACTAGTGAGACGTGTTCTGGTGGTAGCGGCATCGTGCGTGAAAAACGAGTGAGGAAGAGGGTAGACAGATATGTCAGTTCGTAAATAACACCCACCCGCAAAGACTTTAGTTCTCGTGATCATGGCTCTTGTAACGGTGCCGAAATATCGAGCTCTCAACAAAAATCAAAATATACATGGTAAATATCCCGAAACAAATATTAATTCTAAATAAACAATAAAGGTTGTCACTATTAGTTATTCAAAAATACCCCCAAAAGATGATTTAGGGGGTGTTAAAGTGTTTTTGAAAAATCTTATTTCTTGGGTTAATAAATTTGAAAGTTGACATAAATACCATCCTAAATTAACAATAAAGGTTGTCATTATTAGTTTTTCGAAACTATCCCAAAATGATGATTAAGGTGGCGTTGAAGTTAGTATGGATGAATCAGATTTCTTGGGCAATAAACATGAAACTTGACATAATAACCAAACTAAATAAACAATTAAGATTGTCATTAGTTAGAGTTGGATGGCAACACTGGCCATGTAAACATAAGCTCCGTAATTAAAAATAATATTTCTAAATAAACTAAGTAAAACCACTAAGTAAAGCCGACAGTGCGTTTATAAACAGTTAAATATTCAGTGATATCGTTTTCCAGCAGTATTGTGAACTGAAAACGTATTTGTGATGCATTTGCGAGATACAAAGTGTATGTGACAATATCCTTTTCTTGCAACTATAACAGGTGAAATAACATTAAAAACTATTATAAGCGATAAAACCTATATATAAAACAAGGCTTACGTATTTCGCAAGTTCCAGAAAGCAAAATTACGTATAACATTACACAACAACATTAACATTAGTACTTGGATTCGTTATTTTTCTGCAATTCAAATATAAACTTGTACAGTGTTGTGTTTATGTTATGCAGTGATACCAACATAAGCGCAATCAATCAACACAGGGCGCGTTCCGTGTTGAAATACTTTGACTTTTAGCCTCACGTATTATAGCGCCATCTATAAACGAGGACTCCGTCATTTCTCAACGGGTGCGTTCCAGTAAAACACAATTTATATATTTCGCATAACGTACCAAAGTGCAACAAATTAACCAGATTATTTATTGGATATTTGTTTAAACTAACATATAATGGAACTTAAAGATAACAACATCACTATGAGAAACCCCCGTAGAAATCGTCTAATGCGATCTCACTCTGACGCATCGATTGAGTTATTGGATACCTCCTCATCTTCGAATTTAAGTATTAAGAGCATGATGGACTTATCTACTCATGTCAAGAGTGACGAAGTGCTGGATTTGCAGAATTTGATTAAAACCCTAAGGGAGCAATTATTAAGTGCACATGCGGAAATTGAAAGCTTAAATTTAGATAATATCACACTGAAAGAACAATTACAGAAAGAAAGACAGAAAAATGAGCGACTTATGGAGATTGGCCAAAGCGTGAGAAAAATTGATAAATCATATAGCAACGCAAAGAGAAATAATTATTCGACAAGAAAACTAAATCTAAACTTGGAATTTCACACTCCTAAATCTACTACTCAATTAAATTCATCTATTGAATCCCGAAAATATGATAACAATTCAAAACCCGATGTTGACCATTCTAAAAATAAAGGTGAAAACGTGGACAGCTTTAATTTGGTGCACAATATTAGCAGCTATAAAACGGGTACACAAAATATGGTGGAACATTCAAATACCGCAGATAGCTACAACTTCGAACAAAAATGTAACAATACAAAAAAAAACTCGAACAGTGTCAACGCAGGAAAAACAAAAGAAAAATATTGTAAAGCTGGTAAAATATTAATATTATCGGACAATCAAGGCAAAGGTATAGTTCAGATGTTAATCAAAAGTGGTAATAAACTAATGTGTAAAGATTTTAATATACAATCGGTCACAAAACCAAATGCAACAACTAAGTATGTGTTATCTGATTGTTGCAACATGGCAAAATCCTTGTCTAAAACCGATAGTATTATTATAATGACAGGTAGTAATGACTCTAATCCGACGGAATTTATGTCTGAAATGTCAATAGCATTAAATTTCCTAAAAAATTGCAATGTATTTATAGCCAATGTATTTCATAATCGGATTCTTAACGAGCGAAAATTGAATGACCAGTTAAAGCTTCTTACCCAATATTACAAAAATTGTACATTTATAGAAGCAGGAACAGAGGATTTTTTGCAAAAAATAATCTACCAAATCAATGTTAAACATTATAACAATAAATTCCTTTCCTTTAACAACCACAAAAATAAGGGTACGGCTGTTAATAAGGGGACACATGATAGACAAAAAGTTGATACTTCAAATAAAAAGGTAGAACTAGAAAGGGGTACAATACCCTACTATTTTGAGAATCAACTAATAAATTCAAAAAAGGTTCACAACTCATCTTGTCTAAATAATAACCTGGCATCATTGAGGGGTACAATCCCCTTTTATTTTCCAATTCTCCAAAAAACTTCACAAATGGATCCAAAGAACATGGCATTCAATAAGAAGATTTTTTTTCGTTCCTAAGCATTCTTTTGCAATAGTTCACCAAAACATTGCCGGTGCCCTAAATAAAATTCAGGAAATTGAGATAGTGTTGGATGAGTTAAAAGAATTAAAGAAAAATGTTGCAGTAGTATGTCTTAGTGAACATTTCATTAAAAAGGGTGATGAAAAATACCTGGATATAAATAATTTTAATCTTGGAGCCATTTACTCACGCCAAGAACAAAAACGCGGAGGCACATGTATCTTGTGTCAAAAGGGTTATGTTAGTGCTGAACTGAGTTTTCTAAAGGATCTTGCAGTGGAGAAACATTTTGAAATATGCGGTGTAGAAATTGAACAAATCAAATTGATTGTGGTTTGTATATATAGAACACCAAATTCTGATGTAAATATATTTTTTAAAAATTTCATTAAAACATTACATAAACTACAATATAAAAAATACAAAATACTAATATGTGGTGATTTTAACATAGATTTATTAATAGATGATAAAAACAGTACTAAATTTAAAGAATTGTTACTTAATTATGGAATGTATTACTATATACGTGAGCCGACTAGGCTCAAACACTGTATAGACAATATAATTGGTAATGTAACAAATGCAATAGGTGAAACATACAATTGTTTCCTGTCTGATCATAATACAGCACAAATCGTTACAATTGACCAACAAATTAAGAATAAAACTGATTTCTTTTTTGAGGCTATTAATGATTTAAATAAAGGTAATGTTGCTAGGTTCATTGAATGCATAAGTTGCTTAGGTTTTAGTGAAATTTATGATATTTCAGATGCTAATGCAGCCTTTGATGGGTTTCATGATCTTATAACATTGATCTATAATCTTTGTTTTCCATGTATAAAAATTAAAAGAAAATACAATATGAATAAACAAAAATGGATCACAAAAGGAATTAAAAAAAGCTGTAAAACTAAGAGGTCATTAAGACACCAATATTATTTGAATAGAAATAATGAAAATAAGAATCAATTTAAGACATATTCTAAATTGTTAAGAAATTGTATGAATAACTTGCAATCTTTATGTAACCATAAGTACATTACTCATTCGCGAAAAAAAACCAAGCTACATGGAATATTGTAAAGCGCAATGCGGGCACCGCACCGTCTAGGGATTGCATCAATAAAATCGAAGACAATTGTATAACACTTACTTCCGGATCTGACATTGCTAATAAATTCAATAATCACTTCATTGACATTGCCATAAATAATTCCTCTAATTTTAATAATGATAATATTGACATGCAAAACATAGAAATTCATGATAATAGCATATTTTTAGAACCTACAAATGCTTCTGAAATTGAAACTATCATAAAGTCATTAAGAAATACTAAATCGGCAGGCTATGATAATATCACAACCGAACTTCTTAAAAGTATATCAAAATATATATCATCGCCTTTAGCATATATTGTTAATCTATCCTTGGAGCAGGGTTGTTTTCCTGATAGATTGAAACTTTCCTTAATTAAGCCATTATATAAAAAGGGCTCTAAATGTAATGTTGACAACTATAGACCTATAGCACTAACTCCCATACTTTCAAAAGTATTTGAAAGAGTAATGTACAGGCGGTTGTTAAGGTTCCTAGATAAATATAATATTCTAGTTAGTCAACAATATGGATTTAGACAAAATAAATCCACTACCTTAGCAATTTATACTTTAATAAAACAAATCATGAACAATATCAATACAAAAATCCCCTCCTGCGCACTATTTTTGGATTTAAGCAAGGCGTTCGACCTCGTTGATCATGTTAGGCTATTAGATAAAATGGAAAGATATGGAATAAGAGGTCCGGCTTTAAAATGGTTTCAGTCGTATTTACGTGACAGAAAGCAGATAACAAGAATAGCAAAGTTGAACCCTATGACAAATAGTATGGATAATTTCGAATCTGAACCAAGAATTAATAATTGTGGTGTCCCCCAGGGAAGCATTCTGGGACCGTTATTGTTTCTTCTTTATATAAACGACTTACCTAAATCAATAGAACACCAATGTGTACTGTTTGCTGATGACACCACAATTATCATTAAATGTAAAGATCAACAAAACTATGACAATGAAATTAATCAAACATTGAATAATATTATAAAATGGTTAGATACTAACAAACTAAAGTTAAATATTGCTAAAACCAACGTACTCCACTTTAAAACATGGAAAAGTAAACCTATCCATCTTCAAGTTGCGTATAATAATATTAGCGTCAAGCAGGTATATAACACAAAGTTTCTAGGCGTAACACTTGATGAGCACTTAACATGGAAGAATCATATTGAGATACTCTGCAAAAAAATCAACCAATTTGTTTTTGCACTAAGGAAGGTCAAAAATGTAACGTCGAGAGAAACATCCATAATGGTGTATCATGCCTATGTCTGTTCAGTTATTCGCTACGGCATAGTTGTATGGGGAAACTCCTCAGAAATAGATCGAATTTTCATTGCTCAAAAAAAATGTATCCGCGCAATTTTTAATATGCAATGGTCTGATTCGTGTAGGCCTATATTTAAATCACAAAACCTTTTGACTGTACCCTGCATATATATCTTTGAAATTGCTAAGTTTCTGAGATCCAATCTTGCATTATTTGAACGAAGGGATAATACAAATAAGAGGAAAGCTGCACATTTGGATTTCGAGATACCTGTTCCTAAGTTGCAACTCTTCCGAAAGAGTTGTATCTACATGGCTCCCCTAATTTATAATGCTTTGCCGAAGCCAATTACCCAATTACCCTTCAGAAAATTTTGTTCGGCACTACGGAAGTGGTTATTGCAGGAATGTTTTTACTCAATTCACGAATTTTTTGCAAAATGTCCCTGTAAATATTTTTCTCTTGATCTGGCATCAAAATACAGACTTAAGTAATTATTTAAGTTAGGTGGTAATATGTTAAATGTATTGTTTTATTTCATTATATGGTAAAAATTGAATTGTGTAGTATATAGATATATAATGATTGAAATAATAATTAAATTTTATTATTAATAATATAATGTAATTGAAAATTTATGTAAGAATTTCATTAAATTGGAATTTGAATTTGCATGCCGTTAAAACGGTGAGACATGTAGCACTATGCAATATCATGAAATTAACACCTCTGTAAATACCATGTTTCTAGCAAATAAATATTCTATTCTATATTCTATTCTATTCTATTATTAGTTTTGCCAAAATACCTCCAAAAGATGATCTAGGGGGTGTTAAAGTGTTTTTGAAAAATCTTATTTCTTGGGTTAGTATATTTGCAAGTTGACATAAATACCATCTTATATAAACAATAAAGGTTTTCAGTATTAGTTTTTCGAAACTAACTCAAGCTAAAATTCTTACTGGACAGGGTTTCTGACGTAGGGTTCTAGGGGAGCACTAAGGCGCGATTTTGCGGCAATTTCACCTTTAAGGAGGTGAAAAGGGTCAAAATTAGTTTGTATGAAATATCGAATTCCTTGGGGATAAAGTTAATAATCAAAATTTACATAATACATTTTTAAAACTCCCCCCCAGATAGGGTTAGGGGTGTTAAAGTATTTTTTTGAGGAAACTCACTGCGCAATCTGACTAACATAAACGAAAAATATAAAGAGAAGAAAAGAGTGAATTGCATATTTAGGTTGTTCAAAACTCGACCCTCAACTGGGCAAAAAGGGGTAGATATGTTTTTAGGGGAGAATTTTAATTTGTGGCGGTAACCTAAAATTTATTATTCTGTGAAATAACGAATCGTCCCAATTCAATAAACCCAATACTTACCCAATTTTTTTTTTGTTTTAATAATTATTTTTGGTTATTTTTGGTCGCCTTCACAAACTGCATAATGAAAATCAATTATAATTTGTGTAAATTATTTCTTCACCACTGCTCTCAAAAACGGTGAAGGAAAACATCGTGAGGAAACCGGCATGTCCTAGAACCAAAAATTCGAAGATATGTGACATCCACCAACCCGCACTGGGCCCGCGTGGTGGATTACGGCCCATTCCCTCTCACAGAGAGGAGGCCTGTGTCCCAGCAGTGGGAACATTAATAGGCTGATGGTGATGTCTCGCTGTGGGAAAACGGCTTTTCTCATATAGTCAAGGCACAAGCAGGCAAGTAGGTTGGCTGGCGATTTCAAACATTAACTTTTACTTATTAACTTTCCTCACGATGAGGCAACAAAGAAAATACGAGTACATCGTAATCCGATATAACATTTCATCGAAATAAAGAAGTCGACTATGAATTTTGTTTCTTACTCTTTATTCAATGGCATGGCAATCCAGATTGAGCAGTATTGTAGCGGGAACTTTAAAAACCGGCCAAGTGCTAGTCGGACTCGCGCACGAAGGGTTCCGTACTTGGTAAATTGCGGTTTACGATTTAAGACGTATTAAAAAAGAACTACTTACTAGATCTCGTTCAAACCAATTTAAGGTGGAAGTTTATATGGTAATGTACATCACATATTTTTTTTAGTTTTATCATTCTCTTATTTTAGAAGTTACAGGAGGGGGGGACACATTTTACCTTGGAAGTGTCTCTCGCGCAAACTATTCAGTTTAGAAAACATATTATATTATAAACCTCAATATCATTTGTGAAGACCTATCCATAGATACCCCACACGTATGGGTGATGAAAAATTTCTTTTTTGTTTCTCTTTCAAATAAGGGAACCCCCAAAATTTATTGTTTTTTTTCTATTTTTGTGTAAAAATCTCAATGCGGTTCACAGAATACATCTACTTACCAAGTTTCAACAGCATAGTTCTTATAGTTTCAGAAAAAAGTGGCTGTGACATACGGACGGACAGACAGACAGACATGACGCATCTTTAAGGGTTCCGTTTTTTGCCATTTGGCTACGGAACCCTAAAAATGGTATTATCAAACATTTCAGGGATTGAAATCAGTGCAGCTCAGCTTAGTCATCAGTAGATAGATCTTATGAAGGGTAATTTCGATCAAAAATTCTAATCGCAGGGGTAGAAGTTTCTTTTGTTGTATTTCTGAATGTTGCCAAGTTTTTAATTGGTTCAGTGCCCAGTATTACTTGACCCGTCTTACCCATGTCTAAGAGGAGTAAAGTCAATTGATTTGAATGTTTTACTTTAATTACTCATCATCACAAAATACTTTTATTTTTTACCCGATTGCCGAAGGAGGGTAATGTGTTTATCAGTATATGTATGTGTCGCATCAAGGCTGGCCGATAGATGCAAACCATCGGGAAGTCAGGATGTATTCCCTTAGGTTAAGACATCGTGTGTGGGCAGGTCGTTGGGTACAATCGTGCAAATGAAATCACAGAAGTTATTCGATACACTGGGTTTATTTAAATAGTCACAACTCGGTTACAATCTTGCTTACTAATATTACGGATCGACACTGATTCTACGACGTGTTAGCCCTAAGGCTGTCAGTACTCAACTGCCATATTCTATGTTCCCCACCACGCAAGTGGTTAGAAATAGCGCGCCAATGCGTAGTTGTTCCTGCTTTGCCGCCAGATGGCGTGCTTGCGATTTGTTTTAACGTCCGTACTATTGACTAAACCCGACATATGTATGTAAGTATGTATGTATGTAAGAATGTATGTATGTATGTATGTATGTTTGTTCCTTTAAGGCGTTCCAGAGACCAAACGCGTTGGCCGATTTTGATGATTCATACGTCAATCGATTCGTCTTAATCCTGCGAGTGTACATATAAATGCAGAAGTTATTAGTATTACGTTTAATTTATGAGATTATGTGATTGCTGGTGGCTTATAATAAGGAGTTCCGCATTCTGGTTTAATAGCTAGCAAGATAAAACTTCTAATAACAAATATTAAGGCAGTGAAAATACGGGTGGCAGCAACTGCAGCAAGCATAAAACTTGTCAAAATATTATGAAGATAATCAATAATCCAAACTAAATAATTTAAAAATATTCACTTCCTAGCTATGGTTATACCAGTTTGCCAAGGCTACATTAAAATTGGACAATAGAAAAATGGCGGATTTTGGGTGCCATATTGTGGGGGCCCAATTTTTTTTTTCTTTAAAACCCATCATGTGGGATAACAAAATAAAGGGTTTTAAGAGATGATTTCAAAAATATATAGCACTTATATGTTTAAGTTTACGCTGTGCCGTACGTACGTATATGCTGTGCCTGCACAGCATGATTTTTTCCTTGTTTACGACTTTTTAGTTCGCTTTTGAAGCAGTCGGGTTTTTTGATTTTTCAATTAAGTTTTTTTTTTACGTTATGTTCGTTACCTGTTCAACCTTAAAGTGATTAATTTTTAAAAATGATGGCCATTATTTTCTCTTTATTTTTTGACTCAAGGATCACCATTACAATAATTTTGATTTCGTTTAGAATCATAGACATAATACGTTATATTTGCGTGTATGACTAGATGTATTAACGTGAGTGAGGCACCTGTAGTTTCTGCCTATCCCCATGGGAAAAAGGCTTGAGTTAAGATTGTTTTCTGTCATCAACTGCATGATACGAGTCTTTGTAGTTTTCGTAGTGAAAGTTTCCCGTAAGATTATTAAATACTTCCCAGAATTCGATTCTTATTAACGAAAAAATCGGATGGTGTATAGTTCTCGTCAACCATCTTGGCCGCCCTGAAGTTGGCTTCAATCGCTGCGCAGTAGTAAATCACATACAATAAAAAAAGTTAAATCAAAAAATCAAAAGTGAACTAAAAAGACGTAAACAAGAAAAAAATCATGCTGAGCAGTCGGAGGATACATACGCGCGAGCTGGCTGACCAAAACCAGATGCATCCTCCTCCTGCACAGCATGATTTTTTTCCTTGTTTACGACTTTTTAGTTCGCTTTTGAAGCAGTCGGGTTTTTTGATTTAACTTTTTTTATATATAACTTTTTAGTTAAGTTTTTTTCGAATTAGATACATTTAAACATATAAGTGTTATATATTTTTGAAAACACCTCTTAAAACCCTTTATTTTGATACCCCACACGATGGGTTTGGAAGAAAAAAATATTTGGGCCCCCACAATATGGCGCCCAAAATCCGCCGTTTTTCTATTGTCCAATTTTAATAGGCTATGACACTCGCAGGATTAAGACGAATCGATTGACGTATGAATCATCAAAATCGGCCAACGCGTTTGGTCTCTGGAACGCCATATAGGAACAAACAAACATACATACATATATACATACATACATACATAGACTGATAAACACATTACCCTCCTTCGGCAGTCGGGTAAAAACAGCACCGTTTCGTGCCTTGCGCATCGGAAAGCCAACTTCAGGGCGGCCCAGAAGTTTGGCGAGCACTACCTATAAAACAGCGCGTTTTTTTTCTCTTAATCAACCGGGTTCGATGCGTGGCTAGGAATATTAATTTATCATGAACCCAAAGAAGAAATTTTAGTTTTCATCAAAATCAGCCCCGCCCCCGGCCCCGTGACTTCTTCGTGTTTTTCGATATTCTTCATAGTTTCGGATTTGAAAATCCACGCCCACTTGAAAAACTGATCCTGGTCAAAATAACTATGCACCTGGCACTGTGACGTCACTCTGCCTACAGAATAATTAACCTGACGTTCGAGTCTCGCTATAGGCCAATGAGGTAGGATCTATAGGCGCACGAATGAACGCGAGACATACGTAGTATCCAGGGCGTTCAATCTTAGTACAAAAAACTGGAGACAGCAATGGGTACAATGATACAAAATAACGAAGCATATTTATTCAGTGTACAATATAAGTCAAAAAGTGTTTTTTAATTTTGTTGGATTATAATCGTGATTTTACACCTACTAGTTTCACAAGATGGCAGCTCTGATGCAATGTTTACTTTAATTCGAATAGATGGCGCTAAACAAAATCGTAACTTGTCAACATTGCGTAGTTACGGTAGAATATTACTACTAAAATAGTATATTTTTAAACAACTTCTGTGATAATGTTTCCAAAGAATATTTTCAATTAGGGATTATTTTCACGGGTTTTAATTACATTTAACGCACAGTGTGACATTTTATTATTTTTTGATTACATAAAACTCATATAGGAACAACTTTTACAATCATTTTGCAAATATTCATTACGGTGGTGGTAAAATTCCCTTGGTGGTTTTATTAACAATAAACTGGTTACCCCAATTTACAAATGTCTGCTGATATCTGACGCTTGCGCCCGGTATTTTGCGATATTTTGTTTATTTTTGTGATCTTTCTGTGTTATGATGTGCATTTGTCGTTGAGTTGAGCAAAGTTCCTCCGGCTAATCCATATTTGTCACTAGAAAGTAGTTTTTTGAGTGGTTGTGACTGAGACAGACTGTGCTGAGACTCCAGTGTATTTTTAAGTTTGAGATAGGACTCTGTTAGTGCATCATGTCCTCGGATAAGCACTGCTGTGTTTCTGGGTGCAAGGACAGTGGAGGTATGACACATTTTCATAGCCAAATCTTGGATCTTTGCATTTAAAGCAATTCAAAATTAAGTACATTTTACCCGACTGCATTGTAATTTTGATTTGCTTTAAAGTAGGTAGTCTTCTTCAGTTTTAGTTTCTCTTCAATATAAAATTTAATTTGTTTCGAAACAATAATATTATGTTCATTATTTAGGAGCTCGTGGCTAAATAATAACAGCCGCACAGGTCGATCATCAAGGTTAAGCAACGCTTGGCGTGGTTGGTCCGTGGATGGGTGACCATTTCAACATACCGAGTTTCCTCCGTGCCTCGGAAAGCACGTTGAGCAGTTGGTCCTGGCTGTCATTTGAAGATCTTTGACAGTCGTTACGAGTAGTCAGAAGCTTGAGATCTGACACCAGTCTAGCCAAGGAGTACCGTGTTACCCAGTTACTGGGTTGTGGAGGTCAGATAGGCAGTCGCTCCATGTAAAACACTGGTACTCAGCTGATTCCGGTTAAACTGGAAGCCGACCCCAACATAGTTGGGAAAAGGCTAGGCAGATTGATCTTGATACCTCATTTTTCTCTTCCAGTCAACCTTCTGTAAATCATTATTCCAATATTTTTAATTGAATTACCTTATAATCGGTGATTGGTATAGGTACTGCAATTTCCCGGGATATCGCTACGTGATCTTAAATGGATATAACTTTTAATATGTGATTTCGCCCACAACAGGTTTTGAAGTGTTATTATTACATGGTAAACACACCATTAATTCTTTTGTTTAAGGTATATTCCTATTAAAAGGCTATTTTATTAGCTTAGTAATTTTTAATTATTTATGTTAAATAAACAATTTCCAATACAGAAATCTTCGATAAAATTAATATCACATCAATTAAAAATATTAAACTTTAATATCAAGATGCTCAGAATCTCGGTTGACCATAAATTGCACTACCTCTTCCAATCACTTTTTAAAATTAAATAAACTGATAAAAATATAAACTAATAATGGCATGCAATTTGTTTCAGGCATGCATGCAGTTCTTCATGGATTTCCAAACCCTGAAAAAGACAGAATACGATTCAATACCTGGCTATATTCAATTGGAAGTGATATTTTGGGACTTGAAAATGCACATATATTCAAGTACCGTCGAGTGTGTCACAGACACTTTGAAGATAAATATCTATGTCGCAATAACCGAATAAGCAATATTGCAGTTCCAACATTATTTTTACCAGGTTTGTTCATCAATAATGTTACTTATATTAAAAGAATAAAATTGCTAATACTAAATATATTAGCATAGGTCTTCGACTGGTTGGAGTGTAGCCTTAGAGGTGCTATGGCACAAGATTTTTTTTCAAATACACACTCACAAACTTTCACCTTTATTATATTAGTGTGATAAATATCATAACTAAACCAGAAGACGTTGCGTTGGAAGGGCTCCTACTAGGTGGACCGTGACCTGGTGAAAGTTGCGGGGATCCGCTGTATATGAGACGAACAGGAACAATCAATGCGATAAGGCCGCCCATTGTATGTTTTTAGTTTTAAGTTTCTTTTGTTCTTGTTTATTATGGTGTACAATAAAGTGTATATAAATAAATAAATCAATGTTGTGACGTTTGGGGTGGGCCTATGTACAGCAGTGGATGTCTTTCGGCTGATATGATGATGAAACATCTTAACCACACAATTATATGAGTGGCCACTATTGCTTTAACTAATTAATAAACTAGCATCTTAGCAAAATTTTTAATGCAGTTATTCCTTTATACTTTTTCAGGTTTCAAACTAATATCACAACCAAAATTACCATGTGTTGGAAGAAAACCATTGCACGGACTTGTAAATCAGCCAATACCATCAACATCTACAGGTATTATATTACTATGATTTTATATTATTCTTCTAGAGTTCCATATCAGAATATGTCGCTATGGCCTCTATGATGGCAAATAAAATAATTGTGTAAATTTTGGAATGGAACTTACCTTATCCTTCCGAGTCTATCTTGCATTTGGCACATTTGCAATTGAATATTTTAATAAATATAATTCTACCGATTGGAAATTTATTTATTTATTTTATTTTAAAGAAGGCTTACAGACTAACAAACCAATGACATAAAGAATATAATATTAAACAAATAGCTAATAACAAGCCTCCACATATAGAAATGGAACTTTTTGCCATGAGCCATTACTTATGTTTGTATATATTTTATTTTAGCTCCTGAATCACAGCAGCAGTTAAAGTACACATCTACAAGTATTGTAGAAAATAGAATGCAAAAAGAAAATATTGGTAAGTACTTAGCATTAAATATAATTATTTTGTTTGTTTGTTTTGTGTTTTAGGGTTTCATAGCTGGCACTGTCACTAAATGGAATTCGAACAAACTTTTAGACCTAGTATATAAACTTTGTTTTATCCTTTGAATGCTATTATTCACATAACATAACATTACGCCGGTAATCCCCGAAGGGTTAGGTGGAGGTTAAAAAAGGAATAAAACAAAGTTACACACGTGTGTGCAGGAGAAAAATTGACCCCGAAAATCGCATCATAATCCATTAATTTAGAAGTAGCAAGAGAACACATAACTGGCTCCCGATTAATTACGGCCCGCTCCCTTTCACAACGAGGAGGCCTATGTGCTAGGTGTAGGATCATCATTAGGCTAATGATGTGTATTTGTTCCTAGCCAATAGTCAGTGATTTAAATACTTTATTTATACTACAAACAGTTCTATCTAATGTTATTGCATGACCAAAACACACTTGACTAGCCTTAAGTGATACTGATTTATTAATATATATTTCAGATCCGGCAACAGTAGTATGTGAACAAGACGTACCACCTTCTACTTCTCAAAATACTGAACAAAATTTAGGTAAGTTTTGTTATCATGTATATATATAAAATAAGTTTGGTGTCACTTGATCATGTCAGTAAAAATAAAGGGGTTCCTTAGTTGGGATGAATTTACCCCAAGAACAAACTTGACATTTTAGTTGAAAAACAGTGACTGCTTCGTTGGTGTAGTGGTCGCAAGCGCTACTGCTGAGCATGAGGTCCTGAGTTCGATTCCCAGGTTGGGCAGTGTTAATGGATTTTTCCATCAAGTATTTCTTAGTAGCGGCTGCTACTTACGGAGTCAGCAGATCGCACTTGAACAATCAGTTTTATTATTTTGTTGAATATCCACTGCTCATTTACAAAATATTGTATGTACATTGTTTCTGATTCCATTGTTAAAAGCGTGCACATTAATATTTCAGCTTCGGACATGATATGCCAGGAAATGCCGCTAACTACTCCTCAAAGCAAAAAGAGTGTTCTGAAGGATTTAGGTAAGCTTTTTATCTTTTTAGAAAATGGTACGTAAGGATACAAAAAATCGTTAAAGTTGAGAAGAATATGATTTGAAACCTTTTATTATGTTTCTATTTATATTCTTATACTTAATTGTAAACATAAAATTATGAAAGGTTTTGTGGTAGATATTGCTGTTGGCCATAATACCACTTTTGTACCCCTAGTATTAAGTTCTATCTATCATATCGATACATCTTTCTTGTGACTTTTGTCACATCTCTAACATCAGAACGTAAGTACGTAAACTGTCAAAGCTCTATCAGCTAACGCAAAGAGTTAATTATTTTACTAAATAGAATGTTTTAAATGATACTATACGTCCTCGACGTATTTAGAACTAAGATTCCTTTATTCCGGACAGCCTATGAAATGTATTCCCTGCACAATAATTTCAGTATGTTAGTCGATAACTCACCTGTGGAAAGATTTCCTTTGATTATGTTCTGTTAATACGCTCATTCTACTCTTGCAACTGATAGCCACACACGACATGGTTCATGCAGATAATTAAAAAAAAAAAACCTGATATAAACGAAACAAAGGCGTGAAAACAGCTAAAAACATTAATTACAGCTGCTAACCGATGGGATACAACAGTGACTAAAAAGTTATCTCTTTGACGTTCAGGATGGTAGCGTTATGTTTGTCTCTTTTTTTTCATAGCAAGAGAGTTTTTCCATAAGTAAGAAAGAGAGAATTGACAGTTTCTTTTTCGTCGTAAATACGGTATCTCTAGGTTACTATACAAACTCTCTGTCGAGCTGGTAAACAAAAGTCATGACCGCGTCACAGAAAGATGCCTGTGATTGTGTGATGAATAAGATTTAATTTTTGAATCATATATATAGGCTCTGAAAGTACGCCATGTTAAAAAGTATATTCTATGGCAGTTGTTACATGAATACTTTAAACTGTATGTCTAACTGTGTTCATTGTGTGTATATTAATTATTACTACTTATTTTTTTACTCATAAATAATCATTTTATTTTCTACTTTTCAGGCAGGAAAATATCTGCTAGGACGTGTAAACTCTCCAAGGCAGAAAAAAATTTACAGTTGAAAATAATGGCAGCCAGAAGAAAAATAAATAAATTGAAAAATAAAGTTAAGAAGCAGACAGCGGAAATAAAGGCAGCAAAAAAATTTGTTGCCAATCCTGCAGTACTAGATGTACTTCAGAATTGCTCAAGCACTGCAAAACTATTAATGCGGGTACAGTGGCGAGCGAAAAAAGGATAAAGGACGCCGATTCACGCTACAGGAAAAAATTGCAGCATTATCGATTTTTAAACAGAGTCCAAAGGCATATAGATTTCTAAGAAAAATATTTATATTGCCCGCAAATCAAACACTCGCAAAAGTGATACAAAAATGTAATCTTCGACCTGGGCTTAATAAAAATATATTTGTACAATTACAAAAGAAGGCCGAAAAAATGAAAATATCAGAAAGATTGTGCATATTGTTATTTGACGAAGTGTCATTAAAAGCACAAATAACATATAATGAAAAAAAAGACAAAATTACAGGGGTAATAGATAATGGCCAGCAAAGGCAACCAGAATTTGCTGACCACGCCCAAGTGTTCATGGTGCGTGGTCTAATTAAAAACTTCAAACAAGCCATTTATTACACCTTCTCAGCAAGTGCCACAAAAGGACCAGAGTTGGCTCAACAGATAAAACATGTAATTACTGAGGTGCAACAAGCAGGGTTTATAGTGGTAGCATCAGTCTGCGACCAAGGGACAAACAATCGTCAGGCGATACGTTTGTTAATAAATGAGACCAGGGGTGTCTACTTACGAAGAGGGGAAACTCCAAAAGAAAATGTAATAATAATCAATGATAAAGAAATCATTCCCCTTTATGACCTCCCACACCTTCTCAAGGGTATGAGGAACAATTTGGTGACAAAAAATTTAACTTATAAAAAAGATGGCGTGACCAAAACTGCCAAATGGTCTCATTTATTACAACTTCATAAAGAAAACCCAGGCTATAAAGGCATAAGACTGATACCAAAGCTAACAGAATACCACTTAAACCCTGAAAAATTAAACAAAATGAAAGTTAAATTTGCATCTCAGGTGTTTAGTCGCACTGTGGCATCCAATATGGGATACCTAGCAGGTAATTGATATTTAGCCATTTTTCTTGATATTGACATTTTATTTTACAGTAGAAACCAGTTTTCAGTAACTTAGTTATAGCACAGATAATATAAATTTCCGCAAACTTTGAAGCGATTCGATCCCCATAGTAAGACATTTCATACAAAACTAACCCCTCCCCCTTACTACCCCTACTACAGTAGTTATAGTGAAATGTTTATTGGGGAATGAAATGTTTATTCTAAATTTGTAACAGAATTATCGAAACCTTCGATTTGCTGCCCTAAAAAGTTTAACAGTCAGAACTACGACAAATGTGTATGTGTGAATAAATAACATTTTTGTTTTGTTTCTTTTTTCAGATAAAGGAATTCTACCCACAGAATGCCAGGAAACCGCAGATTTGCTGTTATTTATGGATAATGTTTTCGACTCTGTCAATGGAAGTTATGCCAAAAATAAAAATGCTAAGCCACTACTAGGCCCAGCTACGCCAACGTCTGCCCATAAAAAGACATGGGCAGAAGCAAAAAGGGTTTTTAACTCGATGAAGTTTGTGACTTCTGCTGGCAGGGTCGAAAGTGTTCCTACCTTGAAAAATTGGGTGTGGACACTGGAGGGAATTCAAGTTTTACTTAATAAATTACGCCATGAATACGGGGTAACATCAGTCTGGTTGCGGCACCTTAATCAAGATCCCCTAGAGAACTTCTTTGGGGCGGTTAGAAGTCACGGGTGCCGCAACGTTAACCCGACATGCGACCAATTTGAGTCAGCTTTTGCCACTCTTCTAATAAATAACTTAAACAGTGTCCACACCCAAGGAAAAAATTGTGAAAATGATTTTTGCGATGCATTATGCTCCTTCGTACTCAATGAAAATACTGAAGCCACGTCGACCTGTACAGTTGATTTAGAAAGTATTTTAGAAATTAATTTTGAAAACCTGGAAAATAAAGAAAAAGATCCTAGAATAATTGCACCTCTACAGTACGTCAGCGGATATTTTTTGAAAAAAACAAAAACAAACATTTTTAAAAATTGCTCTGTCTGCAAAAATGATTTCACAAGCGATGATGAAATAGAATATATAAGATACAGGGAGTATGCAGGTCGACGATGGCTTTGTACTCCCAGCAATAATTTAATAAAACTAATATCAAATTTTCAAGATGTAATTAATCATATACTCAAAAATAACCTACAAGCTTATTATTTAAAAGACATAATTAAAATGTCTATAATGTCCTTAGTTGATTTTAATTTCATTAAATGTAACACACATAAAAATAAAATGATTGAATACTTAATGAATACTGTGATTAGATTTATGAATTTTAATTATTGTAAAGTAATAAATAAAATTTTATCTGGGAGAAGGACAGTTGATGATGAAGAGGATAAAGTGCAAATGAAAGCAAAAAAATATCACAATAAATGTTTAAAAAGGAAAAAATAGGACAATTATCAAAAAAAGCAAAATTGTACCCTAAATTGTTAATCTTTACATAATTATGATTGTATGTCATAGGATAATTTAGTAATGTACATATTAATAAAAACATCATTAGCTACATTGTATTTTATTTAACAATCCTTGAAACGAACATTACAGTTCTACATAATAAAATTAAATACAAACACACACCTACGCACACTCATACACGCACACTCACACATAACATAGGTGTAGTTCTAACTATATAGATCAGATGGCGCTAGTTTCTTCACGAACGCAAGTGACGCGTTCCACGGAACAAGATTGGTCTCTATTTCAGTATATTATAAATGTACTCTGTGGTAGTCAGGGGTGACAATCTTAATAGTGGCAAACGGGTAATTGTTCTAATATAAGTGTATACAATTAGGTCGGACAGCAAAAGTATTACCACTCCATACATTTAAATTACATTTCAATTTGTTGTCATTATATCGTAAGTTAACTAGACAACCAGCACAGAGATGGCGGTATTCATAATGTACAATTTGAAATAAGTACCAGCAAGTAATCTTAATTTTCGTGCCTGATAGCAACGTCTGAGTAGCCGAGTCATACAGAGTCAGGCTGACGCTCAGGTGGGTTCTGGTTCGATTCTCGCGACCTGTGGCACTTTTTGTTTCCTAAAATTTATTAAAACAAGTATGTTGGCAGTAGTTCCAAAACCTGTATCCAGAGGGCGGCACTTTCCGTTTCTCAATTTTATCGCTGAGATAGACCTCTATTTCATATATAAAAAAGTACTCTGTGGTGGTAGTATCTCTAAGTAGTCTGTGCGCGAGACGCCTTGCGGCCAGGCGTGAGGTCGCATTCTAGCGAGGTGTACAGTTATATTGACCATAGAGTATAGCTAGAGGGCGGATAATATGCATTCACATGTACCTAGAAAATAATCGTTGAAAAAGCTTCTAAAATTCTAAATATACAAATGTTGAGTAGTGGTGGCCCAGTGGTATCGGTCGCGACTTAATTTTTGTTGGTATTAGGTTCGAACCCAGGAATGCACTTTACTTTGTGTAAATTATTTCACCACTGCTTTCAAAACGGTGAAGGAAAACATCTTAAGGAAACCGGCAAGACTTGATAAAACCAAAAATTCGAAGATATGCGACATCCACCAACGCACTGGGCCCGCGGTATGGATTACGGCCCATTCTCTCTCACAGAGAGATTGGTCTGTGTCCCAGCAGTGGTAACATTAATAGGCTGATGATGATGGAATTATGGAATGGATGCAATTATTTAGAAGCTTTTCAACGATTATTTTAATTAAAAACTCTAGTGATGATGCATACTCCAAAGGCCCATTCCCTCTCTAACAGAGAGGAGGCCTGTGTCCCAGCAGTGGGAACATTAAAAAGGCTGATGATGATGCATACTTTCGTTCATACTTGGTTTAAAATGGTCATTTTCTGCTTGATAAAAATGACTTATTTCACACCGATAGCTTACACATAGATACATAAACTCACGCCTTTTTCCCATGGGGGTAGGCAGAAACTACAGAACGCCACCTGCTACGATAGTTTATATTTAACACATAGAAAGAAAGAATAGTAGATTATTAACCAAGGGGATAAAGCAGTGTCTTCTGTCGCGGGTGACGATTTAAATCGCGAGCGTAACGAAGGACTCGAGGTTTACTCCCGAGCGTAGCGAGGGTGTTAAAAACTTAAATCACGAGCGAAGCGAGGGATTTAAGACAAGTCCTGAGTGTAGCGAGGGATTTAAGTTCACCCAAGACTAAGACAGCTTTATCACCGAGGAAAATACTCTACTTTTCGTACCATTTGCGAAAAAAATAACACAATAATAATATGAGATAAGCATTTATTAAAAATAATGACAATTAAAAGTAAAATAAACTTAATGTTTATGTATTTGAAGAAAACAAAAACGCGGCAAATTCCTAGACTAATATATTTTTGTCGGAAAAGCAAAGGCATCAAGCTCTTATGGCCTCGTCGGTTTTCGTAATTTTATTTAATAATCATAACTGCATAATAAATGCGTATTCCATTTTCAAAAAGATGTATAATGCTCATACAAACTCAATGGTTTAAACACAGATGTAGTTCAGTATAAATTTCGGTAAGTATTCCAAAAAATCACATTCTCCCCCTAGAGGATGCATTCATCCTCTAATTCTAATTCTGTACAATTTTCTTTCCCTGTTTTTAACAGATTAAAAATGACTATTGTTATGTTCGCTTTTTGTGGCATAGAATGTCACTTTTTTGAGCAACTGGTACGAAAAAATCGTTTATTTGCGCCAGGCACGACGCATACCAAAAAAATTCAAAAAATCTTAAATACAATCATTACTTTTTATTCTGAATAACTAGGTATAATGATCCCTTGCCCGGCCGAGTCGACACACTAGCCAAGCGAGCTCGTCTCGTAAATGCAGCTGTAAAGCCCGCGAGTATGATGTACGTTGCTCTCAGTACTAAGTTCAATCATGAAGTATTTTGTTTAAAAAAACCGGCCAACTTCGAGTCGGACTCGCGCACGAAGGGTTCCAAAACGATGTATCCTCCGACTGCACAGCATGATTTTTTCTTGTTAACGTCTTTTTAGTTCGCTTTTTAGGGTTCCATACCCAAAGGGTAAAAACGAGACCCTATTACTAAGACTCCGCGATCCGTCTGTCTGTCCATCTGCCACTATCACCAGACTGTATCTCATGAACCGTGATAGCTAGACAGTTGAAATTTTCACAGCTGATGTATTTCTGTTGCCGTTATAACAACAAATACTAAACTATTTAAGTGGGGCTCCCATACAACAAACGTGACTTTTTTGCCGTAATTTTGCGATAATGATCGAAAAGTAGATACACGGGAGACAAACAAGACAGGAATACATAAATTCTCGCCTTTGTACTTATGTTGTTCTACTGGACGCGTATATGTTTGTTTTGTGTACAATAAAGAATATGAATATGAATACACAAAAAGGTTCAAAATGTAAAGAATTAAATCATTTAAGAAATCTGATGGTGTGACATGTTAAAGAAACAAAAGTTTAAATTATTCTTGAAAAAGTCTGTATTGTGCACTTTTTGTCGTTCTTTTCAAAGGCTCGATAAATGGCTCCAAAATCGGACATCGCCTTTTTATTCTTCTAATCGATAGTATACACTGTTTTGAATGCTATAGTAGAACTCCCGGATCTTAAATATACTTTAAAACAGAGTTAGAATTTTTATTAGATTTTTCTGGATTTTCAGAAAAACTCTAAAATAAACGATGTGATAAACATATTTGAACATTTGTTTTTGAAGTTTATTGACAATGGTAAAAAAGACAATGGTACAAAAGGTATTCTATAGGCGAAACAGAAAATAATTTGCTATAATAGAAAAACAAATAAGCCTGATTTTATTTTTTTTCCTTTTTATTTTTTCCCTCGGACATCTTTTGTAAGTAGCACCTAATATTTATCTTAAAACATTCTTCAGAATTGTACTATTAACTATAAAAAAATCAGATGCAAATCTATCAGGAAATCGAAGATATAATGATTCTATGGTTTTCAAAATTTTCTCTGATAATAGGGTTAACACTCTCAGAACACAAAAATTTTAATTAATAATTTCTATTGAGACAACTAATGTTTCTATATTAACGCGGGTCTCGGCGCCAGGGTGCAGTACCTAATTATGTCTATACTATACGTATTTGATACAATTTGATAAAATTGTGGTTTTGTATAATAATTTGGATAATCGCCGAAACTTCTCATCCGATTTCTAAAATTCTTTCACAAATAGAAAGTTACACTACTGCCGAGTGTTTTATGGTATAAGTATGTGTCTTTCACGTGGAAGAAGTCGCGGGCAGAAGCTAGTAATCAATTAAAGAAGAAAGTCCTCGTTTTCTGTCACAAGAGTTTGTGTGTCAATATGTTCAAACTCTTCGAGTATTGTGACTTGGTTGGAACTAGATTCCACTGCTTGGGGTTCCTCTATATTACTATGGACATTAATGGGTTTTAACAAATTCAAAACTGTGATTGACAGAGGTTGGCGTTTTTACTTCTTTAATCTCTGTTGAAGCCTGATATCGAAAATGTATGGGTCAGAAGATTCTAGCGCTCTATGAAATAAATCTAGCATAGTCTTTTTGAGGTCAAACTTCCTACTGTGATGTTCGCGGTCGTGTCTCCAAAATTTATTGCGTGATTAACCGGCTTGCTCCGATAGGACACCTATAGGTAAAGCTGAATGCGTAATTATTTCCTTACCGTGGACCAATATTTTGTGTAATGTCACTGTCATTGGGTACCATACCTACATATTCCGTAACATATTTACTCGCAACAGATTTGGAGAAATTACCAAATTTGTACTTGCGGATACTCTCGGAGGTTGAAGAGCAACGGCTATGGCGCTATCCAAAGCTTCCTCAATCGCCACTCGTGGACTAACAAGAGGGTTGGCGCCCTCTTGCCCTCCTAACATTAAATCAGCCGGTCGGAGCCCGGACAGACATCCCTCAGCAGGCTGAGTCAGGTCATGCTGAGGCAAAGTGCAACCATGGGTCTTTGACGGCTCCATGGAGCCTCACCCCCGTTCCTCCAGAGAATATGTTTCGATATAGGGTTTTAGCTTGATTAAACCTGACGAGGGCGGACCCCTTCCCTATACCACTTTTCCCCCGTCATCAGAAAAATATAAGTATATTAGTTTTACATTATAATGCAGTAAACAAACAACTGTACGCGTGAAACGAAATACAATTTAAAAACTATACTTGCAAACAGCCACGAGGAATTTTTGAATTTTACAGAGTAATTATTTGCCATAAATACTTTTATCCCATTAAATTACCTATGGTACCTCTATACCTACAGTTTATAAATAATAATTAATACCTACTTCAATTTAAGACAAAAACATATGGTTATGGATTTTCGATTTGTGATAACCCTAACAAAAAAAATACTGAACTCGAAAAATCCGAATTCCTTCGGGATAGGCGTCTGATATTTTACAGGCAGGTTGAGGTAACACTAAACAATAATGTGTTTCAAATTATAATGCTACTGCCCTCTAGAACACACACAAAAAATAATTTCAAAATTACAAAACAAAAAAAAATACGTAACTTGCTTTAGATTATATCTAGAAATAATGTTTGCGTTTCTAAAAATAGCAGACAATTGGCTTTATCACATACTATAATTAAAACACAGAAATGGTGCATATATACATATATACATAATAAATTAAAACAATTATTTTGATTTCTATGGATAACCAGAATAACATATTTAAAAATTTATATCTCTGGTTCTAAGTTGAATTCGATTATAGAAGTTCTACTCTAGCATTCAAAACAGTGTATACCATCGATTAGAAGAATAAAAAAGCGATGTCCGATTTTGGAGCCATTTATCACACTGTGGCTAGGGACCACCATCGTCCGTCCGGATTACAGCGATCACCGAATAAGCGAGGGTCCAGATTAACGATACCCTACTGTGTGTGTACAAAATTATTGTATGTTGGATTTTTTAGTCAAATAACTAATAATTACTAGTTTTTTTTTAATAGTTTTTGCAGAATTTTGACACTTTTCACAAAAATTCTTCGACATTTTTATTTGAAATATTAAAATAACATTCTGTTCTTATAATTTCTTTATTATTAATCTTAAATTGTCTTAATTCACTTTAACTGCTTCGCTAAAGTATCGAACAACTAACGACACACTTAAAAAACTCGCTGAATGCTTAGCCTCCTCCTTTATTGAACTAAGTTAAATAACAAATATCTACAAACAATTTTGAGGGTTCCGTGCCCAAAGGGTAAAAACGGGGCCCTATTACTAAGATTCCGCGATCCGTCGGTCTGTCTGTCTGTAAGGCTGTATCTCATGAACCGTGATAGCTATACAGTTGAAATTTTCACAGATGATGTATTTCTGTTGCCGCTATAACAACAAATAGTAAAACAGAATAAAATAAATATTTAAGTGGGGCTCCCATACAACAAACGTGATGTTTTTGCCTTTTTTGCGATAATGGAACGGAACCCTTCGTGCGCGAGTCCGACTCGCACTTGACCGGTTTTTTAGGGTTCCGTACCCAAAGGATAAAAACGGGACCCTATTACTAAGACTCCGCGATCCGTATGTCTGTCTGTCACCAGGCTGTATCTCATTAACCGTGATAGCTAGACAATTGAAATTTTCACAGATGATGTATTTCTGTTGCTGCTATAACAACAAATACTAAAAACAGAATAAAATAAATATTTAAGTGGGGCTCCCATACAACAAACGTGTTTTTTGCCGTTTTTGCGATAATGGCACGGAACCATTCGTGCGCAAGTCCGACTCGCCCTTGGCCGTTTTTTTTTGGTCTTGTCAGCTGCGATAAATAAACCTACGTAAATGAAAATTTTGTGCTCGAAGGTAACTGTTTAGACCGCTCGAAGCTTCGAAGCACGTAGGTACGCTCCCTTTCATTACTATGACAACTCAACAGATTCATTGCATGTTTTACGCTGTCGAGTAGGTACACGGATTTTTGAACATACGAAGCAAAGAACGCGTGCGCCATACTTCGAAGTTATGAAATTAGGGTTCAGTTCAGGTGATTTTTGTTTTCATCTTTCCTTGTTAGATCACACTGTAAGTGTGAACAGGAAAAAAAAATTGGTCCTGCAGCCGGTGAAATCTCTCAGCTCTAATAAAATGCAAGTCAAGTCATGCGGTTGGCTGCTGGGAATAGGGATGATGACTAAAAAATAATTTTTAGTAAGACAGTTATTTTCCAAAAAATATTGGACTCGTTACAGTGCGTTAAAATATCGCATGACGTCATGCCTTGGTACATTTTTTACATAGAAGTTACGTCACAAGCCCCCACTCCCGAACTTTGATGCGCTGTATCTTAACCCCGACACATTTATCTTGCGAAAACACCCCGATTCAAACAGTAAAACGCCCTTATCTTTTGAACGGCTGAACCGATTTTATTCAAACATAGTTAAGAACACTCTCGAATCAACAAAATCACCAATCAAACAAAAAAAACTAAATCAAAATCGGTTCATCCGTTTAGGCGCTATGATGCCACAGACAGACACACAGATACACAGCAACACAAGTGAAACTTAAAGTTAACACCCCGCTTTTTCCGGTGGGGTGTTATATGTTACCTAAATACATCCCTATTCATTCAACTAACTGGATTTTGAAATAGGTAGTATGTAGTAAGGTAGGTATTCAAATTTTGCTATAATTTTCGTTTTACAAACCGAGAGATAGATACGAATTTTAATTTCTTTCTCGTCTTGATTTTTTGCATAAAACTTTTTCGTGAATGAATGGAAACTTATATTTTATGACATTAAAATTTGCGGAGGACCACATTTATTAATATAATATTTGTTTTATTACATTTATGATATGTTTTTTTTTTTAATTTAAACCGCTCACAAACAAACTGTCGTTATAATTAGGATATCAATTGTATTGAGTGAGTTGAGTATCTAGCTATTGATTACTAGTGCAGTAATAAGATTATTTACATTTACTTACTGTAAGTAATCAATTTTGTAAAAAAGGACCTGGAAATACAGGATAGAATACCAACCTTTGGTAAATAAATCTTTAGGCGTTTAAAAGTGGGTCACTTCAATAAGATCAAAGAAATAAATGAAATCCTTAATAGACAATGTCTGAATAACTCCGAGACAGTTTTCTAAACTATTATTAACAGAAACTAGATAACTAAAATACCCTAAAGGTACCAATTTATTTAGTATAGTCACGAAATAATTCGTGATCACCAAGACGTTATTGCTCGCGCCGCTCTACTCAGTCTGTATTTGAATTTGCCGCGTATAAGGTTCGTTGCAGATTGAGCATTTATTGGCCCTTATTATCATGTTTTTAAAAGGTTTAAAGATAGTAATACAATAAAATAAAATAAAAAATCTTTTTGATCACAATACCTTTGTCATTTAACTTAAATTTTGTGCATGAAATTAGTCGTTTCAGTACTTATTAGTTTCACGTATTAACTACCAGTGTTGTTACAAAAGTTCCTTACCCGAAATAGGAGAGAAATTTGTTAGAAATGATTGATGATGATGACTCATCTTGTTAGTGGCCTTCCACGGTGATATTGTACTATCGTTATCGAGCAACCAGTAAAGTTTTAAAACTAACAAAAATAACAACTTCTAGTACTCATCCATTAACTTCTAAAATGTTTAAGTTCGTGATGATTGTCGTTAAGGAGTTGTATGTATGTTCCATATCTTAAAAGCTGCTGAACTGATTTCGATGAAGCTTGCACTATTCCCTAAGTTGAGAGATATTTAATCGAATCAAAAAGAATGCCTGTGATCCGACAACTAGTTTCGAAAAAATGCGTGGACAAAGACACATACATACACCAATGAAATTTGGTACTCCTTTTTCTGAAGTCGGTTAAAAACTTAAATGTCAATAAAACAGCTTTCATTAAATTAAAATGGCTTTGAAATATTGCATCAATATTAGGGAAAATTTTATCTTAGTATGGTAACATTTATCGGTAGTCAACGGACATAGCCGACAAATTCCGAACTTGTGATTAGGTCACGTGGTACTTTTGGAGTCTTCGTCGTGGCGTAGCTTGTTCAGCTGCTCGTCGAAGCGGCTGTCGGACGGTCGCCTGTCAGCGAGACAGCGTACGATGTAGCGGCCATTTTTGTTCTAAGTTCATAATAGCGTGCACATATTTTAATGTATTTCGAAGGACATTTAGGCAATTTTCACGATGACTATTATAGTTTTCTTAATAGATACTTCAGCCTCTATGAACCAAAGAGCATATTTGGGCGGACGCCCAACGTTGCTCGATGTAGCCAAGGGCGCTGTGGAAACGTTCGTAAAGGTACGTGCAGTGTCATCGACTCGTCAACCGCCTCGTTTTTGTGATCGATTTGTTTATCGCGTGTTAGTGTGTTGGACTGATTTATTTTATTTCATAGGTTCGTCAACGTTCCCCCGAAAGCAGAGGCGACAGGTATATGCTTCTAACTTTCGAAGAACCACCCGCGAACATCAAGGTTAGTATATCAGATTGAACACGTAAAAGAGATTTTCTTGTAGATTGTGCATAGTGTGAGTGTTTATGCCGGTTCCATGGTGTCTAAATGTCAAGCACCGTAATCTGCATCCAGAACATTTAGGTACATATTTTGAAAGTGCGAAATTTACTGAAATAGACAGCACGGCGTAAACAGGACGAACCGCCGCCGTTGCTGCCTCCGCGATAGCGCTCGCTACTGCGCGCTCGTCGCACACTCTCATTGGCCGAGCTCGAACTCTACGAAATGGCGATTTGGGGGGGAAATTCAAACTGAACCATACAATACAACACGCCAATTAATTTCTTATTAGACTGATATGGTGTTGTTGTGAATTATGTATTGAATGATAACATGGATTGCTATATTTTATGATTATTTTAGGTTGTGTTTAAACATTAATGGTGTTCCTAGCCACTTTTATCTTCTCCAAGATGACATATTTCCTGAAATAGACTTATACACAAATAATAGGTTCTTACTCCAATTATTACTTTTCAGGCTGGTTGGAAAGAGAATCTTGCAACATTTATAAATGAATTAAAGAATTTGCAATGTCTGGGCTTGACAACAATGGGTGCGGCCTTGAAGCATGCCTTTGATGTTCTAAACATAAATCGCATGCAGACTGGTATTGACACATATGGCCAAGGAAGATGTCCGTTCTATCTTGAACCATCTGTTATTGTTGTCATTACTGATGGAGGGAAACTTTCAAGCAATGCTGGCATTCAGGAAGAGGTGAGTCAATAAACATTTTATTTTTTGGTTTACTATTTTTGTTATTATTTTGTTAACAGTTAGAATGTAACAGTGTACCTATTAGTGATGCTAAGTAAGCACAATTTTTGTATTGTTCCATAATTTTTTATTTTTTTGCATTGACCAGTTAGAATGTTTTATTTTATCCTCAATTCCTCATCGGAGAAGTTTGGCTTCGCTCTTAGTGTACCTAGTAGTGATGCATAAGAAGCATAATTTTTATATTGTTCCATATTTTTTGTACATTTCTTGAATCTTTGATTTACTAATCCATAAACAAACACAATTTGGTATGGTTAATTTTTTTAAGTCAAACTGAGAAAAATATTTTTTTGTAGTGAAATTATGCATTGTTTATCTATCTGTAATGTAGTTGGAACTTTTGGTATTTAATTTTTATTTTGCAGTTGCTTTAGAGTTGACCCAACAGTGGAATGTAATAGATCTTAATTAGTTTTTAAGTAATTTTGCAATAAATTGACAAAATAAGCAACTGACTTGAATTATTGAAACATGTACAGCAAATTTACTTATTGATTCTCAATTGAAAAGTGGAGAACTTGAAATACTACTAATGCATGAAACTGAGATAGAGATAAAGCGCGAGCCCAGATTGAAAAAAAAAACAGCATTCTGCATCTAACTTGTAGAGTTTGTCCAGTTTTTAGCTTCAAACATGTTTGTTCTTGTTATGGATGACAAATGAAACCTATCTAGTACATTATGTACAACTCACCTAAGCCCAAATTACAAACAAATACTGTTTGAATTCTTGTGATAGAGCAACAAGTATTTTTCAATTCAAACAGTATTTTTCTTGTCATTTGGGCGGTAAATATTTTTAACCAACTTCAAAAAAAGAGAGTAACAAGTGTGCTATGCTATACCATTATTATTTTTGTAGGATTTTACCAGGGTTGACCCTGTCAAATTCTATTTAGATTTTTGTAAAATACTTTATTTATACATAACTAGAAAAATTTACTAAAGGCAGTATAAGATTCAAGCACTGCAAAACTCTTCACCTAATTAGATCATAATAATAATTATTATTATTATTACTTTTTATTAAATTTATACATAAATAGAAAAAATAATGTTAGGACCAGGGAAGGAAGAAGAAATAGTTTTTTTTTAATAGAAATTATAAATACTTCCACTGCAAAGTTAATGTGCTTAAGATATCTTATCTAAGCATGGCTTAAGTTGTGTTGAATTGGAGTTTAAAAAAGTCATTGAACTAATGTTATATGATTCATACAGATGCTTAGTTTACATATAAAAAAATGCTAAGTTTTAAATATCCATTACACTAGTGAGCTCAATTGCATACTCAATACTGAAGTGGAAGAGAATGAGTAACTAATACATTCTCCCTTTAAATATTCTTAAGATTTAAACATAGTAAGTAAAAGTTCAAAACTAAAAAAAATCATATTATGACACTATCTGATATGACTAAACTCGGGCCTGCTTTTAACTTGGCACTTACCGAAAGTAGGCACTAGTCTACACTTGTCCAAAACCAATAGAAACACAAAGACCTTTTAACCTGCCACAGGACAAATTAGGCTGAAAATAATAATAATATTTGTCTCCATTTGCTAAACTTAAAAGCTGGCTCTGTAAATTCTCTTAAATAGGCGCGCTTTGATTAGGTACATACTTGCTAAGTTATCCCTCTTGGATTATAACATATACAACCATTAAAGTTACCCATTAAAATATTTACAAAATAATCATGACAAAGCTAATTATAGGTATTGACTCAGTTGCAGTTCATCTTATTAATTTCGCTGTGACCTACTTTTGACGTCGGAAAAATATCTGCGATGAATTATGCACGTAAATAAATTTTGGCTAAGGTCTGCCGCACACCATACTTGGTTACGATTTTATGACTGAATTGATCATCGCGTGTTGTCGACTTTCGGAATTCAGATACTGATTTATAGAATACATGACTGCATAGATGCTGCATCTTGCTTTTGTTAATCCCAGTCTATCTGCCTAGCCTATTCCAGTTATGTTGGGTCCTATCTGACCTCCACAATCAACCCTTTTGCGAAGACTGTTTATCATATTATCGGGCTTATGAGTATCTGTAAAGACTTTCAAAGATCTACAATCGACAGCCGGCTTTAAAGTCCTACTTTTTAGGGTTCCGTACACGAAGGGTCCAAAAGGAGCCCTATTGCTGTCACTCTCGTTCCAGTCTGTCTTTCCATCGTCTGTGTTACAATTTTGTTCCGTAGAATTGTCAAAAAAATCCCATTGACTTCATCATATTAGCCGAAAGACGTCCACTGCTGAACCTGAATAGGCCTCCCCCAAGCATTGCCACATTGACCGGTCCCTTGCGTGCCACATCCAGCGGATCCCCGCAACCTTTACCAGGTCATCGGTCCATCTGGTGCGAGGCCTTCCAACGCAACGTCTTCCGGTTCGCGGTCGCCACTCCAGATCTTTTCTGCCCCATCGGCTATCCGTTCTGCGAGCAATGTGCTCTGCCCACTGCCACTTAAGTTTGGCAGTTCTTCGGGCTATGTCGGTAACCCTGGTTCTCATGGGGATCTCTACATTTCTGATTCGAACACGCAAGGATATTCCGAGCATAGCCCTCTCCATTGCCCTTGCGGTGACTATGTTTTCTAACGAGGCCCATTGTGAGCGACCACGTCTCAGAGCCATTCGTCATAACTGGCATCACACACTGGTCATAGACATTCGTCTTGATACACTGTGGTGATCCCAATGACCAGTGAAATTAAAATTTGGTGATAATGTTTATTATTACGTATATTTTACTAACAAATACCAATATATTGATAAATTTGATTTTTTATTTGGTACGGAACCCTTAATGTGCGAAGTCCGACACATATTTGGTTGGTTTTTAAAGAAAAATAGGTTACAAACAGCAACGTGACTTGCGGTGAGTATTGTCTAGGATGGGTTGGTTGTTTCAGTCTCGGTTTTCACAATCAGCTGCATATCTTTCGTCATTCGATTCGTCAGTCTTGACTTACGAGACTTAATGTTCTGTGCCCCCTATAGCTTGGACAGAGGGCGTCCAGTCCACAGAAGTCTTCCACCGCCAACTGTCTTGAGCTTCATGCTTCACCTCGTTCCATTGCAATGCTCGTCGCATCTGGTAACACGGTGCGACGCCAGGTTTGTCGGAGTCAGCCACGCTTTCTCTTGCCTTGGGGATTGCAGACCAACGCAACGCTTGTTTGGGTACGTGATCGGGATCCCTTCGATGCGTGTAGCCAATCTATCTCGGTTTGCAACGCTTAATCTGGCCGTCGATCAGGCTCTCATGGCATTTCTCTAGCAGCTCTACGTTAGAGATGGTCTCGGGCCAGTAAGTCTGTAACTTTTAGTGAAAAATATCTCGTGTATTCAGATCCTAAGATACCTGTTTATACCTGGTCGTTAGTTACGTGATGCATAACACCAACGTCACCTACTCATAGACAATTCGCATCTTAGTTTGGAGGTCGCGCATGCTTTATTCAAATTTTACCAAGTGTTTCATTTGAATACTATGTCAGTAGAATATAGATTTTTGGAAAAGTAAGTATGTATCTAATAAGCAGATATGTATTCTTTAGCTGTGAAACTAGATATTCAAACTTATCTGAGTTAATTTACGAATGACATTGACTTATCACACGGCTGTCTAGATTTAGAGATAACATTTGATGACTCAGATTGACAGTTCGTTTTTTTTTTGATCTAGGTATACTTAGTCAGCAATATAATTTGATATTGATCTCATTCGTTTTGGCAGTTTTAGTAGGATATTGTTGAACCTAAGTGATATCATTTACCTTGTAAGAAATTCAACTCTTTAACAAATGATTAAGTAAATGCTCCCAGCAACCTATTTAACTAATTACTGATTTTCAATGTCGCTATAAGTACCTACAAAATTTAAAGTACATTACACCCTAATTCAATCTTACTAAAACAACACTTCAGGCGTAACCATGGCGTAACGCACACGTACCGCATTCCGAATACGATTGTTAGTCTGTGCTTTGGTTAAACTACCGAAGCAATGTATGACTTGACAACCACTGTTTTTAACCGACTTACAAAAAAGGAGGAGGTTCTATGTTCGACTTCTTGTTTTTTTTTTTTTTTTTTATGTATGTTCACCGATATCTCCGTCAATTGTGGACTGATTTTGAAAATTCTTTTTTTGTTTGAAAGAGTATGTTTCGGAATTGGTCCCATTTTAATTTGGTGAAGGTCTGATGAAGAACTTCGGAGATACACAACAAAACTCTTCAATAAATAACGGCAAAACTCTCGGGATTGCTGCAATCGCATGTCTGTTTGTTGTTTATACCATTTCATAACATAACATCACGCCAGTACGCTCTAAAGGGGTACGCAGATCTCTCATTTCACCGGTTATGTTCAAGTTTCATGTTATTCGGTTTATCTATTCTGGAGTTATAGGGACCATAATAAACAACTTGCTATTAGGTAAAACTAAAAAGGGAAAAATAAAAAAACTTTTTTGCAAAAAAATACTACCGACTTCCAAATGAAAAACTACAAAGTGAAAAATAACTTAACTTTTGGAAGTCGGTGTCCATATCGCAAAAAAATGGTTCCTACGAAAGACACCGACTTCCAAAAGTTAAGTTATTTTTCACTTTGTAGTTTTTCATTTGGAAGTCGGTAGTATTTTTTTGCAAAAAAGTTTTTTATGTCGGAGTGCAGTCTTCATGACAGTGGTTGCATTACACATTAGTAGATACCTACATTCTATTAACAAAATCAACCACAGTCAGATAAACAAGCTTTTTTTTTCCAGCATCAATACAGTCAACCAACGATATAACCCAGTTCCAATACTGCCAATCTAAGTCAAATTCTTTATTTCAATTAGGCCAGTAAGCGTCACTTTTGAACGTCAAAAATTTAAATTTAAAATGAATAATAATTGATTATTTCCGTCGATTCGGAAAAGTAGCTTGTTATGGAGAAGAACGGACAAGAAACTCCACATGTACTCTTAAAAATAAGTTTCTTACAATATTTAATTAGGTACATACATTAATTCATATACGTGAAGACGATGCACCCAGAATAACCCCACTATACTACGTATAGGTATAAAGAGTTAAGACTGTACCCTGACCAAAAAATCGGCATGAGATATGAGCGTTCCTATTGGTCTAGCGGCACTGGTGGAGCATGAATTACAGTAGTGAATACGCCCAGATTTTAGAATAAAATCTTTATAAAATCGAAATGTATTTTTATTTATTGATATTTCTTTTTAAATAACGAGTAGATAGCTCCTAAAAACAGCACAAAAAACGGCTTGCGCGGCGTTTTGCTCGGGGTACCGCCTTAACAGGTAAATTCATTCATTTGACAAGTAGGAACATGGTTCTCACATACTTACAACCATTCCAAACATAGGTAAATTACCTAATTCAACAACAACGGCAGTGTGTGGGTCAATTTCTTAATACGTAAAATATAACGTACTCTTAGATACCCTCCGGTCAGCTACACAAATAGGTATAACCGAAATTAATGAGCTCGCTTTTATGTCCCCTGATAACTTAACGTATCACAGTGGATCTTTTTGTCTCTGAAGTTGGTTGCAAGACCCTGCACAGTAGCTATTTTTGTGTCAATGTTGAAGTAGGAGATAGCATTTTATAACTGCCTCTTTCACTCGCTTACGTTTGACGCATCGATGAAAAACTGTATCTTGCGCAATGGTTCGCAAAGCCAACTTCAGAGACACAAACGTCTGTTGTGACTACTATAAGACTGGTTATCAGACTTTTGGGCTACTTGACGAGTACGGGACTACCCGTAACGACTGTCAAAGAACTACGGATAACAGCCAGAACCAACGGTTTAAAGTTCTTTTCGAGGCATGGCCCCTCCGTGTATGAATTGTATGTTGCACAGAGGCCTTAAGTCATGAAATACGGAACTACTACAGAAAGCGTAGCTCATCCTGCGATTACTTATTCAAAAACGTTTCTTCCAGTTCAATCTGCCGATGAACTGCCCAATACCTGGCTCCGAGTTGACCCGCGAGCCGTTCCGATGGGACCAAAGACTATTTTCGTTGGTGCTCAGGCTTGCAGGGACACCCGCCGTCGAAAGGGACACTGGCCTTGTCCCTTCAGACTCGTCACCGATCGACGCGATGTGTGAAGTCACTGGTGGTAAGTTACTATTATGCAACCAAGTAACACCTAGTTTCGGGAACGAAGTTTTCGACACGTCACGAAGTAGAGTCAAGTGATGCGATCAACTGGTAATATTTCAATCTACAAATCAACTTTTTTCAGAAACTGGGTGTGACCTTTGTAAATTACAGTGTAGTAGATAGTAACATACATAATTGCATCCACATACCTATATTATGCCTTATCTATATCTTTATCTAAAAAGTACCCATTCAAGATTATTTTTGTAAACAAACAACTTTCAAGATATCTTTCTTATGTCAATATTAGTACGAGCTTTAAAATCTTCGAGTAAGTAGATTCTTTTACAGATAAATAATCTAAAAATACAAGGAGACTTACACGGATGTAGAAATTTCATATTAACAGGGGATAGTAAGCCCTTTAGAAAACCAGTCTGACTAGTTTTTGTACTGTTCTTTTAGAGTCAAGGTAGATGTTAAAAGTATAAATAATATTTTATACTCAACTACCAGCTGGCTTAATTCACCGGTCTGAGAACTTAATATAAGAAGACAATATTTTATTACGAAATGAATAAATTAACTCGATTAATGCAATAAACTTTATTTTGCCATTAAAAAAATACGTCACAATAAATTTTACTCCAGTATGAATTTAATGTCATTACCTACAAAAGTAAAATGTATGATTTTCCTGTTAATTTTATTTGAATGGTATTTTATCAGTGGCGTTTATCATGTGGTATTTACACGTGTCCTGTTTCCCGGTTGTAAGTTGCATGATTGTGTCCTGGTGAAGTAAACTTTGCTGCGTTTTTTTTTTGTCATCGACTTACCCAGGTGCCATGCTACTTAACTCTATACTACTTCTTTTTAGCCGACTTAAAAAAAAGGAGGAGGTTCTCACTTCATCGGAATATTTTTTAATGTATTTTATAACATAACATCTAAACTAGTCCTTAAACCGTATCGAATAGAATGACACCATGACTGTGCGGAGGATTTCCTTATCAACGAAATATGACACCCAAAATTGCTTATGGAAAGAATCGTAAAAAAAGGTTAATTTAAAAAATCAAAAAACCCGGCTGTTTAGGAAGCGAACTAAGCAGATATAAACAAGAAGAAAATCGTTAACAATATAGGTTGATAAACACACTACCCTCCTTTGCGTCGCGCAGTCGCTCGGGTAAAAACGTCTTCGCTAAAAGCCATACCTTTAACTAGGTACGGCAAAGCAACCAGTGTTTTTCTCCGTAATTAATATTTATTTTTATAAAATCCGATACTTCCAAAGTGATTACGATTAGTCTTAGGTATGTTATTGATAATATTTTCCTTGTAAACCACCTTTCCGGAACATTTTCTTGTTTTTATTACTGCCAGTACGGCCCACTTAAGTTCATTCGACCCACGACCACCCACAACTCTGGATGCTTTCATTTCTACTATTGATTAACTTAATATAAAATCTTTCTGACATCTTTTACACCTACACAATATTTTACGCTTATTTGTGAAGGAAAACATCGTTAGTAGGAAACATTTGTATACTTATGGACCACATTATGGGAACACTTGACTTGTTCCTTATCCTTGGTTTAGTAAAGCGCGCTTTCGCCACCCTAAGTTATCTTACTACTAACTCCGATTTAGTAGCTAACCCCGGTGTTATTTATGACATAAATGTCTCATCACGCCCCTCCTACATTTATCGTCATGTTAGCAACTAACTCTGGGTTAAGTTTTTCATGCAAGTGGACCTAAAAGACCTAAGATTAGTAGGAAGGAGGAACTGCTGTAATTACCTGTCTGATTGTGTAACCCTACATTTTTTTGCTTGAATAAACAATAAATCCCGTATAATTTTCAGGTCGCTCGTACTGTATAACATCTCATCGTATGTTGATGCAATGCATCGACAGTCTCGTTCAGAAAGTGCAGAGTGGTGTCGTGATCAACTTTGAGAAGATCGGGCCCGACCCGCCACCTTTAGAAGGCGCAAACGCTAAGGAAGGCGAAACGGATGAAGCCAATCATGAGGGGGAGAAGGAATTGGAAGGCGATGGGGAGAGGAACGGAGTGAGTAGTTTTTTTGATTGCATTGTTTCATAATTGCCGCTGAAAGACTGTCTGCTGGAAATAAGCCACAACTTTGTGTCGCGATATCTAGCGGTATCCAGCAGAATACCGCAGCCTTCACCAGGTCCATCTTATAATAATAAATTTGTTTATTAATTCAAAATACAGGTGTAACATACTTATTAACTTTAAAACTTCCGCGTTTCATAATTGAAAACAATATAATTATCACGGGAAATTTAACGCGATGATTTCGATTGTTTGTTTACCAATTTCGCCCGATGTTCGTCGTTATCATGGTCGTTGGTTCATCGCGTTAAATTTCCCGTGATAATTATATTGTAACATACTTATTTGAAGCCCTGGCTCCTGTGCTAGTTAGCAACCTGTGTTACAGAAGCCATTCTGTGAGAGGCCTTCTAACACTGCGTCGTCCGACCTTAGTTAAACTCCGCAGGAAACTTGCTAGGATAACTTTGTATCACCACGTCAATAAGATTAACCAGACTGCAGCTCAGTGTTGCCAGTGGCAGATAGTCAAATGTTACATGAGTCATCTCAAAAAGTTACATTTTCATGAGAAAAGTTACATTAACATATTTTATGTGGAAAACGACACTAAAATAATAAAATATCTTTGTATCACCACGTCAATAAGATTAACCAGACTGCAGCTCAGTGTTGCCAGTGGCAGATAGTCAAATGTTACATGAGTCATCTCAAAAAGTTACATTTTCATGAGAAAAGTTACATTAACATATTTTATGTGGAAAACGACACTAAAATAATAAAATACTGGAATTTGAATTTTTTTTTCTACTTTGTAGTTAGCGGAACGCGCCCATATTTTGAATTTTCGCGCGGGCGGGCCCTACCCCGCGTCTACCACGGGTATAACAGTAGCGTTTAGTTTAGAACATTCAAATTACACCGAGAAACAACTTTGTAGCTAGGTACCTACTTGGTAGCATTAGCGAAAAGATCGATAAACATAATCAAATCTGTTGATTAGATGTATTTTACTTATGGCAATTTCGTCAAAATAGGTTAAGAATTGTCTAAGATAAACTATGGTCTGTTCCGTATCCGTTGTACTTCAAGTACTTAAGAAATAAAAAAAGAACCTCATAGAAGAAAGCTGTTTTTTAGGAGTCGTTTGTAGATCCACCAACCCCTTTTAATTAAAAGGTTATGGGCCCAGTGGTTAGCGTAGTAGATTAGGCCGGCCGGTAGGCAGTCAGCCCACTCTAGTTCTTGTAAACGAAACCAAAGTTGCATAACAATGATTAATAAATAGCTAAATGAACTTCTTGAAGCTATGTGCAGTGCATGGCGCACATAGATTATGCTATTTGACTTGATAATCTTGATATTTAGTTGACGATTGATACATAAATAAACTTATTTCAGTTGCAGTTAAAGTTTTTTTTTACTTTGTTGTTGATTTACTGATTCCCTAAATAATTAATTATTAAATTAAAACTACAATATAACATTTACTAACCGAGTATTGTTAGCACAAACAAGTCGAAAACAAACCAATCACTACACTATTGACGAAATAAATTTAATAAAATTACATCCACAGATATAAACTTTCGTATTTATTTACTCTTCTTTGGAGATAATAAAACTTTAGCAAACAAAACACGACCCTCACTCGCTCGCGGGAGTAAGCAGGATATAAGATTTAGAAATACACGTGAGTGAGTTAGTGAATTTAAAGTTAGGGCACAGGTGCGACACAGACGAACAAAAGTTTTCTTAGCATTCCGTTTCACGATATTTTTTTGTTTGCGGGCAAATATTTTAATTATTTTTAGTAAGTCCTAAAAGTTACATTTAGAGTCGTGTTACATGGAGGTTACGTGAGACGGTCAAAAGTTACGTAAAATGTAACAAAAGTTACGTTCTGGCAACACTGCTGCAGCTCGCCTCGCGTTTGACCGCTATCTCGCCTGGTAAGCGATGTTGCGGGCGACGGTGAGGCACGCTTGCTTAGAAGTAGAGTTTTTAGCTAGAGTGCGCCGAACCTCCTACCACTTCTCGTTATTGCAAGCTATTATTTAACTTGCAATGTATTTATGTATGTGTTCAGGTCAAATCTTGGAACTGAATTTTACAGCAGTTATCCTCAACCGATTAAGATGAAATTTTGCATACACGTTTAGTTTGGGTGACAATGCATGGTTAGCTAAGTGCCGTCATTCTAAATCCAATATGGCGGGAGGCCCAAGATGGCGGACTAGTTATTTTTTTGTTAACTGCTATGATAAAGGTATCAAATGAAAGGTTTTGCTGAGAATACGAAAAAAGCTTGTTCTAAAAAAAGTTTTTATAATTAATAATTTTATTTTATTCCATTG
Organism: Orthosia gothica; assembly: GCA_949775005.1. Classification (NCBI taxonomy): domain Eukaryota; kingdom Metazoa; phylum Arthropoda; class Insecta; order Lepidoptera; family Noctuidae; genus Orthosia; species Orthosia gothica. Next base: position 1,338,393 of record OX459057.1, read on the forward strand.
TATCAATGAAAAGACTCCCACGCTAGTAGTAAACAGAGTTGTATGGAAAAAGGAGACGGAGGCTTTTGCCTGGGACAGTAATTAAAATCCATTTTTGAAAAAATACGCTGAAGACACTTAGAGATAAGGGCCCGAAATAGGCCAGTTTGATTAGATTGTCCAATGTTTTATTACGCCTTGGTTATGTTACGTTTAGTCATTTTGATTTTGGTAATTAAGTTGCAAACTTTAACTATTATAACATAGGTAACTGCCACTGTAACAAAACGGCCGTCGTCGTCGATCTCGTATACAAAGTCTTCATTATTTTAGTTCTCCACTAAAAATTTACTATCTTGGAGAAGTTTAATGCATTTGTTGCGCTTTCTCTAACTACGAGTATAAACATTGCAGTAGATATAACACTCCTGCTGTATTTTTTATCTGTTATTGATGTTAGGGTCATCCATGGTATAATAATATACTCTGCCTGGTATTCTCTTCCCGTGACAGCTGGGTCACGTGATTGGCCAAAGAATAAGTCGTCAGTTGCGATGCGCTAATTCAATATATAAAAATAAATAAATAGATGAGTCACACGAGTTACTAAATAGTTAAGCTAGTTTGTAATTTATTTTATTTTCATTAACTAAATAGACAGTACATACATTTACTGAACAAGTAAAATTTCAATATTTTAAAAACCCCCGACACATTTATTTTAAGTTATCTTGCGAATACACCCCGATTTAAACAGAAAACGCCCATAACTTTTAAACGGCTGAACCGATTTTATTTAAACATAGCTAAGAACAGTCTCGACGAAATCACCTTTCAAACAAAAAAAAAACTATATCAAAATCGGTTCATCCGTTTAGGCGCTATGATGCCACAGCCTATAAGATTTGTCATACAAGATCATCCTAATCGTAATAAAGGAGGTAATTGAAGTGACAATTAACAATAGATCTAATAAAGTTCACATTTAAACGTAATCTGGTAGGTATGCGTCTTCTCTTAGTCACGCACGCATACGGTACTACGTATAATGATAAGCAAATGCTTTGTGACGGAATGATCGGAACAAAGCCCTATACACTAGAGATGTTACGGAGGTTCGATTCCGTTTTCGAAAAGTCGGAACTTCCGATTGTTTTTGTACCTCTGATTTTGATTTCGGTTCCGATAATTTTAAATTGGAGGTTAAATTTACCCATCTATACCAATATTATAAAGAGGAAAGATTTTTTTGTATGTTTGTTTGTACCGAATAGGCTCCATTTGTATCGGACCTACCTACCTGCCTACCAACCTACACACCTGCCTTACCGATTAACCTACCTACCCTAACCTATCCTACATAGGTATGTATGTGGGTAGGTACCCTACCTATCTACCGACCTGCCCTACCTACCTACCTACCCTACCCTACCCTACCCTACCCTACCCTACCTACCTACCCTACCTACCTACCAATTTGTTAAACTATTAAACTTATTTGAATAATAATCTATACGCAAATAATGTATTCATTTCGAACAAATTTGATTACCATAAAAAAGGTTATTATAGTGAGTCAATCTTAAAAGATAGACATAATTATGCTGTCGCGGCTTTTTTTTGAACTTTTAAAGAAGAACAATTCCATCATACATAATATTTGCGTAACTTAAACCGTTTACGCAGCGCACGCAACGGAAGCTCTCAAAAAAGAATAATAAACGTAATTTGGCCCGTTTTTGCAACATTTTTCATTTATGCTCCGCTCCTATTGGTCGTAGCTTGATGTTATATGAGTATAGATTCGCAATATATCGACTTTCATATCTATAATATTAATAGGACATAAATATCTCGCTGTTTTCTGCATAAGCATAATCAATCTAAAATATTCCTACTGCTGGGTCACAGGCGACCACTTCGTGAACGTTTTGAGCCATCTCCTGACTTCAATCATTTTAAAGGGCAAGTCACGGGCTCACGAATTTTTATTTGAACTACTCATTAGTTGGCTCAGTAATTATAAGTTGGCCTATTTTTCTGTTACTCAATCGTACAGCCAACTCTATGGTTACTGTATGTGCTCGAATGAGAGGTCTATGTCCAGCAGGGTCGGCTTTCAGCTGTTAACGAACAGATGAATACTTGAGCTATAAACTTCTGCTTTATTATTGTGATATCTATTTACTTAATAAATCAATACTTAATACAAATAAAAACAGGACTTGAGGATCTGAATCCTAAGAAATAAAACAGGTATTCTTAAAAGGACTAATGAATTAAAATTACACCGAAAGGGCTATGCTTTAAAAGGATTCCTATAGAAACACAATGGTTCAAAACTTTTCAACATTTTCTTTTTCTTTTCATCGTCACTTATAGAACTCTGAAATTTCACAAAAGGTTGAATCCTTCTAAAGTCGGGGGTCGAAGCTATAGATAGACCTAGGATAAAGAAGTGTACGCAATCGTTATTTCAACTCGTAATTGCTTAACTAGGAACTTCTTTATTTGTTTCTGTTTTTAAAAGTCCTTCTCGGAACCAGTAACAGTCGTCATTCAGTTTAAAATTAGAACTTTTGGCTAAAAGATTTTTTGGTATATAAGTAAAGCCAGACTGCTATCTATCTTTATAAGATTACATACATTATTGAGTATTTTTGGGCTCCATATTGCGGAACAGTGTTCAGCAATTGTAAGGATCACGATACGAAGGCATAGAAACCCATTGTCACTGCACTGGTTACTATAACCAGGCATAGTAGAGCAAAAACATCTTCATTTTCGCTGCCTGCCGAAATCGAGCTCAATTCGTAACCTTCATCTATTTAATGGTGTTGCTTTTTTTGGTGTGGGGAAATCCTCATGATTATCCTTTGTTTGGGGAAAACTGAGTGTTATGTCGGACTTATACCGACCGTCAGTGAGAGACCCGGGAGAAAAAGTACATTCACGCGAACCCCTGCTATCGTTCATTGGCCCAATAAATCCTCATACTGTTTCTCCATTTTCTAGCGTTGGAACAGCGGCCAGTTTCAAACCCAGAGCGGTCCCAGCGCTCCTCAGGCCTGGCACTCCTGTCGTCGCCTGATCTACGTGCCGCGGACGGTCGCGCAGAAAGGGTTCGCTGTCGGCTTCTGGCCTATACCGGAGTCCTTCAGATCCGACCCTAACGCGCAAACATTGGTATGTATTTTTGGATGATATGGCAAGATTTCATTTTGTTTTGTTAATATTTTTTTGATATTTTATGTACCTTAGCTTTTGTGTTTTGTCGTCATAAATATTCATCTTATTTTTCAGATAAGCCAAATTGTAACTAATAGTTTTTTAGTCGGAGCGTAGAAGCGCCCAATCATGATAATGGTGGTTAAAACTTATCAATTTAACACAGTAAACGTTACCAAGAAAATTTATTTGTAATTTAATAATTACCGGATTAATAGAGAAACTCTTTATTCCTGGCGATAAATATTTAATGTTCAAATTACCACGGCAGTTGGTGCAAACTATCACAGTTCTCATGACCAACAAGTCGATTTCCTTATAAAACAAAGATTACTCGGACTTTGTATTCCACTTAGTACAAAACGTAACCATCAGGCCTGTAGTGGTGTCGATATAGTTCACCTATATTTTAGACAATTTTAAGTCCATTGTAAAAGAAGACGAGACTGATAGCCATCATCTGAGCAAAAATCCAGACAGGCTATGAATATTTTATGCTGACAATAATGGTTCACATTCGGTCTTCACGATTCTCGAAAATGATTGCATCCAATGTTTGTTCGAAATATTAACACTTTTATATTTGGTAAACATGAAAGCGCAGAGCTAAAGTGCATAAAATAAACAAAAATTATGCAGTTTGCTTTCACGCTTTTCGGCGACACGGCCTTGGCATCAATTTGGCTGTGTCGATTTTGCGCCAGCATGTTAGGTCACATCCAACTTTTCGGTGACCTGAAGACTGACTAAACTGCAACTAATTTGTCTCTTTTTTGATATCTCTTGTAACAGCCACTATCAACTGTCACAAAAAGACCGCTACTTTACTTTTCTTATTAAGAGGAAACGGGGGCGGAGAGCGCCGACTGAATTTACTTAGTAAAAAGTCATAATTCGAGGATTGGCTCTCGCCTATTTCCTCCTCCAATATTGGACCAATTTAAAAGATATTCCATAAGATTATTTGGTTCCAGAGACCAAACGCTTTGGCCGATTTTGATGATTCATACGTCAATCGATTCGTCTTAACCCTACGAGTGTCAATAGAAAAATGGCGGATTTTGGGCGCCATATTGTGGGAGCCCAAATTTTTTTTTTTCCAAACCCATCGTGTGGGGTATCAAAATAAAGGGTTTTAAGAGGTGATTTCAAAAATAAATAACATAAATGTATCTAATTAAAAAAAAAAAAAAACTGAAATGTTATAAATAAAAAAAGTTAAATCAAAAAATCAAAAACCCCGACTGCTTCAAAAGCGAACTAAAAAGTCGTAAACAAGGAAAAAATCATGCTGTGCAGTCGGAGGATACATACGCACGAGCTGGCTGACCTAAACCAGATGTATCCTCCTCCTGCACAGCATGATTTTTCCCTTGTTTACGACTTTTTAGTTCGCTTTTGAAGCAGTTGGGTTTTTTTATTTTTGATTTAACTTTTTTTTTTATTAATTGTCTTTGGCAAAAAATACACAAACCATCATAACATTTAAAAGGCAAGTTGATACTTAAAACCTTTTTCCGTAATTTCCAGCCACCTCGATCTGCACACCCAGTGGTAAAGTTCACATGTTCGAGCCAGGAGCCGATGGTGATTGACAATCTGCCCTTTGACAAGTACGAGTTGGAGCCAAGTCCACTGACACAGTTCATATTAGCCAGGAAACAGCCTACCGTCTGCTGGCAGGTAAGAAAGATTTTGAGTATTACCTATTTTAAATAGAAATTATTTAAAAATAAAGAGAGACAGAGGCTTCAGACCAGGGATACCCAAACTATACTTATACAGTATCTCGAAAATTACAAATAAGAACTTGTGTTAATTAATTGGGGTCGATTTTTAGACCTCATCGACACCCAAAATCGGTTTTCTTCTATGTCGATCCTTGGGGAAACCGATTTCGGTAAAAAATGGTGATGCGCAAAACTGCGGGATACTCCGATTTTATATATAATCGCACTTATACGGCATTAGAAATTATTTTAATTCAAACTTTGCTTCCGTGCGCGTAATAACAACTTTAAACAGGTATATTAAATATATAGGTAAATATACTATATTTAAGAACCTTTCTCGGCAGTGGCGGTGAGCACAAAAAAAGTCCTCATTGACATACGCTACAAAAATGTCACGTGATAAATTCCTTACATTTGGCATTTCGACAAACGTTATCTCTAAAAGAATGTTGCTTCGTCTAGAGCATACTGTTGTATGCAAAATATTTTCTAAACGCCGTGTAGCTTAAAATTAATTACTTTTGCTCTACTGACTAATTCTCATTAGTACAGTCTGCTATTTTTATCTGACCAAGCCAACTATTCGTGAGGAATTTTATTGTAGCTAAGCACTTAGTGACAAGAAGCTTCGTAAGGCAATTTTCGTAAACAGTAACAATAAAGACGGTAGCAATTGACTCCAATTTGAATTAATTTATTATGTAGGTTACCTTGGATAATGTAAATAAACTATCAAATTGCACTTCACGAACTAGATAATGTGAGCAATTACTTCTAATAAGTGTTTAATAATTCATTGAAGATAAGCCCATGCATCTATCTGCATATTTTAGCATTATTTGTTTTTGATTCTCAACATTATAGAAATTTACGTGGGGGAATAAATAAACTCATTTTTACATACATACATACATAAACTCACGCCTTTTTCCCATGGGGGTAGGCAGAAACTACAGAACGCCACCTGCTACGATCCTTAAAAAAAACCTTAAAATCCTTAAACTAATTTTTGCTTACATTAATCTCGATAAGACAATAGACATAAGACATACATTAGACCTTATAGGTGATGTTCTTCAGAAAGGCCAAGTGCGCAGTACCCATTACCGGCGTGTGTGTTTGACTAGATGTATGAATGTGTGTGAAGCAAAAGAAGTATGTAAGGATCGTAGCAGGTGGCGTTCTGTAGTTTCTGCCTACCCCCATGCGAAAAAGGCGTGAGTTTATGTATGTATTACTCTCGATGGCACTATGTACACAGTGCAGCGCAATATAAATTAATTCCTATGGTTGTAATAACTCCGATTGCCAATCAATAATAATCACCTTTTAATGCCCATATTGAGCGTTTTAATGCCTTTTATGGCATTATATATTTAGAAATCAGTATATTATATTGCTTTAAACATTGTATTTTGAACTAAGTAAGCAGTCTTTTTAAATAATTCTGGAAAAAATAATCAAGGTTACTTTTTAGGGTTCCATACCCAAAGGCTAAAAACGGGACCCTATTACTAAGACTCCGCGGTCTGTCTGTCTGTCTGTCACCAGGCTGTATCTCATGAACCGTGATAGCTAGACACTTACAATTTTCACAGATCATTTATTTCTATTGCCACTATAATAACAAATACTAAAAACATAATTAAAAAAAGTTAAATCAAAAAATAAAAAAACCCGACTGCTTCAAAAGCGAACTAAAAAGACGTAAACAAGGAAAAAATCATGCTGTGCAGTCGGAGGATACATAGTCGCGGGCTGGCTGACCAAAATCTGGTGTATCCTCCGCCTGCACAGCATGATTTTTTCCTTGTTTACGTCTTTTTAGTTCGCTTTTGAAGCAGTCGGGTTTTTTGATTTTTTGATTTAACTTTTTTTATTTATAAGTTTTTAGTTAAGTTTTTTTCGAATTAGATACATTTAAACATATAAGTGTTATATATTTTTGAAATCACCTATTAAAACCCTTTATTTTGATACCCCACACACTGGGTTTGGAAGAAAAAAAAAAATTGGGACCCCACAATATGGCGCCCAAAATCCGCCATTTTTCTATTGTCCAATTTTAACGTAGCCTATGACACTCGCAGGGTTAAGACGAATCGATTGACGTATGAATCATCAAAATCGGCCAACGCGTCGGCCACATAGGAACAAACATACATACATACATATATACATACATACATAGACTGATAAACACATTACCCTCCTTCGGCAGTCGGGTAATAAATATTCAAGTGGGGCTCCCATACAACAAACGTGAATTTGTTGCCGTTTTTTGCAATAATGGTACGGAACCCTTCGTGCGCGAGTCACCCCCGGTTTCCCAGCTTAAAATTATCGGAGAATTAATGTGACAAATTGTCAAGCACGCGTTATTTGCTGTGATTGGCTGTTGAAAATTCATTCAACCAATCACAGCAGATAACGCGTGTTTGACAATTTGTCACATTAATTCTCCGATAATTTTAAGCTGGGAAACTGAGGGTCAGACTCGCGGAACCGTACATTTTCTCGGATTTTTAGTCGACACTCTGTATCATCAGTGAAACATTTTTCCCATTTGGATCCGCACTTCCAGAGGTTACCCACTACCAACAAACAAACATATATCTATAGTAGTCACAGTGGATCTTTATGTCTCTGAAGTTGGCCGCAAGACCCTGCGCAGTTGCTATTTTTGTGTCAATGTTGAAGTAGAAGATAGCATTGTATAACTGCCTGTTTCACTCGCTTACATTTGTCGCATCGTCCTATCTCGCTTACTCTAAGCAGTAGGTATGCTCGATGACAAACAGATTCTTGCGCAATGGTTTGCAGAGCCAACTTCAGAGACACACGTCCGCTTTGACTACTGTAAGTATTCCTCTCTCTTTATAAGTTAAGGTTAGATAGATAATAGGTGATCAAATTATATGTGCTAACATGGTTTCATTGTTATTTCAGGTGTTCGTAACCAACAGCGGCTGTAAAAGCTCTGATATCAACCACCCTTTCGGCTACTTGAAGGCGTCAACAAACCTGACATGTGTCAACTTGTTCGTGTTGCCTTACAACTACCCGATGTTGTTGCCTCTACTGGATGAGCTGTTCAAAGTGCATCGCTGCAAACCTACTCAGGAGTGGAAGCTAGCGTTTCATAACTACCTCGAGAGAATGCCCGCTTACTATGTTGCGGTAAGTTGAAAATATTTTGTGTGGTGTCCTAACACATTCAGAATGCGTCGCAGTAGATAAAGCAGATGGCTTGACAGCTAGACAATACAAAAATGGTCCAAACTAGCCCTGCACCAACACAGTTGGAAGTCATGGAGGCAGGCTTTTTTTTTTTCCAGTAGAGGGATGATTGACAGTATCTCAAATCTGTTCTGAATTCTGTGGGTATTAAAATTTCTTTCTCTGAAAAAATTGTGTCAATTGAAGAATGGATTATGTTTCTATCAGTGCATTTTTATTGGATCATATTAATATCATACAGATCTGCAAAAAAAAAAATTTGATTGTTAAAATGTAGATAACATTTTAATAATATTGTGTAATTGTTTCTTGTTCCAGCCTCTTCGTAGAGCATTAACGAAAATGGGAGCGCCCGCACAACTTCTACAGCTTTTGATTCCTGACACTCAGGACAACTCGCTCAGTTTCTCCGTGTTGAACTATTTGAAAAGACTGAAAAATCAAGCTAAAGTAGAATTCGAGAAACTCTGTGCTGACGTTATCAACAAATCTTCCAGCAATAACACTCAAAAGGTATTTTATTCTGATAACTCTTAGGCCCAGTTTCTCTGGTACAAAATTGGTCGCAAAACGTTACTTACTTGTTTAAAATAATTAATTTTCAACCAGCCAAGCCAGTCGCATCACTTGACTTGCGCTTCATTTGTGATGCGTCGATAATTTATTTTCAGAAATGGGTACTCATCATTAATTAAAGTTTATCTGCCTTAATTTGCATTAATTCTTGGTTCTGTTGTAGTGCACGAGTGAACACTTTCTTAGTAATTAGTCGTTTATTCGTGCATTGAAGCCATTTAGCAGTTTTTAATTATTTAGGTGCCTTCAGCTATTGTTGATTGACGTCACGTTAAAGCTGCGCTATCGTCTCGATTGCGCAGCTAATACTTTCGACGAATGTCTAGGCTACACGCAAAGTGTGGCTTAGTAGTAGCCAATCTTACTTTATAATAATATTACAAATGCGAAAGTTTGGATGAATGTGTATATGTTTGTTACCCAGTCATGCTTAAACGGCCTAATCTGAATGAAATTTGGACAATAGATAGATTATAGTCAGTATAATGTTCCCTTGGGATACGAAAAACACTTCACGCGGGTGAAACCGCTGGCAGAAGCTAGTTAACCAATTTAATAACCCTACATACAAGCTGAAATGGAACTGGGCTGGCCACATCTGTTGCATGCTGGTGGATCTAGGGGCTAAAATTACATACAGTGGACCCTAAGCAGCAACAAACGGCAACGCAGCATGCCCACTTCCCCAGTAAGACATGGCGGGATATGATAGGCCCATATTAAAAAAACCGGCCTGCTGCAATATCATTACACTAGGCGGAGGAAAAATATGTATTTGCCCTGTAGGTGGGATGGGACAATAATAATAATACCATTTAATTATATTCATTTCAGGTAGCTGAAAGCGTTCGAGTGATGCCCAGGTCCCCTCTTCGAAAAGACTTGACGACGCACCCGTGTCTTCAAGACAAGTTCTCAGCACTTCGGGATCAGTTGAACGAGTTCGGTGGCTTTGTTGTGGGACTCTCACGCGGCAGGCATAAGACGCAAGCGCACACTTATAGGAACCCTTTTGACATACAGAGGAGAGATTTACTAGATCAGGTATGTAAAAATCTTGATTTTCTTGTAGCTATAATTAGCTTACTGGGTTACCTGGGCCAAACTGGTAGAACTGGTTCAAAGCAGCATTGGAATAGAGTGTCTTGAAAACCTTGTGAAGGGTTTTGACTAGAACAGACAAAAAACAACTAGCACGGAAACTAATATTTAAACTTCATGTAAAGACGGTAGGCGCATAAGCGCACTTAATACAACAAGGCATTCTCTAAGGGAAAACATAATAATTATGAGTCTGCTTGCTTTAATAAGGCCCAGTTTTTTGCTCAGTAGTTAACTCAACCAATGGTTAAAACTAACCAATAGTTTCAAAATTCGGTAAAAAGGCATTATTCGTCAACTGTTAGTCTAACAAAGTATCAAATAATTAACTCTCATATTATTCGATTGAAAAAAAAATGTTCTTCAGTTATTATTAGCCTCACAAATGGTCAAAAAAGTTGGTGTTGTTAATTATTTGACCATTTGTAAAACTAACAATAACTGAGCTCCGCTCGGGTGAAAATAGAGTAAACGACGTTTTATAAAAATGAAACCTAGCTAGATGGATTATTCGCCCCCGAAACCCCTCGCAAACTAAATTTCATGCAAATCGTTGGAGCCGTTTCCAAGATTCAGATTATATATATATAAATTATACAAGAATTATACAATTGCTTGTTTAAAGGTAATATATTGATTAAGTTGACTACGGATCAAAAAACTGGGCCTTGAACGACTTACTGATCAGTGTAACAATTTACTTGTGAGTTTGCTCAGTTTGAAACAAGATTTAAAAAAAAAAACAATGAAACCATATGTCGATGATCTCATTCAGTAGCGGATACAAACGGTTTTGCACATATTCACTTCATTTTTTATTTTGCCATCTGGCAGTATAAGTACTCTGTTAAAATAAAAACAAAAGATAATGCGATGCGGGTGGCATCTGGGCCATACCCGTACATTATTTTCTTATTCCTAATAGTATACAATATGCATCTAAATTGTATTCAAACAAAGAATTTTTGTCGTTATTTCTTGGCAGGTTTCCAAAACGAATTTCCATTTTACATACAGTTTTTTTTTTGTATTTATACCATTACCACATTGTATTCTAATGAGACCGAGTATGTGAGCCATTGTTTACATAATTCATTACCTTGAGAGTGAAAGACAAGTATTATGTTGAATAAGTTTTATGGAGGAAATGTTTTTCTGCAATGAAAATTAAATCACCTGTTATGCTATCTACGTACAATGGGTTTAGCATAGTTTCCATTTCATACTTCTTGCTATTTTATATATCCGTCACTAACAAAGAATTGAATAGAATAATATACTTTATTTTACACTAAAAAAAGAAATTACACATATATTTTACAGCTACTTATAGTAGCGTAGATATCGCTGTCAGCGATAAGACCGCCTTTGTACTCGTAGTATTTACGGGTACAAAGGCGGTCTTATCGCTGACAGCGATATCTACCAGACAACCTTTGGATGGACTAAAGAACAGCCTTTTGGGGGTAGCCTATGGTGTACTACTACATTAAAAAATATTAATAAATAAATATTAAAGCTAGGTTATCAAAGTCAAGATTTATTTTCTACATTATTTCAATGCACGTAATTTGTATACCAATTTGCAATAATGTACTACTGTACTGTGTCGAAATATTAAAAAAATAATTGATCAGCCCACTTTTGACTATAATCCTACCTGATGGTAAGGAATTTGGAAATCGACTATGAAATACACTTTACAATGCATGTCCTCGAAAAGAGCGTTTTCCAAAGCAGCCAAACTGTGCGGAAAGTGTCACTTTTTTTGACTAGTGCTTTTTACTTTCCTGTATTTTTTTAAATTTTTATCTCTAACGTCAGTCCGACGCATAGAGTCTTTATTGATTGAGGAAGTTTTACAAATTAGTTATGTACAGATTATCATTCATATAAAAGGTAGAATAAAAGTATAACTTCATTAAAGGCGATTTTAATTACTCTAGATTTATGTTTTGATCAATAAATTAATTTTTAATATTCATTAAATATATTTGGCAGAACGTATATTTTGCTTGTGCCTTTTTGCGTAACGTGTGACAGCTATTTGCACATGCGCAGTAGATATGCCCGAGGAACTATTAGTTAATCTGTGGATATGCTGAGCGCGCTTGATTAAGCCCGCCATTTTGTTAATTTCATTTTATTAAATTATATATTTTTTTATTTCCTCGCACAATGCATAGTAAAATGTTGTATGATACACGTACGTAAGATGATTTCCGACTCGTGTCGATTTATACACTCACTCGCTTCGCTCGCTCGTGAATAAAAATGCCACTCATCGGAAATCACCTACCTTCCGCACTTGTAGCATAAATTTAAGAGCTGGAAAGAATTAAACTTGACGTTATTTAAAAAAAAACTTCGAAATTTTTTAGTAGACAAAGCGTATTATAGTGTAACGGAATTTTTAATGGAGAAAGGCATTTCTTGATTGCTTTTTATAATGATTATTAATTTGAAAAATATGACATTTAATTTTTATTTAATTTTATTTTATTTAACTCCAATACGAATTATGTGACTGCAGAAGAATTGTGTAAATAAATAACTATTGAAATACTTCATAATTAAATTGTAATTTGATTAATTTTTATATTGACATTGATATTATTATGTACTTAGCATCTCTACTGTATTTTTAAACTTTTGCATGCCTTCTGGTTAAATATGGCTGTTCCTAATTATATTGTTTATGTCACCATGTTTTTTGTACCCATATTTGCAAAATAAATATCTTATCTTATCTTATCTTATCCAGAAGTTTGGCGAGAATTATACATGTAGGAAAGCGTACTCCATCCCCTATCTAGTTACCAAGAAATACAGACTTTTGCAGAGAATTTCACTCCATATCTGGCCTACTCAACCAAATATTGAGTACTTTATTTGTCATCATCATCTGCCTAGCCTTTTCCCAATTGTTGTTGGGGTCGGCTTCCAGCCTTACCGGATTCAGCTGAGTACCAGTGTTTTATATGGAGCGACTGCCTATCTGATCTTGACAACCCAGTAACTGGGTAACACAATACTCCTTGGCAAGACTGGTGTCAGATCTCAAGCTTCTGACTACTGTAACGATCGTTAACGAATACGAACGATCGGCTTAACGTGCTTTCCGAGGCATGGAGGAAACTCGGTATGTTGAAATGGTCACCCATCCACGGTCCGACCTCGGCTAGCGTTGCTTAACCTTGAGAATCGACTCGTGCGGCTGTTATTATTTAGCCACGAGCTTTGTATCGGTTTCAAATACTAATTAGTTTACAATAATTACCTTCCAGGTAGTACGAATGCGCGCGAACTTCCTACATCCATCCCTGGCGCACACCCGCTTGGTGGACGAGGACAGCGTCCACTCGATGCCGGTCGCGCAGATGGGCAACTACCAGGAGTATCTCAAGCGTATGACGCCGCAGCTACGGGAGATTGAGTCCCAGCCTGTACGTCAGCATATGTTCGGCAACCCCTTCAAGATAGATAAGGTTTGTAGGGTTTTGTTTTTAGTTGCTGGGTAGATGAATGTGATGTTTAGTAGCTTGGATTGGCTTCTTCGGCAAGGTATTATAGATTTTTTTGTATATTATGTTCATTTCTTAAATATTTCGCTAATGGGACATTGGTAACGAATGATCCTCCATTAATTATTGATGATTAGCATTGATTTACTCTCTCAGACTATTGATATGAAAATGTAAGAAGATTTTCAAGTCAATGGAATATGATGAACAGGCCTATCCTTATACCCTACCTGCATGAGCATTATTATAATAACTCATGCTGTAGTGAAAGATTATGGCATATCTTTCACAGTAATAGTATTCTTTGTCAGTCAGTTTTTTAGAGTTGCCATTTTTTTTTCTTTGTAAGGCGGATCTATTAAATACACTTAAGTGCTAGCCATATTCAAGGTTAACTAACAAATCTGTTGTACACTTCCAGCGCATGATGGTGGACGAGGCGGACTTGGACCCCGTGGGCGCGGTGCGCGGCGCGGGCGGCGGCGCGGGCGGCAAGCGCGGCGCCGACGGGCCGCGCGCCGCGCCGCCGCGCCGCAAGGCGGGCCCGCTGCCGCCGCACGTGGTGGCGCGCCGCCCCGAGGAGCCCCGCGAGCCGCCCGTCATCCCGGCGCCGCGGGTCATCCTGCCCGTGGCGCCGCTAGCGCCAGTGGCGCCGCTGTCGCCCGTGACGGCGAGGAGACCCGCCTCGCCGCTGGCGCCCGTGCCTTCAGACCTGCCGTCTGGGAGACCTCCCGAGGTTATATGCATTCTTCGTTTGATTTTTGAAACATGTGACCACTGTACACACACTTAGTGACTGGAATGCCAAATGGCAACTTCAGCTGTTTCATATGGGTGAAAGAATCTAAGTCTGGGCAGACAATTCCTATTTTTAAGAACGCTACATTTTTACAAGTTTTTTAACAATAAGTTTTAACACATTTTAACACCGAATTCGAACTAATTAGTAGCTGATAGTTCACTGTATAAAAATAGTTCAAAATAATATCTTTTTCTGGACTGAATAGCTATTCTTATAATCCATTCCCAAATTAAATTCTGCTACATATTCTAACTCGATATTAATTATCTAACGTGTGCTGTATTGCAGGAACCTCCAAACATGGATACAGGCAGTCCGGCCGTCGGTCCGGCATCGCCGCCCGCGTGTCCGCCAGCCATCTCCGTCTCGCCTCCCAACCTCCCGCCCGTCGTCAAACCCTTCCTCAATGGAGGTCAGTCTTTATTACATATTTCTTCTGTAACTATATCCCACTTAATGGAGTGTCCCAACTCTCCATTCACTTGAACCCTTGATGACCTGTACAACACCTATGACACTGCAATAAATGTGGCTACTAGAGTCGAACAGTTTGATTAAATGTACCGTCGGAACGAGAAAAAAAGAACACTGATGATATTTTAAAAGATCCTAAATAAAAAAACAGCTGTTCTCTACAAAGTACAATTAGCTGCGCGATTAAAATGTATAAAACAGTTTAAAAAAAAAACATATTTCAGAGTTACACCAAAATAAAAGTTGTTAAGTTTGATGAGTCCTAAATTCACTTAAAACATGTCAGATATTCAACCTCTCAAAATAAATCTTATGTGCTTTATGTGGCAGTCGCTCCATGTGAAGAACTGGTATGCAGCTACATCTGTTTATACTCGAAGCCAACCACAACATAGTTTGGAAAAGGCCTCTTCTCATACTGAGACGGCACGAGCATTGATCATCTCACTTGCTTAAGACGGGTTGGTGACTCCCAAGAAAATATGAGTCCACTGCTGGACATAATAATTAATTAACAATAATTAAACCTTTTATTTCCAAAGCAGTTCTTAACATTAGATATTTTATATATACGTAATTTTTCTAGTTAAGGCCCCTGGCGGCCTCCTCCAACATTTTCCAGATTTACCTTGTCTTCATTGAAATGTAAAAACTCAAAAAATTCCTACACCCTCAGACGCATACACGACGATGGGCAGCAAGATGGCACGTTCCCCGTCGCCGCCGCCCGAGCCGCCTGCGCCTGCGCACGTGCCTGCTCACGCACCTGTGCACGCGCCGGTGCACGCGCCTGTGCACGCGCCAGTGCACGCACCTACGCACGCACCGCCCGCGCCGCCGGTGGCGCCTGCGCCGCTAGTGCTGCACGACTCGCAGGAGCTGCAGATCAATGCTATCTTGCAGGGCGTCGCCGCAGAGAATAACTCCAATGCTCGATCGCGGAAGAGGAAACGAAAGGTAACTAAGGTGAAAAACACAGGCGCAGCGTGTAACGTAGACGGAGGCTGAGGTAGCTGCGTGGTGCGGGAGAAGTGTTGACGCGCGTTAGCGACGAACGGTAGCTCGCATAACATGTCCCAACCCTCTCCCGTGCGTAAAGTTACCGAATGTACCGTCGCCGCCATCTCGAGTGTAATGAAACACCTATAATAGTTATTTATGCAACTGTTGTATAATAAGGGGTATTAAAACACGAATGTGGGTTTATCACACGAGGCGAAGCCGAGTGTGATAATAGTATCACATGAGTGTTTTAATACCTAATTATAACGGTTGCATACAAGACTTTATCTACACTCATGATATGAATCCTCTATCTCGAATATGAAACCATAGGGTATTAATACTTAGCGTACTTTTCAGCATTGAATAGAAGGTCCATAGGGATGAAGATTTGAATTTTTCTGATAATTCTTGAAAATATACTAGAAAGTGATGTACTCTTTGATATTTTCCAATTCATTAAATTTTGGTACGTCTTTTCATAATGTTTTCTCGACTTTTCTGGTAATAATTGGTTAGAAATGTCCTTTGCTGCATTAAAAATATCTGGTGGTGTGTTATCAAAGCTTGTATCACTCATTTTTGTAAACAACTTTTTTTTTTTTTTGCACAGGTTTCTTCTGGGTAAGCTCACTCCATCGTCGACTCTGTCTCTGTCACATCTGACCTAGACTAGAGTCGAGAGCAAACCCATCAAAAATAAAAAATAAAACGATAAAATGTATAGAAGCTACCTTTATAGAATTTGTTGCACAACACATTCGTCTGTCAAGAATCCTCGAAGATCATTCGCTTAGTTTGTATAGTACGCAATAATAACAATTCAATAGCAACTAATTATTTTTGTTTTTAATAGAACTCATGCTCACCAGAAGACGTTGGTGGTTTGTTATAACCAATAATATAAAGAAGTAAAACCGTTTGGCTGTTTGTAGGAAGTAATCTCAGGAAGTACTGTTCCTAATACTAATTCTTGCACTGATAGAAACATACTATAGATTACTATGAATATGCCCACAGAATTGCCAGAGCATATAATTAGTTTAAAATGAGTTCTTGATGAGTCTAAGATGTAACATGACTTTTAACATTGAAATCTGTTACAGAACGACAAACAACTGACGCAGTTGACGATGCCACCTCAGTTGTCGCGCAAAGAGCTTGCAGACATAAAAAAGCACAACCTAGATGTACGCTTGGAAGTCTTTCGGGCTGTTCGACGACCCGGCAAAGGTAAATAACATACGCCATTTATTTTAATTATTACGTTTCTGTGGAATACTCACAACAGATCTTTGTGTCTCTGAATTGGCTGCAAGACCCTGCTCAGTAGCTATTTTTGTGTCAATGTTGAAAGGCAAGACAGCATTGTATAACTGTCACTTTCACTCGCTTACGTTTGACGCATCGTCCTATCTCGCTTACTCTATGCAGTATACTCGATGACAAACGGTTTCTTGCGCATTGGTTGGCATAGTCAACTTGAGAGACACAAAGATCCCCTGTGACTATTATAATATCTGCCTATGTACTAAAGGCCAATAATTGTAATTTAAAAACCGTTCAAATTCAAATCGCAATGGCAATGAATTGAAAATAAGTCAAAACCTGTTGAAAAGGATTTTTTTGCCAGATTAGAACTGCAATACTAAAGTGAATGTTCCTTAAAAATACAGGAATTGCCCCTTATTTCGAAAATCAAAGTAATAATACTGCTCATTGGTGTCGTTATTGAAAAATATGTCTATTGCTGAGCCATAATAGGCGTATGTTAGTAGATCTGTTACAATTATATTTGTTCTAGAAGTATAGGGAATGTGATAACTTCCGTGTAAGATAACAGTATCATCAATAATCATAAGTATTCACAAGACCCATTTATAAGTATAGTACATTTTGAAAAGGTGTGGTTTCAATATCTCCTTTTAAAAGGTTTTGCGTACTTAAACCTTTTTTGCGTTATCAAAACGTAGATAATAATGTATATCCTAAATAAACAATTCTTTAATTTTGCGTCATTTCGTTTATGATACCGTTATCAGTTTCGTGCACCAAATTCATACCTAACCTAAATAAAACCGCTATCAATTTGTTGTTGCCATTGCAACGACCTTTATATTGTTTGCTAAATTATCTTATTAATTATCTTATTGTTTGCAGATTACACGAAACTATTCGAAAATTTAAAACAATTGCAAGGTGGTGTGGACGTTAAAAAGGAAGTGATACGTGAAGTTATAAGCGAATCCTTAAGGTTCAAGCGCAAGGCCCTAGCCAAGCTTTTGGAAGACTTTTTAGCGGGACTAGAGAAAAACGGAAGCAGTGCCTCAATTACTATGAAGAGAGTTAACTCAGTGATGTACAGTAGCGCTAATAACAACCATAGCTAATAAAAGTGCGAGTTTGTGAACACTTCAATGTGATTTTATTGACTGACCACTTTTGCTGTTCAACGTCGGAAACTTAGATGGACTCACGAAACGTAGACTAAAGACAATGGACACAAGCATGTGCTGTTATGATATTAATTTCTGTGTTTAATTTAATGGTACCAAACCAGTGTATGTTGATATTCTGATGTTTATTGTTACTCTCGATATAATAAATCATTGATGATTTTGTATTGCGATTCCGCCTGGTAAGTAGTCATGTCGTCATTGTACGGTAATAACACGAGATGCGATGTTAATGATCTCACAGGCTCCACAGTGTGACTCACTGTTGAGTGATAGTTATTGCGTATTGTATGTGAATCATTTCGTTTGTAAGAAACTGAGAAAACCTTAATAAAGTTCTCGCCAAACTTCTAGGCCGCCCTGAACTTGGTTACAATGGCTGCGCAGTAGTAAATCTCATACAAAAACAGCACCGTTTCGTGCCTTGCGCAACGGAAAGCCAACTTCAGGGCGGCCTAGAAGTTTGACGAGCACTATACCCTGTATGAATCTTATAATAAAACTGACCTCTAATTATCATAGTAGAAAAACATTTTAATAACATTCATGAGCAAAAACGTCATATCATATTTTCATTAATTTTTCAAAAGCATTTTATGTGAACTCGTGCATTACAGCCATGTCTTGCTAATTTGTAACAAAGTTTGTTGACCAAGGAACGTGAATATGTGTCGGCCAGAACTAACAGTTTTCCTGTCATTTTGATTTTCGTGTCTACATAGCGATGTATATGAAGCAATATAAAATTTGGTTTTATTATCACAATGTGTCTTATTCAAAGTGGCAGCAAAATCGTGAGTTTCATGTTGTAAATAAAGTTGTACATATTATTAGAATGTTATAGTTATTACCAATGGAATGTATGTGTAGGATGCTTTTATGCATCGGTCACTGCTGCTGTTAATGTGGCTGGATGTACCTAACAGAGATAGATATTTAATATTATTAATAGAATAATGAATCCAGGAATGCTCATACATTTAATGGACCTGATGAATTTAATGAAGACATTTATATACCTAAAGTTTTAGCATTATTGACTTCAGTGGCATTTTAAATGTTTTACCAAAATCTTGTTAATGTTATCAGGGTTGTTGCTGATTTTAATTATGTTTTTACATATAAGTAATAAAATAAAATAATAAACAGGGGAAAAGTACTGGCCATTATGAATTTATATCCAAGTTTCACAGATTTCCTTGGTCTTGACATATTTTTTATTTTAATATTGTTTTTAAAATGTTAATTTTAAGCATTGATCAATGCTGATGCTGATATTGAAAATGATGCTGAAGTTTTGCAGATGCTCGTGTTCGCAACAACCCTGGTTGTTATCATAACTCAAGAACTATATATACGCTTTCATCACGGTTTGTCAGTGTCGCACGATTTTGTGGATACTTGTACCAAAGTGTAGTTTATTTTGGAGGTTCTTTATCGGAAAAATAGCATCATTACATAAAAAAAGAGAACTGTGATACTCGAAATTTTAAATTATCGAATATTATGGGTTGCCCGCCACATTAACACGAGTTCGGTCAATTGTAAAGTGTAATATATCATTTTTTAAATAAATTATGATCCTTATTGGATTTTTATACCGTGTTTTATTGATCTATTTCAACACCTTTTCTGTATGTATGTTCCCCGATTACTCCAAGACGCCTAGACCAATTTCAAAAAATCTTCTTTTGTTTGAAAGGGTATACTTCCTAGTTGGTCCCATAGTCATCAGGTCAGGATCTGATGATGGAATCCTAGAGAAATCGAGGGAACTCCTCAAATATTATAGACAAACATATAGGAATTTGGTATTTTCATCAACAATGCAATCATTTGCACTCGGATAGTATCATTTGGTGTAGTGGAACTGATGAAGAAGACCACAGATGGCCACTGGAACTCCTATATGCTAATTGTGTCACGGGCATAAGATATCTCGAATAGTTCACCGACTATAATGAAGCAAATACTTATAAATAAATGGTACTGATAAAAATGGCACCATCAAACTGATCTGATGATGGAGCCGGCAGGTAGGCACTGAAACTCTAAAATAAAACAATGTATCCTAGTCATTTTTGGGCTTATTGGAATCGCCATGAGATTTATTTTGACCATAAATGATAATCATGTTAATTGGAGGTGCCTACCAAAACTAAAAAGAGGAAAATAAAAAACTTTTTAACAAAAAATCAAACCGACATCCAGAACAAAAAACTACAAAGCAAAAAATAATTTCTTTGCCAAAGTGTTTTGACACCGACTTTGGAAAATAAATTTATTTTTTGCAATAAAGTTTTTTTAAACTATTCTCGTTGTCCTCCACTGGGGTCAGTGACGCGGATTTTTCATTCCCTATGGCCAACGCTGGCAGACAATGTCACAATTCTGTTTCATTTTGTTTGTTTATTTGCTTTATTTTTCTTTTTAGGGTTCCGTACCCAAAGGGTAAAAACGGGACCCTATTACTAAGACTCCGTGGTCCGTCTGTCTGTCTGTCTGTCTGTCACCAGGCTGTATCTCATGAACCGTAATAGCTAGAAAGTTGAAATTTTCACAGATGATGTATTTCTGTTGCCGCTATAACAACAAATACTGAAAACAGAATAAAATTAATATTTAAGGGGGGCTCCCATACAACAAACGCTTTTTTTGCCGTTTTTTGCGATAATGGTACGGAAACCTTCGTGCGCGAGTCCGACTCGCACTTGGCCGGTTTTTATTTCCTTTTTTTTTGTCAAAAATGCAAATAACTCAAAACAAAGAAAATTACAAAAAAACGCAAAATAAGTAGTTACGTTTACAGGGATCACGTTATTCAAGAAACCCAATTGGAACTTGTAAACGTTCGTTACGTCGTCGTACGTTTTACTGCAGTAAATTAGGTTTTTAATACGTAGGTACTTAGGCTTGCAGCAATGGTAAATCAGTAGGATAGCAATAAATAAGAAATACCTATCGCTGTTTAATAATATTCGTCAACACAGAAGTTAGCTACTTACAATATAGAAACATAATTATTCAACTACCTACCTACCCACGTCATTAACAAAGATATTATAGGCCTTGGGCAACGATGGGTATTTTTTATTCTTATTCTTTACATATGTACACAGTTTGTTTAAAAAATATAGATAGAGAACTTTTGTTATTACTATTCCGACATACATAAACTTAAGTGCATGAGTATACATCTAAACAGCTGACCACTTAATTTGGTCGGGTTATACGCAGAGTTTTAGTATGGAAAAGTAATGAAAGCTAATTTCTCTTAAAATACAACACTTAGGTATCTGAATGTTTAATCGCTATAACTTCTTTAGGAGTAGTAATTTTTATATAAATTAGGGAAGAAATCACAGAGTTTTTAATAGGGAAATCTTGAAATGAAAATTTAACACCGTGACTACCGCCACCCCACCAATGGCATGGTATATCTCGTAAACTAATGGAGTACTGGTTGTGAATTTTGGGTATCAATTTTATCTTGCAGGGTAGTAATTTTCTATGTAGGTTTGAGGGAAGTCGCAGGCTCCTCCAACTTGGAATCAACACTTAAAGTCGTGGTCCTGCTGAACGAGCAAGCGAAAGTTATCATCGTTGATTTCTCGATAAATAAAAATGATTCAGTTCTGTTTTTTTACGAAATGGATCACATTTATGGGTAGAAATTATTTGTATAGTTAGAATAGCTGTAGTATGCCCCCGTTTTCGGCGCTCATGGTGGTCTTGCTGAATGGAGCGTGACTACCGCAGGACCACCTGCAAAGTCGATTTTCTCGAAAACTACTAAGGTACCAATTCTGTTGTTCGAGTACTAATTGGTACCAATTGAGTAGTAATTATTTACCAAATGTGGAAGCGATTGCCGTCGGGGTCCTGCGGTAGTCACGGACATTATTTTTTATTAGAGTCAAGTGTCCCCCAATGTACTTGGATAAGTTAATTTTGTTCCTTCCTTAGAGCAATGTTCGGTGCTTTCATTGTTTATGTAGCTGTTAATACGGAACACTGTGCGCGAGTCAGACTCGCACTTGGCCACGGGATCCCAGCGTTAACAAAGAAACTTTGTTTCAAATAAATGTCACTAGATGGCGCGATATGCATTGATTAGTTATTTAATTGTGTGTAAAATTAACATTTTCAAGTCAAGTCTTTTTTTACCTGTCTGCCGAAGGAGGGTAATATGTTTATCAGTCTATGTATGTACGTATGTATGTTTGTTCCTATGTGGCGTTCTAGAGATGAAACGCGTTGGCCGATTTTAATGATTATTACGTCAATCGATTCGTCATAACCTTGCGAGAGTCACTGGCTACATTAAAATTAGAAAATACCAACCCCATCGTTATCAAAATAAAGGGTTTTAAAAGGTGATTTCAAAAATATATGACACTTATATGTTTAAATGTACCTAATAATTAAAAAAAAAACTAAAAATTTATAAATAATAAAAGTTAATTAAAAAAACAAAAAAAAATATGCTCTGCAGTAGGAGGAAACCTCTGGTTTTGGTCAGCCAGCTCACGAACATGTATCCTTCGACTGCAGAGCATGATTTTCTTCTTGTTTTTTTAGTTTGCTTTTAATGCAATCGGGTTTTTTTGTTTTTTTTAATTATCTTTTTTTAAGATTTTATCATAAAAATTGTATTTTGTTTTAATCAACTCCTAAGCTCAATATTATAGAATGGTGGGCTCTTAATTCACATTTCAAAGATTATTTGAACGGATCATTTAAAATAGATTCCAATAGATGGCGCGGTTTTAAATTTCTGAGGTATGCCACTCGATTTTTTTATATTTGTATTGTAACCTAGGTAATCTTTGATTGTAACATATTTTGGTATAATGAAACTATAAAAACGTGCAAAAAATACTACAAAACAAATCGTCACTGTATTTAAAGAAAACGATAGTCACGAACCGAGAAAACCCTTTTACTTGCAAGTCGCTTCTAATACACTATAGCCGTTGAACCGAACCGAACGCGATCGATGTTCTTACAAAAATAATCATCTTAATCAGACGAAAAACGCTAGTTACGTCAGCACAGTTTTTTTGTATGGGATGAGGCATCTGTAAGCTAGTATTATATTATCTGTGGTTAGAGTTAAAGCATACATGCGGTCAAGTTCTTTAGAATGTGTGCGCAATTGCGCATTCGCTGTTCTTCGCGCGTATTTATTTAGTAAGTTAAGACGGTACCCTGAACAAAAAATCGGCATGAGATATGAGCATTCCTATTGGTCTAGCGGCACTGGTGACGCATGAATTACAGTAGTGAATAGACCCAGATCTTAGAATAAAATCTTTGTAAATTCGAAATTTGGATTTAAAAATAAAAAAATACTACAAAAATGTTTGTTATTAAATTGTCTATCCATTAGTGTTAGTACAAAAAATAATTATTGAACACTTTACGAGGAGATGCATAATATCAATAATTATTTCTCATTTTTATGTTTTTGTGGAAGGAGATTAGTGAAATATAAATAGAATATAAATATTAAATATATACAAAATCTAAAAAAAAGACTACCATTTTAGAATCAATATTATGTAGAAATTTTATGTATTTTTATTAAATGATATTTCTTTTTAAATAACGAGTAGATAGCTCCTAAAAACAGCATAAAAAACCGCTTGCGCGGCGTTTTGCTCGGGGTACCGCCTTAAGGACTAGCAGTTGACAGTTGACTTTTGTTGCTTCGATTTGCGTAGATGCGCTTGAGTTCGCACGCACCAATTTTGAATCACGGAATATGTGCACTACGTTTAAATATTATTATGTTTTCTAAAGGCTCGTTATCGCCTCTGGATTTCGATTCGACTCTGTGCATTCACCCTTACGATAGCTTGTAAAAAAGTTTCGTAGACTTCAACGGCTTCCCAACTTGAACTTCATGTCCCGAATCAATTACATTAATTCGCCAAACCAAAACTTATAAGTATCATGTCGTCATTAAACTTCGCTTGTCAAATGTTAATTATATTTTAGGCAGTATTTTGTAGACATAGACTTTAATTTCAGATAGACGGGGATGCTGCAATAACAGAGATAATGTTCACGCAAAATTGGATGCGCCGCCTCGCCGTCGGCCTGCCCGATCTATATTGAATATACTTCGCTCCAAACCCGTCGGCATAAAAGGGACAATATTCAGTAGAGATAAATCTTTACCGGACATCCTTCTACAGTCTTCCACTTGGCGCTAACTTCAGACGGGCCACGAGTCATCAGTCGTTTGATGGTATGAAAGGTGCCCGGAAAAAGCTTGTGTAGTTGTAGTAGTACTGTATTCTTATACCTATTTCTAAATATGAAGCGGTTTTGTTTATATATTTATTGGTAAAACCACAGGTATAAATCTAACTAGATAACGCAAGTCCCTCTATCTGTATGAAAATCAAGCGTGTCACTGTTTACCCTATTGCCGAAGGAGGGTAATGTGTTTATCAGTCTATGTATGTATGTAAGTATGTAGGTATGTATGTATGTATGTATGTTTGTTCCTATATGGCGTTCCAGAGACCAAACGCGTTGGCCGTTTTTAATGATTCATACGTCAATCGATGCGTCTTAACCCTGCGAGTGTCATAGGCTACATACAAATTGGATAATAGAAAAATGGCGGATTTTGGGCGCACACAGCCACAATATGTTGTGGAGGCCCAATTTTTTTTTCTTCCAATCCCATCGTGTGTGGTATCAAAATAAAGGGTTTTAAGAGGTGATTTCAAAAAAATATAACACTTATATGTTTAAATGTATCTAATGCGAAAAAAACTAACTAAAAAGTTATAAATAAAAAAACTTAATTCAAAAAATCAAAAAACCCGACTGCTTCAAAAGCGAACTAAAAAGTCGTAAACAAGGAAAAAATCATGCTGTGCAGTCGGAGGATACATATTCGCGGGCTGGCTGACCAAAATCTGGTCAGTCGGGTTTTTTGATTTTTTGAATTATTCACACACAATTTAAAAACAAATTTACTTACCAATGAAAGAAAACATTTCCAATTCCTCGGCCAACTTTTCCTATACAGTTTTTACAGGCATAATTAGGCTAGATGATTGAATTTCCGGTGCCGATAATGCTTATTGAAAGGCTCAAAGTACGATCATTGATCGTAATATTACTCCGTTTTTTGACACGCGAAATAAATACAATCGCGTCATCTAGTTAGATTTATATCTGTGGGTAAAACGGTAAAGCATCTTATAGCGTGTATTTTTTAAGAAGTAACCGGGGGTATACGTTGTCATGGGCTTTCATTCTAAGAAAAGTAATTCCGGTTTTTTCCGGGACGATGCTGCTCGGAGCTTTTAAATCGTTTATTTACCTATTGACTATGGAAAACTTACAGCTAATCAAAGCTGACAAAAGAAAGTACTCTAGGGTTACTTTTTCGTTGGGTCTTTGGAATGGTTCTACCCATCCATCTATCAAAGGGATTCTACCCTTGGTACATAAGTATGTACAAGCATCCTGGTATAGCCATTAAAATATTTTCAGAACCCGGCAATACAATAGCGGAAGTTCGAAGCCACTTCATCACCTGGCATTGTCGTTCACTACGCTATTTCCCGGAACAGACAAATGAAATAACTGCTTTGTGTCGATAGTTTCTGTCAGAAACTGAAGTCTGCTCTGCCTTTCATCAGTGGCCTGTATTAATCGGCCAAAAATAAGGCAATTACAGGCCTTAGTTTTGACCAATTAATAGAATGTCCGTGACTACCGCAGGACCACGACGGCAATCGCTTCCATATTTGGTAAATAATTACTACTCAATTGGTACCAATTAGTACTCGAACAACAGAATTGGTACCTTAGTAGTTTTCGAGAAAATCAACTTTGAAGGTGGTCCTGCGGTAGTCACGCTCCATTCAGCAGGACCACCATGAGCGCCGAAAACGGGGGCATGCTACAGCTATTCTAAGTATACAAATAATTACTACCCATAAATGTGATCCATTTCGTAAAAAAAACAGAACTGAATCATTTTTATTTATCGAGAATCAACGATGATAACTTTCACTCGCTCGTTCAGCAGGACCACGACTTTGAATGTTGATTCCAAGTTGGAGGAGCCTGCGACTTTCCTCAAACCTACATAGAAAATTACTACCCTGCAAGATAAAATTGATACCCAAAATTCACAACTAGTACTCCAGTAGTTTACGAGATATATCATGCCATTGGTGGGGTGGCGGTAGTCACGGTGTTAAATTTTCATTTCAAGATTTCCCTATTAAAAACTCTGTGATTTCTTTTAAAATTTATACAAAAATTACTACTCCTAAAGAAGTTATAGCGATCAAACATTCAGATACCTGAGTGTTGTATTTTAAGAGAAATTAGCTTTCATTACTTTTCCATACTTAAACTCCGCGTATAACCCGACCAAATTAAGTCGTCAATGGTGTTTAGATGTATACTCATGCACAGTTTATGTATGTCGGAATAGTAATAACAACAGTTCTCTATCTATAATGTTTAAACAAACTGTGTACCTATGTACAGAATAAGAAAAAAAAAACCTATCGTTGCCCACGGCCTATAATACCTTTGTTAATGACGTGGGTAGATAGGTAGTTGAATAATTATGTTTCTATATTGTAAGTACCTAACTGCTGTGTTGTTATACGAATATTATTAAACAGCGATAGGTATTTCTTATTTATTGCTATCCTACTGATTTACCATTGCTGCAAACCTAAGTACCCACGTATTAAAAACCTAATTTACTACAGTAAAACTGCTGCCAAAACAAAACACTACAAAGTGAAAAATAACTTTGTATTTAGAAGTCGGTGTCGAAAAACGGAAAACAATACCTACCAAAGACACCGACTTCGGAAAAGAAAGTTATTTATGGCTTTGAAGTGTCACAAATCCAAAAATAACTTTCTTTTCCGAAGTCGGTGTCTTTGGTAGCTTGTTTTGGAAGTCAGTTTGATTTTTCGGTTTAAAAGTTGGTTGTTGTTTAAAAATTATAGATAGAGAACTGTTGTTATTACTATACCGACATACATAAACTGTGCATGAGTATACATCTAAACAGCTCAATACCATTGACAACTTAATTTGGTTGGGTTATACGCGGAGTTTTAGTATGGAAAAGTAATGAAAGCTAATTTCTCTTAAAATACAACACTTAGGTATCTGAATGTTTGATCGCTATAACTTCTTTAGGAGCAGTAATTTTTGTATAAATTTGGGAAGAAATCACAGAGTTTTTAATAGGAAAATCTTGAAATGAAAATTTAACACCGTGACTACCGCCACCCCACCAATTGCATGGTATATCTCGTAAATTACTGGAGTACTAGTTGTGAATTTTGGGTATCAATTTTATCCTGCAGGGTAGTAATTTTCTATGTAGGTTTGTGGAAAGTCGCAGGCTCCTCCAACTTGGAATCAGCATTCAAAGTCGTGGTCCTGCTGAACGAGCAAGCGAAAGTTATCATCATTGATTTCTCGATAAATAAAAATGATTCAGTTCTGTTTTTTTACGAAATAGATCACATTTATGGGTAGTAATTATTTGTATACTTAGAATAGCTGTAGCATGACCCCGTTTTCGGCGCTCATGGTGGTCCTGCTGAATGGAGCGTGACTACCGCAGGACCACCTTCAAAGTCGATTTTCTCGAAAACTACTAAGGTACCAATTCTGTTGTTCGAGTACTAATTGGTACCAATTGAGTAGTAATTATTTACCAAATATGGAAGCGATTGCCGTCGTGGTCCTGCGGTAGTCACGGACATATTAATAGAGGCCTCTTCGACGACATTGTGACATCCACCAACCCGCTCGCCAATTCTTAATTTTAGTTCAGCAGATAATTAGTGTATGACGTCATGTAATTGTATATATGTACAAATTTGTGTATCCAACCATTGGGGAGCTATTCAATAAAAACTGTTACCAATGGAACTACGTCATCCCAGTGGCACTTTTTTTTCCTATGGACGTATAAGAAGAAAAATTCATTCAATAATTAGTGTGTAACGAGAGGTAAATGTGTATGTTTAGATGAAATTTGTGTGTCATAAAACTGCGGAAATAAACAAGTTTCTGCTGCGCTGACGTTTGGCTATTTGATGAAAATCATATAAAACGGTTTAGTGCAGAGTTGTATTTTTTTACGCACGTTGCTTTGAATTTGTGTGTTATGTTTGTAAAAACAGAATTTGATAAAAACATACCGTTCAGAAGATATACACGTAAAAGTAAAATAAGGTTATTAGGTCAAATTTCTTAAAATAGGAACTCTAGAGCCTAACTTATTACGTTTATTTGTATCTTGTAGGGGTCTGCAATACCTTGCCAAGTTTCATTCATGTGGTCTTAGTAATTAATGAGCAATGGCATAATTTACTACGACTGGACCACTATATCGAATGACATCCGATTGTTGGACTTTTTTATAGACGCAAAATAAAAAATATTCTTGCTTATAGGGTTATCTACCCTACCCTACCCTACCTACCCTACCCTACCCTACCATATCTACCTACCCTACCCTACCAATACCGGAACCAGCATACAATGCCATGTTCATTTTTGTGTGTGCTTTGTTTCTATCATGTATCAGAGATGGCGCTATATTCGCAAAATGTATGGAAAACATGTATTTTATTGTCGTTAATTTTTTCAATATTTTATTACTTATTATCCTATTCCGTACGAAGATAAATCCAAAACATCATAAAGATTGGTCCAGCCGTTCTTGAGTTATAGGTGGTGTAACTAACACGATTTTATTTTATATAGGTATATAGATTAATAAAGTAAGTCAGTCGGACCACAGGTCTTCGGTAGGGGCAGTTGTCCAATCATTAATTTTAGTTGGAGAACTGCCCCTACCGAAGACCCGTAGTCCTACTAGTTGCACATTCAGTGTTGCTATATGTACGGATTTGTCCGTACACGTACGGAATTTCGACCATTACGTACGGATCAAACTTGCGTACGGATATATGTACGGATTTCCAATAATAAGTAATAATACGTACTTTAAAAAAAATACAATACATAAATTCACCAAAACATCGATATATCGATATTTTTTTGGCTCTCGACAAAAAATTTATTAAAAAAATAAAGAACGTATGTGGTTTTCTATGACGGGGTACTACCGTTTCATGTTTCATCTACGAGACTGACTAAGACAGCATGTTGCACGGTTGTCGTTGATTGCAGTAGTGAATGAAAGAGATAAATATATTACGATTTGTTTAACTTGCTTTTTTTGTTTTTAGCAAATAAGGTGTATTTTTGTATGTTTTGATTTGAATGTTGACAATTTTAGGTTTCTTTTGGACGGATTTCGTACGGAGTTTCAGATTTATTGCGGATTTTGTACGGATTTTTTTGGTCAGATGTACGGATTTTTAGTCCTTACAGTATGGCAACACTGTGGACATTATACTTGGACCACGACCCCTAAACGGTCGTCGCATTGTCGCGACGCCTAGGTCGCGGGTATTTTTATCTGTTATAGTAGATAAATGAGTAGGTGTCATAAGCTAAACAAAAAAGTGTAGGTAAGTGTAGGCAGTGCTGTTCGACAGGGTATGATCATATTTAACGTGAGTTACACTCACGTTTCTGATTCTGATTAAAAAACTGCTCCGGCTCATGTAACAGGGGAGTGACCAAGCTCTTAGAGTAAGGTTATTTTGAGTGTAAGTAAGGAACACATAGCTAGTTAATTTATATTCCCCCTCCGTGTTGCGTTGCATCAGGACAAAATTCTACACCTAAATTACAGCTTCAAAATGGAGCTCGTGCAGAATGGAAGCCAATCTAGCGCTAAATCAACGGCCCATGATATATTTTAATAAATAATGTAAGGCACGTTGCACTAGATCCTCCCTGAGGCAGAATTTAAGAGTGTCGTACAAAACGCCTTACTGAGAAATCTTCCCCTTATCATATTTATGGGAAAATGTTCTGAAAAATCCTCTTTTCAGGCGTTTGTGAAATTTTCGGTGTTTGGACGTGTATAGAGCTGTTGAAATTAATTCTGGATGGTTGACTTGCATTTAGTAAGTAAGTAGACTTATGTCTGTTTATTTTGGGGCTAGTATTTAGAAACCATCAGCTAATTTACATTAACATGATAATGATAAACAGGTATGTAAGTTTTTAGTAGGTCCCTAAACATACCCAGAATATCAATAAGGAAAGGAGGTTATCCTTTTGGACAGTTTTGTTTGCACAATATTCTTGTATGCTATTTCAGTTATGAAGAAATGCCATCAAATTTTCTGTGTACAAATATTTTTAAACATTTAAGTCGTTTTGGAGGAGTATCAAAAAGCAGCCAAAAAATATCTAGATGTTAGTTATTTTTTTAAAGCGAAACTATTAGTTACACGAAAAAACCATGTTTCTCAAATAATGTACATGCATAAATATATTTTTTTCAAACCTTGTAACCCGTTTCTAAGGATTTCATTTAAGTCCGTTCAGCCGTTAACGTATGATTGATTAACAAATATACAATCATACCTTTACTTAATAAATAAAAACTAATCTAGTTCAACAAGTGCATTGTGCAACATTCTCAAAAACACAACGCCTTTGTTAAACATGATCACACTAAAGTAGTAACAAATCTTCCTTATAGCCTCTCCCGTTAGCTTGAGTATGTCGTCGCCGGGTGTATTAACACCCACAATATGTTTCATGGGAGTCACCTTTGAAATTTTTATGGCATTTGTTAACTACAGCGGCGAATATACCAATAAAGATTTTTTTCATTATTCAAGCTACGGCATCGACTTAATAGACTCCGTAAAAAACCTTGTTAGTGGGTATTGCTGCTTAAATACAAGTTGAAGAGTTGTAAAAGACACCTTTGTGGCTGATACTTGTACCTACATAGAATGTACGAAGGTCCTTTAGATATTTTTTTATGCATCGTGAACTTATCTATAATATAAAAATGGTTCGCAAAATGTGTTGGTAAGCGCATAACTCAACAATGCCTGGACCAATTTGGCCAATTCTTTTTTTTAAATGTTCGTTGAAGTTCAAAGATGGTTTTTACGTATATATATATGTCGGAAACACGAGGGCTTCCTTCCATATACCCTCGTACTTGTGGGCTTATCGTGGGTTATGCTCGCACAAAGCAGGTAACTTATGCCGTTTTAGAGATAATCCTTGATCCAACAACGAAGCAGTGGATTCGGCCACCAATAGTTTCGCTTTCTTTCAACAAAACCACACTTTGTCAAGTTTATACACGCCTCTTTAGAATTCCTCCAAACTCTTTTTCAAACACCAAACGCGTGTCCGCGCGTTTTTCTTTCCAACTCTAGCTCCACAATGGCGGGGACCCCACACAGATCGCCAAGTATGGCGCTCGCCGCTTCATTATTGGCTCAAGCACACATCCGACAAAACCACCGCTTTGAACATCCAATCGAATTCAAGTATTTTGACATAAGGGAAATGAAGTGTTGTCAATCGAATAAAATCTAATTGAAATTTGAATCAGAAGCTAAATGTTGCCAATTAAATAAAACTGAATTAATAAGTTTACAAGCGATCATTTACCTTCCTCCGATATATATATTATTTTATTTTTTTGTAGGGTAGGGTAGTGTAGGGTAGTGTAGGGTAGTGTTTTTTTTTTTTTTTTTTTTTTTTTTTTTTTAATACTAATCCCGCTCAACAAAGTTGGCGCCTATTCTGTGCAAATTCTTTTATTCCATTCCTCTTTCATGCTTCTCGTACTTTCATTCTTCATACCAGGGTTCTTCTTGCATACGTCATCTTGTATACAGTGGGTGGGACTCCCACTTTGTTTAAATACTTAAAAGGCAACTTTATTTATTTAGTGTGAGGTCAAAAGACAAAAGTGCTAAATATACAAGGTTTCAAATAAAATAAAAAAGTGCTGTTGATCACAGTAGAATATGCAAAAAGTGCTGCAGATCACAGATAAGGTACAGAAGTGCTTATCATAGGGAAAATCACAATATAAATAAAGCCTTACACTTAGGGATGAGAAGCACAACAGTGCTTTTCACCATACAGACAATCTGTTTTCTTAGGTACTACCCCAGTGCACAGTTCGTCATTGCAGTTTTGTGCGTGCTATTCTATGCTTCTTACAAAATATTCTTATAATAGGTACTGGTGAAGCATAGTGCCACTTCAGCTTCGGTTTCGTGCAATGACGGTGGAGGCCACATTAACACAGTACACTAGGAACTTTTCCCTGTGTTGCTTAGTCATGAGCCCATGCAGGCTCTCCTTCGTCAGTCGCCTGTCCAGCTCACATTCGAGTTGGTAGCGTTCCCTGATAAATAACGGGCAATCTACAAGTATGTGCTGGACAGTCTCTGCCACGCCTGGATCGCAGACGCACGATGGGCTCTCCTTACACTTGAAGCGATTCAAGTATTCAGAGAACCCGCCGTGCCCCGTCAAAACCTGCGTGAGAACGCCTGTGGGCCGCACCTGTTTTACAATACGGAAAGCCGCTATGGCATCCGGAAGAAACATTTTCGTCACAGAGGCCGTCTCGCCTGACACATATCTTCGGTTCCATTCATCAAGCGATTCCAAACGGATCTGTCGCTTGATAAATGACACCGGACACTGGTCGTAGTCCGGCTTCCTCCGTAACGACAATGCTGCCCTCTTTGCCAACTCGTCCGCTCGCTCATTCCCCGGCAGGCCCGCGTGGGCCTTGATCCAGAACAAAGACACAGCTTTGCTCTGGCCCACGGCTTTAGCCAAATTGGCACGCGCGTGAACCGCCAGGGGATGGAGAGAGCCATGGCTTGCAAGCGTCTGCAATGCTGACATTGAGTCACTGTACAAACCATAGCTCGTCTCTTGCCGCGTGAGGATCACGTCCGTTGCTTTGCAGATGGCCAGGAGTTCCGCCTGGTAGACCTGTGCAGTACGCGGCTAAGCTAAGTTTGAGGTTCCGGACTTCGCCTTCACTATCCCAAATGGATAATGCGGCTCCGACCTTCCCCTCAATCTTGCTGCCTGCACCTTGACCTCCGCCCTAATATCGTTTCTTGTGGTTTTGGAGGTTGTCATTAGGGCCTTGATCTTGTTTGAGGCTATCCTTGCCTCGGCGACTTTGCTCCTTTGGGTAGGCGGGCTCCCGATCTCAAAAGATATGGATGTCACTGGTGATGGTCGGTCCAGCTTTTTAGGGGAAGTCCTCTTTGTGACGGTTTTACCCGCCTCCCACTCACCCACGCTCCTCCTGACGCTCTGCGTCGAAGGCCCTGCCTCCTCAGGTGCCCTCTGGGGGCTTTTAGTCGGGGGTTTGGTTGTCGCCGAGTGCGGTACCGGCGTGCGTACACCAGGCATTCCGGTCATTTTTGAAAAGAGTGTGGCTGGGATTAGTATAGTCAAATAGAGGTGTTGTAAAGAGCACCTCTATTATGTGTAAAAGTAAAAAGGGGATATTGTAAAGATACCCCTTTTTTATGTGTCAATGTAAAAGGGGGTATTGTAAAGGGTACCCCTTTTGTGTGTCAGATGTCAAATTTTAAATATTCTCTTGCGAGAATGTCCCAAGTTAAAATCTAATCTAAACTTATTCAAAAATATAGTAGCACAAAAGTACTACTATATGTCCACAGTTAAAATTTCACAGTAAATAAGCAGTAAAGTTTATCTTATCTTAGCCTAAATATAAAGCAAAACAAAAATGCTGATATATGTCCTTAAAATTAAGCACAAATTGCGGATCTCAAACCTGTATCGCAGTGTGGTTCGAAATGTCAATACTTAACAAATATTTAAAATTTTAATAAAATATTCAAAAAATTTGAAAATAATATTACTTTCCAGGAGTGGGGGCGGTTTTCGGCAATTGTGCCGGGATAAAGTTATAGATCTCTTCGTCCCGGTTTCAGGGACCCCAAACTTGTTGGGTCTATGACCTCTGGTTCCAAAGTTAGGGTCCGGGGGGGTGAAGAGAATTTTTGGGCTGGGGGGGGTGTTCCCGAGTGGGTCCCTAGGGGTCTCTCGGGGAGATACGGGGGAGGGGGGTTGGGGTCCTAAGGGGGGGGGGGGTGTATTAAAATATATAAGTATATAATTATTAATAAAAAGGGGGGTTTAGGGGGCCTATGTTGATCCAGGTCAAAACGGAAAAATGTCTCCTATTTCATAAAAAACTCAAAATTATTGGGAGTTAAAATTTTCCGTTCCGTTACGATTTATTCTACTAAAATAATAATACCGAGTGTTGTAAGCGAATGGAAGATTCCAAGCTGAATTGTGGAAAATTTTCATTAAAAAACCGGCCGCCAAACTTCTAGAAGGCCCGAGGTTGAACTTGTCAACAACGCGTCACTCCGTGGTACCTACTTATAATATATTTTTTTTTCGAAACTTACGATACAGGTTTGAAAACGGACTTTTCCGTTTCAACCCCTTTCAAAAATCAAATTTTATAGAAATGTAGCCTAGTTGCTTAAAACGCTGAATCTAGACTCTATTTTTGGCTAGATCGGTCCTAGGCCAAGTTCTAGCTAGCTTAGGTTATCAAAAATAAAAAAAAAATGAAAATATGGAAAAACAAACTTAGCAGAAAGCGTGGGAATGAAATGGAATTTTAGTCTATTTGTAATTTAGTATGGAGAACTGACTCAGAATTAAACAGAAAATTTATATGCAATATGTTATTAGATGCTCAAAACAGATGAAATTTAATAATGGTAATAAAAGAAACAATTAAGCATGAAAAAAATTTTGAAAGGGGGAACATGAAATTTTTTAACAGCTAATGCTTTTGTTTGGTATTTGTTGTACTGGTATCTAATATTAATTTTCGGTGGTGGTTGCTGGCTGCTCCAGAGAGCCACCCAGGTCTTCAGTTTTGGCGATTTCGGCCTCCAGCAGGACTTCCGGGAGTTGAAATCTCGTGGAAATTTTTCCGGACGGTTTGTTGGTGGTGATATAGTCAGTCAATGACAAAAACGCGACCAAACGCACGCCGCTATCACTTGCCCGCAGAATCGTGTTCTTTGCCGCTTTTCCGCTTTATGTTACGGAAAACTGGGTGGAAGTGCCCCTTTGGGACGTTGGAAAATTTTAAAATTTTCAGGGGGTGTAGGCACTGGGATGACACTGCCTGGGGTCAGATAAAATTGGGGTATCGTGGCGACTGATCGCGCACCGCACGCACTTTTCTAATTTACTTGTCACTTTTGCACCAAAAATTGACATTTATTGTCACAGCTTGTGTGTTTATCACTAGATTTTTAATCCGAAACCACTATTATGATGGCCGCGCTTGCCCACAACTTTTGATATGCTCTTTAGGTTTTTATGCTTAAAACACTTCAAACTTGGATTTTTAGATGCGGAGCTCACAAAAACGTGGCCGTTCGGGCTAGCGGTTCGGTCGGAAGTCAGTGTAGGGTAGTGTAGGGTAGTGTAGTGAAGGGTAGGGTAGTGTAGGGTAGGGTAGGGTAGTGTAGGGTAGGGTACTGTAGGGTAGTGTAGCGTAGGTAGGGTAGTGTAGGGTACGGTAGTGTAGGGTAGGGTAGTGTAGGATAGGGTAGGGTAGCGTAGCGTAGGGTAGGGAAGGTAGTGTAGGGTAGGGGAGTGTAAGGTAGGGTAGGTAGGGTAGATAAATGTTTGGTGTTTTTATGGCAAAACAAAGTTTGGCGGGTCAGCTAGTCTATATTATATAAAAATCAATTGCTGTTCGTTAGTCTCGCTAAAACTCGAGAACGGCTGGACCGATTTGAATAATTCTTTTTTTGTTATGTTCGACAGAATACAGGGAAGGTTTAAAAGCAAAAAAAAAAAAAAAAAAAAATGTTTGGTTGAATAGGGTAGGTAGAGTAGTGTAGTGTAGGTAGGTAGGTAGGTAGGGTAGGGTAGGGTAGGGTAGGGTAGGGTAGTGTAGGGTAGTGTTGGGTAGAGTAGTGTAGGATAGGGTAGTGTAGCGTAGGGTAGGGTAGTGTAGGGTAGGGTAGGGTAGTGTAGGGTCGGGAAGGGTAGGGTAGGGTAGGTAGGTAGGGTAGGTAGGTAGGGTAGGTAGGTAGATAGGGTATGTAGGTAGAGTAGTGTAGTGTAGGTAGGTAGGTAGGGTAGGGTAGGGTAGGGTAGGGTAGGGTAGGGTAGGGTAGGGTAGGGTAGGGTAGGGTAGGTAGGTAGGGTAGGTAGGTAGAGTAGTGTAGTGTAGGTAGGTAGGTAGGGTAGGGTAGGGTAGGTAGGTAGAGTAGTGTAGTGTAGGTAGGTAGGTAGGGTAGGGTAGCGTAGGGTAGGGTAGGGTAGGGTAGTGTAGGGTAGGGTAGTGTAGGGTAGTGTTGGGTAGTGTAGTGTAGGATAGGGTAGTATAGGGTAGGGTAGGGTAGTGTAGGGTAGGGTAGGGTAGTGTAGGGTCGGGTAGGGTAGGGTAGGGTAGATAAATGTGTGGTGTTTTTATGGCAAAACAAAGTTTGCCGGGTCAGCTAGTACTTCATAAAATATAGCTTGATCTCTGCGACATATGTCAAACTGACGTATACGTTATTGTTAGCCTGTCAAGCGCTATTGTTACTGTATTGATGCTGACAGCTGTCGCAGAGATCAAGCTATCTTTTATGAAGTTTAATACTAATACTTAATTATTTTTGTTGACACCATTTCATTGGTAGATAAACCAGCCAAATAACCCAGGCATATAACTGTAATTAGAGGCCAATCTAGAAAAAAAGCCTAGTCAAGTCATTTTACTAGGTTTATGTTTATTATGGTAGTAGTAATGTTGCCTGAAAAGTACGTAAAAATCCCATCACAGCAAAACAAACTATGAGCTGAAAAATCTGACTTTTGCTTAATTCTCGTAAACTTTTGATTTTGCAGCAATTTGTGCTCAGGGTAAGTTTATTTCTTGTCCAATTGTGCACAAAAAAGTCCTCTAAAAGATTCACTAATGTGCATTAGTTTTCGTAATGTGAGGCGTATGGTACCTAATTTAGGATAGTTATACGTTATTCTAGTAATTATCAGGGCTTTATGGGTGTAGGTACTATAAAAATGATAAAACTGAGACCTACATAGAAAAAGAAAAAAAAAAGAAAAGTAATAGAAGTATGTAACATCGGGCCATGGGAAAAGGGCGTGAGTTTATCTATGTACAACATACTTACTAATTTAATTTCTGTTCTTAGTTCGGCGGGCTGTGCTGGCGCTGCTGCTGCGGCTGCTGAGGCCCTCAAGCGGCGCAAATACTGTAACCTAATTGGTAATTACAGTTTTGAGCCGTATGGGGTCGAAACGCTTGGGTCATGGGGCCCGAGTGCACGTCTCCTTTTTAAGGAGATCTCTCGCCGACTGATCGACACTGTGCGTGACCAGAGGGCTGGCTCTTTATTTGCGCAAAGAATCAGCATTGCCATTCAACGTGGCAATGCTGCCAGTCTTCTGGGCACGTTCCCGGATGACAGCGATGTGGAGGAATACTTCGACGCCTAAGTTTAGTATTTTATTTGTATTTGTTTACTTTTGTTTAGTGTTTAAGTATGTACATATTTACACCTTTGTTTTACAAATGAATTAACTTACAAGGAAATTGTGCGTAACTTGAAGTATTACTTAGTTATTGTTTCATCGCAATCGTTTCATTCTATCAAAAGTGAGATGATTTTAAAGTGTTCAAGAAGTAAAATATCACAACACACACAATTCAGATACTCTGACAGTTGGACTCCATATTCGATAGATGGCATTGTGCATTTGGGTGAAAAGATTTTCCGCGGAAGAATGACAATAGAAAAAATTGGTAGGTAGGTAGGGTAGGTAGATAAGTAAGTAGGGTAGGTAGCAAGATGAGAAGGGTAGGTAGCAAGGTGAGTAGGATAGGTAGCAAGGTGAGTTGGGTAGGAAGCAAGGTGAGTAGGGTAGGTAACAAGGTAAGTAGGGTAGGTAGATAAGTAAGTATGGTAGGTAGCAAGATGAGAAGGGTAGGTAGCAAGGTGAGTAGGATAGGTAGCAAGGTGAGTTGGGTAGGAAGCAAGGTGAGTAGGGTAGGTAACAAGGTAAGTAGGGTAGGTAGATAAGTAAGTAGGGTAGGTAGCAAGATGAGAAGGGTAGGAAGCAAGGTGAGTAGGGTAGGTAGCAAGGTGAGTAGGATAGGTAGCAAGGTGAGTTGGGTAGGTAACAAGGTAAGTAGGGTAGGTAGATAAGTAAGTAGGGTAGGTAGCAAGATGAGAAGGGTAGGTAGCAAGGTGAGTAGGATAGGTAGCAAGGTGAGTAGGATAGGTAGCAAGGTGAGTTGGGTAGGAAGCAAGGTGAGTAGGGTAGGTAACAAGGTAAGTAGGGTAGGTAGATAAGTAAGTAGGGTAGGTAGCAAGATGAGAAGGGTAGGTAGCAAGGTGAGTAGGGTAGGTAGCAAGGTGAGTAGGATAGGTAGCAAGGTGAGTTGGGTAGGAAGCAAGGTGAGTAGGGTAGGTAACAAGGTAAGTAGGGTAGGTAGATAAGTAAGTAGGGTAGGTAGCAAGATGAGAAGGGTAGGTAGCAAGGTGAGTAAGATAGGTAGCAAGGTGAGTTGGGTAGGAAGCAAGGTAAGTAAGGTAGGTAACAAGGTAAGTAGGGTAGGTAGATAAGTAAGTAGGGTAGGTAGCAAGATGAGAAGGGTAGGTAGCAAGGTGAGTAGGATAGGTAGCAAGGTGAGTTGGGTAGGAAGCAAGGTGAGTAGGGTAGGTAACAAGGTAAGTAGGGTAGGTAGATAAGTAAGTAGGGTAGGTAGCAAGATGAGAAGGGTAGGTAGCAAGGTGAGTAGGGTAGGTAGCAAGGTGAGTAGGATAGGTAGCAAGGTGAGTTGGGTAGGAAGCAAGGTGAGTAGGGTAGGTAACAAGGTAAGTAGGGTAGGTAGATAAGTAAGTAGGGTAGGTAGCAAGATGAGAAGGGTAGGAAGCAAGGTGAGTAGGATAGGTAGCAAGGTGAGTTGGGTAGGAAGCAAGGTGAGTAGGGTAGGTAACAAGGTAAGTAGGGTAGGTAGATAAGTAAGTAGGGTAGGTAGCAAGATGAGAAGGGTAGGTAGCAAGGTGAGTAGGGTAGGTAGCAAGGTGAGTAGGATAGGTAGCAAGGTGAGTTGGGTAGGAAGCAAGGTGAGTAGGGTAGGTAACAAGGTAAGTAGGGTAGGTAGATAACTAAGTAGGGTAGGTAGCAAGATGAGAAGGGTAGGTAGCAAGGTGAGTAGGGTAGGTAGCAAGGTGAGTAGGATAGGTAGCAAGGTGAGTTGGGTAGGAAGCAAGGTGAGTAGGGTAGGTAACAAGGTAAGTAGGGTAGGTAGATAAGTAAGTAGGGTAGGTAGCAAGATGAGAAGGGTAGGTAGCAAGGTGAGTAGGATAGGTAGCAAGGTGAGTTGGGTAGGAAGCAAGGTGAGTAGGGTAGGTAACAAGGTAAGTAGGGTAGGTAGATAAGTAAGTAGGGTAGGTAGCAAGATGAGAAGGGTAGGTAGCAAGATGAGAAGGGTAGGTAGCAAGGTGAGTAGGGTAGGTAGCAAGGTGAGTAGGATAGGTAGCAAGGTGAGTTGGGTAGGAAGCAAGGTGAGTAGGGTAGGTAACAAGGTAAGTAGGGTAGGTAGCAAGGTGAGTTGGGTAGGAAGCAAGGTGAGTAGGGTAGGTAACAAGGTAAGTAGGGTAGGTAGATAAGTAAGTAGGGTAGGTAGCAAGATGAGAAGGGTAGGTAGCAAGGTGAGTAGGATAGGTAGCAAGGTGAGTTGGGTAGGAAGCAAGGTGAGTAGGGTAGGTAACAAGGTAAGTAGGGTAGGTAGATAAGTAAGTAGGGTAGGTAGCAAGATGAGAAGGGTAGGTAGCAAGGTGAGTAGGGTAGGTAGCAAGGTGAGTAGGATAGGTAGCAAGGTGAGTTGGGTAGGAAGCAAGGTGAGTAGGGTAGGTAGCAAGGTGAGTAGGATAGGTAGCAAGGTGAGTTGGGTAGGAAGCAAGGTGAGTAGGGTAGGTAACAAGGTAAGTAGGGTAGGTAGATAAGTAAGTAGGGTAGGTAGCAAGATGAGAAGGGTAGGTAGCAAGGTGAGTAGGATAGGTAGCAAGGTGAGTTGGGTAGGAAGCAAGGTAAGTAGGGTAGGTAACAAGGTAAGTAGGGTAGGTAGATAAGTAAGTAGGGTAGGTAGCAAGATGAGAAGGGTAGGTAGCAAGGTGAGTAGGATAGGTAGCAAGGTGAGTTGGGTAGGAAGCAAGGTGAGTAGGGTAGGTAACAAGGTAAGTAGGGTAGGTAGATAAGTAAGTAGGATAGGTAGCAAGATGAGAAGGGTAGGTAGCAAGGTGAGTAGGGTAGGTAGCAAGGTGAGTAGGATAGGTAGCAAGGTGAGTTGGGTAGGAAGCAAGGTGAGTAGGGTAGGTAACAAGGTAAGTAGGGTAGGTAGATAAGTAAGTAGGGTAGGTAGCAAGATGAGAAGGGTAGGAAGCAAGGTGAGTAGGATAGGTAGCAAGGTGAGTTGGGTAGGAAGCAAGGTGAGTAGGGTAGGTAACAAGGTAAGTAGGGTAGGTAGATAAGTAAGTAGGGTAGGTAGCAAGATGAGAAGGGTAGGTAGCAAGGTGAGTAGGGTAGGTAGCAAGGTGAGTAGGATAGGTAGCAAGGTGAGTTGGGTAGGAAGCAAGGTGAGTAGGGTAGGTAACAAGGTAAGTAGGGTAGGTAGATAAGTAAGTAGGGTAGGTAGCAAGATGAGAAGGGTAGGTAGCAAGGTGAGTAGGATAGGTAGCAAGGTGAGTTGGGTAGGAAGCAAGGTGAGTAGGGTAGGTAACAAGGTAAGTAGGGTAGGTAGATAAGTAAGTAGGGTAGGTAGCAAGATGAGAAGGGTAGGTAGCAAGGTGAGTAGGGTAGGTAGCAAGGTGAGTAGGATAGGTAGCAAGGTGAGTTGGGTAGGAAGCAAGGTGAGTAGGGTAGGTAACAAGGTAAGTAGGGTAGGTAGATAAGTAAGTAGGGTAGGTAGCAAGATGAGAAGGGTAGTTAGCAAAGTAAGTAGGGTAGGTAGATAAGTAAGTAGGGTAGGTAGCAAGATGAGAAGGGTAGTTAGCAAAGTAAGTAGGGTAGGTAGCAAGGTGATTAGGGTAGGTAGCAAGGTGAATAGGGTAGGTAACAAGGTAAATTGGCTAGGTAGAAAGGTAAGTAGGGTAAGTAGATAAGTAAGTAGGGTAGGTAGCAAGATGAGAAGGGTATTATAGGTAGCAAGGTAAGTAGGGTAGGTAGCTAGGCGAGTAGGGTAGGTAACAAGGTAAGTAGAGTAGGTAAGTAGGGTAGGGTAAGTAGATGACGGGAGCGAAGCCATGGGCATAGGTAGTGCATAAATAAAGATGACTTGGGGACCTGGCTTGAGTGTAGATGTCACTTAACACTTTCTAGAGCAGCGCTTCAGCGCTAATAAAGACGTTCTTCACAACAATCAGGTTCACCTTGCGGGGCCACATCAATAGCCTTTATCTCGTCCGCAGACGAGGTTAGCGGCTAACGCTACACTTTCATTAATGAATCTGCCTTCAACTCTACATTTTGACAGTTTATTAGTCAAGAAAAGTTTTCGGCAGACTTATAAATGAAGTTTTTGGATGTTATTCAATTTATTTAACCTTTATTCAAAGTGTTTTTAATTTTAAACGTCACCTGTGTTCAAAATATTTTATTATATGATCCGTTGTGCAATCTTCAGTCTAGATTGTTCTGTATTTGTAAATAATTATTGTGTAATACCTTACCGTACTTACCTACTTTAAGTTTCAATACTTTTCTCCGTGAGCTTAAATATCATAAAAAAAGGAAAATATTGTTTTAGAAGGTGAACTTCTAGGTCAGGTTACAGACGTTCCGATAATTTGTTTCAATAGATATTACTCTAAAATAAAAAATAAAAATCCTTTACTTTAACTCAGACCCATTCATTGTGTCGCGTCTGTAAGTGTAGCCCAGATAATAAATCATATTATCCATTTACCGGTAAAACCTCTTAAGAGGCTTGAGGTTTTATATTTAGAACCTTCTCCTATTAAGTGTGTAGCAGTATATAATCTACCTATTTTTCTACTAGACTGAATAAATGCGCTCTAAAACTTGAGATCAGACGACCAAAAAATTGGCTCTCCGTTTTATCTGCAAAATAAAAATAAATATCACTATCTTTCATCGTAACAAAAACACCGTGTTATTATTATAAAAATGTATTAGATTCCCAATTCATATTTGGTGGGTAATACCGATAGGTAACACAAAAGAGTCTGTGGGGAATTTCTCAAGAGTACCAAGACAATGAAAGAATGTTTTAACAATAAAACTTCAGATGTTAAGAAACGGCAATACAAATAAATGGGCATTATTTTCATTTTGACCACAATATCAATAAATACGGAGATATGAAAATGTTACAGTATTTTGTGAAAATAAAATATGGTGGACTCACTTCAGCTAGCGTTCAGTTGCGGCTTCGAAACAATTTCATTTATTGTTTGCAAGTTTATCATGTACACCATAGATGTAAGCTGAATGATCAGAGCATATACAGGTTGGATTTTTGTAGGCCCTGCGCAGACGACAGACTATCCGTGACGCACTTTTTAGTCTGTGAAAATAGAACCTATGCAATTATATGCAGTAACGCACACGACGCGCAAAAAGTCCGGCGCACAAAAAATATAATTGCATAGGTTCTATTTTCACAGACTAAAAAGTGCGTCAGGGATAGTCTGTCGTCTGCGCAGGGCCTTAATGTCACCTGAAGGGAAAGTACTCTTAATACTGAAGATAGAAAATTTTACTCAAAGAAAACATTCCTTTATTTTTGAAAAGAAGGAAAACGGCATTTAAAGATTTTCGAAAATTTACATGCCACACCCGGGAATCGAACTGACTAAAATCTTAAAAAAATACACTCTGTACTTTTATTGCATCGATCGTTAGGATCAATTATAAGGTTGAAATCTCTCTAATAAACTTGATAAATTAAATGAAAGGAAAACCTTGAGTTTTCACTACCTGCTGTTTCCAATACCTACTCGTATGGTTCCAAAATACTTAATTATATCTCTACTACTAGGGGTTTGGAGAGGTGTAATTATTTTTAGACTATGATTGACTCCTATTGAACACATACCTACCTAATACCAAAATATGAATCGAGTGAAATGTCGACTCATCGACTGAACTTTATGCAAAACATAAATAACTTTATACATATTTTTTACAGTTTTTCCAACTAATAAAGTCCTGCATTTTAAAGTACACGTAATATAAAATAAAGCAAAGGTCAGAGTACCTATACGGAGAGTGTTGAGGCATCGTAAATTCAAAGTGCCGAATTTCACGTCTCACTAGGTTCGTTGCGGCGCGGCGGCGCGCGGCGGGCGCGTACTGGCAGACAGTACTTACTCCATGCACTTGCAACCTCGCGTATTGACTTAGGTATGTCTTCTGTTCTTGGGCATTTTGTTGTGTTTTAGCTTATGTTCTTGGGCATTTTGTTGTCATGTTGTAGTTTTTTGGTGGATGTTTTTGGTGTTTGTGAATAGATGGAATCCATCATTTGAAGGTATGTGGAACAGGGTGTAAAGTCCCACGACCTCCAATGACAGAGAGGATCCTCCGACCAGGCGGGTATTGTGTCTGCCCAATTGTCCAAACGGTTATCGTCGGACTGTTATCTTGTATGTGTTCAAATCTCGCCAAAACTCTGCTTGCTCGATGCAGGTGTTTGTAACGTTCGGTCATTAGTTCCTTTGTGGCGGCATAGATGCCGCTAGCTGACCAGTGGTGGCCTAGTGGTAACGGCCCCGACTTACGTGTCGTAGGTCATAAGTTCGAACCCAGGCAGGAGCTTTACTTTGTGTAAATTATTTCATCACCACTGTTCTTAAAACGGTGAAGGAAAACAACGTGAGGAAAACGGCATGTCTTAGAAACAAAAATTCGAAGACAAGTGACATTTACCAATCCGCACTGGGCCTGCGTGGTGTATTAAGGCCCATTACCTCTCTCACCTGCAGAGAGGATGTCCCAGCAGTGGGAACATTATAAAGCTGATGATGATGAGATGCCGCTGCATCTGAATCCTAGCCTTCACACGAACTGCCAT
This sequence comes from Orthosia gothica, assembly GCA_949775005.1. Lineage (NCBI taxonomy): Eukaryota > Metazoa > Arthropoda > Insecta > Lepidoptera > Noctuidae > Orthosia > Orthosia gothica. The sequence goes on from OX459057.1 coordinate 1,382,588, forward strand.
TCCAAGAAATACTAGCAGAAAGGTGATAATAAGATACGGTTGTGTTCTTTTGTGAGCGAAGACACAAGTCGTTTTATCTTATGGAAAGTTTTCCTTTAGTTTTAAATAGTAACCTCGGAGGTCGCTTATGTCTTGCTGAGTAAATAAGTATGAAACTCAACCAATTAAGCAAAAAGGTTTTTCCACACTGCTTTGAGCAGTAAATCAGATAAGATATAGGTAAATAGGTATCAACAACGAGTCATAGTCTCTGGATAAGTAGGATATATTCGCTTTTTAGTAGTGCTATTCTGCTAAAAACTCACCGTGAATCTTAGGTGAAGTGAACTTGAAGTGAGCTGTCAATCCAAAAATTGGCCAAGTTCGAGTCGACCTCGCGCACATAGGGTCCCTTAATATTATCGCAAAAAAAAAAGCAAAAAAAACACGTTTGGTGTATGGGAGCCCACCTTAAATACTAATTTTATTCTGTTTGGTTATAGCGGCAATAGAAATAAATCATCTGTGAAAATTTCAACTGTCTAGCTATCACGGTTCATGAGGTACAGCCTGGTGACAGACAGACAGACGAATCGTGGAGTCTTAGTAATAGGTTCCCGTTTTTACCCTCTGGGTACGGAACCCTAAAAAAGGAAAGGAAAATGACAGCTCACTTCAAGCTCACTCCACCTAAGTAGACACGGTGAGATTTTTACAGAATAGACTGGCAGAATCTTTAGACAACGTGACTTTCTATCAAACAGTCCAAAATGTATGAAATGAGGGCATCCGTTTTTGTGCTTACCAGTTGGCGCCACAGGCGAGTAAGCTTCGAAAAGTATAGTAGTAAATAAACTTACTCTACACCAGCGCCCCTAGCGGAAAATTAAAACGCGATAGCCCTCATTGACACGCGCTACCGAAACATCATGATGAATCTCTTACAATAAGCGTTTCGAATAAACTAGGTATTGTAGGTGATCTAGCCTCATATCGCAACTTCGTCATCAAATACCTGTTATTGCTCAATCTCGTGCTCCTCGAAGCCGCCGGTCCCTCTAAAAAGAATTTTAATACGTCGCCAGTGAGTTGCGTGACCGGAGCCACGCACACCTAAATGACGACGCCTATTTAGCAGGCTAGACTCTCGTTCGTTACCGGAATTAACCAGACAAATCGCTCCACGAACTAAGAACGGCCATGCACCACTAAATCATATATAACATATCAAAATCATATAATTTTACCCGAAAGACGTCCGCTGCTGAATATCGCGACCTGCGGTACCTTATTTAATTAACTCGATTTTTGATTCTACCGTGATTAATGAATTGCAATTTTATGATTATCTAACTAAAAACTAACGATTTAACTAATGTCATTCGTTTTGGTACACTACAGGTGACATAACTTAGGTACTTAAATCGAAGAGCTAACGAGACATCACTGTGTATACTCGTATTTTTACAATTTAATCTAAACGTTAATTAGTTTTTTTAACTGCCTTTCCCATGGAGTTTCTCCTTTATCGTGGGTGCCTTTTAAAACATATAAACTCACATACAGAAAACATACAGATCCGGAACATCTATCTGTAGGCATAAAAATATTTGTTCCGTGCGGGAAGCGAACTCGCGACACGCAGCGCAGCAGCCAAATCGCTCAACAACTACGCCAGCCGTGTCGTCTTATTAAAAGAGGTAAAATGTGTTTGTTTGGCAGTTATCTCTGGAGAAACACTATTTGAGCCGGTTACAAATATTCTTTTACTGAAGGCTCCAATATCGCTGAGTACCATGGGCTACTTTTTAGTCCCAAAAATGGACTGTTCCAGTGGGATATTCCACAAGAGAGTAACCACTGGAAAAAGCCAGTTTACGTTTACGTCTAAGGAATAATGTTTACAATATGGTTCGCCACAGTACCGCCTTCACTTCCTCTGCGGTGTCGTAAGGTGCATGGATCGATAACTTATTATCGTGGGTAAATTCAGCGAGTATCGTACTTTCTGTGTCGCTAAGGTAGTACTTAGCATGCGAGGGGATAAGTTATACATAGTTTCAAATGTGGGTGATCGATTACGTGCAGTAAGTGTGCAGAGACAAGGTTTGAACGATTCTGTTTCATATTTCAGTGGAGATAAGTAGGATATTAACTTCATTTGTTGTTAAGTAGGGCGAGGACACCCAACGCGAAGAATGACAATTTGGTTCTTGTAAATTGCACTAGATGGCGTGATAAGCTTTGATTTGTTATTCAGTTTTGTGAAAAATTAAGATTTTCTACAGACGATCATAAAAAAAATATGTTCTTGTTTAATTAACTCTCCTAAGTACACAATTAAGTAATATTGGGTTCTTCATTCACATTTTAAAGATTATTTGAATGGATCATTTAAAAGTGATCTCTATAGATGGCGCGGTTTTAATTTCTGAGGTAACACATTTTGGTACAATGAAGCTGTAAAAAGTTTTTAATTAATTAATTATTTTAATTACTTGCAAGTCGCTACTAACACCATCTATATCCGTGGAACAGAACAAAATGCGATCAATGTTCTTAGAAAAATAATCAGCTTAATCAGACGAAAAACGCTAGTTACGTCCGCACGGTTTCTTTGTATGGGCTGAGGTATCTAGGTATATGCTAGTATTATATTATCTGTGAATAGGGTAAATATTGTAGCCGATTAAGCAGCTGGTATCAGCTGTAATTTGTGCGGGTTTGTTACGGGTACACAGAAGCCAGAAAATCTGTTACCAGTCTTGTTGGTCAAGGTCAAGGGGTTGTTTTACCCAGTACCTGGATTTCGGAGATACGCAATCGCTCTATGTAAAATACTGATAATCAGTTGCATTCGGTTAGACTAGAAACTGACATCATACATGAGAAAAAGTTGAATAATAATAATAAACAAAAAAAATTCAATGATGATGATAATATGTTGTTTGTTGTTTTTAGCTGTCGAGGCTGTCATTGCACGGTTGGATCAAGGTCCTGATACAGCAGCAATACTCTTCGATACGGCTCGCATTGTGTGGAGGTTTTTGTCTCTGGAGCCCTAACCACCACAGGTGCAGCTTAGACCCAGCGCCCGACACCGGCGGACAACCATTTTTTTATGTTTTTTTTAATATAGAAACTAGCTTCTGCCAGCGGCTTGGCCCGCGTGAAAGTCAAAAATTATCCCGAGGGAACATATTCCCGGAATAATAATGCTATGTGCTATTCCTGACTATAATCTATCTCTGTGTTTTCATTCATTGTAAATTTCATCCAGATCGGTCCAGCCGTTTAAGCGTGAAGAAGTAAAAAACATACAAACACACACACGCTCAAAAACTTTCGCCGTTATATTTTTTTATTTTTTTTTATAACCTATAGGCTCGCGCTTGACCACAATCTCACCTGATGGTAAGCGATGATGTGGTCGACGGTGAAACACGCTTGCCTAGAAATAACCTATTCACTCTTGACTTAAAGACCCCTAGATTGTAGCTATCGGGAAACACAGACTCCGGCAGGGAATTCCACTCCTTAGCTGTACGCATAATAAAAGTGTTCCCAAAACGTTTTGTGCGTATGGGTGGGATGTCTACCATGTATCGATGGCGCATCGCCGTACGTCTGGTAGTCCGATGATGGAACGGGCTAGGTGGAATTATATCGTGCAATTCCATCGCACACTCCCCGAAATGTAACCGATAAAAAACCGACAGGCTGGCAACTCGGCGACGATGTTCAAGACTCTGGAGCTTTGACTTGACCAGCGCCTCATCGCTGATGAGCCTCTTGGCTCGCTTTTCGATCGACTCTAGTGCGTCAAGCTGGTATTTGGCTGATCCGTCCCAGAGATGAGAACAGTACTCCATGTATGATCGAACTTGCGCTTGATACAAGTTGAGGAGCTGTTCCGGCGTGAAGTACCGTCTCACCTTTGCAAGGATCCCCAGCTTTTTGGCAGCCAGCTGAGCCTTTGCCTCAATGTAAGGGCCAAAATTGAGAGTAGATGTCAACGTAACGCCAAGAAGCTCAAGATGGTCAGTTATTGGCACGGTCGCATCTCGGAAAGTTGGATCTGGGTAAAATTGGCTCTTTTTAGCGGAAAAAAGACACGCCTGGGTTTTAGCGGCATTAAACCTGACCAGATTGGCATCGCCCCATTCGGAGACTGCCTGCAAGGACAGGTTCAAGCGCTCCACCATGGCCTCCCGGAGAGACCGGATCTGAGGCCCGGTAGCACGAGCGTTTGACAAGTATCTCTCAGCAACAGTGCTGTCGTCTGCATACCCAAAGGTGCCGGGTTTAAGCAGATCGTTAATATGCAGCAAGAATAAAGTTGCTGAGAGTACCGACCCCTGAGGGACCCCGGCATTGATATCCAATTGGTCCGACGAGCAGCCATCAATAACCACTCGAATGGACCGATCTCTCAGGAAGTCTGCAATCCAATCACACTGACCACCGGGCAAACCGAATGAAGGAAGCTTACCAATAAGGCTTTCGTGCCAGACCCTATCAAAAGCCTTCGAGATGTCGAGGGAGACGGCAAGCGCTTCCCCGTGTCTCTCGATGGCCTCACTCCAGATGTGAATGGCATACGCTATAAGATATTAGTGTGATGTGATATTTAAAATGTAAATAAAAAGTGTGTAGAAAATTTAATAAACGGAAATAATAATACCAGCCTTTAACTGTCCCACTGCAGGGCAAGGCCTCTTCTCATAGAGAGAAGGCTCAAGCATTAATCACCACGCTTGCTCTATGCAGGTTGGCGATTTCCAACTTACATTAACTATAAGTCCAGGGGAGTGACCATAAGCTCTTAGAGCAAGGTTATTTTGAGTGTGCGTAAGAGACAGATGTATATGACTTGTATACATCTGTCCCTTTTTTACAGTCGAACTATGATAGTTTTGACTCGTCAGGGTACGGGGACAGGTTTTCGCACGATGTTTTCCTTCACCTTTATCTGTAATGTCCAAGTTAAACTTAGAAAGTACACATGAATTTGAAAAAGTCACATTGGTACTTACCCCGATTTGCCCCACGACCTCAATTTGTAAAATTTTCAGAATGAACTTAGAAAATATGAAAAAAAACCTAATTACTAGATTGCTGAGTAACTTGTATTAAGGAGAGACAGTTTAAATATTGAATATATTCTGTTTCTTGTTATTTCTGACTGTTGTCAGAATATCCTACGGACGTTGAATAATGGACGCTTAGACAACCCCGATACGGATAGGTTAGGTTCGAAGGAGATGATCCCGTCATCTCCTTCATGCTAGGTTACTTTAGACCCTGCATTCAGAAAAAAGAGCACCGCATCGGTGCTCCGTCGAAATTTTTTTATGAATAATGGACGGTGAATAGTCGTGAGCACATGAATCCTGATAGAAGATAGCGATTTACCGTCATTGTAGGTATGTATATTCCTACGAAATACTTAGTAACAGAAAAACATATTCAACAAGTCATAATAAAATGTTTTTTTTTTGTTCTTTTACATAATATCTTCTTTCATAAAACCAATAATAAACAACCAATTCGGCTAACAGAAATAACAAAATATTTCAAACTATCACGTGTCATAAAATGGTTACACAGATTCCATTTTAATGTTTATTTTTTTTAGTAAACAAAATCGTGTTTACCCAAGTATCAATTCTAAGCGAACGTTTTTCCGCTCGGGGCGGCATCCGTCCGCGAAATTTTGAGGGTTCTATCAGGGTCACTGATAAATTTCATGATCATATCTTAGAATTTTATTGACCGTTAGATCCGATATTAAGTGTTGCGGGAGATTGGAATAAGCAGTATTTGAGCCAAAAGACTGGACTTGTGATTTAGGAAATTGCCTGTAATTGAAGGCAAATTGACAAACGTTCCAATCGGGTGTCCGTTGTTAGAGTGAAACTTGGTTGTTCGAATTTCATTACGTCGAACTTAGCTCACATGCTTGCATAGGGCATCAAAGGAACATAGGTATGCTAATTTACAGCCCGATTTTTCAATAGTCTGATAACTTTTAACTGAGCAATACAAATTGCGGTTTGACAGCTTTTGTAAAGAAAATATTATTGTTCATTTTTTTTTTTTTTTTGGACCACTGTTGTGTTCTTTTTAACCCAAAGGTTGACTGGTAGAGAATGCCTTGCTGCATTAAGTCCGCCTATGTATCACCATTGTACATGAAGTTTAAATAAATAAATAAATAAAATATGTCAAACGGTAATTTTGATTCCTCAGTTCAAAGTTATCAGACTATTGAAAAAACGGCCCAGATATAATAGCTATAAGATAGTCGTATAAAAACAGTTTAATGAAAGTTATGTGCAAAATATTGTTCCTTTTATCTTTTTGTTCACGTCTTCCTAAATAACTGGTTATTCAGATCAAAGACCAGTTATTCTATAGCCCGCGACATAAAATCGACATAAACGGTTACACCATTTTAGTTTTAGTTTAGTAGACTATTTTATTTTAGTAGACGAGACACTATCCAATGATAACGTGCGGTTTGACCCTCCATGGTGTAATCTGATTTATGACGCAATACAAACAAGTTCCCGAGATGATTTCAATCGCTTTTGCTATTTATGGGCAGATGAGGACATATTTTATGTTTTTTTTGCAAGTTAGGAAAGATAATAGCAGAGAGAATAATGTTGTGTGATACAATGACAACAATTTTGCCAAGGCTGAGTCATAATTACAACACATACTTTATTTAATTTATTGAGTGAGTATCCACAAATGCAATTTGATATTCCATGCAATCATCGTCGAAATGCGGTTGCAAATATCCAACTGAATTTCCTAAGTAAAAAGTCATAATTCGAGGTTTGGCTCTCGTCTATATCCTCCTCCAATATTGGACCAATTTAAAAGATATTCCTTAAACTGAAAAAGAAAGATATAAACTGCGTCCCTATGTTTTCCTTTTTGATGATACATTTTCTTTAGGAGCACTAGAACACACAAAAAACGCAAAAAATGCGCTGTCAAGCGGCCTAGTATGCAAAATTTGACAACTCAATCAATCTGCCTAGCCTTTTCCCAACTATATTGGGGTCGGCTTCCAGTCTAACCGGATTTAGCTGAGTACCAGTGTTTTACATGGAGCGACTGCCTATCTGACCTCCACAACCCAGTAACTGGGTAACACGGTACCCCTTGGCAAGACTGGTGTCAGATCTCAAGCTTCTGACTACACGTCACGACTGTCAAAGATCTTTAAATGACAGCCGGGACCAACGGCTTAACGTGCTTTCCGAGGCACGGAGGAAACTCGGTATGTTGAAATGGTCACCCATCCTCGGACCGACCTCGTCAAGTGTTGCTTAACCTTGATGATCGACCAGTGCAGCTGTTATTATTTAGCCACGAGCTCCTCCAAAATTCGACACGTGCGCGAGTCCGCAAAATTTGACAACTATAAATGAAAAAAGGAAAACATAGAAAAACGTATTCCAATCATGGCTCAAGGATTATCATGCCGGTTTGATTTCTATAACGGTCTTAAGAGTAGTGGTATCAAATAAATCCTATTTAATATTATGGATGTGAAAGTTTGCATGTTTGTGTGTTAATCATGCAAAAACGGCTGAACGGATTTGGATGAAATTTTGCATATTGATAGTTTATAACTAGGATCAGCACACTTTTTATCCTGATAAACTGTAATAATGATCCGTTGGGATTATAAAAGATCGTTCACGCGAGTGAAGCCGCGGGTAGAAGCTAGTTATATGCCTGCTTGGGTTCAAAACCACGACCTCGAAATTAGTTCCCGCTACTTCTGCTCTATCTCCCTTGATCACCATCGTTCAATATCAGGGTTCCGTTCTAGCCCTCTGTCTCCCACACCATACATCGTAAATATCTATTGTGCTGTACTGAAAACACATTAGCAGCGTAATTACGTTGTATCTCGGCAACTAGATACAATCTGGGCGTACATTTACAAGTGCTTAATGGAGGAGTAGCGGTGATGTTGATGTTCCATATCAGCGAGGCTGATAAGGTGCTGTTACTGAGCTGCTGCCAATTATCTTTATTTGTAGGTGTGTGATTTTTGTGCCAGTGGTGGTATACTGTTAGATCCAATGTCTATTGCTATTTGATTAAGGGCAGATTTTCAATAGTAGGAATAAAAATGGCCGTTTGACATATTTTCTATACAAAAGCTGTCAAAGCGCCATTTTTATTGATTAGTTATAAGTCGTCAGACTATTGAAACATCGGGCCTAAATGATGTTCCATAGTCATCGTTCGCCTAGCCTATATGTACATCGCCCCATGTATCTAATAGGGGCGAGCCTGTTGAAATTAACCGGCCAAAGAAAAGTAAAGCTAGACTCTGAGCTCATACCAGCAGCCTACTTGCTTATTATTTATTTGCTTAAGGTTCTCCTAGTCGACGGCACGAACTATTTTGTGCGCGAGGTTATAATACATGCTATCTCATCCGACAACACGTGCCAAAGAGATAGATGCTGTGATGAGCAGTAAGATCTAGCTCAGTACGTATTAGCAATTTTGCAAATTTTGTATCGAAATGGATGATGATTTCAGTACGAAAACCATCGCGCGAAATTTTATAAACAGACCTTTGGGAGTCTAGATATCATGAAAAACGACTAAATGTATATTTCCAAAATAAAATTATTTGTATTGTTGAACTACTATTCTATCCCTGTATGGTGGTTGTTTTGCAATTTTCCTTCTTCTTATGGTATTTATTTCCGCCCAAAGATGCGTTAAGATTAGTGCTGAAATATGGAATTTTCGACGCTCATAACTTGCAAATATTTTATTTTTTTAATGATGAGACAAAGGAGACGGGGATTTCTGGGCCTAATTGTAATAAGATGAGGTATAGTTTAAAAAAAGGGTTATATTTTTCTAATTCAAAATGTGAAAAATCAGCTTAATTCACAATCTGGAAAATGAGAAATCCAAAAATTAAGTTAAGGTTACGAAGTAAATCGAATATCGATTAAATTATAATCGATTAACGTGACAGAGTTCAAACTATTTAAGAAAATACTTTCACCAGATGATTAATACAATTAAAATAATTAAATCTATTAGAATTAACGTATTAAACAGTATAAACCAAATTAATATCTACATAATTAAAGCAAATCGATTCACGTTTACTAATCGATTATTGTATTTTTAGTCTGTGCTAACTCTGACTTGACATGCATGGCATGACACTCTGTATAGTCTATGCTGATACTACTCGTTTCGTATCGTATAGTGCGTGTGCGTTTTGAGTGTGTTTCCCCCATAGTTTTATTGATATTTTCTTCGATCCCTGCTTTCATTCTACGGACTTCTGATCTACCTTCTTGTACGACCCTTGCCTTGCTACCATACCGGACACTGAGAACCCCGCCTAAACATTGAACTTGGATTTGTTATTTTGGTTTGTGCGAACGGACTACCGATTGAATATTAACAGTATTGACACCATGGATCGTTGTGTAAATTGTGGCATAGCGACTATATATAATAAACAGACATGCGATTGCAGCAATCTCGAGAGATTTGCCGTTATTTATTGAAGAGTTCTGTTGTATACCTATCTCCGAAGTTCTTCATCAGATCTTCACCAAAATACAAACAAAGTCGAACATAGAACCTCCTTTATGGTAAGTCGGTTAAAAATGACAATCGCAGTTCAAAAATCGGCTGTTATGTAAAGATTTTTACGTAACCTCACTTTTCATTAATCTCTTTTATCTCGGCTCTCAAATTGCCAAAATCTGCAAAATTTTCAGTGATTGTTTGATAATACAGTAGCTATCAATTGACACCAATTTCATCTTTTTACATCCAGGCCCAAAATTGTATGAAAGCGTATCCGTCTCCTTTATATATTTTTTTATTGTGAGTGGAGTAATTTACGTTTTTGTACGACTACGTTTGTATGGAAGAATGATCGACTAGTGTAATCTTAAGTGAATTTAGCAATGCAAAGGGTTTTGACCCCATCAATTGACCAATCACATGCGAGATGAAAGACGCTATGTGGATTTCCGTCTATGTGATTTGTGGATTGATGGGGTCAAACCCTTTGCCTTGCCGAATTCACTTACGCAATTAGACTGCAGGTGGGCAAACCTAAGAACACAATGCCTGACCCGGGCATCAAATCGACTTCATGCTTTGTATTATTGTAGTGTTTGCAACCATTAGACTAACGAGGCAGTTGATATTTATGGGAAGGTACTGAGGTACTGTTCATTGCATATCTTATGGGGGTGTATTCTTTGGCAGAATAAAAGCAATACTATGTTGAAAAATGTACAGGCTGCATCAGAAGTGGTTTACTATACGGAAACTAGTAATTAAAATTGCCGTGCATTGAAGCGTTTTTGCCATACCATTATCGGAATCAAATATAACAGCTCACTATGTTAGGCTAATTTTTATCCGTGGTGCTAAGCAACTGGGCTTATCCCAGTTGTAATCGACCCTTTGTGCCTATTGGTCTTGTTTCTTCTGTCTCCTGCTTGATATGGAGGAATGTGGCAATTTGCGTTTTTTTGTAGGTACTCCTCCATTATTCTTTTCTGATTAATTTCGTTGCTGGATCCAAACAGTAAAATTTATTAAGCGGGACTTCGTCAAGCATCATTGCCGCGGCGCTTTTCTAGTGGTCGCCATTGTTGATTCTGGCTTTCAGGAGTTGCAGTGGTTTGGAAATAGTGCGGTGGAATTGATTGAATGCTGCAAATAGAACTGTACCTATACTCTGGGCAAGATGGAGGTACAATATTTACTAACAAACCACTGACAGCTCATCAGCTGGCAGTAGTAGTGAAAATTTCTTGTTCGCTCTAATTTTATTTTCTAGTCCTACGACCTTGGATATTTATGTTCTCAAACTTTCTATCATCTGTAATAACTCAGTTAAATTGATGTACAAAAGTTAAAACATTATATATTGAATTTGTTTTATTTTTATTGTTTAGTAAAGTAGCCCTAAAAAAGATGTTGTTTTACTTTGTTAGTAAACATTGTATCTTTAAAATGGCTGGAGTATAGATAGTAATGCTTCATGCGTATACAATCACTTATATATTCCGACTGCGACCAGGCACAGCTATTGACTGGCATTATCGACTGCCAACCGATGAGATGTCAATCTGCTTAATGGCGGCGTTTATTTTTTCTGTTCTAATTCTAAGTTTGATATAACGGTCGATAACAAATGATGAAATGATTTGCAGGTACAGGTTAACTATTATAATAATCATAGTTAAGGAGTTGCTTTTTAGTAATTATGCCGAAATAAACTGCTTCATTTGCTATCCATATTAATCGAATTTTCTATTTATCCGTTGATAATGGTGCGTTGCGTTTCCCTATTGCCTTGCAATGGGAACCAAAGGACCACAGAGCACGGAGACACCTCGGAGGCTGCTGCTATAGAAGGCGTTGTCAACGCTATTCATACAAACCAAGCGTGCCAGCGAGTGTCACCGATTACCGTCTAAAAACCTTCAAACCGATCTTATATCTATGACAGCTGAAACTGGACCACGAATGTTACATTTTAGACGAATACAAGCGATTGTGACGCATATTAACTCTATTTATGTTTTGTTTTCGATTATGTTTTGTATGCAGCAGTCGCAAATGAAATCTTTTTTGTAGTAAGTTGTAATCTGAAACCAGAAAATCTGAGGAGCAGTGTTGGCCCAGTGGTAACGGCCGTGAGTTACAAGTTGTAGGTCGTGGTTTCGAACCCAGGCAGGCGCTTTACTTTATGTAAGTTATTTCATCACCACTGCTCTCAAAACGGTGAAGGAAAACATCGTGAGGAAACGTGTCTTAGAAATAAAAATTCGGAGACATGTGACAACCACCAACATGCACTGGGCCCGCGTGGTGGATTACGGCCCATTCCCTCTCACAGAGAGGAGGCCTGCACGCACAACGGACCAAATGAGAATCTAATTGCGAAAAAAGGGAATACCCTATCCTCCTCCTTCCAGAAAACCTGACAGCGGTTTTGCCAAGGGTTTCGTGTAACCCAATAACGGGGTTCAGTTGTATCCGGCTAAAGTCACGAGAAGCTATAAATGTTGTAAATCAAGAATGTCTACTAAGTTATGGAACATAAGGAACGCGTCTGACACATTGACAGTTCCAGTACCTACCACAAAACATTAGACGAGAGCGCTTTATATCGCTAAAACATAACCCGACCAAGTTAAATTGTTGGTTACTTTCGTAATACACGTATGTTTTTTGAGTTAATTGAATTTGGTATTATTTGTGGTTGATTGAATTGTCCCTATGTAACTTGACGGGGAATTTAGACTAGAAGCAGGTCCCAACAAACTTAAGAAAAGGCTGGGTGGATTGATTGGCTGCCCGCGCGGCAGCGGCGGTTCCGTGATCTGTGGCTGAAGCGGTCAACATACTCGTACGACGATACGCGTGTTTCGTCTCCGATAAAATGAGAGTGATTTCCTTATTCGTCGGTATTGTGTGGTTATTGTTCGGTTAATTGGTAAAGCTACATTGTGGGAGTATGTTAACCTTCAGTTCGGTACTAGTAAGAGTAAGGGCGGTTATGCACTACATACGATCCGTGCCCGTGAAATTTCTGTTCTGAAGTAGCCGTAATACTTCTTGAAGGTAGGCATAAGCACTACATTCGAACTCTATCCGTCATAATCTGTCACAATTCAGAACACTTTGAACTCGGAACTCAAATCACGAACACGGAACACGGATACGGACGTGTAGTGCGTAACTGCTTTTACGCTCTTGAACTTTTCTCTAATGAAGTAGGTTGGTACTTAATTCAAATGAAACATTTGTTAGAGAAACTTTTGTCGAGTAAGACCGTGATACGTTATTCTCATTATTTTTGCATTTAAGTAAGATGCATCTTGGTAGATTGTATAATAACTTGGTCATCTCACTTATTAGAAGAAGAAAATAACAATTTCAATGTGACCGTCTAAATTTGGTGCTAGGTACTCGCCCCTTTCCCATTGCATGTTCCTTTTAGTTTTGAAATAGATAAGTCTATAAGCATCTACTCTAGAAGCTTTATCATTAAGTACCTACCTAACTATTGTATTGTTTGTTTCAAGGAACAATTACTCCGGTGATTGGAACGTTAAAACCGGTAAGGGGATTGCTTCAATATGAAGGAAATAAAACCACTTTACGAGCTCAAATAATAATGAAAATATATTGAGTGGACATTATATAATACGATTCTTCAGGTATTCCTGGTTCCTATACTGGAAATGAATCGTTTTGTCTAGCACTCGTAAAGAGAGAGTTTCGATTTCAACCAATATCTGGCAGAAAATGAGCAAGACACAGGTTCCTAATTTTTGCCTTTGCAGCTTATATTAGCTTAGCTTTAGCTTATATTTTGTTTAATTTTAAGGTGCTTTTGTTTTTAATGCAAATATACTCATTTTTCTTTCTTTCTTTCTTCACACGCGTCGAAGTCTGTAATTATTCCAAGGTATCCTAGGATACACAGTATCCTATATCCTAATCCATGGTCTACTCGTTTGCCAATTTTCATTCAGCTATAAAAACGAGAAAATTCACAGACATAGTTACTTTGCATTTATATTAGTATAAGCTGTGACATCAGCTTCGTTCCCCTACCATACCTACCTACATACCAATTTTGTTTGTGTTTAAACCTTCCCTGTGTTCTTGCGATCAAAACAAAAAAATATTTATTCAAATCGGTCAAGCCGTTTTTGAGTTTTAGCGAGACTAACGAACAGCAATTGATTTTTATATTAAACAAGCTGTACCCGCGGTTTCGCTCCTGCCAACTGCCTATCCTACCCTACCTACCCTACCTTCATACCTACCTAATGTAGCAGTACACCGCACCGTCAAAACAAAACAGCTAATCCACCAAACCAGCCATAAATATTATTTTAAACAAATCCGACAAAAATACACGAGAAGAACATTCGACAAAAAGAAACGAAAAAAAAAAACAAATGAACATACGTGCATTGTTTTTGAAAAATAAAGACATGGGCTGTGTCCGTCGACAAATTTATGTTTCGCCCTCGGCTCGAGTGAAAGCCCGCGATGAAAGTTTCAGCGTATCTCCAAACTGCAGGCGTGAAAATAAAATTGAAACTGGGCTTTCGGTTTTCCAAAATGGTTGCTATCGGAACGCGGGGAAGTGTGGTCGCAGTGTGCCAGTTTTGTTTGCAATTATTTCTTTGGTATGGTATTATTGGGCCTTTTGCTGTAATCGTGTGGAACCAGTGTTTTTATGTAAATGTGAGATACAGTTTGGTGTTGGTATTGTTAGTTTGAGCTTTATTTCACACGTGACAAGGTTTATTTTGATTGCCGTATATCAAATTGATAAAACTCCTAATTTAGTTAACGCCCTGACAGACATCGCGGAACCTAAACAGCTGAGTCTAGTTTAGAAAATTCATGTCATTCAGTCCATAATATTTATTTTCACTGTTTACACGATTTGTCATAAAATCCTACTTCCTACTAATCACACTAATAGCGAAAATTTGTGAATGTGTAAGTGTGTTTGTTACTTCTTCACGCTCAAACGGCTGGATAGATCTGGATTAAATTTGGCACAGAGATAGATTATAGTCAGCATAACACTTTGCAATTCACGCCATTCAGTCCATAATATTTAACCTACAGGATTTTCATTGGTTACACGATTTGTCATAAATCCTTCTTCCTACTTATCACACTAATATTATAAAGGCGTAAGTTTGTTCGTTTGTTATTCATCTATTACATGGTACTTAGAAATTACTGGCGGGATGTGAGTGTACTATAAGCGAACCTCTGCTTTACCCTTCGGGGTATACAGGGGTGATGTTATGAAAATTATGACCTAAAGTCTAAGTGACGTAATAAAACAGAAAATCGCCTCGGGACCATACTTCTAGCTGCATTTGCAAAAAAAACTACTAGACGACTTAATCCAAGTTTAATATTTATATTTCACAAACAAGCAAGTTGTAACAAATAGGTTGCACTACGAAGGATGACACTAGCACAAGCCCCCGGGCTGATTGTCGGCTAATTCTTCGCGCTCCACTGAAGGTTGTACATCGCAATAAATTCTTGGCATTCATACGACCCAACCGACTGAAAGAGTGCGATAAAAACGAGATGACTTGCTCTCCCACTCTCCCACACATTTTTTCACTCCAAAGACAATGTTTGCGTCCTCTAAGGATCTGAGGTATTAAGACGACGAATCAATGACGAGTATCTCGTCTCTATTGAATATTTCATTACTTCCTACGTCCCTACCCTTATGAGTTTGTCAAACGGTGGTTGTTAAGCCGAATCGTAACTTGTTTTGTATTTTTATAGATATTTGGCGTAATACGGCTTTTTATATTAGTATTTACGAGTTTATTACGGGTGTATTTGAAGCCAAACGAGGTCGGACAGGATCATTTGATATCTGATTGTGTACGGGAAATAATATAAAAATGTTGCCGAAATTGAGGTTTGTAATTTGTAAATAAAGCAGCGATTATTGGTGAATTGAATCCTCAATTAATAAGGTAGTAACAATGCCACAGAAAACTTTATAAGCTCCGTCGCTCATTAAATGTGTTACATTTTTAAGTAAATATAGGAGATAGGAGCCTTTTTGGTCACGCACGGGGTTTTTATTTTATTATTGTTTAATTTTATGCTTATTTCTCGTGTCTCCTGTGCGGGTCACAAATAAATATTTTTCTTTCTTTTTTTTTTCAATGCTGGTATTAAGGTAGTTTTACCTGGTGCATTCAAATCACACAAATTACCCCATTGAGTCCACGGGATTACTTTCTAATTAAACATGCATTTTGTTTAAAATTAAAGCATTACTGTTTTTTTTATAATCTATAGGCTCTCGTTTGACCACTATCTCGCCTGATGTTAAGCGATGATGTGATCTACGGTGAAGCACGCTTGCCTATAAGAAACCTATGAACTCTTGACTTAAAGACCCCAAGGCTGTAGCTATCAGGGAACAAAGAATCCGGAAGGGAGTTCCACTCCTTAGCTGTGCGCACAATGAAAGTATTGATACATTATAACTTACTTAAAAATGGTTTATTATACTTAGCAACAAATTGTACTAAAATCTATTCATTTTATTTACGTAACCGTCATGTTGTAAATCAATAAAAAACATAAAAAATATGGAAACAAAAATAAGCGTCAACTTCTAGGTGCTAACTAAAATTCAATTATATTTTATTTTTTTGATTTAGACCTGTTTCATTAATTAAATTTTAAAATAAATAAGGAATTGGACACATTTATACAAAAAAAAAAAAGGTGCAGTGATTACTCCTTATCTTCCTAAACCATTCTGCATTCACACCTGAACTGCTTGTGTCCTCACCTAAATCCTGTGCTTCCACGTGGCTTGAATCAGGTGAGCACTCTGAATCCGAGTCAAGATCAGAAGGTATACCTTCTTGCTCTCGCTCTTCAACGTTGGATTCCTTATCATCAAATCAAAGCCAGTCTTGTACTGCAGAATCATCACATTTTTTCGCAGTGTATTGATTAACCAACTATTTGAAGCCATTTCGTACCCTGAAGTACAAAAAAGAAACAAAACATACGATTAAATTACAAATTAGCAAAGCAAAATATTTGTCACATAAATACTTCTATGAGTGCAGTGGACTCCTTGGACATAATTACTCACCGATATGTAAGGCGCAGGCACCCGTTCTGTTCACTCCGTGTCTGGCACGTTACTTCAGGAAGGTACCTACTAGGACGCACGAAAACAAAACTGTGATATTTCAGTTTTTAGACTTATAATACTTTGCGCGGAGTCCCTGGGACCTAACAGATAAATTAAGGATTAAGGTGAATAAATACCCAAAAAATCAATCTCCCAATTTTTTTTCCAAATTCATATTTTGGGGTCGGCTTCCAGGCCAACCAGACGCAGCTGGATAACAGTAATTTACAGGGATCGACTGCCTATCTATCTATCTGACTATACGTAACGTTTGTTATAGATTTAAAAAAGGCAGCCGGAACTACAGCTGGAAGTACTCTCCGGTCACGGTACATGAAAATGAACGGTACGGTAAATGATTCACCCAATCCTGAACCGAAAAGCGTTGCTTAACTTGAAGATCAATCCGTGCTACTCTTTATATTTAGCCACGAGCTTCACTTTAAAGTAAGCAATCATCATAATAACATTGTGTTTCAACCCTTTCATTTTAAAATCAGATTGGGTATACACAATCCAGACTAAATTCCATATTCCACTCGATTAACTTCAACTAATTCGGAATGTATGTGAACTAGTGTCCATTGCGGGGCGATCAATCGTCTCTCAGACAGTGATGTAATGGTTCAGCAGACGACATTATGCAAACACACGTCAGACTCTGTCCAATTAGGGGACTGGGCAGAGATGATGTGGCTGCATTCGTGACGTGATGGAAAGAAAGAAAGAATGTGATTTTATTTGCGCTAGGAACGATGCATACTTGAGGTGTTACCACACCAACCGATCGATCGACGATCGATAGCATTGATCGACGCCGCGTTGATCGACATCGCGCTTCCGTCAATTGGTGTTGCTTTGAACTGTCGAAGTGTCGACCGACACCGAATGATCCATTCCACCGCCCGTGCCCTATCGATAGCATCATGTATTGCAGTTCTCCAAAGCGGCGGTGACCACTCAAGTTCAGGTGGGATAACTTGCTTGCTTGATTGTAACAAGCGGCATCTAAAAAAAAAATTGAAAGGCTTGGGGTTATAGCTGGTACTACGACCCCTCAGCCTTTCAATCATTGGTGAACAGACATCTTCTGGGTCATTCCATCCCAGACCTTGCATTTGCTTTCCATCAGACGAGATCGGGGTCAAGAGCTGGCCCGTCACGAAAAAGGAACTAGACTACTTCCAACCACTGCAACTCCTGAAAGCTTACAGTGACGAGCACCAGCAAAACACTCAAGGCAATGAAACGCAACAAGTCCTAGAGAAACCATTCAACTGTCTTGGTTCCTTCAACGAAATTAATCAGACAATAACTGTGCAGGCGTAAGAAAAACATAATCTAGCAGGAGACAGAACAGAACAAGGCCAAAAGGCACAATGAGATATCTACAACTGGGGATAACCCAGTTTTCAAGCACCACGGAGTATCTCAACTTTCGGGCAATTTACTGACATAATGTGGCAAGTCCACCAATGGAATAAACGTAAGTGACTATTCTGTCAAGATCAACACAGCAACAAATACATCTATCTATTTCTCAGCTCGAGGTGAAAGAACCTTCCACATTTACAGCAATTTTCATTAAACATAAAGAAATAGGTACACAAGCATTAAATTTCCTTTGTAGAAAAAGGTATTTTCTCATTCATCGGAAACTCAAACGGCTTTGAAACTAATTACTGCAATACATTAGTAACGTGAATAAAATGTTCCTAATTTTATTTCCTATGTTGATCAGAAGAATGTGGATGCTGGGTACATTAATCTATATTGGGAGGTAATTGTGAGTTTGGGTCGATTTTTACCGTCAAATTTGACATTTAGAATCTCAGAGACACTTGAGTGATTCGTCAGAAATTTTGAAGTCATAACATTCTCTGTCTACGCTTTTCTTATCAGGTTGGGAACAGCGTCCATTCTAAACGGATGCTGCTGCTTGCTGCATCATAATTTTTTCCATCCAAAGGTTGTCTGGTAGATATCGCTGCCAGCAAGACCGCCTTTTGTACCCATAGTATTAAGTTGTTGTAAAATATATGTGTAATTTATTTTTTTGGTGTACAATAAAGTTAATTCTATTCTATTCTATATGACCTATAGTCAGTTACAACCAAAATATATATTATATGATATATTATAGTATATATCATTACATATCCTAACTAATATTATAAACGCGAATGTAACTCTGTCTGTCTATCTGTCGGTATGTTACCTTTTCACGCTTAAACCGCTGAATCGATATAAATGAAATTTGGTATGGACATAGGATAGTTTTAAAGGGGTAGAAAGGTGGAAGTTCGTATGATGAACCAACAATTTCTCTAGTAAGGCAGTCCAGCCCACACACCTACACTATTAGTGCGCGATATAAATATAAAAACCGGCCAAGTGCGTGTCGGGCCACGCGCAGTGATAGGGTTCCGAAGTTGCATAATAATGCGGTATAAGAAGAGAGTTTTTTTGTTGTTAATTGAACATTAAAACGGTTTCAGCGGCTCACAAAGTCTAAAAACGGGCGCGTTAGAGCCACGGGGAATGGTTGGTTAGTTCCTGGATCCTCCCACGCACACTCCTGGTTTCTTTCTCTATCGGCATTTGAATAATTTTAGATATATTCACTATTTCGTTCTCGAAAGTTGTTATTAAAGTAAATTTTCAATGGCACTTGTACAAAATTTTTACTGTTCCAAGTACATTTTTTAAGTTGGTCGACTATTACTCGTAAACTTGTAAAGCCTACTAGCACTTTAACGGAATTATTAGTATGTATATCCATGCCAAATTATAGCTTTCTAGTACTTAGAGTCTCTGAGCTAAGCTGCTGATGGACAGACAGACATAGCGAAACTATAAGGATTCCTTGTTGACTTCGGAACCCTAAAAATGGAGAATACAACGCAGACGAAGTCGCGGGCAACCGCTAGTCCGTCTGTCTGTCTGTCACCTTTTTACGCTAAAATCGGTGAACCAGTTTTGATGAAATTTGGTATGGGGTTAGTTTGAGTTGAGACCCTAAAAAGGACATAGGGTAGTTTTTATCGTTGGCATATGTTCCATTGGGATGATTATCGACTTTCACACGGGCGAAGCCGCAGGCAGAAGCTAGTTATTAAGTAAGTAGGTTTTTTTTTAAAAAAGCTATATATTCGCAATTGAAATAGTCCATTCTTAAGTATACAGCATAATGATTGTCATCGTAAATCTTTTGAAAATCTAATTTGAAAATTCTTTCCAAATCCAAAGGTTCTCAATTTCTATAATAATACGATAAACTCTCAGGTGCACTAATAATAAAGTGGTGGAGGTTATTTAAGTATTAATTGGGCACCTGTTGAGATTTTAGGCGTGATATAGTACGGACCTGCGACCTTTTGTGCGGGTGTGTGTATATATCATGACCGGGGTCACGGAATTTGGATTGGTAGAATCAGATGTTTGAGGATTAGTTTGGGTATCCTTATTTATTTATGAAGCATCAGTAGTTTCCTTCTTTTCTATTATTTTGATGTTACTATTTGCAAAAGTTTTAAGTTATGCATTTTATCTTACTATTCTTCCCATTTACTTTGTGGTTATTGCTCTTGTGTTGTGTCTGTGTCAAATAAATGTTTTCTATACTATAATTCAATTAATTATGTTCGGCTGCAGTCGAGGATGCAAATAAAGCCGATATAATTTACTTAATGAATTTTATTAATGTAATTATTACATCAGATCGGTAAAACTAATATGCGCTACAATTTTTAGATGTGAGACAAGAGTAAATCACTAATACACTTGATCAATATTAATTACTGCTATTTCACGATCTTCGTTACCACGCCATCGAATTGCTGAGAAGCAGAGAGAACGGTGCAGAGCTCAAAGCGGTGTTAGTCATTGTCTTAAGGCGCAGATACCCCTAAGTCCTGATTTTAAAATGAGAATGACGTCTAAACGGCTAGGCGTAATTTTTTGGATTTTTTTAGACCTTTTTTTCAATAATTTAGTCTGCGAAAATTTTGAGTTTTATTCGTATCACATAGCGTAATTCATTTGTAAGGTTAAGTATAACACGGAGAAAAAAAATTATTAAAAAACGCCGGGCGTTTTTTAATAAAATTATCACCTCTTCAAAGACAATTTATATATCTACTTTTTGATTTGAGGCTTTTATTTTAAAGTCATAGTATGTGGAAAGACAAAAAACTACTAAAGGACATGGCCAGAATTTGTATAGAGCTGTGCCCTAACAAAAAATATTCATGTACATTGACATACAGTACGTCGTATTAAAGCTTAGAGGTAAGGCTTTACAATAGATTAAGTTTTATGACCATAGAAGAAGCGAGAGACACTCTAAAAAGAAAACAAAAATAATGCCTAATCATTTTGAATAGCAATGATGTCGTTAAGTGGCACGTGTGATAGTTGACAGTGACAGTTGACAATTACAGTTGACAATGACAGTTGACAATGACAGTAACAGATGAGTAATTGAGCGCCTTTCAGAAATTAAGAAAAACGAAAATGTATGTATGAAACACTCTCACTGTCGGTGTTCCAAGCATTTTCATAGAATTACGTTTCGAAAGTCGGCTAGTGAAGAAACGTCGTTTACTTATATTACTGGGATATTATGACTATTATTTAAATCATACATCCTCATAGCGACTTAGCAAAAAATATACAATTGGATATGCAACAAAACACTAAGGCCACGTCCGCACAGGCAGGTGGCTTGCATAGCGCCTAGAGCCTGGCGAGTCACCTAGAGAGTCGCTTAATAAAACGAACGTTCTAGAACGTACGCGACCGGCCGCACTGCGCGCTTGGCGCCTAGCTAGTCGCTAAGCGTGCACCCAAGTAAACAAACGTGTTGGTTTTTTGTAGCGAGGCGCGTGGTATTTTATAAGAAAAAATGGATGAAATATTAATTGCATCAGTTTTTAAAAGAGAACCTCTGTGGAATCCGGGTCATGAACTGCATAAAAATGCAGTTGTTTTAAAGAAACTATGGGAAGAGGTAGCAGTCGAGGTAGAAAAAGATGGTAAGTACTAAAAAGTGATTTATTTATTTATGATAATTTATTTTTACAATAAGAAATTAATCGTGTGAATGTCTATTATGGCGTTGGATTACGTTTTCAGGCAACGAGTTGTTCTGCCAAGTAACCGATCCAATTCCGTTGAAATAATTCAACAAAATGTCTCTAGTTCGTAATGCGGAGTTTGAAAATCTATATTGAGTCCTGGTGGATATTGGCGCACTAGTAATAGTAGAAACCATGTCCTCTTGAAGCATAGATCGATCTTCCGTCATAACAAAGTTATGTAGAATGCATACAGCTATCGTAATTGAAATAGCAGTATTAACCTTGATTTCAATAGCTTTCTGCAATATCCTCCATTTTGCTGCCATTATACCAAAACAGCACTCTACACTTCGGCGAGCTCTTGAAAGTCGGTAGTTGTAAATAGTTTTAGTGTTATCGATATTTCTTAATGAAAAAGGCCTCATTAAATAATTCAATAATGGATAGCCACCATCTCCAACTAACACAAATGGGATTTTAATATTTGTATTAGGAATTTCTTTCTCCGGCGGGATATTGAGGCCATTAGTTTCTAACATGTGAAACAAAGATGAATTTCTAAAATTTCCAGCATCACACTGACGGCCCTCTGCTCCGATATCTACTAAAATAATTTTGCAGTCCGCATCAACTACAGCTTGTAGTAAAATTGAAAAATATTGCTTGTAATTATAATACGTGGATCCACTATTACATGGACACTGTACCCTAATATGCTTCCCATCGATTGCACCAATGCAATTCGGAAAATTCCATTTGTTATAGTACTTATCTGCAATTTCGTACCATTTCTCCATAGTTGGAATTGGCATGTATTCGTCTTTCAGTGTAATCCATAAAATGTTGCATGTCTCGCTTATAATCTCAGAAACTGTAGTGCGACCTAAACGGAAATGGAAAGCAAGAGACCTATAGGATTCTCCAGTAGCCAAATATCTGAAACAAAAAGTAAGTACTTAATGCTTAATAATATAATAACTGCTGGTTTTTGTTTCAGTCAAAACAGTAAAAGGAAGATGGAAAAATCTGAGAGCATATTTTTTTAAAGAATGTGGAAAAATTGATAAGCCAAAGAGTGGAGATAGCGCTGATAAAATATGTAAAAGTACGTGGCAATATTACGACCAATTATTATTTTTAAAGAGCAAGAAGAACGAGAGCTCCGGGAGAGATTCAAACCTGAGTGTAGATAATTATGATAACTATTCTACAACAACTGACGCAACAATAGAAGAGCTACAGACTACAGATTCTGTGCAGGCTAATTCTACTTCAGAAACAGTTACAAATGATACTCTAGAATCTCAAAGTTATAGTCAAACATCACAAAGAAAAAAAATTCGTATGAGCAGAACCGAAAACAATGATCAACTTTTAGCAATAGAAAAGAAGAAACTTGAAATTCTCCAGAGGGAAAGTATTAAAGAAAAAAGCGATGATTTACTGTTTTTTGAAAGTCTTTTGCCTTATATGGAAAATATCCCATTAAGGCGTAAATTAAGGTTAAGATCAAAGATTCAAGATTTAATATTGGCTGAAATGGAAGCTGTAGAAAATAATATTCAACAATCGGTGCCAGTGATGCATATTCCTGTACCGAAAATAAATAATCAACCAATAGAAGAATATGAATTGTATGTCCAGAATTCATCTGAACAAAATGATTCAGCTTTGATTAGTTACATAAACACTTACAAATAAATAATTAAATGAAGCTAAGATGACACTCTGACCAAGAAGAGTCTTTTTTCATAAATTACTACGTTTTTTAAGTTTTTTGAATAAATAAAAATAATACATATAATATAGCGTTTCACTTACCTCAATGTAACTACTAGTCGTTCTTCGGCTGCTATGCTTTTTCTAAGATGAGTATCCAAATGAGTTAATTTTCCTTTAACTTTACTAAGAAGTAGATCAAATGTGTCTATGGTCATACGTAAATATTCGTAAAATTTGTCGTCAAAATTACGCAATTGTTTATACAGTACATTAAACTCCCCATACCTTGATCGTGATTTATTTATATCATGAACCCAACATGTTGGGTAAGGCTGTGAAATGATATATTTTAACGATGTATTTTCTGTAAGTAGCAGTTTTAGAGCTATTTTTGAAAGCGACATCTCGTCAACTTGCTGACCAGCAAATGTCTAAGGCACCTAGCGACCCACCACGCAAACCACCTCTAGTGCGGTCACCGTGAATCCTAGCAAGTAGCCAGAATGCAAGCCACCAGGCTCTAGGCGCTATGTAAGCCACCTGTGCGGACGTGGCCTAAAATAGAACTGTAATCAACAACTGTAACAGTAACTGTCTTTATCTGTATTTTGTAACTGCGGTGTTAAAGATGTTACAATATGCCTTCGCATTCGAGTAGTGTCTACAATTCAGGCACCTTGACATCATGAAATCGTGACTCGTGAGCGTCCGAATCCAAATGGTAAACAAACCAAGTCCAGTAAGCACAGCAAAAATATTCACGAAGAAGCGTAAACGAAGGGCCGATAAACGATAGCGTGGGGTTAAGCTAAAATATCCACCAGAATAACAAACAAGAATACGTGATATGATCAACGCAAGACTGCACCACAGATTAGACTGCACCAGTGCAGTGCGCGCGCGTAGAAACGTCATAATGACTAGGACGTTCGGATACACACTGCAATATATTGTCGATGCATTCAGCATTATGATGACGAGCGGTAGCTTGAAAAATGGTATCTGCGATATTCGTAAAACCTTACCTTTTATTTTAGAGGTAATTATCTTAGCAATACGATTCATGCAGTTGTAGTTGTTTTATTTTTTAATCTACCTTCAGGCGTACTTCAGAAATAGTGTTTGTCTTATTCGTGTATCCAAACGCAAATCCATTACACAGAAACCGAACAAAAACAATTAACATACTTAATTTTTGGATTTTTTTGTCGCCTGTTCTAGAGTAATGTAATTGTTACCATTAATTTTAATTTATTTTACAAGTGATTTTCACATATTAATAACTGCTGTACATTACGTATTCTGAATTGATTCGTCGGGCAGAATCTGGCCATGTCATTTAGGGTCGCAAAGGTGTAAAACGATTGCGTGTTTTGTTCCCGGCCACAGTCCTCGTCTTAAGATTTGGAGGTTTCGCAAGTGATGACATAACAAATCTGTAATTACGCATTGCCAAATATATATATATATATATATTTATATCTACCAAATTACACATTCCTCTCTGACCGCATCAAGTCTTTGTCGTGGTAATTGCAGGCCTTTCTGTTTGTGTACTTTCTAATTACGTCCTTCCCTGACTGTTCCTGGAACGAATCTTGTTAACTTTACGTATCGATAGATGTCTATCCTAAGCATCGATCATCATAATAATAAGGACGATTTACCATTACTTCCATTTCAGCCATTACTTCCTAAACAAACATCTCTTTGGAAAAGGTGTCACAGATAGCCAATAGAGATCAGCAGCTCAAGTCAGTTTGCAATGCGAGGTCGACGTGCACAAATATTCAAAACAGTCCTCACTGTTTCTAGGATTTGTGACACACTCCGCGAAGCCTGTGGAGCCCCAAATCACTTAAATTCCGGGCGGTGCTAGTCTTGTATGCTAGTCAGTACCCCTACACACAACTGACCGAATAGGAGTCCAATAGACCGAATAGCAGACAATAGAGTCCCTACTCTACTCTACTCCCTAGCATCAGGTAAAATAATAGTTAATTTCATAGTTTTCTTCACTTCAAGTTTTCACGATGAAATTTTTACGGATAATTTCAGCCGGTCTATTACCAGCTGAAATAAATAATCGTTCAAGAACGTTTTTCTATATATTTATTTACTTTGTAGTATTCGTTTAAGTGTTTTGCATGCAAATAAGCCAAAATATACTGACGGTATTATTATATAGGTATTTGAAGTAGGTATCGATGTACGAAATATCTATACAGGTATATCTATCTAGGTATTTGAATTATCTATAATAAAAAATATCTATATTATTCGTGCTTCTTCTTTTTCTTTTCGTGTCGATAAACTCAAATTTTGACTCAACTATGCCGATTATTCGTGCTGATACAACAGTAATTTATAAATTACTTACCCAATAGCTATTTCCCAAAGATTCGTCCCCGTAACCAATAGAAGAAAGTAGTCTATTGGCACCCGACGATAGTGCAGGCTTCTATCACTTGCAGTGTAAGAATTTGAGAAATCATATCAGGATTTTCAGAGATTACCTCAGACAAACAAACATTTTTAAACTCTTTGTAATTTATTAGTTTTAAAGTTTAGATGTAGGCATTACCTACAATATGGCTATGTTTAATACTCTTTTTGAGGTTTAAACTCAGCCTTTCTAACTCAACGTACTGAAGTAAATAGCCTCATATTTGTCCAACTTCATTGTTATTCACTGTATTGTTAATACAACTAACTAACATACGTGCAAACTCTAGTTATTCGGAACCTAGACTTAGTCTACTATGTTTGTACGAACTTTATTGTTTTCAGCCTGTGTTACTAAGGTAATTATAATACCTACACTGTTATTTCATGTGTGCCTGGTGTATTTGTACTGTTGGACGGTTAGTACTAAGTTTATGTTATGTACTAATTAGTGATGAGTAAATAGTCGGTTAGGATTATCTAAGTAAGACTAAACTTGAACATACAAAGTACCTTAACATAGTAGATAATAAATCATTTGGTAAAGTACCTCTACATTGTTACAGACTTAGCTATGAAATTAATTACGTAAACAAACTTTTCGAGCTAATTAGGAACTTTGTACGGAAAGATTTTTGTTATTTCGAGGAGGAATAGGATGAAAGTTGATTAATAAGGTATATTTTGTTTATGTTGGTAATAGAATGATAACCTACTTAACGGTAAAGCATAAAACTCCCTGATATATGTCACCTAAGTACATAGGCTAGCCAGAACATACATATCACAGCGTAACAATCAGCTTTATAATGTTCCTATTGCTGAAACACAGCCCCCTCTCTGTGCAAGGGATTGGAGCCTCTATGGCTGGATTAAGGTCTTTATATACCTTTTTATTTTATTTTTTATTATTGATAGGCTTGCGCTTGACCACTTATTCACTTAACCTCTTCTTTATCTTAATTCATGTTCATACATCAAGAAGTTTCTTGAGCATGTCATCTTTAATACAAACGTATGTTTGTAATACGGGGCTAGTCAAATCTAAGCTCTTAAGTTTAAATAATTACAAAGGAGAAAATAATAAAAGAAAAACTTTCAAAAACGTGTAGAAAGGTGTAGAAAGCACAGACGCAGCTGATAGCAAGCACAACAGATAAGCATGTTTCAGTCTCGCTAAGTCGCAGCCTCGAGATTTCAGCGCAGCCGGGCAACGAAAACAATTCAAAGCGATCTCCCTGCAGATCATTACTGAGATTTCCAACTTCAACGATGTTTTAATATTTTTTTCCCGTCTAGCTATCAGATGCTGCTTCGAAGTAATTTGTAGAGAAACACGTTTTTCTTTAACGGTTTCATGGAAATTAATAAACTGTTGACTTCGAGGTTGTGGTGTAGTGAAACGTTTTCTGTTTTTGTTTTGTGGGGTTTGTTACTTTTAGGGGTTGCGTCAATCGATAATGAAATGTTTAGAGGGAGAAAAACCTTTCTCACATACACTTATATATCGGATGAAGTAAATTAACCAGATATGGAATAAAGAAGTTGTTAACCATCCGAATTTAATTGGCAAAAGGAGATGTTCCAGAAATGTATGGAGCCTGCGCCAGGTCTATGTATACTATATGTAAAAATTGCTGTATATTAAAGTAACTGTTTTTTATTGTTAATTTTCTTTAATTTCACTTCGTTTCATTGTAAACTCAAATTAACTTTGTCAAGTAGAGCAACACAATTTACAATTAAACATGGTGGGTCAGATCAGCTGTAGTCGAAAAAAGTCATTTTGACAATGACAGTATGCGAAGAATGACATTTTGACATTGACAGTATGCGCAGAATGTCATTTTGACAATGACAGTATGCGCAGAATGTCATTTTGACAATGACATTTGTTTGACGTGTCATCGTAATATCTGCGTCAATTAAAACAACACTAATTCAATTGCAATAGAGAAGCAATCAATTAATGTCCGTAGTAGTAAAACAATTACTAAAAACTCCGAAACATATCCATTTCAAAGTCAAAGCAAAGAATGACTCAAAGAAGTCACTTCTTAAAACTGTCAAAGTCGTCAGACGTCATGTCAAACACAACTGTCATGGCTGCCCTAAAAATAGGGTTATCTAATTAAAAAACTATAAATAATAATTTTTGTTACTCCTGTACCCTTCTTCAAATTAATTTGTTAGTATTTTTATGGAATTCCCCTATTTTTTTCCTATTTATCTATGTATCTTTACATAGTGATGGCCCAAAATAGAACATCTCCTTTACCTTCCGATTCAAATCTTGATACGATTTTATTCGATTGGCAACACTTTATTTTTTATGTCATATATATTTGATTTCGATTGGATGTTATAAACTATACTTTGCCGGATGTGTTGACTCTCCAATCAAAAAGCGAGGCTGAATTATGGCCGCCTAGAGTGGGTTCGTCCGGCAGTTTTCGTTTCGGGTCGGGGCGCGAGCAGTTATCAGTGGCGCGCGAGCAGATCTGGGGAGCGATCGCGCTTTTTTGAGTGGTGAAAAGAGTACCTAACTAGTTTAAGCGGTTGCCTGAGGGCGGAGATAAAATGACTGTGAAACGACTGGTGTACGAATCTGCTGCTCGGCCATTGGACCAGCTTGGACGGCATAAGTAGTACTTACTTTATTTGCTTTGTGCCAGCATTGAACCCAACATGACGCCCACGAGACCCAAGAGAGACATGGAGCACGAAATCGAATTTATTGAGGAGAGTATATAATTATCAATCGCTAAGAAAAACGAATTTCAATAATAGCTTCAGCTCATAACAGGCGTAAATCCGAAAGAAAACGAAAAGGCTTAACTCTTTCATGTCATCCTAAATAATCCTAATCCACGCATCAAAAACACGACACTTCAAAACGTCATTGTCACCTCAAGTAAACTTGATTGACAATAGGTTTATTCAGTTGGCAGCATGGCGGCTCAGACCAAATCAATTACCCAGCGATCCACAGTTTAATGTAAGCCAAAAAAAAGTCGGGAGCAGGGATTGGAATCCAAAGCTGACCGACCAAGTGAGGTAATTAATTACGCGTGCCGTTTTTGCAGGCCGGCCGGAAGAAACGGCAAAAGATTTATTGTTTGCGCCACTTCACTTCGGCGTCTTCGGACGGGGAATTACTAATCTTTTCTTTAATTCTGATCCCTTGTTTTCTTCCGACTGTAATAGAGCCGTAAGCCGGATTAAAGGGAATTCTCATTTCAGGCTCCTTCATAATGCATTGACTCGGTATAGCGGCAAGAATAAGCTGTAGGCATATTATATACTTAGTAGCTACGCAATAATTTGATATTAATAAGGTAGTAGATTTTGTCAGCGGCTTGGCTAAATGTTGGAACATTTACTTCTTCATGATTCAGGACTCCTGGTAGTTTGTGGCTCTTCATCGCACATGATTCCAGCCCATCTCTGAGCTTCTGCTTCCTCTATAGCAGGGGTAACCAATTACTTCCATTTGCAGTCCTTTTCTTAAAATAATATGACCGTCGCGTTTCTTATGGTTTACGGTTGCCCTACGAACTATTTTGTGCATGGGGTTATAATGCATGCTATCTCATCCGACAACACGTGCGAAAGAGATACATGCTGTTATGGGCATTAAGAAGCTAGTTGGCGTACGAATACACACTTTTCAAATGGATGATGACTTAGGACGAAAACGAGCGCGCGAAATTTTATAAACAGACCATTGGGAGTATGGATATCATGAAAAAACGACTGAATGTATATTTCCAAAATGAAATTATTTGCATTATTGAACTACGTGTATGGTGACTGTTTTGCAATTTTTCTTATTCTTATGGTATTTATTTCCGACCAAAAATGTGTTAATATTAGTGTTGACATAAGGAACTTTCGACTTATTTCAAATAATATTTTATTTCACTTTTTTGTTACCATACATGGCTAGATAATGATGAATCAAATTGATATCACTTTTCATTTTGAACGTACATCGTCAAACAGTGGAGTAATCACCAGACTACGTTTCTATAGAAGAATGATAGAATAGTGTAACCTTAAAGCCCCTCCCCCCCTCGGATACCTAAATATATTTTAAAGAATTTTTCTAATATTAATGTGCATAATATCATTTTATGTTTGGACTATAGTTGGTAATTAAATCTTGGACATGTTAATCGGTAAGTATAATCCGAAATTTATTTTTCCGCCGCGACGACCGACGATCTCACACTCCGCGCTCTTCCGTTGTAAAATCGACGGCAGGAAAGACAAAACGAAATAAATGATTAAATTACTTACGTAAATTAGTAACACAAATAAATTATATTGTACTGTTAACTTAAGGACCACACAAATTAGGTCGGCGGTCCGGATCCTGGCCGCGGTCCGCTATTTAGTGATCGTTGCTCTATATTCTACGGTAAGCCTTGTAATTTATCGGGATAAAAACGTTCTGTGTTAATCCAGATAATAAACTATCTGTATTCATCAGTTGCATGCATCAATACAAAATATCTTCCAAATCGGTTCAGCTGTTTTGCTTGATTGAGAAATAAACAAACTGCAACAATAGGGTAGTTTACTGTATTTTTAGTTTATTGTCCATCAGGTAGATTAATAAAAAATATTGGACACGTATTTTTCTTTACGGATTATATTGTCGTCACTTTATGCTGACGTGTCAGTCAGCATAAAGTGACGAAGATATAATCCGTTGAAATATCGTGAAACGTCACGCCGCTAGTACACTTTATACTGCTTTTGTGACGTCACAAGCCCCCACTCCTGAACTTTGATGCGCTTTAACTTTGTATTTTTTTTAGTGATTTGGTAAAGCAAGCGGACTAAATGGAATTACCATATTTCTTCCCAGGAAACATCCATAATATAATATTCATCATCATCATCATTTCAGCCGAAAGATGTCCACTGCTGGACATAGGCCTCCCTCAAGCATCGACACATTGACCGGACCCGTGCGTCTCGCATCCAGCGGATCAAATAAATATTACAGTAGGATTAACTGCGAAGATTAATTACCTACCATAATACAAAACCAGATATTATCTAATAATAATGCGTTATAGACACAGTGAAATTGTAATTTTAGCGATTTAAAACAAATATGCTCTCGAATTGATTAATAAGAGTAATTAAACTCCAACGAATGAATTAGAAAGTTGGGTGGTTTGTTTGTTTGTTTGGATTGGATGTAGAACGGAGTTGCTTATGAGGCTAATAACACGATGGTAATGATTTTATTATAATATCAGTAATACTAATTATATGTAAGAGGAAAAGTAACGATTGCAATGAGAATGTAAGTATGCCAATAGGAAGGTCCTTAACAATTAATTATTACTCTACTTTGCCATAATTATCTTCAACTAGCTTTTTCCCGTGGCTTCGCTCCTGTGGATTATCCGTCAGGAACGTTATCGTATAGTATTTCCTATTTAATCCCCTTTAGAAACATACCTAAATAAATATAAAATTTCAACTCTATAACATTTTTAAGACAGGACTGGTTCTAGCTACACACTTGCTAGGAGAAATGGAAAGAAGAAAGGCTTTGCCGTGCAGCGGGACTGGGCTAGACTGTAAATAAATAAATTCAATTTTTCTATAAAATATATGTAATACCTAAATATGCGCAAGTGTGCGTACAAAAAGCATCGTTTACCTTCGTAAAAAACTGGCCAAGTGCGAGTCGGAATCGTGAACGAAGAGTTCCGTACTATTATCGCAAAAACGGCAAAAATATCGCGTTTGTTGTATGGGAGCCCCACTTAAATATTTATTTTCTGTTTTTAGTATTTGTTGTTATAGCGGCAACAGAAATACATCATCTGTGCAAATTTGAACCGTCTAGATATCACGGATCATGAGATACAGCCAGGTCACAGACAGACAGACAGACGGACAGTGTAGTCTTAGTAATAGGATCCCGTCTTTAACCCTTTGGGTACGGAACCCTAAAAAAGAACCTATTAATTCGTTATAACAAATTTATACCCATCAAAGCCACTAATTAAAGTTTCCAAATGGGTGAATTAGTAAAATTTCAATATAAGGGGAAAGGTCGAGATTTGTCCTCCCATTTATTATGATACCCAAAGGACTGGCGG
Organism: Orthosia gothica; assembly: GCA_949775005.1. Lineage (NCBI taxonomy): Eukaryota > Metazoa > Arthropoda > Insecta > Lepidoptera > Noctuidae > Orthosia > Orthosia gothica. The sequence continues at coordinate 1,414,717 of OX459057.1, forward strand.
CAAATAAACTTATACACTAGCCTCAAATAGGGTTGTTCCCGTAAGGGGCCAGCTCGTTATGTGATTGAGATTGCCTATGTACTGATATTTGGCAAATTTCCTACGTGTATTATCCCTGTTTGTGATTAATTAACCCTTAGTGATTTATGTTTCGTTTAAAATTTATTTGTGACTGTTGTTTCTGTAACGTTAATTTTGTCTAGATGAGCAATATATTTTAAACTTATAGATACTAATCTGAAGGCCAAAAGTGGAGTTTGTCTATTAAATGATCTATGACTACCTAGATTGTATTATATAGTGACGTGGTGACCCAAAGGTAACAGCTCCAAATTATCTTCGTGTCGTTGGTCGTAAGTTCAAACCCTTTTTTTTTTAATTTTGTATATATTTCACTAATCGCCTTCCAAAAAAAACATAAAAATGAGAAATAATTATTGATAGCATGCATCTCCTCGTAAAGTGTTCATTAATAATTTTTTGTACTAATTATGGTTATGGATAGACAATTTAATAACGAACATTATTGTAGTATTTTTTTTTCAAAAGACCAAAATTCGATTTTATAAAGATTTTATTCTAAAATCTGGGAATGCTCATATCTCATGCCGATTTTTTGGTCAGGGTACAGTCTTAATTCATTGCCACTGCACTCAAAATGGTGAAGGAACTCTGAGGAAATCGGTAAGTATTCGAAACAAAACATACGAGGATATGTTCGTCTCAAATCCCAAAAGTGGGAGCGATATAGGCTGATTACGATTTTACGAACTTTTTTTTTTTTTTTTTTTAGTGTGGGAAATGCTCATGCATACTGCGGTACTACGGGGAGATAGCGCAGTTATGTGGGACTCTAACTCCACGGTGTCCTCCTGTGCCGCTTATGGCGGGAACACGGGTTAGCGTTAGCACTCACCGCGAACCCGCTGCGGCTGTCTGTCACCGGACCCTCCTCTGGGGAGTACCCCCCATCACCGGCGCACCAGAACACACTGTGCGCCGTGACCACCCCAGGGATCAAACTAGCACATGGGTGCCAGACGACCCCGTGTATGGCACCCTTGGTCCCCTTGTGACGGGTCAGGGTCAATGGCCCCGCCACCTACCATTTTTTCGGCCGCAGGGGATAGGGAGAGCGGCCAACGCTATACCGGCACTCCTCTTCCCCTGCGGCCCCAACGCGTCCACCATCAGACGGTGGCGACGCCGTCTAGGCCGCGGAAGGTAGGGAGAGCGGCGCACCGCAATACCGGCACTACTCTCCTGCCGCGGCCTCCAACCCTCAGCCGCGATATCGTATGGGTATGGGAGACCCCATACGACATCGCGGCCCGCCTCAGTTGCGATGTCGCCTATAGGCAGCACCGCAACCTACATGTTGGCCGCTACGTCATCGGCTTATCGGCAAAAAACCTGACGAGCGGCCCCTCCTCGGGTTCCTCTTCGCTTCACCGTGGGTGACCAAGCCACGGTTACTGAGCCCCCCCGCATCGACAAAGAGGGAACCCACCGGGGGGGACGATTTTACGACCTAGAATGTTCGCAATATGATACTGATAATATGATAATGATCAACTGTAAAGCAAAGCATATCATTTAATAAAGTATTCAAAATAACCGTTCTGTCCGTATTTTCAGCTGTTCAATTTTAGAAGCAGAAAAACAACTCTTTCATGGAACTTGGGATGACGCTTACGATGAACATACTTAAGGCCCTTACTCCGCTTTAATGCCGTAAATGGATTACTTCCTAAACCATACTCCTTAGTAACGGCTTTTTTAAAAGGTTTGAATAAAATATTTATTATTATTTGTGAAATATAGTTTTTTTGTATGACTACTTTTGCTTTAAGACAATTATTAACAAAACGATATCGATTCGCTTCTTTTATATAGTCATCCAAAACAGCTTGGATGTTTAAAATATTTTTACACAGAAACATTGATAATTAGAATTTCTTCCATACAAAAGGTAAATAAAAAAATATTTTACCAAGAAAACTGGCCAAAAGGAGCTCCAATATTGATATTCTGTTACCGAGCGGGCGCACGGCTAGTACAGCTTTAACACTGAGGAATATATACGCCTTAATTAGCAATGTTCTAGGAAATCATTAACTGACGGTATATAATGTAGGAAGCTGTTTAATTAAATTACAAGAAGTTCTTATAATTAACTGGCATGGAAACTCGTATATTGACGCTCTATTGCTACCTCTAAGAATTGTGTATCTACCTAGTACGAGTACCTGCATCAATACCTGGTATTATTATGAATGCGAAAGTAAATATGTAGGTTAATTTTATCCCGGGAATATGTTTCCTTAATCGGGCGCACGGTTGGCGCAGTGGTTGAGCGATTGACTGCTGCGCTGCGTGTCGCGGGTTCGATTCCCGCACGGAACAAATATTTGTATGACCTACAGATAGTTGTTCCGGCTCTGGGTGTTTGTGTATGTGAGTTTATATGTTTGTAAACGCACCCACGATACAGAAAGAAATTGCTAGTGTGGGGCAACATTTTTTAAAAGATTCAACGTTTTTTTAAAAGAGAATCTCTTGGGATTATTGCCGACTTTTACGCTAGCGTATCCGCTGGCAGAAAACCAGCCGGGAGAGTACAGTCTATTGTGACAAGCATGCGTGACACATTTTTATCACAGTTTGTGAGCAAAAACCGTGATAAAATGCGTGACTCAAGCATATCACAGAGGACGTGCTCGCCCGGCAGGAGGTAAATAAATGCACCTGACTGGAGACTGCTACATCAAGAAAATGGCCGACAAAGGTCTTTTGTCATCAGCATTCTGATAAAAACAAGCTACAAAATCCTTATTTAATTAAAACGATGAACTGGAAACTTGTGCTTCCTCTGCGTCTCGAAAACTCGTGCCGGCAAAGTACCGCCGTACCGACAACGTACGAGGTATACGACACTAGCGCAAATCTTGATAATAGGAAAGCCTGTCAACAATAATGTTAGGTAGTGTCAATACTTACCTAAAGGATGTGCTGGAAATAGCTACTTACCTAAAAAAGGAAAGAAATAAAAGTGAAATGTTTTTCTGTGACTCACGCAGGAAAACTCACAAAGAAAAATGATAAGCACTAATAATATTAAAAATATATCGCATCAAAGCTGACCGATAGATGTAAACCATCGGAAAGTCAGGATGTATGGATGGATGGATGGATGGATGGATTATGGATTTCCCTTAGGTTAAGACATCGTGTGTGGGCAGGTCGGTGGGTACAATCGTGCAAATGAAACCACATAAATTATTCGATACACTGGGTTTATTCAAATATTCAGTTACAATCTTGCTTATCGATCGACACTGATTCTACGACATGTAAGCTCTAAGGCTGTTAGTACTCAACTGCCATATTCTGCTGTCCCCACTATGCAATCGGTTAGAAAACGCGCGCCAATAGTTGTTCTTGCTTTGCCAGCCAGATGGCGTGCTTGCTATTTGTTTTGACGTCCGTACTATTGACTAAACCCGACAAATATATTATGCGCTGCGATATTTATATTAAAACCGCATCGCAGGTACCTATGTTTCATCTCTCGTAACTAAATGCTCTATAAAGCCCATAAGGATTATTAGCTTGAATAAAGACAGCGTTGATAACGCCAATACAGCGAATTTGGAGTTATTTGGAGGATGCTTTCAGCAATAGATAGCCCTTACACCTACACCTAGAAAGAAATAAAGAAGAAAGAAAGAAAAGTGTTTAAATGTCACAAAACCACACACCACACACCACCACCTAACACATCATATCTTATGGGAGTGTATTCTTTGGCAGAATGAACGCAATATTGTGCTGGATAATGTACAGGCTGTATCTAGAGTTGTTTACTATACGGACCTTGTGGAAACTAGAACAAATTTCCGTGCGTTCAAGCGTAATTGCCATACCTATTATTGGAATCAAATATAACAGCTCACAATGTTAGGACCCATTAATATTAATGATATTTTATATCCGTGGTGCTAGGCAACTGGGCTTATCCCAGTTGTAAACGACCCTTTGCGCCTATTGACTTTGTTTGTTCTGTCTCCTGCTTGAAATGGAGGGAAGTATAAATTTGTTTTTTTTCCTACTCCTCCGATATTATTTTCTGATGCGTTTCGTTGCGGGATCCAATACAGTTATTCATTTTCCTGGACTTCGTCGAGCTTCATTGCGTCGGCGCTTTTCTGGTGGTCACCACTGTTGATTCTGGCTTTCAATAGTTGCAGTGGTTTGGGAATAGTACGGAGGGATTGTAGTCCTTCAAGCTAATAAAATACTGACTTACTTATACACGTACAATAGTAATTTTATCTTATTTCAGGTATAGGAAATAAGTAACCTTCGAAAAAAAATAAGATAAGAACAAGTTAACGCAAGATCTTTTTTTAAATAAATATTTAAAACATAAGCCACTAGAAATAAAGTCTACAAAGAAAACTTACAGAAACCTAACTTTGCCTAGAAACGACTCTGTTAGAAATGCTTATTGAAAAATAAATGTGATACATTTGCAGCAATTAATAGTTGCTGATGCGCCCACAAGTAAGTTCGTAGGAAAATAAAGGGCAGGTTACATTGGCGCTGGCAAACGCAGCGGGAACCATTAATCAACAACTGTTAATGAAGTTTCTAAACAAAACATTGACCCCTATGTAAGATTTCCTTATAATAGTAAATAGGAAAAGTTGCTTCTGTGGAGACTCTCATCGCATTATACTAATAAAAACGTCTACAAAAAAATAATATCAGAGACAAACTTTGCCTAGAAACAAGTTGGTTAGAAAAAGCTTATTGAAAAAGAAATGAATTAGATTTGTAGTTAGTAATAGTTGCTAATGAGCTCACAAGGAAGTTAGTAGAAAAATAAGGGATAGGTTACATAGGCTCGTAAAACGCTGCGGGAACAATCAATCAACAACTGTCAGTGAAGTTTCTGAACAATACATTGACCCCGCTGTAGGATTTCCTTGTAGGATCACTTCATAATAAACTTAGCTAGGAAAACTTGCTACTACCCATCCCCGTGACTCTGCTTGTGTAAATAAGGTTATTTTTTCTGAACCACAAGTACCCTCAATCTACCTAGACGTTTCTCAACTATGTTATAAAAGTGTTCCAGTCTAAACATGCTGCATACCAGTATTTTACATGAAGCGATTTCCCGATTTTTACCGACCGCCAAAACCCAGTAACTGGGTAACACGGTAACCCTTGGTAACACCCAAATATTAAGATGAAAATACACCCTATTATCAATTTTACCATCTCTTAATTTACATGTTTTCTAATTATATTTTTATTTTACAAATACAGTCCTGACTACAGTTTCACTTATATATTGTACCATCAAACCTGGATGGGTTTGTGTTGGCACTCACATTTACCTTAATATTTGTTAACTATTCACTCATCCTAAAAACCTAGTAATCACGCAATTTTTAAAGCCGTAAACAGATATCAGCAAAGGAAAAAAGTGTAATTTGCTTGTGACGTTTCGTCGAAGCTCATACATACACATTGCACTCATTAGAAAACCGGTTCTGAGCAAATATATAGTTTGAGCCATTTTTACAGAGTTTTCACATAGTGCTGCTGACGACACTTACCAAAGCTAGTCACTTTTTATTAAAAAGAAGAATAACCTTCAAATCCTAAAAAACAGCCCATAAAATACTTAAAAAAATACTTACAGGATAATATTTTTACATTTATAAGGATTTTTTTAATAATAAAAATAAGTAAGTAATTAGTAAATATAACTGAAGATAACCTTAGAAATCGGGTTAGTACGTCTCAGATTATTAGTGGTCAGACAAGGCTTCGTTAAGACCTTTTATGTAACTAGGATTCAAAAAGTAAGTAGACTTCGTATTGTTAGGCTTGGGTCAGAAATAATAAAACCAGCCTATTGATGTCCCACTGCAGGGCAAAGGCTTCTTCTCATACAGAGAAGGGACGAGCAATCATCAGTAAAATCGCGTATTAATAGGTTCAGGAAAAAAACGCAGTAAATCATTGTGTAAACTGTTTTTAATTCTCAGTAAATGACGCACGATTGCATGGAACGCATCTATTGACATGATTAGCGTGACGGCTGATCATAATATTATGTGTTTAGCAATGTTGTTCGCCCGAGAACACAAAAACTGCGCCTCAGTCAGACCTAAGCCTTACAAAAACCCTAAACCCATTTTTTTTTCCATCAATTTATTTTCTAAAAGATATTCCCAAACTTTTGTCGGCTAACGGTTTATTTTTCATACACAAGTACAATCTCTAATGAGGTATGGCTTTTAGGTATTGTTGTTGTTCAAAGTTTGGTCGTTAATTAGCGAGTGGGGGTGTGCTGGAGTTGAGCGTCGGATCCCAGGTGGGATGTGCTTCAGCGTTACACTCAGTATTTGCATAAAAGTTAGTGCAGTTACAGAATATAGCCGCCGGCACAGATAATATAATACTAGCATACAGATGCCTCATCCCATACAAAGAAACCGTGCCGACGTAACTAGCGTTTTTCATCTGCTTAATCTTCTTATTTTTGTAAGGACATCAATCGCGTTCGATCCCGTTTCTCGGCAATAGATGGTGTTAGCAGCGGCTTGCAAGTAAAAGGGTTTACTAGGTTCGTGAATATTTTTTTCTTTAAATACAGTGAAGGTTCGTTTTATAGTATTTTTTTGCACGTTTTTACAGTTTTTTTTTGCAACTAAAAGCGTTACAATGCAAATTTTAACAATCGAGTGGAATGCCTCAGTAATTTAAAAATGCGCCATCTACTGGGAACAATTTTAAATGATCCGTTCAAATAATCTTTGAAATGTGAATTAAGAGCCCAATATTCCATAATTTTGTACTTAGGAGAGTTGATTAAACAAGAACATACAATTTTTATGTTCAATTCCAGAAAATGTTAATTTTACACACATTTTATTGTTTTTTGGGTACATGTCGCGCCATCTAGTGAGATTTATTTGAACCAAATATTCTCTCTTAGCAATGAGACCCCGTGCCGCCGGTGTACCATGAACTACTGTTGACTGCCAGATAGTTTGCACGAGCACAAATATTATTTGTGAAGTAAAATTGTTTTGCGACGGAAATGGGTTCCTCTCTTTATTGTTCATATGAAATGCATATTGAATCGGTTGAGAGTTCATGGAATAATGTTTACGGAAGTTTGAATATAGATTTGTATTTGTTTTCGTGTCAGCGACTGATATATAACTGAGCTCGTTGGACATCTTATAAGCTGTCGTCATGATATCGCGGCCTTGCTTTGATACCTACGATCGTATCTACGTATTTCAGATTGTATTGTATGAAGTTTTTGTATTGAGAAAAAATATTCTTATATTATTTTTTTTATTATGATATAGAAAAACTACTTTGAAACATCTTATCAGAAAAGTTGTTGAAAATACTCTTCGTAGAAAGCATAATTGGTGAGATTCACAAAATTCTCTTCATGATAAAGAATGTAACGAAAAATACATGACATGATTGTGACTCATCTCTGCGCAAAGACTCCGTTTCAAAAACAACTTTATACCTTCAGTAAATTCTTTAAATTCTCGTTTATTTAGACAAGAGCCCATTACTTTGCATCGAGACAACGTTAAAGAAAACCTGTCTCGCAAACTGTCGACGATTATCGCATTTACAATTTTCGCCGTTCAAATTTGGAATAGTTGTCTATAGGCCGCGGCGCCGCGTCTTTCAGATCCCAGCGAGCGTCGAATGAGAACTAATGGTCCGTTAATAATGCTCGCCAGTCGGTCTGTTAGCAGCCTTCGCCGCCACGAATTACGACTCGGGGCTTTCTGCTAAACTGCCGGGAATCGTACGCCTCGCCCTACACGCTAGCTCCGAGCCTTAATGAGACGTAGATGGGAGATGGCTGCGCGCTCATGTAGGCATGATTAGGTCGCCGCCGTACCAGCACCACTATTCTCACAAAATTATTACTTTTAGAGGCGGCCGGGGAAATGTTCGCCACTCTTAATCACCCCAATATTACTCTCTACAAAATTTAAAATACCTATCTACTCATTTTATAACGGTACCAATTTCCTGATTGTGTACTCCAATTTGCTATTCAAATATTGTACCAAATTCGCAGAAATTAATAACATGAGTGATTGAGTGAAATTGCGAATCCTAAAATTCGGAGTAGGTTAGATAAGTCGAGTGATTAGATTTGATCTAGCAAAATGGGACTCTTAGTCGAAAATCAAATGTCCATTATACGGTCTTTGTGTGAATCAGAACAATAGTTTAGCACGGCGTCACATACAGAAGAGTCTTTAAAACAGAAAAGGAATTTATAAAGATAAATTGCTCCGGTTCCGTCGCCGGGTGATTATTTCGGCGATCTCCTCAATCGGCAGTTTTGTCTTTGTGTGCTGTTTCCTGACCTTCCTTCGACTCCACAGGTTTTCTGCGAGGCAATAATTTTCTTCACTCACGAGGCTCGTCCAAGCGAAAAGAGAAAGATAAAAAAGGTGGTCTCAGCTCTTTTGTCGTTCGGCTGTGAGTGGAGCTCGATTTGTAACAGATATCTAACTTATGTAGATGTATGTCTGTGCAACTTTTATTTTCTTACCACGATCTGCACTAGGGAACCGCTTTGCAGTTTCGCTCTTTGTACGGTTCGTTGATTTAAACGGTAAGTTTTCGTTTACTAGAAACTTTATACATACCTTTGTAGTTATTTATACTGGCCTATGCATATATCTTTTTAACCCCTGCCGGAAAAAGAGGGGTGTTATAAGTTTCACGTGTGTTGCTGTGTATCAGTGTGTCTGTCTGTGGCATCATAGCGCCTAAACGAATGAACCGATTTTGATTTAGTTTTTTTTGTTTGAAAGGTGATTTTGTCGAGAGTGTTCTTAGCTATGTTTTAACAAAATCGGTTCAGCCGTTCAAAAGCTATGGGCGTTTTACTGTTTGAATCGGGGTGTTTTCGCAAGATAAATGTGTCGGGGGTCTTTTAAATTTTTTAATTTTACTTGTTACAAATCACATTTACCTATATCAAGCAAAGGTCTGGGAAAGTCACATAATACAAATCTAACTTAGAATACGCGAATTCCCATTTAAACATTAATAAAAGAGTGGTATTTCCCCGTGTAATTAATTATTTCTTATGTTTTCCTCTCCACCTGCTTATGCTCAAGAATATTAAGTCATTTCTGAATGTCATTTATTACAGAAAAAAATAATGACTAAACAAGTAATTATCGTATCAAATTAAAATTAACGTTTCATTGCTTTTGTGGTTAGACAAAGAACATAAAGAAAACGTCCCAGACAAATTTCTCACGATGTAATTGATTGAGAAAATCACTTGTCTAGTTAAAGTACATGACATGAGAAAAACGTCTAAAAAGCTAAACTTTAAAAGATTTTAGTTGGAAGAAGTACTTAGTACCTACAGGCATAACACTTCGGGCTGGTAAGAGTGTCTTAACGATCAAACAACTTGACGCGGCGCGATCTTAGCTATGAAACGCGCCTTTAATTTTATTGGACAAAACATAGTCTTTGTCCCAGAGAACAAATCGCTCGGGGATCGTATTATTTTCTACGTAGATTTATCGGCGCAGGCGGATCGAGGGCCCTTTTGTTGGGCTTTTCCATAAATCTTTCTGCTATTTAAACGGTTATTAGGACAGGAGCGATTGATGTCCACTGGATCCTTCGTGGGATAGAGAACACTAATTTCGATTGGGCTTCTCGTTGATTCTCGTGACGTAATTATAATTGCTGTGGGACTTGGGGACGCAATATATTATTACTGTTAAAGGCGTCCCTGTAGGTCTTTGTCGGTCGCAATTATTTCGGAGCTGCCTATATTTTTATGAAAATATAAGGTAGAATAGCTTTTGTACCTATACAATTCATATAAATGACGTCATATATACACACGTGTATGTAGCTGTAAGGTAAAAATTCAGTTCAGACTTATTACGACACCCGTGGGAAGAAACGGGGTAACCTATTATGGAAGTACACGGGAAATGGACCATAAAGCAAGTAAAGTTTTGTTTGTATGTTCAGGGCTGATACGAGACTTCGCTGATTGTCAGCAGACTTGAAGGTAATATCTCAGAGATAATATTCTAATGCAAAGTTACGGCACATATTATGTTATTCGTGGTTTCACCTAACCAGCTGTCGAATCTTAGTGCTCGTTCACACAGAGGTCCGTTTAACAGGTCCGCTTCAACGTATATGTTTTTATTCGGCGCTGACGTATGTAGTTGTATGAGCGAGTTCACACACATGCCAGTATTCCAGATTTAGTCAAAATACAGATCCGACAACATATTCAGTAGTCCGTCTTACAAGTCCGCTTTATCGTAATACTGATCCGTTTTGTTTGAAAGTTGGTGGTACACTGACTAAATGTGGTGTGAATATTAGCCCTAGTAGCGACACTAGCGACGGATCCGTTAAAACGGTACTGTAAATGCGGTGTGAACATCACCTCCAGTAGAACCAGGACCGGTTAAAGACGATCCTAGAAATAGGGATGTTCTGTGTGAATGTAACCTTACTGAAACCCAAAAAAAAATACCTCTTTGGCTATATCTCTTCTAGCACCTCATTTCACCTGAAAATGTAAGAGAAAATCTTTTATTAATAGACAAATAAAATCCTTGAAATCTATAATGGTTTACTTAGACAATCACAGTCTAAGACCTAACGCGACGTCCTTAGCAAGTAGCCCCCGAAGTTCTGAATCCTGTGCCTGAAGCAGAAGCACACTGCATCTGAAAAGCGGAAAAACTTAATGTTATACCGTAAATGTAGCCCCTTCTAGAATCCATAAGGAAGCAAGCGTAAATATTAAAACAACAGTACAAAAAATGTATGTAAGTAAACAGGAGGTTTCCTACCAAAAATCGGTCTTGTAAAAACATGATGTAAGAAGTGGGTAGTCTACAAGGACACGTCAAATAAGTCGTGAGTGTCGTGACAGATCTAACACGCCTTTTTGGAGATTTACCTACGTAATATTAATGTGGAAATGGCGGGCGACGAGTGTCAGGAATTTTGGGTCCTACAAATGACTGTATTACAGATGCTGGCAGCATTAGTGACGATGTGTGCGTATAGCTTTCAGAATGTGAAAAGATTGGTTCTGAGTTGATGACATACAATGGTCAACATTAGGTGGTGTAAGGCCATCGAATTATCTAATTGTAATAACATACACAGACAAAATATACAAGCTGTAAAAAAATCGTGGGTCAAACGAAACAGGGTGATAGTTGTAGAAAAACGCAAAAAAGCACCTACTGCAAATAACCCCAACAATCGCCCTTTTCGTTAAATAAATAATAGTAAACATTTAAGCAGAAACACATATATTTATTATTATTGTCGTAGGTATGACAGTTGGCGTAAATAAACTCTATCCTTTCTTTTTCTATTATAATATTTCAGCGAAGTTATTAATAACAGTTAACGCATTTGTTGCCTGTTTCTATTTTTCTCAGTTCTAATTATAATACCAAATGAATAAATAACAATCACAATACGACCATGATAAACGTGTAAAAAGTCCGTTTTCCCGAAACATTTGCGGCTAAGATAAAAAACGTGTCAAATTATTTTTTTCAACGAATTAACAAAACACGATAAAAAACAAGTACCTGAGTGTTCTTTAAGAAAATCTGTCCTGCTGAGAGCACTCTGCTGTAATAAATTCACTCACAATTTATCTTTTTGCGGATTGCTTTGCTTGTAATGGCGGCCGGGCCGTGGGAAATTCGGCAAAAAGCCCACTGCGTTCTACAGTACTTTGCTGAACAGACCCATTACACAAAACATTATTCCAAATTACATTGGGCGCGTTACGATAATGTTTTTGTTCATTTGATAAGAGACGAAATGTTGTTTTTCAATTATTATAAAACAAAATTACACGGAGCTGTGCGTCTGTAGTTCTCATTGGTCAACGACCGTCCTTTTAATAGATTTTCTGTTTCAATTTTCTTCGTAATGATTCCTTCAGTGGTTGGTCGGAATAACTATGGGTTGGTGTTCAGTTATTTTCTTTTTTAACATAACAACTGTGATGTTTCGTTTTATAGTGTTGTGCTAAATTTTTCCGTGATCCGCTTCGTTTTGTTGTGAGTAGTGTCTGCTATTAAATATTTTATAACCTTACAACCTGTTACTGTACGAGGCCCGGGGGTAAACATTTGGTCGGATTTATGTACTGCATCTCGTGCCTACGGAGAACGGACCGACTATAATTTGACGTATTAAGTATTAGTAGAGGTCGCGGTTTGTTGAGCTCGTGTTGTTTATGATATGGTTCCGTGTATACAGTTGTAGCTATAGATAAGGTTGTTTTTAACACGCTTTTATTAGCTTGGTATGTATGTATCTATCTGTTCTGTGTATGTATCTATGTACAACATGTAACGGAATCTTTGAACGTGATTTTCACCCCCTTCAAAACGTCGGATTAATTTGAAACTTTGCAGTCTTATCAAGGAACGATGATAATGCAATAATTTTAATAGTTTTTCCCATTATCCTTACCTGGATCACAGTGTTAGCGATAGAAGAAGTAAAAAATAAATTATTATAAGTAAGTGTGGGTTGCTTTTTAAGATATTTTCAAAATGACTTTACTTTTACTCTGTCAGTAATATACTATAACAATAAACATCAAGTACCCCACCCTTTTTACCCGGCTGTAATGTGCGGTTGCAGGGTTATGTTTTTCGCACGTATGTTTGTGTGTATTTATATTGTTTATTACCTCGTATCTTTCAAACCACTTGACGGACTTTTTTTATACAATTTTTTTTGTTAATCGCACTATCACGTCACGGGACAAGTTATAATGGACGCACTGTAAGCGGCGGCGCGGCGCGCCGTAGACAGAGAGTCCACTACGAATAAACTGCCATTTTGCACGCATCCATTGACATTATGATTTTACAGGGATTCTTGGGCAGTATTAGACAGAACTCAGACGCGACTGTCAGGAGTGCTAGTGCGGGCGTTTGTCATTCAGTCTTTTGGAAGAAGCGCAAAATATATATTTTCATACCTTGAACATGTTTTAAAGAAAATGCGAATTTTCTACACATTGAAATACAATAATCGTGCATTTAAACTAGGTCACAATGGACAAATTCTATTCTAATCTACCAATGGTCTTTTATTTTTTTAACACAACTGAGGTAAATTTTTTACTAAAATAATTAGAGAATACACTTTCTTGTTTTAAAAATAGTAAGTAATTTTTTTTTTTAAAGGTGCTTACTGTTCTTAAGTTATCAATATCCAAGGTCTCTTTCAAATTTAAGGCACGTGAGCACATTCGCAAGAAGTTTGCAGAATCATCACTGAATTGATTTGTTGGTTTCGGTTTGGTATGGTTTATTTTTTTTTTCTTATTTTTATCTCTGCACCACCCGAAGGTCGACTGGTAGAAAATGTCTAAGGCATTAAGTCCGCCTTTGTACTTGTGCATAAACTTTTAATAAATAAATAAATAAATAATAAATTATTTTAAGTTCATAGACGAAATAGTATGACAGTAAATCCTTTTGACTGTTTTATTCGAGCGTCAGGAGAATATAGAATTGGATTTAAATAAAAGAAAGAGAATTTTCAGGCGACAGGTGCATTTGTTTTAAGTAATTGTTAGAGTCGTTTTCGAGAACGAGATTACGTATATATAATAGCAATATTTGTACCTTGTTACTGATAAATATAGTATATTTATATTAGTTTATATATATATATATAGGAACAAATATTGCTCGTTTAATAGGATAGACTTGAGATCGACTTGCAAATGCGTTTATTATTTTTATTTATAAGTAGTTTTCTCTAGTCCAAACCGTATAAATGAATACGATTATTTAAAGTATCATATCTAAAGAGAAAATTGCTGCCAATTTTTAAACATCATCATTTCAACCGAAAAACGTCTACTGGTCATAGGCCTCCCACAAACATCAATTCGACGTCTCTCATTCATCGGATTCCAGAAAACTTAATCAGGTCCCCCTATCTTGAGGTAGGCCATCCAATGCTGTCTTCCGGTACGCGGTAGAATTTTTATAATAGGAGCTTTCCCTGACCGGTTAAAAAACCTCTTCTTTAAGCTAATGATTTGTGATAAACTTCCGTAATACGGCGAAACAGTTTCGGTACCTTATAATCCGAAAGTATCCAGCTGGTCTCACTTTGAAAATTATTTACAACGACTACTAGAAATTAAGGTAATAAATAATCTGTGGAATAAGTTATGGCGCGCAATGGCCTCGATACTCTATGGTACTCCCAGTTTAGGCGGTATTTACGCGTTAGCCAAAATAAATTATGTCTTAAAGTTTTAAATGATCATTTAGGATATCGGTTTTGCAATCACCCGAAATGTTTTTGATTATGTTACTTGGTTAATGAGGTAAATATGGAGGCAGGGTTTCATTAAAATAATTAGCAGCCATTTACCTACATTATTTAGGCAATTGGAATAAAGAGATTAGAGATTAGTGTTCTGGACGGTACCTGGGTGGTGTAAGTAGCCACGGTCGCCCTGGGACAGTATCCCACTTGGGTCTGCCGTGAGTTCCCTACTTCCTGAGTCTGGCTACTCTGCTGGTGGCACACGTCACAACGCAATTCGTATAGGTATAGGGTAGTACGAGAACGACCCTAGCAAACCCAAGAGCCACGTTTTTTGACAATTATAGAAACAGAAATAAAAGGCGGATTTTCTTGAGAATTTTGTGCCGCGGATTTCGGCTTTTCTTCTAGTAGTTGTTGCCTCTTCGATGGCTGAGCTGCAATTAAATTGTACCTTTTTTATTTTTAACTAGCTGTCCCACGCGTCAACTGGCTACCTACCTGCCCATCTACCCTACCTACCCTACATACATGTTTCTTGCGTAACATAAACCGTTTACGCAGCGCACGCAACGGAACCTCTCAAAAGGAATATTTTTGCACGTTTTTGCAACATTTGTCATTTATGCTCCGCTCCTTTAAGTTGTAGCGTGATGTTATATAGCCTATAATGTCCTCGATTAATGGGCTATCCAACACAAAAATATTTTTTCAATTCCAACCAGTAGTTCCTGAGATTAGCGCGTTCAAACAAACAAACTCTTCAGCTTTATAATATTAGTATAGATATGTGACGTCTCGCAGGTCAATCCAAGTGATTGACTTCTGCTTAACTGGGCGATCCTGTGGAGACTAAACTTTAGCCGTCATCTTAGCCTTATTTATTAAAATTGTATAATTATATAATCATTTTTTTTTTTTGGTTTTATACATAGTGTAAACATCCCTTATAAACATACAATAATAATATTTACACATTTAACATTCATTAAAAAGTTCGTAGAACAAAAACATTAAAATTTCTGATTTGTTTACATTTTCATTATACTCATTACCGACTATCTCGTAAACGCGTGGACCGATTTACATGATTCAAACGGATAAAATGGTTTTAGACCAACCTTTCATTTGAAATCAAAATATCTCAACAAACAAAAATCATATTTTCAAGTTCCACTCGTAATTATTCGACATACAGTATGAACGCTTAACACTTTGGTATTCGGCCTACAGTATGTGCTTGTTAAAGTTAGCTAACAGATAAAGTATTTGTGCTGACAAGACCTTGCTAGTTGGAATCTTATTAGAAGTAACTATAACATTTTACATACATTTTTCATTTACTTTACATATGTACTAGGTACTTGTATGGGTAGGTGTTGCATAAATCTGTTTACTGTTACCTAATTAGCTTGCAGATGGGGTTTCGTCACCGACAATGAGTATGAGTAGGAACAGAGGAAATCGAAGTACTATGCATAATATATATTCCGGCTAAAAAGTTAGAGAATACTGAGATGATGTCTGCTTATGGTGAATGGAGGAAGATGAAATACTGCGCTGACTCCAAATAAATTAGGAAATGGCAGAAAAGTTGATTAGCTTCAATTTCATTATTAATGTGTATGTAGACCCTATTGCCAGTCTCTTTCTTTATTCAGTTTTATTAAATAAAATATTGCATATCCAAGAATAATGTCTCCAGTATACAATGAAGACACCTTATTATCCTGAATGCATTTTCCTAGCTCGAAATACAACAAAGGACTGTGACAACGAAATTGATTTATAGGACATTGGAGCCGAGAAGCCGAAGTCGGCTCACCGTACCGATAAGCCCTTTATAATTTTACGAGTAACAGATAGGCATTTCAATAAGATTTCTCTGTACAAATAAAGACGTTGGGCGAAGACTAATGGGGCGTTAATAATTCGCACGAGTCTCTATTCAATGGAGGCCTTCAAGATTTATCACTACAGGATTCTGGCAAACTGCCTCCTGGCAAGCGCTGATTATGCACTTTTTAAACGTTTCTACATCAAATGTTTCAAACGATTACTTCACAGATTTAAGTTGGAGATTTTTTTTACAGAATTTTCCGGTTTTTGAATTTTCAATTTTGGACCTCGAAGGCGGTCTCTGGACGTGTCATCACCAAGCCTTTAATATTTTCTTTGATAGAGTTTTAAAATTTTACGCTTCAGTATTTTATTATAATAACTCTTTGATTTAACGCCTTTGTGGTACTAACTTTTAACCGAACTATTTTTGAAGCTTAAGAATAAAATGGTTTGACCTTTTATTTCTAATACGCACCTTTACTGTTGAATGAAATGGTTTTAATACCGTGGATTTAAATTTGATATATTATGTAAGTCATACTAACACCATATAGGACCAATAAGTTGTCTTTAATGAATAGATAATTACCTATAATTAAGTATACAGAGTTTGCAAAAACCTTTCGATGAAAATACTTTTTGAATTCTATGGGTCGATGACATGTCTATCTACAATGTAGATTCTACATAGTAACGTAATAGCTATAATTGAATCTACATTTACGCATTGTTCGATTCGGCTTTAAACCCGGGATGGGTTCCAATGAAGACAAGTGGGGTAAGTACAAATAGTTGTCATCTGTCGTCTAATGCCGTGACAGACGTGTTAAGTATCGAAAATTACTCAACATTAGGCAATGTGTAATAGTATCCTGGTGTATATCTATAAAACAAAGAGCTTTAGGAGACGACTGTTACATTGATATAAGTGGAAACTGAAAATATTGATATTGAAAGTGATTGGTCATGAGGTGGTCCAAATTTAGAGCAGTGGTAACAGCTCCAACTTACGTATCGTAGATCGTGGGTTCAAACCGAAACAGTCACTATACATTGTGTAAATTATTGCATCACCATTGTTCCCAAAACTGCGATTGAAAATACCGTGAGGTAACAGACATTGTCAAGGAACCAAAAATTTAAACACATGTGACATCTTCTCCTTCTGCCCTATGAGAAGGAGTGGATGTGTCTGTTCGAATGTTAAGGCTAAGTAGGTAGGGTAAAACCAGGATAGTTGCCTCGATTGTAATTACTCTAGTTTCACGGATGAATCGCATGCTATTTTATTAATCTATCAAAAGATTTTCCAACTATTATACTCTATTTTAAGTTTCCTTATTTTTTTCTAAACACTATCTTCGTCTATCATCCAAATTTCCTGTTGCAGGTCTGCTGGAAGAAACTTCTATTGCATGAAACAGTACCTTTGTTCTCTTCTATCTGTATTCTTTATTTTCTCTGTTAAGTATTTTGTGTGTGCATAATAGTACATTGTTCACCGAGAGGAGAAAGTGACCGATTACCGTCGAGGGTGTCGTTTGAAGCCCGAGCCGTAGGCGAGGGCTTTAAAACACCCGAGATCGGGAATCGCACTTTCTCTCGAGTGATACATAGTGCTTTATACTACACCTACGAGGAAAATAAAAAACTAAATCTTTTTTATTTTACTTTTCTACGAAAACTGAATCCTCAAACAACACACAAATTGAAAATGGCGCCAATGGCGTCTGCAATTTTCACATGTTCTTTTTTCAAATTGTTTGACACCATCCAACACACAGCTAGTGGCCAGTGTCATTTTGCGAACTTGGAGATAAAAACTCACTGTAAAAACTTTTTGGCTTTTGATATTTAGGTTACCAGCGCATAGTCTTACCCAAAATTAAAAAAGAAAAACCACGTAAGAAATGGATTTTCATACACTTTTCTCTCCCGCTCAGATGCGTTTTCTCGCCGCATATTTGTTCGATATGCAATGACGTATTTTCTACCGTAAATTTGATAAAGTATCAAGGTACTTTCCGAGCAGGTGTAGTATAAATAAATAAGTTGGCAGAGTCTCATGTCTCTGTGCGATTGCATGGGCAGGAGAAATGCGATCAGAGTTTTAGCGGGATAGATGACATTTTTTCGAAGAGGTATCCATCCTAAACGTAATTTACATGGATTAGGCAGCTATTCCCTATGTGGGATAGATGTATTAAAATATAGAGGTATTCGCTAATACTCTGGAAATATTAAAGATAATGTTTTATACTTTTAATAAATTTGTAGATAAAAAACCGAAGTACCGGCCAGTATTACATATTATTTTGCTTTGTGTAATAAAAGATATACCAAGAGTGATTTAAAGAAGTGTGGCAACTAATCGGCTTTTACCTTATGCCATAGTCCCTATTTACTGCAGTGCATATTGAGATAGGATATATGGACCCTCTTTTCCGCACATAGACTCCTCTTGGTCCGTTGTGCGTGCAGGCCTCCTCTCTGTGAGAGGGAACGGGCCTTAATCCACCACGTGGGCTCATTGCGGTTTGGTGGAGGTCACATGTCTTCGAATTGTCATGTTCGAAATCTAAGACATGCCGGTTTCCTCACGATGTTTAACTTCACCGTTTTGAAAGCAGTGGTCATGAAATAATTTACACAAAGTAAAGCGCCTGCCTGGGTTCAAACCCACGACCTACAACTTGTAAGTCACGGTCATTTCCACTGGGCCACCACTCCTCCTAGCCTATACCACTACAAACATAAATTTGATGTATAGAATAACATAAACCATTTATCGATTGAGACCTACTAACCGGCTTACGACTTCGGAGCAAAGAATTAGCAGATATTTTTAGAAATACATATTGTACTAATAAAATTGTGGGTAGTACTTACCTAACGATAATTGTATTATATATACGATAATATAGTGTCGTGGGCAGAGATACCTTAAACAATATAGTTAAACTAAGAATAGGTTCCATATAATATCCATTCCATTATTCCCTCAGTAAAGTTAGTTATAGATACTAGCTACTTAACGGTTTTTACAAGTAAACAAAAAACATCGCGTTTTCAATATACTAGACACAGAAACAGTCCAGAATCAAATTCTGAATGGTAAAAGCACATCTATATCTGTCGCGTAGTTTGTTCTTATTCATGATGTTCTTCAGAAAAGCCAGGTGCATAGTACTTAAAACTTGCGTGTGTTAGAATCATGAATGGAACTCTATATAAAAGTATTAATATCTACCTAGATAGCAAGCTTTGAATGTCAAGATGGTTGTTGGTTATTTACTGTATATCAGAGTTCCAATGTATGTGGTGTGTAAGGGAAGTGTTTTATGAATAAAAGCACAGAAAGACAAGACTAGGTATTTATTTAAATAAGGCTTGTAAATTAATTCATATTGAGAAAGCTCAGTGAGCTTACCACCCGATCGCTACACAAGTTCTCGTGGATAAGAAGGGCAATAAACCCTACAGAAGCTCTTTCATCGTATTTATCGATATCTTTTACAACCATATAAAGTATTTACAATATTATAGTACCAAAATAACAAGGATAAGTCAAAGGACATAGACTAGCCGTTAAATCCATAGAACATATTAGGAATAAAGGCCATAATATGATATAGATACAGTTTCAACACAACCATTAGCAATAATAAAATATAATATCAAATAACTTATGTTAGCCTTGTGTAGTCAATCTTACACCAAGTTTTGATAATAATAATATATCTGGCCTGTACTGGCTTGTAGTTAAAAAAAATAAGTTAGCTTATCCATTACATAACATAGAAAATAGCGGTATTCGACCATTTTCTATGTTGCTTTAAATAATCTTACAATTAGGTGAACGATAATAATTCTTAAGTAATGAAACTGTTTTAAAACGTATCAAGACAATTAAGGAATTTAATATCGTCTATTTAGTCATTCTTAATCAATATTAGAAAGAATATTGATACTAACTGAAAGTCTTGTACTAATGGTTTCAAAGGACTTATAATACTAATATAGCAATATAAAATCCTGGATACCTCACAATAATCATTACAAATTACGTAATAATTTATAGGCATATCATCAATGTGGCTTAAATATAAGATTAGAGCATTGATGTATTAAAAAGAGGTAGATACGGGACTGCTCACAGCGCTTGGTCCTACAAATCTAAGTGAATGCCCGCAGCGGGCACTCAGTCGCACACGGCACATGGTTGATCCCACAGCTCAATAATTTCAGTGTTTTAATATTTTTTTTGCAATAAATACGCATCAAAATGACTTCTTGTGTAGCTGAACAGTGTTTAAATAATACCAGAAAGAAAAATAAGTCACACGGGATCACTTACCACTCGTAAGTACAGTCGAAAATGTTAATTTGTTGAAAATTACAATAATATTTAATGTTTGTTTCGCCATATTTGTTAGAGCGAGATAGATATTACAAAAATGCGTGAGAGACACGATACGCACAAATTTTTTTTTTTTTTTTTTTTTTTTTTTTTTTTTTTTTTTTTTAAAACGTTACACCCAGAGCCGGAACAACTGTCTGTAGGTCATACAAATATTTGTTCCGTGCGGGAATCGAACCCGCGACACGCAGCGCAGCAGTCAATCGCTCAACCACTGCGCCAACCGTGCGCCTATTGCAATGTCATTTCATTCATTTAGCATTCGGACAACATTCGGCGGCCAACGCGATTTCGCTTGCACTACAGCGCCGTCTCCTATCTCTGTCCTTGTCTATCGGTAACTGTAGGTTTGGGACTGGTGATACAACTAAACACAGATGTGTGAGTTTCGATGCATGTAGTCGTGCGCCCAGGTTTTCTGATCACGAAGTTAGCGCGTAACGTATCTTCCTCGTTTTAATACATCAATGGTTTAGAGTTATTTCCCTGTACAGACAACAATATTTACTTAGGTGGGTACTCTTTTACACTTGTAGGTAGTTGACAACACAATAATAATTTAGGTAGGTTCTTATACATTTGTCGGTAGGTGCTTAATAATATGACAGGTATGTAATATGTGACAAACCATTGTGACTTGAAAAATGAAAATTAACGATTTAATGACGTCACACATGCTTCAAATTCTAACACGTGCGTGTACGACCAGATATTTGAAGGGAGAAGAAGCAAAAATCCGAATGCTTAAGCGAACTAATGAGATGTAAACAGGAAGAAAATCATGCTGTGCAGTAATATTTTTTCAAATGACTTTTAATCATATTATGAAAAGGCATAAGTTAGCTAGAAAAGATATCTAGAAGAAGAATAGACAAATATTATTGAGTTTTTATTATTGTCATAACCCCGATAACAAAGCTTAGCATAGGTACACGTAAATATCATAGCAAAACATTTATTGAAATCGCCTGAGAATTATCAAATAATTAAGAAGTGTCAAAACAAAAAGCTTGTAAAGGCTTTCATCTTTTAATTTAGAATTTAATTAACAGCTGTTCCACCTGAATGCCATCGCCGCCATATTTGATTTGAGTTTTCTTCTTGTGAACTTTTTAAATGTTAGGTTAATATTTCGTGCAAATGTGAATTAGAGAACAGTTTTAAAGTCTTTTGAAGGTTGATTTTATTTATAACTATCTTCTGCCAGCGCGCTTCGCCCGCTTTAAAAGTGTTTTCTTATCCCAAGGGGCCATTATCGGACAAAAAAAATATAGAGATTATCTATCTCTATGCTAAATTTCATCCAGATCCGTTCAGCCGTTCTGGAGTCATTGAGTAACAAACATACATCCGTCCAAACTTTCGCATTTATAATATTTAAGTAAGATTAGTATGAAAATTATTTTAAGAGTTGGAATGTTTTTATCTCGTACCTACTTAGGTAGTTTAGTTAACTTTATTAATAATAAAGTAATATTTTTGTGTATGTAAATTGAGATTTGTTAAAAATTTACACCTTTATATCAAGTCGCGTTGATTGATCTTGATAATTGTCATTATTCAAAGCATTTTTCCCGTTGGTTAGAGATTGGATGAAGAATGGAGATTCATTCTATTGGAAATTTTTCCTTCATAGAACTTAAAATATAGGCCTAAGTTTTTCAAGATACACTGCTTTTGTATTTGTAATCCATTTTCGGTGTGAGAAGTTTGTATGCCCGAAGTGTGACCTAACGAAGAAAACTACGTTCATAAAGCGGTGCGTTATGCTTCCTAACACAACACAACGTGTAAAGTCACCCGCAAACAGGCGTGAGACGACAATGCGACAACACTTTAAAAGTTCACTCTATCCCTCATGCTCAATGAAGTGTTTGTTTTAATACCAACTGGATTCCTTGATCTCCAAAATTCTCACGAAAAACAGCGAAAAATGAGGTTTATATTAAGTAATAAAAGTTACAAAATCATCAATCACCAGCGTTAACGTAACAGATCTCCACGAGGTTCAAACAGAGGCTGTATAAAACAACATACTTACTAACCTATTACGTAAATCCTAACTTCGCTAATAATTTCCAAGCTGTGCCGTGTTTTTCCTTATTAGGTACCCCAACATGTAAATATAATGTTGCAGTGAAAACCCGTACTTGTTTAGAACGCGTTTTTACCAGTTAGTACTAGTACTAGTTCATGCTGGATGCTTTTATTAGCCGCTAGTAAAAATAAATTTTTAGTTAAACTGATTTCAAATAGATGGAATCTGTGCTGACAAGATGGTTCAGTTAAATCCACTACCTTAAGGTTATCAGTGTGGGATACGCAATTGTGAACGTGATCGCACCGTAACTTAAAAAACCGGCCAGGTGCGAGTCGGACTCGCGCACGAAGGGTTCCGTACCATTATCGCAAAAACACGGCACAAAAATCACGTTTGTTGTGTGGGAGCCCCACTTAAATATTTATTTTATTCTGTTTTTAGTATTTGTTGTTATAGCGGCAACAAAAATACATCAGCTGTGAAAATTTCAACTGTCTAGCTATCACGGTTCATGAGATACAGCCTGGTGACAGACAGACAGACGGGTACGTAACCCTAAAAAGACCGTATTTGCAGGCAATTATTGATAAAATCAACCAAAGATACCAAAGATTATTTCTAGTTTTAACAAAGATATTAAGTTATATCCAGAACAAAAGTTGATAGCTGAGTTTCAAATACGATTCCTTTAAGTCTCCTTTTTGGAACTCTGAAAGTTGACCCCTGATCTGTGGCACCTATCTGAAGCTTTCAGATACATTGTCAGTTTTTGCCCAGGACTTTCTTGCTCAAAAACCGTGCCAGCTCCCCCTCTATAAACTAGTTTTAACTGGTCATAACGCATTGTGACTAAAAACAGCTATTCGCTGTAACACATACATACAAGTACGTATATGTACCTGTAGAGACACATAAACTTTGGTATCGGTAACAAAAGTTTCGTTTGGCTGGAACAGGGTCGTAACATAAAATTTTACAACAACTTTAGACGTTACGTTATTATGGCTTTTTGATATCTTGCCATATCTAATAATGGGTTTATTACTTGTAATTTGAACATTTTGGCTACCTGTTTTATTCGTATTCTTATTATTTTTTATAGTAAGTGCCGTTTTGATGGCAATTTTTATAAGTGAGCCTTTTTTGGGGCTGTTTCCACCATTTTGGGCAGCACATTTTTTTTTCGATTGATTACAAAAAGACTTACGAATAGCTAACATTTTCAGAACAACTTGTATTTACGCGGCCTTCCTGATAGATCGACTCGATGGATTTTTACTAAGAAAAATTGCAAGTAAGTACATAAATATCTTCTTTATACTTTGCGATGCAATTCAACCGATTTGCCCTTGATTGTATTTTATTAAGAAGTGCGCGATATCGCCTTTCAGTAACGTCCCTTAAAGAATGACTATACTAGTACTACCTAAATATTTTGTAGGTATAAGTAGTTTTGTTACTACAGGATATTTATCCAACTAATATTATGAGTGTGTTTGTATGTTTGTTACTCTTCCACATAAACACTACTGAACGGATCTAGATGAAATTTGGCACAGAGATAGCATATAGGATACTTTTTATCTCGAAGCTGCTGGCACAAGCTAGTTATTTGATAATAACAGCGTTCATTATATTAACAATTCATAAATCAAATCTATATAAGGTACAAATTACATTATCGTTTTAATCACATAGACACACACCATAAATGAAATATTCTGTAAATAAGTAACTGCTCAGTTAATACACGAACAATACCGCGACGGTTCCAAGTAATGCGCTATTCTAGGCTACTATGCCAAATTTCATCCGGTTCCGATCAGCCGAGTAACACACATATATCCATTCATCCTTCCAAATGTTCGCATACATAATATTAGTAAGATAAGAAGTAAGAGGTCTGATTGTTTATCAATCACGGACCAACGACTGAACGAATTTAGACGATAGTACTAGATTCACAGGATACTTTTTTATCCCGGTACTTAGTAGGGTTCCACCTAGTGGGAGGCCGTCCAACGCAACGTCTTGCGATACGCGGACGCCACTCCAGAACTATTATAATTACTATAGGAGGAGTATAGGCACCAGTGACTATCCGTTCTGCGAGCAATGTGTCCTGCCCACTGCCACTTAAGTTTGGCAATTCTTCCGGCTATGTCCGTAACTTTAGTCCTGCGGATATCCTAATTTCTGATGCGATCACACAAGGAAGCTCGGACTGTAACGCTCTCCCTTGCCCTTTGGATGACTTTAAGTCTTCTGATGAGGTTTATTATGAGTTACCAAGTCTCAATTTCGTTTGTCATCACTGGTCATATAGACGGGTTCACGCGACCGAAGCCACGGGCACTCGCTAGAACTTTATATTCATTCCCAATTCCCGGCAAGACAAACCGCAATTTCGTCCATAAGAATACAGAGAATCAATAAATCCATTGTCCTGACATAATTGCCTACCGTTATCTTAATATAGTGAATATAATACAACAAAGGTACGACCATACAATAGTTAATTCACTACACAAATGAATGGTGCGTTCTTGATGGGTTATCTTTATTGTATTCTGTTCTATGCGAAAACTAATTTTCGCACTTTCAGAGTGGGACATTAGTAAGGTAATTACCTCGTTTCGACATGTTATGCGCGGGATAAATAAAATGTTACATTTCTTGCATAAAGCAGAAATAAAAAAACCGGCCAAGTGCGAGTCGGACTCGCGCACGAAGGGTTCCGTACTTGGTAAATTGCGGTTTACGATTTATGACGTATTAAAAAAAAACTTCTTACTAGATCTCGTTCAAACTAATTTTCGGTGGTAGTTTACATGGTAATGTACATCATTTTTTTTTTTTAGTTTTATCATTCTCTTATTTTAGAAGTTACAGGGGACACACACACATTTTACCACTTTGGTAGTGTCTCTCGCGCAAACTATTCAGTTTAGAAAAAAAATATATTAGAAACCTCAATATTATTTTTGAAGACCTATCCAACGATACCCCACACGTATGGGCTTGATGAAAAAATAAAAATTTTGTTTCAGTTTCAAGTATGGAAACCCCCAAAATTTATTGTTTTTTTTCTATTTTTGTGTGAAAATCTTAATGCGGTTCACAGAATACATCTACTTACCAAGTTTCAACAGCATAGTTCTTATAGTTTCGGAAAAAAGTGGCTGTGACATACGGACGGACGGACAGACAGACAGACAGACATGACGAATCTATAAGGGTTCTGTTTTTTGCCATTTGGCTACGGAACCCTAAAAAAGGGCTAAAATAGTAGGTGGCAGAAAAACGGAAGAGAAATCATTTATCCTAGTAAGATCATGTAAAAAAGAGAGAGATGAAACGCATGTTACTAAAATAGTTATGGATATAAATGTGGATTGGAGACGGAAAGTGAGACCAACGAAAAAAATAGATTCTTGTGCCTGCAAATGCATTCAAATGTACCTTAGGTTATAAATAAACGATATTATATAATAATAAGGAGTATGTAAGGATCGTAGCAGGTGGCGTTCTGTAGTTTCTGCCTACCCCCATGGGAAAAAGGCGTGAGTTTATGTATGTATGTATTATATATTATATTATATATTAAAAAAAAAAAACTCTTTTACGGTTCGATTTTGAGTCTGTTTTCACTATAATCACACTATAATATTATAAAGGCGAAAGTTTGTCAGTTTGTGTGTATCTTTGTTACTTGGACGGATATTTTTATCTGGGAATATGAACCCTCGGGATAATTTTCGGCATTCACGCGAGTGAAGCCAATGTTAGCAGCTAGTAATATTGTTATGCGAATGTTTGGATGGATGTGTGTATGTTTGTTACTGAATCACGCTATATTGGCTGAACGGATCTGGATGAAATTTTGCCCAGAGAACGACTATACTTCGGAATAGCACATAGGCTACTTGAATCCCGGTATAATGAGTTTATTTCGGCCTTTCTTCTCAGAGTAGTCAATATCTAGTTTTAAAGAATATGTTAGACATGTAAAAGTGTTTGTACAAACCAACATACAGAAAAAAAACATTTATCATTTATTTATAAATGAAAAATGATTAATAGATTTATTTATTTATGACTGCCTTGGGATAAGAAAACACTTATCACGCGGACGAATTCGCTGGTAGAAGCTAGTTAGTATTCTATTTCATTTAGTCTTTTTATCGATAAACTGATTAACTAACTTTCTTTTTCATGCATATTCCCTTTTAGAAAAAGCCAAAAATGTGTCGGAATGCCATGCCCTATCGAAATGCCTCGTGACCAATGCCTTATATTTCATGTCACCATTGCTGTTAGAATTAAACCTTGTCAAGATCCGATGGTTGTACGTTTCTGTAAGATCATTATTGACTTTCACATTTGGCAAACCGCTGGCAAACGATATCCAGTACCTATCAAAGTCGTAAGCTGGCCTCAATTTAATTTTAAAGTTCGCAAGTAAGTATCGCGGGAGGACTGTGTAGATTTGCATATTTGTGCGTTTAAGCACAGCGGGCCCTCCGCTGGGGAGCGCTGACTGATTGAATTATTAACTGACTGGCGGCTGGCCCACAGGTACTTTGCCCAGACGTGAGCTACATACGCGCCATGGATTTGCGTTGCGTGGGCCATAATTGTTATAATTACCCACCGCTCTGTCTCTCTCCGATAATGGACGCACGTTTGCTGTCATAATCCCCTAGTACCATCTCTTCAGAATAATAATGGCCTCGCATTGTTATTTATTGTATTACACCATACATAGACACACACCATAAATGAAATATTCTGTAAATAAGTAACTGCTCAGTTAATACACGAACAATACCGCGACGGTTCCAAGTAATGCGCTATTCTAGGCTACTATGCCAAATTTCATCCGGTTCCGATCAGCCGAGTAACACACATATATCCATTCATCCTTCCAAATGTTCGCATACATAATATTAGTAAGATAAGAAGTAAGAGGTCTGATTGTTTATCAATCACGGACCAACGACTGAACGAATTTAGACGATAGTACTAGATTCACAGGATACTTTTTTATCCCGGTACTTAGTAGGGTTCCACCTAGTGGGAGGCCGTCCAACGCAACGTCTTGCGATACGCGGACGCCACTCCAGAACTATTATAATTACTATAGGAGGAGTATAGGCACCAGTGACTATCCGTTCTGCGAGCAATGTGTCCTGCCCACTGCCACTTAAGTTTGGCAATTCTTCCGGCTATGTCCGTAACTTTAGTCCTGCGGATATCCTAATTTCTGATGCGATCACACAAGGAAGCTCGGACTGTAACGCTCTCCCTTGCCCTTTGGATGACTTTAAGTCTTCTGATGAGGTTTATTATGAGTTACCAAGTCTCAATTTCGTTTGTCATCACTGGTCATATAGACGGGTTCACGCGACCGAAGCCACGGGCACTCGCTAGAACTTTATATTCATTCCCAATTCCCGGCAAGACAAACCGCAATTTCGTCCATAAGAATACAGAGAATCAATAAATCCATTGTCCTGACATAATTGCCTACCGTTATCTTAATATAGTGAATATAATACAACAAAGGTACGACCATACAATAGTTAATTCACTACACAAATGAATGGTGCGTTCTTGATGGGTTATCTTTATTGTATTCTGTTCTATGCGAAAACTAATTTTCGCACTTTCAGAGTGGGACATTAGTAAGGTAATTACCTCGTTTCGACATGTTATGCGCGGGATAAATAAAATGTTACATTTCTTGCATAAAGCAGAAATAAAAAAACCGGCCAAGTGCGAGTCGGACTCGCGCACGAAGGGTTCCGTACTTGGTAAATTGCGGTTTACGATTTATGACGTATTAAAAAAAAACTTCTTACTAGATCTCGTTCAAACTAATTTTCGGTGGTAGTTTACATGGTAATGTACATCATTTTTTTTTTTTAGTTTTATCATTCTCTTATTTTAGAAGTTACAGGGGACACACACACATTTTACCACTTTGGTAGTGTCTCTCGCGCAAACTATTCAGTTTAGAAAAAAAATATATTAGAAACCTCAATATTATTTTTGAAGACCTATCCAACGATACCCCACACGTATGGGCTTGATGAAAAAATAAAAATTTTGTTTCAGTTTCAAGTATGGAAACCCCCAAAATTTATTGTTTTTTTTCTATTTTTGTGTGAAAATCTTAATGCGGTTCACAGAATACATCTACTTACCAAGTTTCAACAGCATAGTTCTTATAGTTTCGGAAAAAAGTGGCTGTGACATACGGACGGACGGACAGACAGACAGACAGACATGACGAATCTATAAGGGTTCTGTTTTTTGCCATTTGGCTACGGAACCCTAAAAAAGGGCTAAAATAGTAGGTGGCAGAAAAACGGAAGAGAAATCATTTATCCTAGTAAGATCATGTAAAAAAGAGAGAGATGAAACGCATGTTACTAAAATAGTTATGGATATAAATGTGGATTGGAGACGGAAAGTGAGACCAACGAAAAAAATAGATTCTTGTGCCTGCAAATGCATTCAAATGTACCTTAGGTTATAAATAAACGATATTATATAATAATAAGGAGTATGTAAGGATCGTAGCAGGTGGCGTTCTGTAGTTTCTGCCTACCCCCATGGGAAAAAGGCGTGAGTTTATGTATGTATGTATTATATATTATATTATATATTAAAAAAAAAAAACTCTTTTACGGTTCGATTTTGAGTCTGTTTTCACTATAATCACACTATAATATTATAAAGGCGAAAGTTTGTCAGTTTGTGTGTATCTTTGTTACTTGGACGGATATTTTTATCTGGGAATATGAACCCTCGGGATAATTTTCGGCATTCACGCGAGTGAAGCCAATGTTAGCAGCTAGTAATATTGTTATGCGAATGTTTGGATGGATGTGTGTATGTTTGTTACTGAATCACGCTATATTGGCTGAACGGATCTGGATGAAATTTTGCCCAGAGAACGACTATACTTCGGAATAGCACATAGGCTACTTGAATCCCGGTATAATGAGTTTATTTCGGCCTTTCTTCTCAGAGTAGTCAATATCTAGTTTTAAAGAATATGTTAGACATGTAAAAGTGTTTGTACAAACCAACATACAGAAAAAAAACATTTATCATTTATTTATAAATGAAAAATGATTAATAGATTTATTTATTTATGACTGCCTTGGGATAAGAAAACACTTATCACGCGGACGAATTCGCTGGTAGAAGCTAGTTAGTATTCTATTTCATTTAGTCTTTTTATCGATAAACTGATTAACTAACTTTCTTTTTCATGCATATTCCCTTTTAGAAAAAGCCAAAAATGTGTCGGAATGCCATGCCCTATCGAAATGCCTCGTGACCAATGCCTTATATTTCATGTCACCATTGCTGTTAGAATTAAACCTTGTCAAGATCCGATGGTTGTACGTTTCTGTAAGATCATTATTGACTTTCACATTTGGCAAACCGCTGGCAAACGATATCCAGTACCTATCAAAGTCGTAAGCTGGCCTCAATTTAATTTTAAAGTTCGCAAGTAAGTATCGCGGGAGGACTGTGTAGATTTGCATATTTGTGCGTTTAAGCACAGCGGGCCCTCCGCTGGGGAGCGCTGACTGATTGAATTATTAACTGACTGGCGGCTGGCCCACAGGTACTTTGCCCAGACGTGAGCTACATACGCGCCATGGATTTGCGTTGCGTGGGCCATAATTGTTATAATTACCCACCGCTCTGTCTCTCTCCGATAATGGACGCACGTTTGCTGTCATAATCCCCTAGTACCATCTCTTCAGAATAATAATGGCCTCGCATTGTTATTTATTGTATTTGTTATTGCTTTCGATTGGTAGGCAATTCCGATAACAGTCTGCTTTGTTAGATCAATTCATATCGATTTGAACGCCTTCGTATTTAATTATAAAATTCAGTTTACAGAACAATCTCGACTAGGAAAGGGGCTGTACAATAAAATTGCTCGCTGTTTCCCTTTTATTATAGGTGTAACGTGGTATTTTACCGCCGGGTAGTCCACATGGGACCACCCCGACTATCAAGGCACCACGTCAGTATCGTTGTCATGTAGGATTATTCGAAATTAGAGGGCTTGATTCTCGAAAACAAGCAATATATACGAACGAATTTTGTTTTATTTAACTAATTAGATTTGGAGCCCAGGAACCTTCGGTTGAGCAAATGTACAAACAAGGGTTATACGCCAGTTATATTTCATCAAAGTTATAATTGAGGAGAACCAAACAATTTTAATGGTTATTACATATCCATTCAGTTTTTAGGGGTAATTCATATTTATTCAGATTCGATTAATTTATGCTGAATTCCTGTTGGGTTTGGGAACGTTGATTTAAAGCTTTTTAATTATTACAGTAAATTTATCGTGAACTCATTTAATTGTAAACGTAATGACATGGTTAACAGAATAAATAATGCATGAAACTCGAAACTGAAGCTAAAATTATGACTTGCTTGAACAATGAGATACTGTGTTTTTATGAAATTAATCAGTGCTTCCAATAAAAAGGAATATCAATATTTCATCTACTTAACAAAATATAATACCTGCGTTCCCCAAAGTTAAATGCTGAGCTTACAGTACGCCTACTTTTCATCAGTTATGTTCAAGTCTTATGTATTATGCGGCGAGTGTATTGCCATAAACTGCGAACACGAAAAATCTGTCTCTGGACCGTTACTAAGAAATTCTAGATGAAAAATTCAAACAAACCAACAGCTTAAGGCCGTACCCTGACCAAAAAATCAGCATGAGATATGAGCATTCCCATTGGTCTAGCGGCACTGGTGCCACATGAATTACAGTAGTAAATACGCCCAGATTTTAGAATAAAATCTAACATTGAACTTTTGAAAAAAAAACTTACAAAATGCTCGTTATCAAATTGTCAATCCATTAGTGTTAGTACAAAAAATAATTAATGAACACTTTACGAGGAGCATGCTATCAATAATTATTTCTCATTTTTATGGTTTTGTTGGAAGGAGATTAGTGAACCTCTTTAAAAAAAAGTATACTGCCATTCTAGAATCAATATTATGTAGAAATTTAATGTATTTTTATTAATTGAAATTTCTTTTTAAATAAAGAGTGATAGCTCTTAAAAACCGCACAAAAACGATAAGCGCGGCGTTTTGGGGAGTCGCCTTAAGAAGCGAACTAAAAAGACGTAAACATGTGTAGTGGGAGGATAGCGAGCTGGCTGACCAAAACCAGATGTATCCTGCGACTGCGCATCATGATTTTCTTCTTGTTTACGTCTTTTTAGTTCGCTTCTTAAGCAGTCGGGTTTATTTATTTATGAATGAACTTTTTTTTAATTATAACTTCTTAGTTTATATTTTTTTTCAAATAAGGTGCATTTAAACTTATTTTTATATCCCACACGATAGGCTTAAAAGAAATAAAACATTGAGCCCCCACAATATGGCGCCTAAACTCCACCACTTCCATTTGCCAATTTATATGTAGCCAGTGAAACTAGGTTAAGACGAATTGATAGACGTAAGAATCATCGAAATCAGCCAACGCGTTTAGTCTCTAGAACGCCACATAGGATCAAACATACATACATACATAGACTGAAAAACACATTATCCTCCTTCGGCAGTCAGGTAAAAAACCTCAATCACACTTTGTCCAAACCGGGTATCGAAAGCAGGACCTCACCTTCAGTAATAGCGCTTTATATTAGTACCAGCTTCTGCCAGCGGCTTCGTCCGCCTCATAGTCGAAAATTATCCCGAGTGAAAAAAAGGTATCCTATGTGCTTTTCCTGACTATAATCTATTTCTTTGCAAAATTTCATCCAGATCCGATTTGCCGTTCTTAAGTGAAGAAGTAACAAACAGACCCACTCACAAGCTTTTGTTTTTTTTTTTTTTTTTTTTTTTTTATATATTATAGGCTCGCGCTTGACCACTATCTCACCTGATGGTCTTTATAATATTAGTATGACAGATAGTGTGATGACAACGAAGTTTTCGATCTACTTCTAATATTATTTATTTACTAATCTACAACACATTAAAGCCACAAAGGAATTGTTTGAGGTTAGCTCTCTAACGGTTAATAATAATAACTATGATTCTAGTTTAGCCACTAAATTAACAATAACATCTACATTATGTTTCGTGTAGTTGAAGTTTCCACTACAATATTAGGGTAGCAAAATTGTATTGTACTCTAAATAAGTTATGTTTGAGCCTAGGGACTGCTATGAAGGCAAAAGCTGGAGAGCTATTTAGATAGGGCTTTTGATGTTTAGTAGGTTCCTAGATTACCGAGTCCGTTTCGAGAATTTCTACTGCCATATTTAGGTATACTTGCCTATATGCTGCTTACTTGAACTGATAGTAAAGCATTCGCAAGAGATTTTGTTTGCCGATTTTTAGACTGATATTACCGACGCGTCACAAATTAAATGCAAGCCAGATGAAGCGATTGGTAGTTGAAAGTTCATTCAACCAATTACAACATCTAACGCGCGTTCGTTTCACTTTAATGTTCGTTTCAGAAATACGTCCACAACAATGCATTTTTGGGACATGCTATTCTCAACCTAAAAACCAGTATCGACAGTGGCAACCTCTTAGTAAAGCACCAAGGCAGTAAAACAAGGCGAGTGCCAGCGAAAAAAAGCCAACTGCCGTGGATCCTCAAAGTAAATTCATCAGAAAAGAAGAGCGAGAAGCAGTAAGAAGTTAGCTAAGCATCTTTAGTTTCCTTGAAATAGCATGAGTTTAAGTGCAGTGGTAACTTGTTAAAACCAAAAAGGTTTTTTTTTATTGGGATAATCCCACCGCACTATTCCCAAACCACAGCCACTCCTGAAAGCCAGAATCAACAGTGGCGACCACCATAAAGGCGCCGAGGCAATGAAGCTCGACAAAGTCCTGGAGAATGAATTTAACTGTCTCGGATCCCGCAACGACATTAATCAGAAAATAATAACGGAGGAGTAGGAAAAATACAAATGTCCACTTCCCTCCATATCAAGCAGGAGACAGAACAAACAAGGCCGATAGGCACAAAGGGTCGTTTACAACTGGGATAAGCCCAGTTGCCGAGCACCACGGATAAAAATTAGCATTCATATTTGATTCCCATAATAGGTATAGCAAAAACGCTTGAACGCACGGAAATTTATTCTAGTTTCCACAAGGTCCGTTTAGTAAACAACTCCTGATGCAGCCTGTACATTATGCGCTCATTCTGCCAAAAAATACACTCCCATAAGATATGATGTGCATATTGTAGGTACATATTCGCAGTCAGATGTAGAACACTGACATAAAGGCGAGGCAACGAGCTTGAAGGAAAATAATTTTCTTTTAAAGTTACCATGCCCTGTGAGAAATTGGACAACACAGTGATCCACCACCGGCCACGTCCTGGCCAGCCGCACGCGAACTGATGGAAAGAATTGGTGGAGGTGTCGACCCTTGATGGAATTATCCCACCTACATTGCCATTCGGATAAAAGTGCCTCCCAGACGTCAATATATGGTTTAAATAATCTAGAGAATTTCTCACGGTCACTCCGCGTTAAAAATTCCGCGTCCATGGTCTCTCGTGCGGAATAGTACATTGCAGCACGTCGCTGCTCTTCAAGGTCGACCGGAAGTACGCCAGCAAGTATTGGTAAGATCTCAGTACTAACCGAAAAGGTTGCGCGTGGGCCGGTTTTCAAACCCACTATTAACAAGACATTTAGTTTAAAATTCAAGGAACATAATGGTAGAGATGAGGCTATGCCCTGCTTTGGGATATAACAGGTTAGTATTATTAAATGACAAAAATTAAGTGGTTTATATGTAAAATAATAAATAAGTGCCTGAACGACCGAGCTCTGCTCTGGTGAAAATAGAGAAAACGACGTTTTCTAAAAATGAAACCTAGCTAGATCGATTTATCGCCCCCAAAACAGCCTGCATACTAAATTTCATGGAAATCGTTGGTGCCGTTTCCGAGATTCAGATTATATATATATATACACAAGAATTGCTCTGTTAATTATATAGATATAATTTGTATGTTAGTTTTTAGGAGGTAATCTCTGAAAGAACTAATTCGATTTTTATTAGTGGTCGATACTATTTCACTGCTAGTTTGAGGAGGCGCAGAAGAAGAGTTCTTGGAAGCATTTGGGTACGCCTTTATCGAGTAGCGGTACTAATCCGATTACTAAGATTTTTTTCTGATAGATAGCACTATCGTTGAGTGGCATGGGCCACTTGTACTTTTCATCAAGGAAATTGCAAGTTTCGGCGAAGCCGCAGGAAAAAGCTAAGTGTAGAAAAAATCAAAACAAGATGCCCGAACAGTGTGTGTACTTGTGTAGAATAATAATAATAATAAATTGTTTATTTGTACATTTACATTAAAACAATTCAATACACAGATTTTAAAATAATAAATGTTGTACAGAGAGACAAAAACAAGTGCGAACTGCTGCCTCCTAAACTAGACCGGGGGCCTGTGTTTTAGGAGCCAATGTTCCTCCAGAATATAATTATACAACATAGACAATCATGCAAGTACCTACACAAAACATTATAAACGATACAATTAAGTAATACATTAAATATCAATTAGAACAATAAATTTAATAACAAATTGAATAATAAATTGAATAAGATAACGAACATAAAATTGAATAATACATTGAACATAAAATTGAATAATACATTGAGAATCAAATGAATAATACATTAAAATTATTTTTTTATATTTACATATTTTTTAACGGATAATCCAACCATATACACAAACATTTATTCACTTCAATTCTAAGTTATGATAGTAATAAGATTCTCAGTCTCAACATACGTTAACTTCTGCAACCACAAGGTAAGTAGGACTTTGTCTTTATGCTTAGTCAGGGGATATATTGAGATGGCTTTATTAACTTTGTTGTAGAGTCGAGAGCTAGTTGCCACAAACTGACGGCCGGCGAAGCTGGATCGGCATTGGACTGTATCGCAGACGGGAAAGCCTTTGCGTCTTTTCAGCCTTTCGGGATCTAGGTGCAACAAAGAGTGTTTCCTTAGCACAGCGCGGAGCACAAAGAGCTGTCTCACGGTCAATACTTCAGCTTCCGAGTAGAGTAGCTTAGTCGGAAAATCCTTGCGCTTAAAAGACATGACCTTCAAGATCGCCCTTTGCGCTCTTTCCACTTTAAGTAAGGAGGTTTTGTGCGTTCCACCCCAAATTGGGACACAGTATAGGACAATCGACTGGCAAAGGCACTGATAAACCAGCTTGGCAGTGTCAGGATCAGCAGAGTGCCTTAGTTCTTTAAATATATATATTAATTTTCTAATCCGTGTGCAGAGGACTTCGATATGCGATTGCCAGCTTAGTTTACAGTCAATGTGAACTCCTAAATATTTAATGTCAGGAACCAAGGACAGAGATGGACAATGGCAATTTTGGTCGACACCCGAGCAAATATGCGCTTTAATTTGTTCAGACTCCTGTGTTGGACATGATGTATTAGGTAGGGAAAATCTAATGACTTTTGTTTTTACTACGTTGAGTGTGAGTAGGTTTTCTGAGAGCCATTCCATTACGAACCGAAGCGATTGTTCCGCTCTCCTCCTTGCTCCACCCCAGTCAGCGTCATGAACGACCAACGCAGTGTCATCGGCGTAAGTGAATATGTCGCAACTAGGAATTTGTGCAAGACAAAGATCATTAATGTAGAGCAGGAAGAGCGGAGGCCCAAGGATGCTACCCTGTGGAACACCGAAACGAATAAACTGGTCATCACTTGTCACACCGTCGATTCTAACATGCTGAGTGCGGTTCGAGAGGTAGTCTTTAAAAATGTCCAAAGCAAGGCCGCGAATGCCAACGCTTTCCATTTTAGTTAGCAGTTTGGGAACAGAGACCGTGTCAAATGCCTTGGACAAATCAAGAAAGATACCATAGCATTTCATACCTTTGTCCAGGTTGTTAACCAAAGTCTCCGTTAAATCAGCTACCGCATCCTCCGTTGAGATCCCTGGTCTAAATCCATATTGATTGCCTGCGATGATTTTGTGTTTGGTGAGAAACGCAACGAGGCAGTTATTAAGAATCCTTTCAAGGATCTTGGAGAGTGAGCTTAGTACGGAGATCGGCCGGTAGTTGGTTACATCCATTCTATCGCCACTCTTAAAAACGGGGTGGACGACTGCTTTTTTAAGGCAGTTGGGAAAGATGCCAGAATCAATAGCACGATTGAAGATGTGCGTAATGGGAGATGTCAAAATAGATCTAGATTGTATCAGCACTTTTGCTGGTATGTTGTCATAGCCAGTGGCACAATCAGAACGCAAGGAACTGATAAGTGTTTCCACATAAGTTTCATCAACTGGCAGTATGACGAGGGACTGGCAAGGCGGTACTTGGAGAGGGGATCTTGCATCGTGGTTAGCACGAGGAAGAGGTGAAATTTGAGAGGCTAGTTTACGACCTATATTGGTGAAGAAGCAATTGACTCGGTTGACAGAAGTTTTAGGATCGTCAGATATTTGAAGAAGTTCCTTGGTGGATTGTGGTTGAAATGTAGAGCTTGTTATAGCTTTTATGGCCTTCCAAGTGGCTTTAGGGTTGTTCTTTGCCTTTTGCAATTCACTTTTATCGTGCGCTCTTTTTAGTTTTTTTAATAACGAGTTAAGAAAATTACGATATCTCTTGTAGGTTATCTTAAGAACTACATTTTCAGGCTTTTTTTTTAAGTTGTAATGCATCCTATCACGGTTTCGTATACATCTCACTAAGCCTTGAGTCATCCAAGGTTTAATAACGCGAGTCTTATTTCGGATTCGTATATTCATGGTATGTGAAGCTATAATCCTTTGAAGTGTTGTTACAAATAATTCAGCCGCTAAGTTTGGGCTCATCTCATCCAAAATTGGACTGAAGTCGGTGCAGTCTATGTCTTTTTTAATTGCTAAGAAGTTGTAGCGCAAAGATGTAGAACAGCAATTTTTGTTAGCCAACCTCTTGATCGGTAGGGACAGGATGACAGGCAGGTGGTCAGTGATGTATGTTTGAACAACTATAACACATGCTAGATTCTTAGTTTTCAGTAGAACATGATCTTAGCAGTTACCAGATCTGGTTGGGCGCAAATGCGCTGGAAGTAAACCAAGAGAGGCAGTTACTGTGAGAAATTGATCTGAGTTCCGGTCATGGTTACCAGGTTTGATGTCAACATTTAGGTCTCCAACGAGAACGACATTGTGAAAATTATTCGAAGCACCTACCAGGCTGTTCAGGCTATCATAAAATATGTCCAGGTTAGAATACGAAGGGGAGCGGTACAAACAGATAATAATAGTATTTTCTATGGCGCAAACAAGGCAGTTGGCTTCAAAAAAGGACGGTTCACGCACTGTACATCTTAGAGAGGTTCTAGTGTATATTACGACACCGTCGTTTTGGGATTTATTATTTACAGTAGCATGACTATTATAGCCCTGCATAATAGGGATAGGACCTGATAGTCTAAGCCAGCATTCGGTAAGCACGATGACATCAAAATCAACTTTAGTGATTGAAAGCATTGTGATAAATTGTTCGAAGTTTTTTTTAATACTTCTAATATTTATATGTATAATTTTTAAGTTTTTGCTGGGGTGCGGTATGAACTCCGAGCATCTATCGGGGGGACATTCAAACGAGGAAGCCACGGAGACATCGTCAAGTTCGTTGGAAATTGAATTTATGTTAGCCATTGCAAGTTAAGGGACGATTAGTAACGATTGCACAATGAAAATAGACCAAATTAAAAAACAATAAAAACAAAAATCTCCACTTGGCAACAGAACCTTGCCGATTTTGTCCACCAATAACTTTTGTCAACATTTTAATAGTCGATATGTAATTCCCTGAACGTAAGACTGGGTTGCAGTAGTTAATCTCACTACTAGCAAGAACATAATTTGGTGCAAAGTATAACGTATCGAAATGTATAGTGACATAGCGATATATTTTTATTCTAAACGAAAGCTGGGATATAATATAACATACATGTAAAAAATCTGTAGCATGCACAAAATTAAAATATAAAAAGAGATAAAAAAATGAGAGATACAATGAAATTGATGTGCAGTAAAGTCATTGATTTTTGGCTAGACAGAGTAGACATTTTTCTGACCTTATCTGCGTCGGTTTCTCATTTGGGTCGTTAGGGTCTTTTCGGATGAAAATTTTACCGTATAAATTCCAGCAAGAAAACTTATTGGCTTTTGCCAGTGCCCGCGTGTCATAAAAGAGCTTTTTCTTAGAAGGCGTAAGGTGTTCATCAACGTAGATTGGCTTTTTCTCTCCTGCCAAACCAATGGAGTGAGTGTTCAGCTTGTCGATTACTGGGCGCTCTTTATTATAGCTACGAACATGGGTGAGGAACTCGTTCCTTTTCATTACCGAGTGAAACTCAGCTACAATAGGTCTAGGAGTTCCCGACTTTCCAGGTAGGCGGTACAGGTCACGCAGGCTATCCTTTCGGACTTCCACGTTTATAGCCTTTCCCACCGCTGTTACAACTGATAAGAGATCATCCGAGTTTTCCCCAACTTTCAGTGGAATGTTCCTGAACTCGACGGTTGAGGGACGTGTCAGAAGCTGCAGGTCTTGAACTTGTTTCTCGAGCTGTTCGACTCGATCGACGTTTTCCTTCCTTTGCCTCTCAAGCTCCGCTAATCCTGTTTTCATCTCTACATAGCACTTATCTGTAAATTGTATACTTTCCTCCATTTCCGAGTGACATTTACGGATCTCTGCACACTGAGTTTTCAGTTCACTCATGTCTCTAACCAAACCTTTTAATGCCGCATCGTGCTCTGTCTTCCAGGAAGTAAGTCGATCATCATTGTCAGCTTTCCAGGATGCAAGCATCTGCATAATTTCATTTTTAAATTCGATTAGTTTGCAGGAATATTGGTCTGTTTCAGTGTCCAGGGAAACTTCAGTGCTTGGAGAGATTTCAGCGTTTGGGGAGTCCTTGGGGCGCGGGCGCTTGAATCTATGAGTTACATTTTGATTTGTCGCACTCGTGGTTCCTGGGGTTGTTGATAGATCAGGTACAGACACAGGTTTCTCGGCCCGAGGCGGCGGAGTTGCAACTTTTGGAGGAGGAGTCTGCCGGTTACTCATTGTTTTTTTTTATTTATCTTAACGGCGACTATGCCGGGTATTTAAGATTAAATATTCTTCTTATTCTCAGTTCAGAGCAGTAAAAAGTCCTCTGGTTTATTTCAAAAGGAAATAAAACATAATATACAAAAATGCAAAACACACAAAACAAAAACGGGATCCGGCAAAAAGTACTCTTCCGGTGCTAGGATCGAACTTGCGACGCTTTGCTCGGCAGCCGTCTGCTATCTTTACTCGGCTAACTTCTCGCTAATAATAATGTTGAAATTTTGTTTCTATACAGGCCGCGACTTACTGCAAGTTAAACTGGTTGGGTGACCTTCCAAAATAGACAAAGGCACGATAGCAGTAACAGTCACTTGCACCCTCACTTTTAAATTGTTACTTTTGTTTCTTGATTTTTATTTCAACAAATTTAGAAGTTAAAGATCATATAATTCCAATTGATTTTCACAGTTTTAAACATTGATCTTATGTCCTTATTACGGTATATATTTTACAGCAATTGACGCAGTATTACACCACTTTCCGAATTTTAAACACAGAGACGGCACGAATACGTCTGACTTGCACGAACGCTCGGGTGGGAGGAGAATGCCATGAATAGTTAATTTTAAATAAATAGTGAAGTAACTACCAACAAATGATGTTAATTTATATAAGTTAATTTAACTGTCTACCTTATAAACTATTTATGTTGCAGTTTGTGCGCAGACTGTTTAATTATATTGTTTGTACAAATTAATTTTGTCAATCCAGTGTTCGTGTTTATTCCCATTCTGTTAACTCGTTTCACAGATTAGGATTGTATAACACATTCGACAATAATCATGCACGAAAATTGATTTATATATGCGTCAATACCACGGGGATAGTAATAATGAGTAGAGCGTTCTGGTCCACAGATAATAAATAACGAAATAATGTTGCCCACGATCATATTTTATAATAAATTGGTCACGTTATAGCGAATTGAGTGTCAAGATCACAATGCGCACTTGGCGCGATATATCACACATATTATCGTGGCTGCGGAAGGCTCTAGGCGGCCAGTGCGGCGGTCTTCGTGAAAGTAATTTTACCAGAACCCTATCATTCCTGACAGAATAGCTCTCGCGACCTGCACGTGTGGCGTGATTACAGTGATACAAGATTCCTTTGAGGTGAAAATTTCGTTAGAGGTGAGTGTGAGTCACGAGTGCCAATGAAGTCTCGTCGATGCAGGATGCTAGACGCACCGAGTGTTCTTACGAGTACGTCACTGACATGTTTGACAACGGAAGCGGAACCCGCCGGAATACATTACAAATGCATATTATGTTGAACACATTTCGCTCTTAATTGTATTATGAAATCCACCGTGTCATCACAATGCCTCTGTGTTTTCCGTTATCAAATTAATCCAAATTGTAACCATAATAGAACAACTAAAACGTGTTAACGCCGTAATATTTCACGATTCAGCAATCCAGACGCGATTAACTTAATTTAACGTATGCGTAAATTATTTATTCATATCATAAAATTATTCACAAAGTTTTGTATAATGTTGTCGGAATAAAAATGTTGGCACGCAGAGACTTTTTATGAAAACCAGCCGGTAAATAAGGCAAAGGTCCCAGTCGTATCCATTTGTACCCCCGGAGCATTCGTGGGAATGGGCAAAAACAAGTGAAAATAAAGTGAAAACATTGTTATTCTCGTGTGGATTACCTTGCGTCGTGTTATTCCAGCCGGTGTGCTGTCTCCTCGGATAACAAACTATGGACTTACCAGTTCCATACATTTAAATTTAAAAATAATTTTGTGACTTGCGGAATTTGGAACGAGCGCTAATTGAGTCCATTAAAGTTTTGTGGCGCGAATTATTTTTGTTCATGATTATATTTTCGCAGCTATCTGCTCTCATAAAAAGGGGGAGCGTAATTACTTAGGCACGTTAATGTCTGTTATTACTGGTAATAGGGTATAATGTGAAAAATTATGTTTGTTATAATATAATTTAGTGGCATAAGACTGTATGTCTGTGTGCGGGTACCTAGAAAAACTTGTCGGGCAAAAAACCGCAAAAAAAAATTGGTACCTTTGCGTTGAATTCTGGGCAACATAAATTTAGAAAGTCGCTACTTGTGTATGCTTTTTGTCTTATAATTTTTCATTTCATGGAAGCGAATGGTGAAATCCCTTAAGCTATGATATGAATAAATAAAAAATCATGAAATTAGTAGCGACAAGTAATTTTCATTCACAGTCCGCTTTATTTTGCTCTCAAATAAACTGTGGAGTAAGTAGAAAATAAAGTGGGAACAACATTATTCTTGTTGAGATTATTTCGTGTTATCTACGACGTTTATTCTTTCCTTGCGGACATGACTATGCCGCGGTGTTGATACTGTGGTCACTTATTATTTTGTTTTCATATCTTTACTTTTGCGTCACGACACTAAACGTTTTATTAGATAAGAGTACTATTCAAAGCTGTTTATTTTAATAATGGTTTACTGTTACACAGTTTTCCTTTTGGGGATGTTTTTTCAATGGTGAGATAATTTTATCTGAAGAATACAAATATGAAATTCTTATGTTACCTATGTATGTAGAATTGTAGATATGGCAGTTCGATATATTTCCTATTCAAGAGCTGTCAAATTCAGTGTTGCAAAAGTGTAAAATTAAAAACGAAGAATTTGCCAGTTTTAGTTTGGGAGATTTATATTCGGAATAAAACAAGCGTATTTTTTCAATTAGGTACATTGATAATTCATTTCCTTCTTCATACTACCCCTTACTAGCTATTTTTGTGAATATGTTCTCATCTCATCTCATCTATACTAAATTTGTAGCAAATTTGATTACTTTATTTAAATCTTATTGTGCGTAGAAGACCAATCTTTGACTCAGTGGAAAGTTTATTTTGTTGTTTAGTTTTCATCAAATTGATGGGTGAAAATATTCTTTCTATATTTGCAGATGAGTAAAAAATCAATAATAAACGATTTAGGCAAGTCGTTCGGGAAACAATCCGAACATAGTTGTCTGTAGGGATTTTCCCCCGAACAGTCTCCAGACAATAATGAATGAGCTATATTTTAAGGTGTTTCAGTACAATTTGCTAGCATACCACAAAGTTGATTGGCCGCTATTGTTATCCAAGACTATTAGTTGAAAATGTCAAAATCGGGCGACAGAATCGCTAAATCGGGATATCGGCAGACTTATTACGTATCTTTTGCAAGAGCAAAACGATAGCGATTTTTGCGCAATAATGGTTCTTCAATTCA
Source organism: Orthosia gothica (assembly GCA_949775005.1). NCBI lineage: Eukaryota > Metazoa > Arthropoda > Insecta > Lepidoptera > Noctuidae > Orthosia > Orthosia gothica. The sequence goes on from OX459057.1 coordinate 1,457,886, forward strand.
GAAGTTTTGAGAGGCGGCGAAAAATGGGCTCAAAATTAACATCCGAAAGTCCCAGGAGATGCGTACAGGTGTGAAGAATTCTACACCGATGTTAATCGGCACAGAGCTTGTGGAAAGCGTCCACAAATTCACGTACCTCGGGAGCGTCGTGTCAGAGACTGGATGAACTGAAGAGGATATCACTTCACGGATCGCCAAAGCGCGAGATACCTTCGCACAGCTGAGACCTGTGTGGCAATCGCGGAAACTGACCCGAAGGGTTAAACTCAAAATCTTCGGGTCCAATATCAAATCCGTGCTGCTCTACGGGTGCGAAACGTGGAAGGTAACAAAGAACATCACGTGCCAAATCCAGGTCTTCGTCAACCGATGTCTTCGTCGCATCCTCGGAATATACTGGCCCGAGATCATCTCTAATGTAGAGATGCAACGAGACCCCGGTCAACCGCCAGATCAAGAGGCGTAAATGGAGTTGGATTTGTCACACGCTCCGGAGAGATTCCGATCACATTCCTAAACAGGCCTTAGATTGGAATCCTCAAGGAAAAAGGAAGCGGGGTCGTTCCCGTCAATCCTGGCGACGTACCGTATTAGCTGAAGCGACGAGCATTGGAATTACGTGGAGCGCGGTGAAGCGCGAAGCTCAAGAACGGTCTCGATGGGGGACTACTGTGGAAGCCCTCTGCCCCAGCTAGGGGTCATAGGATCTTAAGTCAAGTAAGTCAATACAGAAGTTTTAGAGCTTCTGGCGATTTTTTTAGAAATAAGTGCATTTGACAAACAGCAAGTGATTAGAAAATGATTGTGTAGGACCTACCTTACCGTGTAGGTATTTCGTCTTTTATGACATACAGCGTTTGATTGCGCGATGATTGCTGATTGCTGTTTCTTACGTAATTCGCCTGCGGGAGACAATAACCAAAACCAGTAGATCGACCGATAAATTAGGCATTTTTTCAACGCTAGTCAAATTATAAGTTTGATTCCTCAACCAAAAGTTTAAAAAATAAATAAAAATGGGTCTTTAAGAAGAAGACGTTTGAGGCCGAAATATGGAATTGTGTCTAAGTGCATGGATAGTAAAGGTAAAGAAATGGGTTTTGTATGATACAGTTTGCCGAAAAGTAATGTTCCCACTGCTGGGACACTGACCTTCTCTCTGTGAAAGAGGAAATGAGCCTTAATCTACCACGCGGGTCCAATGGGGGTTGGAGTCACAATATGTCTCCCAATTTTGGTTCAAGTACATGCCGGTTTCCTTACGATGTTTGCCTTCGCCGTTTTTAGAGCAGTGGTGGTGGATTTTAGTGATGATAAATATTTTTTTTCTGTCTGGTTTGTATAGTTTTTAACCCCCGCCGGAAAAATAGGAGTGTTATTAGGGTCCGTACCAAAGGGTAAAAACGGGACCCTATTACTGAGACTCCGCGGTCCGTCTGTCTGTCACCAGGCTGTATCTCATGAACCGTGATAGCTAGACAGTTGAAATTTTCACAGATGATGTATTTCCGTTGCCGCTATAACAAAAAATACTAAAAACAGAATAAAATAAATATTTAAGTGGGGCTCCCATACAACAAACATGTTTTTCTGCCGTTTTTTGCGTTTATGGTACGGAACCCTTCGTGTGCGAGTCCGACTCGCACTTGCCCTATTTTTTAAGTTTCACGTGTGTTGCTGTGTATCTGCGTGTCTGTGTATCTGTGTGTCTGTCTGTAGCATCATAGTGCCTAAACAAATGGACCGATTTTGATTTAGTTTTTTTTGTTTGAAAGGTGATTCTGTCGAGAGTGTTCTTAGTTATGTTTTAATAAAATCGGTTCAGCCGTTCAAAAGTTATGGGCGTCTAACTGTTTGAATCTGGGTGTTTTCGCAAGATAAATGTGTAGGGGGTTTTTTAAATTTTCAAATTTTACTTGTCGCAAGATAAATGTCTCGGAGGTTTTTTAAATTTTGAAATTTTACTTGTCACAACATAAATGTGTCTGGGGTTTATTTAATTTTGACATTTTACTTGTTTATGGATGTAAGAGAAATCGTGGTCAACAACTAGTAGTACTGGTGACCGCACGCCGACGGTAACACTTTGAATTTAAGATTTCACTACCCTAGCGTAGTACGGAGTTTCAATAGAATAATTGGCTAACTGATTCTGATTATGTTACCACAGACGTATAGCTTATTATACAACGAAATAATACAGTTATTTTACAAAATCCTATGAGACTCAACGTCCAATTTCCAGTGAAACTGAAAAAACCTCGCCAGTACAATCTAAACTAAAACTAAACAGTTTAAGTCTAGTATGGCAACTGAAAATGCGGGATCTCGCTCTGTGTTCTAAGAACGCGAGCTTGGAAGTAGTAACATGAATAGTTCAGCAAAATCATACATTCTAGCGAAGTTTTCAGTCGTCAATTTACATGGAAAAACTTAAAACCATTATGTTATTCGTAATAGGTTTAAGTCTCACTTATTGAAATGGAGTATATGTGGGTACTTTTTTTTTGGAACGGCTTAATTTGTAAAATAACTGGCATTAGAACTCATTTTTATTTTATTCCAGCGAAATATTTACAATGTTAAAAGTCAATAATCAAATTCAACAAACTAAAAATTGTTTGTCTGTTCATTTTATAATTATTTAATATTAAAATCTACCTACACTATAGGTCCATCTCTACCTAACCCTAAGCAGATGACAGGTTGCTTGAGACGACATCAAGCACGAGGTTTCAAATTCGGCCAAGTACCAATGTAACTTTTTCAAAGTCATACGTACTTAATAAGTTTATTTTGGACGTCACAAGCAACGATGAAGGAAAACACATCTTGAGGAAACCTGGACTTATAGTTAATGTAAGTCTGAAATAGCGAAGTCAGATATCTTGGGGGTTCCCTGAGGCGGCTTAATTAACTCGGAAACCAGAGTGTGGCCACATCCCCACACGAAAAGAAGAAGAAGTCTCCAAAAAATACACACGAAGAACAAAGCTACCACTTTAATTTTGGGACAATCCCACCGCACTATTTCCAAACCACTGCAACTCCTGAAAGTCAGAATCAACAGTGGCGACCACCAGAAAAGCGCCGAGGCAATGAAGATCGACGAAGTTCCGGAGAATTAATTTAACTGTCTTGGATCCCGCAACGAAATTAATCAGAAAAGAATAACGGAGGAGTAAGAAAAATACGAATTTCCACTTCCATGGAGGGATCAAGCAGGGGACAGAACAAACAAGGCCAATAGGCACAAGGGGACGGATAAAAATTAGCATTAATATGAATAGGTCCTCACATTGTGTAATAGGTATGGAAAAACGCTTGAACGCAAGGAAATTTGCCAACGAAGCTACCACTGTAGGTTTTTGTATAGGAACTTAAAATACATTAGATTCCCCAACGTGACCACACCACTACTTAGACAGTGTAAAAAAACAAACACCTATGGCACCTCACAGCATTTATCTAAAACAACACCGCAGCGGTCGCAAGTTAGAGGAACTAGTGAATATTTATGGTGGCCTATATTCTAGCTCGCTATACGTACAATGGAGTGCTTGTCGGCCGTATTTGCGAGTGTAAATTGAAACATGTCGGGAGTTAATTGCGTCCAGGGCGGGCGTGGGGCCGTGGATAATCCGGGGTCCCTGCGACCCGCCAGCCCCGCGCCTTGCGACCTTTCGCCAGAGATAAACGCTTGCCGACACCATGCCTCGGATAGTGCGAATTAACAACGACAATTGCTGGTTTTAGTTTTTGGGTGGTTTGCTAGGAATTGGAGGTTGTGAAATTGTGGGCGAATGATTCAGTTTTATTATTATTATTATTTATTTATTACATAGTTTATTGTACACCAAGATAAAAACATTACATACGGAAACCTTAAAATAACAACAACATACAACAGGCGGCCTTATCGCGTTCTGCGATCTTTTCCAGGCAACCCTGTTTTATTTATCGTGAGGTATAGAAATACTTCACGGGAAAACTACATTCAAGAGAAATATTATTTACAAGTGAAACATGTTTTTGAAATAAAGCAAACATAATTAATATAGAAATTATTCAGTAATAGCAGAGTAGAGAGAACAGGGGCTCTAGACTAGTGACATTACTAGTGACATTCAATTTCAGCGAAGGCTGTTGAAATATAAGGGACTAGATGATCCCCGCGGCTTCGCTCCCCTAAACTGGCTGTCTACCTACACCACCTAACTATATACCTTACCTACCAACCTACATTCCCTACCCTTCCCTACTACCTAATAATTTGTTAAACAAAAAAAATATGCTACTTTGGGTTACATTATTGCACTTTTCATAAGGAACTCAATTTTTTTTTAAATAAATTATAATCTATGCTACTCGGGAATAATGTAGCTTTCCATATGTGAAAGAATTTAAAAAATCGGTGTAGTAGTTTCAGAGCCTATTCGGTACAAACAAACAAAAAAATCTTTTTAATATTGGTATAGATTTATCACGTGATTTTTCGATATCGCTTTTTAAAGTATTATATTATTTTATTTTAATTATTGTGAATGTGAAGACTATGTGGATAATTATTTTGTTTTTTTATTTATCTTAGTTTTTAATCATGGTCTGGCAGTTTGAGTAGTTTATGCGGCCAACCCGAATGTCCTTTCTTTGGTATTGTTCGTCGAATCGTTGAGCTCCTTAAATTCTGAGTTGAGCTGCTCGGTTATTGACAAATGCGTGCACTGACTGGACAGGTCCACTCAATCTGGCTGGTTCTTTCCTCAAAAGACCATTTCAGACATCAGTCTACATGGTCTTCACATGATCGAACCAAGATTTTGTCAAGACTTTAAAAGAGACTGTGACCTCTGAGTTTGTTTCGGCCTTTCTTCTCAGAGTAGTCAGATAGGAAACGCCGACCTCATCTAGTTTTAAAAAAAAATATGCTAGACATGTAAAAGCGTTTGTAAAACCAACTTACAGAAATAAAATCATTTATCATTTAATCCCATACAATTTTGCCTTTTTAAGAATCGCTATCGCCACTCTTTCGATGATAGAATATCAATTTGGCCTCTGGTGAATCAATATCATACAACTTCAGAATGGCCCCGATATGTGCAGATGCTTCCTACAGCAAAATACACATTGCGCACATTTTGCGAGTTATTTCCAAGTTCCATATTCCTAAAAGAACACGAGCCTTTTGCCATTAACCGGGCTCAGATACAAACTCCAAGCTACTACTGAAAATATGAAAAACTGAATCACACCTTGCCCGACCCAGGAATCACAGCAAGGACCTCAGTGCTTAGCAGTTGCACTGCCAACTGGACCAACGGTGCAGTGAAATCTCCTCACATAGATAGTACCATCTTGTTGACTGAATAATATTTTACTACATTGTGCGTTCTCTCACATCTCACATGAGTTGGTAAATAGGGTAGCTGACAAAAAATATAATATATTAAGTCCGTTAGTTAGATAACCTCAAAATATTGGATACGTATTTTTTATTTTGCCACGTAAACAAAAAAATACGACGATACATTGAAATATGGTGTGACGTCACGGTGCTACCTACCACTTTATACTGACAAAGTGACGTCACAAGCCCCCACTCCTGAACTTTGATGCGCTTTATCTTTGTAAATTTTCATTAATTAGGTAAAGCAAAAAATACGAGCCCAATATTATTTGATAATCTCACTGACGGACTAAATAGAATTATAATTTTTCTACCGAGGAAACATCCCTGTGTCATTCGTTACACTACAAAATTAAAGAAAAGGTATATTTTGGTTCGCACAGGATGTTATAAAAACAAAAGTAATACATCAACCAAACAATTAGTTTCTATGTAATCCCGGTCTTCATACACTGACTAGTTACTCCAATATATTTGTTGAGCTCTCTGTTTACATTTTATTCCTACTTTCTAGTACATTCCTCTATCCTATTTACTGGCTTACGTACAAGCCTTGTATACAGCGTTCATTTACGAGCTGACAACTTTAAAAGATAAGGCACTCACTCCTGTTGCAGTAAAACGTAAAAAGACCTCCTTTTTTTCTTTCGTTTTAAGTCTGTTGTCTTTGTATATTCATCATTCCAGTTTACGGTGCGAAAAGTCTTGAGACGTGTTTGTAAATCTTCCTTCTTTTAATCATGGTTAAGCTCCATGAACTCTTATTAATCAACAATTTATTCAAATCTATTAAAATTTAATTGTTACTCCTCAAGTTTCAATTTAATTAATTAATAAAAGAAGCCTTTTATTTTATGCATTTTTCAGATTAAATTGGCATCAGATGAAAATAGCTACGAGTACAAAATCCAGAAACTTAATTTTTATATTAATTTCATGTTTTTTTCTTTTTTTAGGATTCCGTACCCAAAGGGTAAAACGGGACCCTATTATTAAGACTCTGCGGTCCGTCTGTCTGTCTGTCTGTCACTAGGCTGTTGTCTCATGAACCGTGAAAGCTAGACAGTTGCAATTTTCACAGATGATATATTTCTATTGCCGCTATAACAACAAATACTAAAAACTGTTTTTTTTTCGGTCGTGGTCGCTTACTATGAGCCTCATCAGAAAGCTAACAGTCACTCAAAGAGCAATGTAGAGGGCTATGCTTGGCGTTTCCTTGCGTGATCGAATCAGAAATGTAGAGATCCGTAAGAGAACCAATGTTACCGACATAGCTCGAAAAATTGCCAAACTTAAGTGGCAGTGGGCAGGGCACATTGCTCGCAGAACGGATGGCCGATGGGGCAGAAAGGTTCTGGAGTGGCGACCGCGAACCGGAAGACGTTGCGTTGGAAGGCCTCCCACTAGGTGGACCGATGACCTGGTGAAGGTTGCGGGGATCCGCTGGTTGCGGGGCGCACGGGACTGATCAATGTGGCGACGCTTGGGGGAGGCCTATGTCCAGCAGTGGACGTCTTTCGGCTGATATGATGACCAAAAACAGTTTTTTTTTCCGTTTACTGCGATAATGGTACGGAACCCCTTAGTGCGCGAGTCCAACTCGCACTTGGCCGGTTTTTTTGAAATACGTTGACTTACGTACTTATAATTTCAACGCCTTTGTTATGGTTAAAAGCTCCATGAAGAATTAATAAACAATAGTATCCAATTCATTAAAATTGAATTGTTTCTCCTCAAGTTTCGAGCTAAGTAATTAAAATATTGAGTATTTGAAACTGCGTTGTAGCCTCCGAACTAAATGCTATTGATTAGGAGCTGAGACTACAGTGCCTTGAATTTCTGGTTCATTGTGCCATCTGCTGCATTGCGAAGGATTTGGCTAGCGCACTCGACTTGGTATCGGTATTATTACTGAATCGATGTTGTTATTTACTAGAGCTTTTATGAAAATAAACTAAAATAAGGATATTAAAAACTTCAACCGATAGATTGCGTCTACGCATAACCGTATTCCGTAACCTCTCGTAGTAAATTGCTACGGCGTAGCACCATGCTACGAACATGGTCTACGCGCCTACGAAATTTCGAACATTTCAAAATGCCAATCTGTAATTGTATTTATCAATATACTTGCTTCAAAATATACAGGGTGATTTTGAATCCACAGGTGATCCTTCCAAAAGGAAAAACAATCCAGGCTTTCTACATTTTTCGATTTGTGCTAACATAAATTTTACAGCTGCTTCTTATATCTGTATTACTTCCATATTAAAAGTTGTCCATATTTAAAAGTAATTCCAGTCCTTACCCTCTGAAAAATTATCAATAAGTAAACAGTCACTCTGCATAAAGCTTCTACACAAAAAACACCTTCCTACATTATGTACTACGGCGTAGCGCGGTGCTACGAAGATCGTCTACGCACCAAAACGGCATTAAAATGTACAAAGGTGACTTTTTTAAGCCACAGTTGATAAATCTATCAAAAATGAATATGTACTACGGCGTAGCGCAGTGCTACGAAGATGATCTACGCGCCAAAACGGCACCAAAATGTACAAGAGTGACTTATAAGCCACGACTAATAAATCTATTAAATTGAAAAATCATGCTGTTCTCTGCTTTTGTCGAGTTTATTTATTTATTTAATTGATTTTCAGCCTATTCCGTCCCTCCGCAGGGCAAAGGCCTCTCTTTCTTCCTTGCAATCCACCCGATATATGGCAATAATAATTGTTGAACAGTCCTGTCGATAGACTACACTATACATATGTTCACTATAGATATGTTGTCGAGTTATGCTAACTTAAATGTAATAAAAAGCATTTTTTTTCATATTTTTTTATCGTTGACCTCATAGAAAAAAAATATCATACTCATAAATACAAAAAAAAAAACAAAGCAAATATTGCAATTAAATCAAAGTCACCCTATATAGCTACATGAAACACCTCCCCAAATTATGCACACCTAAGATTAACTCCAAACTTTAAAAACAAAACTCCTACCAACCCTACGCCGCTGTAGGCCACAAACTCCTAGCAAGCCTCCTCACGGAGTGTCATCGAGTAGTAAAACAAAGACCTCCTTATTACACAGGTTGAGCTCGTCATAATTTCAACAAGTTTATGTGCGCTCAACAAGAGTAATGTCGTACCTGATTTATGTTTGCCGGCTGTTGTAGACTTAGGACGGAACAGGTTTATGAATCTTTGTTACCGGAAACTTTAATGTGAGGAATGCGTGTAGTGTGGATTCGCTTGTTGGGGAATCTGTTTGTTGGAGTGCTAAAAACCAAAACATGTTTGAAAGCTGAGTAGAGAACATAATCAAGGAGATATCAGTAGCTCCTTTTTTTTGGGTTTTGGCCAAAATTAACATTTACTTACACTCTTTGCGCTGTAGCATGGTTTTTTACGCATATACGTATACGCATTTTTTGTAGTTTAACGTCATACAGGCAATGGTATATGGTATAATGTTCGGGGTTGGGGTGAGATAAATATAAACTAGGATTAAAGATTATAAAGATAGGTATATTTCAGTAACTTAACTGGGATAACTATTAAAACTAATGAGGTGAATGAGATGAGGTTGAGTCGCGCCCGATATGCTATCCGAAAGCGTACTGACTATTTTACTTAGGTAATACATAAAATATTCAGGGCATAGCGCGCGATGTCGCAATTATGCTGACATGTTTATTATTGTTCGGTGAATAACCCGAACATGCTCCCGAGGGAGAAAAGGATGAGGTTAGTAGGTAGGTATAGTTACATGGGTAATGAAATTAATACTAACAAGGTGAAAACAATGTTCAACTAATACTAAAATAGTTATGTAGGGTGAGTTATGTTAGTAGGTGAGATTAAGGTAACCTTACAAATTAAACAGAGTCGCTACAGTGTAAATCAGGAAGAGAGAACACGCGAAAGATCGGTGAAGAACCTCTATCTTCCTTTTTTTGTAAGCACTCACTAGATAGCGCTAGTCGCTTAGGATCACTTTTCACTGGTTTACTACTAGATTGCCCATTTTCCCTAATTTCACTACACTCAATCACAACACTATCAGCAACGGTGTGTGGAGATGGCACCGCAGTTGCCGCAGGGGCTGTAGACCGCTCTGCTGCAGAAGTGGAGCGATTTCCTTTACGTTGCCTTTGACGCCAACGTTTAAAACAGTAAGCTGCCACCAATAACAAGATGCCCAATATGATGAGATATATAGCGGTATACTGGTGGACGTCGTGGTAGGAGATATTAGTGCTCAAAGGTTCACTCTGCTTCATGATCTCAAGACTTCTCTTAATGGCTTCAAATTGCCTGAGGTCATCTGAGTTATTGGGATTATGCTCATATGAGATTTCTGGCATAGTGATATTTATTATGTGATTAATTGGTGATATTTCAGGTGAGATAATATTTCTCGTCGTACTAATTTTACTAGACAATCTTTTGTTTGAGTACACCATAAAATTTTCTGTTTTTGCTAGACAGCCTTCCCCAACACGCAACAGACCAGCATCTGATAACCTAACTGCCTCAACTTGATTTTCACATAGAAGTTTGACGTTACATTCATTGCAGCATAAATAATAATACTTGTTTTCTGATGTTAACTCTCTCCAGTCATCCTTGCACGGGGTAGTTTTAGTTTTACAAGTTCTTGTGCCTGGGATCGTCTCGCATAGACTATGATCATCTTTCATGTGGTGAATAGGCTTTCTGATATGACACAGAATAGTCACAGGGTTTTGTAATACGCATGACTGCAGATCCGTGTCTGTGATAGTTAAATAAGAATCCTTTCTCATGTTGATGGCTGCTAATTCAGAGATAGTTTCGACCTTCATCATCCTGTTATCTTTCACAATGCGTGGAACCGGGATAAGATTAAATACCTCGTAAATATCTCTTTCAATCAGGGGTATTTTTATTTCTATTATTAGGTATTTGCCAGAGTATTTGGCTCTTACTTTGAGCAAGCTGTACAGATCTTTAAGATTAAAGTTGTCGACAGGAACTACCAAGTCTCCAGATATTTGTGCTGATATTATGTTTAGCTCAGATCTGAGTGTTTTCGGCGATATCAAGTGAAAATCTAATTTTCCACTATAAATATCAGTTACTGTATCTAAAATTGAGTCCTGGATTCGTCGAAGGGTATACAACAAGTTGTTGGCAGTGAAAGTCGAGGTTATGAAGTCAGTGACGATGGTTATGTTTTGCACTTGCTGAGCGAGATTTTTATAAGAATCTTGGAGAGAATTAAGCCTTTGATTTATTATTTTGTGATGTTTGTTTATAGTATTCTCAATCCTTTTCATTAAATTAAATTCAGCTTCTACGACCGACGTTTGGTTTTTCCAGAGGTTGTATAAGTGGTTTTCATTATGCTTTAAAAGGTCAATATCCTTCTCATATTTTTCTGCAAATCGTTGGTCCAATACTCCGAATAAACTATTTGCAACGTAGCCTACCCCGTCTAGCAAGCCGCGTCGCCGGCGTTTCTTATTAGTCATAAACGAGTCATTTATCATGACAATATTATCGTAATGTTTGATTTCTTCGAACTCGTGCTCGAGTTGTAACATGACGCCGTCGCAAGGTGTTTGTGTTCTAATCGTTGAGCATAAGGTTTCAAGGTACTTGATATACTTTGTTAGTGCCGCCATTCCTTCTTGATATGGGTTTGTGTCATAATAGACTATTAAATGCCAATCATCTCTAATTAAGTGCATATTAGATACTTTGTCAAAGTATACACTATTGTTTGTCAGCGGGGTGAAGTTATAGGATGCTTGAGTGGTGTTTATTAGTGTCAGCATAAATAATGTCAAAGATAAAACCATTGCTGAAAATGAGATAGGACGTTTTTTCTTCGCCGCTGGCAGTTTATTATCAACCTTTGGGCCATTTGGATCTTGATCATTTTTATTTGTTGGCAGTAAGGACAGTTTTACAACTGGGCGTTTTAAGACCCCATTTTTGGTTTTAAGTGTGACGACCCTTATGTGTCCGTCACTTCCAGGATGCAGCGCTATTACGCGACCTAGACTCCATTTTCCTGGTGGAAGGTTGTCGTCCTTTATAATAACGATGTCATTAAGATTGAGATTCCTTTGTTGCTGTCGCCATTTGACTCTCGTAGAAAGCTGCGAGAGGTAGTCAGTCTTCCACTTATCCCATATATCTTGATAGATTTTTTGCGTCAAGTGCCACCGTGTTCTGAGGTCATGCTCTGTTTCGAAAATCGTTAAGCTGGGGCCACTTGCTAAGAAGTGAGCCGGGGTCAAAAAATCCAAATCCTCAGGGTCTTCTGTCAGAGGGCACAGTGGTCTGGAGTTCAAACAAGCCTCGAGTTGGGTTAGTAGGGTAATATATTCCTCGTAGGTTAATTTTTGCTCACCCACGACCCGCTTGAGATGATGTTTTAGGCTCTTCACTGCAGCTTCCCAGAGTCCGCCAGCAGATGGCCATGATGGAGCGTTAAAGTGCCACTCAATATTCATTTCAGCGATTGTCGAGGTTACTTCTTGGTCCGACAAGATATAGGAGATTTCGGCAAGCTCTTGTTTTAAAATTTTGTTGGCTCCTATGAAGTTGGTTCCTTGATCACTATAGATGTGCCCTGGAACTCCCCTTCTAGCCGACATTCGACGAAGCGCGGCAATAAATGCTGACGCTGTGAGATCTGAGACAATTTCTAAATGTATGGCTTTGGTCACCATACAAACAAAAACTGCGACATATCCTTTACTGGTTTTAATGCCACGGCCTTTGTTGGCCTTAATAAGGATGTGTCCGGTGTAATCTATTCCTGTGTGGTAAAAAGGTCTGTTAGGAATCAATCGTGCTGGAGGTAGGTCACCCATGATTTGATGTTGTAGTATTGGATTGTTTCTTTTACATTTGACACACATTCTTATTCGTTTCTTTGTGGCTCTATTTCCACCAAGAATCCAGTATTTGTGTCTTATAAATCCGGTAGTCATTTTTACTCCACCATGAAATACAAGTTCGTGGGATTCATCTATGATTAGATCTGCCAGTTTCGATTGATTCGGGATTATGATAGGATGCTTCATTTCTGGATCAAGATTCGAATGTTTAAGTCTGCCACCGACACGGAGCATTTGATTATTGTCTAGTATGGGATTGAGATTAAGAATCTGGCTTTTCTTATTTAGTGGTTCATTCCTTTTCAGCCGTGATATTTCTTCGTAGAAATATTCGTTTTGGACGTGCTTAATTACCATTTCTCTTGCTGTCTTTATATTTTGCAGAGTAAGAAAACTTGTGCGTTTTTTCTTGTAAGCAACAATGTCGATGAACTTGTTGATGTAAGCTAATACTCGGGTAACTTTCCTTAAAGTGCTATATTTTGGTAATAGTTGATTGATTATTGAATTTTCGGGGTTAAAAATGACCGTATTTACTGCCTCTTTCTTTCTGAGTTCTGCGTTTGTAATGCTCGTATAAATCGGCATATTATGAGATTCTGTAGGCTTATATTGTGGTAACCAGTCGGGCCCTTGCCACCACAGTGAATAATAGGCTAATTGAGCAGCAGGTAAACCGCGGCTTGCGCAATCTGCGGGGTTTTCTTTGGATTTTACGTAACTCCAGTTATCTTTAGGGATTATTTCAGTAATTAGCCTTACTCGATTCGCAACAAAGGGTTTCCATTTCTCCGGTTCACCACTTAACCAACCTAGAACAGCCGTTGAATCAATCCAACCATAAACATGCACCTTGTAGCTCGATAGGGATGAGATGATTTTTCTCATAAGTTTTGACAACAAGAGAGCGCCGCTGAGTTCCAGACGCGGTATCGATTGTGGTTTTTTCAGCGGTATTACTTTTGATTTCCCTGCAATAAGGGTCACATGAGTTTCATTTTCTCTCTGTATTTTGCAATACACGACGCATGCGTATGCTTTTGTGCTAGCGTCGCAAAAGCCATGGAGCTCGATGATATCCTTTGCCTGGGTTTGAATCCAACGTGGTATTTTAAATCGAGATATATGAGATAGATCGGCTTTAATAGTATTCCACTCTGACGCGATTTCTTGAGGGACAGGGTTGTCCCAACCCAGGTCAGATTTCCATAATTCTTGGAACAAGATCTTAAGTTTTATTGTGACTGGTGCTAACCAGCCCAAGGGGTCAAAAATTTTAGATATTTGAGATAGGAATTGTCTTTTTGTAAGGATGTTTCTGGAGATAAATTCTATAGGATGAAAAATGAATTGATCATTTTTGGGTTCCCACCGAAGACCTAATGTTTTGGTTGATTCCGGTTGCTTAAAGTCAAAGTCTTCCTTTTGAAGTGCATCTGAACTATCTATTAATTCCGGCAAGTTTGATCGCCATTTTCTGAGATTAAATCCGCCTGATTTGAGGAGGCTGATCATCTCTGCTTTGAGCTGTTTAGCTGCTGTCGCTGAGTGTTCACCATGCATGAGATCATCCATGTAAAACGAGTGTTCTAAGATGTCAGGAGCGCAACTTTGTGGATAGTTTGGCGTTTCATCGATGGCCAGTTGCTTCAGTGTCATCATGGCCAAAAATGGTGCGGCTTTAGTGCCATAGGTAACTGTCGCTAACTGGTATTCTTTTAAAGGTTGAGATTGATGGTTTCGCCAGATAATTTTCTGATATTTCTGGTCATCGGGATGTAGCCAGATTTTGCGAAACATTTTTTCTATATCTGCTGTAAAAGCGTATCTAAATTGTCTCCATTTTAAGATAAGGCTCTGAAGGTCTTGTTGTAAATTGGGTCCTCGGCACATGAGATCATTGAGGCTGTATCCGCTCGAGGTTTTTGCCGAGGCATTAAAGACGACACGCAATTTGGTAGTTGATGACTCAGATCGTTGGACGCAATGGTGCGACAAGTAGCAGTCCGGCTGTACGTGTGGCGCAACGGGTGTCATATGTCCGAGCTCTAAGTATTCAGAAATAAACATTTTATAGTCACATGCCAGAGCTGGTTGCTTACTTAATTTCCGCTCTATTTGGAAAAATTGAGCAATCGATTTTGTTTTCGACTCGCCTAAATTGTTCTCAAAATCTTCTTTGAAGGGTATTTTAACGACGTAGCTTCCATCTGCCCGTCTGGAGGTCGAAGTTTGGTAAAATTCGATGCAATTTTGATCTTCTTCTGATATTGCTAGAGGTTCATGTATGTCCTCCACTTCCCAAAATTGCTGCATATCTTCGATATTATTTAGGGTCACATTGCAATGGTACGTTTTGTAGTTGCCGCTTAAGATCCATCCCAACTGGGTTTGTTGGGCAATGGGCAACACACCTTCTGATCGACAGATACCGTCCATAAGGATAGTGGAATAGATATCTGCCCCAAATAAGATATCAATAGGCCTACTTTTGTAAAATTCGGGATCTGCAAGAGTTATTTGGTTCAGAGTAGGCCAGTCTGGCTTAGGCAAGGTACAGCTGGGTAAGTTATTTATGAGTCTATTCATTATATAAACGTCCGTTTCAAAGGTGAAATCGCTAACCAGCGACGAACATTTGATGGTAATCATGCCCTTGCAGTTGTTTTCCTTATTGCCTATTCCAGAGATATAGCCGTTACATTTCCGTCGCGGTAGTCTTAACAACTGAGCTGCGCTTTCCCTAATAATGGATGTCTGTGACCCTTGATCTAAAAGAACTCTCATTTTATGGTAAGATCCGTCCACTGCTTGTACGTTAATTATTGCTGTGGCAAGCAATATTTCTGAGGGTTCTCTACGAAGCGATGCAACTGTGTTAGTTTCTTGCTGCTGAGAAGGCGATTTCGTAATCGTGGCTGCATTTGACCCTGATCGATGTGACGTAAAAGATTCATGCAAAATGGTATTGTGTTCCTTATTGCATTCTTTGCACCTTATTTCGGAAAGGCATTTTTTGCCTTCGTGATAATGTAAACAATTGATGCAAAGTTTCAAGTTATCAATAGCATTTTTTCGTTCATTAGGTTGCAATTCCAATAACTTTAGACATGCATGAATTCGATGATCATTGGAGTCGCAAATAGGGCATTGCTTGCGATAGTTAATTTTGCGTTTGGACTTTGACGATTGCGAAACTTGGTTTGTTGAGTAATTCTTTATAGGATTATTATAATTTCGTTTGTAATTGGAACCCTTTGAAAATGATGGTTTATTATTGTTGTTGTATTGCGATGGGGGTGTTTTCTGCGTGGAATTCTCAATCTTCTTACGTGAAGTTTCCAGCATCATAAATTTAGTTTCCAAAAAATTAAGGAAATCTTCCAAGACGGGCAACTCTCGCGGGGCTTTTAAGGCTTGTAGGTAATCCTCGTATGTATCTGCATCCAATTTTTGAGACAATAAACATACCAGGAATGGGTCCCAGGAAGACACATCGACTCCCAGATTCCTGATAGCATTCACGCTCTCATATGTAGTGTCGTGAATGCGTTTTATATGATTTGATGATTGATGCTGGTTTGCGGGGATATTCATGAGATTGTTAAGATAAGATGTAAAGATCAGTCGTTTATTATTATAACGATGATTGAGGATATTCCAGCATACGGGATAATTGTTGGAGCTTATTTGGAGATGTTGGATCAATTTTTCGGGCTCACCTTTGATCTTACTCTTTAGAAACTGCATCTTTTGTGCATTTGACAAAGAGGGGTTGTTGTGCACTGCTTCGGTAAAAAGGTCTTTGAACGAAATCCACTTATTGTAGTTTCCATCAAAGGTGACTATCTCCATTTTGGGAGTAGATTTTTCAATATGCGCAACGGACCACATTTTCTTATTGATGTCTTTCTTTATTTTGTTATAATACTCCTCGTAATGGGTGAATTGCTCTTCGTATTTGGGGTTTGATCCGCCATACTCGTTGTCCAGCTCCCAATGAAGCGAGTCAATAGCCGCCCAACGGGATTGTATAGTCTTCAGGATATCTTCAAATTCCCATTTTTCCGTGACGAGATCAAGGTTGATATTGGAAGAAGTTCTCAAGAAAGCCTTAAAATTGGTAGCTTGCTTTTTGAAGAGAGTTTCAGCTTTACTCTCTTCAAGAGCAGGGGTTTTAGAAGCAGCGTGGGATGCGAGGTTCGAGGTTTGAGATTCCGCAGTAGGTTGGAACGAAGGAGGTTTCAATTCCGGGGTTTGCGGTCTGTTTGCGAGAGGGTTATAGCTTTGTATAATAGTCTTAATGTTGTTATATTTCTCCTTCATTTGATCGTATTGGTCAGTACTGAAATATGTATGAGATTGATCACCAAAAGATATCAAAGTCATGTGATTATTATGGAACTCTGTAAAGTATTGTTCCAATACAGCTAATCGACGGCGTAAGTATTCTGCGGTCTTGCGCTCTGCACCATCCTTCTTGAAGTTGGTGAAGAGCTTATCTACGGCTTCGATTAGTTGCTGTTGGGTTGCTAAAATGTCATCCATTTCCGACATTTTTAAGATATAAAAGAGACCTTACTTGTGCTGAAGGCTTCTTTGGAGATCAAATGTCCTTGCGATGGCTGCAAGAACAAACCTGGAGTAGCAGCGCAATGAGATGACGCGATGCTTTCGTATAAACCAGGTTCAATCAGGATCAGCAGGATGATGAACTTTTCGGAAAGTAAATCCGATCAGTTCTGTTTACCAGGGTCTGGTAACAAATTCCAAGCGAGACACTCACACAGCACAGTTAGTAGATGCGCGCGTAATGATCCCGCTCCGATGGCTCGAAGGACCAATTTTAGACTACAAAAAATGCAGCGCAAAGAGTATAGTGTATAATAAGATTACTTTTTGTCCACAAATATTTCCTTGAGATCTGTGCAAATTTTAATTTAAGTTTAATGTTAGGTTACAATCATGCGCAAACAGGTTAACCGTTTAAAAACAATCTTTAATTCTAATCTATCCATCTCTTTTAGTTTGCTTTGTTTTTTTTTTACGGTTGGAGGCATTCACATAAATAAAAATTTACACAGTGAGTGTATAAAATACTTATTTTTCATTTTGTTTTTAATTTGCTAAACATAAATAAATGATGGAGACGAGATCGCATTTAAGCAAAAAAATAATTTGAAACACGATAATGAAATTCTCAGTCATAATAATTGTCATGACCACAACCCCCAATAGACGTTAACTGTAGGACATCCTTCAATTCCGCTACAATGGAGGCGCCTTGAGGGAATATTCCATAATCATCGCGATCCTCTCACACAAACCTAATCCCGATCTAAAAACGTCGCCATAATGTAGGACACGCGCGGCGCGGAATTATTCGACTGTGAAAGAGTGATATTAACTTTACCAACTTACTCCACTTGAACTCCATCTTAACATTTCGCCGAAATCATAATAGCCTTCTTTTCGGCGACGACTCCTCAATGTTGACTTTCAAAGTCGAATTCAAGAGGATTTATTATCTTTGTCTTTCAAATCCGATTGAATTCAAAGAAGATCCTATCTCTTAGTATCCGCTTCAGTCATTTACAACTTGCATAATACTGTTCAGAGAACATTAATACGGAATCCTCATAGTTCTTTCACAAGTTTCTCAGCATCTCATCGCTGGAACTTCATTCCGTTGTTCTTTAAAGCCTGCCTGGATGCAAGTCAAAGCAATTGCAACTATTCCAAGAGTCTCAAACGGAGCTCCAACTAGAATATTAACTGAGGATTTAGTATTTAGTCGAGAGTGGAAATTGAAACATGTTCGGAGTTAATTGTGACTAGGGCCCGCGGTCGCTTCAGTTCGCGCCAAATTTGGGATTCAGGGCGTCGACACAATGCAAACTTTAGCTTGTTGTTCGACAAACTCTTTGTTGTGCTCATCGAATAATGAATTCTGGTGTTTCGCTGAATTAGATGTTTTCAATCTAACTTTATTAACGTTTCTATTATTTCTATTAAAAATATTTAAATTATGTCAAATAGAAACGCCACACATTCTAACTATAATTAAAAAATAGCATATTATAATTACAGTAAAAAATTACAAACAGCATTTACTAACAAAGTCAAATCCTTTTGTTAACACAAAAAGCACGAGAGTAACAAGTTACACCGTGAAACAAAGGTGTTCGACGGTGGGACGGTAAATTAAACAATTAAATAGATCATTAATGGATGAAGTGTGTATGTAAATGAATTGGGTTTCGACAGTTTGTTTGTTTTCACGGGTGGAGCGATGGCCCTTGACTGGAGAGTGGAGCTAGCCGCGCTCGGCGCTCGGCGCTCGCCCCGCCGCACTCGTAACCAATTTTACATCCGATATGAGTGAGTGGACCATGCTGTTACATAAAAAGATAACATTACTGAATTCTCGTTAATCATTATTGGCTTTCTGTTAATCGGTATGGACGCATAATGACGGGGCAGCCGTACCGTATATTCATACATGAGGTTGAAAACCTGCAATTTTATTCATGTCCAAAATTAATTTCAGTTGAAAGGATCAGTTTTTCCTGTAGCTAAAGTTGATTAAACTCTTGTTGTGGGGATGAAATACATAAAAAACTGGTTTCATGATACTGAATAATACATTTGGGAGTATAAATTAATATTGATCAAAAGTAATTTCAAATGTGGTTAGTTGATTTTTAGCCAGTTAATGGGCTAAAGGGCTAGCTGAAGGCTAACTAACGCAGATTAACTGAGAACCTTTTATAGTATAGATCTCTTTACTAAGCGGCTAACCCTTTTACTCAGAAATACACATAACAACACGCCGGTATTCTACGAAGGAAAAGGTATACTAGTCGGTATCACATTTCTCCAGTTATGTTTAGTAATTTAAATTCCATGTAAAATGGTTGTACCTATTTTCATCAACTGGACCCACATTCTGACTCTAGGATGCTTCTAAGAAATTTTAAATGGAAGAATACAAAAACTTTGCCCAACCAGGGTATTGAATCCAGGTCCTCATATTCTGCAGCATGTGGCGCTTAAGACTACTAGTTCAATCATCATCATCACTTTCTTCGTTTCTGTTACTTCAAAATATATATTTTATGTAAGTATATATTATATTCAATATATATGTACGTGTATTTTACCTATTTTGGTTTGTTAATAACAATTTTTTTTCTTTTTAAATTGTTTAAACAATGCACCCACCACCCTTGTTTGCATGCTTTGCCTTTGTACCTTTTTATGCATGAAGTCTAAATAAATAAATAAATCAATAAATCAACACTTCTTTCTGAGTCGATGTTTAACCTATATACGTATATATAATTTGGACCCAGTAGGTGGCGTCGAAGACATGTCACAGTAATTGTGAAATCATTGAGACCATTGGTGGATTAAAGCCAATGCTGATTGAGAATCATTATTTTTTTTTCTCTATAAAAGAGTTATAAAGATAAATGTGGATGGATGGAAAGGGAGGGGATGGCCAAAGAAAAGATGTATGGACTGTGTGAGGAGTGATATGAAAGAAAAGGGAGTCAGTGATGGTGTGACGGAGGACAGGACGGTATGGAAGAAGAAAACGTGTTGCGCCGACCCCAAGTAACATGGGATAAGGGCAGGAAGATCACGAGAGTAGTGTCCCAGCAGTGGAAATGTTAAAAAGCTGATTGTGCTAGGAGGTCACGTTTATAGCGGATTCAGTGGCGTTCATTTAGTCCTCAAAGGTGCAGGTGTATAGGTGTACTTGACTAACTAATTTACTGAGGAGAAAAGCTCCTCAGAGCAACAAGCAAATCACCACTTACCCTCGCAACTTGTACTCGTACCAATAACCTGTAACACATCGTGTTACAATACACGTTGCGCAGTCGAATGCGATTAGTTAGCTAGAGATAATTACACATTCCATTTGTCCGGTTAATCCGGGCCTAATCGGATGGCGTTTGATAAGGGTCGGCCCACCTTAGGTGCGATACTCTGTGACGTCACTACTTTGTGTTACCTATGCTTTTATAACGGTAAGTTTATTTGGATTTTTGTCGGCCAGGAATCTGTTTGTAAATTATTTGGTTACTTTATTAGTTTGAGTGCAAATTAAGGTGCCGCATTCGAAGGCCTTACACAAACACTGGAGAAACGGTTAGTGTGGGGTCGCTTGTGGGTAAAATATACTCACCATTGGACATCGTTTGGCTGAAATGATGATAAGTACTTTACTAACGACACAAAGGATCACATGAGCCGTTAAACAGGTTGGCGAATAGATATAATTATTTATGCAGTTGTCACTCCTTTATGCATATCTTCATTCTTTTAACATAACCTAACCGATTTATCGCCGGGCCAAGGGTACAATGTACCGAAATGGAAAGCATATATGCCATTCCAGATTATAATCTATCTCTGTGCCAAATTTCGTCCAGATCCGTTCGGCCATTCTGGCGTAATTGAGTAAAAATCTGGCAAAGTGCGAGTTGGACTCACGCACGTAGGGTTCCGTACTATTAACGCAAAAAACAGCCACAAAACACTTTTGTTAGAGGCCCACATAAATATTTATTTTATTTTATTTTTAGTATTTGTTCTTGACGATCGATCGAGAGACGGATCGTGGGGTCTTAGTAATAGGGTCCCGTTTTTACCCTTTGGGTACGGAACCCTAAAAACACACATCCATCCAAACTTTCACATTTATAATATTAAGTAAGATAAGTTAATAACTTCCTACAAAGATAGGCTGAGACACCGAGCTCAATGGATTTGATTAAATTCAATAAAAAAGATGTTGATTGGAGTACTTTAATTTATAACATTTAATTTCGTTTTAATCGGCGGTTAAATGATAAGGGTGAAACCCATTTTAAGGTACACTTTGGTACCTTTCCCAGAACCTCGCTGTTTGAAAAAAACTGAGGCATGTTCTTTAAAAAATAGAAAGTATTTTTTAAAGAACATGCCTCAGTTTTTTTATTGATAAGTGATTGATTCTTTACTGCCCGCTTCACTAACACTAGATTGCACCTAAACGTACCTAATGCCTAAATAGTATTTTTCACGGCTGCGCAGAAAAAAAAAGCAGTGCCCAATTATTTATTTATTACATTTAGATGTCGTCTTAGTGCTTATTATTGAAGGTCATGTGAAGGCATATGATTATCTCACTAAGGTATACATTTTAACATATTATTTACGAGTATATACATAGTTTACTTAATTTGAAGTAGGGAACGTGTTTAACCCGTGCATTTTGGAAAAGTTCAGGACTTTTATTCATGGTTTTATTTTTACTTAGTATTTTGTAATAGATACAAAATCTTATCGTGTTAGTCTATAAATCACCTTAGTCTCATATATCTAAAGAAAAATACATTGTAGAAAGTTTTCAATCTTTTCAAAACCCTCGTTTTAGAAATTGTGTTTGCAATTTCGTCTTTCAGATATTGCAAATAAGGTGGTTATTCTATCTAACGAAGTGATGTGGCTTTCATTTACTTCTTCTCTTATGTAAATCTTAAATTATTCGGGTTTTGTAGTTGGGTTATTTTTTTTCATTATTATTTTTTTTACAACTAATAAAATCTGGGTCTACATTTAAGTGATTAAAAACCGGCCAAGTGCGAGTCGGACTCGCGCACGAAGGGTTCCGTACTTGGTAAATTGCGGTTTACGATTTATGACGTATTAAAAAAAAAACTACTGACTAGATCTCGTTTAAACCAATTTTCGCTGGCAGTTTACATAGTAATGTACATCATATATTTTTTTCAGTCTTATCATTCTCTTATTTTAGAAGTTACAGGGGGGGGGGACACACATTTTACCACTTTGGAAGAGTCTCTCGCGCAAACTATTCAGTTTAGAAAAAAAATTATATTAAAAACCTCTATATCATTTTTGAAGACCTATCCATAGATACCCCACACGTATGGGTTTGATGAAAAAAAATATTTTTAGTTTTAGTTTCAAGTATGGGAACCCCCAAAATTTATTGTTTTATTTTTATTTTTGTGTGAAAATCTTAATGCGGTTCTCAGAATACATCTACTTACCAAGTTTCAACAGAATAGTTCTTATAGTTTCGGGACAAAGTGGCTGTGACATACGGACGGACAGACAGACAGACAGACATGACGAATCTATAAGGGTTCCGTTTTTTGCCATTTGGCTACGGAACCCTAAAAAGAATGACCTTATGTTTGATTTATAAACAGAGTGATGTAGGTACATATTATACACTAAAAGTCAAAAAATGTGACCTAAGCCCTAATAGCGAATGACCTACGCAAGTCAATTTAATAATTAACCTTAATTGAAATTACCTATCTGTACAATAAACTGAGCTGGATCGCTAGTAGAAGAGAATGCGCAAGTCGACAGTGCTCACAGCAACTCTCCACACACTCGCACAAGACAGCGGCTTTCAGGGGAAGTTTTAGATACGCCGCATCTAAATGCTGGAACAATATTCCCCCGCCGATAAGGAATCTTAAATGCCTTGTAACGTTCAGAGTTCGACTGCGGCAGTTTCTTATAGCCTCACAGAAAAAACTGGGGATGACTGTTTTTAACACGTCCGTTATATAACTGGCTGTCATGTCCTTTCCGAGCCAATCTGTCTATTTGGCGTATCTCGTGGTCAAAACCTGTAAACAAAAGATAGGTATTGTCTCTTGGTAATTAAATAACTTACCTACTAATTTAAATACTCATGTTATTTACATAT
The DNA here is from genome assembly GCA_949775005.1 of Orthosia gothica. Classification (NCBI taxonomy): domain Eukaryota; kingdom Metazoa; phylum Arthropoda; class Insecta; order Lepidoptera; family Noctuidae; genus Orthosia; species Orthosia gothica. Next base: position 1,480,947 of record OX459057.1, read on the forward strand.
ATTTATTTATTAAAAATATATTTACCCCTCGAATGCTGTTAGCAAACACAATAAAAAAACAATTGCTTCTATGTACCTCACATCACACTGTCATAACACAAACATATTACGACTGCTCAGCGACCATATGTCACTGCAGGGATCCAGCAGAATATCAGCGTCAGGTATATTTGCCTGACACATGCTGAGCTGGACTCCCATTTGGTGCAACCTTGAGACGCACACCGCACTGTGTTTAAGTTGAAGTAAGTATGTTACTTGTGTCACTTTTATTTGTATTAAGTTGTTTTTTCTTCTTCTTTTTTTGTTCTTTGGCACCTTTTTTTCCAAATACCCACATGTATGTGATTTTGTGTGTTGTGCTGTGTCTTTTGTGTGCACTGAATAAATGGTTTATCTATCTATCTAAATTATTCACTTAACCCAGTTAAAAAAGCTACTTGGCACCTATTCTCATTAAATTAATACAAAGATTAGCTTTATTATTATATTTTTGTTGTTCACAAGTTTGCGTTTAGGGCTTACCCTAAACCCAAACTTGTTAACAATAATAATTAGAAAATAGTAAACAAATGTCAACATTTATTGCCGCTGAGTGAACTATAAATGGAAACAACAAGATAATTTAGAAAAAAAAGAAAGAAACTACAAGTTTTGCTGTCAATTCTGACCATTTAAGACAATATGTCAATAACTATCTAATATTCTAGCTTGATGACCGTTGAAAATTTATATATTGATATTTAAAATTGCTGAATGTTTTTGAAAATAGTAATTTTATCGGTAATAAACATAAAATAGATAACATCTATGAAATATAAAAAAAACAACATTCTAATATGATCAAAAATAGTCTTGATGGTAGCCGCCATTTTAAAATTAAGAAAATTACACGCACAGAAGAAACAAACACAACAATTATTATAATTAATAGAATCAAAAAATATAGAACAAACCCGTGCGATGCTAAAAATACTCCTAACTCAGCATAATCCTGCGATTAATAAAAAATAAATATAAGCTCTACCACACATAAAATAACAAATAATACTAGCAAAAATAATGTGATCGGTGCCCGCCATTTTGGGGTATAACACCTCATGAATATGATACCTTCGATTCGGTGTGACTCGCAAAACTTTGACAGTCACGGCAGGCATTTCCTTTGCCCTTTCCATAAAGAAATTTCACGGCTAGTAACCGCGAACGATTTGTGAATTTAACACAGGATATTATTAGATTTTCTCCATCTTTTATCATTTCTTTTTCAGTTTCAAACGTGTGAAAAAAATGTTTTACGGATATGGTTAAACACCAGAGTATTATAATAATATTAGCTGTGACAATAGTTATTGTAACCCGGTTCTCTCACATAATGGCAAGCAAAAATATGCATTTATTGGAACATCATTAACTGAAAACGAAAATAAAACCGGCCAAGTGCGAGTCAGACTCGCGCACGAAGGGTTCCGTACCATTCTCGCAAAAAAACGGCAAAAATATCACGTTTGTTGTATGGGAGCTCCAGTTCAATATTTATTTTGTTCTTTTTAGTATTTGTTGTTATAGCGGCAACAGAAATACATCATCTGTGAAAATTTCAACTGTATAGCTATCACGGTTCATGCGATACAGCCTGGTGACAGACCGACAGACAGACTTACGGACAGTGGAGTCTCAGTAATAGAGTCCCGTTTTTACCCTTTGGGTACGGAACCCTAATAAATACGAAAAATCACACGATTGTGCCATAAGATAGCTCCGGAGAACTACTCTTTTTTCCCAAATTAAAGACTTCTTATATTTTAATCTAGAACATTTTCTGTTTGAGTGACAAATATCAACAAAATACTTAGCTGTTAAAGAGTGATTTACTAACAAAAAAACTTCTATCTTCTTCATCCTAATCCCGACATCCACATTGCTGGGCATAGACCTCTCTTCTTAAACGTCTTCAAAAAGGAGGAGGTCCTCAATTCTACTGTATTGTTTGTTTGTTGCCTACGAACTTTTTACTAGGTAAACCTATTTTGTTGATTCTTTTTTTTGTAAGCTGGTGCTTGTCATGTGGTCCCACTTGATCAAGATTTGATGAAATTCGGAGATATACAACAGAACATTATATTACAGAAAATCTCTAGATATTGCTGCAATCGCATGTCTACTTATTATTTACACCATTTCAAAATATAAAATCACGCCGGTACGCTCTAAAGGGGTACGTAGATGTGTATAGTTCACCCTGGTAGATACACTCTAATTTTACCGGTTGTTCAAGTTTCATATTATTCGGGTAAACTATTATGGCACAACTGTGGTCATGGTGTGGTGTTGGTTATAGAGGTTACCACAACAAAAAATAAAAAATAAACATTATCATTTTATCTTGCTTGCACATTAGTACCTTCTTTAGTGCGCAAGCGAGAGAACATGATAAGCACCGCCATTTAAGATTCGTTTCTTTAATGAACCGGGTTATACCAAAACTTCTTCATCAAGTCCTTAGACGCCATGCGGTAAAACTCTCTCCAAACTAACATTTTTAATACATATTTTTGGGCATTGCACTGGTCTCTAAAATAAATGAATACAGCTACCGCTAAATACAGAAACCTGTGAAATAATTCTAATTAATATTAATTAAGCTCAAAAGCTGTGTGACATTCCACAATTTTAATTACCTACCTTTTTCATTGTATGCCGCTTATTACATTTTGTGATCGGTTTTATGATTAAAATTGAAAGCTGAATTCACTTTGTAAATTGTTTATTGAAATTATTGCACAATTTTTTTATTTGATCAAGTTGAAAAAATAAATGATTTGACAATTTTATTTATGCTGACCCCCGCGGCTTTGCATATGTTACTCGGGAATAATGAAGTCCATAGGTGAAAGAATTTTCAAAATCGGTCCAGTAGTTTCAGAGCCTATTGGCCGATTTCTGAATTAAGTATTCGACCGTGCTGATCTCGATTTAAGCATCTGTCACCCTTGATCATCTGCCACTTTAAGTTTTCTGCGATGCTGAGCAAGGTTTGAGTATACGTAGTCAAGTCATGCCAAAGTATACCATAAGTCATACAAAAAACCTTCATTGACGATCAATTGGGTTTCACAACTGAGAAAAACACATTTGATCATTCTCGAATTCTCAAACCGTTGTCAACGTTACATAATCAGTGTAGCCAGATTGGGCGCCTTTTTGCCATTTAGGCTACTTGGAAGTGTGCCGGGGCGACCAATTTTTACGAGCAGCGCCAATTAGGTTACCTCCAAAAAAAAAAGGCGAAAAAAACAAACAATAAATAAAATAAAATAAACATTCCTCTTTATAATATTATATTATATTGGTATAGATTAGCGTTAGGCAGACATCCCCAGAAATCACGCTAATACAAGCTGAAATCACGGACAACTACTCGCAGCTATTAGTCTACAGCCTAAATGGTTATCTATGCCACACTTTTCCTCACGAGTGCGGATATGAAAGTAAAACGTACGAGTGTGAAATAAACTTCCTACATTTTGAACCAAAATCTAAAGCAGAGCCTATGAACCTAAAACAAAAGCAATAAAAATAACTTTACGAGGAAGTGTGTTAAAAAATGATATAAAATAATTGAAGCTGAGAATAAAACCATTTTAAGTTATCATTCAACCTTTTTTATGTTAAGCTAATATGTGTTAAGATAACCGGAAGAAGGAAATGCCCAGCATTAAATTATAATTTTCCCTGAAGCAATCTTGTATTTACACATGCAGTTAGTGATCATCCAAGAGTGGATCTTATTAAATTAATTAATTAAATGTTTATTAATTAATGTACCAATCGCACTATTTAGCACCCTGCCATTTTTTTTTGTTTAAAAGGCGCCTTTTGAAGGTAGACTTTTGGGGCAAAGATCAGGGAGTGTGGGATTTTTACCTCACTAAAACTACCTCCGTGATCACCATCAGCACGTAGAAGGGCTCCGTGATCTCTTAAAAGACCACTCTGGAAGGCTCTGTGTAATGCCTGTTAGGGCAAATCCCTGAGGTTAGCACCCTGCCTAGCAAGTCTAAAAGCTACGTAAATGTTTTGACTGAGTTATTTTGATCTTGTGAGACGAGAATAGGTTACACCTACGTCACCTACTGGCGTTTAGGATTTATGACGCGTGTAATCCCTAAGGGGGAAGACGGATGTCAATAGACAGCACACCCACATAATATCACCAGTTACGTACTTCATAAACCATGTATCTACCTAAAGTAATCGGCGAGCCTATAGCTTTATTATCTAGATAAAACTCCAGACTCCGGGGTGCTAGTTACAACGAAAAATTCCTACTAGGACTTTGCTCCTGTAGATCTCCCACGCTGGTGTCACGTGTGCGATAGTCTGATGATAGTTCGATAACCCACAAGGTGCTTTTACACAAAAAATGTGCGAGGTCACGCAGTGGCGTGCGAGGAAAATATACACCAATGGGATCACTTCATTTACTTAGCCAGGCTAATCGCAGAAATGGGGGAAACGGGCTAGCAGAGCTGTATAGATATGGCAAAGCGAGAGATGCTAGCAAGGGATAAGTTCGAGAGACAGAGGCACTAAGCGTCCTCGCATCACTCAGCTACACTCGATCCGTATTCTGGTTTCTATTATTATCCTTATCCTCGTATAGCTTTTGTGAAAACAGTCATATATTTTCACAGCTCTGCTACGTATCTTCGTGCAGTCTCACTGCACCTTGAACATCTTTGGTGGAAAATGCAAAATTATCGTAGATTATTAACCTAACCAAAAACTAACCGTATAAGTAGAAATAGTGTAATAATATGCATTTCAAGCTATATAACGACGCCCGTATTTGTCTACTACTTCATAAGTTTAAGGATCACGTCATGAGCGCTCTCGCATGTAAGACGTGGAGCAGTCCATAAGTTTTTGCAGTTCAACGCTTTCGGAAGCAGTGTAAAAACCGCGACCGCCAACACGAAAATAACTCATGTGTTGAAAGACAAGAAGATAATGTAATAAAAATATTCAGTGAAGTTGAAAACGAAAATATGGGACGGAAAATGAGAACAGAGGGGAAAATCGCATCAGTTACTCTCACGCAACCTTACTGAATATTTTTTGAGAGTTTATTGAATAAATATACATAATTTGCCCTTGATGCTTCAAAAGTGCTTTACACCGGTGCCGTGGTTGCTCTAATACCTCGCTGCCTACTGACGACATTGAAATAAATACTTGTGTCGTGTCAATGTTAGAAGCTTATGTTTGTAGACATATCTTATTAATGAGAGAAGCATGTTCGGGTTTGCCTTTTGCCGTGTGTTTCTAAATTCTGTCACCTATACAAGTCTCAAGGGCATGAAAAAGGAAATAAAATTGAGCAGGACTCTTGATTCTGAGTTGACGATTGCAGACTATTCTTCATTATGTTTTTCCTCATCTCTTAGTAATTAGGTTTTCACGAGATGTTTTTACATAACTTTTCCTAACCCCGATTTGTACAGGGTCAAATTTAATTTGTTAGAAAGATTCCGCAGACGTGATGGTGGATCTAACGACACCGACAAAAAAGCAAAACTTAGAATTATTCCTAGCAATAAACTACACTGCCAGTGGCCGTTATTTTTTTTTTATTTAAGGAAGAAAAAAACCTTTGTTATTTAATGATAAACATTTATGATTCATTTAATGATAACTGCTTAAGATTAAGATTTAAGGATTACTGCCCTCTACTATTATGATCTCTATCACTCAAAGGTTTGCTGGAAGAAAATTCCATTTGGAGTTAAGCTCGCCTTTGTACATGAATTTTACTATCAAATTATTAAAATGTAATGTCTTGTTGTACAATAAAGAATAGAATGATAGGCTCGCGTTTGACCACTATCTCACCTGATGGTAAGCGATGATGTGGTCGACGGTGAAGCACGCTTGCCTAGAAGTAACCTGAATAGGTTACTTCTTCGGCTTCTAGGCTCTTGACTGAAACACCCCAAGGTTGTAGCTATAAGGATACAAGGACTCTGGCAGGGAATTCCACTCCATAGCTATGCGCACAGTGAAGTATTAGCAAAACGTTTTGTGGGTATGGGTGGGATGTCCACCATGTACCGATGGCGCATTGCCGTACCTCTTGTATTCCGACTAGGTGGAATCAAATTGTGCAGTTCCATCGCACCCTAACCGAAATGTAACCGATAAAAACCGACAAGCCGGCAACTCGGCGTCGTTGTTCGAGGCTCTGGAGCTTTGATGCGACCATTGCCAATAAGACTCTTGGCCCGTCTGTCAATCGACTCAAGTGTATCAAGCTGGTTTTCAGAATATATAAAAACAAAATTAGATTTATTATCGAGGCCCATCAGATCTGTGGGGTTTTGGTAATAAATTTAAGTTTACCTTGTACATGAGAACATCAAGTCTTGGTTTCTTCCTGTATTATCTATTTGTACTTTGCCGCTGTGGTTTGAGTTAGCATACCTACTATTATAATTATCAATCGCGCAACTATGATGAGGTCGGCTTCTAGTCTAACTTCGGAATAATCTGTCTATTTGACCTACTTAACCAAGTAACGGTTCGGTAATACGAAATTCCTCGGTCATACCGGTGTCAGACTTTCTGGCTACTCAAAACAACTGTCCAAGATCTACAAACGAGAGTCGGGGAGTAGACGAAATGTTTCGACTTCCGATGCAGCGCCCCGTGTGGCCAGCAATGCGTCAAAATATTTAGTGTTGCGTCGATACAACGCAACGCAACGCGCCGTGTAGGCCGGCTCTTAGCGTGGTTGCAAGGCACTGAGGAGACTCAATACGTAATGTACGGTCACCAATCCAAGATCCAACCACTGCAAGAGTTGCTTAACCTTGAAAGTCGACCCATGCGGCTGTTAATTTTTAACCACGAGTAGGCTCCTCTCTGGCATACTATTAAAGAAAGAATAATTCTACTCAGCCCTCGTTAATTCGACATTCACAATATTCTGGTGAGCATATTTCAGGTGACATGAAGTTTATTTTTAATTAAGCGCTTTTGAATTTGAAATGAATGCGGAACGCTATGCTGCGTACAAAATGCATGCTAATATATAAAACTTTTTGTTTATGTCTGTTTTAATATTCATCATTTAATTTCCATAGCACTTTTTTGGTGAAAATGTTATATAAAATGTAGCTAAAAGGCATTCAAATAAATATAGTCATGAGGGTATTAATCAGCGTATAACGTTCCCACTGCTGGGACATAGGCCTTCTCTTTGAGAGAGAGAATGGACTGTAATCCACCGCCGGTTTTCGCACAGTTTGTACTTTCACCGTATCATCATCATCATCATCATCAGCTTTTTAACGTTCCCACTGCTGGGACACAGGCCTCCTTTCTGTGAGAGAGGTAATGAGCCATAACCCACTACGCGGGCCTATGCGGGTTGGTGGATGTCACATGTTTTTGTTTTCACCGTATTATTAATTTAATATTATTTGGTTATTTTAAGTATCTTATAGATAAGTAGGTTCATCTTTTTTACTTAAAAGACAGTTCGTTTGAGTATCATCATAAAACAACAAAATCTGTCAACCCGAATATTCAAACACATTAATGTATTAATTAAAATTTACGTTTACGGAGCTCGTGGCTAAATAATAACAGCCGCACTGATCGATCATCAAGGTTAAGCAACGCTTGACGAGGTCGGTCCGTGGATGGGTGACCATTTCAACATACCGAGTATAGAACGTAAAGCCGTTGGTCCCGGCTGTCATTTGAAGATCTTTGACAGTCGTTACGGGTAGTCAGAAGCCTGATGACAGCAGTCTAGCCAAGAGGTATCGTGTAACCCAGTTACTGGGTTGTGGAGGTCAGATAGGCAGTCGCTCTATGTAAAACACTGGTACTAAGCTGAATCCGATTAGACTGGAAGCCGACCCCAATGGAGTTGGGAAAAAGGCTAGGCAGATTGAAAGTTTACGTTTACAATGCCTTGACTAACTTATTTTCCGACCAACATTACAATATTATTATGTTTCTGTTTAATTAAGAATAACACTTTCCTTCCATACAAAGGTTAGACTCAAGTCCACAACAAACCTAGCGCAGTTTTAAATATTTAGCATAGGTCTTCTACAGTGTGTACTTCGGTGTCGGTCTTCTACGGACTGAACTTCGGTGAGTGTGCTCAAGAACTGCACGACCTCAACCCACCAGCCCCCTTCTACCATTGGATGCATTGCAAGTTACCATCCTTACCTAATTGCCAGACCACCATCCTTCATAATGCGCACAGCAAAAGAGTGGAACTCACTACCTGCGTCTGTGTTTCCGAACGCATTCAACCTGAATCTCTTTAAAGTAAGAGTGAACAGGCTTCTTCTGGGTAAGCTCACTCCATCGTAGACTGTGTCTCTATCACCTCTGACCTAGACTAGAGTCAAGAGCAAATTAATCTCAAAAAAAAATATAGGTTATTCTGCACAATAAAAATTCATGGGGACTGCTGATAGAAGTGAAAACTTACAACTTTAGAATAACTGTGCTGCGCGTCACCAGTCTGCAATACAGAAACACGTGTCACACACGTCACATAAGCGTCGATGACGCTGTGACATTAGCATGACGCTGAGTCCAACCCAAAAGTTATGCCGCTACCAAAAAATGCTCTACGCGTCTAAAGAAGTTTCCACTTCAAAAATACTCACATCAACAACGTAGTCCTCACTCATTCAAAAAGAAAAAATACCGTCGCCAATTTGGTTTATTCACAATAAATAATAAGGAATTACATAATTCACTGACGAACATATTTACATACCTAATTGCACACAGACACTTGCCTCGGTTTCCATACATAGGTTTGGACAGGTAGGTATCACGTCAGCGCGGCAGAATCCGCCGGTGACAGATGGTGGCCTGGCATTATTCTAGCCCCGGCGTTATTCTGGAGCAATTTTACCGCCACGAACTGCATTCGTCTGCCGGCTTTGTTGCCCTAGTATCTGACGCTGCTTGTTTTATGAGATTTGCTTTCCTCAATTTATTATAGTTGCATGTTCTATTGTTATTTCGTTTTTTTGTATGTTTTTAATTGACACTTATATTTTTATAGAACTGTAGAGGCGGAGTTAACGACTAGACAAACACAAATACAACAATATTGCTATGGGCTGACTATTTGTATTTATTTGGTTTTAGTTTGACGGCAAAAAATGGTTTCGTTTTCTTTATCCCGATATCTTTGTGTGCTATCTAAAAAGTCTTTCCAATGAAATTTTTAAGATGACACAACAATTTTCGAGTCCTTTCAACAAAATTCAATATCGTGTACTGTTCGATAAATAAAGTGTGTTTGACCCCTTCATTCGCGGTGTATTTGTTATCATAATCCCCTCTGGCCCATATTCGTCATGTGTCGGGGGACCCTGTTCGGATCCCGAGATACTCCTCCCACTCCCAAAGTATTTGTTTCATTTCTCAGTCGTCATTTGTTTTGTGACAGGATTTCGATGTCGCAAATCCGTGAAGATAATTGAAACGGAATATTACGTTTTTCATAGGATCGGACTTTGTACGTCAAATTCAGGGCACCGTAATCTTGTCAACGTTTGTATTTCTCTCTTAATATTATGGGCACATTTCTCAACAACATCGTGAACATTTGCGAGATATGAAAGAATAAATTATAACGAAACTGCGAGAAAGACCGTGTTCTCTTTGATTAGACGTTTCTAAAGAAATAAAAATCCCTACTTACATTCGCATTCATGAATACGATTTCCTTCAAGAGTATTTCTCACAATCTAAATAAAGAAACGAGTCTAGTTTACACTTAATGTAATATGCATTGCTTGACAACAAGCGCCGTGAGAGGCTGCTAATCTAATCCGCGGCTTAGGCGAAGAATAATGAAACACACCCGCACTCACAGACACCGAAATAAATTTCCCTCCTGAAGACTGTTACGGGTAAAATTTAATAAAGCAAATAGGAACAACGTTACGAACTGGGTTGTTTAAGCATATTTTAAGAGATTTATAAGCGGCGAAACAAAGCGCGTTATTTACAATTAATTTAGAATTATGTAGGTAATGAAAAGTGTTAGTCTGACGGCTGTATATCGTTGTATCTGTGCCCATTGTAAAAGGTAAAATCGACATAACGAAATATTTTGTAATGTGCTTTTGATGTAGGTTATTCGATTACACATATATTATTTCTCTGAGAACATCGTATTGTGGTTCGAAGCGGTTTTCCTTGTTCAGCTTTTACTTTATTATATATTTATGATTTCTACGTTGGAGGGTATTAATGTATTGTTTCATTAAAGAGGTTTCTGTATTTTAGACGAGGTCAGTGGTGGCTCAAGACGGACTTCATGCCAGGGCGGAGAAGTCGCGACGGTTTGCAATACTTAAAGACCAAATAACTAGACAACTATTCTACTCGAAGACTGCGGTGTGGCTCTAATATTTTGTTAGTTGCACATATTGCTACTGTAGGACAATTTTCTTCTCTTTTATTTTAGTTATCTATAAGAACGATATGAAGTAACTAGACCCCACAAATTTGGGCCTGTAGCTATAAGAAGATTTCATGCCAATATTTTTCAAACATAGTGATTTTAACAGAAAAGTGAGTCGAATAGAAACAACGTATTGCGAAACGGGAACACGACTTACGTAGAAATTATTTGACAACATCAAAGTCCAGTTCATTCGAAACATCAAACAGGCGTGTTAATCCCAAATATATATATTATCACATATTATCAGAGTTTCGAATTGGGTTCGTTCGCTTCAACTCTATTAAAAGTTGGCGACACGGACGTCAGGCGGCGCTACGCCGGCGGCTTGCGCAGCGCGTTTGTTCAACATTCGAATGTCGCGGACACACTTCGAATCATAGACTACCATTAACATTTTATTGTTCCAAATTTAAATATTTTAAAGGATATTTTAATTCGTGGCAATAATTAATTGTAGTCAGTTGACAACGGTCATTGGACCCGTCTACATTTTATTGATAAATTACTGTAAGGCAACAGCGATCATACACATTCTATATTTAAAATAAACGGAAATCCAATCTAATATTACAAATGCATAAGTATGTAGGTAAGTGCTGTTTATTACGTTTTCAGGCCTAAACCGCTGAACGAATTTTGATGATTGATATAGAGATAGATTGAACCCTGGAGAAGGACATTGGATACTTTAAATTTACATTGGATACTTTATTCAAAGGTACTCCACCTTTAGGTTAATATCCGCAGGCTTATTACGCAATTTGCAAGAGCAAAACGATAGCAATTTTTGCGCAGTAATTGCTCTTCAATAAAGATTTTTTAGAGATTTTGGCGGTTTTTTTAGAAATAAGTGCAATTGACAAACAGCGAGCGATTAGCAAACGATTGTGTAGGTTCTAGCATACCCTTTTTTTCCTGGAGAAACCACCCTTTCTCAGATTCCTCTTCGCTTTACCTTGGTCACCCAAGCCACGGCTACTGACCTCCCCCGCCCTACAATGCGGCAACCCACCGGGTGGGGGGGGGAGGATCTAACACCTATATTAAAGCGTTTGATCGCGCGATGATTGCTGATTGCTGTTTCTTACGTTATAAGCCTGCGGATGTTCACACGGGCAAAGCTACTAGCAGGAGCTGGTACGAATGTAAATCGGTTCGGAATCGACATCTTTCGTGACCCCAAACATTTTTATCACCTACCTACAATTAAAATCGACATATATTATATATTATAGCAATTACTTTTCATATAAACTAGATATGGTTTCCCACCTTGGCTTCGTTGGAAGGCCTTCTACTAGATGGACCGATGACCTGGTTAAGTATGCGGGAATGCGATGGATGCGAGAAGCTCGGGATCCGTAAATGTGGCGACGCCTGGGTTAGGCCTATGTCTAGCAGTGACGTCTTTCGACTGAAATTATGTTTAATGATGATCTTGGCTTCTGCGAAAAGCTGCCCTTTTTTCCGGTGTAGTTAAAATATCTTTGCGGAAAGTGTTATCTTCGTTAAAAATGGATGGTATTTAAAAGTACTTCAATTTATTCCCATTTCATTCACCTAATTTTGCCTGTGTTCCACCAAATATACTAAATGTGCACCAAAATATGTTCATATAAGTCGACGTAGCCTATTTCTGTCTGCAGGGTCAAAAGTAACCTAACACGAACGAGATCTCGAGTCATCTCGTTCGAACCTAACCTGTCCGTGTCGGGGTGCCCTAAGTTCCCGAGCTCGCTTCGCTCGCTCTTGGACTGATTCTTTGACCATAATTTATTCGTAGATCAACTAATATTTGGTGCAAGATCAGTATTTTAGATGTACCTTTAGATTTTTGGTGAACACAAAAATATGATCCGTTAAAAATGCCTACCCTTACTGCCTATTTGTACAAAAACATACAAAAAAAATCAAATAAAAGCTACTCCTCCTCAATACGAACTAGGTAATTTAATTTCCAAGAAATTTCTTTTTTCGTCTATGACATAATTTTTGTTAAGATTTTTATCAAAGTGACGGACTTTTAAACATAATTCGTTCCGAGAATATAAATAATATCCATCTAAAAATAAAAATAACTTCAAAAGTTGTCTAAGTTCATTAAATTAACTTACTTTTACTCAGTATATTGCGGAGAAAATCCTACTGCCAACTAATATAATACGTGTAAAAGTTTGTCAGTTTGGATGTTTTTAAATTAATCAGGCTTAAACGGCTGAACGGATTTGAGAACTTGGAATACAGATATATCAAGAATAGCAGCCGAATTGCGTATCATTTTTGATAAGTACCTCAAAGGACGCGCGCACGCGTGATAATATAATTCGAAATACGCAATGAATACATTGTCAAAAATGAAAGAGTTTGCGATCGATTCTATGAATGTGTATGTTACGCAGTTAGCCTGCTGTATTACGATATGAGGGACTTTTTATCCCAGTAGTATCTACATTTCAACGGAATTATTTTCGACATTGAAGCGGGCGAAGTTGCTTGCAAAAGTAAGTATTATTATATTACAGTTTTTGTCCAAGCTCTTGCTCCAGATTTTTCTGAAGTGTAAGTGGGGTGATACTTTTTTTATTTGCCAACTCTGTAGCACCGCCAGGAGAACTTAATTTCTCCTAGTCTCTTCGGAGTATAATGGCAACAATAGCTAATGCAGACTTGTATTTTTAACGCGGGTGTCTTATTAAAAGGGATTATTCTAAGGAAAAGTTGAATATTAACTTTTATTAAGTAAAACTTTAGGTGAATCTGAAATTAATGGACCCTACTTTTAAAAAAAACTAGTTTTTGTTTAGGTTTTCCACATTAACATTTAGGTATGTCCTTATCTATGTGACCATCAGAATAATATATTTTTAAGACAGCTGCACTAAGTTTCGGCAAACTGCTTAGAAAATCTTGAATGAACCTGAAAAATCTAGAAAGCATGAAAGTCCATGAACATTGGTACAACACGTAGGTAGTGATTTGTTTGGAATGATGAAAACACATATTCTAGTTTCATTTTATACAGGCAATTATCTGTAGAACTTATATAAAATAATAAAAAAATAATTTCAAAAACTCGACTACTGAAAAATCACGCTCTAAAAAGTATGAAACAAGAAAATATTCTCATCTGAAATTATTATGTACAGACTATTCGATATGTACGGGTATTAAATAAACAACTTGCATGTAATAAATATTTTATTGTATTTCATACATATTCATAGTGAAGTTCAGAGGATAACCGCGGTCGTATACTACTTTGCATAATGTATTGTTTTGTTACAGTAGGTATTAAAGGAACGAGAAAATCATCCGTATGTCTATCAAGAACTTTTCGAAACAACCTGCCCACTTTTAAAAAACTGCATTCATAATTTCAAATATTGAACACACACAAAAAAGTGTAGTGTCGAAGAACTTTAGTCGTTTTAGCTCTCATTCGCCAAGTATCTGGAGGGTAAAGCTGGAAACAAATTATCGGACACGGCTTACGGACGCGACTGACAGCCGCGACTTATAGAGAATATAGGTAATGAATGTACATTACATTGTGCAAACTATCGGACGTAAGTCGCGGACGTGACCTTGGGCGTTTGGACGTCTGATAGAAATCTGGCAGCTGCGTCCCATACGACTGTGCACACATATCAGCCGCGGCTGTAAGTCGCGTCCGTAAGCCGCGTCCGATAATTTGTTTCCAGCTTTACGTGTGATAAGGAACGTCATACCAAAAACAAAAGCCACACGTCTAATTGAAAACTTCCTGCTTCAACTTTTTTGGTAATCGAATCAAAAGAAATAACAAACCAATACACTCATGTTCGGGTTCCTAATTCCTTATCAAAAACCTTCAAACAGACGCAGTGACACGTAAAAATCCTATACTTTGTCTCTTGAATAGTCCTAAAGTCACTCAAGGAGCTATAGAAAGAGCAATGCTCGGAGTTTCTCTACGTGACATGATCTGGAATGACAAAGTCGGAGGTAGAACCGAAGTTTGCCGGAATTAGCAAGTTGTCGCAGCAGGGCTGTCCTTTTGGATACGAGGAACGAAACCACTGTGGAGGGAAGCTCCTTGAAATGAGATCGGGTATTGTTAGAGTTATAGAAACGTAAATAGTTGGGTAAAGGTCGTCGGAAATCGATGGTAGGGTTTGCGTTATTTTGAAAATTAATTGCCAGTTATGTTTAGAAGGTCTTCTTTGTACGGGAAATCAATTTTGTTTCTCCGCTTTTGTTTGCAAAGGTCAAACAATGTTTTCCTGCTAATAACTAATAGTAGCAAAATGATGAAGTGATTCCTTAAATTGATGCTTATTAAAAGCAACTTATTGTTCTTGTCTCAATCAACGACCGATATCAATATCATTTGATCAATTCAGTGATAAAATTAATTTTCTCAAAAATGGTATGTAATGTTGACATAACATCTCTAAAAAGTATCCAGAAAGTGAACTCTACCGGAGACTATTCACAACTGTCCGGTAAGAAGCGAGATTTTAAATTTGGAATCTCCTACTGTCCAGTAAGTAAGTATGTAATTTACTTACTGGACACTTGGTCATCCTTCATCCCTTTTTTTTTTTATGGCTTCGCACGGTTTAGGTCATCCTCTTTAGATCTGCTTAGAAAAAAAAAACATAGTACCAGACACAGATTAGAGTTTAGCCATTATAACATGGTTAGAGGGAGGCTCCAAATATATATCTATCTCTTTTTGGTATGACATTTTATGAGATACATAATATATTTTGGAGCCTTAAACATCCATTTTATTGTCTGTGACACTTTTTTTTTTTTTTTTTTTATGGGTCTGTGACACATAACGCGACGCAGAAAAAGTATGCACGTTGCGTTTTGTACTTAGTAATGTTGTAGAAGTATAGTGTGGGATTTTATGTTTGTATTTAGTCATTTCAGTTTATAAATCATGTTGGATTAAAGAGTCCGTTAATCAAGATGTACAACAAACAAATATAAATGCCCCCGGTAAATCGATCACAATATCTATCAGTAATTGCCCTAATATGAATGTAACCTTCAATATTAATTAAACGAATTTGTTGTTAAACTTTCTTTCATTTTTGAGAAAAGCATTATACAAACCTCAACCAGTAAGAAAGCCATCCTGGCCTCGTATATAACCGGACCTCACCTGCGGTTCGGTCCGGTTAACTCATACTCGGCCAGGAAGGCTTACTTACTGGATTCTGCTGTAATGTACTATTTCATCAAAACTACTCATGCTCTATTCGTTTAGATTACGATTCGACTATTGAGCGACTGCGAAACTGCCCAAAATCATTAAAAATCCCGAAATATTACGCTGTTGTTCATTTTCTTTTCTCGTTTACATAAGTTCCAACCCTCCTGTTTCATTATTACGCCGCTGCCGGAAGGGCATACGTTAATTGCGGTTCTAACACGAAAACATTACTTAAACCTTTGAAACCCGACCGCGTGGTTCTATCTCATTGTTCACTACATTCGGTTGGTTTGAACTAACAATAAGCGTAACAATGTGTGTACATATCTTTGTGACAGGCACACAGGTCTTTTACGGCACAAATGGAATAAACACCGAGGAGTGGCATAAATAAATAAACGACTGAGAGTTAGCTTCGTACACTTCACACTAGGATTTACTCTGGCTAGGGTATCATTAGATACATTTACAAACATCTAGCATTCTGTAGGTCGTGCAAACACTCTTCTGTAACCATATAACTTTTTGCTACATGCATGCTACTCAAAGAAGTTTTTACTACCCAACACGATATTTAGTATTGGCCACTTGACAGAACATTGAACAACGACGAAAAAAATACTTGAAAAAGTCTCTTCGTCTTTTTCGTTACCATGGTGCTTTTCTCAAGCAAAGGAATTGGTTACATAATGCCTGTCAAACTCACGTGTTTACCACACATGATTGAGTTAAAGGGAAGTGTGAATTTGACAGCATCACGCAAACATGAATATTCGAGGCATCTTTGGAAGGTTATCGAAGGCAATCAATTAAGGGCCAGCCGCTTGTAAATTCGAATAGCGTTTGTACTTTTCATGAAGCGGTCGCTCTTTATTATTATGTCGGTCATAACAATAGAAGTTTCTCGGCTAGCGCGAAGTAGTTCCCTTTATTTACTGTACACACGTTTATATAAACTTATGAGAGACCACTCTAGTTGTGCAAGAAATTCTTTGTAGATACGGCTGTGAAAGCGCCATATGACGGTACGCTAAATAGGCTAACATTACAGCGTTTTTGGCTTGTTTCAACAATAATTTGAGAATTATTATGGGCTCACTTAAACTTCATCTGGCTATAACTGAATGAAGTTACCAATAAATATAAAAAAATGGAAATTCAGCCATAAAATTAGTCATAACCTATTTTTTATATTTTGCATCTGTATTAAGTTTATTGTGATGAAAACTCAAAAGAAATAACGTTATGAAGATAGCTTTCTTTATAAAAGGTGTTTCATTTTACTGGACTCAATTTATTTCGATATGAATCCCGTTTTACATCATGTAATTTCGTAAGATTACTTGACAGCAAATAGCCTTTAAAATTTTATTATGTATCTTGAACGTTCAAATAATAATAAAGTGCTTATGACAGGTAATAAAAAATCATGCAACATTATTTTTTTCCAATTTATGTTAACAACTTGTTTTATAACTTAATATCTGAAGGCTTAGCGATAACAGATTTACACATCAATTATAACTTTTCCAGCCATTCGTTCGTTTGGTATGTTTCCATTCGATTTCGGAACGGCTTTTCTTTGTCATTTAATAACTCGTGTTGTGTGCGACCTAGAATCCTTCCGAAGTTAAGATTTGTTAGCATTAATTTCAGATCCTTTGTAACTGGATCGCGTTTTATTTACGTCAAAGGACAGATATTAAAATATCTTTAGTAAGCCATCCAAAAATAGGCGTACTTCAAAACTTTTTCCATTAACGACCAAACCGTTCTCCCGGTTTGGTTCGGTAAATAAATAAATCAAGTGACAGCACATAACAATTTGGCTGTCAAATGTTCAGCGTCAGATATAGACGGGTTCGTAAATCATCGTTGAAAAATTTGCCAGTTACTGGTGAATGGGAGACTTGTGCGGATTATGCACGCGCCATTAGCTCAGTTCGCGCCTTTGTGTGGCGTTCCGTGAGCGCCTCGGACTCATTGTGATCCAAAAAGGCCTGCACCCGAGACAGACTTAATTACACGCGTCTGCATTTCCAGCTCTAATCGAGGGTAGTGCCCGACCAATTACATTGTTTACTAAATGCGAAGAGAATTTAAATTTAGAATATCAGACACGTCTCGTGTTTGCAGATTGGGGCAAATTAAATATATTCTGTATATTTGTATACTTATCGCACTGTTATAGGTTTGTTTTGTTTTTAATTATAAGTCAATGAACTTTGTTGCTTTTAGATTGCCGTTGTGTACCTTATCAAACACATTCAGCATATAATTTGATACTGTTTAAGTGCCACTTTGGTGGGAATTAGTTTTCATTGATATCCATACAGACATTCTTGGCATAAAATAAGTGTTTGTAAAACCCTTTGGAATCCTACGCCCTGTGAGTCGAGCTTAGTAAGATGCTCTCGGGATGCACTTGAGTGTCGTTTAGAAAACGTTTGTAGGAAAGATCGCTGGAAATATAATAATGTACTAGATACTTTTATCCGTATTGTATGTACATAGTATCCTCGAAATCGTATCATCTAGTAGCTTCATACTGGAACGAAGTTTGATATAGAGCGTTTCAGTTTTCATTGGAATGAGGGTTCAGCGTGTTTTGCGGGACATGGATGGACCAAAGGGAGGGAACAAAAACGTCTCATGATGTGATTATTGATAAGCTTAATGGCAGTACCTATTTTCTATGACTCCTGCAGACTGGCGTAACGTGAAAATGTAACACGATTTTGTGATGTCTTCTTAGAAGAAAAACGTGCGCGACATTTTTTGCCCTATTGTCACTTCGTGCCTGTCTGTTGGAACTTTAAAACCGAAACGATGCAAACACTATTTAGCAGCAGAAATAGCTGCGGTATCCGTCTAAATATTTCAGTATCCATGTTTCAATAAACCAATACCCGTCTAAAAGCAAAAGTTAAAGAGAACTCTATGCAAACGTTGACGTAGGAAGTCTCATCCAGGACTGAATTGATAATGGTGGCGTTCAACTGTGTTGCCAGCCGTGCTGTATGTATCTCGGTTTTAGAACTGGGTCTAAATCTAGCTCAATGGTATTATACTTAATAGGATTCAACTTAAGAGGGTTTGCAATAATAATGTGATTAATATTGATCGGGCTTTTAGTGTTCGTAATTTTATTATTTGAAGGATAGGGGAATAGTCGTGTGTCATTTGTCAGATTATCCTGAAAGTGAAAGAGGCTCTATCTTTATTTGTTATATTGCACTTTTATATCAGAATGCTTGCCCGAAGCTTCGCTCGAATGAAAAGTGTTATCCCAACTACCAGGATGAAAAGTCCATTTCATGTACATTAATTTCAGTCTATTTCCTCATCCAGGTCATTGTTTATATGTGAGCCAAGTTTCATCCTAATCCGTTCAGTCGTTGAGGTGTGATTGATTAACATCCTATCCTTCTAAAGGTGAACGCGCACCAAGACATACCAGTGGAGCCGCACGCGGCGCAGTCATCGCATTTTATAAATCTTTATATGAAATCGTATGCAGTCTCTTGCACCTAGCCGCGCCGTGCGACGGCGGAAAAAAAAACCATTCACACCTTATGACAGATATTCCAGAACTAAAACGATTTTCTTTTGTTTTCCCCTAAAAAAGGAGTAAAGCTAAGACTTTCCGAGTTGTTCGGGGTTTAAAGAAAGTTAGTCCGTTCAAGTTTAAAGAGTCAACTGGGAGCTGCTTGTTTTGGTGCTTGCTGCTTGGTACTGTCGGCAATCTGTTTCAAATCGTAAACTAAACTATCACGATTTTAGATTTTTAAACCAGATACTTCGATATTTGGAGATTTGGAGTCGGCGCATCTTAAATAAATTATATAATAAATAAATTACATAATTTTTTTTCACAATCAACAGATTTTACATAAAAGTTGGAGAGGTAGGATATATCTCCCCAACCTTTCCATTTCATTTTTTTCCATCTACCAACATTTCCATCTCTATCCCCAACCTTTTAGGTAGGATATATCTGTACCTCAAAACATGTACTTATTAATTGCCTAGTTTTTTTTTGTTACTATGAAGTGTAATTATTTTTTGTCTCTTATAAAAGGGAATCTCTAAAAATACGTATCCAATTATGAAATTCTTCCGAGAGCTAAATTTTCGAGGAAAAAAAATTTTGTTTGTTTCATTAATTCGTCCCTTTTATAGTTAAGTATAGGATTGGCACCGGGTGCGAATCCGCAGGGAAAAGCTAGTTATTTGCATTACTTCGCCCGTGAAAGTGATTTACTTTTCCAAAAGAACTTACCACAAAGTACAAATACTTTTCGCCTCACTGCATACGGTTCTTGATCCAGATCATATGCTATGTTTGGCTAAGTTTCATCAAAATTCATTCAGCGGTTTAGACGTAGGTATCAAACAGGCATACTTATTATTCCATCTATAACATTAGAATATATTATCCTACTCAGGTGGTCTGCTAGAAAGGCCAATGATCCCCAAAGTTCATCACTGTTCAGCAAGTCGAAGTATCGATCAGCTGCGGAGACCATCAAGTATTCGACATCCCTAAATATAAGCTTGAAACTCGACACCTCACCGCTTTAAACTCGAACATCTTATATGCAGCTTAGATATGCAGCTTAGACGGTTCAGTCGCATCAAATATTGATGTCGCTTCAGCTCCGTGCATCAACTAAATAACTTATAAAACCTCTTTATAAACATACGTTGAACTAGGGATGTGATAGAGACTATTAGATTGTGATAGTGCATGATTGGTCTTCCCGGAGGCGGAGGATAACGGAGGAGGATAAGGCGAAGGATAAATAGTAAAAATATTTTTTCACTATCTCATAAGTCATACCTCATTTATTTCATTCATTCTTTCTTTCATATTTAGTCCATTCTTCTCTGGAATGTGCTTTCTCTCGATATCAGGACAGCCACCAGTCAGTTTATGCATTTAAGCGGAGGTTGCACAATTACTTCCTACACGAACAGCAGAGTCGTCTCAATAAAACGCATTTCTATTATTTAATTTAATATAGATAGTATTTATTATAGTTAATAATTAGGTGTGTTTATTTTAGCTACATAGTACTGTTGTACCCATTTTCCTTTTTCGTTTTATGCCTTGTAAACTCCCCACGACCCATGGCTGAATGGTAGAGAATGGCTCATGCTTTAAGTCCGCTTATTTATCTTTATGTTGCATTAACTTTAAAAAAAAAACAAATAAAAGCATGCTTAATCCAGCTATTGGTAACCAAATCGTTTAATGGGCAGACTCTGTACCTACCTAATTACCATCAATCTCTTTCTCTTATCTCAATTTATTTGTGGTCGGCCCAACATGCCTTCTTTTTCTATACTTGCGAATATAAATTATAATATATTTAACAAAATACTGTTTTGCGACATTGCCAGTTTCTAGGTTTCTCTTAATAAGGCCTCAACTTACAACACCGTTAAAATCTTGCAAACACGGATGCGGATACGGAGATACTATTTCTTACGGATGTGCCGTATTCCCGTAGGCGGACACGAGTTTCCGTCACAACCCTACAGCGAACCAATTGAATGCAATCATTTTGTTCATATCACAATTACCACGTCCAGACCGCATATATTTGAACCAATATTGGTGATACGGAAATGTGTTACAAAAATGAAAAATATTTTAATTGCCAATATAAATGGCGGGCTGTTGTTTCGGGCCGACATTGGTTTTATTGGATGTACTCGGTACATTTAAACGATTACTTGTGATTTTCAATTATGAGAGAGGGTTGCCTCACAAAGAACTTGTCGGAAATTGAAATCGACTTTACTTTTCTTTGCTTTGTTGTGTTTGGTAACAGTCAATGTTATTATTATTTGCGATTAACAAATTGTTTAAGGTTTATGTATTTCTAAATAAACTTAACATCACGGCTGTTTTCTCCGATGGGTTAGACAGAGTTAGTATCTACCTGAACCTATAGAACTCCCAAATTTTGCCAGTTAGGTTTGAGACCCATAAATATGATAATGTTTTACTATAATCTACTAGGTTATTAATTATTCTACCTATGCCTACTTTTGGTATTAACCATTTCTTTATTTTTTTTATTAATTAATAAATTAAATTATCATTTATTTCAGGCAGTTTTTTCCATAATTAGCACTACAAACTACAAATAAATAAACATAAGAATTCATATACATTAATTAACACATAACTCTTCAAAACCATTGCTTGAAAAATAAATTTGTAGAATATTATAGTTGTTGGGTTAAAATTCATTTGAAAACATTTAATTATAATGATTAAACAATAATCATTTAACAAATGGTGACGAACTGGCATGCAGGTGCGTCCACCTCTCCAACAACACCGAGTCGCACCGCTCGGACCATACGCTCAGGATACTGTTAGAGCTGTGTCGGAAGCGACTTAGTAGCGAGGCGCTTCGCTTCCTAATAATAGCATAAAAGTCATCGGTTTGTGCCTGTGCGAACAACGTAGAAGCGCTGCAAATCCGCGGCAGCCCCAGCAGCACGCTAAACGCATTGTTGTACTATACACGCATGGCACTGCACATAGTTAGGCTGCACGTATAAAAAGACTTTCAATAAGCATTAAATAAGGTCACCTTTACTTGTTCAGTACAGCGTGTAAACCTACGTGCCAACATGTTACAGCGTCCCAACAGCACCCTACGTTCCCGCTCAATATCCTCATTGTCAGACAAGTTATCTGTGACCCAGTAACCCAGGTACTTAAAATGGTTAATCCTCTCCAGACAAACACCGCAAAAAGTAATCGGAGGTATAAAAGAGAAACATTTGGCATCAGCTTTGACAATCATGTGCTCACTCTTCTTAGTAGGTTTTTACCTGAGCCCATGAGCCCCAGCATATGTCTCATAAATGCGCAGCAGTTTCCGCAACCCTCCAACCGACGGGCCTAGCAGCACCATATAATCCGCGTAGCTGATGTTATTAATAGGTACTCCGCCTATTGAGCAACCCGCATTAGCACTGCATGTAAAGTTTGAACAAGCTGGGTGAGGCCAACCCTCCCTGCATCACACCGCAATCCAACCTGTACTCGTTGGAATATACTCCTGCCCATTTCACACTATTCCGCTGGTGACTGTACCAATACCTAAATATCGACACTATCTCACTCGGCACCCGTGTCTCACTGTGCAGCTTGTGCCACAGCATGTCATAATTTGTTTTTTTAACAAGCGTACACGGGAGTATTTCTAACCGCGTAATACTGTACAGTCTGCTTGAGACAGAGGATAGCAGTCTCAGGCGACAAACTAGGCGTAAAATCAAACAGAGCGTCATGTATATGAAGGTGCTTCTTCAGCTGTCTGTCAAGCAGCCTGTCCAGCACATTGGCTGTGACAGTAGCGAGCGAGATAGTCAGATACATCCAGCACATCACCCATTTTGTTTTTTACGATCGGAACTGCCACCGTGTACATGAGATCATCAGGTAAGTACTTTTGGCAGATGCACAGATTAAACAACATTGCCAGTACTCTCGGTAGATGCACACCAGCGTGCTTCTAATGCTCGATGCTAAGGTCATCATGACCTGAAGACTTACATCTAAGCATATTCTTAATAATGACAGCTACATTCTTGGCTGTATAGCTGATACTAAACTAACGTCTGCATGCTGACATTCAGCACCAAGCACCTGTGCCGCCAGCCCAAGCGGCGACTCCACCTTGAAATGGCGCTCGAAGAGGCTAGCAATGTCGCATGGTTCATGAGCGTCACCTACACTCACCGGAAGTATCGACCCCGGTTTTATTTTTAATTATTATTTATTTATTTGTTGACTTACAGGAAAACATGTCAAACTTTAAAATACTTTAAATGTAAACATTTTGAGTTTTTTTTTTTTTATTAAAGTGTCAAATTTCATGAGTCATATGGGCCCAGCTTATTGTCACTAATCAGGCACGAGCCCAGACTTTAGGCTGCAATTGAGAAATTCCAAATGCAAAAACACTTTTCCTGACCCGAGAATCGAACCCAGGACTCATATTCAAAAGTAGCCCTTACATCCACTCTAGATCAAAAAGGAGCAATATACAGGATGGGCAAAAAATCATGGATCAAACGAAACAGAGCGATAGTTGGGGTTATTTGCATTAGGTCCTTAAGTACCATTTTTTTAGAGTTCCGTACCCAAAGGGGACGGAACAGGACCCTATTACTAAGACCGTGGGGATGATGATTACTAATACTTTCTGTTGCCGTTAAACAACAAATACTAAAAACAGTATAAAATAAATATTTAAGTGGGGCTCCCATACAAAAAAACGTGATTTTTTGCCGCTTTTTGCGATAATGATACGGAAACCTTCGTGCGCGAGTCCGACTCGCACTTGTCCGGTTTTTACTACAAATGACCCCAACTATCACCCTGTTTGGTTTGATCCATGATTTTTGACCCTGTATATTCCACTAGTAAGGTTATATTCTTAACCGAATGATCTTCAGTCCCATAAAAAGTGACAAATAGTTTCCTGTCGGCGTGATGGGATGAGCATTCATTTGTCCATTTTTCGTTTGCCTCTAGCTATCTCCGGCCACTGTGTCCTGTCAAGGGATGATGCGTCAAATAACGAAGGGATGAATGGGATGAGGGTATCATTATTCTATAAGTTTAGTCTAATGTTTTGTGTTGGCAAATTTGTTGTGTTTAGATTTTTAACCCCCGAAGGTAAAAGTAAAATTTAAAAATGTAAACACTCGAAAGATTTCATACTACATAATTTATCTAGTAGTAGACTCGCTTCGATCAACAATCTATTGAACACGTATTTATGACACGATATCTTGCGGGAGCAGCCCGATTCAAACAGTGAAACGCCAATAACTTTTAAACGGTTGAACCGATTTTCGTCAAACATAGATAAGAACACTCTCGATAAAGTCACCTTTCAAACAAAAAAAAACAAATCAAAATTGGTTCATCCGTTTAGGAGCTATAATGCTACAGACAGACACAAATTATTTTTTTTTGTTTGATCTACGGACTAACTATTACTACGGACCGCTAAGTAAATAAAATAACCAAAACAATAAATACTTAACTTTGGCGGTCCCCCAATGCGAGTACGAGACTTATTAGAGGTTTTGAGTCGGGGGTTTTTAAATTTTCAATATAATTTTTATTTACTGAGTAACATTGACCGGCCCTGTGTGTCAACCCAACCCCACAACCTTAATCAGATCATCGGTGCACCTAGTGGAAAGCCTTCCAATGTTGTGTCTTCGGGTATGCGGTCGCCACGCCAGATGTTTTTGGATCCATCGACCATTCGAATAGCAATAACAATCAAAATGGGTTTCGAAAGATAACTTCATACCACACACAATCATGTCCTCTATAATTTAATAAGCTGATTACCGTATTCATTATTGTGAAATGCTTTTAAATATTAATTAAATTATAGGTATCGTTCATGCATTCAATGAGAATTTTTGATACTGGATAAAAAGTGACGAGGAAAAAGTGAGGCTATAAAACATTGGTTCCTAATCTGTGGTCAGCAAGAACCAAAATATGGTCCGCGAAGTAGTATTATATTATCTGTGGCGAAAGGTTTAAAATTACAAAACTTTTAACTTTAAAATAACATTAATGCAAACTTAAAATTTCTGTCAGAAATTACAGTAGGTGGCCAAATTATTAGGGACAGTGCCCAAAATTTTATCATCCTAGCTGACCCCGCGGCTTCGCTCCCGTCAAAATTATAGCTTATATTACACATTATACATTATTATATTACTCAGGAATAATTTAACTTTCCATCGGTGAAAGAATTTTTAAAATCGGTCCAGTAGTTTCGGAGCCTATTCGGTACAAACAAACAAACAAAAAAATCTTTCCTCTTTATAATATTGGTATAGATTTACTGTAAGCCCGCGCTATTTATAAAATGTGTGGTATTTCGTCTTATTTAATTGTGAGTAAATTGTGGGAAAAGGATCACCACTACTCGTTCTGAACGTAACATCAGGGATTTCTGACCCGAAAATCGAAAAAATAGCGTTGTCCAGCTAGCTGCTATTATACACGACGAGTGAAAAAAGTTCGAGAACAATCGAATCAAGAACTTATCAAAACAACCTGCCCACTTTAAAAAAACTGCATTCATAATTTCAAATATTGAACACAAACAAAAAAGTGTAGTGTCGAAGAACTTATGTCATCCTAGCTCTCATTCGCCAAGTATCTGGAGGGTAACGTGTGATAAGGAACTTTGTACAAAAAACAAAAGCCACACGTACAATTGAAACACTCCTGCTTCAACTTTTTTGAAAATCGAATCAAAAGAAACAACAAACCAATACACTCATGTTCGGGTTCCTAATTCCTTATCAAAATCCTTCAAACAGACGCAGTGACACGTAAAAATCCTATACTTTGTCTCATGAATAGTCCTAAAGTCACTCAAGGAGCTATAGAAAGAGCAATGCTCGGAGTTTCTCTACGTGACATGATCTGGAATGACAAAGTCGGAGGTAGAACCGAAGTTTGCCGGAATTAGCAAGTTGTCGCAGCAGGGCTGTCCTTTTGGATACGAGGAACGAAACCACTGTGGAGGGAAGCTCCTTGAATTGAGATCGGGTATTGTTAGAGTTATAGAAACGTAAATGGTTGGGTAAAGGTCGTGGGAAATCGATGGTAGGGTTTGCGTTATTTTGAAAATTAATTGCCAGTTATGTTTAGAAGGTCTTCTTTGTACGGGAAATCAATTTTGTTTCACCGCTTTGGTTTGCAAAGGTCAAACAATGTTTGCCTGCTAATAGTAGCAAAATGATGAAGTGATTCCTTTAATTGATGCTTATTAAAAGCAACTTATTGTTCTTGTATCAATCAACGACCGATATCAATATCATTTGATCAATTCAGTGATAAAATTAATTTTCATCAAAACTACTCATGCTCTATTCGCTTAGATTACGATTCGACTGTTGAGCGACTGCGAAACTACCCAAAATCATTAAAAATCCCGAAATTTTCCGCTGTTGTTCATTTTCTTTTCTCGTTTACATAAGTTCCAACCCTCCTGTTTCATTATTACGCCGCTCCCGGAAGGGCATACGTTAATTGCGGTTCTAACACGAAAACATTACTTAAACCTTTGAAACCCGACCGCGTGGTTCTATCTCATTGTTCACTACATTCGGTTGGTTTGAACTAACAATAAGCGTAACAATGTGTGTACATATCTTTGTGACAGGCACACAGGTCTTTTACGGCACAAATGGAATAAACACCGAGGAGTGGCATAAATAAATAAACGACTGAGAGTTAGCTTCGTACACTTCACACTAGGATTTACTCTGGCTAGGGTATCATTAGGTACATTTACAAACATCTAGCATTCTGTAGGTCGTGCAAACACACTTCTGTAACCATATAACCTTTTGCTACATGCAGGCTACTCAAAGAAGTTTTTACTACACAACACGATATTTAGTATTGGCCACTTGACAGAACATTGAACAACGACGAAAAAAAGACTTGAAAAAAGTCTCTTCGTCTTTTTCGTTACCATGGCGCTTTTCTCAAGCAAAGGAATTGGTTACATAATGCCTGTCAAACTCACGTGTTTATCACACATGATTGAGTTAAGGGGAAGTGTGAATTTGACAGCATCACGCAAACATGAATATTCGAGGCATCTTTGGGAGTTTATCGAAGGCAATCAATTAAGAGCCAGCCGCTTGTAAATTCGAATAGCGTTTGTACTTTTCATGAAGCGGTCGCTCTTTATTATTATGTCGGTCATAACAATAGAAGTTTCTCGGCTAGCGCGAAATAGTTCCCTTTATTTACTGTACACACATTTATATAAACTTATGAGAGAGCACTCTAGTTGTGCAAGAAGTTCTGTGTAGATACGGCTGTGAAAGCGCCAAATGACGGTACGCTAAATAGGCTAACATTACAGCGTTTTTGGCTTGTTTAATATAATAATAATTTGAGAATTATTATGGGCTCACTTAAACTTCATCTGGCTATAACTGAATGAAGTTACCAATAAATATAAAAAAATGGGAATTCAGCCATAAAATTAGTCATAACCTATTATTTATATTTTGCGTCTGTATTAAGTTTATTGTGATGAAAACTCAAAAGAAATAACGTTATGAAGATAGCTTTCTTTATAAAAGGTGTTTCATTTTACTGGACTCAATTTATTTCGATATGAATCCCGTTTTACATCATGTAATTTCGTAAGATTACTTGACAGCAAATAGCCATTAAAATTTTATTATGTATCTTGAACGTTCAAATAATAATAAAGTGCTTATGACAGGTAATAAAAAATCATGCAACATTATTTTTTTCCAATTTATGTTAACAACTTGTTTTATAACTTAATATCTGAAGGCTTAGCGATAACAGATTTACACATCAATTATAACTTTTCCAGCCATTCGTTCGTTCGGTATGTTTCCATTCGATTTCGGAACGGCTTTTCTTTGTCATTTAATAACTCGTGTTGTGTGCGACCTAGAATCCTTCCGAAGTTAAGATTTGTTAGCATTAATTTCAGATCCTTTGTAACTGGATCGCGTTTTATTTACGTCAAAGGACAGATATTAAAATATCTTTAGTAAGCCATCCAAAAATAGGCGTACTTCAAAACTTTTTCCATTAACGACCAAACCGTTCTCCCGGTTTGGTTCGGTAAATAAATAAATCAAGTGACAGCACATAACAATTTGGCTGTCAAATGTTCAGCGTCAGATATAGACGGGTTCGTAAATCATCGTTGAAAAATTTGCCAGTTACTGGTGAATGGGAGACTTGTGCGGATTATGCACGCGCCATTAGCTCAGTTCGCGCCTTTGTGTGGCGTTCCGTGAGCGCCTCGGACTCATTGTGATCCAAAAAGGCCTGCACCCGAGACAGACTTAATTACACGCGTCTGCATTTCCAGCTCCAATCGAGTGTAGTGCCCGACCAATTACATTGTTTACTAAATGCGAAGAGAATTTAAATTTAGAATATCAGACACGTCTCGTGTTTGCAGATTGGGGCAAATTATATATTTGCTGTATATTTGTATACTTATCGCATTGTTATAGGTTTGTTTTGTTTTTAATTATAAGTCAATGAACTTTGTTGCTTTTGGATTGCCGTTGTGTACCTTATCAAACACATTCAGCGTATAATTTGATCCTGTTTAAGTGCCACTTAGGTGGGAATTAGTTTTCATTGATATCCACACAGACATTCTTGGCATAAAATAAGTGTTTGTAAAACCCTTTGGAATCCTACGCCCTGTGAGTCGAGCTTAGTAAGATGCTTTCGGGATGCACTTGAGTGTCGTTTAGAAAACGTTTGTAGGAAAGATCGCTGGAAATATAATAATGTACTAGATGCTTTTATCCGCATGTATGTACATAGTATCTTCGAAATCGTATCGTATAGTAGCTTCATACTGGAACGAAGTTTGATATAGAGCGTTTTAGTTTTCATTGGAATGAAGGTTCAGCGTATTTTGCGGGACGTGGATGGACCTTGATGTGTAAAAAAACACAAATATACTAGGGAGATAAGAAAAACTTCTTATGACGTGATTATTGATAAACTTTATGACAGTATCTATATTCTATGACTTCTGCAGACTGGAATAACGCGATAATACAACACGATTTAGAAGAAAAACGGGCGCGACATTTCTTGTCTTATTGTCGCTTCGTGCCCTGTCTGTTGGAACTTTAAAACCGAAACGATGCAAACACTAATTAGCAGCAGAAATAGCTGCGGTATCCGTCTAAATATTTCAGTATCCATGTTTCAATAAACCAATACCCGTCTAAAAGCAAAAGTTAAAGAGAACTCTATGCAAACGTTGACGTAGGAAGTCTCATCCAGGACTGAATTGATAATGGTGTCGTTCAACTGTGTTGCAAGCCGTGCTGTATGTATCTCGGTTTTAGAACTGGGTCTAAATCTAGCTCAATGGTATTATACTTAATAGGATTCAACTTAAGAGGGTTTGCAGTAATAATGTGATTAATATTGATCGGGCTTTTAGTATTCGTTAATTTTTAGTTTGATGGATTGAGGAATAGTCGTGTGTCAGATTATTCTTAATGTGAAAGCGACTCTATCTTTATTTGATATAGGGCTCTTTTATATCAGAATGGTTCACTATAAGTATGTCGTAACTAGTTTCTGCTGCCCGAGGCTTCGCTCGAATGAAAAAAATCCCAACTACCAGGATAAAAAGTCAATTTCATGTACATTAATTTCAGTCTATTTCCTCATCCAGGTCATTGTTTATATGTGAGCCAAGTTTCATCCTAATCCGTTCAGTCGTTGAGTGATTGATTAACATCCAATCCTTCTAAAGGTGAACGCGCGCCAAGACGTACCGCTGCAGCCGCACGCGCCGCAGTCATCGCATTTTATAAATCTTTATATGAAATCGTATGCAGTGTCTTGCACCTAGCCGCGCCGTGCGACGGCGGGAAAAAAAAACATTCACACCTTATGACAGCTATTCCAGAACTAAAACGATTTTCTTTTGTTTTCCTCTAAAAAAGGAGTAAAGCTAACTACTACTTTCCGAGTTGTTCGGGGTTTAAAGAAAGTTAGTCCGTTCAAGTTTAAAGAGTCAACTGGGAGCTGCTTGTTTTGGTGCTTGCTGCTTGGTACTGTCGGCAATCTGTTTCAAATCGTGAACTAAACTATCACGATTTTACATTTTTAAACCAGATACTTATGTAAGGATCGTAGCAGGTGGCGTTCTGTAGTTTCTGCCTACCCCCATGGGAAAAAGGCGTGAGTTAATGTATGTATGTAAACCAGATACTTCGATATTTGGAGCGAAGTGGTTTCTTTGAGGAAAGTAAAATTTAGTCAATACTTAATTTTACTTTTATTTATTTGGAATCGGCGCATCTTAAATAAATTATATAATAAATAAATTACATTTTTTTTCACAATCAACAGATTTTCAGAAAAGTTGGAGAGGCCCTCCCCAATTTTTTAGGTAGGATATATCTGTACCTCAAAACATGTACTTATTAATTTCCTACTTTTTGTTGTTTGTTACTATGAAGTGTAATTATTTTTGGTCTCTTATAAAAAGGAATCTCTAAAAATACGGATCCAATTATGAAATTCTTCCGAGAGCTAAATTTTCGAGGAAAAAAAAACTTGTTTATTTTATTAATTCTTCCCTTTTTATAGTTAAGTATAGGATTGGCACTGGGTGTGAATCCACAGGGAAAAGCTAGTTATTTGCATTACTTAACTAGCATCTGCCCGCGGCTATGACCGTGTAAGTGATTTACTTTTCCAGAAGAACTTACCACAGAGTACAGATACTTTTCGCCTCACTGCATACGGTTCTTGATCCAGATCATATGCCATTTTTGGCTAAGTTTCATCAAAATTCATTCAGCGGTTTAGACGTAGGTATCAAACAGGCATAATTATTATTCCATCTATAATATTAGAATATATTATCCTACTCAGGTGGTCTGCTAGAAAGGCCAATGATCCCCAAAGTTCATCACTGTTCAGCAAGTCGAAGTATCGATCAGCTGCGGAGACCATCAAGTATTCGACATCCCTAAATATAAGCTTGAAACTCGACACCTCACCGCTTTAAACTCGAACATCTTATATGCAGCTTAGATATGCAGCTTAGACGGTTCAGTCGCATCAAATATTGATGTCGCTTCAGCTCCGTGCATCGACTAAATAACTTATAAAACCTCTTTATAAACATACGTTGCAGTAGGGATGTGATAGAGACTATTAGATTGTGATAGTGCATGATTGGTCTTCCCGCAGCCTAATTGTGTAAGTAAATTCGGCAACGGAAACAATCTCACACACAAAACGATCACATACACAAAAAAGTTGAATCTTTATTCAACTTTTTTGTGTATGTGTGTGTTTTTGGGAAAGAACCAGATTGTTTCTTTTGCATAATTCAATTACACAATAAGGCTGCCGGAGGCGGAGGATAACAGAAGCGAAGGATGAATAGTAAAAAATATTTTTCTCTATCTCATAAGTCATACCTCATTTATTTTATTCATTCTTCCTTTCATATTTAGTCCATTCTTCTCTGGAATGTGCTTTATCTCGATATCAGGACTGCCACCAGTCAGTTAATGCATTTAAGCGGAGGTTGCACAATTATTTTCTACACGAATAGCAGAGTCGTCTCAATAAAACGCATTTCTATTATTTAATTTAGTATAGATAGTATTTATTATAGTAAATATATATGTGTGTTTATTTTAGCTACATAGTACTGTTGTACCCATTTTCCTTTTTCGTTTAATGCCTTGTAAACTCCCCACCACCCTTGGCTGACTGGTAGAGAATGGCTCATGCTTTAAGTCCGCTTATGTATCTTTGTGTTATATTAAGTTTAAAAAAAAATACAAATAAAAGCATGCTCAATCCAGCTATTGGTAACCAAATCGTTTAATGGGAAGACTCTGTACCTACCTAATTACCATCAATCTCTTTCTCTTATAGGTCTACCAGAATCTCATGGCAAAAAGGGAAATAAAAATTTGTTGTATGCAATACTGGGGAAATTGGATCAAACGATCTTGATACTGTTTAATTTTTATTTATGTCTTTAGTATTAATGAACATGAGGTACCTATATTATAGTAGTCACAACGGATCTTTGTGTCTTTGAACTTGGTCCTGCCAACCATTGCGTAAGAAACAGTTTGTCATCGAGTATACTGCATAGAGTAAGCGAGATAGGACGATGACAAAAAAGACAAAAGATATTTATTTCATCTGGGCCTCCAAGCGGCACTTTTGAATGTCACAATTTAAATTTACATGGAATAAAAGTTGATTCTACCGTGCATTCGGAAAGTAGCTTGTTATGGAGAAGAATGCACAAGAAACTCCGTAAGCTTATGTGACATACATAAGCGAGTGAAAGAGACAGTTATACAATGCTATCTTCACCTTCAACATTGACACAAAAATAGCTACTGCGCGGGGTCTTGCAACCAATTCAGAGACACAAAGATCCACTGTGAGTATTATAGGTATGTGTATGAATAATGTTGTTATATATCGTGTTCTTAACATAGGAAAAATAAATCAATTGAATATTAATTTATGTACTAATTTATTATTTAGCATTTAAATCATACTAATAACTTAAAACCTCGTTCAGAACTAGAAAACTAGAATACGATTCCATGAACTCCACTGGCATTTCAAAAACTTGTATCTTTGTAGTTTTATGTCATCTCTCTCCATCAAAATGGTTCTTTTTCATTGGCATTTAACATATTCAAAACCAATCTCTTTATGTATAAAGTCTGTAAAAAATAATAAAATGTATCATGTTACTTAAAGTCATTCATCATCATCAGTCTATATTTTTTTTTATGTAAGTTGTATGGCCTGGTTGCTAGGACCTTTTAGCCACGTCTTTGGAAAGAGTTTTCTTATATTCATTCTTTAGTATGCATTAGAATGCGGATGTAACAGGTTCTAATGTTTTTTGGAGTATTTGGCAGCAAATTGTATCGAGTCAGTCTTCCCAGTAAGCTTTGCAGACGCAGTCAATACTACAATAAAATACACCGCTCCACTATCCCGAGATCGCTTTTGTCAATGATTTTACAAATTGTCCAGTTGCGGAGACAGTTGAGATACAAAACTACACCAATAATATATCACAATATCCACTTGGAATCAATTTGCAAATAATATTAACAGCCACTGAACTTCACTCGACAAAATCCCGCCAAAAACTCCCGTCTATATACACGTCCCACTGCAGGGCGCAGATTATTACTTAATATTTTTCTTACGTTAAAGATTCTCAATCTCCGTTTAAATCAATATCTTGTCGAAGAATTAGTAACAGTTACATTACTGTTGCCATTTTCTTCCGGCCATCATTCGATGTGCCCTGACCTACGATTTACCATATAATAGTAATGGAAAAAATTAAAATTAAGTAAGAAAAATATAAATTAAACTAAAAGTATCAAAACAAGTCAGTCCAACTTACCGGTCCACTCTACGACGCACTTTAAAATCAAAGATTGAGTTTGATTTACGCCTTCTTCTTCCCTTATTTTATGATACACATTGAAAACAATATGTCTCGCATGAGATCGAAGTGGGCTTTTCGACATTTTCACAAAAATAACAAACTTTCCAGATAATTATCAAAAAATTTCAGCAGCGGTTGACACATCAAGTACTTTGATTCGACAGGTGACAATTGACATTGCCATATGAAAATCACAATTTAAAAAAATAAAAAATGCCATGAGATTCTGGTACACCTATATCTCAATTTATTTGTGGTCGGCCGAACATGCCTTCTTTTTGTATACTAGTGAATATAAATTATAATGTATTTAAAAAAATACTGTTTTGCAACATTGCCAGTTTCTAGGTTTCTCTTAATAAGGCCTCAACTTACAACACCGTTAAAATCTTGCAAACACGCATGCGGATACGGAGGTACAATTTCTTACGGATGTGCCGTATTCCCGTAGGTGGACACGAGGTTCCGTCACAACCCTACAGCGAACCAATTGAATGCAATCATGTTGTTCATATCACAATTACCACGTCCAGACCGCATATATTTGAACCAATATTGGTGATACGGAAATGTGTTACAAAAATGAAAAATATTTTAATTGCCAATATAAATGGCGGGCTGTTGTTTCGGGCCGACATTGGTTTTATTGTATGTACTCGGTACATTTAAACGATTACTTGTGATTTTCAATTATGAGAGAGGGTTGCTGTAGGTACGCCTCACAAAGAACTTGTCGGAAATTGAAATCGACTTTACTTTTCTTTGCTTTGTTGTGTTTTGTAACAGTCTATGTTATTATTATTTGCGATTAACAAATTGTTTAAGGTTTATGTATTTCTAAATAAACATAACATCACGGCTGTTTTTACAACGGGTTAGACAGAGTTATATTGCCTACCTGTACCTATAGAACTCCCAAATTTTGCCAGTTAGGTTTGAGGAACCACAGACAAAAAATAATATTAATATTAATGGGTCCTAACATTGTGAGCTTGTTGTTATATTTGATTCCAATAATAGGTATGGCAAAACGCTTGAACGCACAAAAATTTGTTCTAGTTTCCACAAGGTCCATATAGGAAACAACTCCTGATGCATATGATGTGCAGATGGGGCCAGCTTATTGCCACTAACCAGGCATGAATCCAGACTTCAGGCTGCAATTGAAACATTCCAAATGCAAAAACCTAATAACACTTTACCTGATCCGAGAATTGAACACAGGACTCATATTCAGAAGTAAGGGCTACTTCATCCACTCTAGATCAAAAAGGAGCATTATACAGGATGGGCAAAAAATCATGGATCAAACGAAACAGAGCGAAAGTTGTGGTACCATTTTTTTTTTGGGTACCGTACCCAAAGGGGTCGGAACGGGACCCTATTACTAAGACCGTGGGGATGATGTTTACTAAGACTCCACGGTCCGTCTGTCTGTCTGTCAGCTAGACAGATGATGTATTTCTGTTGCCGTTAAACAACAAATACTAAACTTTTTTTGCCGATTTTTGCGACTCGCACTTGGCCAGTTTTTTTACTACTCATTACCTCAACTATCACCCTGTTTTGTTTGATCCATGACTTTTGACCCATCCTGTATATTCCTCTAAACTGAATGATCTTCAGTCCCATAAAAAGTGACAAATAGTTTCCTGTCGGCGTGATGGGATGAGCATTCGTTTGTCCATTTTTCGTTTGCCTCTAGCTATCTCCGGCCACTGTGTCCTGTCAAGGGATGATGCGTCAAATAACGATGGGATGAATGGGATGAGGGTATCATTATTCTATAAGTTTAGTCGAATGTTTTGTGTTAGCAAACTTGTTGTATTTAGATTTTTAACCCCCGAAGGTAAAAATAAAATTTAAAATGTAAAACTCACGAATGATTTCATACTACATAATTTATCTAGTACATAGTAGACACGCTTCGATCGGCAATCTATTGAACACGTAATCATGACACGATATCTTGCGGGAGCATCCCGATTCAAACAGTGAAACTCCAATAACTTTTAAACGGCTGAACCGATTTTCGTCCAAAATAGCTAAGAACACTTTCGATAAAGTCACCTTTCAAACAAAAAAAAAACAAATCAAAATCGGTTCATCCGTTTAGGAGCTATAATGCCACAGACAGACACAATTACACAACGGACTAACTACTACTACGGACCGCTAAGTAAGTAAAATAACCTAAACAATAAATACTTAACTTTGGCGGTCCCTCGATGCGAGTACGAGACTTATTACAGGTTTTAAGTCGGGGTTTTTAAATTTCCAATACAATTTTTATTTACTGAGTAACATTGACCGGCCCTGTGTGTCAACCCAACCCCACAACCTTAATCAGATCATCGGTCCACCTAGTGGAAAGCCTTCCAATGCTGTGTCTTCGGGTATGCGGTCGCCACGCCAGATTTTATGGGACCCATCGACCATTCGAAAAGCAATAACAATTAAAATGGGTTTCGAAAGATAACTTCATACCACATACAATCATGTCCTCTATAATTTAATAAGCTGATTACCGTATTCATTATTGTGAAATTCTTTTAAATATTAATTAAATTATAGGTATCGTTCATGCATTCAATGAGCATTTTTGATACTGGATAAAAAGTGACGAATGAGTCTATAAAACATTGGTTCCCAATCTATGGTCTGCAAGAACTAAAATATGTACCGCGAAGTAGTATTATATTATCTGTGGCGAAAGGTTTAAAATTACAAAACTACAACTACAATTTCTGGCAGAAATTACAGTAGGTGGCCAAATTATTAGGGACAGGGCCCAAAATTATATCATATTTAGTTTCAATATTTTTTTAACAAATAATTTATTTTTATTAGAACTTTGCTATTTGATATTTCTGCTGGTATCTTTATTATTGTTTTTTATAAGTGGAAACACTGTAAGCCCGCGCTATTTATTATATGTTTGGTTTTTCGTCTTATTTCCTTCACTTTATATTTTGGAATGTATTTTGTATGTCCGCAAAAATCGAGGGCTTTTCAAAACTAGAAGCGACTTCCATA
Source organism: Orthosia gothica (assembly GCA_949775005.1). Classification (NCBI taxonomy): domain Eukaryota; kingdom Metazoa; phylum Arthropoda; class Insecta; order Lepidoptera; family Noctuidae; genus Orthosia; species Orthosia gothica. The sequence continues at coordinate 1,517,797 of OX459057.1, forward strand.
ATTTAAATACACGCAGTAAGCACGAAATCGTAATACCCAAATTCAGATTAACTAAAACTAGCAAGTCTTTTCTTATAAACAGTATACGCTTTTATAACAAGTTGCCTAAGTCAGTTATAGAATTGACGACTGAAAGTTCAAAAACTACATAAAAAGTGTCTTTATTAAAAAAAGTATATTATAAAATCAAGGACTACGTTGATGATAAAAAATTTCGCTGTCCAGCTAGCTGCTAATAGAAACTCGGCTACTGACGAAAATAGAAGAATAGTTCCTTGGTGATGAAGCGCACATTTTTATGCACCTTAAGACACCATTTCATAAAGTCAGGATTGTTACTACGTGCCTGGCTGTAAAGTGGGACCTCACCAAACGAGTGGTCGCGAAGCAAACCATCACCACAAAGTGCCAATTGGTTGAAACCCCCATTGAAGAATGAAATAGCAACATTAAAATAAAATAAAACACAAAATCTTTGTAGATAGTATGCCGCAACGAACAGAAATTATAATAGCATTAATAGCTGCCCATCACTAAATGTTAAGATTAATTTTACTACCGATGGTATGTGTTTTGTATGACAATGCTTGTAATCTTTTTAAAGAATAGCAATACTAAATGTATCGTAAGTATATAAACAAATGAACCGACTTGGTTTAACATTAGTAGAACACAATAATGTCGACCCCTTATGTAAAACTAAAACCAAGTCGGTTAATTTGTTTGTTTGTAACCTAATTAATAAGGTGCCTACTGAATAAATTGTTCGACTTGGTTTTAAATTCGATGTCACTACTTTTTGAGGTAGAAGAACCGCGAGACTTGTGTTCTTTATATGTTACGTTTTTAATAGGATGGTATTTACGATACCTACAAGATTATTTATAGAATGTAAACAATTACCTACATTTTCTTCTGTAGTACTTATGTGGTCCTTAGTAATAACAAAGAAATCAAACTAGTCGCAGGTGTAAAAAGATTGGGCACCATAATATTATACTTAAGACGGTACCCTGACCAAAAAATCGGCGTGAGATATGAGCGTTCCTATTGGTCTAGCGGCACTGGTGGCGCATGAATTGCAGTAGTAAATACGCCCAGATTTTAGAATAAAATCTTTATAAAATCGAATTTTGGTCTTTTGAAAAAAATAATTCTACAAAAATGTTCGTTATTAAATTGTCTATCCATTAGTGTTAGTACAAAAAATAATCAATGAACACTTTACGAGGAGATGCATAATATCAATAATTATTTCACAATTTCATGATTTTTTGGAAGTTGATTAGTGAAATATATACAACATTTATGACACTTTATTCTTCTCTTGAAAACCTCTAACGAAGGGCTATCCCGTATAGAGTGAGGTAGAGTATTCCAAAGGCGGACAGCACGAACAGTAAATGATCCACCGTAACGACTTGATGAATGGGGAGGAAAACGAAGGAGAAGAGATGATGACAAACGACAAGGTTTTCCTCTCGGTACAAGGTACTCAAAGCGCTCACGAAGATACAAAGGAGAGGCAGGATTATGAAGAACAGAAAAGAGTAAAGAAAGAGTGTGCGTATCTCGACGCTGCCGAATAGGTAGCCACTTCAACCGCTCCCGAAATTCCGACACATGGTCGTACTTTCGGAGGCCAAAAATGAAGCGGATGCACAAATTCTGCAAACGTTCGAGCTTATCAAGGAGTTCCTCAGTCGCATCAATGAAGCAGACATCAGCATAGTCAAGAAGAGGAAGAAGAAGAGACTGAGCAAGAGTAACTTTAGTCGAGAAAGGCAGGAACTTCTGGAGACGTTTCAGAGACCGAAACGAGCAAAACACCCTCCTGCTTACTTCTGCAATGTGAACCTGCCAAGATAGGTTGCAGTCTAGGAAAACACCTAAGTTTTTAACTTTCTTGGAGTAGGCTAGTGGGACGGCATCGTACAGAATAGGAGGGAGAGACTGGTTACTCAACAAATTTTGGAAATATCTGCCACCAATAATGAGAGCTTGTGATTTTGTTGGGTTTACTAAAAGTCCAAAACTTTTAGCCCACTGGTAGATATTTTTAAGATCATTATTGATGGCATCGATAGCTCCAGTAATCTCTTCGAGTTTGAAGTGGCGATAAAGCTGCAAGTCGTCTGCATAGAGATGATAGTGTGAAGATAAGACCTTAGTGATAGCGTTAATAAAAACAGAGAAAAGAAGAGGAGAAAGGACGCCACCCTGAGGAACACCCGCAGAAAGATCGCACCAGTCAGAGGAAGCCCCCTCTGAGCGAACCGATTGCGAACGACCCCGAAGATAAGAGTTGAACCACGCGATCACAGAAGGGGATACATTAAGAGAGGATAGGATACCTAAGAGGATGTCAAAATCAACTGAATTAAAAGCACTGCTAAAATCCAGTAAAATCAACGCTGTAAGTTGCCTGTTTTCCATAGCCAGTCGGATGTCGTCTGTTATTTTAACCAGGGCCGATTGAGTGCTGTGGCCAGGACGGAATCCAGATTGGAAGGGACTTAGCAGGCTATTAGAGGAGAGGTAATGGGACAGCTGATTATTAACAACACTCTCAAGGACTTTAGATAGGATTGGAAGAATGGAAATTGGACGGAACTGGGAAACTGAAGAGGGTTTAGGAACTTTGGGTAGAGGCAGAACATGCGCTTTCTTCCATGCTGAAGGAAAGCAGCCAGAAAAGAGGGAGTAGTTGATAATGTGGAGGATGACAGGAGCAAGTTCATTTACAATAGGAAGGATCATTTGTAGTTGTAGACCATCATCACCCATCGCCTTCGTGGATATAGATTTGATGGCCCGCTTTATATCCCCTTCTGTAACTGGGTGAAAGGAGAATGAAGTACACAATGGCCGAGGAAGTTTGGAGAGATTGTTTAAAGTGGAAGTCTTCACGTTGTCGTCAAGAGTGACAGGTGATTTTGAGAAATTTTGGTTAATAGCGTTAAGGTCAATATCAGGCGTACTGTCATCAACAGTTTTGCCGATACCAAGGGATTTGAGAAATTGCCATACTTGTGCTGTGTTGAAGTTTTGAACAGAGTTGTGGATGTGTTGCCTTTTAGCATCCCTACACATACGACCGCATCGATTACGCAGCTTCTTGTATAGAGACCAGTTCTCATCAGTGGGATCCCTTCTGTACCGCCTCTTAGCCTTATCCCTTTTCGACATTGCCCCTTTAATGCTGTCAGACAACCAAGGCGCTGGGAGATGCTTCACTCTGACCCTTTTAAGCGGAGCATGTTCATCAAAAAGTTCCAACACTATCTTGGCAAACTCGGCTACCTTAATGTCCAAGTCATTGCTATCATAAACAGGAGACCAGTCAATTTTGCCCGCGTCTTCCTCCAAGCGATCCAGGTCAATTTTCTTGAAACTGCGAAGGAAAAGAAATTTAGATTTACGTTTAGGAGGGCGAATTTTATACGAAAGAAAAATAAGATCATGATAAGAGAAGGAGGCAGCAAGTTGGCCGTGAGTCGCAACTTTGCTTGGATCGGAAACCAGAATAAGGTCTAGAAGTGAGGGGTTACAGTGTGGAGCATGATGAGTGGCGTCAAGCTGAAGGATATGCATGTTGACAGAAGAGACCAGGGACTGGAATTTACGGCTGCGTACATCATCCTTGATCAGACAGGTGTTGAAATCGCCGAGTATTATTGTGTGATCATATAGTGAAGAAAATTGTTCTAGTTTTGATTCAAAGGAAAAGAAAAAATCAATGTGGCATGAAGGACTGTAGTAAACACCTAATAGTACATTTGTGTGATTAAAACTAACTTCTATAAAGAGGTGTTCCGCAAATTTTGAATAAATACTTGGGGACTGATCAACGACTTTGTACGAAATATCTCCACGGAGATAGATGGCGACTCCACCACATCCCTTGCCTACTCTGTCGTTACGCACCAGCTTGTAGCCGGGCAACGAATATTGCGTTGAAGGAAGTGTGGGTTTGAGAAAAGTCTCTGAGACGAGAACAGCATGAATAAGATCGGAGTCAAATGAGGATAATAAATCGGAGTGATGAGCAGGAACGCTTTGAGCATTTATATGAACTATGTTGAGAAATTTATTGCAGCAAGAAAAGGCAGAATACAGTTGATCGCGTAGGTGTATAGAATCATCACTGAACGCACTAGCATAGCTCTCATCAGACGAATAAGAAGAAGAACAGGAATCAAAACTATTATCAACGTGACACAACATGATGCAAATATAAATATGTAATATAACTATAAATAATATATAAATATAATAACAAAATTATAAAACACAACAAAAATATATATAGACAGTCCTCGATGCACTCGCCATTTAAACGCATGTCAAAAGGCCACTACCCAAAACAGCAAACTTTAAAATAAAGATTGATAAAAGTTTCCGAACGACACTTTACTTACTAACTTTAATAGATCTGTGGCACGCATTGTCAAAATCACAAAAGTAAATAAAAATATCAGAAAAGAAAAATGTTCAGTGACCGGCATTAATAGATACCAAAAAAGATTAAAGATAGTGGCTATGGCTATTAGGTTGAGAGTGCAATTATTTAGCTTGCCTGCGCGATGTCTTATCCGACGACGCATTGGTAGATGCAGCCGCCGGGAACCGCACAATCAGCTGTTGAAGTTCAGCCGCCGACTCGATTTTTCTGCGCGACTTGTCTGGAAGCAGTATGATAATCTTGCCCTCGGAGGTCCAACACTGCTTTACACCGAAATGTTTTCGAGCACTTAAGAAAACGTCGTGTCTCGGCTTGGTTAGGAACTCCGAGAATACCAGACCGGATCCCTTCAACAGCGTCTTGCTGCGCCATACCTCACTACGCAGGTTATAATTGGTAAACCTAATAAGCAGAGGACGTGGCTTGCCCGAGTCCACTCCCAGACGATGGCAGGATGTGATGTCCGAAGCAGAGATGTCTGCTATCTTCATCTTGTCCGCTAGTGTTGAGATAGCCCGAGAGGTATAATCTTCATCCCTCTGCTCAGGAAGGCCATGGAGGAGCAAGACCTGCCTGCGTGACGCCATCTCGTGACGATCCAGGCCCACAGTCAACAACTCCATCTGTGTCTTCAGCGTGCTCATCGTTTTCCAAATAAGGCACTTGAACTCCATGAAGTCTCGAGACAGGCTGGCTATGGTCTTGTGGGTGGCCTCATTACTGCTTACATTCTTCAAGTCCTTTTCGTAGGTATCCATCCGTGCGGCAAAAGTGGCAGCAAGATCCTCCATACTGCCCGCTAGCTTGGCGTATAAGTCCATTTTATATTTATAAATTTTGTGCAGGTAAGGTGAAGGCGAGAGGAGAGTTTATAGGTGCAGTGAGTGCAGTCGAGGGCACTGAAGACTTCTAGTGCATTTGCACGACAATAAATACAAATAAACTATTTTTTATTTAAAATTAAATCAAAGCTCCACAAAAAGTTGTGTTCACTTAAGGTACCCTCACAAAAAAAAAAAGTATTATGTTATATATATAATATTATGTAATATTATGTAGAAATTTAATGTATTTTTATTAATTGATATTTATTTTGTTTTTAAATAACGAGTAGATAGCTCCTAAAAACAGCACAAAAAACGGCTTGCGCGGCGTTTTGCTCGGGGTACCGCCTTAACTAGCTGTCCTACACGGCTTCGATCCCGTCAACTGGCTACTTACCTACCCTACATACATGAATGTTGCGCACGCAACGGAAGCTCTCAAAAAAGAACATTTTTTTCCGTTTTTGCAATATTTTTCATTTATGCGGACTCCTATTGGACGTAGCGTGATGTTATATAGCCTATAATCTTCCTCAATAAATGGACTATCCAACACAAGAATAATATTTCAATTCCAACCAGTAGTTCCTGAGATTAGCGCGTTCAAACAAACAAACTATTCAGCTTTATAATATTATTAATATACAGATAAGTTCCTTACTAATTTGTATAAAAAGTGCACAGTAGAATTCTATACCATCGACAAAAAGAAGAAGAAGGAATAGAAGTCTTAGTCTTAGAAGTATTTTTTTAAGCTGTGTTTTAAAGGCTTATTTGTCTTGCTTTTCATAAAACAAGCACAGTTCTAACGAATGTCATTCCGGATTTAAACTTCCTTCATTCACTTAAGACCATATCCCAACGATTTTTCTGCCACAAATTCTCCACAACAAAATTTTAGCACCTCCGTACAAAGTACATTAAAACACAATTTATTCGCGCAATCTTAACTAACGTTTAATTAAAACTATTAGGTAGCAACCCTCAAAGTTGGGCCACGTGTGATAGGGGCGGTCCATCCCTAACTCGCTACTATATAGATGTGGGTAACTTGATAATTAACATTCTAGAAAGACGGAGACGTGGGGCAACCCTATCGTACCGTTTACTGATTAGGAACATATTAAACTAGGCGAGTGGAATGTGTTATTGCTAATTGAATAAACTTGATTTGTGTTTACAAGGGTTAGTGACAATCTGGGCATTCAATAAAGTGTGCTTTGGTATTGGAAACATGTGTTACGAAGAACTAATCGATGTGCGTTCTAAAAAGTATTAAACACGTAGATTTGGATGGCCGTTCGAACGGCTTTAATTTAAAAAAAAACTACCTTAAAGTAATTGAATCGACGCAAAAGTTTACACCCTACTTCGATAAATGGTGTTGGGATCGAGTTATATCTCGCTATAGTTTCGTTAAGGGGCAGAATACCCACAAAAAGGGGTTTCTTTAAAAAAAAAATGTCTAATCTATTGAAGATGTGGCAGCGGAAAAAAGGTATGAAAACTTATTTGCGGCCGACACACGTTTAAGCACTAAATCCTCGATACAATTGAACGGCAAAGTAACCTCTTACCGTGAACTTTAATTTTTTTCTAGTATTACTTACATGTACATTGGTACAATTAACAAAAATAACATATCTTAATAGGATGTAAAACTTCATTGTCATATATTTTGAAGATTCATTCATCATTTTAAGTAATTCGTATTATTCTATATTATAAAAAAAAAAAACCTTAAAAAATTCCATCACGTTTCTCTTTCCAGTGCAATTCGACAGTGACCGCCAAGCCCTGGTAACTTAGAACATTTTTTTTGTTGTGAAAATCTATTTGCCATAGATGAAACTTTTTGATGCAGTGTTACCACTTTTTCCTTTAAATATTTGGTAGTTTACATAAATAGTAAAGACAATTCCAAACCTAGTAAGTTCTAGATATTTACTAATTTAAGGTGTTTTTAAATGATAAAATTGATTAATGAAATCAAAAATCTTAACTGAAATTTAAAGTTTGCAGGTTAAAATTACACAGTCTATTTCAGTCTAGTAAAACTATCTAAAATATATCTGGCTATACAACCATGATAAAAAGTCACCTACAGTGGTCTTATATGGAGCAGTCGCATAAAACTAGACATAATTTTAATATTAATTCAATTCGCACAGCAAAGGCTTGTTTGACACATGTCAGATTACCTATTTTAGTGACCTTTATTTTCGTAGTAATAAGGTTGTATTCATAGGCAAAATAACAGGGAACGGTCTGTTGTTAGATGCTAGCCGCCAGTTTGAAATAAGAACTTGCGCGGTAATGTTTTGTAAAAACCATTGGAGGAGTACGTTTATGATGTGGGCCTCTGTGGTCGGCCGCGTGTATTTAATGTTTAAATACATTTCGCTCGAATTTAAGTTTACCCCTAATCAATGATGACAGTGGGCGTGGCTCAACACCTCAGATGTCGATTGTCAACTGTTAGTAGTCACGGCCTTAACGAGATTAGGTTGGGGTCAGACCTAAAATTCTTTACATTAAGTTTGCGCAGAGGCAATATTGTAACCAATGAGGTTAATCCGAGGTGTGATAATTGCTATTTGAAAACTTTAGCAATACCACGCCCGTGTGTCCGCGATGGGCATTTTTGACTGGCCGTAATTGGCCTGAGAATTCTCTTGACCATGACCATGACCTTGACTTTGAGCCTCAGGGTATTGGAAATATTTTTTACAAGCATATTCATTTCACTTGCCTTGTTAGTAAGTATATGCGTGTCAAATCTTGCAACTAATTTTTAAAACAGTTATCCCCGACTTATTGAGCTGTAACTTTGAATACACGTTTGGTTTAGATGACAATGCACGGGAAGCTGAAAATGTTCTTTAAAAAAGCATTGCAAAATAATATTTCATAGTCTATCAAATGATAAATGATTTTATTTCTGTAAGTTGGTTTGTACAAACGCTTTTACATGTCTAACATATTTTTTTTTTAAACTAGATGAGGTCGGCGTTTCCTATCTGACTACTCTGAGAAGAAAGGCCGAAACAAACTCAGAGGTCACAGTCTCTTTTAAAGTCCTGACTAAAACTTGGTTCGATCATGTGATCATGGTATCAACCAGCATACGAAGCAAGTCCCTTCAAAAAAAAGATCGAAGTATCGGGCTCATTTAGTTACAAACTCAGATCAAATAAAAAGTCAAGATGGAACGTATGCCGTATAAATACACAATTACACGCGCACACGTACAACGAACCTACTCCTTAGAATAGAATAGAATATACTTTATTGTACACCATAAAAGTTACACATCTATTTTATAAGAAAAACTTAATAGCCTGCCTTAGCTTGTCAGTTGAGCTTTATTATTTGATCTGTGAGCTCGAATGACAAGCTAAGGCCTCATTTCGTTGTACGTGAGTGCGTGTAATTGTTTATTTATACGGCAAGGCATAGTTTGAACCGGCTTCACTTTTATTTGCAACGTTCCATCTTGACTTTTTATTTGATCTGAGGTTACAAACTTATAGCTTACCACCGATCACAAACCATAGCCGAGTTCCGGGAATCATATAGCGGCAGCAAACGTATAAATGAAAAGCATCGCATTTAACAGCAATACCATGAAGATAAACAGTAGTGTGCTAACAGCTTTAAACCCGAGTATACTTGAGCTTAATGTGCCCAAGGCTTAATGAGTTCTAGAATTGTCAACAATACTTACCAAAACCGGCGGTTGAAGTTCACGAATAAATTATTGTTAGTGACCTTTGAATGGTCAAGCACAATTTGACTTTGCGCTATTTAACACTGAGGTCAAGTTTGTGAATTAAGTACCTAACTTCAATATTAGTCGCATTTGACCTTTGTTAGTTCTGTGGCGTCACGAGAACCTTCACGACTTAAGTCATAGTGATTAATATGTCACTCTTCATTATGAGGTGTCAAAGCATAGACTACTATTATATAGTAGTCAGAGACATGAAAGTCTTATAAGTGAACTATTGCCACCTGTGTAACTTTGTTTTATTAACCGATTATTTACCAATAAAAAAACTTTTTTGCAAAAAATACTACCGACTTCTAAATGAAAAACTACAAAGTGAAAAATAACTTTATTTTTGGAAGTCGGTGTCTTTCGTAGGTACTATTTTTTGCGATATGGTAGTATTTTTTTTGGAAAAAAGTATTTTTTATTTTTCCTTTATTAGATTTACCTACCTAATTGGCAAGTTGTTTAGTAAGGTCCCTATAATGCCAGAATAGATTACCCGAATATCATGAAACTGAACATAACCGGTAAAATTAGAGTGTACCAAGGTGAACTGTACACATCTGCGTACTCCTTAGAGCGTACTAATTTGATGTTATGTTAAAAAATGGTATAAAGACAAAGATATTTTTTTATTTCAACTAGGCCACCAAGCGGCACTTTTGAACGTTACATTAAAATTTACAAGGAATAAAAATTGATTCTGCCGTCAATTCGGAAAGTAGCTTGTTAAGGAGAAGAATGCACAAGAAACTCCATACGTGTCCATAACGCAAAAAACCTAGTACCTACCAAAGACACCGACTTCTAATAACTTACAGAAACTCCGAGAATAGCCCTCTTCATTGCTCTTTGAGTGACTGTAAGCTTTCTGATGAGGCCCATTGTGAGCGTCCACGTCTCAGAGCCATATGTCATCACTAGCAACACACACTGGTCATAGACTTTCGTCTTGAGACACTGTGGTAAGTTGGACTAGAATATACCGCGCAACTTCTCGAACGCTGCCCAGCCGAGTCAGATTTGACGATTGACCTCTTTCTCGAAGTTGGCCCCATCCCAACTGGATCGTTTGTCCCAGGTAGACATAGTTGCCCACAACTTCGAGTGTAGTCTCTGACCTTGATAGGAGTAGGTGTTACATGGGCATTCAACATGACGGGACCTATACCTTTTGAATAACCCATAAAACAAAGTTAAACAGGTGGCAATAGTTCTCCTAAAAGACTGAAGTCTCTTTGACATGAATCTTTAAGACTCCCGCAAAGCCGAAAGTCGATAATGCATGTTGCATTATCGCTTTGCGACTTTTGCAAAGGAATTATCAGTTTTATGAACAAAGCCTTCGCAACGTTGTCGCGTCGCAAAGTCGCGTCGCGCCTGTCTGAATCTTAAACGGTTGTGTCGTAATTACCGAAACAATTGACAAGCCTGTGTCTCGCGTGTATCCGCGTTTTAAGCACTCAAGTAGTTAAAACACGGTCAGCAGTAAAAATAAAACTGAAATTTCATTATTTATTTCTATTTAAAGCCAGAAGCTTGACATAATTTAGTTGATGTTCAGAAAAGTACGGTTTTTATACTCTGCTCCAAATAAAATCAGCAGTGGTCGTCGAGACAGCTTAAATTCGCACGAGGCAAGTTGAGTGTCATTGTTTTACGGTTTTCATTAGTTATCGCTTAATTTCGGTCTGCCGCCATGCTGGATGAAGGCTGACAGTTAATCCCAGATGTTTTAGGTTGAAGCTGAGTAACGAGAGAGGAGACTCTCTTTAAATTAGATTTAGAGTCTCTTCTTAACGTTTGCACTGTGGAAATAATGGTGGTGACTTACTAACCTAATTTTTACACTGTATTCTCGTTATTTAGTACCGTTGGGCAATCAAAATCCGTAACGATGCTTCTAATAGTCGTCTTCCACGGGAATAAACATAATCCTAACGTCTAAAGGTTCCACCAGACAAGCTCCCCGCGACAATGCAACCACTTTTTCCATAGAAATAGTTCTACAGCAATCCATAGAACAATTTCTGTAAACAAAAGCATTTTAACAAAAAAAAAGTCGGTTCATGTGTTAAAATCTCGTTTTGTTTTGGGACCTTTTGTTACCATGAAAATCATTTGTAGCTATCTCATTAAAATTCCAACAAGCCTAAACACGACTAGGATAAATTATTTAATTACGGAGTTCCGGAGCCTACCTATGCTAGCATCAAACAAAAAAAATAATTCAAAAATCGATCGGATGAATCGGTGAAAATACATAAAAAAATACTTACAGTCAAACATAGACAAACCTCCACCTATTTGGCAGTCTTTTAGATACAGCTATATTCGCGAAAAACGTCTGTTTAATATCAGCGAGTCTTAGGTAGGTTCTCACGTTATGAGGTTTTCCCTGTCTGCTTAGCAAGCAACAATAATACTTTTACCAAGACTGAAATAATTTAATCTTATCAAGCGTAGGTGGCCTCAAATTAAAACAAATTCTCGCTACGCAGGAGTTTTCTTCGCGAATACGTTTTGGCATTTCGTCAGTTCATTTCGATTAAAAGTTTCTTAATATCATATACAATGTTTTGGTGTCGGTTTGTAATTTATTTAGTTTTGTGAGTTGTGTCTACGTCTTAAGATTTAATACCAGTGATATGTAGATTCGACGTCTCAGAATTTGAAAGCCATCCCAAACGTTATCCTGTCCGATATAAGTACAATATTATGTTGATAACCGACGTTGCAATATTATTCTTGTTAAATCATACAAATATCTGATAAAGACACGTGTTTTACGATAAAATACAAACCACAAATAAGTAGCTGACCTCCTCAATCTCTTAACTTTATTAAGAAAATAAAAGAAGGAACACACCGCCTTTCAAAAAAAGGAAATACAAACAAACATCTTACACTAACCCATGACGGGTAGCATAGCACAGTTTGCAAACTATTGGATAAAAAACTCGGAACAATGGCGTCACTGTATATTTTCAACCAACTAGCGAAGCACAGACACGGTCCGATAGGCTGAAACGTGTTACGTACTGACATTGACAAGTGCATTAACCTCTATGCATTCATACTGCGTCGATAAAGTGTTCGGGGAATAGGGATGCCAGCGTGAATATTGTGTTTTGAGCTATCTTTTGTGTTCTCGTATGTACATTTTCAGAGTTTTCTTAAAAGTGGTGTATTATAAAAAGATGTAGTGGAAAAAGTGTATGCTTAGAAGGTCATGTTGAGAGGATTAATGAAAAATGACTAACAAAAGGTAATTACAAAGCAAAAGTTAGTGAAAACGACGGGTGGAGATGCCTTAGAAAGACATACACTGATCTTATTGGTGGTGTTCTTCAGACAGGCCGAGTGCGTACTATTTATAATTTACTAGCTTCTGTCGGCGGCTTCGCCCGCCTGAAATTCGAAAATAATCCCAGGGAATATATTCCCAGGATAATAGTATATTATGCAACTAGTGAATAAAAGACGGATTTAAAGCGAGGGCCATAGATGAATCAAGAGCAAGTGAAAGATTATAACGACTGAATCACGACCGTAGGGAGTGATTCATGATGATTGAATCACGAGCATAGCGAGTGATTCAAGTGTTAGAATCATGAGCGACGCGAGTGATTCATGGCCCTCAATATAAATCCGTTTTATTCAAGAGTTGCATACTATATTTTATACCATGAATTCGAGAAAAAGAAAGATTTAAGCTAAAAGCACAAAGAATATTACGAGTAATAAATAAATAAATAGTTTATTACCTTCAAAATTTACATAAAATGTGAAACCCTGACCCCTAGGCTAGGTAACAGCACCTGTGTTTCAGGGGCCAGTGACCACCTCCGTTACGTTACATAATTATAATTAATTAAATACCATTGCAATTAATATTAGAATTAAAATCCAAACAAGTATTCAATAAATATCTTAGACTAAAATCAAAATCATTATTAAAATCCTAAATAACAAACTCAAAATTAAAATCGAAGAATGAGTTTGTGTATCGAGTATTTTATGTGCAAGGAGGAGCTAGGAGGTTATATAGCATTGAGATGGACGTCTAATACATTGGTGTGTTCCAAATTCAAACACCAAAACAGTGATTAAAAGTGCTTTTTATTCACTGTTTTCAGTGAATAAAATAAGCTTTTTAGAGGGGGAATGGTATAAAAAGTATTATATGTGCTATACCTGACTAAATATCAGGTCAATAAACATTAAACACCAAATGGTCATGCGTGTGTAACCAGTAATTTAGCAACGTAAATGAAGCAAAACGATTATGACATGAATGATATTATATATATATATATATAAACGGCGATACGTAGATAAGTTTTACCGACATCTGCGCGGCAATACAAACACAAGCTGACCAGCTTGAATGAACTCAGTCCGTCCTGCGTCTTTCCGCGACACGAACGTACGTTTCAACAGTGTGCTTATTTATCTCTTTCTGACAACGGGGTCCTATTTTTATTTCTGTGATCTTTCAACCAACAAACCTAAAAAGTGAGACATCAAACCCAAAAATCTCAGACAGTTTCCTGGTATCTCCTATGGAGGTCGATTTCCTCGTACAAAACCAGTCAAGAAAAACACTCTTTTATAGATAACTTGACTTCTCTATCAAGATAAAATGTACCATATTTTAAGTTAGACCAGCAATAATACAACTATGAAAACCGCATCCAATTTCGTGCAGTCGTTTTATGCGTCAATCGCGTACAAACATCCTCCGTGACAGACAAACAAAAATGCCAATAATTTTATTTTTGTATCGATTGCTGATATAAAGACTTCCTTTGCTTAAATATATTCTAAATACGTAAATCGTCGATTTATAACCTTATTATGAATAGGAGCACCAATTTGATGAGCACGAATTTAAAATGTCTCGAGTAACATAGATATAATAACATCTCTAGATTGAAAGTTATTGAGTCGTGATATCCAAGACATTATTCCTCTCAAAATTTTTGTTAGATATCTATGGGCGCTTTTACCTATTAAATATCGTTATTACAGTTGATTTTAATGTTAAAATATATATTATTCACAATAGCTAATGTTTTAATTACTGCAATAATTAAGCAAAGTCTGAAATAACAATCTAGCGTTCTTAGCCACCTATTACAGTAATGTTATTCGTCTACCTAAGACTTCCAAAATACCCCAGTTTTAATCAGAATCAGTTCATTTGAAGTTGTAAACCACAAACACTTGAAACAAGAAAGTGTCAATTGAAACCGAATTCATTGAACTGCACTGCCAAACTTCTATTAGGCAGGACATCTATAGAGATGAGTTCAGAAGTACTCGAGAGGTGGGTAAATTGAAACAGAACATTTATACAGCTTTGGGCTTAAACCAGCCCTAACTATGAGTTTTGTTGAACATTGAGATAGTTCTATATAAAGCTGTTGTGGTAACTCCGGGCAAGTTCACCTCATAATTATACACTCACTATTATTTTATACATGTATGTTTCTTGTTTGCTCCTGTGCGGGTCACAAATAAATATTTTTCTTTCTTTCTTTTTTCTTTTTAGCTGCACATGTAGGTATCAAACCTCTTTGTGTATGTGAACATAAAATTGCTTTAGTGTTTGTTGAATAATACGTGTGCAGTGTTAATGACTGTTTGATAGAGCTTGAAGCGCGTAACGTTCCAATTGTTTTGTTTTCAACAGACTACCTGCACGGGAAAGCTTGTTTGCATTTTCATGAACTATAAAAACAATTAGCACTGCGAAACGAAAGATAATTTATTTGTTACAATAGATAGTTTGAATTAGTTTGCGAAATAAGTTTATTTCACAGTCCCAACTTTTGTTTTGAATTGAATGGATTTTCAGTTTTCGGTAAGAATGGATTTAATATTAAGCGTCGGAATTTGCGGTTGAATTTTATTTAATAGTTTAAGAGAGACCGACGCGCGACGGTTCTATTAATGCTGGAGTGTTTTATGTTTTCGATTCAGCGCTGTGTTTTATGGACGTTAACTTTGCCTTTGGATTTTCCATAGTGGGATATTCTAAAAGAACGAAAGTTTTTGAACAGAAAAGTGCTACAAGGTTATAACAACCAACTTAATGTTTCAGATCACGGGTTCGTAAAACGCCCCATCATTAATAACAAAATTGAGCCATTTAATACCGAATATAATTACTGACTACATTCAAATTGATTTATCAATTTCCTGTAAAGGAATGCCGACATTCTTCTTGATTACTGTCACGTAAAACACTTGTTACACAGACGGCGAGGCTGTAGGCAATGTTAGCATCAATCACTTTGCTTTGCCATGTTTAGATTGCCCAAATTAAGGGCGTTTGTGAGCTCCCTTTGTCTCGACGAAAAATAATGGTGATTATTCAACTCTTCTTCTTTGAGCATATTCGTGATTCAATTACGTGTATGCTTTGTTGATGTATATTGCTAGGTCGCGGAAGCTTATCAGTTTGAAGAACTGAATTTTAATATTGTTTAAATTTCTTCAAAAAAGGATAACAATTAAAAAAACGGTAAAAAATCCGGCCAAGTGCGAGTCGGACTCTCGCATGAAGGGTTCCGTACTTGGTAAATTGCGGTTTACGATTTATGACGTTTAAAAAAAAAACTTCTTACTAGATCTCGTTTAAACGGTGGTAGTTTACATGATAATGTACATCATATTTTTTTTTTAGTTTTATCATTCTCTTATTTTAGAAGTTACAGGGGGGACACACACACATTTTACCACTTTGGAAGTGTCTCTCGCGCAAACTATTCAGTTTAGAAAAAAAAAATATTAGAAACCTCAATATTATTTTTGAAGACCTATCCAACGATACCCCACACGTATGGGCTTGATGAAAAAAAATATTTTTTGTCTCAGTTTCAAGTATGGGAACCCCCAAAATTTATTGTTTTTTTTTTGTATTTTTGTGTGAAAATCTTAATGCGGTTTTTAGAATACATCTACTCACCAAGTTTCAACAGCATAGTTCTTATAGTTTCGGAAAAAAGTGGCTATGACATACGGACGGACAGACAAACAGACATACAGACATGACGAATCTACAAGGGTTCCGTTTTTTGCCATTTGGCTACGGAACCCTAAAAATCACCGAATTTATGTATGACTGAGGTATTCTCGTAAAATGGTGAAAAATAAATATTTAAGGCTTCCGTAGACAAGGTTGACTTGAAAATGTGAAAGCGATGCGGGCGGAATTCGTAGAAATTATGGGTTTCTATAGCCTGTAACAAAACAAATGTTATATTACATATTTTTTTATAAAACATTTTTTATAAAAAAGGGTCGTTGCAACGGTTTCGCATTGTCGTATGAAGAAGGCTTTATAGTCGAAACAAAAGTTTTTTTTTTTATTTACCTTTGCATGTAATTTCTCGACAGTGTAGGACCTAAATACTCTGCCCGTTTCGTCCACCTCGTATAAGTGGGTTATAGTGATTGACAGCTTGGGCTTAGCTTAATTTGAACCCAATTACTTACGCCGTGATACAGCAGATTTTGAGCTTAAGAGCAATAACATAATGAGGTCAGTTTGGGTGCAATGCAGTGAGATGGCGAGATAAAATAGAGGAAGCTTAATTACTTTCTACACACAGTGTTTTCTTGACGAAGATACTGCAATTTAGTGAGCTCGTGACTAAGTTATAACAGCTGCATGGGTTGATATTTAAGGTTAAGCAACACTTGCCGAGGTCGGTTCGTGGATGGGTGACTATCCACTACATCGTAAAGCACGTAAATTTGTTGGCCCCGGCTATTTTTGACAGCCGAGTGGTCAGAAGACAGAATGTCAGTCACTAGGCTTGCCAAAGAGTGTGGTTGGTGGGTTCCCGCATTGTCGAGGCGGGGGCTCAGTAACCGTGGATGGTCACCCACGGTCAAGTGAAGAGGAACCCGAGAGAGGGCTGCTCGTCAGGGCCTTTGCCGATAAGCCGACGACGTAGCGGCCAAAATGTAGGTTGCGGTGCTGCCTGGGCGACATCGCAACTGAGGCGGACCGCACGATATAGTATGGGGCCTCCCAAACCTATACGATATAGCGGCTGAAGGTTGGGGGCCGCGGCGGGAGAGGAGTGGTATTGCGAGGCTAAAAAAGAGGCTTGCCAAGTTGTGTCGGGTTACCTATAATCGTCACAATCTAAGAAGTTCTGTGTAGTTTTACATGCTGCGATAACTTTGTACATAATAAATTGAAAAATCAAATTCATAAACTTAATTAATTAGTATGTTACCCATAAACTATAACAACGAGTATCATTCGTAAGCATTAATTTTAATTATTAGTATCTGGGCGACCGAGCTCTGTTCGAGTGAAAATAGAGAAAACGACGTTTTCTAAAATTAAATCTAGCTAAATCAGTTTATCGTCCCAGAAACTCCCTGCATACTAAATTTCATGAAAATCGTTGGAGCCGTTTCCGAGATTCAGATTATATATAATACAAGAATTGCCCCTTTAAAGGTAGATAGATATTAGATGAATTATTTTAATAGCTGTCAAATCCGATTACTTATATTGTCAAGACTTTAGTTACTGGATTGTGGACTTCAGGTAGACAGTCGCAAATAGTAAAATATTGGTATTCAGCAACTAGTTGGGAAATAGCTAGATAGATTGATTAGACTTTAAAATAAATAAATTTTATGCGAGTGTAAGCACAATATTCTAAATACATAATAAGCTCTTTCGATAGATCCGAAAATAATACAGACTTCTGAAAACTAATTTCAATAGTTTTAAAAATCAAACGAGACATTCTTTTATCAAAACTTATCCTAGTTTTATTAAAGTTTGTTTTCCTTTTAATTTTCTTTCACGAGGCTTTCGTTTATTTTCATGCTGCTTATTATTATCAGATGTTTTCTTTTGCTATTACAACATTTATCAAGCCCACGTCAATTTAACTAATACGTCACCTTCTGTCATTTAAGATGACGACTGTCGCCAACGACCTTGAGGGCACAAAACACGCACCCGTTTCACACCCGCGCGACGCATGTGTACTTTCCTTATTATTCATAGACTATAAAAAAAACCTCAGATCAAAATGTGGATAATTAAATTGTCTTTGAGATAGGGACAATTTTATTAAAATACGCCCGGCGGTTTTGGTGGGATTGCCGTTTTTTTGTCCATGTTAGTCATAACTTAATTACACTATGTTATAGGTATGAAGCTCAAAATTTTCTTAGATCAAATTACTAAGAAAATGGTCTAATGTAATAGGATATATATTTTATCCAAAAAATTACGACTAGCCGTTTAGACGTGATTCCTATTTTAAAATCAGCTACTGAGGGGTATCTGCGCCTTAACCACTTGGTTTCAGCTTTAGAGATGTCACTTCCGTACTTCGTGGATGTTAAGTCAGTTATTAATTTACTTTTATATCTTTGTTCATTATTACTATGAAGTTTATTACCTAAATTCCTCTTTGATTATCCAAAATTCTTATCAGTCTGTTGATTTATTTATCATAAATAACTTTCCTAATGGCATCTTATTCGAAAGATATCGTCGTAAATACAGCTTTGGGTTAGTGTTACCTTGCCGAATATGATGTTCTTATTCGCCCACTCAATTTTCTTTTTAGTACCTGTACCAGTACTGTTGTCAGGTTACAAATCTAGATTACGGTCTGCTTATGAAAAAATACTGATGGAATATATCTGATCCGACCTGGGAATCGAACTCAATACCTCCTCCACCCACATTTGCGATCACTTGGCAGATAACAACTAGAGTAAATGTTTACAGGTACCAAAATATGTTTTTGTTGAAATCCCAGAAAATCCTTCCACACCTGGACGTGAAAGCACCCAATCCCTAAAATAATTAGGTACTGCCAAAAAAATTTGGACGCTTTCATTGATGACGATTCCTACTCTTTTCGAAAGAGTCCAATAAGTTTTGGCAATACCTAATTATATAAAGGGAATTTTTCATTTATTAGGCTGCTGGAAATCGAACTCGAAATTTCCACACACATTTGCGATCACTTGGCAGTTAGCAACTAAAATAAGTGTTTTCATGTTAATAAACCCCTAAAACATATCCAAAATTAGATTATCTACTCAAAGCCTGTCAACAATTGATAACTTTCAGTGTGTACTGAATAATTCATTGTTGAATTACATTGCTGAATTCGCCTGTTTATTTGATACTAAAATTAAATCATCCCTTAATTGGATAACGCAAATTGATGCATTTGTAGTCACTTTAATTGAATTAATTATCCTGAACTTAATATGGACAATGGAATTGAAAGATTCCTTTTTATTTGCAATGTAATAATGTCGAAAAAAAGTCCATTGTGACAATGATGATTATTTGAGAACATTTGTGGTAACATATGGATAAATCAAACCGTTATGTTTGATAATTTAAGAAATAACGAAAAACTTATATGCAATGTATATGAGTATATCTGTTTGTATAGGTTTAGAGCTTTGAGCCGCCACTGAATTCAATTGGACATCAATTTTGTCAACAGTCGCAAATGGTTAGCGTTCTACGCCTGCAATTTCAATAGATATTTCCTCTACAAATGTTAGAACAGTTCCGTTCTGGTATTACCTTTGACATATCCGAACGGTTCCATTGATCGGCCTCTTATCAGCGACTGCCACCGACGCCAATTGACAACGGATTAACGCACCTGTCAGTCTGTCGTTATCACTACGTTGGATTCTAAAGTATGCCTAGGCTGGGTGTAAAAAAAGAGCTTTTGTTCAACATTTTGCTAGGTAAAATTTATGAAAATTATGTAGGAGCCATAAAATTTCCTCAAGTTTTCTTCATGCGTGGGTGATTTTCGTAAGGAAAAACACGGAACGCTATACTAAAAGTTTAAGGTTTCTTTGATAAAGGCCTTATCAAAGTCGTCGATAAAATATTTTTTTGCTTATAATTCCTAACAATCTGCTAAGAAAAGCCCTTATATTAGTTTTCATATTTGAAAGCTCAGAAAGCTTTGAAAAGTTAGTTTGTCGTAATAATCCTTCATTTTCTAAAAAAAATCTGACGTTATGGGTTTATCTACAAGAAATCGTTGCTTCACACTACAGGTACTTAGCTATAGTGCCCGGCACATAAGTTGGCAAGGCTTTGGCGTAGTGGGGTAAGTTAGCGCTTATTCCGTGAACTGACCAACCACCATATAGAGCTAACGGAATGTGGACGCGACACGATTGGTCAGTCGATCCTTTTGTAAACTGAACAACCAATCGCGAGCTCGGAATGGTCCTAAACGTTCCCCGCGCCCCACTTCACTACAAAAGATACCTAAAAATGACTTCTGCACATCTAACGACTCTTGCCAACTTACGTGCCGGGGATTACACTCATTTCCCTCTTAACAAGGCGTTTACATAAGCCATACCGTACATAAATAAATAAATACCATTCCCAGCTGTACTTACCCTCCAACGCATCATAAGTGTAACATACGTACCGTGTATATCAGCGAGTGCTCCACATTAGCACAATGATGCCCAGTCAATGTGGCGTGTGATCGAATACAAATGGGCTCATCACTCCCTCCGAGGCACATGAGAGGAGCTCTTGTGTGAACTGGCAGCACCCAGCTATGTCCTGCTATCGACCCGATTACAGATTACTATCTTTATCCCACGGCTTTGCTCGTCCATAAGAACTGTGAAACCGTGATAAAAAAATAGCCTAAGCCACTCAGCGATAGTGTAGCTCTCGAATGTCTTCTGACTTCTTTTTTTAGGATTCCGTATCGAATCCGAAGTCATTTACGTGTACGTCTGTCGATCCCATCGCCTGTTAGACAGGTTTTAAAGCCAATTTCATATTTTCACATCTTCTTGACCCAAAGTCAAACAAAAATTGAAATGTTTTAAGGTCCGCTGTATACAGGGGAATGCGATTTTTTTTTACCTTCCCCATCGAGTGGGGTGTCGTTGTTTAGAACTCGTTGAGTAGATAAATATTGTATTTTTTGTTTTACAAAGTATTGGAAAACAAAGGAATGAGAAGCTACCATCATCTGCCTCTACTTGTCCCATGTTACTTGGGGTCAGCGCAACAAGTTTTCTTCTTCCATATCGTCCTGTTCCCCGTCACGACTCCCTTTTCTTTCATATTACTCCTCACACGGTTAATCCATATTTATATTCGTAACTCTTTTAGTAACATGCGTTTCATCCCTTCTCATAACATAACCATACCAGGACAAAAAGTTTCCTTTCAACTTTTCAATCACTGACTCCACTTTCAAACTTCCTCTAATATACTCATTTCTCACTTAATCTTTTCTCGTCACTCCGCACATACATCTCTGTTACATGCAATCTCTTTTCATCCATCATTTTCACCACCGAACATTCTGATCCATACAGTACGACAGGTCTAATTACGGACTTGTCAATTTTCCCGTTTAACTTGAGGGGCATCCGTGGGTCAGATGTTGTTCCAGTGACCTGTAGCTATTTCAGCCATCCCGATTTGATCCAGTGCGTTACGTATTGGTCTACCTCGCCATCCCCTTGGACAAGAGACTCTAGGTACCGAAAGTCCTCAGATCGGTATGGGTGAGAATGAGAAGCCACCAAAGTTAGCTTTTGCACACAATTTTGGTCCAAAGATTGTTATAGCTCCCCATCTGTTGAAATCGGCAATACTGTAGCGTTCCACCTATCAGAAGGTTTACTGTCATTACTGGCAGCCTGATTGCTGACTTCCTTTTCTCGTTGCTTCATTCCCGTGTAGTCCATAGGAACCAAGCATTTTCCGGGTTAAAAGTACAAGGGAGCAGATATAGTGTAGCTTTCTAAATTATATAAAGAACTTTTACGGTCGGATCAGTACTGTCAGAAATTTTCTCCAACCAAATAAAAAATTTGAATCCTTCATAATATTAGTTTAGACGACGTAATTCTCAATTACCTAGTCTACTGGGGTATAATTATGTTCAAAAAGGTAAGTTAAAAACTAAAGAGAATACTATACTATATATATATTAATATTATAAAGCTGAAGAGTTTGTTTGTTTGTTTGTTTGAACGCGCTAATCTCAGGAACTACTGGTTGGAATTGAAAAATTCTTTTTGTGTTGGATAGTCCATTTATCGAGGAAGGTTATAGGCTATATACCATCACGCTACAACCAATAGTAGCCGAGCATAAATGAAAAATATTGCAAAAACGGGCAAAGATATTCCTTTTTGAGAGCTTCCATTGCGTGCGCTGCGTAAACGGTTTAAGTTACGCAAATATCATGTATCATGGAAATGTTCCTCTTTAAAAGTTCTACAAAAAAGTCCGGGACAGCATATGTCTATCTTTTAAGATTGACTCACAATAGCAACTTTTATGTTCTAAATTTTAATTAGATCGCCGCTGCCGGTAGAAACAAAAGTTGGTTACATTCGTATAGTAGTATTTTATTTCTTATTCAAATAAATAGTTCAACGAGTTGGTAGGTAGGGTAGGGTAGGGTAGGGTAGAGTAGTGTAGGGTAGTGTAGGGTAGGGTAGTGTAGGGTCGGGTAGGGTAGGGTAGGGTAGTGTAGGGTAGTGTAGGGTAGGGTAGTGTAGGGTCGGGTAGGGTAGGGTATTGTAGGGTAGGGTAGGGTAGGGTAGGGTAGTGTTGGGTCGGGTAGGGTAGGGTAGTGTAGGGTAGGGTAGGGTAGGGTAGTGTAGGGTAGTGTAGGGTCGGGTAGGGTAGGGTAGGTAGTGTAAGGTAGGGTAGATAAATGTTTGGTCTTTTTATGGCAAAACAAAGTTTGCTGGGTCAGCTAGTAATATTATAAAGCTGAAGAGTTTGTTTGTTTGTTTGAACGCGCTAATCTCAAGAAATCCTGGTTGAAATTTATTTTTGTGTTGTATAGTCTATTTATCGAGAAAGGTTATAGGCTATATAACATCACGCTACGACCAATAGGAGCGAAGCATACATGAAAAATGTTGCAAAATCGAGAAAAATGATCCCTTTTGAGAGCTTCCGTTGCGTGCGCTGCGTAAACGGTTTAAGTTACGCAACAATCATTTATGTAGGTTAAGTAGGGTTGGTAGGTAGCCAGTTGACGGGAGCGAAGCCGCGTGGAACAGCTAGTAAATAATATTTTTCGATTAAAGTTTCCAAGTAAACTAAGTCTCCCTCACTATGATAATTGAACCAGTATATAAAACTACAGTTTCTAAAGCATAACACTCGAAATACAATTAGTGTTGTGAAATGGTTCTATTTTGTAAAAACGTATGAATTTTAGTGAGAATAACGAAGAATAACATTACCATTTATCACCCCTCGCAACATTAGCATAGAACGCCGTGAAATATTCAATTAGGTATTAAAGTCCTCGGGAAACGAAGGTTTCGGATGAAATTAAGAAGCAATGCGACATGTCCTTGATTTTATTATTTTTTGTAACGATCAGGATATTAACGTACATTGTTTGGAAGAAGTTACAATATCATTTTGACTACATTATTTAGATACACGCGGAAATAACTCCACCTGCAACTTTGGGCATCCAATTCATTTGTGTTCCATAAACCACTGAACAAATCTCAAGAATGTAATACCATAAAGTTGGCTTAATTGTTGAAAGACTTTAGGTACTAAATCCATTACTGGTTCGTACCGTATCTGCTACCAAAGTTGCAGCTGGAGTGTAAGCACTGGGAACTGTAACTTTAAGTTGTAAATACTCGGCAACTATTTTAACTGTTTTATATGTTTCAAACAAGTCATTAAGTAAATATGTCCTCTATCGCTTACATACAATATATTATTTACAATTAAATTTACCATGCCCAATAAAAACTTTAATATAAATGTCTCTATTCAAGATAATAGCAATATACATGGCACATTCATTTATAAACATTTGCTTAAATCTTATACGATTTCGCAAATGTATTTAACAGTATCAGAGATGAATTACTATTATTTATATTCTTACAAACAGTTCGGATATTCGCCTATTACAAACTATATACAACGTTATAAGACTAGTTATTATCACGTTACACGCTGATGAAATAAAAAACTATGGAACAGAAAATTTGTCGTCTCTAAAAACAAAAAATAACAATGTCTACAGAAATTATTCCAATCAAACGTAATTGCAGGCTGTGATTGTTGACAATTTACCTGAATTATCATCAGGGCTAACGATAAAAAAAGAAACATTTATTGTAGCAGTTATAGTAATTATAGCAGACTTTTGATTAGACACAGGAAGATTGTCGTCGTTGTGGTGATGGTAGACGAGGCGCCGGTTGCCGTGGTCACCGCGGTCTTGCCGTCGTTGGAGTACCATTTGTTCGCCCTGTCTGGCACTCTGTTACTTTTCATGCTGTCAACATCCTCGTCATCGTCATCATACGCGTTCGTCCCATACTCATCATCCGACGTAGCCCGTACATCAGGGTACTGGTAAGCATGTCTATCGTTCCCCGGGATCTCTGTGACACCAACAAAATGTTTGTTTTAAAATCGGTCATGTGCCGTCACCGCATGACTACAATATTCAGAGTTAATTTCGATTTCGCATTTATTTCAAGTATTTGTGAATTGAAATGCAGATTTGAGAACCATTGAACACGTTTTATATGCGTTTGCAGTAGCAAATATTTGTGTGGGTTTTACAAAAGCTGATATTTAAAGGTATGCGGAACGGAATGAAATTGTATTTAATTAACAAAGTTAGGAGAGAAATTGAATTTCTTAAAATAGAAAGTAGCGTACCGTATAATCTTATCTTGCTCTCGACGTCTCCGAGGGAATTCTTGGCAACGCAGATGTAACTGCCCAAGTCTTCCCTGCGGATGTTCTTGATGGTCATCGTCATTTCGGCCTCGAACATGGACTTCTGCCTGACTGACATCACGTGGTGTTCCGAAGGTATGATCAGTTCACCTACAGAACAATTTATTACTTAAAACACACTTGTTTTCAAATTCAATATTAGAATTTCATCTTTCCTCAGCGGAAGTTTTATGAAAAATGTAAAAACTTCGTGCAGACACCTAGGAGTTTTATGGCTGCCTTATAATTTGTTTCGCTTTTATCGCGGATGCCTTACCTGCCAGCCGAGTTAATCAAACGGTATTAAAATTCGAATGTTGAACTTTTAAAGCGTATTTATATTCAATCCGGGATTTAAGATGATTTTTACTTTTATTGCTGAACCGTTATTTTATGCTCGTGATCATAAATTAACTTAATCTTGTTATTGGGATCGAACGAGACTTACAGTTGGGATATAGAATTAGATATAATCATTATTGAATATACTTTTTATTATTTGTGCGAGATGAGAGTAGTTTTATCAAAATCTTATCGCACATAGTATTGGAGTTTCTCACGAAAGTAAATCTAGAACCATGCACCTCATCTCTTCTCATCTTACCTGGATCCTTCACCCAATAGTTGATAGACTTGGGCGAAGACTCGACGTAGCACTCGATAGTAACGTCAGTCCCAAGAGGTGCACCTACCAGCTGGTTAGGCACTTGAATCACTGGGTGAACTGGACAAAACAAAAAGAAATTAGAAAAATATTCATGGCTATCGATCATCTTAAAGCTAAGATGATCAATAGCCATGAATCTTTTAGCGTTTCGTTGGTGAATGATGAAGGCATCATTCACCAACGAAACGCTAAAAGATTTAGAAAGAAAGTACTAAATTATTTTAATTATCCCTAAGACCTTTTTAAATGAAGTGAGTGAGATTTGATACTTTGAGTTGTAAAAAGGCAATCTTTTTAAGGCTTCATTTGGCTTAATTGGCGGCCGACAAAATAAATGAAACATTAGGCGGTGTTCACATCAAACTTTAACCTTGCTCACAGACAATCGTCACAATCAGGCGCTGACTGACGATGTTTTGATGTCTTTTCTTTTGGTATGTTGGTAGTAAATTCAATATTTGAATAAGAAAGTTTGTTAGATTTCAATCACTAATAACTACGAGGCTTTGATTTATAGAGTAGGTAATGGATGGTTGATGTTGGAAGATGATTGGTTGGTCCTGTCTATATTAATTTTAAGGCTGGATTTTATTTGCGTCAACTCGCGCGTACAAAGCACGCGCACGTTGTTCTTTATTTTGAACTATGAGTTCAATTCAGATTAGAACTTACATGGCAAAAACATGTTTAATGAGAACGGTGATTCAGGTGTCCTTGACAAAAATTTACCTAGGACCTGAAGAGAAACAACAAAAATATTGTCGCTCACAGTCGGTGGCTGACTATAGTACATTTGGTGTAAGCGCAGCCTTACAAAGATCAACTTACAGTGTACACTGATGTGGATCCTCTTGCTCACGGTGGGCGGGACCCCATTACCGGCGATACATAAGTATGTGCCCATCTCCGAACGTGATATTTTGGTCAACTTCAACACTTCACCCTGGTATGAGTGCACTGTGGACAAAAGTAAACGTATCACTTTAACTAAGAGGTAGTTTAGGTACAAGCAACCACAATGTCATGTCAACAGTTTGATTTTGAGAGCGTCTGTATTTTGTAGCAGTACGTAGGGTTTTGTGTAGGTAACTACAAATGTGCGGTTGACTGTACCAGCAAGTTTCTTGTCCGCATAGTCAGGCTATAATGTTTTCAATGCTGAAACATTATACGCCCTCTTTGTGAGAGGTAGGGGGCTGTTATCCGCTACTCGAGTCCAGTGCGGGTTAGCAGACGTCACATCGTGTCTTATTTTTTTTTTGTTCTAGGAATTACCGGTTTCTCTTCACCGTTTTTAGTCCATTCACAATCAATCTGGATGCAACTGAGTACTAATGATACACAAAGCGAATGCCTACTTGATCTCCACAAACCAGTACCTGGGTATTTTTTTTGGGCCAATCCCACCACACTATTCCCAAACCACTGCAACTCCTGAAAGCCAGAATCAACAGTGGTGATCAACAGAAAAGCGCCGAAACAATAAAGCTCTACGAAGTCCCGGCGAATGAATTTGACTGTCTTGGATCCTGCAACGAAATTAATCAGAAAAGAATAAAGGAGGAGTAGGAAAATAAGAATAGGTGATATGATACCCAAATACCGGTGGACCAATGGTCGTTCCATGTAAAATACTCAGCCGTCTCCAGTTAGATTGAATGCCGACTACAATGACCACATACCACATAGAACTGCTCTTCTGAGCAAAAGTCTTTTTGGGATGGCATCAAAAATTTACAATAGGATACCTGTGGACATTTTAAACACTAAGGAACTGCCACTATTCAAATATAAATAACGTAATTTTTTAATTGACAAAGCTTACTATACGATCCAAGATTTTCTTAATAATTAGTACTTACTACAATCTGTCACCACGCATCTAATTATTTTTTTGTAAGATTTGCTATAAATGTGGTATGTGATACCTATGATTATTTTGCATGTTGACTTAATTATTGTATGCCTAGGCAGGACATAATGGAACTGTAATTTACCTAACATCTGTCTGTATAACCTATGCCCACAATAAAAAGATTTGATTTGAATGAATTTAGGAAAAGGACACACCACGGACCGACAGTGGCAAGCGAGGCGTTGCTTAAGCTTTAAAATCAACCGGTATGACTGTGTGCCTCAAGCTCCTCAGTTTTTTGTCCACTCATCATCATCATTAGCCTTTTAATGTTCCAACTGCTGGGACACAGGCCTCCTCTCATAGAGGGAGTGGGCTATAATCCACCACGCGGGCCCAGTGCGGATTGGTAGATGTCACATGTCTTTGAATTTTTGGTTCTAGGACATGCCGGTTTCCTCACGATGTTTTCCTTCGCCGTTTTGAGAGCAGTGGTGATGAAATAAATTACACAAAGTAAAACGCCTGTTCGGGTTCGAACCCACGACCTACAACTCGTAAGTCGGGGCCGTAACCACTGGGCCACCAGCTCTAAACCTCTCATATTTATTCAATACTAGCGGACGTATTTCTCGTTCCTATGTCATCCGGGGATAGTGTAGCTTCCCAACAGTGAAAGAATTTTTGAAATCGGTCTTGTAGTTTTTACGTTTATTCGTTAAATCTTTCTTCTTTATAATATTAAAGTATAGATATAGATTAGTATAAGTAGTAGTTCTGCCATCTGCTTCGCCCACGTGGATGTCGAAAATTATCCCAAGGGAAAATATTCCCGAGATAAAAAGTATTATATATGCTATTCCAGACTATAATCTATCTCTGTGCCAAATTTCATACTGATCCGTCCAGCCGTTTGAGCGAGCGTGAAGAAGTAACAAACATACAAACACACACACACACACACACTCACACACTTTCACCCTTATAATATTAGTGTGATGTGATGTAAATCATGTTTTAGATATATTACAATCATATCCTTCAGGATAGGCAACAAATATGCGGTCTTTGGTTTAGATTTGTCCTGCATTTGCATATTTTTTTTTTTTTTTTTTTGTTTTTAAAAAACGTTGCCCCACACTAGGAATTTCTTCCTGTATCGTGGGTGCGTTTACAAACATATAATCTCACATACACAACACCCAGAGCCGGAACAATTATCTGTAGGTCATACAAATATTTGTTCCGTGCGGGAATCGAACCCGCGACACGCAGCGCAGCAGTCAATCGCTCAACCACTGCGCCAACCGTGTGCCCAATATAACAGGTTAGTACCAATTATAACATAAAACCGCATCAATGAAACTATTGGACGCCATAGCTGTTGGTTAATAATATTGTATTACAGAGTGTGGAGCCATTAGGGCAGAATTTGAACCACGTTGAAATGTACACAGCAATAACTTTACAATAACATCAATTCGGGTTTCATTGCGACAAACAGATTGATGAAAATTGTTGTTAGGAATAAAATACAGAACGATTTAGGTTTATGGTATGGTGTCATTTGCTGTTCGTAGGCAGCGGTTAGCTTTAGATCAAAATATACCAATAAGCTTATCTGACATCTTACATTTAATAATGTTACCCGCTTGTAATCAATCGTCCCATTACAGCATTAAGAAATCAAGAGGTGGGTTGGCGATTTCAGAATTGTAGTAACTGTAAGTTCAGGTTTCCTCAAGATATAACCCTTCACCAATACTAGTGATCCAATATAAACTTAGAAAGAAGATACCGAGGTACATACTAATTGAACAAGTCCCATTGATAACTGCAACTCTGGGTAGGATTTGAGCACACGATCTTAAAGTTACACTAGTCGACGGCACGAACTATTTTGTGGGCGGGAGTAAAATGCATGCTATCTCAGCTGACAACACGGGCGATATAAGCAGTAAGAAACTAGTTCGCGTACAAATTAGCACTCTTGCAAATTTGTAGCGAAATGGATGATGATTTAGGACGCAAACGAGCGCACGAAATTTTATAAACAGACCTTTGGGAGTCTGGATATCATGAAAAAACGACTTAAGGCGGTACCCCGAACAAAACGCCGCGCAAGCCGTTTTTTGTGCTGTTTTTAGGAGCTATCTACTCGTTATTTAAAAAGAAATATCAATTAATAAAAATACATTAAATTTCTACATAATATTGATTCTAAAATGGTAGATTTAGTTTTTTTTTTAATGTTGTATATATTTCACTAATCTACTTCCAAAAAAACATAAAAATGAGAAATAATTATTGATATTATGCATCTCCTCGTAAAGTGTTCATTGATTATTTTTTGTACTAACACTAATGGATAGACAATTTAATAACGAACATTTTTGTAGAATTATTTTTTCAAAAGACCAAAATTCGATTTTATAAAGATTTTATTATAAAATCTGGGCGTATTCACTACTGTAATTCATGCGCCATCAGTGCCGCTAGACCAATAGGAACGCTCATATCTCATGCCGATTTTTTGGTCAGGGTACCGTCTTAATGTATATTTTCAAAATAAAATTATTTGCATTGTTGAACTACTAATCCGTCCCTGTATGGTGGCTGTTTTGCAATTTTCCTTCTTCTTATGGTATTTATTTCACCCAAAGATGCATTAAAACTAGTGTTGAAATATGGAATGCTGAGACAAATTGATATTTTTTTAATTTTGAACTTACACCGTCAAACAGTGGAGTAAACATTTGTATGGAAGAATGATCGACTAGTGTAACCTTAAGCAGGAGATTAAGCATGCACTAAATCTGGGGGACTACCATAAGCTCTTATAGCAATTTTTTTTCCACTTAGAGAGCTCGTAGACCTATAATAATGATTATTAAAAATAGCAAATGACTATTCCAAATATAAAACTATAAATTCATTACAGTTCAAAACAACTCCTATACTGCACCTACACAAAATTTGTGTCTCTTTCCTTTGAAATTCTTTAAATGTGCAGTAAAATTTAATTACATTAATCGTCTAGCTTAGTGCTAAAGCGGTAACCATTGGAGGAAATATATTGCACTATTCAAGTACGACTTTACAAGATAAAATGTTAGTTTATTTGTGCAGTTTTTTGTTTCTGCATAACACGCTTTAAAAGCTTGATTTATATTATATGTGAATAAGTCTTGTAACTTAATTTAGAGTTTCCATTTAAAGGTTCCACAGAGGCGCGCGAAGCGAAAATATGACTATGATGCGATGGACCAGTCGCATCATAGTCGTATTTCCGCATCGCCTGTTTCCATAAAATAAAATATGTAAAAAGGTGTGTCGCATTGTCACGTCGCGACTGTCTGTGGAAACCTCTATTTTTTTTCTTCTATGACGATAACACTATACAATTGTGTGGCATTGATTTTATTTCTACAATATTTTTCCAGCGTAATTAATGCGTCAAAAACTTTGTATTACACATACCCAAACGTGTACTGGATGTTTATAAAGCCATTAGACGTTACATTAAAGTTCTATGTCGTCCATAAATAGATACATATATAGCTTTTGACAGTTTTATATAAGGGTATGTGGTTATTTTTACGCGACTACGGTTATATATCAAAATCATGAAAACAAGTTTTTAAACCGATTACTGCGTCGCAAAGTGTTTGTTGATCGGTATGTATGTATTTACGCTTTTATGTCCATTTGTTCCCTCAGGCTCTGCAAAAACCACAAAACACATACTTTAAATAAAAAATATGTTCGAAAACTAAAATCCAACTACTGAAAAATCACGCTCCAAAATGTATGTATGAATGTATGCGTTGTAAACAAATAAATAAATAAATGAAACAAACAAATATTTTACATCTGAAATTGTTATGTACAAACTATTCGATATGTATCGGGTATTAAATAAACAACTTACATGTTATAAATATTTTGTTGTATTTCTTACAACATATTCATAGTGGTGTTCAGAGGATAACCGTGGTTGTATGCTACTTTGCAGAATGTATTGTTTTGTTACGGTAGGTGCATTCGATATGTATACCCGATACATATACCTAAAATAGTTTGTACATAACAATTTCAGATAAAAATATTTTCTTGTTACATACTTTTTAGAGCGTAATTTTTCAGTAGTCGGGTGTTTGTTTTATAACTTTTTTTTCCTTCGGTATTTAGTTGTAAGAAACGTTTCCTCCGTAAAAATATTATAACATTCTTCTCAGGGCCTATCAAATGGATATTTGGGCTGCAGCCCAGAGCCCCGTGAATATAAAGGGTCCTGTGCCTCCTTTGAAGACAGTGGACAATGATTGCTTCCGGGCTTCATTATTTAATATTCTACAACAGTTTTGAGACTAAAATATGGTCTACGTCTGAATAATCGTAAGGGGCAGGTCTTTTGACAACGCTGTTAATATAGCGGGTCCCTACAATGGTGTAGGTGTCTCCGGTGAACCGTAGTGTGGGGGTCCTTAAGATTCAAAGTTGTGCAATCCACGAGGGTTACCCTGGGTCCAGAGAGCTCCGGCCCAGCCTAGGGGCTCTAGTCGTTGCCGGGTTTACCATAATATTTTTAACTGCTCAGGCCCGGCTGGTCAATTGGTACTAGCCGAGACTGAGGAGGTTAAAGTTCAAATTACAATCTTATCCATCCGGTATAGGCTGCTAAAATTTTCCACCCCGCTTCTCTCTCTCTCCCTTGCGTAGGATAGGTGAAGAATCAAAGGCAGCCAAATCAATCTGGCTTCCCTTGATTCTTCACATATCCGAGTCTGGATGCGAAATTCGATCTTTCTAACCTCTGCACCATTCATGAAAAATTTACGGAAAAGTACTAGGGTTACGCAAATGATGGGACAAAGGGTTGAGGTTACAATCTTTCGTCACATGCTACACCTCTCATTCTGATCGATCATTATCGAGAGAGGAAAGGCTTACTTTTAGATAAATAAAAACAGTTTTTGACCAAAATATCTATTCATCATCATCATCATCAGCCTATTAATGTTCCCACTGCTGGGACACAGGCCTCCTCTCTGCGAGAGGGAATGGGCAGTAATCCACCACGCGGGGACGCACTGGGCGCGGGTTGGTGGATGTCACATGTCTTCGAATTTTTGGTTCTAGGACATGCCGGTTTCCTCACGATGTTTTCCTTCACCGTTTTGAGAGCAGTGGTGAAGAAAATAATTTACACAAAGTAAAGCGCCTGCCTGGGCTCGAACCCACAACCTACAACTTGTAAGTCGCGGCCGATACCACTGGGCCACCACTGCTCTCAAATTAATCAAAAATATCAATTAGTTTGGTTTATTTGGTAGTTTAGGTTGTTCAGTGTTGAGTAGTAGGCCCCAAGTGGCTTAACCCTAGGTCCCCACAAATTCAAGGTTCGCCTTCTTTTTCTTCTTCTTGTCAATGATTCTATGTTTTTAATTTAAGTAAATTTTAAATTAATAACATGCCGTATATTATACAGGTCCTCAATATATTATTCAAACGTTATTCACCGTTCGTATAATGAGCCCTAGAAGTGTATTCAACGGCAGAACTCTACTAATTACGACAAACTTTAAACAATACTGGACGCGAAACTCATCCCGAGAATAGTCGCCGCGCGGCTCATTGTGGACCCACAAATGCGGTCACACAGACTTTCGTATTATACATATTCAGAAAAACAATGGCGTCCTTGCGCCATTCAAATAAACTAAGACAAATGAAATATTTTTCCAGCTATTTGTTGAACAATTTTGGGATTAATTGTGCTTATTATTTTTGGTATAGGTAGTTTGGTAGAGAAGAGACAATATAATAAGTACAAAACGATTTCATTTTCTACAGTAAACTTACCTATGTTTACGTAGAAAATGAACCTAATTTGTGACACAACAGGAACATATAATAATGGTCAGAAAAAGGCAAGACAAAATAATTATGGTCACTGAATATGTGAATGCAGTGAAATGCAAACAATATGGGACGGATAACTACCTAGCAGTAATGACAGTTAAGACATCGACTGCTTAATCTTATTCCTAACTGCGTTAATATTGGTTACCAATTGGATAGAGCTAAATACATTTTTTTATGTCGAAAGACTGCATCTGATCGCCACAACCCAATGAGGAACTGGGTAGCACGATACCCCTTGGTAAGACTAGTTGAGAAATACAGGCAACATTGATGCGTATGTCATCGGCGGTACCCCGAGCAAAACGCCAAGCCGGTTTTTGTTTTTTCCGTTTCCGTGCTGTTTTTAGGAGCTCGTTATTTAAAAATAAATATCAATTAATAAAATACATTAAATTTCTGCATAATATTGATTCTAAAATGGTAGATTTGGTTTTTTTTTATGTTGTATATATTTCACTAATCCTCCTTCCAAAAAAACATATAAATGAGAAATAATTATTGATGGCATGCATCTCCTCGTAAAATGTTCATTAATTATTTTTTGTACTTACACTAATGGATAGACAATTTAATAACAAACATTTTTGTAGTATTTTTTTTTTCAAAAGACCAAAATTCGATTTTATAAAATTTGGGCGTATTCACTACTGTAATTCATGCGCCACCAGAGCCGCTAGACCAATAGGAATGCTCATATCTCATGCCGATCTTTTGGTCAGGGTACCGTCTTAAGAAGCCAACTTTCAAAATCTCAAACCTATTTTAGGTTACTTCTAGGCAAGCGTGCCCCATCGTCGACAACATCATTGCTTACCATCAGGTGAGATAGTGGTCAAACGCGAGCCTATCAATAATAAAAAAATATGTTTTTTCCTGTTACTTTTTCTGTTTGTACGATGAACTCCGCTAGAGGGCGCTTCAATTTGGCGCAAAAAATGCGGATAAAATCGGTCCAGACTAGTGAGCTAGCATGAAATTGCGGTAGATGACGCGATATTATTAAATTTGATCAGATCATAAGATCGACTTTATTGGTTGATCGTATGAGCCTTTGTCCTTTGATTATTCATTGAAAATATAACTTAATAAACGTGAATATAAATTGTGCTTTAATTTGAGTTTTATTGGTTGCCCGAGTGTACCTCTACATCATGCAACTTCGAAGAAGATTCCAAGTCAATCAAATCAAAAATATTTATTTGTTAGAATATGGTACATAAGGTGTTACAGTAAATTAATTTCAGCTTATCCTGCGTTAACTTATCTTCTAAATAGTCCTTAATGCTATAAAATAATAATAGTTTGAAATTATTTTGTTTTGACATTGTCAGTGGTAAGTCTTGAAAACTATTAGGTTATAATCGACATGAAGGATACATTTATTTTAAATAATGCTAGTTTTATTGATGGCATCCGAAGTCTATCTTTGTTCTACCGCATGTGTTCTGCTTTTTGACCCGTCAGTGCTAGTTTCAAATTAATTGTAGTTTTTCTTTACAAATGTATTTCAAAAATATATAAACTTGGCAAGTGTAGAATTTTAAGTTTTTGAAATAGTGGCTTAAAGCTATGTAAAATTAAGCTCCACAAATTGCTCGAATACATTTGCCTATGATATCGCTACGCCCACGCTTCCACCTTCAAATATATAGGTATTCAACCCATAGAAATAATTCAACCAGTACGTAAGTAATCCAATTACAATTTCTATCTAGTAAAACTTAAAACCGGCTGAAATAAATAAAATGAAATCCTTCTTGTACCGGAGGATTTCATTTAATTTTATTTCAGCCGGTTTTAAGTTCTGGCTCAATATTTTTAAGCTTCTTGAGTACATGTTGCAACCAATCACTTTACTTTTTCGCCATATTTTTTTAAAGGTATTTATGATATTGTACATCAGATAGTGTTTGCTTTTAGTAAGTTGAATTTATTTTCGAATTCATAAATAAATACTCTTAATGTGGATGTTTTTATCTCAATCACGTCGCTGAGAAGAACTGTAGAGCTGAGCAAGTGACTTGCTTTAATAGCTAAGAATTTAATGGCATTTTAAAGGTACATACTAATAACCGATTTCTGAATTAAGTTTTTAAAGTTAAAAACTCTACTTTAGTGCCAAAATTTGAACGGTTCATATGCCAATGTGGTTTTTGACAATTAATCAACAACAGGTTTTTTTACAGATAGCCCCGTTGGGTGACAATCGAGTTTTATATGCCTGTAAATGTGATATTTATAGGAATACATTAGGAAGGCATTCCTAGAGCTGATACGATTTCTTATTTAAAAAACGATTCCAGAGAGTCACATCAGCTTTGAAGTACACAAGTTACATATTTTCGAAAGGCATTTGTGCTGAAAGTTTTAAACCTACCGGTAAAAACATACATATAGACGTTTTACTAAATATGTAGACTAAATGAAAATTACAAAGATATAATGGTGAAATAAAAATAAAAATTAATAATTTTTAATTACATCTAAATTATACTTACTTATTGTATGTAAGGATCGTAGCAGGTGGCGTTCTGTAGTTTCTGCCTACCCCCAAGGGAAAAAGGCGTGAGTTTATGTATGTATGTAGACTACATAAATAATGTAACCAATCAGACTTCATAAAGAATTGAAACTGTTTATATTATGTATCAGCAAACCGCAATCAGATTGCAGCCACAAACTGCGGTATTTTTCTATCCAATAACTCTAACCGCTACGATATTGTGACATTTATTTGATAAACAGTTTTGCTAGCTGGGATTTTGATAAATAGGTACCTACAGGATCAGGAAAAAGAACTAAGTACTATTTATTTATTTATTTATTTATCTCAATTACTCAAAGCACTTACAGTTTTACCCAACACGTGCAGAGAGTCACAACATTTACTATTACAAATATACATCCATAAAAATTGTCAGAGAAACAACACAAACAAAAACATAACAATGCCTAAATAATCCAAATATTCATTAACAATAATTAAAATTCAATAGTAATATAAAAATATAATTATTACGAATAATTTAATAACAATAATTTAATACAAATAATTTAATAAGAAACAGTTCAATAATTTAAATTTAATAATAATTCAATAATTCAAATTTAATAATAAAAAACGTTCAGAATCAATCAGCATTATCTAGGTGCTAAAACACTCTTTACATTCCTTTAGGAATATACGCACATTCGAGTTGAATATGTCGACCTCCGGTTGCTGAGCAGTCAGGGCATTGAGCAATGATACCGCCTGATTGGTAGTAGCATATTCCGCGGTACGAGTCCGGACTCTATGAGGACTCCTCACACATTTAGAGGCAACCTCCTTGCCTAATATAATACTGGCAACAGACAACTATTTAGATTTGGAAGGTGATTGAAATCGGAACGTTAGGAAATAATTGAAGATGTTTTTTGTTTAGCTTTGCTTGTCACTTCTGTTCAAGTTACCTTAAGGCAGGCACGTTGTTTCAATATAACATTTCAAAGTTATTTCTGCATATTATTTAGTGCTCTCTGAGCTACTCCTTCACAGAACCTAATGCAGAATAAAATACTGGCTTGATTAATTAATAAGGGGGCCTAGAGAGTGACAGTCTATTATAGAAAACGATTTTCATAAGTCTAAAATATGAGCCAGAGCCCAAGCACTACGAATGATTGAATTTGGATATTGTTTGTAGTACTACTGAAAGTTTTCATAGAACTTTGTCCCAATAGAGTTAAAGACCCAAAACTTTTGATAGTTCAAATAATGTGGTCAGTGCTCTCTGGTAAACTGTAGATTACTAATTTTCAAGCTTTCAAGCTTCTTTTGGTTACAAGTGTAAACTACCAAACATGGAACGCAGACTTTTTTTGGTAAGGTCGCGATTACGCCGCGTTGATGCTAGCGTAGGTGTCTTTGAATCATTTGAAGGCTTTTTGTGTATTAAAAACTTCTTCAAGAATAATGAAGTAAATCAGTTCAACAATCTCTCGTACAGAAAACGTAATACCAATGGAAACGGGCATTCAATCACTTTTAGCGGTTAGTGCTGATGTTGATTTTATCGCTGTATCGTTGTTCTAGGGTTCTCTATTGACGTCTACATTGGTATTTTGAGAAACAATACCTCTCTGAGTGAAAGACTTAAACTGTGGGTTGCTAATTTGTCAATCGATTGCACATCCCGTGACGCATCGTTCGGACACCATGTGTGCGTAAGCTATTGTTATTCTATTGTGTCTGCTAATTAGACGTGCGATGGGAAGATCAGTAGATCCTTCAATGCATTTACAGCCGCCCGTCGCGATTACTTCGCGAAGACGTTTCGCTAGCGTGGCTTACATATAACGTTTTTGGGGTTTAAAAATATTTTGAACCTCTTCAAAAATATGAAGTAAATCAGTTCAACATTCTCTCGTACATAAAACGTAATTCCAATGGAAACGGGCATTCAATCACTATTTGCGGGTAGCGTGCTCAATGTTGATTTTATCGTTACATTATTTCGTTGTTCTAGGGTTCTCGTATTGCCTTCTATACCGGTAATTTGTGAAACAATACCACCCTCGGAATTTACCCTAAGCATTGTTATAATAACGTCTACTCTAAGCCTTTCAGAGTCGCCGTTAGCAATTTAATCAAGTCTCAAATTTGATCTTTGGTTAATAATTTTGTTTAATTGTTCACGATCAAGGTTGGGTAGAGAGGTTATTCGAATATATTTTGCGCATAAATTGTGTTTCATTTTAAATTTTGTGACTTCGATGAGTTGATTTTAATTTGTGTGATTTAACTTCTAATAGGCTGCTACCCGAGATTTCTTAATTGAATGGATCACTTAACAGTGTACAAGGTATAATGGTATGACTGCCCAGAATGTAATTCTTTTTAAAGACAATATCGTGGAGTGTAATATTACGGCCTTGTATTTTTTTCCATGTCTTAGGTTTAATAATACAGTAGGAAACTACCATGATTTCTATAAATCTGTCTCATCACACCGTTTGTTTGTCTATATGTTCCTGTCAGGCGATCGTATTGCTAGGTTATATTGCATCAATTATCGCAGAAGATAGTAATGCACTTTTAGAATTGACCCGTGCGACTTAATCAGGGAATAGCAAAAGTAAATAGACGTAATTCTTAATGGAATCTGAAGCATTGGCAAAGATGGCTTTTACAGACTGTACACAGTGGCATTGTAGTAGGAAACTACCATGATTTCTATGAAATTGTCTCATCGCACTGTTTGTATCGCTAGGTTACCGCTAGGTAACTGTGGGACTTAACTCAGGGAATAGCATAAGTAAATATATATTTTGAAAAAAGAAGACTATTAATAGGCCTCTTTGATAATCGAGTAGAATTTTTACTATTGAATAGTTTTTCGTGATATTTATAAAGGGATTGTTCTATATATTTTTTTAAAGAAATAGTAAAATTTCCATTTTTCAGGAACATGATCGTAAAGCAATATCAATATCAATCAGTGTGGCGACGCTTGGGTGAGGCCTATGTCCAGCAGCGGACGTCTTTAGGCTGCTGAAATGATAATGATGATGATGAACGTAAAATATCGTGAAAAGGAGGTTTGGAACGAAATAAAATTGAAATTTTGGTATTATTTTCTTGTTGTTATCCTCAGGTTTCCTCGAAACCTGGAGTAACTTCTTATTACATACCGATACATAAAGAGTTTTTCAACGTGTTCAAAAAATTGCGTCCCAAAGTTGACGCATTAAGAACTTACAAATCAAACAGAAACACTAAAGGATTTTAAACCAGTATAATGAATTTATTCTAGAAAATCCTCCCAACTACTAGCTAAAATTATAGTCCAGGAGCCAAACTACATATTTGAATATCAAAACATTTTCGACATATTCCCAACACAGTACATGTATTTAGGGGGTGCACAAATATTACGAACCTGTTATTATTATCCACTAATGTCAGTACATTCTGAGTAAGCGCGGCTCGCGTGACTGATGACCAATGTAGCCGGTATTTATTGCAATTTGCTGGTTATTACTGGGCGCCAACTATTATGTGAATGAGATTGTTTTTGTACGGAAAAGGAGAAAATTGTGACTAATTTGTTTGTTTTTACCACGCTGAGATTTGTGGCGACAATAGGGAATATGCATGAAAAAATATTTGTTATTTGACCAGTTTATCGATCATTACAAAAAAATACAACCAACTTACAAAAATAACACTACAAAGTGAAATATAACTTCAATTTCGGAAGTCGGTGTGCCTGTTTTCGTTACTCCGTTTTTTGACACCGCCTGTGACTTGAAAATAATCAGTGGAATGAGAGTGTACCAGGGTGCTGTACACATCTGCGTACCCGTTTAGAGCATCCTGACGTGGTGGTATGTTATCAAATGGTGTAAACAATAAACAGACATGCGATTGCACTGGTGTATACCTTCAAAAGGCACCTGGACTTTTGGGGAAAAGACCAGGGTTTATGGGATTTGTACCTTACATAAACCACCCAGTAACCTCCCAAAAGACCACCACGGAGCCTCCTCTGTTGGAAGCCGACCCTAACATAGCTGCGACAAAGGCTAGGATACAGATGATGTGGTTTAGGTAATAGGGATGTTTCCTGGATAGAAAAATTATAATTCTATTTAGTACGTCAATGAGATTATCAAATAATATTGGACACGTATGTTTGGCTTTATCAAATAAATAGAAATTGACAAAGACAAAATTGCATCAAAGTTCAGGAGTGTGGCCTTGTGACGTCACTTTGTCAGTAAAACTGTAGCACGGCGTGAGGTCACACGATATTTCAACGCACTGTATCGTCGTCATTTTTTGTTTACGTGACAAAAGAAAAATACGTGTCTAATATTTTTAGGTAATTTAACTGACGGACTAAATAGTTTTTTTAGGGTTCCGTACCCAAAGGGTAAAAACGGGACCCTATTACTAAGACTCCGCGGTCCGTCTGTCTGTCTGTCTCTCTGTCACCAGGCTGTATCTCTTGAACCGTGATAGCTAGACAATTGAAATTTTCACAGATGATGTATTTCTGTTGCCGCTATAACAACAAATATTAAAAACAGAATAAAATAAATATTTAAGTGCGGCTCCCATACAACAAACGTGATTTTTTTGCCGTTTTTTTCTTAAATGGTACGGAACCCTTCGTGCGCAATTTTGCGCCGGTTTTTTTGTCATCATCCCATTGTCTAATAAATTCTTTTTTATGTTACTAAGATTCAAATTACCTTAAAATTATAAGTCCACCACTCAATGATAGACCTATTTTGCTTTAATGTTTGTATTCCTTCAAGCAAACAGAATAGAGTAGAATATAGTTACCTAGATAAAATGAATAGTTTGATATTAATATGCTGAATAAATTTTCAGTATTCATGTTGGGCTTTGGGCTTTAATTTTAGATATACAATGTGAAACCTAACTCTGGTGGTCACAAATTTAATTAAACCAAATAACATAGAAACAGTAATATCACGCTATATAAGTACTCTTAATAAATGCACCCACGACATTACTTTGTAGTCTGAAATCGCCAACTCGCCTTGAGCAAGCGTGGTGATAAATGCTTATACCTTTTCTTTATAAGAAGAGGTTTTTGACGTGCATTGAAACAGCGACAGGCTAGTATTATTATTATCATTCAAATGAATGACTTTACCTGCACCCGCTCTGGGCCCGCGTGGTGGATTACGGCCAATTCTCTCTCACAGAGAAGATTCCTGTGTACTAGCAGTGGGAACATTAAAATGCTGATGATGATGATGAATGACGGTACCAATCAGGCAGGCAGATATTCAGATTTACAGTCAAACAGACCGTCAGACAAACAATTTCAGTCTAACAGACAAACAGATAGACGGTCAGAAAGACCGACGGTAAGACAGACAGTATTCATACCTTTACTTTTCGTGCCAGTTTGGTCCCGTACAACGATCTCCATGCCATCTTCTCGTTTCCACATGACCCTCGGGTTTGGCACGCCTCGGGCCTTGCATGAGACCCTGGCCGTGCCACCTTCGGGAACCATCGTGTCTCCCGAAGTCTCTTCGGGGACGAAGTCTGGTGGTATCACTACGTCTAGGAAGCCCATCTGTGGAACAAGGAAAATACATTGGTTAAAATATACCAAGTACCTACAAGATCAGAACTGATAAAAAAATTACATGAAGTACAGAATACCTCTTTTCTGCTGCATAATTAAAAACAAACAAAGAAAAATACAAACACAGACAATGAATGTTCAGGTTTTTTAAAACCCTAGCTTAACGCCCAATGATCATACATTCAGGGTTCCGTGCCCAAAGGGTAAAAACGGGACCCTATTACTAAGACTCCGCGGTCCGTCTGTCTGTCTGTCTGTCACCAGGCTGTATCTCATGAACCGTGATAGCTCGACAGTTGAAATTTTTACAGATGATGTATTTCTGTTGCCGCTATAGCAACAAATACAAAAAACAGAATGAAATTAATATTTAAGGGGGGCTCCCATACAAAAAACGTGATTTTTTTGCCGTTATTTGCGATAATGGTACGGAACCCTTCGTGCGCGAGTCCGACTCGCACTTTGCCGGTTCTTGCTAAATAAATATAGACAGAGTTAAACAAATATTCCATATTTAAAAACACCCACATAGTTTAATAACCCAAAAATCACATCAACATACAAATTAGTAGGATTACTAAAATCCAGTGCGGATAACATTCCAAAATCAACAACCCATTGGAAGTGTAAACAGGATCATTTAATTATCGAGAAACCTAACATGGTTCACATTGTTGATGAAATTAAATCTCGATTGTGCGGTTTGCCGATCGCCGAAGAGAAAATATTTACTCGAAATTGCTTACCAAGATGCTCTAATCACATTTTGATGCAAAATTCACACTTAATTGAAATCTTTTCAGATTTGCGTCCGTCGTATTGAACCGAGAGTTACAGAAAATAAACAGGAGTGGCAATTATTTTTGTAGCTACTGAAGACGGTGTTACTGTCCTTACAGTACTTTTCCCTACCTTTGTATTGAAGAGTATTCAACGGAAATATTATAACTCTGAATAACAGATTTGTTCCGACTCCTGCAGATTAATGAGAATGAAGAATTATTTGAATTGAAATAAGTTTCGTTTCCCTCATTTAATAAGTTTGTTGGATGGTGCAAAGTGTTCGAAACATCGCGCTGTTGGACGAATAAAATACTTCAATTAATTAATTTGTTTGAATGC
Organism: Orthosia gothica; assembly: GCA_949775005.1. Classification (NCBI taxonomy): domain Eukaryota; kingdom Metazoa; phylum Arthropoda; class Insecta; order Lepidoptera; family Noctuidae; genus Orthosia; species Orthosia gothica. Next base: position 1,560,355 of record OX459057.1, read on the forward strand.
TGTGGAAGCGATTCGCTTTATCATATTACTGTGCATTTCTCTATTTTTCATTTTATTCGTAAACTTCTTAACTTAAATGGTGTTAAATTATTCTATAAATATTGACCTATTATAAACTACAGTGTTTAATAGGTATCTACAACAATAAAGTTGATAAAGAGAGATAGTATTCTAGGTTATATGTATATATGTAAATCATTTACGCCTCAATTGTTGAATGAGTTTAGATGATATTTTGGAACACAGGCAGACTGTGGCCTGGGTTATAAAATAATAATACATAAAATAGGTTATTTTTAACCCCAGATGGAAAAAGAGGGATTATAAGACCTCACCCCCACATTGACCTGTGTATTTGTGTATCTGTCTGTGGTATCATAACTCCTAAACGGATGAACCAATTTTGATTTAGCATAAATAAAAATGTGACTTTTTTTTAATTTTCTTTTTTCCTATAAGTATGTTTTGATGAGATAATTTTCGACTTTCAAGGGGGTGAAGAGCCACGCATAAGTGCGAGAATTGAAGTGACAGCATTTGTGAGAGAATCAAGTCACATGAATGAAAGAGTCAATTCATTTCGATAACGTCAGACCAGGTGGTCTGACGTTAAAAGCTAATAATTGTTTATGTTTTCGTAGAGAGGTCTCTACGAAAACATAAACTATTATTAGCTTTTCAAAATATTAGCAAAAAAATAAGCATTATCACGTTACCCTTTCAGGGTAAGTAGAGATCCGTGGTGAATCAATCAGCGTATAGAATGCTCTCGATGTGTCTACGTCAGGGGGCGCTCATGCCCAACGGCAGGTCGGGCAACACGTTAAGAATTTTATTAGTAACAAGGGAGGTTTCTTTCTGTGTTTTCTTTTTCTATTTGGAATTTTGGACGCTGTATTATTAGGTTATTTTTAGCTTTGAATGTGTTGAAGTGAAGGTTAGTAAAGTAGGGATTGCTGAGTTAGTTTAGGCATCAATATAGTGGTTAGATATTATATTAACTCTTGCTGGGTTAAACATTTTGGCAGCAGTATAGTGGTTTATATAGCCCCTGTAGATATTTTTTTTATTTACCGATAGGCTCACGTTTGACCACTATCTCACATGGTAAGCGATGATGTGGTCAACAATGAAGCACGCTTGCCTAGAAGTAACCTATTCACTCTTACCTTAAAGACCCCAAGGTTGTAGCGATCAGGAAACAAAGAGTCCGGCTGGAAATTCCACTCCTTAGCTGTGTGCAGAATGAAAGTATTCGCAAAACGCTATGTAAGTATAGGTGGGATGTCCACCATGTACCGGTGGCGCATTGTCGTACGTCTTGTTGTCTGATGATGGCAGGGGCTAAGCGGAATGAAATTGTGCAGTTCCATCGCACACTCCCCGAAATGTAACCGATAAAAAACTGACAGACTGGCCACTCGGCGTCGATGTTCAAGGCTATGGAGGAAGCTATGGTTCAAGCTAAAGCCGCGTAGCCTAAGTTTTTTTCTGTTTTTCGTGGGACTTAACTTAGAAATTCAAAATAATATAACATTACGGCTGTATTACCCGAAGGGTTGGGCAGAGATATACTTATAGTACATCAATTTCGCCAGTGGCGGACCACCGACCTATTTCGTGCGGACCTATCCAAGATAGACTCCATCTTTATCATCATCAACGGTTCAGCCGAAAGACGTCCACTGCCGAACAAAGCTCCCTACCCCCAAGTGTCTCCACATTTACCGGTGCCGTGGGTCTCGTTTTTAGATAGATGCTAAGATGAACATTATTTAAAATAAATTTCAGAGTAGACTTGCCGATGAATATCTCCAAGATTTAATGACAATAATTCAAGGCAAAACATATTTCGAATTAATATTTGGAAAAAAATCTTGGTACTTACATTTTATTGATTACATTTGTTTATTATTTAAAAGGCCAGGGGGGGAGGGTAGTTGGCCTTACGGACCGTGAGGGGCATATTATTTTTAAGAAACGGACTCAAAATTAAAGTAATTGGTGACCCCAGCCAATTGCCATAAACCGGGCATAAATCCGGACTCCTCGCTCTAACACTTTGCGTGACCCGGGTCTCGATCCCGAATCCAAGACTTCAAGCTCAACAATAACGCTTGCGACCAACGGGGCACTCAAAAATGCAATTCTTTGGGCAAATAAATTCATTTTGGGTTATACCTATTTCCACAGTAGTTACTGTAATTACATGCGATAGTGACATCATTAAAACCAACAATTGAAACTCACATCAAAATTTCCAATAATAATTGATGAAGCAGAATACGTCCCCACATTTCCTTTCTCATTAATATAGTAACTGCCTACTTTAAAAGTGGTTAAAAATGCATGAGCACTATAGTAGATGCCGCATAAGTTGAAATTTATGTCAGTATATTGGTTAAATTGCATCCCGACCGCGTGACGCATTCTCTTTAAATAGTTCTTGAACTTTCAGTGAGTATTATTAGTTAGATTTTATGTCAGCAACATTATTGTGTTAGTATTACATCTGTAAGGTCCTTAGTTATTTTTTATTATTTTTCGTGATTCTTTCTTTGATTTTACACCTACAATCAGAAACTACTACTTATTTGGTCTCATTAAATGGTAGGAGACATATTATGTCAGACCAAAACGAAGATAAAAAGACTGGCTATCAATGGCAGAAGGCAGAGTAGTGTGGAAAACCAGCCAAGTGCGAGTTGGACTCGCGCACTTAGGGTTCCGTACAAACCTCAGCTTAAAGGTATTATAGATCTGAGTATTTGATATGAATTTCAATTTAATACCTCTACGCGTTCATGAGGAAAGGTGTAGGATATTAAAAATTATTAAAAATATTTTTATTATATGATGTAACTAAAAATTTACGGTTTTCGCAATTATTCCTTTATCTGTGCTATAAGACGTTGATTCGTACCAAATTTCAAGATTCTGAGTGCCCGGGGAGTACCGTGTAATTACACGTCATAATGAAGTAAATCAAACAAACGAAACTCGATCAACACTTTCAATAATAATGTATAATTGATGAAGCAGAAAACAGCATTTCCTTTCTCATTAATACAGTTGCTGCCTACTTTAAAAGTGGTTAAAAATGCATGAGCACCATGTTAGCTGGCACATAAGTTGCTATTTATGTCAGTATATTGGTTAAAGTGCATCCCAGCCGCGTGACGCATTCTCGTTAAATCGTTCCTGAAATTTCAGCGTACCGCAGTCCATTACTTTGTAACAAGGATCGGGGCTGCGGTGTGTTAAAAAAAGATGCTGCATTATACGCATGGCGGATTGTATTTTTGGATACAATTATAGTTTGGAAGGCGGAAGTTCTGTTTCAGGGAAGCATTTCACTGCTTTATAGATTGATTTTAATTGTGATATTGCAGTTTTGAAGCAGGCATTTTGTGATATTATAGTTTACAAACAGGCAAAAGTACCTAATTTAGATAGAACTAGCCACTGCAAGCGGTTTCGCCTGCTAAGCGAAGATACTCCGAGGATAAAAGTATCTGATGTCCTTCCCAAGGTCCAAACAATCTCTATCAAAACTCATCAATATAAGTCAGCAGCCATATTGCGTAATGAATTCGGCAAGGTAATGGGCAAAGAGTATGAATAATCGACCAATCACTTAGACGGAAATCCACATCGTGTCTTTTATCTCGCCATGTGATTGGTCGATTGTTCATACTCTTTGCCCATTACCTTGCCGAATTCATTACGCAATATGGCTGCTGGTGTACTTATATTGATGAGTTTTGATAGAGATTTTTTGGTGTATTAAATTGGAGATTTTTTATTGTGTTTAATTATTGCTGTTACGTACCTACTTTGTATTGATGTCTCTCTAAATGTACCTATATTGTGGTCTTATCTTAATAAGGCTGCGGTTTAGGCGTGACAACCTAACAAACAAACAGAAAGATAGACTAGACAACTTTGGACAGAAGGATATCAAAGGTTCTTTGAATAGTGTTAGGATTGAGCGTGGTTTTATCGTGGAATTAATTTCTGCTTGCCAGTATCTGTACGAATATCTATTATTACAAGTTTTCAGTCTGAAGGTAGCCGACATTTGATGTTGATGTTGGTTTTTTAGTAACGCACCAAAAGATCATTAAAATAGTCTACGTACGGCCGTATTATCAGAGCTTAGTTACAGCTCATATTTTTCTATAACATGACCTATCCTACAAATTCTACATCCTGAAAGACTTTTTATTTTCAGGAATTTCTGGTTTGCCACATGAAAAAAGTTTTCCACAATGACGTTTACAATGATCCTTTAAAAGTTTTTCAGTTATTTCAGTTACAATTCGTATGCACTGGCCAATAAAGACTCGCAGATAGTAAAATTGGTGTACAGATACAACTTGAGTACTATAAAAAAATTGTTGTCACATTGTAGCTTTGCGCCTGTCTGCAAGAGCACAGAGAAGAAGAATGTCGAACTCACCTGACTCTTCATAGGATCAGTATTAATTTGACACATGTACTGTCCTCTGTCTTCTTCCTGCACGCTCTTGATGTGCAGGTACCAGGTGGAGTGGTCGCTGTGAGACACGGACACCCGAGGGTTGTGCGTGATGACGTGTTCGTGGATCGCCTGGATCGCCTTTGTGTCTGCCTTCACCCAGCCCACCTGGAAAAGCTGGAGGTTAGAAATTGGCTACTAATATACTAGGTACTGGATTGAAGACGCTCAAGACCACTCGATGTGGCCTATATTCAGAGGTGGTCGTTTTCATTAAAATGATGATGATGATGTAAATGTGGTTATAAGTACCTACCAAGTTATTCAAGTGGGTACTTTAAAATTAATGATCTAGTTTTTAATTTTGAGAGCAAATTATTATTATGTATTTATATAGTTGACAAAATAAAAATGTGTTGTTGTTGTTTTTTTAAACTAATTTAGTGGAACCTGGTTAAAAGAGGCTGGGACCTGGATTTGAAAGAAACGATAAATATAGCGAGGTCCCGACGCTATTGCGTTTAAATATAATAGTTACTGAGTGAAGCGAGGGGTTCAAGCTGCCCAAGACGAAGACAGGCTCTATCCCAGAGGCCAGAAAAAGCCAGATCTCCATAAATTAAGTATTTAATTTGTACCTAATTAATATAAATCAAAAGTTGATTTGGTTGACACATTAGTTCAGTTATGGAAGGATAGAGTAACATTTTTCTTCAATACATTTATGGAAGTTACGGAAGAATTTATTTCAGTACTCAAAGGTAAGAATCTTGATTCTTTAAAATTGCACCTTTTTTTTTGTTTTCTACTTATGGTGCTCAGTTCGACTTTCGAACAAACTTCTTGACAATGCCATATGGGCATGTTTTCAATTCCACGAGTTGCCAAATTCAAATCACTTTACTCCCTTGGGAGTTTTATACAACTTTACCTCGCAAAAGAGGTAATGCTTTACTTTACGTTGAGATTGCATGATATGTAATTGGACATTGTTGAGAAGAAGTTGTGAAGAAAATCTTACCTTCCTAGAGATGCCTGTTATCTAGACTTTAGGTTACACTGTAAATGTTGCTTGTTTCTATTTTTATTATGACAAAGAATCTAAATAGGTATATGAAGGATACATGTTACTTCGAAATCAGGCAAAAAGGCCAAGTTAAGAAGCTGAACAGTATAGCTTTTATCTGTGCCTGTAGGTTCCTATTTCTGAAAGAGCAGTCTCTTAACAACACTTCAAAATTCATTGCGTTGAATAATGTAAATCAGTAAAGTAAATTAATTAAATAAGAACATTAAGTAAGCTGTACTTCCGTTGTAGCAGAGAGTGGAGGGTTGCCAGAACAATGGAAATACGTTTCCGAGGCTCAGGAGTCGATTTGAGTCGTTTCCTTAAAAATCTTGAAAAACAGGTTTTTTTTTTGGTATGAAGTTTTTTTAATCTGCTTAATTTTTAGGTCAAGTCAAACATTAAAATACGGAAAGGGTTCGCTTAAATTATACATAAACAAAACTTATTAATTACGCATGCGGCCTTAGGTAGGCCAACCAACATTTCTTTTTTAAGATTGCGCCTTCTGCTGCGAACTGCTGTAACTTTTTTAAGTTTCGCGATCTTTGGATAAGGTAGGTAGAATCTTGTTTGGAGTTCAGACTTATGTTGCGTTCGCACAAAATGTTTTGTGACTATTTTTATTTTGTCCGTACAGCTAAGCAGTGGAATTCCCTGCCGGATTCTGTTTCCTGATTGCTATAGCATGGAGTTATTTTTGTCGAAGTGAATAGATTAACAATGGTCCTGCCATGTTATCTCTTCACCACCCTTAGTTTAATGATAGAGAATGCTTAAGGCTTAATTCCATTTTTTCTTTCTGCATAAAGTTTAATTAAATAAATATTACTTCTAAGCAAGACCCATCATCGACCACATCATCGCTTACATCTCACTAATATTATAAACGAGAAAGTTTGTGAAGATGGATGGATGGATGGATGGATTGATGTTTGTTACTCTTTCACGAAAAAACTACAGAACGGATTTTGATGAAACTCTCATAAATTTAGCTTATACATCAGAATAATACATTGTTGTACATATTGTTGATTTATAAAGATATTGGGCGTGGAGATGCGGGCGGCAGCTTCTCTTCTATAAAATTATAAATATGAAAATCTGTTTGTTTTGTCAATTCTAAACGGTTAAAAGATTTATATAAATTTGGAATATGGATTATCTATGGCCTGGATTAGAAATACTTTTCTACTACTTTGAAGTGCCTAAGTGCCTTATCCAGAAGGAGCGAATTCGCGAGTAAATCACGTGCACTTCGCGTATTGCGCGCGAGTCGAAAGACTGGAGTCACTTTGTTCCGTCCAGTTTACGCGCAAACTTTAAAGCGAGTGACTCCATGTTTTAAATGAAAAATCTTTCGTCCCCAAATGCTCGCGTGTTGGTACGCACTTTCTGGAAGCAACAGTCGCGCGTAATACGCGCGAGTGAATTGCGGCGAATTCGCCCTTTATGGACAAGCTTCGTTCGCGTGGGATAATCCTAGATAGAAATCCTAGGTGGAATATTAAAATAGTAGGGACTAAAAGTCTGCTAAATTTGCTAGAGTCTGTATCCAAAGTCTAAACATGGCCCGCAAAGCTATTTATGATGCGGTTTAGAGAATTCAGCTCTCTATCGCGGTTTATCGCTAATCCGGCTGGCTAAACTTTTCAACTTCATAATTTTACTGTTGCCGCTAGTTTATTTGGCCTTAAACCGACTAGATAACGGACAGCTCACACCGAGACACGGCACTTCGATGCTTGAAAGGTCTGTTCTAATTGCGACACTGCGGGGCGTATTCGAACGGCATTCGCGTTTATTTGTACGGCAAACCCGAATGCACCGGTGCCGACTGAGGGCACCTACAAATAAACGATATGATCGCTTGTTATCAGGACGACACCTCAAGCTGCATCGAACTGAACCTCAAAACGACTTGAGTTGCAGCGCGAAGCCAGTGGTTGTGTATTTTCTTTACTTTTAATCTTCTCACTGATACGTATCTCACATTTTGTGTCGTAAATAAAACTTAATATTCTATCGATATCACAAAAAGTATGCGCAAAGTCGCGTCGCGTCCCTGTGTTATCCGACCCTTATTCAAGTAACTAACATAATTAATATTCAGCCTCTCGACTTTATTATATAGTTGTCGGAGGGACGGAGCAAGCTTTTTGTCTACAGACTATTAATATAGATTGTTTGAAGTAATAAAGGCCTGATTTAAACGTGAATTACTTATTCAGTCCGCCATAGTAAAATACCTGTAGGCTGAAGCTGAAGTTCAGTGAAGCCGATATTATGATTTTAGGTTGAAATAATCTAGTTTATTGAAGGAACCACGCGCTTCTATGGACAGAGGTGGATAAGGAGAATAATATAGTTTCAGAGCGGTGCGTTTATGTAGAATGTCGTTTTTTTTTTATTATCAATAGGCTCGCGCTTGACCACTATCTCACCTGATGGTAAGCGATAATGTGGTCGACGGTGACCCATTCGCTCTTGAATTAAGGACCGCTAGATTGTAGCTATCGGGAAACACAGGCTCCGGCAGGGAATTCAACTCCTTAGCTGTATGCATTATAAAAGTGTCCCCAAAACGTTTTGTGCGTAGGGGTGGGATGCCTACCATGTACCGATGACGCATCGCCGTGCGTCTGGTTGTCCGATGATGGAATGGGCTGGGCGAAATTAAATCATGCAATTCCATCTCACACTCCCCGAAATGAAACCGATAAAAAACCGACAAGCTGGCAACTCGGCGACGTTTGTGTTTGTCCAATCTGTTTGCTCTGAATTGTGGAATTAAGTACCTAAATCATCATCATCATCATCATCAGCCTTTTAATGTTCCCACTGCTGGGACACAGGCCTCTTTGTGAGAGGGAAAGGGCCGTAATCCACCACGCGAGCCCAGTGCGGGTTGGTGGATGTCACATGTCTTCGAAATTTAGTTCTAGGGCATGCCGGTTTCCTCACGATGTTTTCCTTCTTCGTTTATAGAGCAGTGGTGATGAAATAATGTACACCAAAGTGAAACGCCTGCCTGGGGTTGAACCCACGACCTACTACTTGTAAGTCGCGGCTGTTACCACTGGGCCACCACTGCTCTCTATCTGAAACACCGCTCGTATTCTCCAAAGGCGTCAGCAGAGGTGTAGGTACTACGCCCACATTTTACCAGTTACATAGGTAGGTCCAAAAGTTCGCAGAATAATTTCCTTTAAATGTAGATGCATTTAATCATTTCATATCAATTTTTTTTCTGTCAGCTTTCGGCTACCCTCGTTTGTTAGAAGACTATGCTTAATATATGTGTCGGGCACAAATCCAGAAGCCGAAATAGAACTTGTCGGATTTAATTTCTATATCTAAATTTATAGAGGCTCCACAAGTAGGTGCATCGCGATAATGCGAATTTTATTTTTCTATTAAAACACATTTCATTGCATCCAGCGTCAAGCCCGTTTGCGGTGCCTTAAAGTTAAAATAAAGATAATTTAGTAATATACCATTAAAAGACCGTGGTTACACAAAATTAATTAACTAAAATAAAAAATAAAACTTCTAAAAAGCTGTAAACAATAGGAAAATCATTCTGTGCGGAGTATACATACTCACGAGCTGGCTGACTAAAACCATAATTATGTATTCTCTGACTGCACGGCATCATTTTCATCTTGCTTACATCTTTTTGGTTCGCTTCTTAAGCAGTCGGGTTTTTCGATTTTATTAACTTTTTAGTTGTCATTTCGGGTTTTTTGATTTTATTAACTTTTTAGTTGTTTTTCGGGTTTTTTGATTTTATTAACTTTTTAGTTGTCATTTCGGGTTTTTTGATTTCATTAACTTTTTAGTTGTCATTTCGGGTTTTTTGATTACATTAACTTTTTAGTTGTCATTTCGGGTTTTTTGATTTTATTAACTTTTTAGTTGTTTTTCGGGTTTTTTGATTTTATTAACTTTTTAGTTGTCATTTCGGGTTTTTTGATTTTAATAACTTTTTAGTTGTCATTTCGGGTTCTTTGATTTCATTAACTTTTTTTTGTCATTTGGTCGAGTGTACAAATCCGGTTTCATCTTGCTTACATCTTTTTGGTTCGCTTCTTAAGCAGTCGGGTTTTTCGATTTTATTAACTTTTTAGTTGTCATTTCGGGTTTTTTGATTTTATTAACTTTTTAGTTGTTTTTCGGGTTTTTTGATTTTATTAACTTTTTAGTTGTCATTTCGGGTTTTTTGATTTCATTAACTTTTTAGTTGTCATTTCGGGTTTTTTGATTACATTAACTTTTTAGTTGTCATTTCGGGTTTTTTGATTTTATTAACTTTTTAGTTGTTTTTCGGGTTTTTTGATTTTATTAACTTTTTAGTTGTCATTTCGGGTTTTTTGATTTTAATAACTTTTTAGTTGTCATTTCGGGTTTTTTGATTTTATTAACTTTTTAGTTGTTTTTCGGGTTTTTTGATTTTATTAACTTTTTAGTTGTCATTTCGGGTTTTTTGATTTTAATAACTTTTTAGTTGTCATTTCGGGTTCTTTGATTTCATTAACTTTTTTTTGTCATTTGGTCGAGTGTACAAATCCGGGCAAGTACCAATTTTAATTTTTCAAATTCATAATTATGTACTTCTTAAGTTTACCTTGGACATCACAGGCAACGGTGAAGGAAAACATCGTGAGAAATGGCCAAGTCGGAGGCCTGTGGGGTTCCCAGAGGCGGCTTAATTAACTCTGATACCAGAGGTGGCCACATCCTCATACGAAAACAAAGAGTTATTTTTTTTCTTTCTTTTTCTGATAACTTTTAAACAAAAACAATATATGATAGATAAGATTTTTAGAGTTTTAGAGTTAATTACCTCTAAAAATCCTTCATTTTTGTATGCCACTCGATAGGTTTGGAAGAAAAAAATATTGGGACCTCCACAGTATGGCGCCCAAAAGCAGCCATGTTTGTTTTTTTTAACGTCACTTAACTAAGAACACTTGGGTTGTCAAGACCATGAGATACTAGGAAACACAGTATATAACAAGATACGCGCGAAAAACATAACCCTGTCTGTACGGGTTGTAAGTCCGTACACTGATTCGCCGTTAGTTGGTTGGAGAGAAACACGTCACAGTTAGATCCACTAGTTAAATATATTTCAGTTAAGTGACTTACAGTATAACTTAGATGGAAGGCGACTATTTCTCTCTCTTGGTTTGGATAGCAACACGGCTATAAGATCACTATCTCCGTTGGTTGCTTTGTTGTGATGTTTTATACGGTCAAATTATGACGCACATCGTTGGCCTAAAGTAGGTTGCCAGTATGCAGAAAAATGTACGGTGTTGAGACCGTACACTGTCCTTGCACTCAGTTAAAAATACTTACGCGAAAGTTACCCAGGTTGACCACTATGCATTCGAATGTCGCATCTCTCCCGATAGGCACCGTCAAATTCGTAATAGGCTCCCCAAACTCTGGAACCTCGATACCTCCTGACGACAAACAGAAAAATATCATTAAACATGAGAAAAATTGGAAAAGAAAAGCTGATAATTAGATTTTCCCGAAACGTGTTGGTTCCATTGGCTTTGAAACGTAATGAGCTAAGTTCAGGAAATGTATTTATTTATTCTGAAATTGAAGAAAACCACAAGTCTTATATATCACCACCACGAGAAAACTTTTAAAAGATTTGAATCTTGAGAAACTTTACCCATTTCTATGCTAAACTGTCTCCCTTTACAGACCAAGGCGACATGCAACTCCCCAGTACCCTAGTTACCTGCAAAAACAAAAGCATCACGGTATCACGGCTAACTGATGAGTGTGACGTCAGAATTACTTAGCGCCGGTATGTAGGCGGCTTATCACGGATGTTGCCGCAAAGTTTCCCGCGACGGTACTGTCGCCAGCAGTTGCACCTAGCTAGGACCTTGTGCAACAAAGTGTCAACTAACCACTTCAACTTGTACCGTTATTCGCGGTCCAACTTCAGAAATGTGAAGTGACACGAATAACTTTGCCAAGTGATAGTGACTATGTAGATCATAGAGTACGCAGACACCTCGATAGCTACTGCTAGAGGTGGCTTTGTCATAACTTTCATATAAACCAAGCGTGTTAGTCAGTGTAAACTTTTACTAATAAAAATGTATGGTTTTTGACAATTCTTACTATCATCATGATCATCATCATTTCAGCCAAGGACTATGGATTTTTCTTGATCTGTTTTGTATTTGGTTTTATTTTTGAAGCCAAAACTTATGCTCAGCACTGAAACCAAGTCACCAGTCTTGCCAAATGTGTCGTGTTACACTGTTACTGTGTTGTGGAGATCAGTTAATTTATGTAAAATACTGTTTTAATAAGAAGATACACATATAGTTGTAAGAAGGCTAAAGAAAAAAAAAAGAAAGAATGAAAGAAATAAAAAATATAAACACTACAGCTATATTCTTCTATCTATTGCCTGTGGGCAGAATGATAGGTCGTATATTTGATTGGAATAATGGTGTAATAATATTATTTCAGAGCTTTGTGTAGACCGCTTGCACCTACGATCTTGTTCGTGACAACTGCGTCGACATGAATTCATATACAGATATGTGTAAATGTAATGTTCTGTACATGTAATTTTTCACATTGTAAGTCAACACGATTGTTTTGATTTTACGTCAAAACTAATTAATTATGTATGCCGTTTGCCTAAGAATCGGTTATAGGAAGTGGAATCTAAGATTCTTGTAACAATTGTGTAGTGGGTTTTGCTCTTCTGTCAAACCTATTTTGTGGATGTAAAAACGAAATCGCACTACCAGTTTTATGAAAAATATTAAAAAATCTTAAAATAAAATATGGCTGTATATATCATCCAAGGGTAAATGGAGAAATGTAAGCAACTATGTTATAGTAAAAAAACCTGTTAAAACTTTGTCTCAGAAACACACATTGTCTCCTCTGACAATTTCATATATGAGCAGAAATCGTGCTAACATGATTTAAATTTCAGTACCAAACTAAAGCCACCGGGTTCAGGGCTTATTTTGTTACACACCCTGATAATTTTGTCACGAGAATAGCAAAATATTCGGTATCGAAGTAGGGAGTACCCGATCATCACAACCTATTTTGTCACGGTCGAAAAATTCCATCTCGGAACCCAAGGTTCTACGTATGGTACTCTCAACTATTATATTCTTTCATCAAGGATATTCAAGTGAAAAACATATCTATTGTAAAATATCATAAAGCCAAATAGGATCTGCCTGCCTAGCCTTTTCCCAACTATATTGGGGTCGGCTTCCAGTCTTACCGGATTCAGCTGAGTACCAATGTTTAACATGGAGCGAATGCCTATATGACCTCCACAACCCAGTAACTGAGGAACCACAGTACCCCTGGACTGGTGTCAGATCTCAAGCTTCTGACTACCCGTAACGACTGTCAAAGATCTTCAAATGACAGCTGGGACCAACGGCTTAGCGTGCTATCCGAGGCACGGAGGAAACTCGGTATGTTGAAATGGTCACCCATCCACGGACCGACCTCGTCAAGCGTTGCTTAACCTTGATGATCGACCCGTGAGGCTGTTATTATTTAGCCACGAGCTATAAAACCAAATAGGGACGTTGACAAAAAATATCTATTAAGTCTATCAGGTAGATAACCTAAAAATATTGGACACGTATTTTCTCTTTTTCCTTTCAAAAAAATACGACGATACAGTGCGTTGAAATATCGTGTAAATTCACGGTGTGCTACACTGTATACTGATAAAGTGACGTCACTAGCCCTTATTCCTGAACTTTGCGGCGCTTATCTTTGTATTTTTTTATGTAAGCAAAAAATGCGGTTTCATATTATTTGATATTATCACTGACGGACTTAATAGAATTATAATATTTCTAACCAGGAAACATCCCTATTATGAATGTTACACAGTTTTAAGCAAGCATAATTTAACATACTATAAACATAAACAAAATTCAACTGTAGTGCAACTTTAGTGGACAAGTTTCACACGTTTTGCAAATAGCCATGGTTCCTAAGTGACAAAATTGCAGTTGGGCCAGAGATACCGTGCGTTAGAGGGAACTAAAAACGATGTTTTGTCACCTTAACGAGCGTCTAGAGGCGGCAAAGTGTGAAAGCTTGCCTACATTCAAAACATTTCGCTTTTTCCATTCCTTTTGTTACATTTAGTTTGCGAAACTAAAGAGTTTCAGCAGAAACAGCTCAAGCTTTAAAGATTGATCGTAAATGTATCCATACACTTTTATGAAAATCTGATCACGTAAAATATTTTAAACAAACTTTATTTCTGCTTGAGCGTCTTAATTCATCGTTTGCTTATAAAACTACAGAAGTTTTCGTTACCAATTTTTCAAGAAGGAAGGCAAGAAGTGTTTGAGTAAAAAAAAGTCTTACTTTTTAAAGAACATTTGTCTGTATAACGACATCTATGGCGGGATGTAACGTTACCGAACGGTCTCGTGGAAGGCAGTAAAAACTGCCATTTTGCAGCGACAGCGTCCACAATATCGTCACAGACTGGGACGCAGTAAAATGTTTACAAAATATCCTGCTTTTGTTGTGGGTGCCACTAGAAGTGTTGGATATTGCTTTTGTATTACCGTTTTAGCGAAAACTCAGTCGGCCATTTTCCTGCAGCTGCGGTAATCGCTCTATTTTCGGGCCCACTTGTACTCCCGTCTGCTGGAAATCTCTATTCATGATTCACGTAACATTAGCTATGTGAAATTCACATTTAGGGATTAGATTTAGATAATATTTAGTAGGTATATTATGTAAATGATAGGCGATTATTGACGGATTTTATAACTTTCAGGGTTGTTTTCCTTCTTCCATTTTTCGCTTCATGATAGTAGTTTTGTTCTCTAAATTATAAATTTCAGGCTCTATTTCTGCCCGTCTGCTTAACACGTTATCATGTTATACTAAGTACCTATTTGAGAGACGTTGGTTTCACTTTTTACGCCTGCAATTTTATAAAGGGATTCAAGAATCTGATGTGTAACGAGCTAGTAGTTTAACAATAAATTACATTCATCTCATAAAAAATCAATGATACTACCAAAACTTCTTAAACTTTATATTATAAAATAACAGAATTCTAATATAACTTTCACAAACTTATTAATAATGATTAGTAACCAAATTTTCTACAAACTCCAATCTTTACTGAAGAGAGGATAATCGAATTAATATTGTCTCTAATTTTATTTGAGTGACTGCGTATCTTATGATTATAATATACGGTTCACCTTTGTATCTTAAATTGGATGAATCAACCAAATTGGAACGTGTTAAAAATAAAAGTTGGTCATTCAATGTCAGGCCGTTAATTGCGGCCGCGGTTCAATCAATTTGGTTGTACCTAGTATGTATAATTGTATTTAGTAGTTACTATGCAGCTTCTGCCAGCGGCGTCGCCCGGGTGTATGTAGGCAATTATTCCAAGAGAATGTAATCCCGGGGTAAAATATCCTGTGTGGGTACTAACTCAGGACACGGTCATCGCTGTGCCACAGATAATATAATACTAGTTAGCATAAAGATGCCTCATCCCATACAAAGAAACCGTGCCGACGTAACTAGCGTTTTTCGTATGATTAAATCGTCTGATAATTTCCATGAATCGCGTTCGGTTCCGTTCCACGGCGATAGATAGATGGTGTTAGCAGCAACTTGCAAGTAAAAGGGTTTACTCGGTTCGTGAATATTTTTTTCTTTAAATACAGTGATGGTTTGTTTAATAGATTTTTTTTTGCACGTTTTTACAGCAAAAGGTTTCTTTGCACCAAATGTGTTACAAAGCAAATTTAAACAATCGAGTGGAATACCTCAGAAATTTTAAACCGCGCCATCTATTGGCATCAATTTTAAATGATCCGTTAAATTATTCTTTGAAATGTAAATTAAGAGCATTGTGCTCTTAATTTACATTCCATAATTTTGTACTTAGGAGAGTTGATTAAACAAAAACATACAATTTTTATGTTTAATGCCAGAAAATGTTAATTTTACACACATACAATAACAGATATGTGCATATCGCGCCATCTAGTACGATTTATTTGAACAATTTTTTCTTTCTTAGCGCTGAGAGCCCGTAGCTGTTCCAAGTTTCATGTAAATCCGTTCAGCCGTTGAGATGTGACAAGAAACAAACAGATAGACAGATTTACTTTCAGATACCTCTATCATGTAATATTAATATGGATTACATTTGTTCGATATTAATTACATTAAGTAGTGTAGCGACGGGATTATACGTTAATATCAGACATCAGGCAACCATGTCTTGCAGCTAATCGAAGCTAAGATTATTGATTAAGGATAATACCGTACGATATTTAATTAGAAGGATTGTTATCCGGGTTCGTACCAAAATATCATACTGATTATTATTAGTTGGATTGTATCTATAAATAGTTTTCCTGAATTCCGAAAATCGATTTTATCGTACCTAATGGCTGGCTACTGGAGGCTAAAAAGAAAAAGTGGCGTGCGAAGAATAAGTGGCGAGTTGACTTGGTCACGAACCGCGTTAACTGGTTTGAACTGCGAGTGGAAAGACTTTGGGGAGGCCATTGCATAGCAGCAGGGCAGCAATGTCTAGTAAAAACATGCACATTTCTAAGCATTTTTTCCATGGATAACATGAAATTCTACGAATCTTACATATCAACCGAATCATAATCGTTTTGTAAGGATCGTAGTAGGTGGCGTTCTGTAGTTTCTGCTTACCCCCATGGGAAAAAGGCGTGAGTTTATGTATGTGTATGTAATATGGCATTCTGAGCTGCCTTTTATTGATTAGCCATTTGTAGATTTTCAACGAAGACTATTTACTCGTATGTAAATACAGGCTGACTTTTCATTATCTATATACTTAGTTTTTAGGGTTCCGTACCCGAAGGGTCCAAACGGGGCTGCGTTGTTATTGCTGTCACTCACGTATCCGTCTGTCTTTATGTCCGTCATCTGTCCGTCTGTCTGTCTGTTTGTCGTCTGCCACACAGGTCTTACAGCCAAACGGTAGGACCAAAGCCAAAAATATTTTTAAATGTTCTTAAGACAAAATAAAATTGACCTACCCCATCGAGTGGAGTATCGTTGTTTAAAACTTATAAATATTATAATTTTTGTTTTAAAAATAGTGATAAAAATAAAGGAATGAAAAGCCACCGAAGGCAGGCTTTTTTACAAAATTTTGTTCCGAAATTTTTTTTTACGTCCCATTGACTTATGAACTTGAAAGGTGATATTTTTTTCTTACGTATATTTTGCTAACAAATACCAATATATTGACAAATCAGTTTTTTCTTTGAAATTCCCTCATTTTTTCCGTGTTACAACCAACTTGATTTTGCGGTTCGGTACGGAACCCTAAATGTGCTAAGACCGACACGCACTTGACCGGTTTTTTTTTACAAGTTTTCATACCTCATTTTAAAACATAATTTCACAAAAGATAACCATTACCGTCATATCCATATTTCAGCTCCTACCAACACGTATGAACATAACTAACTGTATACAACATTAAATACAATGTTTATCACAATTTTACGTACAAAATTTTCAACGTCGCAATATCAACGGTGATACGTTCATAAATTCAATGGAATTACCCATCTTTCTGCGCTTCAAAGACGCCATATATTTTCCGTTGGAGACAGCGCCTTGCCATGTGGACCATCATGCGGATGATAAATCAGTATGGCTCGCAATATCTAGTGAGATGTCGGGACGAATATTTAAAGTTGGGCTTGAGTAAGGAGTTACAGGCTGATAGTAGAAAATTTAACCTGCATAAACTAAATGTACAAGCGTTCGCGAATATAAATTAGTAAAGATACCCGCCGAGAGATGCGACACCTAAACGACAACGCGCTTTAAAATATCAATTAAGAAGAAAGCGTAGTCGCAATATTGAAACACTGTTGCATCGCATCTGTCTGCAGGAGCCTTGAAAAGAATGCAGCTACAGCATTAATTTGTTTGCTCTGATATTATTATTAGTATATTTATTTAAGGCGATATATATATTACAACATAATCATGGTGTTAGTAACAATACAAACTTATATCTATGTTAGTAGCACAATAACAACAGGTACAATTTGAACAACATTTAAAATTCACATAAATACAATCATCATTGCTTCAGCGTTCCAGCTAAAATACTGGAGCAACGATCCAAATGAACACTGTCCAGTCTGTCAGCAATCATGGCCAGGATGCCGTTGGAGCTGAGGTTAATAATATTTCTCCGCTTCAAAGATGCCATATATTTTCTGGTGGAGACAGCGCCTTGCCATGTGGACCATCACGCGGGTGACAAATTAGTATGTCTCGCCATATCTATTAAAATATCGCGACGAATATTTAAAGTTGGGCATTTACTGTAGTTTTGGGTAAGGAGTTGCAGACTGATAGTAAAACCCCGATGTGAACATTTAACCTGCGTAGAGTAGTGAATTTGCTCTATTTAATTTGAAATTTCGTGAATAAAATTGTACAATTCGTAAAGACTCCAGCAGACTGATGTGACACTAGTAAGACGACGGGTTTCCAAAGAAACTGCTGTAAAATAACTATGACAAAGCTTAGTCGCAATATTGTACCACTATCGCATCGCATCTGTCTGCAGGAGCTTTAACTAGTAAGTAACCACTGGAATAATTTATTAGCTGTGATATGACGTCGCTAACAGTATACGTACCTACATAAGTACCTATTGGGTTTTGGCCTTCTTGACATGGATTTGAAGTGAGTGATTTTATTTTAGGCACCACTAATCCTCTGGATCAAACCGCAGGCATAAAAGTTTGTGTGTTTTTGCCGAAGGCGCTAAGCGATGTCAACGCACTCAGTAGAATTTTAGGTTCTTATCGTCTCCCGGGAAGGGATCGTGAAATTAAATATTAAAATGTTCAGGCATATGAAATATTAAAAAGATTATGAAAAAGGCATGACCGATGACCTGGTTAAGGTTGCGGGAAGGCACTGGATGTGAGACGCACGGAATCAGTCATTGTGGCAACGCCTTGGAGGCCTATGTCCAACAGTGGACGTTTTTCGGCTGAAATGATGATTATGATGATGATGATGAAGGCATAGCTTCATAGAGAGATAGAATTGTAGAATACTATTACATTTTTTTATCACATTAATTCTTTTGAAGTGGTGTTGATAGTAGGAGAAGGAAGTTATTTTTGGGTGAATCTAAGCAATCTACATATTCCCAACCACTGCAATACCTAAAAGCTAGAATAAACAGTGGCGACCGACAGCAGAGCACCGGAGCAATGAAGTTGGACGAGTCCTGGCGAAACGGTTCAACTGTCTCAGATCCCTCATAGAAAACAAAACCCTTTTCTTCGGCCGGGTAAAAATTAATCAGAAAAGAACAGCAGATTATGGAAGCCTTCACTTTCAGGTGTGATAAATATAAAACATTTCACCACTACTGAGCGGCGCGCGACAAGAATGCTATCCGGCGGCCGTATCATTTGCTAAGGGGCAACTGGGCCCTGGTCCCAGATCCATAGGCAGCCGAATGACACCTTTGTCGTAGGCACCAATTTACATCCAAGAGCATCCAGTGCATAAGGTGACTAGAATTCATCCTGCTGACGAATTTTTGGTAGTTAGTCATACCACTTTTCATCGAAGGCGCCTCGACTCATGCGGATAAGACCGGGAAGTGTGGGCATTTTATCTTACTAAAACCACCCTGGTGATCACTATCAGCAAATATAAAAGGTCCCGTGATCCTTAAAAAGCCCATCCTGGAACCCCCTCTGTACAACGTCTGTTTGGGCACATTCCTAGGGAGACTGTAATGGGTCTTGCTTGATTAGTCTACCTACACCTAAAGGCTCAGTTCAGTTCTACACTAGTTTAAAATGAGCGGGTTAAAAGAACCACTGACTGAAAACTTTGTACTGCATTCAGTGGTAACCATAAGTAGATATTAAGTGTAATTACCGCAACTAATCTATATTGCAGCAGCCGCAGCTTATATCAGCGTACGTGACGGAAACAGCGTGCTTGCTTAATTAAAATTTTAGTCAATCGATGTAAACGCCAGACTAGACTTGACACGAAAAGCGCCGCATTGTTGCAGTAGACAAAATCGAGCTTTAACAGAATACCGACCCGTAACGTTAAACATACCTCAACCTGTAGGTATACGTACATTTGGCAATGCACGGTCGCAATCTCACCTAAAGGACTAAACTAATACTAAAAAGAAGTAAAATTGACCACACCAAAATATAAGTAAAGTAATCTATACTAATACTAATATACTCGTACTAATACTAATATATATTAATATTATAAAGCTGAAGAGTTTGTTTGTTTGTTTGAACGCGCTAATCTCAGGCACTACTGGTTGGAATTGAAAAAATCTTTTTTTGTTGGATAGTCCATTTATCGAGAAAGGTTATAGGCTATATAACATCACGCTACAAAAATTAGGAGCGGAGCAAACATGAAAAATGTTGCAAAACGGGAAATAAAAAACTGACTCACAATAGTAGCTTTTATGTTCTAAATTTGAATTAGATCGCTGCCTCCGGTAGAAACAAAAGTTGGTTATAATTCGTATAGTAGCATTATTTCTTATTCAAATAAATAGTTCAACAAATTGGGAGGTAGGTAGGGTAGGGTAGGTAGCGAGTTGACAGAGCGAAGCCGCGGGGGTCAGCTAGTAATATTATGTAGAAGTAACATTGTTTACTTCTGGCAGAACTAATTCGATTACGAAAACTCTTTCACTTATAGAAAGATATATAATTATTTACACTATCATTGCTGAGTGCCATAGGCTACATTTTAACCGAAAAAATGCAGTAGGATAAGCCACAGGAGTGCTGTGGGAAATACTAATAAATTGAATCCGATCTCTGTGGGTTGTTATGCCACGTAAACAAAGCCGCGTGAAAAAGCTAGTTACCAATAAATTACAGCAAAATACGCGCTTAGACGTGGAGTTAACAGGACACCAGCCCGTCTTAACCTAACCTAAATTACAGCAAAAATGTGTGTACTAAAAAGGGTTCTAACATCTTTTCAACTAAGTTGAAGTCTAGAATATGCAGTAAAACGTAACACAAAACGAGAAATAGGGCTGATAACTTCGATACCCGATGTCTACAAAATGATGACTTAGTTAATAAGAAAAATACCGGCCAAGTGCGAGTGGCACTCGCGCACGACGTGTTCCGTACCATTATCGCAAAAAACGACAAAAATATTACGTGTGTTGTATGGAAGCCCCACTAAAATATTTTTTTTATTCTGTTTTTAGTACTTCTTGTTATAGTGGCAACAGAAATACATCATCAGTGAAAATTTCAACTGTCTAGCTATCACAGTTCATGAGATACAGCCTGGTCAGACACAAGGACAGTGGAGTCTTAGTAATAGGATCCCGTTTTACCCTTTGGGTACGGAACCTTAAAAATGGACAAAAAATGTAACAACTGCTAAAAGCAACTCCAAGTATATTCTAAAAACAAAAGACGCTACTAACAACTAAAATTCAGTCAGCTTAGCTGTTCTGAATAGTTTCCGACTATCCGAGGCTAATACTTCGAGTGGAGAGGAGAACGGTCGATAATATCGACATTATTACCGAGCACTTAGCAGTAGTAAGAATCATTAGTACCAAATGGGATGCTTATCGTGGCTTCAAATAGTTTTTAGCTAATATTCAACGCTGTTTGAATTTAATGGCGTGTTCATGATATTGAAGAGACTGTGAGATGCGTTCGTTGATTTTATTTATTCATTATTTAATGGACCGTCGTTTTCGATCGATATTTTGGTCAAAAGGCAGTGTTGGCCGAATTTAGGCACCGTGTATGCTACATTCAACGTGTACTCACACAGTTGTGCGACACTGCGGGTGTTGACAGTAAAGTCTGAATTCTATTGCTAAGTCGTTATGAGGAACTCTATACGTGAAAGGTAGTTCAAGCTGACTGTTCTATTATTATATGATATTCATCATACTGCCTTGTTGATATTGTGGTCAAAAGATTCCCGGTTCGGGCAAATTGTTGTAAGGTTGTTTCTCTAATAAAGGCAATAGAGTCGCATCTATTACAGGAAAATCGTTTTAAGAAGGTGTATAAAATAAATCGTTAACTCATAAGAGATTTCTGACCGATGTATCTTTGAAGAGAATGCATTATTCGTTATGCCATCTGACAATAATATCATCGTTGAACAAAAACTTATACATTATTATTAATTAATTTTTTTATTTGTGTTAATATTAATTTAAGCGTTCGGTTCATCGTAAATTATTTACTATTAAAGCTTGTATAAAATGGCGAAAATATTTGCTTTAATAAAGAAAGGTTATTGAATAAAGCTTGTATAATTTATTCACAAAATACTGTATGACTTTACTTCAGCATGAAGCTGAATTTTAAGTGAAGCGTAACAATTATTATTCATTGTTCTTGTACCTATTTACGAGTATATAATTTGCAGAAAACTTTAATTTGTTCCAGAAACAGTGCGATGAACCACTATAAAAAACTCTTACTCTTTCATTTTGCGAAACCAAATAGATTCAGATAATTCCTAGTATCGCGATACTGTTTAAAAAAAGCCTTAATATCAAAACAGATAGCCGAAATAATGATTTTTGGTCGCTTAATTCAAATGGCAAACTAAATGAAAGTTTCAGTTGGTCATTTGTCATTGGACGTGGGCGGCTCGCGCCGGTTCGCGCCGGTCCAAACCGGTTCCGCCGAGTTCCGGCTGCAAGCTGCTTTTATTAATATTTCCAGCGCGAATCCACGCTTTATTAGCAAACAGCCGTCATGTGGCTGATAAATTATTAATGTGGTTGCAGCGCAGCTTGTGTTTTGTGACCCGTTTTTTAAACAACAGCAGCGTTACATGTGTTTTCGGCAGACTAATGTACTTAATTGATAGCCCGAAGTAATTGCGACGCAATAAGGCCTCATGAAATATGCAGCGAGAAAATTATAATAAAATATTCCTGATATTTATTCCGACGAAGTTTGTGTGAAATCGTTCAGAAGGAAAAAGTTCGCTTCGCTATTATAAGAGTTGCTGCTTGTTTTTTGTAGCGCTGAAGAAAGCAGATGATGTATCTACGTTTCGATGGCATCGAGCTCGTAATTGGCGACTGAAAGTGTTGTTCGTGATCTTAAAGAATATCTCTACTAAGATTTTTCTGTGCTCATGCAATAATGCATAAAGTATACTTGCTATTTTTATAATGCCTCTAGTAAAGGACTTTTGCGTCATAAAGGCCACATATCTGTATTTTTTTATTTTTTCCATTATCATTCAATACCGCACACAGCCAGTACAAAATACAACTGCATTCTTCCATCAAAAGCGCTTTAAGCGGAATGAATAGGTAGATACGTCACATTATTACGATGGATGACTTGTCCCTTCCATAGTTTAACCGTCTGGCTACATTCTTAAAGACAGACGGAACCATTTATCATGAAGCTGAATGTCTAGGATGCAATTTTCAGCAATGCTGCCTGTTACTGTGCACTTTTGGTCACTATTATAAATTGCTTTTTGCGACTATAGGTGGGTGGTATTTTTCAGTCATCTGTGAAATGGCATTTCCATCTTTCGTTGGATTTTCTTTTTAATTGGTTTACGATTAGTCTTTTGTGGGGTTTCACGACATTATTTACTGGGTAGGCGAATTATCGTGTTATGAGTCAAATTCTTTGATCTTATTGCTATTCTATGTGAGTAGTAGGTAATAGAAATTTAATTAAATGTTTAAGAAAAATACAACTATATTACTAAGTATTTTGCAATTGTGCCTGGATGAAATAATAGTCTTCTAAAAACACAAAAGATCTTTAAATGCTAACAACGCATTAGAATACCACATTATGCGGTGCTAATTTTGTACTTTATTTGACATAATATGTATAACATCGGCACGTTTGGAAGCCGTTGGTTTAATAAAATACGTAAATATTTAGAGGTGTGATAATTTATTGAAAGAGATATTCCTTACATAATCCTATGAAAATCCTACACGATATAATTTAAAATGAAACGCCTAACTCCGTGATATATCTTATAAATATTAATAATTTCTCGTGATGTTCTTCCAACGTAAGCTTTGCTTCTTTCTGAATATAATATTCACACATTACCAGTTTCAAGAGATGAAAAAGGGTTACCTTTTCTATGCATAATTTATATATTTATAGCTTTTCTAGGTCTTCCAGTAGCTCTATTAATCTTTTTTTTTGTCGAACCTTTGTCTGTCCATCTCCTTTATCTCGACTAGGACTTCTGTTACTATGATCCGAGAATTTTAAAGTTCTCTTTGAATGGTAATTGAAAACTTTTGTCGACAATATTTCAGCCCGTGAGGGCTACTTTTACGTGATAACCTCCTAGTAGACTGTAACTGCCACCTTGTCCTGTCTACACGCTGCGCGTGCTCCAAGTAACTATAAACCTTCAAGTTAGAGGACCTGATAAACGTCACTGAAGCTAAACTTTACGTCTTCATTATCATCATTATTTCAGCTGAAAGGCGTCCACTGCTGGACATAGGCCTCACCCAAGCGTCGGCACATTGACCGATCCCGTGCGTCCCCCATCCAGCGGATTCCCGCGACCTTAACCAGGTCATCGGTCCACCTAGTGAGAGGACTTCCAACGCATTGTCTGCTGGTTCGCGGTCGCCATTCTAGAAGTTTTTGGCCCCATCGGCCATCCGTTCTGCGAGCAATGTGCCGTATCAACTGCCACTTTTAAGTTTCGCAATTCTTCGGGCTATGACGGTAACTTTGGTTCTCCTGTGGATATCCTCATTTCTGATGCGATCACGCAAGGAAACTCCGAGCATAGCCTTCTCCAATTCCTCTTTGGGTGACATTAAGCTTTCTGATGAGGCCCATTGTGAGCGAACATTTCTCGGTCCCATAGCCCCTCACCCGTCCATTTTCCGAATTGAGAAAGAATCGAGAAACATCATTCACCAAAATTCGTCCATACATCCTGGCAACACACACACAAGTCATAGACTTTTGTCTTGAGACAGGACTAGAAAATACCGCACAACTGCCCGAACGCCGCCCAGCCGAGTCAGATTCGACCGTTGACATCTTTCTCGAAGTTAGACTTAGACCTACCCAACTGGACCGTTTGTCGCAGGTAGATATAATCGTCTACAGCTTGGAGTGTAGATTCTCCGAGTCAGTAGAAGTCGTGTTTTGGCCATTTGGTCTCATTCTAATAACACCTGCCAAATCATAATGATCTATCTTATCTATGCATCTGCAGAGACCTATCTCTACTGGGAATGCAGCCATGGCCATTATGTTTTTATGAAATTAATTTAAATTTTGAAGCGTAGGAAGACCCTTAGAGAGGTTGTTTTTATACTTATAATGAGTGCCTCACGCTTGTAGGTACATTTAGCTAATTACAACCTTTTTAATTTTAAGAGAGATGTAATTGGAAGCCTTTTGGTTATTTATTTTTTTGAAGGCTCAATTTACTTAGTAGATTTATGATAAAACAGGAACGTCCCACGTATGGAACCCTGTTTTAAAACAATGCTGTTCTTACAAAAATCGTGGGTGTTGTAAGACGTAATGAACAAATACCTTTGTTAGCTCGTGGATGAAAATGAGTGAAATGTATTTTTTGGGCGAATGGTTCATTGTCGTTAATTAGAAATTACTGTCCCGGTCAAACAAGATAGTGGTTTTTAGAGAGAGGGGTCGACTGTCGCGGTGGAGTCCGTGGTAGCGAGTGTCCGCAGAGCCGCGCCGCATCGCCGCCGCGCTGCGTACTCACACACCGATGCCGTGTGAGTCACGCAGATGTGTGTGCAGCGTAGAGTGTTGGGTAGAATTCCCAACACCTTTGCTTGCCTTTTTGTCATTACTTTTATTAGGTACTAGCAACCCACCCTGGCTTTGCCCGTGTCTCTCAATCTTTCTATTGGTGAAAACTGCATAACAATCCGTTCAGTTTTTGAGTTTATAGCGAATAGACGCGACAGGGGACATTGTTTTATTTAAAATATGTACCAAGTGATGTACATGATAAAAATAAGAGGCCATTACTGCTATTCCTTTTGGCGGAATGAAACAGATTGGCACTATTTTATTTTCTTGGTGATACTGAAATTAAGTCATCATCCAATAATGAGCCTGATTGTATCTCTTGTACCCAGCCTTCATCCATTACTTGTAGTCGTACCTCCTCGCCATTCTTCGCCAGGAGTTCTGTGCTGGGTTGTCGAGGCATTTAAATTTTCCTAAGAATGTGTGAATATCATCATCTTACTGCCCTTATCCCATGTTATTTGGGGACGGCGCAACACGTTTTCTTCTTCAATATCGTCCTGCCGTGTCACGCTATCACAACAACAACAACAACAACACAACAACAATAACAACTTTAAAATGATTAAATAAATTACGACTACTTAAAGTGTGACCAAGTAGTTATAGAAAGTGGTAGGTTTGAAGTTCAAGCAAGAAAAAGGAATCTGAGAAAATATGTTAAAAATTTCAACAAAATATTTACACATCTATATCTAAGATATCGCCTATCCTCTTCAAATAAATACGACACCAATCGATACTCTAGCGGCACTAAAGTGTTGAAACCATTTGCAAATCGGACGTACCAGGAATAAATATCAGTGCGGCGCAGGACTAAGAACATATATAATATATCATTTCGTGCCACGTCTCAATACTGAAATAATTTAATACTTCAGTTATTTTCTCCGTTTTCATACATATATGTTCCGTTAAAATCATTTGATCATCTTTGACAGTCGTTACGGGTTGTCAGAAGCCTGAGATCTGACACCAGTCTTGCCAAGGGGTATCGTGTTATCCAGTTACTGGGTTGTGGAGGTCAGATAGGCAGTCGCTCCATGTAAAACACTAGTACTCAGCTGAATCCGGTTAGACTGGAAGTCGACCCCAACTTATATGGGAAAAGGCTAGGCAGATGATGATGATGTTCAGAGTTTATTCTATTTTTGTAAATGACGAACTTCAATACTGGGCAGTATCGAATATCGTAATTTTTGCAGCCCGTATTAGCTATTGCTTTAAGGGGATGAATTTTCACACCATACACAAAAAGAGCTCTTGTGCATTCAGTGCATTGCATACTTCTTGACCCCCTTTGCGTTGTACGTTTAATTTATTTTTTATTTCGGACCGGAGTTCCTTATCGCACGCACTATACAGCTCTCATTTTTTTGCGGGCTGAGGGGCTAGACCGAAAAACTGTTACAATGAAAAAAGCGATACCAAAAACCGACACCTTATCGCAGTGATTTTTGAGGCACTTTCCGATCACCTAGGAAACTAATTTTGTTTCAATCGATTCAGCTCGCCGTCAATTTTGAGAATATGCAAAAATATTTATAATTTTAATGTTGCGAGGAACAGCGTGCTGCGTGCAGGATAGTACAAGCGAAAATCCGCACAAAACAGAGACGCCGAAGAGAGAGAGACCGAGAACCGAAGACGTACGAGCGCGCGCTGACTAGACACATACAGTACCTATGCTAGCAGCCGCTATTGTGTGTTTACACTGAGCATCAGCTGTGTTGTTGTTATTTCAGTTTCGTCATATTTTACGAAACTGAAAAGCTGTAAATTTTTGAATCGAACTCCTTTGCAACCAGGTGTCCATCAGACACCTCTATTTTTACCCGACTACCGAAGGAGGGTAATGTGTTTATCAGCTATGTATGTATGTATGTATATTAATTCCTATATGGAGTTCCAGAGACCAAACGCGTTGGCCAATTATGATGATTCATACGTCAATCGATTCGTCTTATCTTACCCTGCGAGTGTCATAGGCTACATTAAAATTGGACAATAGAAAAATGGGGGCTTTTGGGCGCCATATTGTGAGGGTCCAAATTTTTATTCTTCCAAACCCATCGTGTGGGTTATCAAAATAAAGGATATTAAGAGGTGATTTCAAAAATATATTACACTTTTATGTTTAAATGTATCTAATTCGAAAAAACATAAATAAAAAGAAAAAATCAAAAAACCCGACTACTTCAAAAGCGAACTAAAAAGTCGTAAACAAGGAAAAAATCATGATGAGCAGGCGGAGGATACACCATATTTTGATCAGCCAGCCCGCGAATATGTATCCTCCGACTGCACAGCATGAGTTTTTCCTTGTTTACGACTCTTTAGTTCGCTTTTGAAGCAGTCGGGTTTTTTGATTTTTTGATTTACCTTTTTAAATTATTCGTTGAATTGGTAGTGCCTGCGTCTAGCTGAGTTTTAGCTCTAACGATAATGATAAATATGTTATAATGATTCATGTTCCTACATTCGATTATAAACAGAATCCTACAAATTAATCCGCCTGTGTGGCGTATTACTTGAGCTAACCAAAGATACGAATAGTTACATATATGTAAAGAGAATCAGTAACATGTTTGCGTTTGGGCTATTTGGGTCTCAATATCAAATCGTTTAGTTTGTAAACATAGCTAATAGGGTCGGCTCCCATTCCCTTCGGTATTATAGAATGAACGGTTAAAACTTAATTTGGAGTCGAGTTAATTAACTAAAACGTAGGTCATACATTATTCTCTGGGAGGCCGAATACCTAAGGTTTAATCCCAATTTATATGAAAACGACAAGTCATATAAAATATTTATTACAGTTTTAATCAAGATAAGCATTCGTTATTATTCATGACGACTAATTTGGAAACGTAAATTGACTGAAAAAATTATAAAACAACAAGTTTATCGTTACCAAGTAACGTTGTTCACTTATTAACAAATTCTTCAAAAGGCCTTTTTGTATTTAGAATTAAGAGGGGCAATTAATTTTTCATGACAGAAAAAAGGCACCCATTTCCGACTTCATTAAAAAAAGAATTGCCCAAACTCGATGCCCACAAGAATGAACTTTTCCCATTTCTCATTTTCGTAATTACTCTTAAATCTCCTAATTGAAGAAACCTGAAAGTGGGTAGCATACTGCGTAAGCTAAGATGCCACGGAATTATTTTAGAAACGCCACAAATAAAAAGTTTATGGAGGACTGTAAAACAAACTTCAAACGACAGCTTACTCGAGTTCATATTTTAGGTTTAGCTTGAAATGAAATTTAGTACTCACCTAGTAAGTATCAAGATAATGGTAAACATTTACTTTTTATGGTCTACGATGGTCTGAATACAAATCAGTGAAAAATCATTGTAAAATCCTTGTAGTGAAACTAAGCTATAGGCGCGAGATCTACAATAAAACGAGAGTCACGTTCGAGTGAGTGATATCACGTCTACGGCTCATCAGCGGCTGTGCGTGACGACTTTAGCGCAAACAGATTTCACAACAGAACCACTAACATAGAGCTGTAACGATTGAACATTTCGTCGAAAGAATTGTAATACGAATGAATGGCTGCGGCTCTTGTTATAGTGGCGGAGATAATATAAATACGCAAAAGAGCGCGCGGCAGCCGCGGGAGCGCCAAGTTTTCTTTCTCCTAACTTTATTACGCCATTAGAGATCGCGTGACGAAGAATCGCACTTTCTCGCCTTAATATAATTTGTTTTGATGGTTGTATCAAACGCACTACCCTTTTTCATGTCTTGTTTTTGCTTGAGTACCTACTTAGGAGAACCAATCAGTTTTGTAATGAGATTACTTGAGTATGGGCGTTAGTTGTTGTCAGAGCTTTTATATTGAGTTGATATTAACAATTCGCTAAAGTTATTTTACTATACAAGAATCTCTGCTGATGCTGACATTTGTTATAGAAAATATTGCCAAACAAATAATAATATATTTGGACATTGCATTAAGGCTTATAGAAATAGGTACGCGATGCAAATAGGTCTAGCTGTCAGATCTTGTTCGCCGTAGAAAAATATTACACAGCAAAATATAAATCAGGGGCTACTAAAAATACCCTCGCGGATTCAAATCCATAAATCAAAGCAGCAACCATAAAATAGAAACAAGAAACATATCATTTTAGCACCTATTCCATTTCTGTTCTGCCCACATCACTTCACCTATAAAGATTACTCTGTAACGATGAACAGTAAGCCCTTAGAGCCGTCATTACTTTTTTATTTCTAAAAGAGTGTAATAATACTGAAAGTTTCAAACAAGCTGAGGGTTATTGAAATAAAAGAATGGAGTAGCATCGTCTGCCACGGGTTTATTACCAGCTGAGGTGATGCATGGCACACCACCCTTCCTAAAAAGGCGGTACATCTCAGATTTATTATTTTTTCTCGAGACATTTTTCGGGTGCTTAAGACATTTAAAAATACATGACCAGCTGTATTGCGCCTTTTTTTTCTTACTGTCCCTACTATTTCGTAAGGGTGTATATTTTGTTCGAGGTTATATGGCTCCTAAAAGGCGCCCGAATTTCCTGTCCCTTCAAAATGTGCTTCTTATATTTACGAACATGTCCTTTAAAAATAGTATTTATCCTTAATAGCGTGTTA
Organism: Orthosia gothica; assembly: GCA_949775005.1. NCBI lineage: Eukaryota > Metazoa > Arthropoda > Insecta > Lepidoptera > Noctuidae > Orthosia > Orthosia gothica. Next base: position 1,590,437 of record OX459057.1, read on the forward strand.
ACATCTATAAAATGTGTCGTAATTCATTTTTTATGAAGCAAATCTTATACTTATAAACGATATTTATAGAAAGTGTTATGACCTAAAATTTTATGCTGAAACTGAAGGATTTCAAAATTTTTTTCGCAAGCATTCTTTGGTAAACACGGTATTACTCACCGGGAAAAAGTTGGAAGAATATTGACCATACGTAGTTGGATCTTATCAGTGTCTAATTTATTCATTGAATCTATTTACCTAAGTAGAAAAAGATAACTAGAGTCCATATTAGTTGAAGATGATAATGCATCCTATCATAAAATTAGTTTTACAAACTTTTATTAGTCTTTTTAATAAAACTAAATTCTCTTCACAAAAATGATTGTCATTTTCCTCCATTTTAGATTTTGTAAGAGTTAATGAAATAGTTATTAAACTTAGCAGACTGCTTTAATTACAGCCAGTTCATAACAACGTGTTCTGACAGATTCTTAATTGAGTTACCTTTGGAAAAATTTTAAGTTTTTATGTGTTTTCTCGGGAAAATTACGAACAAATTGTTCTAGGTCGAACTTAGAATTTATGTAGTCTAAAAAATTAAACAAAGCCTAACAAAAGGTCAAAAATTGCTACAATCAAGGAAAAGATAAGAAGAATTAAACGTTTTCAAGTAACTTTATCTGTTTCGAGTAATTTGTTGAACGAGGTTTCGAGAATACCGACCCGTGTTTATTGAAACAATAAAGTTGCGGAGTTTAAAGTCATTATAATAATTAAAACAACAGTTTATGACGAAAAAATCTTTCCTTAAAGAAAACTTTGGTGAGTTTATAATAGACACTTTCTTGGCGAAGTTCATTCAGGGTTCTAATATTTATACCTATGATAATTAACATTTTAGAACGATAAAACTAGATTAAAAAATGAACGAATATTCTTACTTATTCCATTCAAACTCAAGGGCGTTCTAGAACACGACCGTAGAAAAAAAAAACAAAAGGAAAAATATTGTTGCTAGAAAACATAAATACTCCTTCGTACCCAATTAGTAAGACATAATAGAAAGAAGATGGTGTATTATCTGTGATCACAAGTATTGTTAACGGTTCTGCAAGGGGTACAAGTGTACAACGAAAAGATTGGGGAGGCTACACGGTGGGGTACAAACGTACACAAAGATTGGGGGTGTGATGTCATTAGGAGTCTTCCTGTGCTTAATTGCGTCGATGGCGACTCGACAGGAAGTCAAAAGATTGCGTTCAAATAGCAAACGTTTTCGTTCTGTCTGTCCAGTTACTAACGGTTGAATCAGAAGAAAATGTTGTGTATAGATCTATGTTTATGTAGCATTCGAAGGAAATTAATTTGCCTTTTGGCATAACGACTTTGTAATTTGTAGCGCTTCGTAGAAACTTGATTTGTTTTAATATCAAGGTGATGAGTCAGTTGGACATTTCGATGTTTTACATAAAGGTTTTCGCAGACAGGCTTGACAGGAAAATTCGGCAACGGTACAACACGGTACAAGCGACAATTGGTTTTCGTGGAATGTATTAGGCAACCTGATTAATTACTAAGATTAGTTTGTTGGTTTTATCTCTTTTCTTGACATAAGCTACATGTAGTAAGATTAATATATGCTTGTACCATGGTAATAAGATCAAGAGAGGTTGGTGGTACTGGTGACTCTTCAAATTAAAGGCACTTGATTCATTATTTAGTTACTAAAAGTAACTCCAACATGGCAAAATGGGACTACCTCGACGGAACTGTAGCAGGGTGTGCATGTGGTGCTCAGTCGCAAACCATGCTCCACCTCCTGTCCTATCCTCTGTGTCCCAAAACGTGCAACCAGCGTGATTTATAAGCTGTCACTGACGAGACCATGCAAGTGGCTAAGTTTGGGCCAAACAAATATGAACGATTGTCGTTCCAGCAACACGAAGAACAAGAACTAAAATGATACATTCAGTAATGCCAAAAAAAAAACGAAATTACAGAATAAGTTACTTTTCAAACCATAGATTTTTTAGATAATAAACACATGACTAATTGCCAGTTAGTACGAGTATGATATAACTCCTATGTATGTAGATACAATAACATTCGAGCATGCCCGTCTGGTACCAGGGTCTCATATTGTTATAAGCGTATTGTGTATGTAATAATGCACGTCTCAAAGGAGGTAGGTAGCAGCTAATTGCCATGTAAATTGGTTTGCTGTTAACAAATTATCGAAGACGTGTTGAAGAAGTAACTTGTGTTTTTCATCGCGGGAATCCTACTCGAAAGTTTTTATGGATGGATGTTTTGTATTCTTTCACGCAAAGAACTACTGAACGAATTTGGATGTGGGACAAAGATAGCTTTTAACCAGGATTAACACATAGAATTCCTTTGGATTAATTTTCCACATTTAAGGGGCCGTTTTGAACGTATGTGATATTTATCCTATTTGTATAGGTAAGCTTTTTGTTCAATTTTATTTTTTTTTTGGCATACTATTAAATCGAAAAAAAAGAGCTAAACATGGCGCAAATAAACTTGATTTTTCTGTTCTTTCTAGAAGCTTAAATTTAAAAGTGTATCAATGAAGTTAAAAAACATAATATACAGCCAAGACTACACAACCTCTTACTTAATGATACGAAGGATCTAACACAATTTATGCCTACCCGTAGTCTCCGCCATTACAGAGCACCAGTAAAAAAAATAAACAACCTTTTTCGCCGAGCGGCGGGAAAAGGCAAATCCTAAACTGTAATTACTTCGAAATGAAAAGAAATAACAGAGCTCACTTTTGATAAGTAAATCCTTAGTCATAGTAATTATAATTATAACTAAAGGAAAAAGAGGCACTCGTAGGTAGCAATTTTATTTTTGCGTGGTCCTGTTCACTCTAACAATGCGAGTGACGTCGGGTTCAAGAGAAAGCGGCAAATGATTGATGAGGGAATTAATTAATACGCCACTTCCTTTAGGAGCTCAGAAAAAAACAAAAATCAGCAGCTCACGGTATAAATACGTTTACGCTAGTTTCGGTTTGATTGAACAGATTTCACTCGGATATAAATCAAAATTAATTGGGTGTTCGCCGTTTTATGAAAAGGTTCCAATTATGTTTAGCTTTTTTGATTTATGGAGATGAAAATGTGAGTCATGTTTTGCAGATAAATGTGGTAACACGGCTTGATCTACACAAAACGAAGTGTTTTTACTAATTCAATGGTTTTTTTAAAAGAAATTATAATATAATATATTGAAATCACAAAAAAATAAGGTGAAATCAAACGATGCGACTGTTGTTTATCAATTTTATTAAACAGGTTTTATAAATAATATCATTAATTTTGTAATAAAGTTATTTTCATTAACTGTACCTTAAGTTAGTTTTATTAGAAAGGTTATTTATTCTTACAGGCACAGCCTTAAGGTGTCATATCTAGTTTTTTTAAACTCAAATTGGCAATTCACAATTACCACAGTCTCTTTTTCTTGAAGAACTTAAGTACCTAACTTATTGTATAGTATTAAGCAAGAATTAGACCAAATAGTTCGAACAGAAATTTTTCGTGTCATTATTGTAGCCTGAACTATAACCGAGACATCTGCTAAGCTCAAACCGCAGTAGTCTAATTCGAAACCGCGAGAAGAAAAACAGTGGAAATTAAAAAAGACCACAGTGCCATTACTATTCGCTAAATGCCATATTTCTCAACCCTTTTTCCCGCTGTTTCCAAAGTTTTAATTAGTGCCAGAGGATATTATCCAGAATTTTCTTACTTCTGGCCTCGGAGCAAACCTCCTTTTCGAATTATCCGATTTTTACTTTTAATGCGAATTAACTTTTTCTTCAAAGTTCGACAGTATCCAGTATCGAGGACTCTTTTATCTAAGTCGGAAGTGGAGTGAGACAAAGAAATAAAAGGGAGTGAATGATAGCATGACGGTTGTGAGTGTGTAAGGTCTGGTATAATAAAAAAAGTTCCAATCATCATATGACCTAATTTCATTGAGTGCCCTTTTTTTATATAACGATCAAATGCCTAGATCTGCCTAGCCTTTTCCCAATTGTTGTTGGGGTGAGTACCAGTGCTTTACATGGAGCAACTGCCTATCTGACCTCCACAACCCAGTAACTGGGTAACATGATACCTCTTGGCTAGACTAGTGTCAGATATTACGCTTCTGAATATCCGTAACGACAGTCAAAGATCTTCAAATGACAGCCGGTACCAATGGCTTTACGTGCTTTCCGAGGCACGGAAGAAACTTGTTATATAAAGATGGTCACCCATCCACAGACCGACCTCAGTAAGCGTTGCTTAACCTTGAAGATAGACCCGTGGGGCTGTTATTATTTAGCCACGAGCAGTCATATATCTTCGAATTTTCTGTTCTAAGACATGCCGGTTTCCTCACGATGTTTTCCTTCACCGTTTTGAGAGCAGTGGTGATGAAATAATTTTCACAAAGTCGCCTGCGTGGATTCGTACCCACGACTTTCAACTTGTAAGTCGCGGCCGTGACCAATGGGCCACCAATGCACTTTTATCAATATAATGACCAAATCATTTAACGATCAAATTATAAAATAAACTATTGATATAATTTAATTTTACCCTAATTTTATATGATATAATGAACATTTTCTATAATGCACATTTGAATTAATATTCAATTAGTATAATATTCAGTTACTATATTCAAAATCTATAAGTAACGTTTAATATAATTTTGAAATAGGTCGAATCTGTTCAAAACCGAATCGGGGCACCTCGACTTCACGTAGTATTTTGGCTGCCACCGCTAGAGTGTATACAAAAATCGAGGCGACCAGCAAGCCGAAGCTGTGAAGGTGGGCATTGATGCCTATCTATTGTTACGTAAGGGCGAAGGGGTTGCACTTCACACAGAGCCGGCGACGATGCAGAAACAACTTTAGTGTTTTGAGGTTAGGTTAAAATAGTTTATTTTTCAAGAACGGTGCGTTACCTTAGAAAATTTGTAAACATGAAAATTAGGGCAAATGAACGTTATATAAAAACAGCTTTATACAAATTAAAAATTATATGAAATGCACGTTATAATAAATGCTATTAGAGCAAATTAAGGTTACATGAAATATAACATTAGATTACATGAAATTAGGTTAGTTGTTTTTAAAGCATATGTGAACGTTATTTCAAGCGATATTATACTATATGTTATTATGCCATATTATATTATATTATATCATATTATATTATACACCCGACGGTTGGCAGGAGAGTGTGGAAGATGAAATCGTGAGCTACACCAAGTAACATGGGATAGGAGTAGAAAGATGATGATGAAGTGGTGTAACAAACGAGCCTTATTAAGCAGCAGAAAGCCTGTGCTTACTGCAGTAATGCTTTTTGAATAATTACCAATGACATATCAGAGGGCTAGACAAAGAGCCAATATAATGTAAGCAATTACGACCGTAGGAAAGTAGGGGACCGACCATGTGGCATTTTGCAAAATTTTATCAATTTTGACTTTTTGACACTTGTGATAGTATATAGAATGTAATTTTGTTTGCGTCGTTATCTTGCGTAATTTGTATTGGAAACCACCAAACAGGCGGGATTTTCTTCGCGTAATTCTGGATGACTTGTTATTCCACTACCTTCATTATTTTTCCAAGAATCTTGTACTGGTACAAATCGTTCTACAGTCAGTATATTTTTACTTATCTATTGTTCAGCGTTTATTTAAGGAAAAGGTACCTATAAGAGGGGGTTGGTTATCAAGTTTAGGTGAAAGGGCAATGTACCTTATCGATGTTCAGAATAAGTTGATCTGATGTTCAGAGTAGATTCTGTTACGTAGATACCTTTTTGTTCGGACGTCCCGATATTACGATATTATATACCGACACAATGAAACGGAACATTGTTTTTGTTATGTTAAGTAAAAGATATGTTGAGAGACGAAAATCAGAAAGAAATCTGTTGTCTTGATGATCAAATTTAAACTTGAAACGAAGAAAATATTGATTGAATTTTCTGATAGGTAAATTAACGGACTAACACTAAGTTTTCGAACTTCAAATTAAAGACTGAGAATTCGTCAAATTCTACCTACTTTAGAAAAAAAAACCTGTCAAACATTAGTTCTCAATCCAGAAACTCAGGTCTGGTCCACCCTCTTACCCAGACCACTACCAAACCCACTAGAACATTACTAAATAAAGTACAATGAACTATATTTATCAAAAAACATTAATTAGCGCGCTTACGTCATGTTGAAAACGCTTAAAGCTGTCGTTAGAGTCAGATGCTGAAGATGCGACCTCGTTTTATAATCCTCGCAAGCGACGGATGAATGGACATAATTTTCTGTACTTGACACCGTGTCTAGCGACTCCAGCCCCGTCATTGTGGAACACAACTACTCGCCTCTGTTCATTTTTATTAGTCTACCCTGAATCTCCCGGTCTAAAGACAACAGTATCGTAACTGTCCGCTTTTTCTTACTTTTTATAATGAAGTGTCGTAATTTCAGCTGTTTGGACCTTTTTTTAATTGCGGAACAAGAAGACGTCTATTAAGAAAAAATGTAGTCAGAGTTTTCTTTTACGAGGAAGATTCAACATGCTTTATTTTAGGTGGATTAAAATACGTTTTCTCTGTAGACGATTTTTTGACTGTTGATAATTTATTTTTCTTGACGAAAAAGATTTTTCAAAAGCTTAAAAGATGGATATCAAAAACCATTCAACATTTTGATTAGTCATTCTAAACTCACTCTGTATAATTTAGAAGTCGTTGCGGTGAGTGCCGAACGAACTTGTTACTTACAAACCCATTACAAACATATATTATAACAATTAGCCAAAATTTCGCAAACTAATGAGAGTGGCATCCACACAGGGGTCAGTAAAGGTTCCCAACACCACTGCGTAGTTTTAAGCTTCACAAAGCAAAAATTATAGTTTCAACGCTGTACTGAGTTGAGTAATTGTCTCAGACATAAATCTGACCAGATTGTATGTAAAAGTGAGAGAAATGCCCTTCCTTTGAGCTGTTTAATTAAGCGTTATCGGCACCGGATATAAACAGAAATCTAGAAAATGTCTAATTGTGCCGTTATAATGAGCTACAGAAAAAGTTGGTCGAAACAATTGAAATTATTGAAAATTTCCTTTCATATCGGTATGTAATTTTTTTCGTAAAATCTGTGATATGTGTGTCTATTATCACTGTTCTTGTTCTTGAAATGTAAAGTTTGTTTGTCGTTTTGTGGCAATTCAATATTTTTTCTTCCTTTTCTTTCTTTTCTTTCTTTTCTTTCTTTTCTTTCATTTCTTTCTTTCCTCTCTTTTCTTTCTTTTCTTTATTTTCATTCTTTTCTTTCTTTTTATTCTTTCCTTTCCATTCTTTATTTTCTTTCTTTTCTTTTATTTCTTTCCTTTTTTTCTTTTCCTTTTTTTCCTTCTGTTCTTTCTTTCTTTTGTACTTTTTTTCTTTTTTTCTATGTGTAAAATATGATAAGCTTGGTTTTCATACAGATGTCTCATCCATCTCTATGAAAACCAACCGTACCTTGCGTTATCTACATATTTAGATTTAAAAGTCAGTGGATATTAAAGCTTTACAAAGCAAAAATTATAGTTTCAACGTTGTACTGTGTTGAGTAATTGCAGTGAAACGGGAGAAAATACCTCGTCCTGACTGCATTTGATCTTCTCATTCAACTCTGAATGGAACCAATTTAGTGTCAGTTCACTGCTGAATGTACGTGAAATCAGAGACAGGTAGTCTAGCTGTTGTAAATTATTCACTCAAATACTGGTTTATGTGCGATAGTGATATGTGCTACTCATGTAGATACCTAATCACCTGCATTTGTGAGTATTAACAACTCTATATTTTTTGCATTTTATTTCGAAAACATAAAACCATGCAATTCAATATCAAACTCCTAAATCTTTTACGTGGAAACTGCATACTTACAAAACCATCCGTTCATAACAGGTTCACAGTACCATGAGCCACATATTATGGTCTGCTGTATTGTTTTAACTATTGTTTTCGCTAATTGGACTGTGAATCTGTTAAATATTTAAACCTTGCCTAATCATTATTTTAAATCTTGCCTTAGAATCATTATTTTAAATCTTGCCTATTCATTATTTTCATGCTAACCATTCATCTGATGGTAACATCAACTCCAAAAACGCACAATATTGTTACAGAAATACATCGCAGTAAAGGAAAAGAATCAGAAATTAAAAACAAATTATGACGCAAAGAAACAGGGTTTCATATCTAATGTATTTGTAAAAACGTTTTAACAAAAAAAAATATTGGATGTCGGTTTTCTTTTTTTTTAATATATTTATTTTTCTCTTTTTAGTTTTGGTGCCTTATATTTCAATGAAAATACACATTATTAAATATTACCCGTCAGATCTTGATCTAATTTAAATGGGACCAAATGCGAAGCACCAGCTTACAAATAAAAAAGAATCATTAAAATTGTTTCAGAATTAACGGAGTAATTTCGTAACAAATATGCAAAAACATACAGTCAAATTGTAAACCTCCTCCTTTTTGAAGGCGATTGAAAAGAACAGCCATACTGGATGCTCATACACGTTATAATTAACTAAGTGATCCGGATTATTGTACGAAACTCAGGCGAAGGCAGGAGCCCATTACTGCATTATTTATGCGATATTGCAATTTTTAAGCCTTATTAAGAATGATTATGTTGGAGTAGAGTACGCTCTTTGAAGCGATTTTCGAAAGTATATGAGGCGATTAAAGGGTTTTCAGTGGATCTGCGAATTTTCACTTTGTTCCTATAATGATATAATAGTGACAACAGATTCCCGTGGAAACAGTTGTTAGTGGTTTATCGGGTATACTGTCATCTCGCCTGTTGTCTTGAAAGTGTTAGGCAGAACACACACTGCACATTTCACCAGTTATATTTAAGTTCCTTGAATAGTTCTTGATCCATGAAACCAGGTGGGCTGGGGCAGACATATATTTATTTAACAAGAGAGAGCAATCTACATTTTGTATTCATAAAATATACTTAATATAAAAATACAACTATTAGCAATGAAGATGAAAACTAAATTAGCATGAATACATGATTGACGTATCCAATTAACAACTATTTGAATTTGTCTTTCTATACCATGTGCCATTGATTAAAATTAAAAACAAATATGAAATATTCTTTTCAGCCAAGGACTTAAATGAGATTGATAAATCAATCCTTATTCCAACAGTTATCGCCAACCTCTTGGCCGCCCTGAAGTTGGCTACAATGGCTGCGCAGTAGTAAATCTCATACAAAAACAGCACCGTTTCGTGACATGCGCACCGGAAAGCCAACTTCAGGGTGGCCAAAAAGTTTGACAAGCACTATAATAGGGGACGAGTCTATTGCTATCCACTAGGCACGAATCCAAACTTGGGGATGCTACTTAGAAATGCCAGATGGAAAAACATATTGCCCAACCTGGAGATCCAGCCCAAGATCTATTGATCTGCAGTACCTCTAGCGACCACTAGACTAACAAGATACTCTGGGGATCTGGCCAAATTTTTAAACAGTCGAAAATGTATGGAATTGACATGACATTTGCTACCGAAATTTTACGCGGTCAAACCTAAACATTTGAAACAAGAAGACAATAGGGATGCAAGAATATATTTTTTTGTATTTTCGATAAAAATACTAAAATATTAATAGTGAAAACCGTATCAAAATTGATCGAAAAACGAAAGAGAAAAATAAATAAAAAAAACAATACAACAACAATAACAACAAAACTTACAACAAACAATACGACACAACACAACAAGACGAATACACAATACAATTACAATTACAACAACATCATCATTACAATTTAAATAAATATATCTGTCCCTCTCTACAAAAACGCCGTTTTCTATGGCAGAGTATGGGCGTCGTGCCATCTGACGTCATTTGGCACGTCGGACTTCTCTTTATAATTCTCAACTTTGACGCTTTATAACTTCATCTCTGATCGAGATATTTAAAAAAATCCTCCATACTTATTTATTTAGATAAGTATTTCATTTAGCAAATAAAAAAATTATATTTCCTATTGCTATTGCTGACAGAATGTTACTAAGCTGTGGCTCTTGTATCTAAAGTGGAAAGTGTGTAGTGGTAATTATCTTTTGGATAGGAGAATAAATGCTTATCATGCTAGGGAGAGGAGAAAAGGCTAATGAGAGTAAGTAAATAGCTAGAAGTATGCCGTTTCATGTTGGACTCCTGTAACAAGCGGAAAAATGAGGGGATCTCGAAGATTGACGTTTGTAATCTGCCGAACACAATCTTGATAAATGATGGTAGAATTAATTTGTTTAATGATGTTACTTGAATTAAATGTAAGTTTTTCGCTTTCTGAATAAGGTATTTGGAATGTAACGTGTCAAACTTTGGCATGAAAGTACGCGTATCTGACGAAAGTACGCTTGCATGCCACATTTTGACAGATTTTTACCCGACTGCGGATGCTAATGTGTTTATCAGTCTATGTATGTTTGTTCCTATGTGGTGTTCTACAGACCAAACGCGTGCACCGATTTTGATGATTCTTACGTCAATTGATTCGTCTTAACCTTTCGAGAATCACGAAAGACGTGACAGTTAACAAAAGTCACCATAGCGGCCACCAGATGCTAAATTGTCAAATTACAAGCAAAATTTTAAAGTTTTAAGCCCCCGACACATCTTAATTTCATGCTACACAAGTTATCTAAGTAGACACGCTTCGATCGACAATCTATTGAACACGTAATTATGACACGATATCTTGCAAAAACACCCCGATTCACAAAACTACAAAAGGTTACATATATGCGAGGTGGCTGACCAAAACCATAATGTATCCTCAGACTGCACAGCTTGAATTTCTTCTTATTTACATCTTTTCAGTTCGCTTCTTAAGCAGTCGGGTTTTTGATTTTTGATTTTTATTTTTTTATGCTACTGTAGAGTTTAGCAAATACATAACTTCAAATTTCAGGCATTAGGGTTTAGGCCCACGTGCAGCACAAACCACATTTTATAATTATGTCATAGTCAAATTCAAACAATTGTAAGAAAAATACAGAATATTAGAGATAGAATAGAGAAGAATTTGACATAACTTGTATGGATTTTATGACAAAATCTGATTTCCCGTAGGAATCTACTGACAGATATGGTTTCCGCAGTAAGTAACCAAGTAAGCCTTAACGTGTTTAGTGAATACTTATGTATTTTTTTCATCATTTTCTCATTTAGGTACTACGTTCTATAAAAAACCCCGACCACCAGCAAAAAATGTTTGATGTCTCGAATTTTAGTTCCCTCAGACCCAATAATGACTAAAACATGAGAAAACCCTAGGCATACCAAAATCTAAGAGCCAAATAAATTTAAATACGAATGGAGAGGCATGTATCGAGGGTCTCTAAACGGAAAATAGTTAGGGCCCCTCTAACGAAAAATACGATGTTACCCCTCCTTAACTAGATACAACACTGAATAATTAATGATCCAAGATAAATTCCTCCTCAAGAAATATCTAAAATGTTGAAAGAGTATTCTATTGTTTTTATTCAGAGGGAATTGGCTTATGAAAGCTATTCAAATTTGCAAGAGATTCAATTTACATAACGAGCGATTTGTACCTCATAGAGATTAAACCTCCTAGCCCCCGTATTGTTTGCAGAATAATGCGGCCCGTTTTTCCCTCTATATCGGATTGCTTCCTTTACAAACCTTACGGAAGATTCTTAAAAAAAATGTTACCATCGATCAGTATAATTTGATTTAACGTTAAGTACGTTTACGTTCCGTCCAAAAAAAGTAAGCAGTTTCGCTTTTAAATATTAAAATAAAGGGTAATGGGATGTTCAGTAATCATAATTAATGACTTCATTGTTCTTTCTTGAAGCTTTTAGTCTACATATATTTATTAGCCGTTCCATTATACTAATTTGTTCCATACTTTTAGATAAACTTTTGCCGACATTAAGTGTTTAGCGTCACGCGCCATTTGCAAACGTCGATGGCGGGCATCGTGGAATTTAATAGTGTTGGCGTACAAGTTTAACGATACCAATGAAACTATTTTTTTTTTTTTGTTCGTAGAGTAACGTGGTAATAAATGGTCTAAAGTAAATGGTATAAAAAAAAATCAATATCTTTTTATATAATAAGTTTATTTGAAATTAATAAGAATTAAGAATTGCCAAACTTAAGTGGCAGTGGGCAGGGCACATTGCACGCAGAACGGATGGCCGATGGGGCAGAAAGGTTCTGGAGTGGAGACCATGAACCGAAAGACGTTGCGTTGGAAGGCCTCCTACCAGGTGGACCGATAACCTGGTGAAGGTTGCGGGGATTCACTGGTTGCGGGACGCACGGGAACGGTCAGTGTGGCGACGCTTGGGGAAGGCCTATGTCCAGCAGAGGACGTCTTTCGGCTGATATGATGATGATGATGAAGTTTTTTTGAAATAAATATTATCTACTGATGTCGTAGAGTTTCGTGTGTATAAGGCACTCAAAGTTTATCTTATTGTTAAGACCACGGTTTATGGTGACGTTTATAGATCATTACCTAAGTTTGAGATTAGTATGTAACTTTGAGGTTATCTATGATAACTAGAGGTACTTAATAGGTTGTGCTCGCTTTACAGACGTCAAATTAAAATCTTATATTTTCTTGATAATTAGTTTTTTGAGGGGATACCTAATACATAACTAATATTATAAAGGCGAAATTTTGTGACTGTGTGTGTTTGTATGTTTGTTACTTCTTCACTCTCAAACGGCTGGACTAATTTTGATGAAATTTGGTATAGAGTTAGCAGGAATATGTTCTCTCGGGATAATTTCGACTTAAACGCGGGCTACACCGCTATTTTTTTATTCAGTTAATAAAATCGAGTATGATGAAATATGTTTATAACATTAGGCTAAGCAAAACATTAACGCAAAAATATAAATATAATTTAAATAAAAACGATGTACCTACTAAAAAAATTACAAACTAATTTACTCCACATCGAAGTACCAACATTACCAAGAAAATAACGCGAACAAAAAGACTCGCCTATCTTAATAGGTCAAAACAAGGTTAGTTAAAAAATATTTCATATTTTTCTCCGCACGGAGTATTCATCGTTACAGGAGAGTTTTTCAATGGTTGTAATAAATGTAAACGAGCCTTAGAAGGCGCAATTAAAGCGGCACAGACGCGGGAAAGAAGTGGCACAGTAGCGGTAGAGAAGCGGCACAATTTGTCGGGGCCACGTCTTTGCTGAAACTTTTAATTTGTGTCGAAGATCACTGCGACACTGATATTTTATATTAATTCTACGGAGATTAACTTCGTGTGAATGCTAATTAGGGTTCTATGATTCGGTTTCTTCCTAGTTTTCAGACTGGGGTAATGCTTTGGGTGATTGAAATTCATCTATTACTAAGTTTTTTCCCGATTCATATACTGCTTGCATACTAATGATGATTATGATTTTGTTTTTTTATAATTTATCGACGAAGTTCATTGTTATCCTCATCCCAGTTAATTTCATCCAGATCAGTTCAGCCGTTCTGGCGTGATTGAGGAACAAGTATACATTCGTACATCAAACTTTAACATTTATAATATTAGTAATAGTAAGATTACTAGCTGCCGCCCACGGCTCCGCTCGCGTGGTATTAGTACTTCTCCCAATATCTTTATAAATTATAGCCTATGAGTTATTCTGATGTATAAGCTATATTTCTGTTGAAGTAGTAGAAGTTTCATCAAAATCAGATCAGTTGTTTTGGGTTGATTGAGTAACAAACACACATCCAAACTTTCGCATTTATAATATAAGATTAGATTTACCATGGATTTCGCCCCCATGGACTATCCTCAGGGAAAGTGCATTTGCCGGGATGAAAAAGTACTCTATATCATTCAGCCATTCTGTAGTTTTTATCAGTGAAGAATTTTTGTAATCGTATCAGTACTCTCTGAGATCTCCTAATTTAAACAAGTAATTTTAATTTGGAAATTTTGATATCGGGGTATCGATAGAATTCAACATTTAAGAAGGTTTTAACAAAGTGGAAATTTATCAGCATCATGAAAAGTATGGGATTTACATGCACTTTTAAAATGCCAAACATCCCATTCATTGTGCCATTTCGACAGTCGTTATCTCCAAGAGAATGTCACTTTGTATAGAATAGAACACAAGCTCATTTTTAGGGTTCCGTACCCAAAGGGTAAAAACGGGACCCTATTACTAAGACTCCGCGGTCCGTCTGTCTGTCTGTCTGTCTGTCACCAGGCTGTATCTCATGAACCGTGAAAGCTAGACAGTTGAAATTTTCACAGATTATGTATTTCTGTTGCCGCTATAACAACAAATACTAAAAACAACATAAAATAAATATTTAACTGTGGCTCCCATACAACAAAAACCTGTGTTTTTTGCGATAATGGTACGGAACCCTTCGTGCGCGAGTCCGACTCGCACTTGGCCGGTTTTTTTAACTAACCGCCCATAAGGAGGGTAATGTTTTCACCAGAAACATTAGGTATATTATGATTGAGCCTGTTCTCGGTACTATTCAGATATCAAGTTTATTAAATTATCTTTGAATAGAAAACCCAAAATAATAATTTATAATTAGCTGAAACAGTACCTTCCGGTTCTGGGTATTAAATAATTAGGTTAATGAATTGTTAACAATTTGAACATTTTTAATTTATTTACCTTTAATTAATTTGATGTTGTTTTAATACTGCCGGGCTTATTTCATGTTTTTCCTTAAAATATTCGGTAAGTTTTCAGAGGGATGGTTGTCTATTTAGTTAAGAGTCCTGGTAAAATATTTGAGTGCAGTGGTGGTCCAGTGGTAACGGCTGCGACTTACTAGTTGTAGGTTGTGGGTTCGAACCAGGGCAGGCGCTTTACTTTAAGTAAATTATTTCATCACCACTGCTCTCAAAACGGTGATGAACAATGTAAGTAAACCGGCATGTCCTAGAACCAGAAAATCGAAAACATGTGACATCCACCAAACCGCAAACGTGGTGGATTATGGCCCATTACCAACAATAAAGTACTTAGTTCTGAATTCAAATTATTATACACGATATATCTAATCATTTATGGACATGGAAAATAGCATTTTTTTTTGTTTTCGGAAATGCGATGATTTTCAGGGTCATCATCATCATATCAGCCGAAAGACGTCCACTGCTGGACATAGGCCTCCCCCAAGCGTCGCCACATTGACCGGTCCCGTGCGTCTTGCATCCAGCGGATCCCCGCAACCTTCACGAGGTCATCGGTCCACCTGGTGGGAGGCCTTCCAACGCAACGTCTTCCTGTTCGCGGTCGCCATTCCAGAACCTTTCTGCCCCATCGGCCATCCGTTCTGCGAGCAATGTGCCCTGCCCACTGCCACTTAAGTTTGGCAATTCTTCGAGCTGTGTCGGTAACATTGGTTCTTTTACGGATCTCTACATTTCTGATTCGATCACGCAAGGAAATGCCGAGCATAGCCCTCTCCATTGCCCTTTGAGTGACTGTAAGCTTTCTGATGAGGCCCATTGTAAGCGACCACGTCTCAAAGCCATATGTCATCACTGGCAACACACACTGGTCATAAACTTGGTATGATATGGTATGTTGGACGAGAAGACACCGCGCAACTTCCCGAACGCTGCCCAGCCGAGTCAAATTCGACGGTTGATCTCTCTCTCGAAGTTGGCCCTACCCAACTGGATCGTTTGTCCCAGGTAGACATAGTCGTCCACAACTTCGAGTGTAGAGTCTCCAACCTTGATAGGAGTGGGTGTAACATGGGCATTCAACATCACCTTGGTTTTTTCCATGTTCATTTTCAGACCCACTCTTTCGGAAGCTCTACTGAGGTCATCGAGCATTGTATTGAGGCTCTCCATGGTCTCAGCCATGACCACTATGTCGTCGGCAAACCGAAGATGAGTGATGTACTCGCCATTAACATTGATGCCTAGGCCCCTCCAGTCCAGAACCTTGAATACATCCTGCAGCGCAGCGTGAACAGTTTCGGAGAAATGACATCTCCCTGTCTCACGCCAAGCTGGAGAAATATTGGTTTCGAGGTCTGATCCTGAAGACGGACTGACATGGTGGCGTTTCTGTACAAACACTTCAACACCTCAATGTACCGGTAGACGATCTGGCACCGTTGGAGAGACTGCAGTACAGCCCAAGTCTCGATCGAATCGAAGGCTTTCTCGTAGTCCACAAACGCTAAGCAGAGAGGCAGGTTATACTCTTCGGTCTTCTATATAACCTGCCGCAGCGTATGTATGTGGTCTACGGTGCTAAAGCCTTTTCGGAATCCCGCTTGTTCGGGAGGCTGGAAATCCAGGGTACATTTAGAAAATAGATATACAGTACCTACCTACACAATATAAACATTATGTCAGAAATGAGACTGAATATTACACATTACATGTACCTATTTGTCCGATTAAAAGGCAAATTACCTCTTACTAATCCAACTTATATTATAAATGCGAAATCGGATGTATGTTTGTTAATCAATCACGCCATAGCGGCTGAACGGATCTGGATGAAATTTGGCCCAGAGATAGATTATACACACAGCACATCACAGGATACTTTTCATCCCAGTATAAGGTTCCCTTGGGATAAGACCTTTCACACGGGCGAAGCCGCTGGCAGGATCTAGTATATATACCACACTTCACACTAATAATATAAAGGCGAAAGTTTGTGAGTGTGTGTGAGTGTGTTTGTAGGTTTGTTACTTCTTCACGCTCGAACGGGTGGACGGATCTGGATGAAATTTGGCACAGAGATAGGTTATAGTCTGGAATAGTACATAGGCAATATTTATCCCGGGATTACGTTCCTTTGGGATAATTTAAGACATTCACACAAGACATTATTATTTAAGCTGATACTTTATTAATAATAATATCACAAAGTAGTGAATTGGTAGTTGCTGAACGCATATATTCAGAAGTAATCGCTTCACTATGTACACTTGCACTAGGTAGACAATTTCTAGAACCGATCGAAGGTCTGCCGTGCCCTATTGATTAAGTAATTTGATGCTAAATTTAACGTTCCAGGCATTGGCAACAATGTTTTTATTAATGAAGACATTGCGTTCAATTCAGAATGTTCATTAATTATATATTTATCTGTAAATTTCAAAGAAATTGACTGGTTCGTTGGTTCAGAGGTCACATGCGCTACTGGTAAGTATAGTTCCTAGGCGTATTTAATTAATCTGACATTATGACATTCTATGATAATTTAATATGACATTAACAGTGGTGTCTCATTCCATACAAAGAAACCGCGCCGACGTTCTATACTGATTATTCTGATTATTATTTTTACATCAATCGCGTTCGGTTCCGTTCCGTTCGATCAATATAGATGGTGATCTATTTATCGCCGTGGAACGGAACCGAACGCGATCGATGTACAAATAATAATCAGATGAAAAACGATAGTTACGTCGGCACGGTTTCTTTGTATGGGACTAGCTGACCCCCGCGGCTTCGCTCCCGGCAAAATTATAGCCTATGTTACTCGGGAATAATATAGCTTTCCATAGGTGAAAGAATTTTTAAATCGGTCCAGTAGTTTCGGAGCCTATTCGGTACAAACAAACAAACAAACAAAAAAATCTTTTCTCTTTATAATCTTTATATATTGTATGGGATGAGGCAACTGTATGCTAGTATTATATTATCTGTGACATTAATAATTAATCGGACGTTTTAATTTGTAATTTAAATGATGCAATGTTGGAAATTAAATTTATTTTAACAGTACTGTAATACTTACATTGTGAGCCATTAGGTTATAATACAGTGTATCTATTGAAAATATTATTTATAATACCTTACTTACCTGTATTATGCAAATACATTATTTGAATTGATTTGATTTAGGTTCGTTACACGTGTCCGGTAAAGTCCATCGGGAATTTCTCAGTAGTAAGCCGGAATCTGTTCTCGGTTGACGGCAATTAGATCTATATATCATCTACTCCCTATTACATGAGACTTAAACATAACAGGCGAAATGTGGTTGAAATATAGATAAAAATCTGCTAATCCTTCGGAGAATACAGACATGATGTTATTTTATGCTTATATGACATAAGCAAAATGTAGATAATTATCTCTTTAGGCACTTGCTCCACCACCGAAGAGGAAGCGATTAGCTACCGACTATTTTCTCGCTGAAGAAACGGACAAAAAATATAGATCCCGTGTCAATAAAAGATACACATATATTAATAGTTGATCACTGGCTATTCACACAGCCGGCGAGAACTCTCTCACCACTAGTTTGTCGCAACGACAAGCGAACTATCAAAGCGCTCAGTGATGCTCGCTTGGCGGTTAGAACTCACGCCGAGAGACCAACAAGCATGATGGATGAAACGCATGTTACTAAAAAAGTTATGAATATAAATGTGGATGGATGGAGAGGAAGAAGAAGGCCAAAGAAAAGATGGATGGACTGTGTGAAGAGTGATGTGAAGGAAAAGGGAGTCAGTAATAGCGTAACTGGGGACAGAACGGTATGGAAGAGGAAAACGTGTTGTGCCGACCCCAAGTAACATGGGATAAGGGCAGTAAGATGATGATGCCGAGAGACCAACTAGCCGCTGGCAACCAGCAACCGGCCGCCCCGAGCGAGTGGTGCGAGTAATCACCCGTCGCACAAGAACACTCGCTTATAGCCAAGCGACAAAACTATCGAAACTACATACGCTTCTCGCTGATCTTCGGTGGAGGGATAAGTGCCTTAACCATGTGATAATCAAAACCTCGTTTATGACCAAATAGTTCTGTTACCGCGTTTTATTTTTTTGAGTAAGTGAAGGTAGAATATATTTTTCCTGTAATACACAATGTTATAACGTTTGCCCGTTACGTTGCTTTGTATTTTACCCGCAAAGGCTTTACGGGGCTCGTATGAGAGAATTCTTGGAAATATTTTTAGTGGAAGTGAAAATTTATATTCATAATGTTTTTGTACGATTAGGCTTCTGCTAGAAGGTAACATATTTGGTAATTTATTTTGTAAGGCAACCTACCTGGAGCATGGATTTAATATGAAAGTCTAACGCTTAAGATTATCACAAATTAAGTGTGAAATCGTTACAACTGTACTTTTTATTTTTAGTTCTCTAAAATAAAATATGTGCCAATTGCCTAATACATAATTTTGGAGTGGTCGATTCGCACACCAATAGATTACCTTCGTGCGAATCGACACAAAAAAAAATATTATTAAAAAGGGTCGATTCGCATATTACGGGCGAGTTAAATTCGTGCGAATCGTCCAATAACCCATACTATCTGATGTAAGTTGTATACCCACATTGCCCACATGAGTATTTTAAGTTTAGAACTTGTCACTAGAATATCGTATCCGTCAAGGAGAAAATGTCATAGCTGTATTTTATATTTATTGTGTTAATTATTAAACGTGTTCCATCTGAGATAGCCTCTTGATTTTAATACTATCAAACGCGCGTTTACTGCTGAACAAACGGACTTTCAACAGTTAATCGCATAATTTGACTTGCAGTTAGTTTGTGACGCGTCGATATATTTTCAGAAACCGAATTCAAGCCACATACCTACCTAATTTTAATAAGTTATGTGCGGTTCCCTATGCTCTAGTCCCGCTATGCTCGATTCGTAAAATACCTACTAAAAAGTTTCGTTGTGCACGAAATCCCATATGCGGGCAGTGGTGAAGAAAACTATTACAGTGTAATTTTTTATGAAACCATTTAAAAAGTAAATTAAGAAAACTTATTAAGTAAAGCACACTCGCCTCACCGCCACTTAACACGTTGCGTCATTCATTTTAAAAACAAAGTATTCATCCATTCCATAGAACTGTGAAAGAGGAAACGTCTTGCCGTAAAAGAGAAACTTAACCTAAAAATATTTCAAACTAAGATTTCGATATTCTTAGTTTAATTTCAATAGTTTTCAGCTATCTGCTCAATTTAATTGAATTCAAACTCTTTTCTTTTCAACTGTACCTTCCATTGTTTACGTAGAATCGAAGAATTGCGAGCATAGCGAAACTTTTTAGTAGGTATTTTTCGAGTCGAGCTTAGAGGGACTAGAGCATAGGGGGACTAAATTCTAAAAAAGTAATTTTTGACATATGATGGGTCAGTCACAAAATAGTCTGAGTTCTTTACAAAAACCATATTCGACCTTTGCTCTAGATAAGAATTTTATATGGTGACAAAATCATTCAAACTGCTATATTAAACTTCTCGCTACAAACAATATATTTAGAAGTTCAAGAATAAAATCCCGTGCTCACCACAGTTCCACTATTACCGCTTTTAAAACTAGTTCCTCGCCTCTGAAACGGAGAAAATAGCTGCTTTTGCGGTTGTGTGCCCCGTTATTGCTAATGTCCACTATAATTATTGACATTTTCTTCCAACAGTCCGTATCCCGTATTTATTCTGTGTTTTCTTTGTTATCCTTAGCTTTAATTCATTTACTTTTACTATTCCTTTTGTTATTTTCAGAAAAAGTTAATACATGTACCCTCTTACAAATAAACGCAGAATAAAGTTATACCAGGTATAAACCTATGAAAATGTATGGGTATACCTTAGTTATACCTGGTATAACTTTATTCCGCGTTTATTAGTAAGAGGGGTAGAGTAAAACGTGTGTATAGTTTTTTTGACCGACTTCAAAAAGGAGAAGGTTCTTAATTCGAATGTATCTTTTTCTATGTGATAACTCAAAACTTTTTACTAGCTGTATCGATGTTTATGTCTTTTTTTTTATTTTTAAAGCTGTTGCTTCTTTTTTTTTGTTTTAATTTGTTTATTTAATGATATTTTAGTACAGAGGTGTTACTTAATTCTAAACTCGCCAAACTTTTACGTTTAATGGCGAGAGGCGCTCTTTTACATCACAAATGCACCACCTTACGAACATACCTACTACTTATATATTATTATACTGTTATGGTTTAATCTTACGTACATTTTTAGTTCAGTTTGCTATCGTGTATAATGTTTTTTTAATTTTGTCTTAATTGTTCCTTTACTAATTTTTACATTTTCTCGTAATAAATGTATTTTGTTAAACACTTTAGGTACCAAATACTTAGATGTTCTCTTACCGTAATAATTTTCTTTTAGTTCTCATGTGGTTCCATTTAAATCTGATGAAGAACTTCGGAGAAATACAAAATAACTCTTCAATAAATGACGGCAAATCTCTCGGGATTGCTGCAATCAACTGTATGTTTATTGTTTACACCATCTCATAATATAACATCACGCCAGTACGCTCTAAAGGGGTACCTAGATGTGTACAGTGCTCCCTGGTACACTCCAATTTTACCTGTTGTGTTCAAGTTTCATTAGATTCGGGTAATTTATACTGGTAATTTATACTACATTAATTTAATAAAAAATAATATATTTTTTTACAAAAAATACAACCGACTTCCAAATAAAAAGCGAGAAATAACTCAAATTTCCGAAGTCGGTGTTAAAAAACGAAGAAACAAAAACAAGAACACCGACTTCCGAAATTGAAGTTATTTTTCACTTGGTAGTGTTTTTATTTGGCAGTCGGTTGTATTTTTTTTGTGTGGGTAAGTAAATGAGTCTGTGACTTATTATTATTTATTAGCTTCTTCTTCCTTTGTTTGTCTTACGGTAGGGTCTGAGTTGATACTTTATCAGGTTTTATTTTCCTAATTGGATTTTCCTTCGACCACCGTTTTGCTTGATTGTGATGTGGGTTAACTTGATCTAAGGGCTTATCTGCGACTTCTACAATAGTCTTCAACTGTCTTCGAAATGAACCAGTTGTTCCAGAAGTACCTATCTACGGCGAATTCTATCATCATGAGTTTTAATTCAACTTTGCCTACTCCAGCGCAGAATATTGTCGTGATGTTATGTTAATGTTAATAGCATCATAACCATTAAATTGTATAGGTATGTAATGCAATTTTTATCGGTCATCTTCACTTAATGACCAAATAACAACTTACTTAGATCGCAGGGACACTTCCAATGATAAGTAAAACATTTTTCTCATGAATCGACCTCTTGAACGTTTATTGCTATTGGAGATAACACCGACTGTTTTTATTTTGATTTTGTACCGTAAAATAAAAAAGCAGTTTTATAAAATATTATAATTAACTCGAAAAGCTGTCAATTTATAGAAATAACCGTTTATTTACTAAGCAAAATAAACTTGCCCACTCATACAACATTATTTAACAAATTTGAGCATGTATTAGCTTGTTTACATAAATAAGAGAGGTAAATAAATACATAAAGCTACAACACATGCTCATGCTTATTAAAATGAACATTCCATTTTCAAACTCAATACAAAACAAATTGTAACTCGCACACAGTATCCTACTAACAAGTAATCGCTAACAAGCTGGCACCAAACAATTTAAAACTAAAAAAAACTTTTGCGTGCTCCCATTGGCTGCCATGCGCTTTAAATAAACGGTCGTAAGGTATTTCGAAAATTCGAAATTTAAACTATGACAGCAGATGTCAAATTCAGCGGGTGGATAGAGTACGCGCGTCATCGGTTTCTGCTAATTGGATGTAACTTTTCAGTGGCGTATTGCATTGGCCACAGATGTACGGCATGTGAACGGAGGCTGCGTTCAGTCGGATGAACGATTCACACGTCGTTGGCTCTCCATCGCTCATGCCGCGTTCGTTGAATATTGTATTAACTCATAGCTGATGATCGCACAATTAATTTTTTTGTGAATCGGAACTGAGTGGAATTAATGTGGCGGTTTCTTTTATTATTTATAAAAAAATATGAATTCGCTTACTTAAGCGAATTTACTGTAAATGAAACGGGACTCCAATCGTTAAAGGTAGTAAAAACTGGCCAAGTGCGAATCGGACTCGCGCACGAAAGGTTCCGTACCATAATTGCAAAAAACTGTAAAAAGATGAGAGCCCCACTTAAATATTTATTTTATTCTGGTATTAGTATTTGTTGTTATAGCGGCAACAGAAATACATCATCTGCGAAAATTGCAACTGTCTAGCTATCACGGTTCAAGAGATACAGCCTGGTGACAGACGGACAGATAGACAGACGGACAGACGGATCGTGGAGTTTTAGTAATAGGGTCTCGGTTTTACCCTTTGCTTTGCTTTGGCTACGGAACCCTGAAAACCAAATAATCTCACACCATTCTTACCCAGTAACTGAGTTGTCGAGAAATAGTTACTTCGTTATTTTCTTCAATAGTAGAATATAAAATTGTTCATTATAAAACTTTTTTTAAAACTAGCTTTTTTCGTACTTTCTCAGCAAACCCTTTCATTTGATACCCATATCATAGCAGTAAATAAGTTACAACTAGTCCGCCATCTCGGGCCGTCCACCATAATGGATTTAGAATGACATCACTTAGCTAACCATGCATTGTCTTCCAAACTAAACGTGTATGCAAAATGTCATCTTAATCAGTGGAGGATAACTGCTTTAAAATTCAGTTGCAAAATTTGACCCGAACATACTTACATACATACATATATTGCAAGTTAAATAAAAGCTAGTAAAATACTTCTTATTCATGACAGATTAAAACAGAACCAAAACTCTATAAGACTAAAGGTCGTTGCACACGTAACGTGTTTTGTTGCGAACGGGACGGGACAATAAGTTCGTTTCATACGAATTGCCAAGGAATGATACGTCGCCGTTCCGTCCGTACACTTGTTACGTAAGCTCTTTCGTATACATTTTGTATGAAAACAAATTTTCAAATTGAATCATCCCGTTCCGTCCGGAATAAAACAATTTACGTATGTAACTTAACTTAACCTTTAGTTTATAAATATGACCATTGTCCAATAGTTCCTATTAATATACTAAAGGTCGCCGCGTGATTAATAAACAAAAGTTGATTGTAGATTTTTAGACCAACAAAACTATGACGCTTTTCCCATATTGTATCACAAAAATGGGGAATCCAATAACTGTGTTTCAAATCCTAAATATTTCGACCTCCGTATTCAAATAGAAATATTTGCTAGCTGTGACTCTCCACTTATCCATTTCCATTGGCTTAGCAAAGAGAATACTTACGTATTAGAATATTTTGAACACGTGAACTGTATAAATGATACTGTATAATGATGTCCTTTCTTTGGTATTGTTCGTCGGATCGTTGAGCTCCTTAAATTCTGAGTTGAGCTGCTCGGTTATTGACAAATGCGTGCACTGACTGGACAGGTCCACTCAATCTTGGCTGGTTCTTTCCTCAAAAGACCATTTCAGACATCAGTCATGGACTTCACATGATCAAACCAAGATTTTGCCAGGACTTTAAAAGAGACTGTGACCTCTGAGTTTGTTTCGGCCTTTCTTCTCAGAGTAGTCAGATAGGAAACGCCGACCTCATCTAGTTTAAAAAAAAAATATGTTAGACATGTAAAAGCGTTTGTACAAACCAACTTACAGAAATAAAATTATTTATCATTTACGTTAAGGTATTTACATACACACTAAACCCGACTATATGCAGTCGGAGGATACATCTGGTTTTGGTCAGACAGCTCGCGAATATGCATCGTCCGACTGCACAGCATCTTTTTGTTTACGTCTTCTTAGTTCGCTTTAAGCAGTTGGGTTTTTAATTTTTGTAATTAACTTTTTTATTTATAACTTTCTAGTTATTTTTTTTTGCATTTAGTACATTTAAACTCATACGTGTTTTATATTTTTGAAATCACCTCTTTAACTACTTAACTTTAAACTCATACGTGTTTTACATTTAAACTCATACGTGTTTTATATTTTTGAAATCACCTCTTTAACTACTTAACTTTGATACCCCACACGATGGGTTTGGATGAAAAAAAATTGTTCTCCCACAATATGGCGCCCAAAATTCAGCATTTTTCTATTGTCTAATTTTAATGTAGCTAGTGACACTCGCAGAAGACGAATCGATTGACGTAAGAATTATCAACGCGTTAGGTCTCTGGAACGCCACATAGGAAAAATATACATACATACATAGACTGATAACATTAGCCTCCTTCGGCAGTCGGGTATTAAAGGACAGGTATAAAAGTTTGACAGTCTATATGTATGGATGTTAAATCGTAGATCAAAAACAAATGGTTTATTTTTCTCTATCAAACTCGATCGGCTTCGATTAGCCTGTACAATCAGCCGTGGGTATTTGCAAATACCGAACGGTTTCAATATATTTAACAATTGAGTTGGTGGAGTCGGTGGACACGGATTGGTGATAGGATACCTTATGAGTATAATCGGCCATACTAGAACAAAAAAAACTAGCCAAGTGCGAGTTAGACTCGCGCACGATGGGTTCCGTACCATTATCGGAAAAGCGGCAAAAAATGGGAGCCCTACTTAAATGTTGATTTTATAATGTAAAATTAAATGTTTATGTTATAGCGGCAACAAAAATACATCATCTGTGAAAATTTCGACTGTATCGCTATCACGGTTCATGAGATACAGGCTGGTGACAGATAGAGAGACAGACGGACAGTGGAGTCTTAGTAATAGGGTCCGTTTTTTTGAATGTGGAGCCCTAAAAAGATAAATGGCTAACGTGTATTTATAAATGGGACCAAAAAAAAGTTTTTCCTGAAATCACATCGGTAAGATGACAGCCTTTCCAAGTAAATTTCCTTTATTTTAGTTTAGACTAAAAGCTGTCAGACATAGGTGACAAAATAATGATGGATGTTTAGACTTTTCTCTCGTACATAAAAGAAAATCAGTAGGTGTGGAAAATATTGGCGTATGTAAGAAAGTATTTGAGCCAAAAAAGTTGGGCATTCTAACAAAACTTGAAATGGCCTAAGCGAGAAACTTTAAATTACTTTTATTTCTTTACATAGTATTTTGTTTATTAATTTGAAGTTTAGGTGTTTGACAGGTTTGTTCGGTTAGGGTGGGGACGTTTGTTCGGTTAGGGCGGGGACGTTTCGTTAGTTAATCGATTATGAATAAATTGATAAACGTTTCGACTTTCCGCTTTATTTATGTGGGTGCCTTTATGTTGTCTTCATGTGTAAGTAGCTGATATTTCCGCAATCTTAAAATTTTATCTAATAAGTAGTGCATTGTTAAATAGCTGATCTTCACGAAATTAATTTGCAGTGTTTTGATTCTGTTCTAAACCCAAAAACCTTTACCTGTGTAAATTTTTGTATATCTTATTTAGGTAGTTATTTGACTAAACCTTGGTTCGGCTGATACAAAAAAAAAAAAAAGCTGCAATTTTTTTTAATGTTTAACGAAATTACAGAAACAAAAATAAATAACGATGATACATAAAAATTATATCTTTAGCTATAATTTCAATGTTCCCCATGTGTCTTATCTACTCTAATTAACCCAAATTATTAGAATTCCCTACACACGTAATTGTATAATTTATGAGTAATATTGTAAATTAATCAACAGTAGTCATCCTTATCTATAGTCTAAGTTATGACACCTCGTAGGCACGAATGGGAAAAGTACAACACGGTCAAAATATCTGTGCACATCGGCTGTCATCGACTCCACTCCCCGATCCCCCAATACCCGCGCGACGCCCCGCATTCGTCAAAAGCAAGAGTCGAACGTCATAGTGATGTGACAGCGCCAAGTACACAGTTTTATTGACCGAGTTGTACTTCCAAAAGAGTACAAAAATACTCAAGACAAATTACTAACAGAACATAAATTTTAAATTACATTGCGATAGATGTTAATAAAAGCAGAACGTAAATAACATACGAATCCGTATACAGGATGCTACTTTAACAAATTGCGGGGTGAATGACTTGCAAACCGCTAGAACCGATTATGTTCTCTATCTGCCTCCTTGTATTTGTAACGAAATTGATTTATTTGCTCATAAGGCTTTTGGGAAACAAATTATAATATTGTCCTTTTGTGAATACGTTCTTGAGGGGAAGAATATATGCTGTAGCTAGTAATAAATCTATTTTATTATTGCGAGCTTATCTTACTGTATTGTAAATCGAAACCAATAATATTATAAATAAAAAGTTGGGCAATATTTATAAAAATCTAAACGATGTTTAGCAAAATTTTGTTTAATTCAAATATTATGTAAAAAAAACGTTCCCGGGATAGAAAAATGATAATGCTATTTAGTCCGTCAGTGAGATTATCAAATAATACTGGACACGTATTTTATGCTTTATCAAATAAATAATAACTAACAAAGATAAAGCGCACGCATCAAAGTTCAGGAGTGGGGGCTTATGACTTCACTTTGACAGTATAAACTGTATCACACCGTGACGTCACACGATATTTCAACGCTCTGTATCGCCGTGACTTTTTGTTTACATGGCAAAAGAAAAAATACGTGTCCATTATTTTAAGGTTATCTAACAGACGGACTAAATAGATATTTTTTGTCAACTACCCTATTGTAAAACACCGTCGACATTTTTATAAATAATGCGGTAATGTCTACCTACCAACATACCTACAGATCCGATACGGAAAATTCTTCACTAATAAAAAGTTACACTATTACTAAGTGCCATAGACTACTTTTATCCCGGAAAATACACGATTCCTATGGGAAAAGCCACAAAGCAGCAAAGGAGCAAAGCTGTGGGAACACCTAGAAGTTTAAAATTAAATTTTATCTTAAGAATAACTTACCTGAACAACATTATAATACATACAAAACAACATTGTAATAAAGAAAATAGATGCCATTACAATCAGTGTCATTATTGTACATAAAGACAGAAAATTAACCTTTTTAGGGTTCCGTACCCAGAGGGTAAAAACGGGACCCTATTAATAAGACTCCACGATCCGTCTGTCTGTCTGTCCATCTCACAGTGTTTTATAGACCCAAAAAAAGTGACATCGGCTGTTTATTGGCTATTTCTACCTAATAGTTCATTACAAATGCACGAGGTTTTTTTTTGGGTGTTTTGGCCTTAAAGGTCACAAAAACTTTGCGATTTAAAAAAAAACAATTATTCAAATTTGGCACATGGGAGTTCTACTCGTGCATTTGTAATGAACTATTAGGTAGAAATATCCAATAAAAAGCCGATGACACTTATTTTGGGTCTATAAAACACTGTGCGTCTGTCACCAGGCAGTATCTCATGAACCGTGATAGCTAGACAATTTAAATTTTCACAGATGATGTATTTCTGTGGCCGCTATAACAACAAATTTTATACTAAAAATAGAATAAAATGAATATTTAAGTGGGGCTCCCATACAACAAAGGGCATTTTTATTTCGCTTTACAGCTCCGCAATCGAGTAAACATAAAATTGTTTTTTTAATTACCAATATAATACACAGAACCTACTAATTACCGACAGTAAAATGAGGTTTATAACAAATCTACGTAACATACGACCACGGAAAAATATTTATTTATTTATTATATACTTTATTGTACACCACAAAAAAACCATACAGGACAAACGTTCACATATACAAGTGTACAATGGGCGGTCTTATCGCACTAGGCAATCTCTTACAGACAACCGATTTCCTTACCTATTATTATTTTATAATAGAAGTCGTGTGTAAGTGTTTTTTGTCATTTGCCAGTTATCACCTGGTCCCAGCCAGTATGTAAGACTAAGCTATGCTTGGGGCGCGTTATTTCATAAAGTAAATATTTATGAAGTAAAGGAGTTTTCTTCGCGCGTCCTCCCCTAAGCCTCCTGATCCGAAAAGACATAAACCTCTGGGGATTCAGTTCTAAGTTCACAAAGGCAAGGCTCCGTTAGCTCTCATACATATATACTTTTTCCTTTTAGAAAGTTATGTATGTATCTTCGTATCGGCAATTGTTTTATTATTGCGGTTTTCGATATCTTTCTAATGCTGGCTTAACTGAGTTTACGTTTGATCGTCTTTATTTTTTTCCTGTTTTAACAGTTTGGCTGCCAGAGAACGAGACACAATAGAAAATGTATTGTTTGTCGGGCATCTGGCAGTTAACCTGTTAATCTGTTTTATTTTTTCGTTGTATATGGCAAGTTTTATGACGGCAAAGTTGGGCTTTTGAAAACTTGTTAAGTTTTAATGAAGTCTTAACGCCAAAGAAATCTTTTTCACACTTTTTGAATAGTCGTCTTAGAGTTTTGTCAACGTTTTATTACTTGGTAGTCTATTTAATGTATTTCTAAGTTCGAATGATATTAATATGGTTGTTTAATTAGAATTATTCGTAAATAAACCAAACGATTTATAATAATCCTCATTCAGAGTTACGGCATAAACAGTGAACTGAGGGGAGTCATTACTTGCGTGTAGACGCTACAAACTTTGTTCAAGACAATACGCTTAATTCTATTTATGGTCTTTAGAAAATTGTTCCCTATTCACGAGCATTTCGCGTCCAAAGTAAACTGAAACTAGAGCTGATATTATACATCACGATTATGTTTGATCTCACGGCTCACGGTGAAATAACACGTGTTCCATCAACATATATAACATAACCTACTTAATATATATGAGGGTGGCTTGGACCAAACATTTTCACCAGGATTTTTTCTTCGCACATAAATGTACGAGGGAAAGGTAGGGATGTCGGGAAATCGGCAAACTGACAGATCGGTAAGAACAGGAATTTGCCACAGTCACGAAAATATTCCACTCACACTAACACATTCAGTAACACCATTAACAATTATTATAAAACTTTCTCTTTCAAAGTATTTTATGAAACACTTAATAAGATATTGTTATAAACTGAGTTAGGGACGAACGGTATAAGAGATGATATAAAAAACGAAAGTAGAGAAAAGTGAACAGGGCTCCACGAGGTTTATGCAAATTTTACGCGAAATTTTTTAACTTACCAAGTCTGTTTTCTTATTATTTGCAAACAACAGCGGCTGAGTCTTAATGTTATTCTGTTTGGCCTTAAAGATGTTTTTGAATAGTATAATCCGAGTACTAAACTTGGGCCATGAAGACGTAATTGTATCAAGCTGGTAGTAAGAAGTTTGTGTGTATTTATGGAGATGACACGGGCGTAAACAAGCTTATAATGTAGTTTGACACTTTGATAACGACGGCCGGAGAACATAAGTCGCCCCTCGGCTGTTGTTAGGCACATTAATTCTCTGCTTAGATATCGAGACGCAGTTGAATACCGTGATATTAGATATTCGAGTTCCGTTGCGATAATGCATCTTACTCGTGAGTGGCTGCATGTCAATAGGGGCCTTTTATATCCCCGAATATTTTCCGTGATGTTTGTGTTCAACCTTGTGAGGGTTTGTTTTAGGTCTATATTTTTTTTAGCATTTTCACCACCCGCACTACACAGCTCTGCGTCTATTTTATCATTTTTCTATTCATTTTCTTTTCCTAGTAAAGTGATTACTTCGGTTTAGAATTTAAGATCATTAGAATCGGTTTTGGCAGCTTTTATTACTTTTATAGTTTCATTTTACATTTTTAATGAACCCACAATATTTTTAATTCATCCGAAAACTAAAACAATATCTGAATCACGCCTGTGTTCTACGAAGGGTAAGGCAGAGGTGTTTTTAACACAAACTCATTTCGCTAGTTATGGTTTAGTTCCATCTATTGGGGAGTCTATGGCCATCAACCGGAGACAAATCTAGATTACGGTCTACTACTGAGAAATTCTAGATAAAATAGAAATGTTTTATTATAAAAAAGCGTGGGTGCTTTTTAAGACATTTTCAATACTACTTTTATCAATATCTGACAATAAAATATTATAACAATTGACATCAAGCACCCCACGCTTTTTTAGAAAAAAAAAATACATTTTCTGAATTTAAATTTATTGAAAATTATTTTCTACTTTTTCTTCTACTTTTTAGTTTGGTTTTCTATTAAAGCGTGTTTTTTAGTTTTCTAAACTATTATTTATTTTTTTACTTTTTAGTTAAATCTCTATTCCTGAAGATCCTGGTAAGGATAATGGGACAAACTATTAAAATTATTGCATAGTCATCGGTCATTGATAGGTGTGCAAAGTTTCAAATTAATCCGACGTTTTGAAAGTGGTAAAAAGCACGTTCAAAGATTCCGTTACATAGATACATATATACCAAGCGAATGAAAGCGTGTTAGAACACTTTTCACTGACAAATTCCAGTAAACTCTATATAATTCGCTGAACGCGGCACTCGAATCCAAACCTTCAAGCTTAGTAGTAGAGATTTCGATATCTCGATCACCAATTCTAAATAATATCTGACTGCATAAAAACTATAAACAGGTAGTCATACATTTCATGTTTATTTCTTTCCCTTACAAAACTCTGCTAAAGTTACTTAATAGTTAGTCAAAGTTAAGGCACACCGGAAGCGTTTCGCTTTCATAACTGATACAACGAAACTGTAAAACTTCTATGCAGCCTTCGCGAGGTGACCCGGATTCCGATCACGATAAAGGAAATCGTTTTCAATGAATACTGCTGTGTTGTTGCTGTTTACAAAGTAATCGTTGTTTTACCTTATCATAGTGACTGCTTTTGTTGATAAGGTGGGCCTTGTTAATAGGTTAATCACTTTTCAAGAGGGAGTAGATAGTACGTAATTGTAATCACCTCGATTGGAAGATGGATAAGAGACTGCTCTATATGATGTACAGTAGGTAATAGTTGTTACCTGACCCACCCTAAAAAGGAAACGAATTTGTTCATCTATATTATTATTGTATTTGTTCATCGAGTAGCGCTAGTCTGATAAACTCATACAAATTAATTAATACTTAATGTTATAGGAAGAGGGTTCAAATTCGTTCCTTTTTAGGGTAACAGCTATTACTGACTGTAACTTACTTATAAAGCATGACAGATAAACTAAAACAGGCATCTTCTGAGGCACTAGATAGAGGCGTTTTGTAGAGCCCAAAGTACGCTTTTAACTAGGTTAATAGAGACCATTAGTTTTCTTGCGTGATCGAATCGACTGCTAGAAAACCTAGGTTACCGACATAGCCCGAAGAATTTCCAAACTTAAGTGGCAGTGGACAGAGCATATTGCACACAAAACGGATAGCCGTTGAGGGCGAAAAGTTCTGGTGTGGCGACCGCGTACAGGAAAACGCAGCGTTGGAAGGCCTGCCTCTGGTATAGTGACGACCTGGTCAAGGCTGCAGGAAACGGTGGATGCGAAACGCACAGGACCAATCAGTGTGGTGACGTTTGGGGAAGCCTATGTCCTAAGTTATTTTATTTAAAAAAAAAAAACTACTGTAAGTAGGTAGGTAATTGTAGTAATCGTAGTGATATGAGAAATAAAGAAAAGTAGTGAATATTTATTATTGAAGTAAAAGTCATTTACATGCCTAAATGTTTGTCACGCGTCAACAGATAAATGGATTTGGATGATGTTCAGAACAAAGGGACCTTGGCTTGGCTTAGAACATAGGATGCTTTTAATCTCGGTGATACATTCCCAAAGGATGGTACAGGCTTTTTTTCTGACGGACGAAGTCGCTGGCAAATCACTAAGTGATACAAAATAAAAAATCAAAATCATCATCATCCCTTTAATGTTCCCACTGCTGGGACACATTCATCATCTCTCTGAGAGGGATTGGTTCTAGGATATATAATATGAAATGTCTTTTTCTCACGATGTTTTCCTTCAAGGTTTTGAGAGCAGTGATGTTGAACTAATTTATAAAAAGTAAAGCGCCTGCCTGGGTTCGAACCCACGACCTACGACTTGTAAGTCGCGGCCATTAACACTGGGCCACCATATAAAAATATATTTTGCTAAATATGCGCTATGACTCCATCCTACAACAGCCTCCTTATTGCTCTATTAAATATTCGCACTCACATTTTTTGCCTGTATAAGCACACATTATACAAGAAAAGGGGCAAGGGATTTGTAATGCAGCCATTGACCCCGTTTTAATTATGTCAAATTTTCTCCGTGCCTTAATGAGACTTGGGACTGTTCGTCAAGCACTTTATGGACGCCTACGCTCAACAATAGCCGTTGACTATGGCAGTCACGACGCTAAATTGCAGGGCGAGGAATGTGTGACTTCTGACGGGAGATTCGGTGATTCAATTTTAAAGGCCTTTTGTGTACGGAATTGACATCATCCGGCCCAGTTCAGGTTGGTAATCATATCTATACTAATAATAATATTATAAAGAGGAAAGATTTGTATTTTTGTATTTAACGAATAAACTACTGAAGCGATTTCAAAAATTCTTTCACCGTTGGGAAGTTACACTATCCCCAGGTGACATAGGCTACTTTTTATCCCTGTATTCCCAAGGGAACGGGAACTACGTGGGTGAAGGCGCGAGGCGTCCGCTAGTCTTAGTATAACTGTGCTTCCAGTGGATATTGACACAGTAAATTAATCTTTATGGTTCAGGGTTTCAAGCTACGTACACTCAATGAACAAAACATAAATTAGTTCTGCAATTCTCCTGTGCTGATCTCATTATAAATACTATTATAAAAAAAATGGTAGTATTTTTTTTGTATGCCTTACTAAGTCTGTTTTTGTAGGCCTCAGTTGTAGTGAGCTCTAGTTTATACATTTGGGTTGGTAATGTTTATTTTATGTTATTATTCCAACCCAAAATGTGTACTCTAGTGAGAATGTATGTTTGTACTTTGTTATTATTTACATTTGGCATACATTTGCATGGGGTTGCAAGAAGTGTGAAAAAGTTTTAAAAATTTCCCCATCTCTTCACCCCTCAAATTGTTGTAGGGTGTATAATATTATAACATTCACGTAGATTAAGTCGAGGGGTTCTACTACATAATGTACATGTACAAGATGAATCTCTGCGAGGGTCGCGTCAATACATTTGTTTATTTTTTCGAGGAAATCTCCTTCAAGGAAGCGGGTATTTCCGTTAGGATTTTTTTTTCTGGGGGCGATATTTTCACGTATCTGTAATAGTCATTTTGGTCCTCGTACAAACAGATTTGCGCAGTTACTGTTCATATAATTTTATGTTACTTGATGTGAAGATAGAATTCAGGCGTTAATTTCACTCTGCTGCGTAAAGTTCTTCCCGTACTTATTCACACCTCTCGTAATATCGTTATCTCCGTGATGCTTTCTCTCACTGGACTTTCCAGACTTTTTAAAGTACATTTTTTTATAGGCATAATTAATTCACCACGGCAGCGTTTCCAAGGGGTTTGTAGATACTCGTATACATATTATCGCGTATGTAATGTCTCTATCTTACAGTAAAACCTCGTCTATTGGCTTCGATCATTCGGCAAGGCAAGTATAAATGAAGTAAATTTTTAAATACTGCATGTTAATGTGAGAAGGTATATACAGGATGAGTTTTTCAAGTTTGCGTGGATGGCCGAATATGATATAATATTCAAAGGAATCACGGGCCAGATTTTGATGAAAACTAAAACTGCCTCATTGGTTTTTCGAAAAATCAATAGCCAGGCATTGCACCCGATGATTTCGGAAAAAAAACACAAGCAATATTATTACACCATCAGATAGTGTCGCTAATAAGGATACAATTCTGCGAAGTAATGTCATACGGTAGACTTGAGGAAATAACTCTTTTTAACAGAATAATGTAACAACTCCGTAAGAAAAGCAAGTAAGGTTTCACTATACATACCGTGTTTCCCGGTGTTGGCTGCCGCGAAGGCGGTGCTAAGTATTACGAGGTGCACCAGCATGCTCCCTCCTCGCGCGGCGGACGCACATCGAGCCTGAAGCGCGCCGCGACTTGCTTCTACTGGAACAAACAACAAAATCATTACAATCATCAGCCACAATTACAATCATAGAGAATTTAGAACATGTGACATTCAGCAATCAGAAGCAATATTAAGCATTCTAATTGGTGAATGTCACAATGGCATGCAAGCTTCTTGCATACTTTTAAATGCTAGTTACAGGCATGTGTATTTTCGTCCATATAGACGGACTTGCTTGCATTCTCCGCTGCCAGACTTCGCTATTAGGAGTAGCAGATCTTTAATAAGAGGTAAGTATGTCTGTCTGCAAAGGTCACATTCTAAACAGCTGAGGACAGACTTATACGGATGGACATGCGCGCGGTCAAGTCCGTCGAGTAAAACCCACGTTTTTTTTAAACACAATGTAGTCGGTTTCTTTGCTTTTGGTGACACGGTATGTTTTTGGTATGTTATTTGTTTTGCCACTTAGCTGCGACACGAACATTATATTTTAGTTTCTAATATTGTCAGTAGTTTATTGCCAAAATCGAAATGTTATCACTGAAAATCAGTCTGTCGGGCAAAATATTACCAATTATTGGAAAAATCCTTGTTTGATTTTCTTGGAAAGCGAAGTACCTACCCATATATATATATATATTTGGATCACCAATTTTTTATAGATACCTTTCTGCTATAACCGATGTGAATATTTGGAAGAAAATTTATTTATTTTAATTAATAACATTTACGCCAGCACTAGTAACTACAAGTCTAATTATCTGGCGAGCTGGAAAATTCTTAGGACCAATAATTGGGTCGGGATTAATGTGTGGTCATTTGAGCAAATACTATACAGTATTCAGCCAGAAGTCTCTTTTGAGATAGGGTGAAATAGGGATTGATTGAAATCAAGAATAAATGGTAAGTTGAAACTGACTATATAACTATATGTACCATTAAGTTACCTAATAATTAAAACCCTTATTTAGCTAACCAAGACACTGGCTTCATGGACAGACAATGTATACTCTAGTACACAAGAACCATGAATTTTTCCAATACTTTTTCATGTAACGAATATGAGCACTAAGAAAGGAATTTTGA
The DNA here is from genome assembly GCA_949775005.1 of Orthosia gothica. Classification (NCBI taxonomy): domain Eukaryota; kingdom Metazoa; phylum Arthropoda; class Insecta; order Lepidoptera; family Noctuidae; genus Orthosia; species Orthosia gothica. Next base: position 1,626,335 of record OX459057.1, read on the forward strand.
AAATCAATCTTATAAATTAAGTGTTACTCCTTATTTAAGGTTTCAAGGAAGTTTTCCATTTTCGTTGAAAACAAAACTGCAGATGGCACAATGTTTGTATTTAAATAATTTCTATTTCAGTTTATAGTTGGTGTTGAAGATAAAGGAAAACGTGATGTTCAAATGTAGGACCTTACGTAACATTTTTCCAGGTATCTAGGCAACGTCAAATGCAGAAGATTTCACGGCAAGCTTACATTGTTTCTGACGGCGGGGTAGCAAAATGTTAATATCAAACTTAATCCAGATTTTGACAAGCTACTATGTCCGTGAGGAATATTTTCGACTAAAAATACCAAAACAAAATATCAAATCTCAAATGTTGATTAAAATTTCACAATATAAACTGCAGAGTTTACAACAATTCTAATCAACAAAAACCAAAATTAAGAGATCATCTAATAATCTTAAAGCCGCTGTACGAAACCAGAATGGATTAAATACACAATTGTTAATAAATTCCCACAGTTTCCATTCGAGAAATGTTCAACTGCGGCTAAGTAGAGCGGAAAACAAGTACCACAAGTACCAATAAGAGTTTTCGTTGTGAAATAAAATATAATTCCATCGAGGAACTGGAAGCGGTTTGAATAACAAGTCTTTAATTGAAAGTTTAGCAATTTGCTCTTACCCTCCGAAATGGACCCGAAGGAGCGCGGGGCAACTCATCCAGCGCTCCAAAATTGAACGTAGGCAGATGCGCTTAATTACCGGCCCAGATGCTGGCCTCCTCGTCTCACCGACGCTTATCTCGAGATGAACCTCCTAAGAGCAGGCCACCGACAATATTTGCCCGCTAAGACGTGCTCAAACGACTTTTTTCAGAGCTCCATTCGCATGCCGACGCCGACGGTAATTAAGAAGTTAATCGCGAATTAAGTAATTAAGAATCGTCACAAATGATTATACCTCTCAGCAGAAGTATAAGTGGCAATTACGTAGTACTCGTTTGCGGAATACAGATAGTAATTAATGCAATATGGTAACGTCAAAGTTTTTTGCCGTGCTGATAAAAGTGCCTAATTACTACTAGTATCAAAATTCAGGCGAGCATATTGCGGAGAAGAAGTTGCCAGGAATCTGAAGTTCGAAGAAAACCTGTGTGTACCTAACACGAACTGAAAACAATTCGATTCTTGCGATTTGATATTAGGTATCGAATCCAGGCTAGGATTGAGTTTTCCAATAATGTTCGACTAAGTGTCCTCCACTCGGAGATATGAAACGTAGTCAAATAGAGACGGTTGGGTATGAAGAGGTCGTTACAAGGCCTCAGCCATCCTGCTACGTGGGATGTCACATGAACCAAGTGAATCAAACTTCCCTTTACATTTTATCTAACTGCAAGGGCGGTCGAGTTTATGTTCCTCGCCCTACTTGATTTAGTTTTGATAGCGGAAGGGGGACGCTTTCAGATAAATGATTTCCACAAGCCCTACTAGACGGTGAAGTGATTTGGAGCTAGGATTTGCAACAATGTTATAGTTTTATAGGTGTGGTTTGTCCGATGCACTGTAATAAGGGAAGTAGTGGAATGGGTTCCGTCCGTGAGGGTAGTTTAAGTGGATTAAATATTATTGCTCGTAGCGACAGATGGCGCTTAGGTATCCGTGTTTATAGTTTCATTGTCGTCGAATTTAAATGTGACTAAATTTCACATACAAATATTTGAAAAAAATATGGATCACATGAAAAACAAAAATACTATTTTCTCCTGTCCGAAAATTAAGATTTATCTCACTCAATTAAAATTACAATGAGACAATTATTATTTTCAAGATGCCTTGTTCGACATTTAAATGCAAAAGAAAACAATTAGACACATGTGTTCAATCAATACCTAAGAAACTAATTTGCTATAAAATATAGGATAACAGAAAAAATAATAGACAGAAAAAAAAAACCATCGCGCAAAGTGGTAAAACATGACCTTTTCCGGTTGCTTCTGCTAGGTTAGTAATTTAGGATGGTAGTGCAATTTTTTTTTTCTATCTAAAAAATTGGAAACGTTTTTTTAAGTCTCCAAATATTTTCCATAACGATAAATTCAATTTAAAAGCCTAAACGAGTACTACAAACGCTGAAACTGATTACAAACAACGCACTACTACTAACGAAGTTAATGTCACTACTATCCACTACTTATTTGATATCATTCGTTACAAGCAAAAAAAGAAAAAAATACCAAAGTCGGTTGCTAAGTTCACAGAGCCTACCTTACACTAATATTGTTGATATTGCATCAAGCAAATGCCAGCCACAATAAATCGGGATTAATAGATGTAGAGAACAAATACTTACTAGTTGGAATATAATTTATCAATATAGATTGGATTTAGGTGTTTTCTATATAAATAGTACACCAAACCTACCTACAGTACTGTCTTTCCTTTCATTTTTAAAATCCATCCAAAGGTTGTCTTGAAAAGATCGCTTTTAGCGATAAGGCCGCCCATTGTGTCGCCCAGTGTAATGTTTTCTTCGTCTATACTTTCTGTAACTTATATGGTGTACATAATAAAGAGTATTCTATTCTATTCTTAAGATAGCATAATGCCAATATGCTCAGTCCCTTTCTCAATTCGACTCAACCTCAAGCCAGCCACCCTCAATCAAATTGAGAGTTAGCTATAGCTTGTTTACTAACATTCTCGACTGGAGAGTTTTTTTACTTTGTCATGGTGACTGATCGTTTGGACTGGAGGATGTTTTGATCCAAAGTACTTCGGATGTCAGTGTAAGGTAGGTAAACTCCTCTAAATACGAGTGCTATAAACATATACACACCCTCTTAGGTACCTCCATGTCTGTATTACCCAAAGTAGCTACGGGTGTACTCAAATTTACACCCACATTGCACCAATAACTACAAACTTAGTACCATTAATAGGTCACAATTCTAATCTCCGTTCCGTTACTGAGTACATCCTAACCAGAATTCAATCACCATAAAATGCGTAGTTCAGGATATAAACTAAGAATCTTTCCGTTTAGCAGGCGTACCGACCGACTATAAGATTGGTCTAGTGACTGCTACACTAGGACATTTTTCTGTATCTATATTAAGTGCTGTGAAGTAGGTGTGTCGTGTGGGTATACTACAGGTGCAACTGCGTCCTACCTCCCGAGAACTGCAGGCGAGATGTTATGTTAAAAAAGATATGCTTAAGATATGCTGCTATATAAAGCAGATGTGCTTCACCAGGATGGTACTCAGAATAATAAGCGAATTAGCGCTAGAATATTAGCAATTTAATCTTACTTTAACTTAAGTGGCAGTGGGCCAGGGCATATTGCTGGTAGAACGGATGGCCGATGGGACAGCAAGTTCAGAACCTTTCTGTCGCCAGTGGCGACCAAAAAACCGAAAGACGGACGTTGCGTTGGAAGGCCTCCCACCAGGTGGACCGATGACCTGGTGAAGGTTGCGGAGATCCGCTGGATGCGAGACGCACGGGACCGATCAATGTGGCGACACTTAGGGGAGGCCTATGTCCAGAGAAGACGCCTTTTTATATAGAAACCTTTTCAAGGCAAATGTGCTGATACAATGAGTTTTGGCCCAGGTGATCTGAAACGATTTGAAAAGCGCAAGCGGTTTTTAATAAATATTGTTGCAACACCCCCTTGTGAGCTAACACATATCTAAGTATTGCTGATGAATCACAAATGCTTTACAGGAAACCGTATTAAAATCGATGAAACCGTTTTGGAGATAATTGGGCACATTCGTTTACACACACAAACAAATAAAGAACTTTCTTCGTTTCCTCGTGAGTAAAAAAACCCGCTTGCGTTTCGGTTGTCTGTCTCCTAATTTTAGTTATTTTAAATTCGAATATGTGTTCAAATACAGCAACAATTTATCAGCCTGCATGCTGTAAGAAGTTCTAGACAAGGTATCCTTCTTTAATTGATGGCCATGCTTGAAATGCCAAGAGATTGATCACGTGACATTTTGATGGCGCTTAATACTTTTTACAAGCTTTTATTTAACTTGCAATGTATGTAATGCAAATGAATTTTAAAGCAGTGACCCTCCACCGATTAAAATGAAATTTTGCATACACGTTTAGATGACAATGCATGGTTAGCTAAGTGAAGTCATTCTAAATCCAATATGGTGGACGGCCCAAGATGGCGGACTAGTTATTTTATGTGCACTGCCATGAAATGGGTATCAAATGAAAGGGTTTGCTGAGAAGAATACAGAAAAGTTAATCAAAAAAAAAAAAAAAAAAAAGAATCGTCGTAGAATTATTACAAGCTTTTTATTAACTTGCATCGAATGTATGTATTTATGTTCTGGTCAAATCTTGCAACTGAATTTAAAGCAGTAATCTTCAAGCGAAATTTTGCATACACGTTTGGTTAAGATGACAATGCACGGTAAGCTAAAAATATTTTTATGAAAACAGTTTTTTTATTTGGAATAAAATATTTGAATTTCTTTGAACAGCTATAGCGTGTCGTTGATAGAGTGTTATTTGTCTAGAAGGTTCCTTTCAGCGGGAAAAACCACAGGACCATTTTTGCTTGTAGTAAGCTACAATAGCTTCGATACTGAATTAAAAAGAAAATGAAACCACCAATCGTAATGACCTTAATCGTATCTGAAAAACTCTTGATTTAATAGCTCTTAATATGAATCAAAGAAAACTCTACTCTAGACTAGAATGGTCTAAAAATCTACTTTACTGGCTCTCCGAAGTGGTAACAACCCAATCATACAGACATTAATTCAGAAGGATAGCATATAACTCTAATGTAAATAAAACCATATAAAACAGATTTCATTGTGTTACGTCAAACAAATTGCTTTTATAATTCCAACGTAGTTACTTTAATCTGGCAGGGAAATCTGTCACGACACGACCTCTCCACGTAAACACATCATTAATTTTATTTGGTAATCGCTATATAAACGTTACATTACAGGCCTTTACATTGTAATTATGACGTATCGAGAACGGGATAAAATGGTAATGGACTAATTATTTGTTGAGAGATTCTTTTGGGTTTTAGAAATTGCAACTCTGCAGGAGCATTTAAAAAGGGAACCAAATGGCATGCTGTCATGCGATAACAACTATTAAAAATAAATATTATAAAAACAAAAAACCCGACTGCTAAAAAGTAACTGAAAAGAGGAAAAACAAGAACTAGGTATAATTTATACATTAAATGTTATGAGGGATAGCTGGTGGGGACAAAAAATATAAGTTTAGAAAAACCTACCAAAACTTCATTTGTCACCGCTAAAATAATTTGTTTTATTACAGATTTTTAGTTTTATTAATGAACGGGTTCTCCAAATCAGTTATGTGGTAGGTAAAATATTATTTATTCTGCTATGTAAGTTATGCTTATCTTGAATTTGTGCTAAAATAGTTATATAAAAGTTTAACAATATATATTTTTGTAATGATCTATTTAGTAGCTTTCTTTTGATACCCAAATTGGTACAATAAAAAAAAAATACATGCCCTATATTTAGGGGGAGGGGTGCCATATTTAAAAAAAAATAGCCTATATAATATAGCCTATGTCACTCCTACAATTGAGACGAATCCAACGACACCTCATATGTCATAATCCGTTAAGCCCTTTGGGCTGTAGAGCATGCAATAGAAATGGGCATACATACATTCGCTCGAAAAACACTACCCTCCCGCAGTCGGGTAAAAATTGGATAGCGTTGAGGCTCCAGACTCTAGTCAGCGACGGCGATAGTCGAAATGTCAAAATGTAAAGGATTGATGACGTGATTTTTCGATATCACATGTCAAGCGTATACAATTTTGCCTTTTCGACAATCGCCTTACTCTTACTCGCATACCTTTGGGTCAATTCTGGGTGTTGTGTAAGTGAGTTTATAGGGCGCACGGTTGGCGCAGTGGTTGAGCGATTGACTGCTGCGCTGCGTGTCGTGGGTTCGATTCCCGCACGGAACAAATATTTGTATGACCTACAGATACTTGTTCCTGCTCTGGGTATTGTGTATGTGAGTTTATATGTTTGTAAACGCACCCACGATACAGGAAGAAATTCCTAGTGTGGGGCAACGTTTTTTTTAAAAAATAAAAAAAAATAAACATATATTGACCGCGCTATCGTGTCAATTCGCAAATAAAAATGTTATATTTGAATTTTCGGCTATCATTACCGCTAACAGCATCTTAGCCTAAATAAATACCATAGCATTGTTATACCAACTTTTCATTCACTGGATAATTTGCTCTATAAACCCCACATTCGCAAATTGTTTGAAATCCTCTACTAAATTGACAGACGTACAGGCGTTTAATCATAATCTTATTACGTCTATTAATACAACCAAACCTTCACAACCTAACAAGATTACGTAGTTATAAATCAACGTATTCCTCCTTACAAGTTGATTAGAGTTTCAGAACACAGCTATGATCAGAACGTTTCTCAGGCAATTCCCGCCAAGAGCGAAATGTGTTAATGCTTAGTTCTAATCAAAGAGTCGTTAGCCGCGGGCTCAGCAGTCGATTACGACTATTATAGGATACAATGGGAACTACTCGACACTTCCCAGCGATAAGCGAGCGAGACTGCAGAATAACGCTGTACGGAGTTTACGGAGACACGGATAACTCTTTTGTACGAAACCGTTTAGCAGTTTGTTGTACATTATCCCGTTTGAAGGAAAGTAAGGTTTGGAAGGATTGGCTTACATTACCTTTTACCTTGTTTTGGTTTTGAGGAAATTGGCATTTAACCAAAATAGAGAAAAGTTTAGAAACAGATAACAAGATAACAATAAACTCGTGATTTAACAAAGGTCCAAATATATGCTGATCCATTTCCCACAGAAAAGTGCTATCGGGATGAAAAGTATTCTATGTTCTAAATTCGTATTCTATGTACTAATCCAGGTCATGGTGTCTTATCCCATACGAAGAAACTGCCCCGAGGTGCTGTACTGATTATACTGATTTTTTGATTTATCTATCGATATCGATTGATTATTAGATGGTGATCTATCTATCGCCGTGAAACGAAACTGAACGCGATCGATTTAAAAAAAAAAACGGTATAATCAGAAGAAAAATATTCGTTACGTAGCACGGTTTCTTTGTATGGGATGAGGCATCTGTATTCTAGTATTATATTATACGTGTCCAGGTGTACTGTTCCAAGTTTTATCTAAATCAGTGCTACACCTGATCCTTGATTGATTAGAAACATCTTAACAGCGAGGCACACCAACAAACTTTCACATTTTATAATATTAGACGCACGTTCTATTAAATATTCTTGAAATTACTAGGATAATATTAACTTGTCCATGGTACATCATAATTTTTAACCGACTTTAAAAAAGAAAAAGGTTCATCAGTTCGTCACGTATATATATTTTGAATCTTCTCATCATTTCTAGCATCTTAGTCATAATGCTCGTAAAGCAACAACAGTCACATCAAAAGGAAAGGGGCACAATTTCCTCAGACATGTATATTCATACATTGTTCAGTATCAGGGGTAGAATCAACCCTTAAACGGATGTAGCCGACCAAATCAACAATGTGTAATAATGTTAGTTTACATTAGGGACATTAATTTCCACATAGAGGACATAATTTATGAACAATAGGCGTCGGAGAATGAAATTAGTCTTTGGCTAGCTAAAAAAGCCTTGGAACGTAGACTATTTGGACCGATGCGATGCTGACAAACGAGGTGTCTATAGATTTGTCTTAGCAACGCTCAGGTAAAAAATTCGCAAAAGAAATCAGACCTTTCTAAATGGAAAACCTGTTTTTCCCTGCGAATTTTTTGTAAGATAAGAAGGTCTGATAAAGATAGTATTTTTAGTCGTTTTCAAAAATGTTGCCAAGACATTATATAATGTACAAAATTATTTAAAATTCATTAATATGGTAAGCAATTTGCATCGGAACGTCTTAATATAAATCGTTCTTAACAAAATTCTCAAATGAAAATCGAAATCTTATCACATCTACGACATATAAGTAAAAAAAAATATAGGTCAGTTAGTATTTTTTTTACTGATTGAGGCTGAGATTAGAATGCGAACGTTCTTTGAAATACGGGCATTTCCTAAAAAAATAGCCAATTCTGGGACAACACCTGACAAATGATTGGAAATCACGTTTTTTGACTCTGTTGTAGACAATCTTACCAATTTCACTTCCAATAAAACAATATCTGCCCTAAATTCTTCAAGATTTCCGATTTCACTGGTCCGAAATCTTTGAAATCTATTGTATTACGCCAGTCGTGTTCGATATGTCTCACATTTCAGGACAGGAGACGGTATCAGTTTATTTCAAATTCTTTCTACGACTGTTCATATTTTAAACTATTTTTATTTTGGACGAAACTCATAGCTATTTGTTCAGTTTCATCAGGTTGAGCGACATGCGAGAATTTGAATAGTTTAATTGGAACAATAGCTTTTATCCTGAATGTGCGAAGTAAAAATTGTAAATAAAACATTGAATGATCAACTTTTTCTCTGTTACTTGTATTTTTGTTCTCTAGGCATCCATCCACATTAGTACCTACGCCAATCTGTGAAAATCGCTTTTAGAGACATTGATAACCTACTCGTCAATAAAAAATTTTGTCCAATTAAATATGAATTTATAAACAAATACATTGTCAATATTCGTTGCGTGACAATTCCATCATAAATAAATAATACCATTAAACATTTGTTTTAGTTCCAAAACTAATTTCAATTCGCACCGGGCGTGATGAACATGTCGAAAACGATTTGGTCCTACCATCCCTCATAGGGACAACGTTTTGCTTTCGACCAATTTTAATGATGATTCATTTCATATATCACGTCTGTCCATGGTCTAGTGGTCACCTTCATAAAAGGGAGGTAATGCGGTATGCCATGCTTTTAGGAGTAACACGGTATCATGATGATTAATGGATGAAAATCATTTTCTATTAAATGTAATTTTCTCAGCTGTGCTACAGCTATCTATTCAAACATTCACCTAGTGTGTATATATGGTGTGTAGACTGTAGTGCGCGTCGTCGTCAACAATTAATCTTCATTAATGGTTCACTTAAGCTATGTGCGGTTTCCGCCGAACTCAAGAGAATACGGCGTGTATGTGACCTTAACTCCTTTGTTTTACTTAACTTTAAACTATTTTAATGTCCCAACAAATTAGAACTAAGTATACTCTTAACAAGCCCTTAATATTTATTCGCGTTTTAACAGAAATACGTGAGCACATTCTTTGTGGGCTGCCGACGTTAAAATATACTTTTTAATGAAATTGCTCGCCTACTTCGAAATCTTAAAATGCTTGAAACTTTTTCGGCAAGTGCTTGATTTTTCCAGTACACAGTATAAGCGATGTTTAGAATTCTTCCTTCCTCCCGCGTTTGAGTAATTTGTATAATGTTGTTGTAAGAAATACAAAGCTCTAATGCAAGAGCCGTTACAGCGTTATGCACGGATTAATTTATAATATTATTCGGAACGCATTCTGAATAAACATTGTACATAATTTTCCTGTAATTTACACTCAATCCTATTGCAAAAAAATAACGCGCAATATTCAAGAGATCTGTAATGAATGCGAAATTAATGCAAAGTGGTTAGCTATAAATCTCCAGAGCTTTGGGGCAATAAAACAAAAAATGAGAATTACCAGTTTGATAAAACAAAAAGTTTGTTTGGCAAGTGCCCCAGAGGACGCACCTAAACTCTGCCTGTATCGGCCTCCGGACGACGGACTGCGGAGTGAGCAACGGACCTCTATTCCAATTTCTACTTTTTGCACGCTTCGGACGCGTTCAATGTGGCTTGTTTATTTCAGTTAGTGCTCGCGCACGATGCGTCGACTGTTAACAACGTTTCGGAACGGCTCCCCCCCATTTTTAATGAATGCGTATTCGTTTCCTATTGTTTTGTTTAGACGATTGTTACACATAGTTGCTATATTCAAAATGTCATGTCGAATGATAAGGGTTCGTTATTCTTTTTCGTATTATTTAACAAGATTCTTTTGTATAATAAATATTCTCCAATATATCACAATTAAAGCCAGGCTTGTCGGCTAGGATTTTAATATCTTACCGGAATTAGAAGATACAGCTTCTAATAGAACAATATTAACAGTTAAGCGAGTAATTGGAATCAACGGCTTGGGCGAAAACTGTAGCGGGGTATCACAGTACCGTATAGGTACAATGTTAATGATCGCTGCTTCGAGCTCCCCCTCTAAAAACGGTCCCCATAAAATTTTACGAAGACTACATTTTGTAAAATAAAGTAATACCGCCACGTCCCGTCCCTTCACACTTGAAATAACTACGGATTCTGCGTAGACTAGACATCGCTAGTTTTTGCGACCTCAAATTCTATTAACATTTACGAATTATACGATGAAAAAGTTTTCTCTTTTTTTCAGCGAGCGTCGAGCTCGGGCATCATGTATAAAACATAGTTTTTTGTTTTTTCACCAAAGTTTTAAAGCGGTTTCAAGTGCATAATTGAAAAGATTTATAACAATATTTTTTGTAATTAATCACTAATACAAGCTCACCACTTTGTGAAGCTATCAAAAATGTTATTCAAATAAAAGGTATCGGTGAGAATTATTTAACAGAGGCGTTCTCCCTTGAAACAAATACGAGTTTTCAATATTTCTCGAAGCGATTTTAAATACATTGTGTATAGGTACTTGTTTATAATAAGTACGCAGTTTTCTAGGGCCATTTGCCCTGCCATAAACATGAATGGCGCCAAAACGTCTCTCTTATCTCGGGCATTTCTCGGAGGGCGGAAGCGGGGTCCTAAAGGCGCCGTGCCGTTCTTCAAGTGTGGTCCTAAAGGATCTCGAAATAAGGGCCGAAAGATCCCTTTGAGAAAGCACTACGTTCTCAGAGCAAATGGACTGTAAGAAGAAACTCGTAACCGATTGTGATATTGATTTTTATTTAAGCGATACTTCGCCTTACGCGAGCTAATCTTTATCAATGAATAGACCTGGCGTTATGCCGATAATTTCCTACATAAGGGTATTTTGTAACTTAGTTACCGACGTTAATTTGTGTTATCGGAGACTATCAAAACATATTGTCTAATAACAAGGGATGCCTCACGTTACTGTTGCTATGTAACTCTAAGCTAATACTCCAAGTTATTGGACGGAGTAAAGCATAATATTCGATCCCCTTTGTTCACGCAAGATGCAGTAATTCAGCTCAAATAACTCAGCATGTCAGTCGTTACGATGTGTAGTTTCTTGGCCTCTATAGTACAAAGAAAAACCGGCCAAGTGCGAGTCGGACTCGCGCACGAAGGGTTCCGTACTTGGTAAATTGCGGTTTACGGTTCGCTGGTAGTTTACATAGTAATGTACATCATATATTTTTTTTAGTTTTATCATTCTCTTATTTTAGAAGTTAGGTACAGGGGGGGGACACACATTTTACCACTTTGGCAGAGTCTCTCGCGCAAACTATTCAGTTTAGAAAAAAATGATAGTAGAAACCTCAATATCATTTTTGAATACCTATCCATAGATACCCCACAAGTATGGGTCTGAAGAAAAAAAATATTTTTAGTTTTAGTTTCAAGTATGGGAACCTCCAAAATTTATTTTTTTATTTTTATTTTTGTGTGAAAATCTTAATGCGGTTCACAGAATACATCTACTTACCAAGTTTCAATAGCATAGTTCTTATAGTTTCGGAATAAAGTGGCTGTGACATACGGACGGACAGACAGACAGACAGACAGATAGACATGACGAATCTATAAGGGTTCCGTTTTTTGCCATTTGGCTACGGAACCCTAAAAACGATGCTCCAATATATTTGTTCACCGTCTTTCCAGCATCTTTGAGGGAGTTTTCCTATGTGTACAACTGTGCAGAAATCTGGGATAATTGGTCGTTATAATATGAATCCTTATTTTAGTCCGTGCCTTCATGTGGCTACATATTCATGGGGCAAACTTGATGCGACGGATAAGTCTGTGAATTCGTCACCAGTTCTACTGGAAGTTTGTCTCTCATGAATATTAATCGGATAATGCAGTTATAATACATGCCCGGCTCTGTGTTTATGTCGTATTTAATTACCTGTTCCCTAATTCCTCGGATCTTTGCTTCGGAATATTTGTGAACGCAAGAAGCGTTTTATTATGAAAAGTTTTGCGTTAAGTAAACAGATTGAGATCGTTTTGTTTGCTTGGGTTAATTAGAACAATTAGAATTCTTGAAGAAATTCTGAGAAATTACGCTAAAACATACAGAATGATGAAGAATTTATTGTGCTCTTACAGCAAGATGGTACGGTACTTAAATTAATTTTTGTTTTATTTAGAAAAAGGTTTTTGTGTGGTAACCTACTGTTTGTAGAAAGAACTCAATAAAGATATACCAAGCTCCACCAGCAACCGTAGAAATGTGTCTTGTTTTTCCAACTTATTTAGTCCGTGTAATTTTGTTTCGTTTGCTAGCGGATATAGGTGTAAAATTACAAAATGGGATGATTGTTTGTGAACAAACAGCCAGTGTCCGCTTATTAGAAGGGCCCACTGTAATAAAAACATTGCCTTATTACAGTTGGAATATTCAGCCCTCGGCACAACACTGAAATTTAAATCTGGACATAAAACGATTTGTTTTTGTTGGCGCAATAAAAATAAAATCACATATAACAACACAGCGTTTTATGCTGAGCTGTTAAGTTCCATAAGTATATGTTATACGTGTGTATAAATTGCATTTTTTTGCGCGACCGATTTTTCTAAAAGAGATCTGAAAAAAAAGCACGTGAAATATGCGATTACCACAAAAAATAGTTTTAATATTTTCAAACGTTTTATTTTTAAACAAAAAAGGAAAACTTTTTCGATAAATACGACCTTTTTATCTTTAACTTTATCACGGTGACAAACAGAGTCGAAGAAAAATTTATATCTACATACATAATTGAAAATTAGGCGTTGTGGAACATCTTTTATTCAAATAGTTCAGAGAAGGTAAGTATTTTAGGGTCGCCCTTGATTGTTCAAGATGTGGTTTGGAAGTATTTTTCCATTCTTATGATCAAGTAAAAGGAAATTGACTGGGGAGTAACTTGGGTTTACTTTTGGCTTTTCAGACGAAGCTTTTTAAGTACCTACCCTACGATACCAACATATGGTAGGTATATTTAAATTTGGTCCTTTGATCATCGTGGTTGCAATAGAGCCGCCACTTCCTCTATAATACTTATCTTATTCGACTTTTTATTTGGAAAAATAAATACTTAGTTATAACTAGCTGTGCCCGCGACTTTGCTGCCATCAACCTACCTTAAGAGAATATTAACACCACCATAGATAAAATGACGTCAAATGCACAACGCCATCTATTTATTTATTTATTTAAAACTTCATGCAACATACAAGTACATAGGCGGACTTAATGCCTGAGGCATTCTCTACCAGTCAACCAAGGGTGGTGGAGAGATAACATGGCAGGTGCATAGAAATTGAAATAACTATTGAAGTAAAATTGAATAACAATATATATATCGAATATGTTCAACTGTCCGAGTGTCTGAATAGCGTGTGTTGGGAAATTTTACTTCTAATTTCACTTTAAAATTTATATAACTTTTGATAGAGTGAACGATTGAGCGATTGTGATGGAACAAAAACTAAGTAATACTTCAAGTTACGCACAATATTTAAGTATCATATATTTATTTTTATCTACATTGGTTCCGTATATTTTACGTGATGCGTGCACAACTAAACAGACAAACAGATTAACAAACAAAAATAGGTAGAAATAGGTTTTGTTGGTTATCCTTTAACACCCTGGCTATTTTTTTGGATATATATCGATGTAAAAAAACGACTTTTCTACAGACTAATTATATGTACTGATGATATTGATTGAATAATGATGACGAGGCGAGTTGATGACAGGTACTGGGCTGTGACCGAGTGACGTCTAAGGACTGGCAGAAGAAATGTTGGTCATTCAGCAGCAAAATGGACAGGCGGCATTGTTACGGCACGGGAGAGTGGATTGGTACAAGAAGAGAGATGCAAGCAGTAGACAAAGTCGGGGTGCGGATGATGAAGCTGAAGATGATGAGATGAAGATTATGACTTGCGGAGATAATCTGAAATTCGAAAAAAAAATCATCCCACAAAATACTGTTTGTAGGTAATTCCCAATTCAGTTTGAATATTTTTTTCATACCTATCCTGTACTTTTAATATATTTCGTAATACATAACTGCCTTCGGGGATTATTCCGCGTTTATTGTTTAATTTTATTTCGTCCACGTTCCGGGTTTACCGACCCCTGGAGGTGTAAAAGCTTCGGATGTCGAAAAAATTGGTTTTTATAAGCTTTTATTTGTATTTTGTTAGTCTGCCTATATTCTAGATATCTGTCTAGAATTTATATTTAGAACGTATTTAGGGCGGCTTTAAAAAAAAAAAAACAATAACTGTTGATACATTTCAACACTTATTCTATAGATAGGTACATGTACGTACACACCTGCCTAACCGGGTATTCCATGAACGATATGGCTATGTATGTGTGAGATCATCCGGTATTACACCTATAGACATTGTATGTTTGTTAATATTTTTATCATTTTTAGGGTTCCGTACCCGAATGGTCCAAAGGGAGCCATATTGCTGAACTCACGTCTCCGCCTCACTATCCGTCGTCAGTCACACAGATTTTACAGCCAAACGGTTGGAGCAATAAAAAAAATTTTTTTTTCTTCTTCAAATTTTCACAATATAAGCGTCTTGTAGGCCCAAAGCCATAAAATATCTTCTTTTTTTTAAGGGTGGCGCGATAAAAAATAATTGACCAACCCCATCGAATGGGATGTGGTTGATTAGAGCTTGTTATATGGATAAATACTGTATTTGGTTTTAAAAAATATTGGATATCAAATGAATGACAAGCCACCATAAGTTTACAAAATTTTGTGTAGAAAAATTTATTAACTTTCCATTGACTTATGAACTGTGACGGGGTACAGGGCGGCATAGAAGAAGATAACGTGTTGCGCCGACCCCAAGTAACATGGGACAAGGGCAGGAAGATACCAATACCAATATATTGACAAATTCGATTTTTATTTGAAAAGCCCTAATTTTCCTATTACAACCAAATCGATTTTGTGGTTTGGTACGGAACCGTAAATGTGTGAAATCCGACACCCACTTGGCCGGTTTTTTGTTTGGTTTATGGTCCGTACATGTAAATTTATCCGCAATATTTACTTATGCCTTCGATCATCAGTAAAGTAGAAATAAAAAATATTCATTAAAATACTTTTTAAAACAAGCTTTTTTCGCATTCTTCTTTGCAAACCCTTTCATTTGATACCCATATCATGGCAGTGCACAAAAATAACTAGTCCGCCATCTTGGGCCGTCCGCCATAAAGGATTACGAACGACGTCACTTAGCTAACAATGCATTGTCATCCAAACTAAACGTGTATGCAAAATTTCATCTTAATCGCTGGAGAATAACTGCTTTAAAATTCAGTTGCATGATTTGACCCGAACATGCTTACATACATACATACATTGCAAGTTATATAAAAGCTTGTAAAATAGATATTTATAGATAACCTTTATGTAATTATTCCATTGAAAATGAAACATCGTCAATGAAGAAAACCTAATTGCTATTTTATATTAAAGGCACGCAACGATTTTTATGAAAACCTGATGTTGTCAAACAGTCCCATCGCGCCTTACTGTGGCAGCCCACCTTCAGTGTGATAATTATATATTACCGTGTAAGTAACATATCAAGGGTAGACTAGGTGCCATGTCAATAAAGGTCTGACCCGTTTAATTTTCATACAATTGTTTTCACAGACTTAAATTACCTTTGCTTGTAATAGTCGTATTAATTGGACATTTTAGACTTAAATTATACAGCCATGTAGGTGTAGCCTAATGAGGTTTTACTACGCTTCGAATTGTTTAGTGATAATTATAGTTTATTTTAATTACATACCTATTTCATAATGAAGTAGTGTGCCCATGTACTTCGTGTAAATTACAAGTAACTCACACCAACTTCTTCATCGCATCATTGCATGTATTCACACTAAGATTTTTGGTTATAGAGCAATAATAAAAACCGGCCAAGTGAGAGTCGGACTAGCGCATTAAGGGTTCTGTACAATTATCGCAAAAAATCGGCAAAATAATCACATTTATTGTATGCGAGCCCCACTTAAATATTTATTTTATTCTGTATTTAGTATGTAATATATTTGTTGTTATAGCGGCAACAGAAATACATCTTCTGTGCAAATTTCAACTGTCTAGCTATCACGGTTCATGAGATACAGCCTGGTGACAGACAGACAGACAGACAGACAGATAGAGGGACAGATAGACAGACAGACGGACCGTGCAGTCTTAGTATATTTTTTTTGTTAAAGAGTTTGTATGAAGTTTTTTGTGCATTATTCTCCAAAATAAGCTATTTTTCCGAATACACGGTAGAATCAACTTTTATTACTTGTAAATTTTAATTTTGGTTTGACGTTCAAAAGTGCCGCTTATTGGCCTAGTTGAATAAATATATTTGACTTTGAATAGGGTCCCGTTTTTACCCTTTGGGTACGGAACGGTAAAAATGGTCGTATTAATTCTATTGCGAGAAAACGGGCATGTCCTAGAACCAAAAACCGAAGTCATGTGATGGTCCCGCATGGTGGATGTCGGCCTGTGTCTCAGCTGATGAAACATTATAAACTGATTATATTTTCACTACACATAACATACATTTTATAAAGGCCCTTATTCATCTTCGAGACATTTTCTTCTCGAAGTCTACAAACACAAAGTTCACAAATTAAGCATCGCATAACCCAAAAAACTGTAAGTGTTTTATCCGTTTGTCTACTCCATTAATTAATTGACAATTGCCAAACGCCAGAAAACGCGATCAAACGTTTGCGGATTGAAATCCGACCCGCTGAATAACTGCGGTAGACCTCTTTTTAACCTCAGCTAATTTACTCGTACCTTTGGAGATACGGTAAAGGGTCGCGATGTGCGTTACATATTAATGTTTAGATAAATACTGAGATTGAAATGGATGATTTCATTAATTATTGTTTTAAAGCGATTGAATTAACAGAAATGTTTTTTTCTGCTGAAGAATGACGAGGGGAGTTGGACCCCAATGAAATGGGATTAAAGAGAGAGAAAAAATCAACGATTTGTTTTTTAGGGTTCCGTACCCAAAGGATAAAAATGGGACCCTATTACTAAGACTCCACTGACCGTCTGTCTGTCTGTCACCAGGCTGTATCTCATGAACAGTGATAGCTATACAGTTGAAATTTTCACAGATGATGTATTTCTATTGCCGCTATAACAACATATACAAAAAAAATATATTTAAGTGGGGCTTCCAAACAACAAACATGATTTTTTTGCCGCTTTTTGCGATAATGGTACGGAACCCTTCGTGCGCGAGTCCGAATCGCACTTGGCAGGTGTTTTTGTTTTATATAGGGGGGTGTGTCCATTGCACATAAACTCAAATATAGGTAAGCTTCTACCTTAATAGGATTTTCATGTCTTCCACTCATTTTAAACACCCACATAATGACAATTAATTTACGAGAACCAGGGAGGTTGGCGCAGTTTTTTTTTTTTTTTTCGCTTTTTGTGGATATCACACTGATAATCAGATGAATTAAACACACACACTAAACACGGAAATGGAATACAAACACCCCGTTTATTGGGTGTGTAATGAGTATGTAAAATTCAGCGCGACACTTTGAACCGAACATTTACTTGCGAAAATTTCCTTCTCCACCCCTGGGCCTTATAAATATTAATATTTCCTATCTCAGCTGTTAATTACCCAGACAACTACGGATGAACCCCCTGTATTCATTAGCCAACCTAATTAGTACAGAAAATCGTGCAACTTGCGAGGGAAGTACGGATTCTTTGTCAACCATATTGAATACAGCGTCATCCTGTTGCCTTTACTAACTAAAAGAAAATTTGCGCTCCTAGCTCGTTTGTATGTTTTTAGTGTAACAAAGAACGGAGAATTATATAATGTACCGCTGCAATTTTCACAACGAGTTTGTGAGGGAGAATATTTTTAATTCGTGGCTGATTTTAGAAATTGTTCTGTTCTTTTTGTGAAAAGTTTAATTTGTCTGATAAAACGCTGTGGAAAATGTCGATGTAAAATTCGAAAACCATGCGACATTTTTTTTGTATTTTCTCCTTGAAGTAGGTGTATCTTTTCCGAAGAGTTTGCTATGCTTTACTTTGTACTCATTAGCAGTGTCCTGTATTGTGTAATTGGATGCTGCTGTGTACCTCCTGCGTCCCGAGGCGACTAAGCACGCAAAGGGAATTACTGATATTCTGAAATTATCTGAGAAACATAATATATTGTTAAATTTTCTTTTTCGTCTTGAACCTCATAGGTTTTTCAATCTGATTTAGTTTTTACAAGTTCTCCTCTAGCAATATGTAAATAGTTATCGATCAAGTTATCTACACTAATATTATGAAGAGGAAATATTGGTTTGTAAGTTTGTTTGTAATGGTTAAAGTCAAAAACATGAACACATGTGCTCAAGAACATGTAGGCACAGTATAAATATACAAACAGTATGGAAACTACCTACAAACGCTCGAAACGGCACACTAACACAAAAATACGTGACTCCTTGTCGCGACGCGGCACTTATTACTGACAGACTTTACCTCGAAAGTGCACGTACGGTCTCGTCGGTGCGTACGTTTGTGGGAGTGTGGCGTTTCGAGCGTTTGTATGTAGTTTCCATACTGTTTGTATATGTTTACTGTGATGTAGGCTGATCGACACATGGTTCAATCCACACATACGGGTGTCCCAGAAATCGATGTCAAGCCGTAAATGGGTGATAGACGAAGTTATAACAGTTCTCAGAAAAATACGAAAAAAAATCTATCTCATGTTTTTAAAAATTTATGGTCACTTTAATAATTTACTAAAAAAATCAATCCCTGTAATGGTTCTTTAAATCCAATTGCTACAAAACCCATAATTTATCTAATTTTTTTATTATTATGTAATCTTGAATAATGCTTGTGTAGATTTTTGCCTAAAATTCAAAGCCAACTCCTCCTACTTGGAAGAAAATTAAACTTTTTCAAAACCAAATTATTCAAATTTACTATTTCGCCCAACTTTAACTGACTGTACTGAAAAAAAAATGTAGTACGCTAGTTTGGCAAGTAACATGAAAAATTGGCGCATTTAATAAGGATTCAAAAATGGTGTAACACTTGCTAGATTACGTTTTCAATAATTGGTCAAGTTTTTTTTTGTAAATAGTCTCAGTTTTTACACAAAATGTCCATACTTCCTTAAAATGACTTTAGCTTACCTAAAGCTTTGCTAAACTCCGTTTCTAGTTCGATAGAGACGGAGGACACATTAATAAAAACTCGATGATCTGGGTGACGATTGTTCGGGTACCTCTCACGATAAAGTCTAGCGGCTGCATTGGCATTGCATCTGCATTCCCCATAAACGAGGTGCATGTTCGCATATTCCAATGCAGTGTACACAGCCATGGTAGTACTACACAATCACAGGATCAGCAACAGTCCAGAGTAAAGCACAGGTCGTCAGAAAGAGGAATTAAACAGTCCAAATCACAAGCAATTAAGTCCAGAAAACAACGCAAAAAGTGGTAAGTACGGAATCAACATGAACGAATACGGAGATGCGCAGTAAACAAAGCAGCGTAACGTACTGATTTGTAATTGTGTGTGCGTCTGCGCTTACAAAACAGAACAATAACTACTGCTGTCTCATTCGCACTCATCGGTAAATTGTATCTCCGTTTCATGATAAAGGTTGTGTCACTGATAAAGGTGGCGTCACTCTCTGTCTCGCTCACACTTCGTAAAATGACTCTCTCCGTCTCTATCGAACTAGAAACGGAGTTTAGCAAAGCTTTAGGTAAGCTAAAGTCATTTTAAGGAAGTATGGACATTTTGGGTAAAAACCGATACTATTTACAAAAAAAAATTTGACCAATTATTGAAAACGTAATCTAGCAAGTGTTACACCATTTTTGAATCCTTATTAAATGCGCCAATTTTTCATGTTACTTGCCAAACTAGCGTAGTACATTTTTTTTTCAGTACAGTCAGTTAAAGTTGGGCGAAACAGTAAATTTGAATAATTTGGTTTTGAAAAAGTTTAATTTTCTTATAAGTAGGAGGAGTTGGCTTTAAATTTTAGGCAAAAATCTACACAAGCATTATTCAAGATTACATAATAATAAAAAAAATTGATAAATTATGGGATTTGTAGCAATTGGAGTTAAAGAACCATTACAGGGATTGATTTTTTTAGTAAATTTTTTAAGTGAACATATTTTTTTAAAAACATGAGATAGATTTTTTTTCGTATTTTTCTGAGAACTGTTATAACTTGGTCTATCACCCATTTACGGCTTGACGTCGATTTCTGGGACACCCTGTATATACGCTGGACAATACCATATTTTTAAGAGGGGACTCTAGTGAGACTTTCTCCATACAAACACATTCTGCTGTTTTCTTCGTGGATAATGCCTCTAGAGCAATGATTTTTTTCCATAAAATCTAGGTCTAATTAATACGTGCCTGCATCATTTCCTTTTTTCCAAAACATAATCACAAAAAGAAATATGACAATCCAAAAAGCCGAAAAAAATGCCCGTTTTTACCGCCATGTTCAGAAGACTTTCAGACAAAATTTATAAGTTTTTAACAAAAAAGGAAATGATAGGAGCATAGATATACTTTTCCTCTAAATTTTTAAATAAGAATTTTTTAGATCAGACCAGTTTTCATGAAGAAAACAGCAGAATACGAAACGTCTTTTAGTCAAAGTTTTTGTAGGTAAAACCAGCCTGAGCTGCAGTTGTCCCTTTCGCACTTTACGGGGTGAGGTTGGAGGTGACGCGACGGCACTAGTTTCTTCAAATACCTATTTTTCAAATTGCTGTTGACTAGAGTCCGCTCTTAACGTGTTTCACGACAGCAAATTTCGTTGATAGAATGTTGAGGGCCCGGATCTTGTTCTTCGTAACGATGATTCCCAAATTCCAAAATGAAACATATTTTCACCAGAATTCATTTCCTTTGTTTTTTATGGTATGCGTCGTGCCTGGCGCAAATACACGTTTTTCTTTCTTTCTAACTACATTCAAGGCTACATAAATGACGCGTTGTAGAGCCATATTTGTAAAGTAATTAAAAGTACACAAACAATCGATTTATAAAACCAACATGGCGCTTCATGAATATCATAATGAACCTAACAAAACAGAAAAATGTGTTAACATTGTTTTAGACGAGCGACGTCTGTGCCGTGACGTCATGAATACAGGGGGTGTGCATAACAATGAATGGTGTTACAAGCGCCTATGAGATAAAAATGGAGTTTTAATGTGCAGTTTTACTCATGGTTTTGTTTTATATTTAATCTGCTTTTTGTTTTTGATGGTTTTTAGTTGGATGTGAAAATTTATTAGCTTTTGAATCCAAATATTCAGGCACATTATGAAAAGAAGGAAGAAAGGGAGACCTTTACCCTTTAGTGGAACAACACAGGGTAATAATAATATGAAACACAAGTAAAATTTGAAAATTTAAAGAACCCCCGACACATTTTATGCTACATAATTTATCTAGTAATATACACGCTAAGAACACTCTCGATAAAGTAAAAATCGGTTCATCCGTTCAGGAGCTATGATGCGACAGACAGATACACAAATACACGCAGGTACACACGTCAACTTAAAACACTCCTCTTCTTCCGTCTGGGGTTAAAAAGTATTGTAAACGATTGATCCCCATTTATTTTTTTAATAGTGTAATCATGGACCCGCTTTCATGAAGTAATTATCGTATTTGCCAAAATCAATAGACAATTTATATTCACAATTTAAACGAATGAATCAAAGTGAAAATCTGGCCGAACGAATTAATTCAAATCATTAAATACATCCTTTTTGAGTCCAATAACAGATTATTCTAGTATGTTAATAATTATACATTTGTTTTTGACCTATTTGAGCAATATAGCAATATTGATGAAAATATATATATAAAGCACGTTAAGCCGTTGGTCCCGGCTGTCATTTGAAGATCTTTGACAGTCGTTACGAATAGTCAGACGCTTGAGATCTGACACCAGTCTTGCCAAGAGGTATCGTGTTACCCAGTTACTGGGTTGTAGAGGTCAGATAGGCAGTCGCTCCATGTAAAACACTGATACTTAGCTGAATCCGGTAAGACTGGAAGCCGACCCCAACAATAATTGGGATAAAGGCTAGGCAGATGATGATATATATAGAGCTTCGAACACCACCCGTCCTTATCAGATCTTAAGGCATTTTCCATTCAATAAGTCATGACATGAGGGGGCGGGTAACATATTCGACTCAAGTAATCTGCCATTAGGCCAAAAAGCTCTCTTCGCTTATCTGCGACATCTGGACCATGTTTATATTTTGAGGGTCTCCGACAACCTCTATAACGACTCGGCGCTTATCGTCGTCGTCCGCCTGTCTAGGTAATCTCCTATACCTTTACGCAGCAAATTGTGCCCTATTGCCCACGGAAGAAACGCTACACTGTATTGTAACCCTTTGTACAAGTACCTGTACCTATCACCAAATCTAACATCGAAAACCAAATCTAAATTCCACAACATAGAGCGCATTTTTCTAACTCAACCCTTTTTTGCTCATCTGCGTATCTTTTATCCCAAAAGCGACTTTATCATTGACGTTGTTAGGAGCGTTTTTGTTTGTGTTTTATGTCTGGGTAAATAGAAACATGTCAAACATACTCATGTTTAATGTCAGATCTGTCGGTAGAATTTAGAATTTGACCCCTTCCGTAATGACCCTGTGAATTTTCTTCCACTGCACTCAAAGTATTAAATTAGGTGGGTTACCTTTATGGTTAAGGATATAAAAACGTTGTCCTACGGTTAATGTTTTAATCCGATAAAATTACCTAAGTATAAAAGAAAGCTTTTATAAACTGAGCTTCTCGAAATAACTACCACTGAAAACACCATTTTAAAGATTAAAAATAAAAAAGTGACCATTTTAAATTCACTATAAAATAAAATGTATCTATCAGGTATAAAATTTGATTGAAAAATTGTTTTCTAGCTATGTAAGGTACCCAATTTTTTTTTCTCTTTTCAGTAGGTTTACAGGTACAGGCATAATTATGTTCATGAAAATAATAATACTACAAGCCTGTGACTGCACTGCCGTAGGGCAAAGGCCTCTTCTTATTCAGAGAAGCCACGAATATTGATTACCATCCTTGCTCAAGGTGGGTTGCGATTTCAGAATTATAAATAAGAATGATCGGCAATGAGATACTGGTCGAGTGTAGGATCCAGAGCCTTGAACATCGGCGCCAAGTTGCCAGTCGGTTGTTATCGGTTACATTTTGGGGAGTGTGTGATAGAATTGCATGAACTATGAACTAATTCCTCCTAGCCCGTTCCATCATCGGACAATAAGACGTACGGCGATGCGTCATCGGTACATGGTGGATGTCCCACCCATACGCACCAAACGTTTTGGAAATAATTTTGTTATGCGTACAGCTAAGGAGTGGAATTCCCTGCTAGAGTCTGTATTTCCTGATAGCTACAACCTGGGTATCTTTAAGTTAAGAGTGAATAGGTTTCTTCTAGGTAAGCCTGCTACATCGTTAACCACATCATCGCTTACCATCAGGTGAGATAGTGTTCAAGCGCGAGCCTATCATTAATAAAAAATATATCATGAATAACTTTATAAAAAGCTTTATAAATCATTAACACACACAACTTAATGAAAACAAACTACATAATCATGTAACTCATGAATCATGATGTCCAAATACAGATTTCATTATTAAAACCCAAGTTTATTTGAGCTAAGACAAGCTGCGGTTAATCGCGGCTATTCGTTATCTAGTGCTGGCATAGAACGGCTACATTTTCAAGCGAAAAAAGCATTTAGTTTGCAAAAAGAAAACAAATAGGAGAATGCATTAGCGATTTTGTTCACAGTTCTGTGCCTACTTTTTAGTTTAGTTGCGTTTCTTTATCACGACAATTTATTGTGACTCAGTGGAAAATGTTACTTGAAATCGTGCTAATATAATTCGTTTTTTTCTCACCTCCGTACTAAGAACTATTTAAGGAGTAGGCCTGTACATGTACTACATTTTCTACTAATATTAAAAATGTTATAGTCTCTATGTAATGTTTGTTACTTATATAATCAGTCCTTAAAGGGACAACGAATTTTTCAGGATTAATACATAGAATACCTCTTCTTATCCTGATAATGTAATTCCTTGTAAATATTGGACTTTCACATGAAAAAAGCCGCAGGTAGAAGCTAGTTAATAATAGGAAGAAGCTTTGAACGAATTTAATTTATTATTATTGATGATTCCGATAAACTTGCATGGTTCACTGTTCTCCAAAAATCCGTCAAAGAGATTCCGGGCAAAGAGGAAATATGTATATTTTACTTCTTATCTTATATAAGAGTAAGCTAACGTAAATATGACCGCAATTGCTTGATAAAATATCTGCATACTGTCACTGAAAATCCAGTGATAATGATATAGAAAAATATGAATGCAAGATGGTTTTAATGGCGTGGCACATCTTACATCCTAATGATAGAACTTGGCAAGATGTTGGTACCTACAAATACCTTACAAGTGTGATGCTCAAATCAAATAAAAAGTCACGATGGAACGTTGCAAACAACACGATGATGCCGGTTAAAACTACGCCTTGCCGTATACATACATACACCTACAACGAAACTACTCTCACTAAGCTCGACTGACTTTTCAGAGTCAGCTTTTTATTTGATCTGAGAGCTCGACTGACAAGCTAAGGCGTAGTTTCGTTGTTCGTGTGTGCGTGTACTTGTGTATGTATTCGACAAAGCGAAAACTACGCCAGGTGGGATGTTACGTAATAAAGTAACGAAAATTTGTTTGGATCCTAAGAATCATAGCGTGATGTTGAATGCAATAAGATTTGCAAATCCGACAGAGGTACCAAATAATAGCAAATCAAACAAACCTAATCAGTGAGTAAAGATTAATAAGGTTCAATATCACACTAAAATTACCTTTCCAATCATAATACCTGTAAGTAAGTACAACACAAGGTACAAACCAGTCACGAAAAATTAATTATGAACTGCTCACAGACAAAATATTGGGCTCTTTGACAAGTTTGACTTTCAATTTGATTTGATTAGTTGAGAAGTTTATTTGCTATTAAAACAGACCTTGATTGTTAAAGTGGCTTTGGAACAAGCAATCATGTTTAAAACGGTATATAATAGAAATTCTTTCCTAGAAAGGTAATCTTGAATTTATTGATTTGTGGCCTGTAGTTGACTGAGATTGTTTCTAGGTGAAAAGTTAGTTTTTCAGAGGACAGATTGCGCCTAGGGAATATTCTTAAGCCAGTTGCAGACTAGGAGCTAAGTTAGTTTGTGTTAAACTCGCATGTTTGTGGTAGGTTTGCTTTTCATATACAGAATCGAAAAAATTCATGAGTCCTGAACAGAAACCACTTTAAATCCTTAAGGTGGATAGTATGCGAGCTAAGTTAAAATAGCTTAACTCTTGGTCTGTATTTGGCTTTACTCTCTATTCAAAACCATTTTAGCTTCCTACTGGACAACGAGTTTTCCAACGGCGGCCTACGGACAAACAAACTCGGAGGTGTTTCGGCTTGGTTTTTATAGTATGTTGTTTTAAAAGACAATCCATGCGAACTCAGGTCAGGGACGCAAGGTCGGGGTCGATGCGTTCAGTTCCATAATTTTATCGTTTAAAAAAAAATAGTCATAATTTGCCCAGTCAAACACTTATTTTTGGGAAGTTCTTTTCTCATAAAAGTACAAAAAAACTAAACATGATTCCAAGAATACCACAGGTTTTGAACAAACAGAATTACAGCGGACAGTAGCAATTAGGTTGGAAATGGAAATTCGCGGGCAAATGCTAGTAATATCAATAAGCTAAAAGTCTAACGTACTCGTACGAAAGTGCTAATAAGTAAGCAATGTGCTTTCAAATATTTGGCAACAGTTTTATCGATAAACATGCAGACAGGAACGTTTTTGGAAGAGTACTGTATGTCTGCTACTAGCTACTGACCGCAGCTTCGGATGCGTGCAAAATGTTTTATTATACAGAGTAAAAGCAAATAAAAGTATCCTGTGTTATTCGAGGTTGGTGGAGGTACAAAATTTATTCTGGAAACTTGTCAAAATTTATCATTAAAATATTTTTATTTTCACTTTTTCGTTGTGGTACCTAGTAGGCAAGTTCTATAGTAATTTATACCTATATATAAAAGAAGAAACTGCCTGACTGTCGATCAACGCACAGCCAAAACTGCTAGTCATGAAATTAGGTAGTCCTCAAGTGACTTAAATGAGCACTAAGAAAGGATTTATGGAAATTGCACCCCTAAGGAGGTAAAAAGGGGATTGAAAGTTTGTATGAAAAATCTAAATCCTACGGCTAATATTCCTGAAACTTGGCACAAATAGTATTATAAGTAAATTATAAAGGCTGTTATTATTAGCTTTTAGAATAATCCCCAAAATACGATTTAGGGTGTGTTAAAATTTGTATGGAAGAATCTTATTTCTTGGTTTAATAAACTTGAAACTTGACATAAATAGCATTACGTTGCTTTTTTTAGATTTGTAAATAAAAATCGACACAAAAATAGAAAAAAAAAGCAATAAATATTGGAGGTTCCCCATACTTAGAACTGAAACTCAAAATTTTTGTTTAATCAAACCCATACGTGTATATATATCTATGTGGGTATCTATGGATAGGTCTTCAAAAATGATATAGAGGTTTCTAATATATTTGCGCGAGAGACACTTCCAAAGTGGTAAAATGTGTGTCCCCTCCTGTAACTTCTAAAATAAGAGAATGATAAAACTATAAAAAATGTAAGATGTACATTGCTATGTAAATTTCCACCGAAAATTAGTTTGAACGAAATCTAGAAAGTGGGTTTTGGACAGACAGACAGATAGACATGACGAATTCATAAGGGTTCCGCTTTTTCAAGATTTTTTTAAAGAATTTTATGTCTTGGGTTAATAAACTTGAAACTTGACATAAATACTAACCAAAGTAAACGAAAAAGGTTGCCACTATAAGTTTTTCGAAACTACCCCCAAAATTTGAATTAGCGGGTATTAAAGTTTGCTAAGAATCTTACTGGACAGGATTTCGTTTTTGATGCAGGGGTCTAGTATAGGGGTGCACTAAGCAGGTATTTTCGAATATTCAACCCCCCTTGGGTGAAAAGAGGGAAATTTATTTGTATGAAAAATCTAATTCTTTGGGGATAAAGTAAATAATCAAAATTGACATAAGAAGTCATTTTAAACTATACCCCAAATTATGGCTAAGGGGTATCTAACTGCGCAATCTGACTAACATAAACGAAAAATAAAAAGAGAAGAAAAGTGTGAATAACATAATAATATTTGGTATGGGCAAAAAAGGGTTACTAAGTTTTTAGGGGAATATTTTACTGTGTGGCGGTAACCTTAAATTTATTATTTTAAGTCAAATAGCGAATCGTCCCAATAAACCTTAGTCCTAATATCTACGATACCCTATGTTTTATTGATTTAGCAATAGCTTAATTGTGGTCGCTTTAAGAAGGTCATTTATAGGATAAAATACGAAATCATGCGAACAAAGTCGCGGGCGGGTGGTAGTGTACAGTACAATAAATAGACATGCAATTACAGCAATTCCGAGAGATTTGCCATCATTTATAAAAGAGTTCTGTTGTATATCTCTAAAGTTGTTTTTCAGATCTTCACCAATTTTTTTCTTGGGATATCTTCCAATAACTTTTCCCATTCTGGGTGAAGCGGCAGGGCGTATCAGACTTTTACTGACTAAAACCCACCCGTGTTCCTTCAGTTGCTTGTGCCAGGGCAAGGGTAACCCTCTTTCAAATTTATCCGCGACCCAGACAGGCTTCGGGGCGTCTCCTGCGGTGTCTAAGGGCGTGAGGGTGTCTCCTTTGAGAGCATTACTGCTTCGCAGAAGGAGCAGACAGCTTCCCATGCTCTCTCGCTCCATACCATGGCCTTGATCAAAGCCGGACGCGAGAGGTTGCCATCACCAATCGCCTCCATGAAGACACGGCAGTGCTCCACCCAAGCGGGGCAGACCTCCACCGTAACCGCAATTCATTAGTCTAGTAAAAGAAATTGAAAATCTCTCGCATTTCTATCAGACTTGGAGCACAATTTATATGTACTTACGTATGGATAGGTACGTTCTTCCTGCCGTTACGCAGGCTACACACGCAGCCAATAATTCTGTTAGAATTGTGCTCTGTTTTCTAGTGTTGGCAAGGAAGCGATCCATTACAAACTGTTTAATAAATATTTATACATGATAATAGATTGTAAGTCTACTGAACAAAGCACATTTTATAGAAAAACTAATCAGGAATAATTTTTGGAAACAAATTATGTAGGTAGTGTGATAATTTTCGCCAATCAACAGAAAATAAGCAGCACTTTGGTGCAGTTCTATCTGTAATGTTTTTCTCTTTTAAGCCCTTGGTGTGTCCATAAATAAATCAATTACCAAAAGGGTGAACAGGTGATGGTAGACACAAAGATAAAAAAAACTCTAATTTGAATTACCGTATTTCTTCTTAGCTTATCGATAGCAAGTGTATTTTTTTACTTATTCAATGTTACGTATGACCCAGCAGCAACTGCTTAGAGGCAGAATTGTCCTTAACGTTCTATCTAACCGCTAATACTAGCGTTGTTATTCTGGCCAAAATATCAGTTGTTTAGACAGCTGCTGTGGTCCCTAAATACTGATAACAGACCATGCGATCATCACACCCTGTCAAGTGACTATATGCATACATTATCCCGAAAGATCGTCGCTTATCGCCAAACCCATGCTCTATAGTGGAGGCCAATAAGGAAGTGTATGGGTTGTGTGTGCTATGTTTACTCAAGGGTCTCACATACAAGTTACATAGCAGGTAGGTCTACGTCTATGGTGACAGTCTATCCTGATATTTATGGAAAATAGAAAACAATGTACATTAAGGCGGTACCCTGACCAAAAATCAGCATGAGATATGAGCATTCCTATTGGCGTAGCGGCACGGGTGGCGCATGAATTACAGTAGTGAATACGCCCTGATTTTTGTATAAAATCTTTATAAAATCGAAATTTAGTCTTTTAAAAAAAAATACGGCAAAAATGTTCGTTCTTAAATTGTCTATCCATTAGGGTTAGTACAAAAAAAAAATGAATACTTTACGAGGAGATGCCTGCTATCAATAATTATTTCTCATTTTTATGGTTTTGTTGGAAGGAGATTAGTGAAACATATATTCTTTAAAAAAAAAGTTTTTTTGTAGAAATTTAATATATTTTTATTAGTTGATATTTATTTTTAAAAACAAGTAGATAGTTCCTAAAAACAGCACGAAAAACGGCTTAAGTGGCGTTTTACTCGGGGTACCACCTTAAGCTTTCTTTAAGTAACAATTCGTCAGCGATTTAAACGATAGGACTGAAGTTGGGACCACGAAAATCAGTTTAACAAAAAATTGTCTACCTGGAGTGTGTTAATCCTGGGTTAAATCACAGATTACCAATGATAGCCCCATGCAAACGGAATACTTGTGTCTTGTTTTAGACCAAAACGGGTCCTTTGTTAGAACCTAACTCCTGGATGACAACACACCTTAGATCTTAGCCACCCAATCCCATCTTCTCGAAGATTGCAAAGGCCTTCCGTATTCCTTATACACATAAAGGTTCTTGATACCCCTTTAGGAGTGAACACGGATCCTTAATCTCTCTTTATGCGGTGTCAGTCGACGGTTCGGTAACTCATGTTTAACATGGCAGGTGGCGTTACATGTCGTCTCTCTCAGAGCATTACATCAAGAGGTATATTTCATGTAAATATTATACGTTCTTGGTTATTTTTTCTTTTCTGAATGTACCTATTCGTCCGTGATTTGGGTTATTTAAGTAGGAGTAAGATGATGTGTATATATTCGAATGTCGAGTTTAAAAGAAATAGATTTTATGATAAAAACATTTAATCCATTTAATATTAG
The DNA here is from genome assembly GCA_949775005.1 of Orthosia gothica. Taxonomy (NCBI): domain Eukaryota; kingdom Metazoa; phylum Arthropoda; class Insecta; order Lepidoptera; family Noctuidae; genus Orthosia; species Orthosia gothica. The sequence goes on from OX459057.1 coordinate 1,656,637, forward strand.
ATGTGTTTTGACCTTTCCTCCTTAATATTATGTTATGTTCAATTATCATTGACGAAACGCGTCCCATTTATGGTTTACTAGCTTCTGTAAGCGGCTTCGCCCGCGTGAATTTCGAAAATTATTCCCGGGTTAAAACTATCTTATGTGCTATTCCAGACTATAATCTATCTCTGTGCCAATTTTCATCCAGATCCATTGATTAGTTTATGCGTGAAAGAGTAACAAACATACAAACACACACACTCACAAACTTTCGCCTTTTTAATATTAGTGTGATTTGTTGCTGACAATAGTACGCTTCTCACTAGATTTATTTCGTTTAGTAAAATAGTGTAGATACTGAAATATTTTTAAACTAGCTTTTCCTGCGGCGTCACTACTTTGAGATACCCCGCAGGGACCGTGCATATTTTAGGGAAAAATCCTATGATACCCAGCGATAATGTAGCTCTATTAGTCTACAAGTGAAAACGTCACCGAACAATAATTCACCTTTAAACAAAAAATAAATAATCATTTTTAGGGTTCCGTACCCAAAGGGTAAAAACGGGACCCTATTACTAAGACTCCGCGGTCCATCTGTCTGTCTGTCTGTCTGTCACCAGGCTGTATCTCATGAACCGTGATAGCTAGATAGTTGAAATTTTCACAGATGATGTATTTCTGTTGCCGCTATAACAACAAATACTAAAAGCAGATTAAAGTGAATATTTAAGTGGGGCTCTCATACAACAAACATAATTTTTGTACCTTTATTTTCTTTTGTAGCAAACAGTGACCATGTGGCCATGTGATTTGTTTGTCCGTCTGTGACATTAGAGATTAGAAACGCCTCCTATTGTTGTCGTGCGAATGCCTTTTATTTGAGTGCGTGAGATTATTAATGATTGTCATCTGTTTTTGCGGTTGCTTACACAATATGGGATACGATTGTTCGAACATGATAATCCTAACTGGTCTCAATATTAGTATGCCGATCTGCTTATTGTGGGATCTGGGTCAGTTCCCCATGTCTGGAAAAGTGGTATTGTATTTTTCCATGAGGAATTTCGAGTCTGGACTTTCCTGCCCGGTTGAATATTTGTTATTATGATACACTAGCTGACCCCCGCGGCTTCACTCCGGTCAAGTGGCTTCCTTCCTACCACCTACATACCCTACATACCCTACCTACCCTACTCACCTACCCTACCCTACCCTACCTACCGACCTACCAATTTGTTAAAATATTTATTTGAATAATACGAATGTAAACAACTTTTGTTTCTACCGGTGATCTAATTAAAAGTTAGAACATAAAAGCTACTATTGTGCCTTAACTGTGATAGTTAGATATATTCTCTCTCAGCCTTTTTTGTTGATATTAATGAGTACTTTAATCATGTAGGACATAATTTTTATATATCATCAATAGTTTTCTCAGCGCACGCCGAAGAATGAATTTTATAGGCAAAATGTTGCTAGTTTGGGTTACATTATTGCAATTTTCATAAGCATTTCAAATATTTAAAAAAATAAATTATAACTTTTGTCACTCAAGAATAATGTAGCTTTCTACTGGTGAAAGAATTTTCAAAAACGGTTCAGTAGATACAGAGATTACCCCCTACAACCTCAGAAACTTTACCTCTTTGTAATATTTAAATACCAGGCCCCTCAGAAAGTATTGCGAAAAAAAGTTTTTATATATGGGAGACTGGCCAGTTATAATGTTTTTCGAAAATATGATTATTTATAAGTAAAAATAAGTAAGTTCCAATTTCAAAATTTCCCTCCACATTTTTTGCGAGTTAATTCAAAGTATTGTGTCTCACTGAAATATGGATCTGCGCCGGGAACATTTTAGAGCTATGATTTTATACGATTTCAAGTGTCGCCTGAAACCGGATGAATCGTACGATAGACTTCAAATGGCATTCATGGATGAAGGCCCTTCCAAGGCAACCGTGTATCGTTGGTATAACGAATTCAAGCGCGGTCGACCAACTTTGGGGGATGACGAAAGAAGCGGTCGCCCTTTGACGGCTGTTACCGAAGAAAACGTGCTAGCAGTGAAAAATTTAATCCAAGACAATAGGCGAATTACATATCAGGAGATTCAACACATATTGAAGATTGGATCGGGAAGCGTTCACGAGATTCTACACAGCCATCTTCGCGTGAGGAGGATAGTATCACGCTGGGTGCCGCACAACCTCACCGATGCTCAGAAGCAGGCCCGGGTGGAATGGTGCCGTGATATGCTTAACAAATTTGAAGCAGGCTCGTCTCGGCGTGTTTACGACATCGTTACAGGTGATGAGTCCTGGATTTATCAATACGACCCAGAAACCAAGCGCCAGTCGACTGTTTGGGTGTTTCAAAATGAGCCAACGCCTACCAAAGTGAAGCGATCTAGAAGCGGGGGTAAGATTTTGATCGCTAGCTTTTTTAATTTGACTGGCCACTTGGTATCAATTCCCTTACGGGATCAAAGAAGCATTAATGCCGAATGGTATACTACCAAATGTTTGCCAGAAGTTTTCTCTGTTATAAGCAACAAGCGACCAAACACAGGGCTCCGCGGGCTACTGCTCCACCACGACAATGCACCTGCGCACACCGCACTCAAAACGAGGGACTTCCTGGACAGCACGCCAGTCAAACTCCTGGGTCACCCTCCTTACAGCCCTGATCTAGCACCGTGTGACTTCTTTTTATTCCCAAAAATAAAAAATCAGCTCAAAGGGATACAATTTTCGTCGCCGGAAGATGCGCTGGCTGCGTTCGAGCAGGCTGTAAACGAGGTGTCTGCGGCGGACTGGAAAAAGTGTTTTGAAAACTGGTTTAGGCGCATGAATCTTTGTATAGAGGCTGGTGGAAAGTACTTTGAAAAGATTTAATAAAAATATATGTACGTATAGAACAATTTTTTTTAGTTTCGCAAAACTTTCTGAGTGTCCCACGTATAGTATAGATATGATACATCACATAACAAAACACCGTGCCAGTATTCCTCGAAGAGGTTAGTTAGAGCAATAGAACATCCCGTTTTGCCAGTTACTTTTAAATCTCCTGTTGGGGGCGAACCTATTGAAATCAACCGACATATGAACACCTTACACCACCGATATGAGACGGAAATTTGACGTGCGGAAATTAAGTATACTGCTTATTAAGCAGTATACATACATCCCTGTTTGTCCTTTGAAGAATACATACGTGATATTATATATTACGATACAAATTATTATTGAACAAGTCTTTAGTGAAAAGTGTGTTTCATGTATTTCCTATTAATATTTGAATTTCTATGAGCCCTTGAATTACCTATAACGTGATAGGTTCGATTTCGTTACGATACTACTATGAGCTTGGTTTTGATTGATATAATAAAATATCGAGGAGGCTTGAGGTAATGTTATTTTGTACGGCTCTTTGATATTTATAAAATAGTGTTATGATTAGCAAGTATATTATTATTTTATTATGTATTGGTGCGAACCAATTTCTCTATATGTTTAAGGACGGCCTTTTTCTTTTCCTTTTTGATTTTTTTTATTATTTAAGTACTAAGTGTACAATAAAGTAAATATAAATAAAAATAAAAAATCGTCGCTATATAGTGATTAGCAGAATATTTAATACTTCTAATAGAGAGCTTGAATTTAGGATCGGCTAATGATTTGCTAAACAGCCAAGAGCTTTGTGTATAGTGTGTTTTTATGTTTTAAATTGCACAGAAAAGCTAATAGAATTGATCATGATAAATACAACGTGGGATTAAAACGTTACATTTTGAACTTTTGCTAAAAGTTATACCATTTTTTTTCACAATATTACAGTAAAACAAACTAGATAATATCTAATCACGAACCAGTAGGTATGTTTTATTCACCTATAAAAATGATAATAGAGAGAGCACTTTGTATCTCCAGCAACAGCCATTAAAATAAATTATGAAACTTTCGAAGGCTAATAGAAAACAATAAACAGTTTATGATCTGTGACGGGCAAAATTAACGATTGCACGTGCCACGAGCGAAACGAGTTAGGGGTGTTCATCATGTGAACTTTCCCGGTTTATTTATTCCCGGGGTCTTTCCCGGAGCGGCTTAATGGCGCCTTAAGCGGTAATGTGTGGTCATAAATTAAACGATAATAAGTTCGGACAACAACACTGCCGTTAATGACTATGAGGCGGCAGATAGTGTGTGACGTCGTAGACGGACCCTTCGACACTTTCTTCAGTTATCTGCGAAGCGAACACGCGTCCCTTCCGGGGTGCTAGCTATCCCGGGGTGGCATCCCGGGGAGCTATCCCGGGTTTATACAGCTAGTGCTGTTCGTATCGGCGTTTGCGGGATATTTTTTTATCGTGAATGGTTTTGGTAATATTTGCTGTAGGAAGCGGCTTTTTAGGCGATGTTTGAAAAAGAATATGCTTTTAAAATAAAAGGGTAAGTTGCGGGAGTTTTGGGAAAATATAAAACTGTTAAGTGTAAAATACTATTTGTAAAATTTTAAGGAGACACTGAAATTCTACAACTTCATAATCGTTACTAAATTATTTTTCGAGACTTGATTTTCCAGTTGAAAATTGAAACAAGACATGGGTTTACCAACCATTGTATATCGGTGTAGGGCGACGATTTTTCTTTGAATAGTTTTATACTTTCTATTGTCTTACAATGTCTGGATAAGCGATTGATATAGATAGGTACCTATATTAATTGGCTGGATGCTGTTCTTGAGACAAGACTAGAAAGGAGATCAACCAAATTGGTACCGCGTTGTACATTCGTTGATTTAATTAAGCAATTAAATGAGAAATTCATCTCTGTCGACAAAAAGCAGGTTCTGCAGGTTGCCCTAAAATATAGTTTACTTAAAATTATGTTAAGTTGTTCCCAGTAAGTAACCAAATGCACTTTGTCTTGATACTAATTACAGAAAAGAGCCGTTTTATATTAATATTTGAATCAAGTTATCTAGACAATTTATTTATTTGGAAACTCAACAGCTTATTACTTATTTACATGAATAGATGTTCACCTCACTGTCAATGAACAGCCCAGTGCAGTTGTATCAACGTTACTAGCATCTTAGTAATTAGTAAACACACACACACACACACACACTGCACAGTGACAGCGAGATGATGATAATTATCTCTTAAGCCAATAACAGAGTTTCACGGCATGGATAAAGCTAGGTTAGGTTATGTTAATTACCTACACACAAGTGCAGCTATTAGTGATCATGTGGGATTGAAGACTCATTGATCACATTCAATCAGAGTTAAAAGTATGTAAATATGTAAACATGCAAATATGACTATATTAATTAGACAAAGGCCAACACAAACAAAATATTAGCGAAATCTAACATCATGAATGTCATGCTTAGTCGAAATGTATCACACATAATCCTTAATCCTAAGAGTTATGAGAGTTAAAGAGTTATGGCACAATCAATGTATTAAACAATATCTGCTTGACTTGTCTTAGGTATGATTGTTTGTATAAATGAAATATATCGACATTTTCAAAACTTTCAGATAAGACAGAGAGATCTAGATGCGGGGTATTCGGGTCATAACAGCATTTCTACCGTATTTTGTGCGGTAGCCAGGGATACTGAATTATTTTGTATGTCTGGTACGTGTTTTTGGGGTACAGAAGTCCATACACAATAGCAGATCGCTGCTGTCCAAACGACCTCGCAGGATATCAAAGAGCAAAAGCATATCCAACATCCTACGTCTATCCACAAGGGGAAGCATATCATAGTGTTTGCAGTCTCGGGCATAGGCATCATGACGTTTACGGGATTTAGAGTTTAGAAATTTTACGAACTTTTTCTGTAGATTTTCTATTCTTTTAGTGTATACCTCGAATTGGGGTGATCAGATTGGCTATAGTACTCCAAAATACTACGCACATATGCAAAGTATACAATCTTTAGATTATGACAACACCTAAAAGGCTTACAAGTACGCATTACAAAACCAAGGTTACGAGAGGCTCTATTGGTGATGGTATCTATATGTTGGTAAAAAGCAACATCTAACATTATACCAATATCTCTGACCACATCAACCCTTTCGATGGCATCATAATTAAATCCATAAGGATACTTAGTTGGGTATTTGGAACGGCTAAAGCTAATGCATTGACATTTCGAGACATTGACAGTGATATTATTTTGTTGATAATGCCTGAATAGTGCATCAAGAGCACGCTGTATCAGTTCACAATCAAGTCTGGATTTTACACACATGTATATTTTTTTATATCCATCTTGGGCCCCTTCTTAAGCACTGGCACTATGTGAGCTGTTTTCCACAGGGAGGGACAGTCGCATTCAGCTAAAGACTTTTGAAATAGTAAAGCTATATGAAAATCTCACTGGTTATCAAAGGCAAGTGGGTAATCTTGAACAATAAGGTTTTTATTGAAATAAGATTTTTTGCTGTACAATTGCTGTACCAAGAACTTAACGTCGGTACCAAAGCTCCAAAGAAATTGATCTCTTTTTAAATATTATCGAGTAGTTGACAGAGGGGATTCCAGGATGGTGCTGATGGAGATCACCGGGGTGGTTTTAGTGAAGCTTTTATTATGCGTACAGCCAAGGAGTGGAATTCCCTGCCAGAGTCTGTGTTCCCCGATAGCTACAATCTAGGGGTCTTTAATTCAAGAGTGAATAGGTTACTTCTAGGCAAGCGTGCTCCACCGTCGACCACACCATCGCTTACTATCAGGTGAGATAGTGGTCAAGCGCGAACCTATAATGAATAAAAAAAAAAGTAAAATCCCACACTCCCTGGTCTCTGCATCAAAAAGTCCAGGCGCCTTTTGAAGGTATCCCCCCGATAAAATTAAAAAGGTTACTTAACTAAATTGACCATATTAATTAGTACCTACATTGCAGACATCACAATTTACCTTAAGATAACGTGGTGATTTATGGATTTCATGAGAAAGACCAACGATTCGTAATAGTCGTCTAGAAGTAGACGCTTGGCAGAAGAACTGTACCAGCTGAAAATAGATGATATGATTTTTTTGGACGGATGCTAAGAAAATCAATTTTATGGCATAAAATAATTAAATTTTGAGCTATGGATTTGTACAATTGTAGATTTAAAAGATTAAATGGTTAGTAGGTACTTAATATTTTAAATTATTTTCTTCACTCGACTCAATCAAATTAATAATTATAGGTTACAAATGCCGCCCGCTGCTCCGCTCGCGTGGTAGTAGTACTTCGCCCAATATCTCTATAAATTATAGCCTATGTGTTATTTGATGTATCACACTTCACACAAATAAAGGCGAAAGTTTGTGAGCATGTGTGTGTGTGTGTTTATATATTTGTTACTTCTTCACGCTCAAACGTCTGGACGGATCTAGATGAAATTTAGGCACAGAGAAAGATTATAGTCAGGAATAGCACATATGATACTTTCTATCCCGGGAATATGTACCCATGGGATAATTTTTGACATTCACGCGGGCGAAGCTGCTGCCAGAAGCTAGTAATATATTTTTCTGTAAAGTTTCATCGAAATCCGTTCAGTAGTTTTTGCGTGAAAGAGTAACAAACATCCATCCATCCTCACAAACTTTCACATTTATAATAGTAGCAGGATTGACTTTATTCATAAGATTTATTGCGTTGTCACGGTTAGAATTGATTGGATAAGAGTAAGTTTCCTTCAAAGGTACTTAGAATATAGGCCTTAAAAACCAAATCATCATTTAAAAGATCACTCAGTACTTACCACTCACTGAATTTCAAGAAAAACATACACGTGTTACGTGTAAAACAAAACCAATATTTTGTTCCAAGTATTTTTTCGTTCTGCGTTGTCCTTTACAGTTTTTTCTTGTTTTGTTTGGTTCAATTCGATCAAAAGCTTACTTTGTAGTGTGCAGCCAGTGATCAAACATATGGCCGTGCCTATGACGTTCTTGTCATTTTGGGAAAAACAACGGTTTGCGTTCCCAGTCGACCAGGCACGCTTGGTGACCGAGAGTTCTTGGTATCCGCTTGGTTTGTACAATGCTGTTGGACTGAAGTTGTTTGATTTGTAGTGTATGAGATCTTAACTCATACACTTAGCTGCAATGATGCATGAATTAAGGAAAAAAAATAGTTGTTTCTGTACATATACTTCTCAGTAACACGTTGTTTTTTTGTCTCTTTCTTCTTTTTTGGCACAGATGGAAAAGTTAGTTCAGTCTATTTTAAGGGTTCCGTATCTTAAAATAAAAAGGGAACTCGGATAGGAGGTAAACATCGTTTCTAGCGATAAAATCACCCATTGTTACACCCTATTAACTCTTAAGCTTCTTAAGTATTTGTTTCAGTGTTTAATAATCAGTATGTCTGTATCTTTAAGACAGACTGACAATATTCCCTAAATATATAAGACCGCTATGAGATGCGCTAGCAAAATGGCACTTGGGTAATCCCAAACATTTGGAATTTTGACAATGAAAATATACTAGCTGCCCCCGCGGAAACTACCTTGGTAGCTAGGTTTTCTACTAATTTGTTTTCTAGTCATTCTTCCGCGGAGAGTCTTATCACCGCCATTAAGAAAATGACATCAAATGCACAACGCCATATCTATCAAATAGGTTATTCAAATGGGTTATTTTATTATACATATGCGATATATTCAATATTCTGTTGATTATCTTTTGGAAGCTATGTTTTTTGGAAATATTTTTGAAGTAAAAAAACGACTTCTCTACATATTTATTATATGTATAACACAATGTCACTTTGTCAAGGTCCGAAATTACTTGCCTTCTCAAATACCTACAGACAAATGATTAACACAAAACAAAATAACTGATTATACAACTACACCACTCTCTTATAGTGCATGTCTAGTTGACGTAGGTCCGGTAGTATTATTGAGTTCTTCCGTTAGAAAATGTCTCTCTCACCGGAGTGTTCGCCTGTGCTTGGTAGAGAGTTCGATTTCCGCAATAGGACAAATATTTATATTGGCTCCAATGTTGATTCCGAGTATGTAATGGAGTCTACGACAACGAAAATGGCTTGTAAAATGTGTTATGCAGCTGGTACCTATTACTTTATCAGCTTTTTGAAATGAAAATAAAAAGGACTAATAGATTTTGTAAACTTTTGGTCATAAATAAAATAAAATAGCTATACACGCTATTCGCTGACCAAAATTCAGTAGAGTTTTACTTTATTGTATCTATAAATGTTATATTAATACTATTTTGTTCAATAAATAAATAAACTTAATTCTAAGGAGTATCTGAGTTTTACTCAGCAACCAGTTTGTTGATCTGGTTTTCCTTCTTTGAAATAGGCCTCCCCTAGTTTCTTTAACTCATCTCTGTCACGAGTTAATCTTCTCCACCATTTGGGTTGGTCATGTCCCCATCTTTTTATTTCACGTCCTTTTTGTCTTTTTCTCTTCTTAAGATACCATTATTATGTCTCTCGTCCATTTTCCTCTGTTCGTTCTCATAATATGACCAGTCCAGTTACAATTCAATTTCTTTATTTTCAGTATGATATCGCATACTTTTGTGTTTTTCCTTAATTTTGTAATGGTCCACCTGTCTCGTAGTCTTATGTTTAGCATGATTCTCTCTTCTTATAAGTCTTTGCTGCTTTTACTCGCAACAGGCCATGTTTGACACCCATACGTGATTGATTCGTTTGTTTATTATTTCCTTTAGTGGATTTATTGGTTCATTTTCAAGGTTATGTATACCGAGATTTGTCCATGGATGGTTAACCTTTTTAAATACTGAGATTCCTCCATGCCTCGAAAAACACGTTAAGTCGTTGGTCTTGATAGGCAGTCGCTCCATGTAAAATACTGATAATCAGCTGCATCTGGTTAAACTTATTTTTAGGGTTCCGTAACCAAAGGGACCCTATTACTAAGACTCCACGGTCCGTCTGTCTGTCTGTCCGTCTGTCTGTCTGTGACCAGGCTGTATCTCATTAACCGTGACAGCTAGACAGTTGAAATTTTGAAAGATGCAGAAATACATTCTGTTGTCGCTATAACAACACATACTAAAAACAGAATTAAATACATATTTAAGTGGGGCTCCTATACAACAAACGTGATTTTTTCGCCGTTTTGTGCGATAATGGTACGGAAACCTTGGTGCGCGAGTCCGACTCGCACTTGACCGGTTTTTTAATTGTTAAATGTAATTTAGTATCGACAGTAACATAAAAATTGAGAAAACGTATCGTAACTATTTCACCTACACGATGTTTCCTAGAATAATTTCAATAAAAAAAAGTTGTAATTTTTTCGCGTCAAGTCTGTTGTTAGAGCTCCTTTTTCTTAGAACCCGTCTTTTACCCTACAGACAAAAAATCAGACCTTTAAATTGATACGCTACCTAAATCAAGCTGAATATCGACAAAGCATTCACCAAATCCCAGTTTTTCCTTTTATATTGTGTTTCTCGTGTACCTTAACTACCTATGTTTATCCTTCGAGGTTCAGAATTGATCGGTAGGTAATTACTTAAGGGGAACGAGGTCCTAACTTTGAGGATACACATGGAACTAATCAAAGAAGTAACAGGCTGCTTGTTGCTGATATATTAGTGCTGATTTGGTGTTTAACTTGCTTATTATAAGGGTTTGTTTTGCTTGATAGGTTTTGACTGTTTGGTTTCATGTTAAATCTTTAATAGAGTATAGAAATAATAGATAATGCTATTTAACCGAATTCAAAAAACGAGTAGGTTCTCAATCTTTTATTTTTGTATGTTACCAAATTACTCAAAGACACCTGGACCGACTTGGAAAATTCTTCTTTTGTTTGAAAGGGTATACTTCTCAGGTGGTCCCATGGTCATCGGTAGGGAACCACTGGAAATCCAGGGAACGTCTTAAATATTATAGGCAAACATAGCGATTTTGGTATTTTCATCAACATGGCAAGCAATTGCACTCGGAAAGTATAATTTAGTAAAGTGGAACTGATGAAGACCGGAACTCCTTTATGATAACATTGTGATGAGTATGGTATGGGTAATAGTTATATGACTAGGATGAAGCAAATACAGATATTTAAATGGTACTGAAGAAATGGTACCATCGAACTGACCTGATCATTAAACTGGGAGGTCGGCAATGGAACTCCGTTATAAGACAATGTATCCAGTCGTGTTTGGGATTATTGGAATTATCATGAGATGTACTTTGGCTATAGTAAATGATGTTCATGGTAATATGAACTACCACATCTAAAAAGAGAAAACTAAAAAACTTTTTAACAAAAAAATAACTCGACTTCCAAAGCTAAACACTACAAAACCAAAAAACACCGAATTCGGAAAAAAAAATTTATTTTTCGCTTTGTAGTGTTTTGCTTTAGAAGTCTATTTATTTTTTTGTTATAAGATTTTTTTTAATAATCACGATTTCATTGCTGGTCTCATAGTTATAACAGTTGTTCATGTTTAAGATTAGATCCCTGAAACATTGCCAATGAAAAACCCTATACGATGTCAATTAACTGGCACTTAAGGAAAACATCGGGAGAAAACATTGAATCAACAACCAGAAAAAGTTTATCACGCAGAGAGCAACGGTAGTGATCGATACTTTAAACTTCTCGGTATAAATGGAGGTTTGAAAACCTGCTGCAGTGAAACATTAATATGTGAAAGGAATCAAAAAATATCAAAAGAAATTTTGAACAAATAAAATTACCTTCTTAGTCTATTTTGGTCATAACTGCATGAAGGAAAACATCGTGATAAAACCTAGATTTATAGATATACAGGGTGAGTTTTTTAAATAGTCGCGGATGGACAAATCCAAAGCCATGAGGAATAGCGAAAAATACACAAAGGAGTTTTTGATAATACATTATTAGACTACACGTGTTTTTTTTTCAAAATCATCGTGTTCGATTACTGGCTACGAATATTGATTTTTCAAAAATCCAATGAGTCACTAGATCGATTTTGATGAAAACTAAAACTACAAGTTTTCATCAAAATCGATCTAGTGACTCCTTTGAGTGTTTTTGGCTATTCGACATAATTTCAGAATTGGCCACCCACGCCAACTTGAAAAACTCATCCTGTTTATGTCTGAAATCGCAAACCCACCTTAATCAAACGTTGTGATCAGTGCTCGTGCCTTCTCTTTTTGAGAAGTAGCCTTTGCCCTGCAGTGGGACAGTTACAGGCTGGTACATATTATATAATATATTAATATTAGAAAAAATTACACCAATTTTTCATTATTATTGAATCTATACCCGGACCGATGACCTGGTTAAGGTTGTGGGAAGGCGCTGAATGCGAGACGCACGGAATCGGTCAATGTGGCGACGCCTGGGGGACGCCTATGTCCATCAGTGGACGTCTTTCGGCTGAAATGATATACCCAGACCCACCCCTTGACCTTCAAAAGAAATCACTTTTAAAGGGTCACTTTTAGTTTATTGACCATTTTTCAGGGGGTCAGTTAGACACTAATAAATATTAACAACATTTACGACGGGATCTCTGAAATACGAAAAAAAGAGCAGTTCAGTAAAAACATTTTTTTTTAGGTATCTATAATTAACTCTTTAAATAAGCTGATTTTTTACAAGATTTCGAATAGAAAGTTGATATTATAATTTTGACCCTCCTTTCACCCCCTGAAAAAAAATCCAATGGATCACAACTCACCCTGTTTATCAAAAATGTGCTTGGGACTAACAGTATCCGGAATGAAACAAGTCAGGCCCAAGAATGGCCGGCGAGGGATCGTCAAAACTGCCATGAGTGCTGAAACTTTGGTCGTTGAGTATGCACATGACCAAACCAAGTACTTCGTATAGTCTTACCGCTAAAACTAGAGCAGAACAATTTGTTGGCTTCAGTTTTAATATTAGCTTCGAAATATTACTGAGTAAAATACTTCAATCAATTCATTCACTGATACATAATACACAGCATACGTTGAACTGATGGTTCTTGAAGGACAGGAGTTTATTATAGCTACAACGAAGGTTAGGGTTAATAAATAGGTAAGTGTATGGAATGAGGGGTTTAATAAGGGATAAAAAGCTATATAGAATTTCTTAATTTTTGCGGATGGAGACCTCAGCTTAAGTCAATGCATGTAATTAAACTTTTTGCCATCCTTAACAGTCTTATTTGCCTTAGCAATACGTTTGTGCCTTTTGTACCAAATAAAAATATATTTTTCTTTCTTTACTGCAGCTCCTTTCATTTCAATCATCAGTAAGCTTACAAATCTAGCACACAATGTTTTATTTTTAGTAGTACACGTGTGTAAAATTTCAGCTCAATCAGAGTAAGGGATGTGGGTGACAAATCAATGGCAAGATTCGACTGTTGACAAGGTTTGTCTGTTTTATCAGCCCTGAAAATGAGCTGTATATTTAAATGGCGGATAGATTAAAAATAATTTCTTAAATATTCTGTCCTACTTATTGAGCTCCAGCAAAAACAGGGTGCTTAGATGATTTAGATAGTTGTGGAAATTATTATAAATGATAAAAAAAAATATGTCTCGAGTTTGCTGCAGGGCTATATGCTAAGCTGTCCCTGCGGCAAACTCCCTAAACCCCATTCCTAAGTTATTATCCAGTAACTTGGTTGTGGAGGTTAGACTGATAGGCAGTCGCACGATGTAAAGACCCTGGTATCCAGCTGCATTCAGTTAGACGTGAAGCCGATCCCAAAAAGGCTAGGCAGATATAATACTGACCAAGTGCAAGTCGGACTCGCACGGAAGAGGTTTCGACCGAATCATAATTTTTAATATATTATTTTAAAAACCAGATACTTCCTTTTATCTATAAGTAAATAACTATCAATTCCTGAAATGTACCACAGACACTAAACAGCTTGACTCCGTCTATATACATCTATAGATATCGTTGCCTAAATTACCGCAAGACTGCACGCCGCGCCACGAGGTGGCGTTCCCTTGTAAGACAGGTGTAAGTTCGTTAACGTACTTGACGTGAAGCGATCCACTAACGATACTGTGGTTAAGGGGTTGTGATCGTTTCAAGCATATTTTGTACTAAACGGTTGTTACCGCATTAAGATTAAGGGAGAGAATTATCAAAGAAACGATGGTTTGCATAAAAGATTATATGGCTAGAAAGGAGATGTTTAGTACTGAGATGGCGGTTAATAGAGAAATATAAAATAGTAGAACATATGTTGCTTAGGACTTAAATAAACTGCGGTAAGAACAAGATTGTCAGGTACATTAAGGCAGACCAAAGTCTCACTGCAACATGGTAACCACGACTGCTCTGCCAAGAGTGTACCGACGGAAAGAAAAAGAGTAAGAGAACGATGATGAAGATGGTGATGACAGTAATGATTACGATGGTGATGACAATGATGATGATGATGACAATGGTGTTGACAATGGTGATGACGATGATGATGATTGTTACTTTATCAATATTTTTATGTAAAACTAAGATACGTATTCCAGTAATTTAAAATAAATAGATCGATCTAGACAGATATCTAAATTATTTTAAATTTTCACATGTGTTCCAAATAGAATTAAAATGGTGAATTCTTTTATAAACGATTTATTATTAGTTTTAGGTAACCGTTTTTAGATGTTATTATAATGAAGCAACGATATTTTCATGAATAAAAATATGGAATTCGGTAACATTCTATTTAGAACATTTTATTTTATATTCTGTCGTAATACATCACTTAAGTGCCTAAATGGGCGTGTGGTATACTAAAACAGTTGCAGAAGAACCAAGAATTGCAGGAATCTGCGGGATGCGTGAAACTAGAAGATGACTAGTCCATGACACGACGCTTGTGTGTCATCTTTCAGCTAAAACGATACATTTATGTATCCATAGTGATTCCTTTAAACTTTTATCATTAATTCGTTACAGCCAATAAGTGAGTTACAAATTAAATCAGGTTTTTTAAACATTTCGACCGAAAGAAGCAACTGAATCAAGAGAAGTTTGCATTTCCAAAAAGGCATTTCACGGATTAAATTAGGTAAATAGGGAAAACGGATGCTTACATTTTTAAAGGTTATTAATATCTGATGTGCATGGGTTCCGTTTTCATTATAATTGTTATTTTGGACTATTTTTAGGGTTCCGTACCCAAAGGGTAAAAACGGGACCCTATTACTAAGACTGCGCGGTCCGTCTGTCTGTCTGTCTGTCACCAGGCTGTATCTCATAAACCGTAATAGCTAGACAGTTGAAATTTTCACAGATGATGTATTTCTGTTGCCACTATAACAACAAATACTAAAAACAGAATAAAATAAATATATAAGGGGGGCTCTCATACAACAAACGTGATTTTTTTGCCGTTTTTTGCAATAATGGTACGGAACCCTTCGTGCGCGAGTCAGACTCGCACTTGGCCGGTTTTTACATACATTGACTTGGTAAATTGGGTTGTTAATGAAGTAGATGGATAGAATCCTCTTTGTTATAACCATAGCTTGGTGTGTCTCGTTCATGTAGTGTTTACCCATAAGTAATTGTTGCACTGTGTAGAGTTTATACGCATTTTAAATTTTTGTTTGTAGGTTTGTAAACAATTGTTGGTAAACCTAATAAATAATATAAAAAAAAGATAACGATATTAAAAAATACAATACTGTGAATAAAAACTTACAATACGGGTTAGTAAGCTTAAGAGATCGTCGAATTACATTATTGAACACAATACATCATTATTTTAATCTTTAATAAAGAATTCTCATATTAGAAACTTGGTTGCCTAAAAAAACAGTTTACAACATAATTTATTTCCCTGATTTATAATAAATGCTCTGAATCTGTAATCCACATACTATAGATATATATGTATAAATGTATTTCAGGGTTTACTAGAGGTATAAACCAGCCTTGTTTGTAGTAATAAATAATTCATAAACTGTCAATAATAGACGTGTTGACAGTAATACAAACAAAATTAATCTAATAATACACGCAATCTTTCACTGGCATGTTTATTGATTTCCACTAGTTATTCTCAACAAAAATACATACTGACATAAATCACCTTACATACATACATACATTATTATTTTTAGTCAAAGACCAACATAAGCTTGGTTGGATTTAATATTTTTTCTTACTATTTCTATCAGACCGTCTCTCAGTTTCAGGATTTTATCTTAGGTACGGTTAGAGATAAAACCATTTGTGTTGTTCTTTTTACCCGACTGCCGAAGGTTGGTAATGTGTTTATCAGTCTATGTATGTATGTACGTATGTTTGTTCCTATGTGGCGTTCTAGAGACCAAACGCATTGGCCGATCTTGATAGTTCTTACGTCAATCGATTACCTTGCGAGTGTCACTGGCTACATTAAAATTGGAAAATAAAAAAATGGCGGGTTTTGGTCGCCATATATTGTGGGGCACCAATTTTTTTTCTTCCAAACCCATCGTGTATGGTATCAATAAAGGGTTTTAAGAGGTGATTTCAAAAATATATAACACTTATATGTTTAAATGTACATTATTCTAAAAAAATAACTAAAAGGCTATAAATAAAAAAGTTAATTAAAAAACAAAAAAACCGACTGCTTAAAAAGCGAACCAAAAAGACGAAAACAAGAAAGGAATCATGGTCTTTTTAGTTCGCCTTTTAAGCAATCGGTTTATTTGTTTTTTCATTAACTTTTTTAAGAATAATAATAGAAATAAACGTTTGTTCTAAATATAAAATTATACTGTCCTCTTTTACAGCTGTATCTACCTCAGATATCGGCAGTTATTCAAACAAAATATGTGAATGAAGAATTGCCAAACTTAAGTGGCAGTGGGCAGGGCACATTACTTGCAGAACGGATGGTCGAAGAGGCCGAAAAGTTCTGGAGTGGCGACCGCGTACCGCAAGACCTAGAACCTCTCTCTAGGTGAAGCGATAACCTGGTCAAGACTGTGGGAATCCGATGGATGCCAAACGCACAGGTTCGATCAGTGTGGCGACGCTTGGAGGAGGCCTATGTCCAGCAGTGGACGTCCTTCGGCTGAGATGATAATGATATGTAAGTGATAAAATTGAAGTAGATTTTTTTTATTATTCGGTGAGTTGTTCACGTGGGTGTTTATGGCCAAATCCGAAATTGAGGAATAGCGGCAAATACTTAAAAGAGTCCCGAGGCCGATTTTGATGAAAACTAAAATTGTATGATTGGATTTTCAAAAATCAATATTTCGAGCCAGGAATCGAACACGTTGATTTTGAAAAAATAATTACCACACCCACTTAAAAAACTCATTATTTTTAATAAAGCCGTAGAAAAGTCGTTTTTGTACATCGAAACCATTTTCAAAAAAAATTGTCAGGTTCTTAAAGGATAATCAACAGAAACCATTTCCAGCATTTTTGTCTGTTTAGTTGTGCATGCATCACGTAAAATGTACGAAATCAATGTTGATAACTATTATACATAAACATTGTGTGTAACTAAAGTATTACTTAGTTTTTGTTTCATCGCAATCGGTTCACTCAAAAGTTCAAGATCAAAAGTTAGATATAACAACACAACACACTCATTTAAATAATCGGACAGTAGAACTTCATATTCAACAGATGGCGTTGTGCATTTGACAGCGTTTCCTGAATGGCTGTTTTAAGAATCACCGCGGGAGAGTGACACAAGGCAAGCAGGGTAGGCAGGTAGGTAAGTACCCTACTTACCTACCTACATACCCTGTCAGGTAAGGTTAGGTAGGTAGGTAATTAGGGTAGGGTAGGTACTTAGGTAGTTGACGGGAGCGTAAATAAACTAGCTGACCCCCGCGGCTTCGCTCCTGTCAAAATTATAGCCTATGTTACTCGGGAATAATGTAGCTTTCCATAGGTGAAAGAATTATTAAAATCGGTCCTGTAGTTTCGGAGCCTATTCGGTACAAACAAACAAAAAAAATAATAATAATATTGGTATAGATAAATAAGGTAACGTCAACCAGATTAAGAGACTACTGCCGTCACAAAATAAGAAACTTAAGAAAAAGCTCTACCGATCAAAAGTAAGTCATTCCCCTTATTCAGCACTCTCTTGTGATTTCAAGAAAACATAAACACACATATATTTACCGTAGTTCAAGACACGTGTAGGTAAGTAATTAGAAGTGAATTTAGGGATGAGAAACATGATCAAATATCTTGTGTGTATCTTGAGAAGTTTAGCCAGTATGTAATAAGGAAGTTTCTTAATTGCTGACTTGCCTAAAATTTGATTTGAGCTGATTATTAGGGCTTTGTGTGGATTTAGGTTGAAACATGCTTAGGATGAGACATAATCTTTATCTTTGCCATCAATACTCCACTATTTGGGGTCTACTCCTACCCCGTCTTCGCCAGACGTGTCTGTGCTGAGTCGCCATGACTTGTTTGCTACCTTTAGGTTATATCTACATGCATAGTATCTACACTATCATCATAGTATCTCGCATGACACAACACAACACACAATCACAATCATTCTTAAATCCTTTTCCTGTTATCAAATAATTTCCTTAGTAGTGTTATATAATTACATCAAACTTCTTATTATTATTTTTTTTTTTCCTCTTGCATTGTAAATTTATAAGCATTCTTATTATTTGAATTGTTTTTGGGCAGAATGAGAAAGAAAGAGTTGTACTTGCCTGGTTTATTTTTGTACTTAGAATGTTCCTATTCTTGTTAAATTGTTTAACGGGAATTTAAAGTATTAATTATGGAACTGTATTAATCTTTTTGGCTCTGATGTACAATTAATATTATGTGAACACAAATGAGGGTGGTCACTAATACCTATATTACAAGATATTAAGTTATCTTAGCGTAGGTATTAGTTGAGACTCGTAACATGTTAAATAATGTAACTACCTTTCGGCCTATTTTATTGTAAACCTATTCCTTTATGTTAATTTTTGAAAGTGCAAATAAACATTTTTATTATTTTTATTACTATCAGAATACTACTACGATTACAAACGTGAAAGTTTTTGAGAATGGATGTATTGGATGTTTGTTACACTTCCACGGAAAATCTTTTGATCGGATTTTCATGAAACTTTACAGTACAATAATTACGTATGTAGCGTATACATCAAAATAACACATAAGCTATAACTACAAAGATATTGTGGTAGTTCTAATGCTATTTTATATTTAATTTAAATAAATTTGTCAAGTTTGTATATTGTACCACTCACCCAAAACATAGACCCACACTAATCCAATAATCTTACTTACACACGCTTACACAGCCGTACGCTCACGCACATACAGTCACACACAGACCCATACACACACACACACCGCACACACGCACATAATCACACACAAACACACATACGCACACAAAAATGCGCTCGCGCACTAATATCTATATTTATTTATTATATGCTTTATTGTACACTTTAAAATACAATTATAAAAATAAACTTAAAATTAATACAAATACATTGGGCGGCCTTCCGCGATCTCTTCCAGGCAACCTGGTATGTACAGTAATTTTAATAATGTAATTGTATTGTATTGTATGTATTGTAATTGTAGTAATAGTAATTGTTGTGATATCTAAGTATTAAAAAAAAATAAGTTGTAGAAATAAAATTGTAACAATACAATTAGAGGGTATCGGCACTCTTACTCTTTAATACAGGCTATTTCATAGCCCAGCAAGGAGAACAGCACGTCACCCATTTGATTGTCAGAGATTTTATATTAGCTACTTTGTAAAACTGTTATATGTACTGCAATCTGTTTATATATAAATTAAGACTATGTTATAAACTTCGGTTATAAAGATTATATTAATCATGCAATATGTTTATGTGGGCGTTTTTCGTTCACGTTCTTATTTCATTCTTTTCCATGCACATCTATATGCAAGAAGACGAGGACAACTCATTTCAGAGTTCACTTTCTATCTAGATATATATATGTGCCTCGAAATCCATCTATCTTTTCTTTGGCCCTGCTCCTTTCTTAGTTCCACATTAATGAAAAAAAATCCTATACTTTAGCATCACAAGACTTATATATTTTCTATAGTCTTATTTATAATACAACTTTAGAAATCGTGACATTTTAGGCTGCGTAGGACTGTGGTAGGACATATTTTGCACAAGAAGCAAAACGATGAAAATTTTTAAAAGTTTAATCAAGTTTTTTTTTTACTTAGACGTGTAGGTGTTTATACCTACCTTATATAGGTTATTAAATAGCATTTATCTGTAATATTCTGCTTGATTTGTTACTAGCGAACGAACGTGGATAAAAATAAGTGGCTTTAAATTTTAGATTTTTCAGTACGTTGTTGACACCTGCAAGTAAAACCTTTGGAGATTCATAAATACAGTTATCCGCAATACCTTTCCTTTTTTCAATTGAAGAGTTTTATGTTGCGTGGTTTATAATGTCGTTGTTCGTAGAGACGAACTATTGTACTTTTTTTACATATATTTTGAGCAAATCAATAACTTCAACATTTGACATAATTTATAAGCGTTGTGTCATCGCGCATCTTTAGGTATATTTCCCATAAGAAAAAATACGGTTTAAATCTTTTCAGTCTTCATCGATCCTATAAAAATCAAGTGTAACTAAAGCAAAGAAGTATGTAAGGATCGTAGCAGGTGGCGTTCTGTAGTTTCTGCCTACCCCCATGGAAAAAAGTTATGAGTTTATGTATGTATGTAACTAACCTACCACAACTTTAAAAACTTTGTTCTGCCTAAACAAAAACCTAAAACGTCAAATATCGTAATAAATTCGAGTGTAACATTTGAATTTGTTTTCTACTTTAGTTTCGGAGTAGCCAGGGCTGTAGTCATTAATGTGCAAAACCACCCTTTGTAGCTTGTTTACACTTTAAATACGGCAACGGCTAGTTTCAATAACAAACGAAAAACTCACGAATCCCTCCTAATTATTTAACTTACCTAAATAAATGAATACAATGCCAGAAATGTGTTATTAGCCTTTTATTAAATTCTTAGTTCTCGACATACCTAGGACATATTTTACTTGCCTGGCCTTGTCAAGCTTAGTTTGGGCTGGGCTAATTGCAACCTAAATATTTATACTGATTGGTATTTTTTATACAAGACTGAAAAAGAAAGAGTTTTATTGTATGCACTAGTAACTATATTTTTCACAATAATTATCACCATCATTATAGTGGTTCATAGACGTAAGAGCAAATTTTGCTAGGCTAAAATGGGATTGGGTGGGTCACGTTAGCCTGAGACCGCTGGGCAATAGTCTCCATAAATTGGGTGCTTAAGGATGGACGACGCCGGTGAAGCCAGCCCAGAAAGAGGTGGCGAGACGATCTAGACGCCCACTGCAGAGGCTGGTCCAAGGTGGCTCAGGAAAAGAATATTTGGAAGGATTTGCTGGAGGCCTAAGAATTGCTTAAATGGCAGTGGGCAGGGCACATTGCTCGCAGAACGGATGGCCGATGGGGCAGAAAGGTTCTGGAGTGGTGACCGCAAACCGGAAGACGTTGCGTGGCCTCCCACCAGGTAGACCGATGACATGGTGAAGGTTGCGGGGATCCACTGGATGCGAGACGCACGGGACCGATCAATGTGTCGACGCTTAGGGGAGGCCTATGTCCGGCAGTGGACGTCTTTCGGCTGATATGATGATGATGGGCGAGGCCTTTGCCCAGCAGAGAGAAAGTAAGAAATAAATATAGTGGAAGCACTATCATATTTAGGCATCGTGTTACCCAGCTATTGGGTTGTGGAGGTCAGATAGGCAGACAATCATTTTTTTTTTGGGTGAATTTTCATGCCGGTTTTCACCTTAAGAAACCATAATTAGAATTGGGTTCTGATCTTTTTATTTTGCACATGTATTAAAATAATTTGTTGGTTTTTTAAACAAGATTCGCTTCTTGTGAAATACTGATGTTCAGCCGCCTCCGGTTGAACTGTAAACCGACCCCAACATAGTTAAGAAAGGTTCAGGCAGATTGATTGATTGGCAGTCCTCCACTATCTAAAACCATTAAGATATTGGCTAAACCTGAAGGCTCAATGTGGCAATGCCATTCATTTTTGGCAAGACCTTCAAGGGTTTGCAAATTTGAAATCGGAATTCGAAAACAAAATAGACCGCTACTTTGTTTTCTAATTCCAATTTCAAATCTCTAATTACATGTTCAAAATTTGGAATACCGTAACGTCAAATAATACCGCGTAATTAGTTGGTATCAGCGTCTTAATTTAATTTATTACTCGATTTATTTACGTCTTTCTTGTGACGGATTTCTTAGTAATTAATATTTAATAGAAGGCATTTTGTAAACGTGTTTTCCGATAGAAATTTTAATGTGTTTTGTAGAGTTAGATGTTGTTTACCATTCAATTATAATCGCCAACCTGTCTTGAGCGTGGGAAGCCGTGATTAAAGCCCGTGCCTTCTTCATTAGAAAAGATCTTTGCCTTATACAGTAAAAGTAATAGGCTGGCATTTTTATTCAGTAAAAATAATTATGGAATGATTATATACCAAAAGATTCACACTTTCTATTTTGCTTATTCTAACGCTTTCCAGTGAATATATAATGATAAACTTTTTATTATTGTATTCGGTCATTATGGTTTATGGTCAATTCTATACAACGTCCTCACAAGGGCTTAAGTCCTACTCAGAGGTACACACGGTTCTGAAGGATCGGCAAAGGCAAGAACGGACGTAAAACTCGAGGGTATTAGTTAAGAAGAAAAGGTACTTCTAAAGCTAAGTCTACAAAGCGTTTTGCTAATTATTTTTGCTTTTATCTTGTACTGGCAACGTAAAGCGATTTTGACAATACGGTGAATAGAAAACAAAGGATGCCCGAATAAAACCTTAAGGGCTGGTTGCCATGATCGGAGCGCCTCTTTGTTTGTTATGACACGAGTGAATGGAAGGAAATGTTGGGGCTAGATCACGGACGAGTACCTTATTTAATTATCTCGCGTTATCTTTTAAGAAGGGATTTCTGTTTAATATACCAGCTAATGCTGTCTAATTATGATAGCTGAAAAGAGACTATTTTAAAAATAAATATTAGTTAGTAAAATATTTTTTCATATTTTTATATCACGTCAATAACTCCATTACCAATACAGTAATATTGACAGTAGAACAATTAAATAACAATAAAAAATACTTACGAATCCTAATAGAAAAAGTTGTCCACTCGTGAATCAATTCATAAATCACTAAAATAATTCGATTCAGCAAACGAACTCAGAAACCGATTTGTAAATTTACAAAGTTACAATTGAAGATGAAAGTTTTCGTAGACGTGAGGCCGCTACGAGTCTACGAGAGGTGTTCTACGAGCGCGGCCCGCGTAGCGTCCGCCCTGACCGAAGGGGCGCGTAGCACTGAGCGCTCTTGACAAGACAATCTTCGCCTGTACATAGTGGTGCTCAACAGACAACAGCAACTTGTGAGCTTTCGCACGGATAACCGGCGTAACGGGAGCTTTGTCTTCCGCCCGCTCTTTTTAACTCTAGTGTCATATTGTTAATTGGCAGCGCTTTTCTCACTTTTAAATTAAGTTTAATTTCTTCTTTTTAGTCTCTTGATAGCAGATTGGGATCTTGGGAGTAACTTGGATCTGGAATTTAAGATGTTTTTTTTAACGGTGAGTTTTCGGTTGTTTTTTTTTGGAGGTAAAGTTATCAGTGTTTTGATGCCAGAATGCAAGTTTAGGGAACGCGAGCGGCGAGCAAAATTTGCATGCAACTCATAAAGGTTATTATTTAAAGTACTCATAACTTTCTACATAATGGTTCAGAAAGAGAATGTGATAGTATACTGCTAAAAGCCTAAAATTACATAAGTTTTCTTTACCTACACGATATAATTAGATCCAGGCACGGTGAGCGAGCTCAGCTAAATGGCAAGTTACGCGCTTACAAACTTGTTAACTAAATTATACGACATTTTCACGTTCCTGCTTAAGTAATTCTAATTAATTATAACGACACGGAAAGTATACTTAAAACTCTTAATAAACACGTGCAACAAACATAATACTTCAGGGGGTGACAAAAAAGAAAAAGGGGTAGCACGAGGGATCACAACATTTACTCGCTGTATTCTAAAGATCTTTCTCTAAAATACGTTTATTTTCCTCGGAGGCGTACATAAAAACAGGCAAATCACAAAACAAGATAACATTCGCTAGGTCTTCCAGTGCGGGAATCTCATTTTCAATATGTTTTTTATAACTTTCAGTGAGGAAATGAGTTGGTGCTCGGGGCGGGGTGCCATTGTCATCATAAACCAGGCGAGGCCTTCTTCATAAATCCCACCAAATGTACCTTTATACGCATTATGGCATAACACCGAGGAATCTTTTTTGCGCCACAATACTTTGAACCTAACAATAAAGTATCGTGTTTTGTTTATTGGCTCCACTGTGTTGCAGACTTCTATGTGCTTGTTTATACATACATGAATATACATTAGTGATTACGCTTGTTCGCAGCGTTGTATACAATGAACGTTTTCAGGGACTGGTGTTGCAGTTGCACCTATTAAATTGAGCAATTAGCTCGCACCAATTTGTAGCTGCTAACATACTAAAATATTCATGTATTCACTACGAGTATCACATCATATCATCAGCCTATTAATTTTCCCACTGCTGGGACACAGGCCTCCTCTCTTTGAGAGGGAATGGGCCGTAATCCACCACGCGGGCCCAGAGCGGGTTGGTGTAGTGTGTCTGTCACATGTCTTCGAATTTTTGGTTCTAGGACATGCCGGTTTCCTCACGATGTTTTCCTTCACCGTTTTGAGAGCAGTGGTGATGTAATAATTTACACAAAGTAAAGCGCCTGCCTGGGCTCGAACCCACGACCTACGACTTGTAAGTCGCGGCCGATACCACTAAGCCACCACTGCTCACTACGAGTATACAAAGGAATATATTGCGTATTATTTGCGAAAAAGATTGTGCTCAAAATATTACGCGCCATTAACCAGAGTCTTGTATTAACATATGGTATTGTAAAATTAATGACAACAATTATTATAGCCTGGCTACTGGCCAAGTGTCGTGGATAAATTCCTGCCGATCTTTGCCTATGGGTGTAATATTATTATAGCTTGTAAGTACCCACATGAATCACATCTCTGCGAGAGAAAATGCTCTATTTTCAAGCAAAGTTTCAATGGTCTTGTATCGTTACTTGAATCTCAAGTTTGGCATAAAATATGATAGGTTTGTTGTCGATAATGTCATAAGTTTAAAGCACCTATGCTGAGTAGTAAGTTTGTATCTCACAGGTCGTCAACCCGCGTTCGAGTAATCTCGGTTCAGCTACGGTACAGACGACCTTTGCGACACGAAACAATTGCACATCAATACTTGTCCAAAGCCAAGATAAACCTGAAAATATTTAACGAAAACTTCAATCTGCAACTGCTTAAAACCACTCTAAGAAGATCATTAGAAACAACTCCGAAGAGCGAGTTTAAAAAACATAAAAACGAAAATGTTTGTTTAATCGTTATGCGGATTGAAATTTTAAAGTGTTCCATGGCGATGCAGAATGCAAAAATCTTTTCTTGCTCATTTTTCGCCAGTTCCAACATAATAACTGCTCGTTGGCCCCGCGGCCTCAAGCACTCCACAAGCAATAAGACAGTAATAAATGTTCAGACTTCAGATCCTAAGACAAGAACAAAAAGGAATATAATAAGTAGATATTGTGGACTGGTACTTGTGAGAGTTCAATATTATTGCTTCATGATAGAACGATGCGGTCTCTATCGTTTGCTTTGCCCACTTATCATTATGAGTTCCAATTGTGACTGTGTGCTTTCGTGCTCGGGTTTAGAAGTAATCCGGTCATGTGGAACAGCATAGCGGTTCGTGGAGCGTGTTATAGCTTCGTAATGTATGGCTGGAGATCAAACTGTATTTTAGTGCAGTTATTTATCTT
Source organism: Orthosia gothica (assembly GCA_949775005.1). Taxonomy (NCBI): domain Eukaryota; kingdom Metazoa; phylum Arthropoda; class Insecta; order Lepidoptera; family Noctuidae; genus Orthosia; species Orthosia gothica. Next base: position 1,682,605 of record OX459057.1, read on the forward strand.
GCATCGATACCGTACCGTACGTTAGCTGCGAGCAGGTAATTGAAAATAATGATTTATTTGCACAGAAAGTAGGTACAAGATACAGATGTTATTATAATATTAAGTGACCCTTATACTTTCTACCTTAACTAAGGCATGTAAAACAGTTTTATTGAACAAATCTAACTTAATTAAAACAATACAGGCATAACACCAGCATAGTTGGCGCAGCGGTTGAGCGATTGACTTCTGCGCTGCGTGTCGCGGGTTCGATGCCCGCACGGAAAAAATATTTGTATGATCTACAGATAGTTGTTCCGGCTCTGGGTGTTTGTGTATGTGAGTTTATATGTTTGTAAACGCACCCACGATACATGAAGAAATTCCTAGTGTGGGGAAAAGTTAAAAAAAAAATAAAAATGTACAAGCACAATGTCAAAATAAATTGGATAATATACATTATTAGTTATAAGGAAGAATTGCAGTCGATATCCATATCATTATTATTCTAGTCAGTCATCATCTTAGTTAGGTAAATTTATGTGTCATGATCAGTCTGTCATGATTGAATAAAAAGTTAGAAATTGAGACAGAAATGACAGGATTAATTTAAATATTCATCGTTTAAAAAATCGCAAATAGTGTAATCACATGTATTAGACGATTTACTGATTATCTTTTTTTCTATTGAATGAAATTAACGAAACGAACATTTAAGTTGCCTTTGTAAATACCTTTACCATTAAGCTTTTAAGACTGTTTTTTTTAAATATCTTAGACTCTTTTTCTCTTCTCTTTAATTAAAACGTTGCCCCACACAAGGAATTTCTTCCTGTATCGTGGGTGCGTTTACAAACATATAAACTCACATACATACTAATACATATACTAATAAATATACAATACAGACTAACGAATACATAAATTTAAACACGAGATATCCCGCGGTTTCACTCACGCTCTCCTTACCACAGGAAGAGTGCATTTTTCCGGAATAAACGTAGCCGACACCACGTTAACAATTTTTATTATCGGATCAATAATTTTATCCTAAAAACAATAAATTTTACCTCTTCATAACATAAGTTTAGATAACCATTTTCCAAAAACCGAAAGACATCTCCCAAAACAGAGTGACAGACATTAAAAGAGGGATCACATAACCCACTTAAGCACCAACATAATAAACAAAAGCTTCACTGTCATTAATATAGCATGCTGAACATTACCGTTATTATGGTATTAACTTAACAACATAATCATAGACGTAAACAGGGCAATGAATAAATAATTTTCAAGTCGGATGAACGGCAAAGGATCCCCGGTAGCTTCATTTCGAGCAGCGGGGATTATCCATATTATCCGAAAATCTCAGAACGCCAGCCGTTGCTCACTACAATGATCCAGCTCATATAAAATTACTACAATTTTTAGAACGCTCTTTTGTAAGTACTTAGATTTGTGATGATTAATTGGTTCCTGTTTTTACGGCTATTTATTTAAAGCAAATTCAAAGAAAATAGATATCTGCCTGAAAAACATCGATAAGTTAGAATATACTTACTCCTATTGAATAAAATAACCAGAAATAATTTAATAATTAAAAAATATTTTATTTAAAACAAGCTTTTTAGGGTTCCGTACCCAAAGGGTAAAAACGGGACCCTATTATTAAGACTCCGCGGTCCGTCTGTCTGTCTGTCCGTCTGTCTGTCTGTCTGTCTGTCACCAGGCTGTATCTCATAAACCGTGATAGCTAGACAGTTAAAATTTTCACAGATGATGTATTTATGTTGCAGCTATAACAACAAATACAAAAAACAGAGTAAAATAAATACAACAAACGTGTTTCTTTTTGCCGTTTTTTGCGATAATGGTACGGAACCCTACGTGTGCGAGTCCGACTCGCACTTGGCCGGTTTTTTTCGTATTGTTCCCAGCAAACCCTTTCATTTGATACCCATATCATGGCAGTGCACAAAAATAACTAGTCCGCCATCTTGGGCCGTCCGCCATATTGGATTTAGAATGACGTCACTTAGCCGTACATTGTAATCCATACTAAACGTTTATTCAAAATTTCATCTTATTCGGTGTACGATAACTGCTTTAAAATTCAGTTGCAAGATTTGACTCGAACACACTTAAATACATACATTGCAAGTTAATCAAAAGCTTGTAAAAAAAAATTGTTTGAGGAAAACAAGATGCAAAAGAAAATCTTCTTAAATACAGGGCGGCCAAGTCAAATGTGTAAAACTTTTAAAATAAGATATTTGTCACCTAATATTTAGTTTGGTTTTGGGGTGGTCAACCAAAACATTTAATCTACTCCAAGCGACTTTCTACCTAAAATTAACTAACCTTTGAGCATTTGTACGTCGCCAGACACAATTTGAATCAAACGTTTATTTTTCCACAAAAAAAATGTTATTTTCTCATTCCACTAACTGCTAAACGGCAACAAAATACAACCGACAGCGTTCGAACTTCGAACAGAATCCTAAACACGCGCGAAACAAATGAACGTTCAAAAAACCGCGAATAAAAATAAAGGTTTGGTTACACAGCAGTTGCATCGATAAGCTTTATTGTCACAGACTAGGTGAGATGTGGCTGTGCCAGCGAAAGGCGTTAAGGTAAAACGTTTCAAGGGTTTTTTGTCTGTTAATGGAAGTTCTTTGTACGATGTTCCGAACGGACGGGCGGGTCCGACTTGAAATCGGATTAGCGATATCGGGCATACACCGTGATAGAATCGCCCGAGCATTATCTTTCACTGCAGGCTTTTGTGACGCGGAAATAGTTTTTAATACTTTATTTTTTAGCTATGCAGAAAATTCTTTGCTCAGCTACCATTACAATTCAGTTGATTTGGTGTACGCTTTAAATAAATAAATGCCATGGATAGGTATTGTAGGTAACAGACATTTTGAAAAAAGATGTTGACAGTGAAACCCAAAAAGGTTTTCAGCTTGTATTTAGTTTGGTTGTTAATCTCTGCCTTTTGTAACCATCAAAATAAACAAAAATGTTTTCTGAAAACTTTTTACAAAAAATACAATTGACTTCCCAATAAAAACACTACAAAGTGAAAAATAACTTCAATTTCGGAAGTCAGTGTTCTTGTTTTCGTTTCTTCGTTTTTTGACATGGACTTCCGAAATTGAAGTTATTTTTCACTTTGTAGTATTTTTATTTGGAAGTCGGTTGTATTTTTTGTATTTGATTTTTTTTATTTTCACTTTTTAGTTGTGGTACATAATGGACCAGTTATATAGGCTAGGTACCAATAATGCCCTAAGTGAAGCCAGAATATATTAACCCAATAACATGAAACTTAAACAAAACCGGTAGAATAAGAGTGAACTGTTCACACCTGCGTACCCCTTTAGAGCGTACTAGTGTGATGTTATGTTATGAAATGGTGTAAATAATATACAAAAATACAATTGCAGCTATCTCGAGTGATTTGCCGTCATTTATTGAAGAGTCCTGATGTATATCGCCGAAGTTCTTCATCAGAACTTGATGAAAATTAATTGGGACCACATGAAAAGCACCAGCTTTCAAATAAAAATCGGTTTACCCAGTAACAAGTTCTGAGTTAACCAACAAAACAAAAAAAAAATACAGTCAAATCTCCTCCTTTTTGGGAAGTCGGTTAAAAAACACTCATTATTTTATTGAAAATTTATTATTTTTACAGGTAAATATTATTCAGCGTTAGCGAGAGCAGTGGTGGTCCAGTGGTATCGGCCGCGACTTACAAGTTGTAGGTTGTGGGTTCGAGCCCAGGCAGGCGCTTTACTTTGTGTAAATTATTTCTTCACCACTGCTCTCAAAACGGTGAAGGAAAACATCGTGAGGAAACCGGCATGTCTTTGAACCAAAAATTCGAAGACATGTGACATCCACCAACCCGCACTGGGCCCGCGTGGAGAATTACGGCCCATTCCCTCACACAAAGAGGAGGCCTGTGTCCCAGCAGTGGGAACATTAATAGGCTGATGATGTGATGTGATGATGTTAGCGTGTTCCCTCGGCTTCGTTCCAATTCAATCAACAAGAACCGTGCGTTTTACGTGGATTAAAACGATAGTGTAGCTTAATTTTAAAATATCACTGTTCCCAGGAATATTTTTTTTATAAACTTAAAAACAAACAAACAATTTCATCGCTTTTTAATATCAGTTTTAATGTTAGAGTTTCAATCTAGTTTTGAAGAGAAGTTTTTAGGTTAATTGAAAGAAATGTCGATGTCAAAAATAATACTGGATGAGACATCGTCGATAGTTATCTTAGGATCGGATGAACTGTCAGCATCAGGTTCATACTGAAAAATATTTTTGCCATCTTGATACTACGATACATTGCTTTTAAGTTACTTTTTTCAGCCATTGGTATAGGAAAATTGAAATATTTTTTGTATCGTGCTGCTGAAATTTCAAATTCCTGAATAAAATCTAGAATTTATTGATAGACGCATAGCCTTAACCGCTGGGCCTAGAAACATGAAATGAGAAGAAAAGGGGGTTGTTTCTATAACCTAGAAGAAAGCTAGCTAGATTTTTGAAAATTCGTTCTGTAATGTGGGATGAAAATTTGTATTTTTCAGGGTTCTGTTCCTCAAAAGGAAATAAAAGCATCACTTCGTGTCAATCTGTCTGTATGTTACCTTTTCACACTTAAACCGCAAAACCGATTTAAATTAAATATGGTATGAAGTTAGTTTGAGACCCTAGGAAGGACATAGAATAGTTTTTAATTCAGAAATCATCCTTAAGGGGGTGAATTGTTGAACCTTGTTTAGGAGTCAGAATATTTTAAAAAAATACCTATATTTTAAGCCTATTGTAATAATTTTGATCTATGAAAATGTAAGATAAGCTTCTAAAGAAACAAAAACAAAATATTTTATATAACTCGAGAACGCTCTCTTCACGAAGAGCATCATTATATTCGTTCTTTACCGATCATATCCAATTATTTCCTTCACTTCAAATGGATCAACTTAACACACTATCTCCCAACAATCCAACCGAGAACCAAATTAAGATACAACACAGTCCAAGATGATGGTTATTAGTTATCAATGAATATTCATCGCGTAAGCTGGATAGTTCGTTAACGTCCAAACATCTCGGGCTCAGCACTTATCCGACACATTCTAAGTGCCGTGCCGTTATCTGCCAGCATGCAGATGCCACTGCCGGCTGCAAGGAGATGAGGTTAATGGTAGAAAAGGCATAGTGTATGTATTTACACATATTTATCTGCCGTGAAGTCATGCAGGGTTTTGTGGTAACACTTCTAATTCACCTGTACATGTCTATGTTATACGAGCTTCTGCTTCGAGGGAACATACGGCCGAGATAAAAAAGTATCATATGTGATATATCTCACTATGATCTAAGTCTGTGCCAAATTTTCTCTAGATCTGTACAGACGGTCTGATTGAATAACAAACATATACACATCCACACATCTAAACGTCGCATTTATAATATTAGTAAGGGATACAACCCAATTGAGAACCACCTTCTTATTTTGAGGACAGTCAAAAATAAACAAATTTGCAGAAACAGATTTGGTCTGAGACAAATTCTAGTTAGACAAATACAAAGAAAGATATTTTATTTCAACTGGGCCAACAAGCGGTATTTTTGAACGTTAAATTAAAATTTACAAGGAATAAAAATGGATTCTAAGTAAAGTAGCTTGTTATGGAGAAGAAACTCCATACTTACTCTTTTTTTTTTTACAATAGTTAGTAAAGATATTAAAAAATAAATAAAAGGCATAAGAGGTAAGTGCAGCACCTAAACGTACTCCTTTCTATTATCATGATCTGCAATCCAATGGCACAGTCCGCGTCTCTTCTTGGAATGTTGCCCGCCTGAAAGGAAAACGAGCGTAAATACGTATTTGATACACAAACAATATTGCTTATGGCAACATTTTGCGATATCAAAATTTCAGGAGCAATGCTAGGGTTGTACTAACGAATCGAGTGCACGATTTTGTGGATTCAGAACATGACCTTCTTTTATATAAATATGTGAGAAATAAAGTTCTATACCTAATTATTTAGGGGAAGCTGGCTTTAGAACTTAAAGCAGAATTTAGTAAAAACGTTTATCTTGTTCTAAAATTACCAATAGAAAACACAGCGAATAAAAATCGTACGGAAAACTGCAATTGTTGTTTTGTATTTCAAATGCCAGCGAGTTTGTATAGCTGATCTACGCTCGTTTCTTCTGTGAAAGAAGTAGTCTTCGAGCCGTTTTCTGAATGTGTCAAACCCTTCTTTATTTCTAAAGATTGACAGGTTTTCAGGTTTCAGAGTTTGAATTATCATTACCATCATTAGCAATTGTATGTCCCCACTACTGGGTCACAGATCTTCTCTCTGTGGGATATGGGATGGGCCATAATCCACCACGCGGGCCCGATGAGGGTTGGTGGTTTTTGGTACTGGGACATGCTGGTTTGACTAATACTCAACTTCAAATATCTTTTTCATTACTGGTGTTTATTCCCTTTCTTAACCTTAATTCCTTCTCTGTCCTTTGTATATGTTGTCCGATGTCAGTACAAGTATTCTACCAGAAACAAACAGACTGGCAATAAACTATTCAACCAGTATCATAACCATCCCTTTCTAAATATCAACGTCGTGTACGGCCATCCACTTTGTAGATTCACCAGTGGGTCATCGGCTTAATTGCGAGAAGCCACGCCCTTCGTGTGTTGTGATCTCAGTCAGCCCTCATATATAACGCGCTGATGGTCGGACGTCGCTTTATGTCAGGCCCATATTCCGTCACCTTAGTTGTATCGTTATCACCTAGTGATATCTGTTGGGACTGACGGCTTAACTGTGTCAGGAAAAATGTGGCAACAGAGGTTAAAATTAAATATATCATATATATTAATATTTAAATATATAATGATTTAATTTTATATTATATATTTTTTTATAATTTTATTTTAATTAATTATTTAATTTTATTATTATGTAATATTTAATTTATTTATTTACACTTTATTGTACACCAAGACAAAAATAATTCAAAAAGACATCTAATAACAAAAACAAACATACAACAGGCGGCCTTATCGCGATTCGCGATCTCTTCCAGGCAATCAAGAATGGAAAGAGACAGCCTGGACACAATATGGCGTTGCACTTGGTGCAAATTTAAAAAATAATAATAAATTTAGTAAGAAAGTAGGTACTAAATACAAAAAACAAAAAAAAATAGATAAATAAATACATATATACAACTAATATACACACAAGAAAGAATTCAGCTTATATTGCTTATTTTCGCTTTGGTTACATAATAGTTTAAGTAAGTGAACTTTCTTTACGTAAAAATTGATAGAAATATAACATGTTTATTTAGCACACATAATGTAGGTAGGTACAAAGATAAATATAAAGACATACAATTAGTAATTGCTGTGCAGTTGGTTTTCAATTGAATTTTACGTTAAATGTATATCTAAGGCAATTTAATCAGTTTCGTTCAAATTTAAACCAACGATTTTGTTTTAATAGTCTGTATATTTTTCATTCTAAATATTACCTACTTTTTCTGCAATTACTCACGATTATTTTATCTAAACTTTTTAAGTATTTTTTTATATATATAACGTTTTTATTTTTGTACCCTTCTATTGTATTTCTGAACACGTATTCTTAATTGTATTCCAAAATTATGGTGGTATTATTTCACATAATTTTCCGGCTCATATACAAAAGAATTTTCCTTGTAAAAGAGGTTTTATTTTTCAAGAATTTTCAAAATACCTGCTTCTCTTAACTCACGAGAAGCGTTTTATATGAATTCCATGTACGTTGGAATAAATATTTCATATTAGCTTTCTTTTGATCGATGTATATTTATAAATGGAACGTTAAAATAAACCATTGGGCTGTTGAAACAGGCCATTTAATTTTAAAAGTAAAGAATGTTCTTAAGAGAAAGTTGTGTGAAACCAATTGAACCAAATAAGGCAAACATTATTATTGGTAGTTATTTTTACATATACTCCGCGTTGCAAATTTTTCTAATTTATCGTTTATGTAATTGGACGGATAGATGACCCCTGTAACACAGGAATTGCCTAGCATGGGGGTCATTGATCGTGTATTTTGTACCTCACTAATTGTGTCTTAAGTTGAGTGTCATATTTTGTAAAATAAATTATTACTATTAAATGATACATATCCACCATATAAACTTATAAACGTAGGTACTTTATTAACTAACCTAACCAACCAACCTTCTAAGAATAATTAATAATTTTATATTTGCCAACAAAGGTCAATTTTAGAACCAAGTTCCAATTTAAATGTATCTCGCCTAGATTAATTACATTTTTTCTTCAGCAACATTAATTATATTCAAACAAGTTCAAAAAGCACTAGACCGTGAACTATCATCTAGATTTAACATAATAGTCTCTGCGCGAAGAGTCTTTAATCTCTGCGTCCTATTAACCGCACCGAACTCCTCATTATAAATATATAAAGTCAAAGAAATATCTTAAAAATGTAATACAAAAACGAGATGAGAGAAACGTCAACAAATCTCATTTATGGAGATGTTATTTTTTCAGCTTATCTTTGTTTTTTTCGTACAGAAGCAAAAAAGCTGGGAGCAAAAAAACATTAATGAAGTGAATTAAGCCCGGCACGGCGTTGCTAAGAGGAATCCAACTAAGATGGATGACGTAATTTTCTCCTTCATTAACCCATTTACTTGGCCCAGCAGTCAAAATAGTTCAGATGTCAACATTTTGTGCTTGCATCTTATGTTTTTATGGGAGAAAAGTTTTGAGTTCGAATATACGAAAATAAGGATATAGGTTGAAGATTGATAAAATACTCTTAGTCTTATCGCTAAAAGCGACCTTAGACCTTTGGACGACATAAAAACTGAGAAAAACGACAAAATTTTTTCGAAACGCCTCAAAAAATGGTTTGTTGATAGATGCTATTATACATTGAATGATTTTTTTAATGATGACTTTCGTACATGACTATCAGAGACGCTCAGTTTGATTTGACATGCCAATTATTTAATTCTGTTTTGATATATTGTATTTTGTTTTGTTTTATTTGTGACATAACGATTTATTTTTATTTTTGATTGACTTTTCACCATTTCATTTTATTTGACTTGTATCTAAACCTTGACATCTAAGTATTCTATTTTACAATGTAATCTGTGGCATCATAATTAAAATTACAGTTAAAACTTAAGTAAAATTATTTTAAATTATATTACCTGAACTTGCTATGTATTTATTAAATAATATTTTAAATTACTGTGCCCGACGTATTGACATATTATATTTTGTCTTAAGTATTTTATTTTGTTGACATTACCATTTTTATCGTAGTTTTGTTATTGACTTTTTCATTGTTTTATTTCACTTTTATCTATACTTTAATTGAAATTCATCGTTTAATAATTGTTATTCTGCAGTATCATTTAAGAACATTTAAAACTTTCATTGTAATTTTTCAGTTATATTAATTAATTTAAAATAAGCTAGGTATATATTCTTATAATAAATTGCTGTGCCCGACAGGGTCCATGTGAACTATACTACTATAAGATCTACTGTTATAAGATCTTTGTTATACACATGTGATATGTAATAAAGAATTTAATTGAATTGATGCATTTGATAGAGAAGGACAAAAGTTACGCAGGTAATCCGTGGTGTACCAACTACCAAGGTAGAGGAAGAGCAAAGTATCGATAGGCAGATTGTGTGAAAAATGATACGGTGGGAAAGGAGATATCTATTGAGTTGATGGTGATTGGTGAATAAAGATATATCGTAGGTTGAAGCGAAGAAGAAGAAGAAGGTCCAAATAAATTAGGATAGGAGGCAGACTTTATTTTTTTAATACGTGATAGTAAATACTCGCTTTCCTAGTTTGTAGTAGGATAGGATAGATGGACCCCTTTTTCGCAATTAGACTCGCATTTGGTCCGTCGTGAGTGCAGGTCTCCTCTCTGTGAGAGGGAATGGGCCACCACGCGGGCCCATTGCATTTTGGGGGATGTCACATGTCTTCGAATTTTTGGTTCTAAGACATGCCGGTTTCCTCACGATGTTTTCCTTCACCGTTTTGAGAGTAGTGGTGATGAATTAATTAACACAAAAGCGCCTGCTTGGGTTCGAACCCACGACTTACAACTTGTAAGTCGTGGCTGTCACCACAGGGCCACCACTACTCTCAACACCGCTAATTGTTACCGTGTAAAGCCCGAATGTAATTATTATATACATGTAGGAAGCATATGTATTAACATTCTCGGTTATATAGAACATGATCAAAGAGACAAATTGATGACTTGCCGTATCATCGATACTATCCAGAACTATACGTCTTACCAGTTAATCGGTCATCTCTAAGTTATTTTATACTTAAGTAGGTATAGGTAAAGACGATCAAAAAGCCACTCGACTTGGTCAGGATCAGAATTTGGACATTGTTTTACAACATAAAAAAGTGGAATGTTTAAGAAAAACAAGCGATAATGACTGATTACAAGTACAAATAATAGTGTAAACAGTGTTACTATGTTTCAATAGACCTTACAGAATTCTCAAAGCATAGACGATACAGTAAACTTTTCGTTCAAAAGGATCGGGTAATAGGTTTCAAAAGGAGGTCGCAACTTCCTTTCATTCGAAATTAAGAACTACTTGAGCTGTTAAAGTTCAATAAACAGACAGAGACGAAATACGAACTTAATACTCCACAAAGGTTGGTCCTGATTCCGCTGCCTTACAAAGAGCCAGAAATATATACGCGCAAGTTGCCAATTTATTGGACCGCAATCCGTCAAGCGTAAATCCTTGCCTATCCGAACGGTTTCCTCGTTTTTCGCTGAAAAAACACTGCACCTTTCTTTAAAGCAGGTATAAAAATTTCAGAAGCGAAAGCATCTTGGTTTTCAAGCAGTTTTTAAACACTATTCTACATGTCCAGGATAGATTTCGTCGTCAAAAATTAGCGAAACTTTGCCGTTCTCTAATTACCCATATAAAGCATGTAGGTTAAGCTATGTGTACATTCGAGTATCACGTTTTCAAGGGGCGGTAGCTGAGTGCGCATCGGAGATATGCCTTTTACTGAGTGAGCGTTTGAAGAGCACTCAAAGCGGGAGATGTCCGATTTGGGAAATCACGTTACCGCCCGACCGCGCGCCGCCGATACACGTACACTGCCGGTTCCTATAAATGGGTTATGTATAGCTAAGCATTTTATTGGTGATAGAAGTGATTTCCACTAGTCTGGTTATAGATTCCAATAAAGCTAAATGATGGGTAGGATATGTGGTTGGTGTTTGGATGAAAGATAAGCGATTGGAATGGTAATAATGACCTTATTTTTAACCAACTAAAAAAAAGGAGGTGATTCTCAATACGTGAATTCTTCTTTTTAAATATATATTACTCGATTACTCAAAAACGCCTAGACTGATTTGGAAAATTCTTTTTTTTTAAAGGATATACTTCAGGCCAGGATCTGATTATGAGTTGCGGAGAAATCAAGGGAACTTTTCAAATATTATAGGCATACGTATAGCGATATTGGTATTTTCATCAACAATGCAAGCATTTGCACTCAGAAAGTATCGTTTGGTGAAGTAGAACTGATGAAGAAGTCCACAGAGGGTCACTGGAAGTTCTTATTGATAAGTATCTATATCACGGTTAAAAGATACTCGTATCTCGAAAAGTTAACCGATTATGATGAAGCATATACTTTTTCTCGAAAAAAAAATCTTCCTTATGAAAATGGAACTCCAAATCGTGTTTGAGCTTATTGGAATCGTCGTGGAATGTACTTTGTCAATATATGATTTACTTGGTAATTTGAGGCACCTACCAAAACTAAAAAAAAGAAAAACAAAACATTTTAACCAAAAAAAAAAATACTGGCTTCCAACACTACAAACAGAAAAAATATTTTCCTATGTCGGTGTCGAAAAATTAAAAACAATTGGTAACAAAGACACCGAATTCGGAAAAGTAAGTTATTTGTCACTTTCTAGTGTTTTGCTTTGGAAGTCGGTTTAATATTTTTGTAACCAAGGTTTTTATTTTTTAGGTATTATCTTTTGCTGACGTTTATTCTTATTGTAAAATATTTTTTTACAACGGTATATTTTTTTGTAAATTGAATCGTTTCCCCTTAAAAGTAGCGATACACCAGTTGAAAATTATGTGACGGATATTCTGTCTGTGTGACTATTTTAATTAGGTATGTACGCGACGTTAATTCGGACCCAATGTGTAATTTACCTATAATTCAAAAAGCAATGCAGCTGTAAGCCATACTCTTCGTATGTGTTCGATCAACTTTCAAGTCTAATTTCAGCTGTTGTGTTAACACTAAAGATATTTTCATAACAAACTTTCGTCGTTATTTCTTTCCTACTCCTCCTACTTACTATTCTTTTGATTAATTTCGTTGCGGGATCCAAGACAGTTAAATTCATTCGTCGCTACTTCGTCGAGCTTCATTGCCACGGCGCTTTTCTGGTGGTCGACATTTTTGATTCTGGCATTTTTGATTCAGGAGTTGTAGTGGTTTGGTTACACTTTTGTCGATTTTTACTTTGATTGTTAGAAGTTAGCTAAGCTCTTGAATATAAACTCCCAACTACAAATGTAACTATGTATTACATTCATCCCACGTTATTAATAAAACTGTTTATAGTTTACATTATAGCCATTTTCTAAGAAAAATTGTCACAGCGCACAACCCCTCTTTGTCAAACTTAGGTTTACTGCATATTTACAACCTAGACCGACTTGATGGTCTGACCTCGAGGAAAATTGAATATTACAAGCAGTGTTGTAATATTTTGTATTGCCATTACATAGTAATGATATCCAAATGCAAAGATAAGATGTACTATAACGCATTATCGTTAGGGTTTATGTACAGTGAAAAGGGAAGATGGGAACATTCTAGATTGTGGAGGGTTTTTCTTGTAGTATGTACCTATTATTTGTATTGACTTTTGTACCTAGAGACATCGAGCGAGTTTTTGAGCACCGAAGGTTCGGTACATTGAACCTTTAAATATGCTGTTACATCCTGTTGCTAATGTCCTTTTGAATTTAGAACTTTTACGATAAATCGAATATCTCGACATTCTACCAGATTTACAAGAGTTAAATACATTTTCGTTCCTGAAAACAAACAAAAATATCATTCAGATTCCATCATGGCATTTTAAAATATCAATCTCAGTTTAACAGTTCCAAGATGAAATCATTCTGCCTAGAATAGAATAGAATATACTTTATTGTACACCATAAAAGTTATAGATCACTTTTATAAGAAAAACTTAATTATACGGGTACAAAGGTGGGTCCTATCGCCGACAGCGATATCTACCAGACAACCTTTGGATGGACTGAAAGGACTTAGAATGAAAAAGGTGTGGTCTGCGGTGTAATGCTATTATATTAAAACATATATATACAAAAAATTATGGTTATAATAAATACTATTCATAAACTTATATACACATATACTTACATATATATATATATATACATACATAATCTTTATGTTAACAAATTCATAGAAAGGAGGGAAAAATAATAATTTAATAATGAAAGAAATTAGATTCAAATATAAAAGCGTAAAACCGGAAGACGTTGCGTTGGAAGGCGCTTGCGCTCCCGCCAGGTGGACCGATGAACTGGTGAACGTTGTGGGGATCCGCTGGATGCGGGATGCACGGGATCGGTCAATGTGGCTACGCTTGGGGGAGACCTATGTCCAGTAGTGGACTTCTTTCGGCTGATATGATGATTATGATTATATAATTTATCTGTGGTGCCAGGCAACTGGGCTTATCCCAGTTGTAAACGACCTGTTGTGCCTGTTGGCCATGTTTGTTCTGTCTCCTAATTGGTATGGAGGGAAGTGGAAATTTGTATTGTTTCCTACTCCTCCGATATTTTTTTCTGATTAATTTCGTTGCGGGATTCAAGACAGTTAAATTCATTCTCCAGGACTTCGTCGAGCTTCATTGCCTCAATGTTGATTCTGGCTTTCAAGAGTTGCAGTGGTTTGGGAACAGTGCAATGGGATCGCAGCTATAAAAAAAAACTGGGACCTTTTGAGACATGGAGGAGTCTCGATATGTAATAGATGCTCACCCATCCACAGACTGACCTTGGCAAGCGATGCTTTACCTTGATGACTGAACCGTACGGCTGTTATTATTTAGTCACTATATAATTTCAGAAACCAAATTAGACACACATACAACTTCCCACTAAACCCAAGCTATGAAGCTAGCACGTATCATAGTCACAAAGCGTGTTGATGCCAATATCAGGCGTGTTACTAACACAGTGAGTGACGGCGTGATGACGTGCACTTAAGATGACGATCGACGGCCATGATATTAAGGGAAAGATATGAGAAAAAAAATAACAAAAACCCGACTACTTAAAAAGCCAACTAAAAAGACGTAAACAAGAAGAAAATCATGCTGTGCAGTCGGAGGATACATATGCGCTGGGTGACCAAAACCAGATGTATCCTCTGACTGCACAGCATGATTTTCTTCTTGTTTACGTCTTTTTAGTTGGGTTTTTAAGCAGTCGAGTTTTTTTAATTTATTTTTTACAACATTTTCGTTATTTGTGTTTAGAATTAGGTACATTTAAACATATAAGTAATATATATTTTTGTACACCTCTTAAAACTTTTCATTTTGATACCCCACACGATGGGTTTGGAAGAAAAAAAAAAGCCGCCATTTTTCTATTTTGCAATTTTAATGTAGCCAGTGACACTCGCAGGGTTAAGACGAATCGATTGACGTAAGAATCATCAAAATCGGCCAACGCGTTTGGTCTCTAGAACGCCATATAGGAACAAACATACATACATACTTACTTATATACATAGACTGATAAACACATTACCCTCCTTTGGCAGTCGGGCAAATATGTGTTAGTGTTGAAAAAAATTCTGACCACTTGGTTTATTTACAATACATGTTTTATAAGTTTTCTCGATATGAAAGAGCGGTATTTTTTTTTTTTTTTTGTAATTCAATTTTAACTTATTTTTCAGTTTGGTTTAATTATGATTATGTTGTTAACAGGCTCTATATGTTATGTATTGATATGGAAGAGAGAGGTCCTATGGTACAGGTATACATAACTTAAAGGCTCTACAACTTTTATGTAAAACCTGGTGAAAGTGAAATAAAAATAATAATTTAACGAAATACCAAGAATTAGCTTTTCCCGAGAAGGCTGGTCTAACCTACCACAAAACAATTTTGATCATATAGTTCTGAAAATCAGGAGAATTTAATAAATTTTGAGAAATATAGGAGATAGAAAACCCAGTAGTTAGAATTCCCAAGAAGAGAGTATAGGTTTAATTATCAAAGTAACAGAAATCGCTCGGTATGACTAAATCCGCCTGCCAACGACATTACTATGACCTTGATCCAACGTCAATGTTCCTTTTCAGGTCTTATTAACTTAATGTAGACATTCATAACCTTTAAGCTCACGGATTTGTAGATCTTAGAACTCTGTGGGTCACTAATTGCCACTTAATCTCGATAATTCAAAAAGTTAAATCGGTGACTTGATATCATTCTTCTACACTAAAAATTCCTTATTATTCCGTGTTTATTTTTTTTGATAAAACTGAGCTATAGGGTTTTAGTTATAGGGACAATCTATCGGTGATAACGAATGTCAGAAGACCAAAAGGATTGACATTGACAACTTAGCATCACGCCAGTATTCTCCGAAGCAATCAACCGCAGACTCAAGTTCAAACTCCAGCCTGCTACTGAAATATTTCAGGTGGAAAACCCAATAACACTGCTTAACCCTGACCTGAGCAGTACTTCTTGAGACCACTATATACAAACGAGGTAGTCTAACACGTGACATACCATAGCATAGTTTAATTTTAACCTACCCAACAATTATCCGCGTTACCCTATCAAACTATTACGTCCTCCATTCCGCAAAACTGTGTCAAAATCCAGCTCCCCCATTCCCAGACTTTGCAGGCTTTTTAATAATTACGATGTATTAATAGATATTTATTCCACAACATTTCAAAAATTGAAGCACCAAGTCCAACAAAAGTAATTACTATATTTCTATATTTTTTCTTGTCACCTTTGTATCAATTGTTTTTCTAAAACTACCCACTAGTTGTTGTAAGTGTTATTTCTGCAATATTATTGTAATTTTATGGATGTTTTCATTTTGTTTCTACATACTGTGTCTATCGCATCATATTGTATATTATGCTAGTATCATATTGCGTTTCCTATAAGAATAAACAGTGTAACAATTGTAAATAGGCCAATAAATAAATAAATATCGGTAGTGCATGTCAATCTCATAGATTTTGAACGATTCTATTTTGTTATTTGCAGATTGCCATTTGGTATCAACTTTGGCTTCAACTATTTGTGAAAAGACGGCAATGGATGAAGACAGAGTTTTCCTTTCCGGTACTCTATATTAATGTTGGAAAAATCCGTTAGCTTTTGGTTGAAATCATGACTGACAAAGCTCGTTTGATATGGATGATGAGTATAAAGTTAGGATGGTAATATTTAATCACTAGTTGTACGCTAACTGATGAGAACTGGACCCGCTGCTAGAAATAAATCGGATTCTGAATTTCTGAGCAAGCGCAGTAGATCCAGCATGCATGGATTAAGCTACTGGTATAGTCTAGCTCGTACTAATGAACATGAACATTTACTGTATTATTAATGATACAGTAATGAATATAAAGAAAGTATGTACTTTAGTATTCTTTAAACTGACCTTATTTATTTAAAACTAATTTATTCTTGATGTAGGTACTGTACAGCTGAATTATTATTTTAACTTATCAGCAATCTTTTGGCGGTGAATATGAACAACTTTTAATATAAAAATCAGTCAACGTGTGAGTACTTTCATCCCCTGTAAGAACATTAGTGAATTAAAAGTAACCCTTTATAGCAGTCCTAATTATACATATATAAAACGCTATGTACCTCTTAGGCGATGAAAAAGAGAACGCCTTCCCAATAACGCGTGTATTATTGACACATTACCAAACTAACTCAGTAATAAGGTCAAATTGTCGAAGAAGCTCGTGGCAAAATAATAACAGCCGCACTCTTCGACGCTTGGCGAGGTCGGTCCGCGGATGGGTGACCATTTCAACATACCGAGTTGCCTCCGTGCCTCGGCAAGCACGCTAAGCCGTTGGTCCCGGCTGTCATTTGAAGATCTTTGACAGTCGTTACGGGTAGTCAGAAGCTTGAGATCTGACACCAGTCTTGCCAAGGAGTACCGTGTTACCCAATTATTTGTAATAAAAAAAAAAAAAAAAGTTGTGAAGGTCAGATAGGCAGTCGCTCCATGTAAAACCTAATACTGGAAGTCGACCTCAATGTAGTTGGGAAAAGGCTAGGCAGATAAGGTCATATTGTCAGGATAAATTGAGCTAAAAAACCATTCATATCAGTTGTTAAAGTAACCAAGCAACTCATAATGAGCAACTGAGTAAAATAGTTTAATATGGTGCTCGGGTCGACGCAGCATCCCGCATTATTTGATGCACTCCCGATATTTTATGTTTTAAAACTTCACCTATTTTCTTGGATGAGGCTAGTAAAGGTGTTTTAACGTGATTAGCTATAAAACAACGAACGCTTTACTCATTTTCTTTTAACGAAGTATAGGAGGGTTCTTGACATGACCGTGCTGGGAATTATTTACATATATTTTAGAACAGCGTTGGCTAGGAAAATGAAATACAAACTGGACAAGTGCGTGACGGACTTCGGAAATTTAGGGTTCCGTACCAAATGTAGAATAAATTGGTATTTGTTAGTAACATGTATGTCGCATCAAGGGTGGCCGATAGATACAAACTATCGGGTAGTCAGGATGTATTCCCTTAAGTTAAGACATCGTGTGTGGACCAGTTCTGTGGGTAAAATCATAAAAATGAAATCACACAAATTATTCGGGTTACACTGGGTTTATTCAAATAGTCACAACTCACAGTTACAATCTTGCTTACTAATATTACGAACCGACAGTGATTCTACGACGTCTTAGCTCTAAGGCGATAAGTACTCAACTGCCATGTTCTGCTGTCCCCACCACGCAAGCGTCGTATGTCAGACGACGGATAAACAGATGGACACGTGAGTGACAGCAATTTAAGAAAGAAAGAAATTTAAATTTCTTGAAGACCTAACACAGACACGTCTGGCGAAGAATGGTGTGGGAGGAGCCAACCCCAAATACTGGAGTTACTCTTTTTACATAGGCAAAGACAATTTTTGTTTGCTTTTTATATAAGCCTATGCTCTGCTGACCCCAAGATTTTTCAACAATTTGAGACTTGGTTACGAAATCCTTTTGTCTTTCTGGAAGACCAATACAAGAGTAGTCTGGTATGCAAAATAATTAAATTTGAATTGTCATAGAGAGAAGCTTTGCAATCTCCTTTCGATGCAAACCTACTTTCTCTGGAATGCCCTGGGGCACTACTGATAGGTTTTAAAACTTTCATAATTCTAGCGTAAGAGAGTGACGTAGCCATATAAGATAAACAGCGCAAACGGAATCATGATGGTATAGCAGTGTTAATGCTTACAAAGATGCAAGTTTTACCAACACAAACCACAACTATCAAAGCAGGTGTTTATTTATTAACACGCCTCTCTATAACATGCTTCAACAGATTGAGTGCGAGCCGGATCGGTTTACCGCAACTAGCGATTACACTGCGGAACTATGAACTCTGAACAACTACACATTTCTGAACTATTAAGCAGTGTTTTATCCAATCAGACGCTGATTAACAGCAAATGTGTATCGGGAGTAAGCCGTAATTAATTGCATAGAACTAAGAATTTTGTAGGAATCTTCATTGAGTAGAGCATTACCGATTCGTCGTACCGAACTCGCGCTATGACTTATTTGCTTAGAATATATATAAAGATTTTGCAATATTGCAAGAAGTGAAATAGTACCTTGGGTTCAACAAAAAGTGACATTCTATCAGCGAACAATCGTTATAATTATCAAAATTCCAAATTGTTTGGGATTGACCACATGAAACGCTGGCGCCTGTCACCTCACTTAATTTCGAATTTTAGCTGATAGAATGTAACTTTGTCTACAATCTCTCGTCAGTAATTTGCAATGATATTCAAATAAACAGATACGTTATACACTCACAAAACAATTTAAAAAGTGTTCCGCGCAGCATCGGCAGCACACATACACACTTTTCATTTATCTGACATTTCACTACAAGTCGAAAGGGATGGCTTGATAAAACCAACAAGAAAAAAAGAGAAAGCTAGTGTTTGTCACTTGCGTGTGAATGTAAACAAACATTATTCTGACCACCAATGATTTATTATATTTCTAACCTCCAAATATCAGAATATTAGGGAAAAAAAATAATAATTAAGGTGTATTGCGTATTTACATTATGGTATGAGATCCTTTCTGTTTTATTTACTTTGGTATCATAATTGGTACACTTTCTAAATACACACGATGGCATTTTTTATTTTGTTTTTGTTTCAACAAAGTGTATCGATCTTCGCCATGCGTGACATAAACTATAGACTAAAAAAAGACTCGAAAAGGTCACAATTGTGACCTATTCGAATCTTCACAATGCGCGCGCTTATAACATATCTGTTTATTTGAATATCATTGGTAATTTTTAATCGATTCAGTTCGCTATCAAAAAGTCCAGAACCCCACTGGCAGCACTAACGTTCTACAAACCAAAAAATGGTTGAGCTACGTTTAAATTCAAATTTGGAACACCGCTTACACACCAACATAGATATTATATTAAGAACCTCTCTTTGTTAGACGAATACTTGTGGAGAATTAAGGTAATAGAGAACTAGCAAATCACGTTACGCCCCGGGCTATTACGCCATCCTCGTCCGACCTAAGTGTATTAGGGGCTATTTATCGTGACATTGAGACCATCGGCTCATCACGCCAGTCATTGGGAGACTGACAGTTGGCCATGATTGCTTTCTTAATAGACTCTTTATTGGTAATCAAGGAGCTAGTGTGAAGTAATTCGTGGGTTATTATTTGTGGTGGGTATTGTAAGTGGAATTATTGATAGGTGTGAATGGTTTTGTTTATGTTTTGTGTCTGAAATAACGTCATATAAAGAACTGGGTTAATTCATAATCATCATCGTTCCAGACGAATAAGGCAGCAAACATGGCCGCCCCAAGCGTCACCACAGCAGCAAATGCAAATCAAATTATATCTAGGCACTATGTTTTTAAGTAAATATTTTGACGTTGTCTGTTAGGTTCAGGATACGTTTTAAATCGTTTTAGAATCATTAGTAAAACTTTTAATGTTTATTACTCTATTTATTTTTTCTTCAAATCTAATTTGACTAAACTAATTACATAGAATTTCCATAATTTATACTGAGTAGAACATTTCATTTCAATCTTTTATAGCAAATTGTATGTAAATATGACTTCTTTTTTGACAAAAGAAAACAAAAGCACGTGTAGGCTACTTGTAATTCTATGCAAGTTTCAGCGGTCAAGTAGGGTGAGGGGTTCCGTTTTGTGTTTTTATTATAATAAATAACCATAGATAATAGAGAACTGGACTGAGCATTTACCTTCACAAAACTAAGACTGTAGAAAGAGACAAAGCGAATGAGCGGTCAATACCTGTCTATTTTCTAAAAGTCGTAGTGACACTGTGTAGTGGACCAACCAGAATTTTCGGAAAGGGCAACAACTGGCCGCACGATAGCTTTGTCTCCCTCACATTTTTGTTATTGTTTTCTACCAGTTGACTACCAGACGAGGCATGCTCAATCCAGTACTCTATGTTTATTTAAATGAGCGAAGGCAATGGCCGGCCTGTCACTGACATATGCACTGACACTGACAGTTCTGCGTAGACATTTAATATTTTCATTTTAGTAAACTTGTTTTATTTTCGCCTTTGAGAATCCTGGAAGATAAATAGTATGGAACAGTAGGAGGCACTTGCGTGGTTCTACTGTATATTACACAATACATGACACGTCTAAATTAGCGAATCGTACTACAGCACTAATTACATTACACATTTCATTGCTTGTTGGACATGTGTAGGTGGACATTAGTCATTGGTCCCATGTTAATTGAGACAGCCTATCACCGTTTATAGGATTTAACTGCTAGCTGACTGAACTTCTAGAACTTTACTGAAGGAGGTGTTTTTGTGACAGTTAAAAGTATTTTTTTAACCGACTGCCAATAGGAGGAGGTTCTCAACTCGACTGTATTTTTTATGTTTGTTACCTCAGAACTTTTTACTAGGTGAACCGATTTTAATGTTTTATTTTATTTAAAAGCTTGTGCTTCTCATGTGGTCCTATTTAAATTTGGTGAAGATCTGATGTAGAACTTCGGTGATATACTACAGAAGTCTTCAAAAAACAATGGCAAATCTCTCGGTACTGCTGCAATCGCATGTCTGTTTATTGTTACGCCATTTCATAACATAACATTACGCCAGTACGCTCTAAAGGGGTGCGCACATTTGTAAAGCTCACCCTGGTACACTCTCATTTCACCGGTTATGTTCAAGTTTCATGTTATTTGGGTAAACTATTCTGGCATAACTTTGGGCATTACTTATAATGCACAAAGTTATACCGGAATAGTTTACCCCTTACTATAAAACTTGCTTATTATTACTAAAAACTGTTTAGTTACAAAAAAGTACTACTGACTTCCAAATAAAGAAGTTTGTTGAATCTTTTTGTAAAAAATGGTTTTTATTTGCAATTAAATTTTTAGAAGGCTGTTTAATTTGTCAAAAATGTAAGAGTATGATTGCACAATCAAAAGTAAGTTATACATTTTCGAAAATATCTACATGGTTGTATGAATAAGTTACACGTCTAGCGATGTGCATTTTAAGCTATAAAATACTTTAACGACTTTACAATTTTTAGTAAAATCTAACCTAAACTGCAAAAATGCAAGACCAACAATTCTTGTCGAGAAGCAAATGACCTGCAGTCCAAATGTCATTTAGATTCATGTCAGTGGCATTGCCCGGACAATGTGAGGAATCACGGAAGCGTAGCAAACTATGAGCTAAACGGACATTCGCGTACTATTGCGCACATGAGTGCATACATGCTCCAATGGAATGTGCTTGACTGTACCTCAGAGTTCGTGTGAGGTCGTAAAATTTAATCAGGTTCTTAAGTTAGAGGGCGTCTACGTGGTTTTGTTTATCGGGCTATTTTGAACGGACTTTCGATATCATGGGAGAGGAAATTAAAAGAAAGTCTTAACTAAGAAAAGTACCTACTTAGTTGTTAGGCGTACTTATTTATGATAGCTTCTGAATTACGTTTTCTTTTTGATGTCTTATTAATTCGTCTAATGAAGTCTCGTAAAGTATAGATTTTCTTTTTAGTGTAGGAAGGTAATTTAAGTTAGAATTATAAAATTAAAGAGGTAGAGGAGCTCGTGGCTAAATAATAACAGCCGCAGTGGTCGATCACCAAGGTTAAGCAACGCTTGACGAGGTCGGTCCGTGGATGGGTGACCATTTCAAACAAGTTAAGCCGTTGGTCCCAGCTGTCATTTACAGATCTTTAACAGTCGTTACGAGTAGTCAGAAGCTTGAGATCTGACACCAGTCTTACCAAAGGTTACCATGTTACCCAGTTACTGGGTTGTGGAGGTCAGATAGACAGTCGCTTGTAAAACACTAGTTAGCTGAATCCGGTAAGACTGGAAGCCGACCCCAAAGTAGTTGGAAAAAGACTAGGCAGATTGATTGTAGGAAGGTAATTTAGGTATTAAAATAAATTATGACCAGGAAATATTGCTTTGGGCATTTACCTATAAAAATGTGGATCATGACCACCTAATAGGTTTACCTAGCAGGAGCATATAAATGAGCCTAAAACTTAGGCAGGTAAATATTAACTTACCCGTGAGCAAAAAACAATAATAAAACTACTAAAACATGGCTGTAGAGTTAAAAAGCCAATACAAGTGCTCTTAAACATTTGAGAACTTCACAAGGTGTACCGACCCGTAACTCCTGCTTCTTGAAGACATCTTATAAAAAGGAAGATACGGTCCGGAACAAACAAACGTATTGCAATGTCTTCGCTAGAATATACGACTTAGGTACCAGGCGCGCAGAACTACTATAGTGGACGTTCCTTTGTAATAATGTACGAGTATTTTTTTAAAGGATTTTGTTTCTTAGTTTTTAGAGTCGCATGTATGGCAATTATCGATTTGTAAGATACCAGAGCTACATAGGTTTATAGTGGATATTCATCATAAATTCGAGATGTTTTCTTCTTACCCGACTGCCGAAGGAGGGTAATGTGTTTATCAGTCTATGTATGTATGTATGTTCGTTCCTATGAGGCGTTCTAGAGACCAAACGCTTTGGCCGATTTTGATGTTTCCTGCGTCAATCGATTCGTCTTAACCCTGCGAATGTCACTGGCTACATTAAAATTGGAAAATAGAAAACCGGCCAAGTGCTAGTCGGACTTGCGCACGAAGGGCTCCGTATCATTACCGAAAAAAACTATATATAATCTGTGAAAATTTCAACTGACTAGCTATCACGGTTCACGAGATACAGCCTGGTAATAAACAGACAGACATACAGACAGACAGACAGACGGACCGCGGAGTCTTAGTAATAGGGTCCCGTTTTTACCGTATGTGTACGGAACCCTAAAAATGGCGGCTTTTGGGCGCCATATTGTGGGGGCCCAAATGTTTTTTTCTTCCAGACCCATCGTGTGGGAAATCAATATACAAGATTTTCTCCTTGTTTACGTCTTAAGTTTGCTTTTTAAGCAGTCGGGTTTTTTTTTACTTTCTATGACAAAATCGTTGTTAAAAAAACAATCTATATTGCTTTGGCTTATTTTTAGGGTTCCGTACCCAAAGGGTAAAAACGGGACCCTATTACTGAGACTCCGCGGTCCGTCTGTCTGTCTGTCTGTCTGTCTGTCACCAGGCTGTATCTCGTGAACCGTCATAGCTAGACAGTTGAAATTTTCACAGATGATGTATTTCTGTTGCCGCCATAACAACAAATACTAAAAACTGAATAAAATTAATATTTAAGGGGGGCCCCCATACAACAAACGTGATTTTTGTGCCGTTTTCTGCGATAATGGTACGGAACCCTTCGTGCGCGAGTTCGACTCGCACTTGGCCAGTTTTACTAAGAATTTAAGCTTAATTTGCATATTAGACTTCTGTTACTGATGAATTCTTGGTTTCAATTAGCTGATTTCCAGAAAAAAATACTTTTATCAACTTACTTTTATTAAATAATTTTATTTAATAAAACCTATTCCCCGATAGATTAGACAGAAGTGTTACCTATATTAGACCAGGGTCGATAATTTTTAAAACCAAAAAAAATAATAGTAGGATGAAACCCATTAGAAAAGGAGGGGAATATTATAAAAATAAAAGGAAAAATAATTTACGGGCGATCTGAGGTCGGGAAGGGGATGGGGGTGAGTTTTTAAGGGTAAAAAACGGGTTTTCTCGATTTCCGGCAAAACTAAAAGTCTTATCGAAAAAACTCAAATAGCAAAGTTGTAGGTAATAAAAAGATCTAAAACTTTTGTATTTACACTTTTTTCACATAACCTCAAAATTTATGTGAAAAATCCAAAAAACCAAGTTTTTGGTTTTTTATTTTTATCTTTTACAATTTTTTTTTTTTTTAACGAGATTTGGTGAAAACTTACCTTTTTATGTCCCAAATACGCTGTAATTTATTTGATTAAAAATATTTATTTTTTCACCTTATTTTGAATTAATATCGAAAAAACACCCTAATTTTCAATCGAAAATTCACCCGTCAAAATATCAGCTTTTTTTAAAAAGTTGGTATGGTTTCTGTTCGTTGAAATCTCTACTTTTTGATGGTGTATAAAAAATATACATTACTATGATACATATAATTTAATTTAAAAACGAAATAACAGGTAATAAGGCCCAGACCCTCCTAGTCCCTTCCCTACTTCTCTATAAAATACCTTTTGATTGGCTAAAATTTTCCGTAGGTCACTCAGGTATATCAGTTATCTTAAAATAGCAATAAATAGTCATCTACGCATATAATTTAAAGAAGATTCTACAATTTACTCAAAATATTGTAGATGTCTTAATAAATATTACCTTTATTTTTTGCATTTTCTGAGAAAATTTACAATATTAATGAATATTTTTTTACACCATCGGAAAGTAGAGATTTCAACAAACAGAAACCATACCAACTTTTTAAAAAAAGCTGATATTTTGACGGGTGAATTTTCGATTGAAAATTAGGGTGTTTTTTCGATATTAATTCAAAATAAGGTGAAAAAATAAATATTTTTAATCAAATAAATTACAGCGTATTTGGGACATAAAAAGGTAAGTTTTCACCAAATCTCGTTAAAAAAAAAAAAAAATTGTAAAAGATAAAAATAAAAAACCAAAAACTTGGTTTTTTGTATTTTTCACATAAATTTTGAGGTTATGTGAAAAAAGTGTAAATCCAAAGTTTTAGATCTTTTTATTACCTACAACTTTGCTATTTGAGTTTTTTCGATAAGACTTTTAGTTTTGCCGGAAATCGAGAAAACCCGTTTTTTACCCTTAAAAACCCACCCCCATCCCCTTCCCGACCTCAGATCGCCCGTAAATTATTTTTCCTTTTATTTTTATAATATTTCCCTCCTTTTCCAATGGGTTTCATCCTACTATTATTTTTTTCACTTTTTATTATTTTTAAAGGCTTCTACCCTGGTCTATATAATGTATCTACATTTCACCAGTTATTTAAGAAGTCCAACATAACCGAGGCCTAGTCTATTGCCATCAACTGGCACAAATCCAGACTCATTCATATAAATAAATGATTAAACCCTTAATTAAATTAATACACTCATACAGTAAGTACTGCCAAAGCAAATAACATTTATTTTAAAAAGATTAGAGAGTAGTATGAGCACAAAAGAACAATTGATGTGGCATTGAATCTTAAAACATTTACTAAGTACTAACTTAGATGTTCACTTTTTTCTTTTATGAAGAATTTTCAAAGGGACCTTTGTATTCTATCGTGGTCTAGTCTAGGTCGCGGCCATTCAATTCAGCAGATTTTATCACCCCTTCTTTATAATAATACAACAATTGTTGCACTTATAATATTAACGGTCTAGTGTTGTAAGAGCACACTTTTCATAATTTTAATAGCTGTAAAGACTCCTTTAGAAAGACTAATACCTTTTTAATACTTTCAACTATGTTAAGAAAATATTTTCTTTTCTGTATTCGAAACTTCTTTTTTCGAATGTTTAAAAAAATGTTTGGCTAAAATATCTGTTACGCAAATTACTATTGTCATGTATTTTAGCTAAAAAGATATTAGAGATGTAAATCTTAGAAATATTACGATTACAAAGGTCTAAAAAGAAGTAATTGGAAATATTTTTCTGTTAAATTCATATTTACGACTAAAATCATGTTGTAATATATCAAGTACTTAAAACTCATATGTAATTACGATTAATTTATCTAATATCTTACCATGTTTTTGTGACCAAATAAAGGATTTTATATGAAGGATAAAATTATTTATTAATTTATTTTCGGCCTGATCTGTCCCACTGGAGGCCTCTTTCTTTAATTCCGCTCAGATTTGTCGATAGGCGTCAAACTCTTTATTTTATAAAAGAAACAGTACAACCGAAAATGACACTACCATCGCACACAATACACCGAGACAGTCATAAACAAATTGATTCTCTGCAAGCCACTCTACTGGCGTATTGTTGGTGATTTCCTAAGGTTTGATAGTACTCGGTTTATTTAGCAGAGCAAACAAGAGCGTCCCGACGCTTCGACTTTGTAGTGACGTGCCTCTGGGACAATGTGTTAAGAAGCTAGAGGTAAATTCAGGAAGAGGTTTGCGGGTTAAAAGTTCAATGTAGTTTATGTGAACGACGCCGATACTTTTTACTGTTTATTTTAAAATATTGAATAGTATGACCATCTCTTTGCGCTGTAGCATGGTGCGGATGACAGTTACAATAACATTCTTTACGCATATACGTATACGCATTTTGTGTAGTTTAACTTCATACCATAGTTATACCATAGTTGCCTGTATGACGTTGACTGTCACCCGAACTATGCTATAGAGCAAAGAGTGGTGAGTGTGAGCAAAGGTTCTTTAAATATTGTTTTAGGTACTACCAACTCGATCAAAATAAATATGCACCTGACAGTTCACGTCACTCTGACGCTCGACTCTCACTATTGGAGTACGAGGCGAACGCAGGGCATCGCGCGGGTAGGCGGGAATGGGGTCGCATTCCGGCGAGGTGCACAGTTATTTTCACCCTGTTGTAGTTGTTATTTTCTATTTTAAATTATAGGTATGGACAGGAGACGGATGGAAATATCACTGACATTTTTATTAAATTTCATACATTTTTAACATTTCAGCTGAAAATTTTCTAATCATAAGTTTTGTATAAGGTAAAAACTATTTATTCCAGATTTAATTAAAAAAACCGGTCATGTGCGAGCCGTACTCGCGCACGAAGGGTTCCGTACCATTATCGCAAAAAACGGCAAAAAAAACACGTTTGTTGTATGGGAGCCCCACTTAAATATTTATTTTATTCTGTTTTTAGTATTTGTTGTTATAGCGGCAACAGAAATGCATTACCTGTGAATATTTCAACTGTCTAGCTATCACGGTTCGTGAGATACAGCCTGGTGACAGACTGTATCTCTGTGACCTATTGAAGTGACTCGTTTAATTTTTAATTTACATCTTACATAAACTCACGCAGTTTTTGCCCTGGGTGTAGGCAGAAACTACAGAAACGATACCATTTCCAATTTTTGTTTTTTGTTTTTTTTTTGTTTTTTTGATGGGCTTATTACCACTATTATATTCCACGCTTCTTTTGCTTCATTTACATTCATACACCTAATCATATCATATCATACGGTCTTAGTCGTGTTTATCCATATGTCATATTTTTAATTTATGAACAAATCAAATAAAAAAATCTTACTTAAGTTTTTCATTTAACGTAATTCTAAAACCAAAATAGGTACTTGTAAAAGTACCTATAGTACTATGGTTTCTTTGGAAATGTATTAAAACTCCAAAAAGGTAAGGTGTGATGTTTATCTGTGACAATATACGTACTTTGGTCACGTCTGGATGAGGGTATCTTAAGATTCAATTTTATGGTGGACTCCGGCGATCCGGAGTGGGTTGTTACAAACGGTAATGGTGACAAGTTCTATATGAATGTGGTATTTGATGCTATGAGTTTCATGGTGTTTTATAGATGTTAGTAAGGGACCAAGTTATTTGGAAATGCAGTACGTACAGTAATTATAGCGTAAAGTAAAAATGTAATGGTTTTAATTTTAACCGATTTGAAAAAGGATTTGACTGTATTTTTTATGTTTGTTACCCTAGCAGTACTCAGCACTTTTTACTTGGTGAACCGATTTTGATAATTCTTTTTTTATGCTGGTGCTTCTCATGTGGTTCCATTTAAATTTGGTGAACATTTGATGAAGAACCTCGGAGATTTACAAAAGAACTCTTCAGTAAATTAATATCTCTCGGGATTGCTGCAATCGCATGTCTGTTTATTGTTTACACCATAATATCATAACATAACATCATGCTGGTATGCTCTAAAGGGGTACGCAGATGTGTGCAGTTTATCCAGGTACCAAAAGCCACCGTTTTCCTATTTTGAAATTTTAATGTAGCCACTGACACTCGCAGGGTTAAGACGAATTGGTTGAAGTAAGAATCATCAAAATCGGCCAACGCATTTGGTCTTTATAACGCCACATAGGAAGCCCTCCTTTAGCAGTCGGGTGGAACATAAATTGATCACCACGATTAGTCAACGTATAAGAGTTACATACAGGAGGGTTGTAAAAGAAGTATCGCAATTATAAGACAAATCGATTGACTTAAGAATCATCAAAATTGGCCAACGCGTTTGGTCTCTAAAACGCCACATAGGAACAAACATACATACATAGCCTGATAAACACATTACACTCCTTTAGCAGTCCGGTGTAAAATCAATTGATCACCACGATGCCTCAACGTATAAGAGTTACATACACGAGGGTTGTAAAAGAAGTAGACTTACTTTGAGAAGTAGGGCTACTTGCTACCCAAGATAATAATATACCAGCTAGTCTTGACCAGGTACTTTTATAGACTGGCGTTAATTAAAGACTTGCTCGTGCAATATAGGATTTATTCCTTTAAAAATCACACACACTAGTGGGCTCTCGGTCGCCTGACAATCTCTTCTGTTAGTCTACAAGTAAAATTTCACAATTTAAAAAACCCCCGACGCATTTATCTTGCGAAAACACCCCGATTCAAATAGTAAAATGCCCATAACTTTTGAACGGCTGAACCGATTTTATTCAAACATAGCTAAGAACACTTTCGACAAAATTACCTTTCAAACAAAAAAAAACTAAATCGAAATCGGTTCATACGTTTAGGCGCTATGATGCCACAGACAGACACACAGATACACAGATACACAGATACTCAGATACACAGCAACACACGTGAAACTTATAACACCCCTTCTTTTTTCGGCGGGGGTTAAAAAGTATATTCTGCCAGCCATGCAAGAAAAAAGTCACGTTTCCAATGCAATCTATTTAATACCTACATACCTGTATTGTTTTCAGTTTTTACATCCATGAAAAGATGACCAGTCCCGAAACTCATAAAATCATAAACCACGACTTTTTCATAACCATATTCAACCTCGATTACTTTCTGCGGAAGTGTGTGTGTATGTAGTTGCAGCAATAAAAAATGCCACTTATCCTGGCAATTGCCGTATGCAGCCCGATCGTTCGCCAGTTCCAGTGCCCAGCTGGTTCGTATTAAACCAATAAATATTAATTATGAACTTGCTTAATTTCGTACAACACTATTTTACTATTTCACTAATTTAAGCTTAATGGGTTCCTGTGGTCTAATGTTTAGGAATTGACTTTAGATTGTTTTTGTGTTA
Source organism: Orthosia gothica (assembly GCA_949775005.1). Classification (NCBI taxonomy): domain Eukaryota; kingdom Metazoa; phylum Arthropoda; class Insecta; order Lepidoptera; family Noctuidae; genus Orthosia; species Orthosia gothica. The sequence goes on from OX459057.1 coordinate 1,712,810, forward strand.
TTGTTGTTTTGTAGGTGTCTTTTAGTTGTAATTGCAATGATAAAATTGGATATCAGTGCCTATAAGTATATCAATGGACGTTCATTTGTTTGGGATGTTTCGATTTCTATGTTTTTACACCTATCCAGCATTTTCTAATTTTTTTTATATTCTATAGGCTCACGCTTTACCTCTATATCACCTGATGGTAAGCGATGAAGTGGTCGACGGTGAGGCACACTTGCCTAGAAAAAACCTATTCACTATTGACTTTAAGATCCCTAGGTTGTAGCTATCGGGCAACACAGACTCCGGCAAGGAATGCCACTCCTTAGCTGCATAATAAAAGTGTTCGTAAACTTTTAGTGCGTATAGGTGGGTTGTCCACCATGTAGCGATGGCGCATCGCTGTACGCAATCACACAGACCATCGGGCAGGCCGAATGAAGGCAGCTTACCAATAAGGCTTTCGTGCCAGACCCTAATGGGGTTGGCTTCCAGTCTCTGGATGTTGGATGCAGCTACTAGTATTTTACATGAAGCCAGCCTGTTAATCGACCTCTACAATCTAGTAACTATGTAGATAAAACGCTCAACGCGATAAACTCCTTGACAAGACTAGAGTCGGATTTTCATTATTTTGACTAACAATCAAAGATTCAAAGATCTACCAATGACAGCCGGGACCAACTGCTTAACGTGTAATAATATTTTAAGCATCACCTACAAATCATTGTATCGATACAATAGTTTGAAAAATAATAGTTTAAAAACTAAAAAACACGCTTTTTATAGAAAACCGAACTAAAAAATAGAAAATAAATTTTAATAAATTTATATTAAGAATAGTGTTAAAAATTTCAATAAAGATAAATTAATAATAGGGTGAATAAAAAAAATATAATTTATTTTAAAAAGGTTGGGGTGCATGGTGTCAATAGTTATAAATATTTAATTGACAGTTAAGAGTAGAGTGATTATCATTTCGATAATATCTTGAAAAGCACCCCACGCTTTTTTTTAATTTTTTTTTTTTTATTCACACTATTATTAATTTATATTTATTGAAATTTTTAACACTATTCTTAATTTAAATTTATTAAAATTTATTTTCTATTTTTTAGTTCGGTTTTCTATAAAAAGCGTGTTTTTTAGTTTTTTTTAAACTATTATTTAATTTTTAGTTTGGTTTATTTTTATTACTATAGCTTTGTTAGTTAACGGAATCAAGATATTTTGCATACTATTGTCGAGATAATTTAATGGAGATTAATTCTATACTTTCTAAAAATTGAAAGAATGAAAGGCGACTAACGAAAGGTATTTACAAGGCAGACGTGAATGGAAACGCCGGGAGGGGACGCCCTAGAAAGACATATATAGACCTTATAGGTGATGTTCTTCAGAAAGGCCAAGTGCGCAGTACCCATAACCGGCGTGTGTGTATGACTAGATGTATGAATGTGTGTGAAGCAAAAGAAGTATGTAAGGATCGTAGCAGGTGGCGTTCTGTAGTTTCTGCCTACCCCCATGGGAAAAAGGCGTGAGTTTATGTGTTATATTTCTAAAAATTGATTTAGTACAATAGAAACGAAAAAAAAACATCAAAACAGGTCAAAAAAAAATCCTGTCCGTCATGTATGAAACTCCGGAAACACTGTAACTTGTGAAAAATCAATTATTTGAGTTATTTTTTTTTTTATTCTAATTGACAATTGTTGGTCACCGAATGCGAGTGGCTAGTAAATTCAGTGTCGCTTAATTACAATTAATAAAAAACGAAAACTACAAGACAATTAACATGTATGGTGATATATCTATATCTAGAAATATTATGTACATTTATTCTACCAGGGGCGCTTGTGCAGTACCTTTCTAGTATATAATAGCTGTTTTTTCGGCAACTAATTTTGAACAACTTATTTTTTATTTTTTTTTTCAAATTAGTGTATTGTCATCGGTCCTCGATAAATCTACAAAGTTTTAACGAAATCTGGCCGTTTAAAGTGGGTCAAAATCGCGCCCAAAGAAGTCGGTTACAAACATACATACAGGTGAAGCTAATATAAAGCGTGTAAAAAACATTACCTTCTCTCATTTTGGACTTGTGCTTAGTTGTATAAAAAGTTTAACCCATAGCTTTTTCTATTTTTATCTTTTCTTTCATCTACAAAATAGAAGTATTTTTATTAAAATGCCAAAACGTTCCTTTTACTAATTTGCCGATCATTTTCAATCAAATAGTTTGATATTTAGTTTCCACGTAGGCGTGGTATAATTGTTAGCCATTCTGTTTCACGGCTAAGCTCGTATTTCGTACTGATCTGGCCTTTTACAGCATAAAGCTTATTGGCTCTTGTTCATGAACTGAATGCTTGGGTATTAAGGGTGAAATATGTAAATAAACAATCGAAAACGTCGCGTTTAATTCCCGTGATATATTGTTTTTCTACACAATTACTATATGAAAAAGGCACGGGTCCGGTGAGAAAAGTCCCAGAAAAGTGCTGGTCTTTTTTAGGGTTCCGCAGTCAAAAAGGAACCCTTATAGTTTCGCCATATCCATCTGTCCATCAGTCCGTCCGTCCCCAGCTTAGCTCAGAGACTCTTAGTACTCGACGAGTTTTAAATGATGGCGCGAAACTCAAACTCGGCCATCATTCCATGTCGAAGTCTCTCACCGTGGGATGTCCTCAGGGTTCGGTTATTGGTCCGCATTTATAGAATTTAGGCTATGATGATTCCCTCGCGATTCCACTTCCAAGCGGCTGTTCGTTAACCGGTTAGGTGGGCGTCGGTCTTCTGTTCATTCAATCAATTACTCGAGCTGGACTTTAGAATTTGGCTGACAATTGCCTACGATTAATGTGTGAACCGATCGAAACCGTCTGACCTTTGCTTCAAAAACTTAACTCATTTTGAAAGGTCATCTTAAATCTTACTACCACCCCCTGCCAGCTGAAGGTTTATTTATTTATTTATTAATCACAAAATCCACAGCTCTTAAAATACATTAACACACTTATTGTTCAACTATTACAGCCAATTACGGATTTACAATTTATTAACTTTACAAATAAAATTGCAACAGAAACCTAGAACAACAAAACATATCTAATATTTGAAAACTCTTGTGAAGTGTATATGAGGAGTTGTGTGTGAGTGTGTCACAGTATTGTATGATGCGTTTCAAATGAGAGGAAAATCGACTAACCCCCAGCAAGCTACAATCGGACAAGACCGCACCGCTGGCAACACAATAATCTATCTCAAAAGCCTAGGGTCAGTTATTTATATTAAGCCCTAGATTCCGAAACAAACCATTTCGCCGCCAACAGCACAATCCCCAGGAATCGCGTCACAATGAGCGAAGCCGCCGACCGTCCTCTCACTCGGAACGCGATTGATTTTGGATATGTGAATTTTTTTACGGCAGTAGTATAATGAAATTAAAAGGAAAACTATTAACTAAACTTAGCCTGAACTATCATCTTGAGAAAATATTGCCAGATTATGGCTAAATAATGAGGATAAGATCCAACTGCCGATCCTTATAACTTAATTTATGTTACCGAAGTTGCGAAAGACAAAAAATAAAGTAAACTGGCAAACGCGACCTTAACCTTTAACATCACAGGCAAGAATAAACAAGATTTATTAAAAGAACAATAATTAAAAAGACTGCTCGAAATAGAAAACTCACTCATGTGTAAAGATAGAAAACCATACACAGTGTACATAGATACCAAGTTATATAGTACATTGTAGTGAAAGTATAAAAAATGCTCTCTCAAGGAAAGTGTTCGGTCCGGAAAGGAAATTGAAAATCCGGTTTGTTCAGTTCTGTTTCGGTCTACAGCACTACGGAATATCATAAGTGTAGTAGCTACATGAGCTTTTTGTTGAGGTGGCTGGAGTTCAAATATGGTAGAAAATGGGTAAGAAAACTATATAAATAAATTTGATAATATTTGTAAGCTTCGAGGCAAAACATAGAGAATCTACCCTAATATTTTAACATCTCACACCCCATGTAACCTCTGTTGACAAATAAAGATTTTTAGGGTTCTGTAACCAAAGGGTCCAAACGGAGCCCTATTGTCGTCGTCTGTCACACAGTTTTTACAGCCAAACTGTTGGAGCTACGGTCTTCCAATTTTCACAGTAAGCATCTTGTTAACCCAAAGCCATACAAATTGTCAAAAAATATACTTACACCCATCAACCGAGGTATCGTTGTTTAGAGCACGTTGAGTAGTTATATGCTATATGTTTTGTTTAAAAAAATATTGGAAAACAAAGGAATGTGAAGCCACCAAAGTCAGCTTTTTACAAAATTTTGTTCCGAAAATATTTTACTTCCCTTTGAACTATGAACTTCAAATTGGTGATATGTTTTTAATTACGTATATTTTACTAACAAATACTAAAATCTTAATAAATTAGCTTTTTCTTTTATTATTTATAGCTATTTTTGAAACCAACTTGTTTTTGTGGTTTGTTACGGAACCCTAAATGTGCGAAGTCTGACACGCACTTCGCCGGTTTTTAGGGTTCCGTAGCCAAATGGCAAAAAACGGAACCCTTATAGATTCGTGATGTCTGTCTGTCTGTCCGTCCGTATGTCACAGCCACTTTTTTACGAAACTATAAGAACTATGCTGTTCAAACTTGGTGAGTAGATGTATTCTGTGAACCGCATTAAGATTTTAACTCAAAAATATAAAAAAAAAACAATAAATTTTGTAGGTATGCATATGACCCATACTTGAAACTGAAACTATTTTTTTTTCCATCAAACCCATACGTGTGGTGTATCTATGGATAGGTCTTCAAAAATGATATTGAGGTTTCTAATATCATTTTTTTCTAAACTGAATATTTTGCGCGAGAGACACTTCCAAAGTGGTAAAATGTGTCCCCCCCCCCCCCTGTAACTTCTAAAATAAGATAATGATAAAACTAAAAAAAAAATATGATGTACATTACCATGTAAACTACCACCGAAAATTGGTTTGAACGAGATCTAGTAAGTAGTTTTTTTTTTAATACATCATAAATCGTAAACCGCAATTTACCAAGTACGGAACACTTCGTGCGCGAGTCCGACTCGCACTTGGCCGGTTTTTATTATTCTATGTTCAGCATTTACTTACATAATAAGGACAAGGTAGAACGCAGTTTACTGACGCCACAGTTTGGTCATACATAGGTTATACTAGACCGAAACAAACTCAAGATGCGGTTGGCTATTTTCAGGAGCGGTTGTTTGCGCGAGAAATTAAAAATGAACGTGTATTAGCAAACGTTTGGACAGTATCTTTGCTATTTAAATCTATGATGTTGGGACAAAAAAAGGATGTGTTTCTACAATATCCACTTAAAATAGAATATTAATATTACCTTCTAGATCTACATTTGCATTCACTTTTTTGCCCACGTGCACATTGAATTTTCACTGCACTGACTGTGATTTTGCAATATTGTTATTTGTCGTTTTCATGAATGTTGCTGAGTAAAAGGAGTTCATATGATGAACATGAATGCCAGACGAACTCTAGTGTCATACGTACCTGTGACCAATTTCCTTGGAAGCTTATCTGGACAATCTTTGTTTGTGGAAGAAATTGAAAAAAAAACATGATGATACCTAGATAGAAACCTACCTGAACAGATAAAAATCTATTTCAAAAATTATGAATAGGTCGGCAAGTAGGTACGCTCTAGTTTATGAAAAAAAATTAGTTTAGAAGAAAACATTTTTTTTTTTAAACATTTGCCCCACACTAGGAATTTCTTCATGTATCGTGGGTGCGTTTACAAACATACAAACTCACATACACAACACCCAGAGCCGGAACAACTATCTGTAGGTCATACAAATATTTGTTCCGTGCGGGAATCGAACCCGCGACACGCAGCGCAGCAGTCAATCGCTCAACCACTGCGCCAACCGTGCGCCCAACAATGGTTCTACAACGCATTTGTATTTTAAAAGGCCTCATTAACCCTCGGCACACGGTGAATAAAACTCCTCACCCATACAACCTGGGGTATATAGTTGTCAATGAGGTGAAGCAGTCGACCGCCTCAGTCACCATGGCCTTCCTCAGTACGAGCGCTGGCCGGATAGCACGGCACGCCAGCATTAATGACATCATTCGTCGGGCTCTAGTCACCGCCGGGGTGCCAGCTCTTTTAGAACCCAATGGCTTGGCACGCGACGATGGGACGAGACCAGACGAGATGACCATAATGCCTTGGAAGGTGGGCAAGCCTTGGTGTGGGATGCAACATGTCTCGACACCCTTGCGCCATCCCATCTTCTTAGCACGGCGGGCTGTGCTGGGACGGCTGCTGCTAGTGCAGAAAACCTCAAACGTCGCAAATATAACAACCATATTGGAAGTTATATGTTTGAGTTGTTTGGGGTTGAAACATTAGGTCCATAGGGTCCGAGTGCGCATGGAGTTTTCCGAGATATTAGCACAAAGCTCGTCGACTCTTCACGTGACCAGAGGGCTGGCCTTTTCTTCAGCCAGAGAATCAGCATTGCCATCCAACTTGGCAATGCTGCCAGCGTTCTGGGCCCATTTCCCTTTGACATCGATGTGGACGAATTTTTTGATGCACAATGAGCTCTTTTCCATCTCCCTTATGTATTTGTATATAGGTTTGTTTTTTTTAGAATAATCAATTGTATACATGTTAATAAAGGAATTTTACCTTGGGTTAAATTAACCCCAAAAGGCATTGTCTCTACTTTGAGCGTGCATTAAGCGAACAAAGTTTGAATGGGTTTTATGTTAAGTACAATACTACTACTAAAACACAAAAATGTATAAATCATTAGGTACATTTGAAACAACCATTCAAAGTCCCTAAGTTTGTTTCTTGGACAGAAGAAACATCTCTGAGACTTTCTTGGTTACTTTTGTGGTGGTCTTGTAACCTTTTCATGCAACATGTCATATACTTTTTTACGAAGTCCCATACAACGTAGGGTTAAAATCACGCCAGCTCTTGTACACACGTCACTAGGGTGCGTAGTATGGATCCAACGCTGTGGTTCGACGCGGCAATGCTTGCGATTTAATATACAATCAACGGATTTTAAAACTATTGGGGTTAAAATAACCCGAATTTGTATGCCGAAGGTTAAAAGAGATAAATCATTGGCATCATTGACATTCACGTTGGTTAAGTGGTCGCTTTACTGTTGAGCATGAGGTCCCGGTTCAGGAATAGTGATATTCTCAGGCCCGGAGTCTGGATTTGCGATTTCTGATGTCCAGTTGATATTAATAGATTCGCCGCCAATTACATAACTGGCGAGTTGTGGGCGTACTAAGATTACACATCAACCCAACTCTTCGGGGAATACCTGCGCAATAGATACTATTATTGATATCCAACCGTCTCATTTCTTAGAAACAAATGAAATAATAGCTAAATACGGTCACATTGATGAAGATTTGTATCCGTATCAGCACGTGTATCATTCGTGTAGCTCAGATATCCTTTATTATATAATGGCTTTTATTTTGATAACGATAATTAATATCAAACTGCCTAACATATTCGCAACTTTATTGAGGTCGGCTTCCAGTCTAACCGGATTCAGCTAACCAGTATTTTACATGGAGACTATCTGACCTTCACAACCCAGTAACTGGGTAACATGATATCCCTCAGCAAGGCTGATGTCAGAATTCAGGCTCTGACTACCCGTTACGACTCTCAAAGATCTGCAAATGAGAGCTGGCTGGCTTATTGCGGAAGAAACAGCAATCAGCATTAATCGCGCGATCAAACGCTTTATGTCATAAAAGTCAGAATTACCTGCAGAGTAGGTCCTACACAATCGTTTGCTAATTAATCGCCCGCTATTTTTTTTTCAAATGCACTTATTTTTCAAAAAAAAACGCCAAAATCTCTAAAAGTTCTTTAATGAAGTGCAATTATTGCACAAAAATGCTAGTCAGTGGCTAAGACCCCGCCACTCCGGCTTGGTCGTGGTTTCAAATCCGTGCAAGTACCAATATGACTTCTTCAAATTTATATGTACTTTCTAAGTTTATCTTGGACTCACAGGCAACGGTAAAGGAAAACACCGTGAGAAAACCTAGACTTGTAATAGTTAATGTAAGTCTGAAATAACCTGAATAATTTAATAAAGAAAGAAAGAATGCACCGGGAAGTCCCGGGAATTTAAAAATATTCACCCTTACACTGACTGACCACGGGAAGCTTTCCTGGAAGATGGACTCGTGCGGCTGTTATTATTTTGGCTCGTGTTCATCACCTACATAATAGTAGTTTATGCAACGTTCATAGCCGAGTGCGATAATAGTATCACACGAGTGTTTTAATACCTAATTATATGCCGTTGCATACACTATTTTAACTTCATTCATAAAGTGGAAATAAAACAAATATGGAAACGAAAAAAATGGTGGTATGGCGGGCAATTTAGATTCACATTTCGCATGACTGCGCAATGTATATATATATACAATGACAATGTTGTGAATAATATTGAATAATTGTGTATGTATTCGCAGCTAATAATCTTTTACTGAATGCGAAAAAAACTAAATGTCTTAAGTTCTCTTTACCAAATGTACCACAACGTGACCTAAATTTAAATCTTGTCGGCAAAAATCTTGAAGTTGTAGCTGAAACTGTATTCTTAGGGATTACTATCGACTCAAAACTGCAGTGGGGCGCGCACATTAGAACTCTTTCGGGTAGGTTAAGTTCAGCTGCATATGCAGTAAGGAAAATAAGGCAGTTAACCGATGTAGCCACAGCTAGGCTGGTATACTACGCTTATTTCCACAGTATTATGTCTTATGGCATTCTGGCGTGGGGATCAGCAGCAGACGTTGACTCAATTTTCATATTACAAAAGAGGGCAATCCGCGCGATCTATAAAATGGGTCCTCGCGAGACCTTCAGAGAAAAATTTAAAGAGATCGATATACTGACTCTACCTTCACTTTATATTTTAGAATGTATTTTGTATGTCCGCAAAAATCGAGGGCTTTTCAAAACTAGAAGCGACTTCCATAATTTAAATACACGCAGTAAACACGAAATTGTATTACCTAAATTCAGATTAACGAAAACTAGCAAGTCTTTTCTTATAAACAGTATACGCTTTTATAACAAGTTGCCAAAGTCAGTTATAGAACTGACCGATGGAAAGTTCAAAAATCACATCAAACGTGTCCTTATTAAAAAAGCATATTATAAAATCAAGGACTACGTTGAAGATAAAAATTGGTTTTAGCTCGTTCTGCAAATGCGGCTTCCCTGGTAACTCATAAACGGCACAAATATGTGGATGTCTCTAACTATTCTCAATCTAATTTTTCTTCATTTAATAAGACTTTTTACAATGGTTTTCAATTATCTTTATAGCCCTTTGATAAGAATAGTTACAGCACTGATAACAACATTTGTGCCACATGTTAAATTTAGTCTTGTTATACTTTGTATAGATTATTTTACCGATTGGTTTGTAAATGTGTGAACATTGTAGGCCTTCTAGATTTCTAGATTGTTAACATTTTATCTCGTTTTGCTTTTTTAATCTTTTGTTTATTTGTTATATAATCATTTCTTGTTTTAGTTTCTTACGACTTATTATCGGGCCTGCGTTGTCCCCCCATCTAAGTACTGCTGTAACATGGAAATATTGTAAAACCAAACAATTTTTTAAAAGAGTAACCATGGAGTTTCTTGCCGGTTCTTCTCCATAGGAATCAACCAACCCGAACCGTGCACATTGTCGACGTTTTATAAGTGCCCATGTAGGCCTATGTGAAATAAAAATTATTGATTTTGATTTTGATTCTTTGCACCTTCTTTTTAGGGTTCCGTAGCCAAATGGCAAAAAACGGAACCCTTATAGATTCGTCATGTCTGTCTGTCTGTCTGTCTGTCCGTCCGTATGTCACAGCCACTTTTTTCCGAAACTATAAGAACTATGCTGTTGAAACTTGGTAAGTAGATGTATTCTGTGAACCGCATTAAGATTTTCACTCTAAAATAGAAAAAAAAACAATAAATTTTGGGGGTCCCCATACTTGAAACTGAAACTAATTTTTTTTTTTCCGTCAAACCCATACGTATCTATGGATAGTTCTCAAAAATGATATTGAGGTATCTAATATTTTTTTTTTCTAAACTGAATAGTTTGCGCGAGAGATACTTCCAAAGTGGTAAAATGTGTGTCCCCTCCCCCGTAACTTCTAAAATAAGAGAATGATAAAACTAAAAAAAATATATGATGTACATTACCATGTAAACTACCACCGAAAATTGGTTTGAACGAGATCTAGTAAGTAGTTTTTTTTAATACGTCATAAATCGTAAACCGCAATTTACCAAGTACGGAACCCTTCGTGCGCGAGTCCGACTCGCACTTGGCCGGTTTTTTTTTACTTTTTTTTCTGTTATTGTTTTTCTTTTTTGTAGTTTATTTCTTCTATGTTTTTGGTTATATCGTGTTATTTTAAATTAGTTTTTATTTGTATATAGATATGCTTAATTTTGCCTAATTCTTCTATGTTTCGTTTATGCTTATTTTTCTCATTGTGTTACACCTAAGGTGTGATATGTAATGTTATACATGAATACTTAAAATAAATAATAATAAATATTTTTCAACAATAATTCGATGAGCCCATACGCCCAATAATTTAAAAGTAAAGGTGTGCTATAAAATTAAAAAGTTATTTCATAATGCAGTTGTTTGTTGTTGTTGTTTGCAAACAACTGCATCATGAAATAACTTTTTCATCCCACCATCTCGGAAAGAGTATTTTTAATCTTCAATATCTAAGTGGAAAAGCCGTTTTTATTCACTAGAGGATAAAGTAAATTGAATTTAGAACATCGTGTGCACTAAGTTTGTGAATTAAAAAAAACATTAAACCTATTTACTGCTACCTCTATGGTGCCGAATATATCATACAACTTTTTTTTAATTTGTTAAAAACTCAGACTCGGAACCTTCTTGGTGTTCTTTTTTCAATTTGCTTTGTACGCGGTTCTAACCATCTCCCTCTCTCTCCAACATTCACGCCAAGGGAATCCGATGAATCGGTACAACTATTAAGACGACGACTAACGCCAACGACCTTGAGGGAACAAAACGCGCACTCGTTTCACACCCGCGCGACCCGAAATTTAGTAGTTTTTTGTACTTTTCTTATTATTCTATGACTTTAAGAAAAAAAGCTTCAAATCAAAATGTAGATAATTAAATTGTCTTTGATATGGTGTCAATTTCATTAAAATACGCCCAGCGGTTTTGTTGTGATTGTCGTGTTTTTGTCCGTTTTAGACATAACTTTACAAATTAATTACACTATGTTATACGAATAAAACTCAAAATTTGCTCTGATGAAATTATTAAGAAAATGGTCTTATATAACATATATTTTTTCCAAAAAATTACGACTAGCCGTTTAGACGTGATTCTCATTTTAAAATCAGCTAGTCAAGGGAATCGGCGCCTTAAGTACCAGGCCCCTCAGAAAGTATTGCGAAAAAAAGTTTTTATATATGGGAGACTGGCCAGTTATAATGTTTTTCGAAAATATGATTATTTATAAGTAAAAATAAGTAAGTTCCAATTTCAAAATTTCCCTCCACATTTTTTGCGAGTTAATTCAAAGTATTGTGTCTCACTGAAATATGGATCTGCGCCGGGAACATTTTAGAGCTATGATTTTATACGATTTCAAGTGTCGCCTGAAACCGGATGAATCGTACGATAGACTTCAAATGGCATTCATGGATGAAGGCCCTTCCAAGGCAACCGTGTATCGTTGGTATAACGAATTCAAGCGCGGTCGACCAACTTTGGGGGATGACGAAAGAAGCGGTCGCCCTTTGACGGCTGTTACCGAAGAAAACGTGCTAGCAGTGAAAAATTTAATCCAAGACAATAGGCGAATTACATATCAGGAGATTCAACACATATTGAAGATTGGATCGGGAAGCGTTCACGAGATTCTACACAGCCATCTTCGCGTGAGGAGGATAGTATCACGCTGGGTGCCGCACAACCTCACCGATGCTCAGAAGCAGGCCCGGGTGGAATGGTGCCGTGATATGCTTAACAAATTTGAAGCAGGCTCGTCTCGGCGTGTTTACGACATCGTTACAGGTGATGAGTCCTGGATTTATCAATACGACCCAGAAACCAAGCGCCAGTCGACTGTTTGGGTGTTTCAAAATGAGCCAACGCCTACCAAAGTGAAGCGATCTAGAAGCGGGGGTAAGATTTTGATCGCTAGCTTTTTTAATTTGACTGGCCACTTGGTATCAATTCCCTTACGGGATCAAAGAAGCATTAATGCCGAATGGTATACTACCAAATGTTTGCCAGAAGTTTTCTCTGTTATAAGCAACAAGCGACCAAACACAGGGCTCCGCGGGCTACTGCTCCACCACGACAATGCACCTGCGCACACCGCACTCAAAACGAGGGACTTCCTGGACAGCACGCCAGTCAAACTCCTGGGTCACCCTCCTTACAGCCCTGATCTAGCACCGTGTGACTTCTTTTTATTCCCAAAAATAAAAAATCAGCTCAAAGGGATACAATTTTCGTCGCCGGAAGATGCGCTGGCTGCGTTCGAGCAGGCTGTAAACGAGGTGTCTGCGGCGGACTGGAAAAAGTGTTTTGAAAACTGGTTTAGGCGCATGAATCTTTGTATAGAGGCTGGTGGAAAGTACTTTGAAAAGATTTAATAAAAATATATGTACGTATAGAACAATTTTTTTTAGTTTCGCAAAACTTTCTGAGTGTCCCACGTATGACAGATAGTTTACCGAAAAACAGTACACAAGTGACTAACACCAATATTACAGTACCAAACAAAAATATTACACTCAATTTAAATAACTGTAGCAACGTTACTTTAAAATTTTCTTAATTATACCTTAGTATTATTTTGTTATAATTTAAAGATTATTCTGTAATACTTACCTGTCATAATGTAGTAATTAATACCTAAACTGAAATAAAAGTGTACCTATCTTGTGATTGTAAACGTTTTTTTTTGCATTTAGTCATTTCCTAGCTGAGGTGGAATGAAAAGTTACGTGTTGCACTCGAGTGCAAAGATTTTTCACCTCGTGCTCTTTTGATTCCCTCGCTAACGCTAAGGATTCTAATTTTGAATCACTCGCTGCGCTCGTGATTCAATTTTATAATCCTTCGCTTGCTCGGTCATCAAAATTGAACACGCGGTTAAAAAGCAACTTTGCACTCTTGTATAACAAATAACTATTTAATTGCACTGTAACGGATTTTCTTTTTAATTTTACCTTTCCACGAAAATAAGTACGTGTTATGACAATATTTTTTTAATTCAGTTTTTGAACCTAACGTTGTGTATGTAGATATATACGATCGTTCGCATTGATGAAGGTTAGAATACACGTGATCATACGATCATGTGTATCATTCGTGTAACTCGGATATCCTTTATTATATAATAGCTTTTATTTTGATAAAGGTAATTAATCTGATGATTTAATACGAGCTGTATAAAATCTAGATAAGAACGTCATATGCATGTATGTCGATAGCACTGGTGTCCGTCGTAACTTGTGTTTTTATAAACCGATTACGTATTAATATAATGTTTGATCTTAGGCTTCCAATAAATGAAAAACTATTTGATAATTATAAATAGATAAAATTGGTTGCTTGCAGGAATATTTGTTTGTAAGGAGGTAATTCGTGGCAGTCATATTCCGATTACGAAATTTTTCACAAAGAAAGCTGAATGACAAAAATTTATCTTTATTCCGCAAAATGTTACCTAGCCACTATTCATTATCAAAATATTCTTGCAGGATAGGTCACGGAGGCAAAGACACGGGCAAAAGATAGTTAATTTATACAGCACTCTGAAACATGCCATGAAACAGAAAATGTATAACGTCTATCCGACGTAGAGGTATAGACAAAAACTGCAAAGAAAGATGAAGAAAATGCTATAGAATATTTCAAACTGGGACAAAATATTTTTCACACAACACAGATGCCATTGTTCCAGCAGAAAATCTGCCACTCATAAGGGAAAACACATCACAACAGACCTCTTCAATACTTTCATACACAGATTACCATCTTTTTAAATTAACAGATCGTTGCGAAAGATTTCATTTGGCGCCGTTTCCCCTGCGAGAGAAAAGAGACAGATTTGTATCAGGAGCTTAAAACCAGGCTTGTTTTCTCTTCTATTTTAATAACTCTTTTAAAATAAAACTAGCTTTCATACAAAGGGAGATTCTTTGTGAATTCGCATTAAAAAAATAATTTTCTAGATTTTTCTTAGTCGTCTTTATCTTACTTACCCTATCCTACACATATTTTAAATGTGAAAGTTTGTATATTGGATGTTTGTGTATCAATCACGGCTCAACGACTATTCGCATTTGTAACATGGTTAGACAAAACAAAGTTAATAAAAAAAATCAAAAAACACGACTGCCTCAGAAGCGAACTAAAAAAACGTAAACAAGAACAAACTCGGTCGGAGGATACATCTTCGCGAGCTGGCTGACCAAAACCAGATATATCTTCCGACTGAACAGCATGATTTTCTTCTTGTTTACGTCTTTTTAGTACGCTTCTTAAGCACTCGGGTTTTTAAATTTTTTTATTTAACTTTTTTTATTTATTACTTTTAAGTTAACATTTTTTTTCGAATTATGTACATTAAAACATATGTGTTATATAGATTTGAAATCTCCCTTTATTTTGAAACTCCACACGATGGGTGTGGAAGAAAAAGAAAATTAGGTGCCCTTAATATGGCGCTCAAAAGCCGCCATTTTTCTGTTTTCCAATTTTAATGACCAGTGATACTCGCAAGGTTAAGACGATTCGATTGACGTAAGAAACATTAAAATCAGCCAACACCTTTGATCTCTAGAACACCACATAGGAATAAACATACATACATTCATAGACTGATAATAATATTATCCTCCGTCGGCAGTCGGTTAAAAAGGATGGTGCGTTTTTAAAAAATGACTACCTGGATAAAAGTGTCCAATGTTTATTTATTTATTCATTTACACATACAATTGTTTTTACAGGTAGAACCTAAAGGTAACAAAAGTAGTCATACAATACGACACTCAGAGACGCTCCGTAAAACTGATCACACGCCTAATCACGTCCATGAGTCAGTCAATGTTAGGTCATCGGATCCTTTTATGTTGGTAATAAGTACCAACCCGTAGGAAAATTTTAGACTATCACGCGGGGTATTCCGTTAGAAATTTTAATGTTGCCAACAAAAATGTTTCTAACTTTCTAAATTTATTCTCCGGGACTTCGTCGAGCTTCATTGCCTTGGCGCTTTTCTGGCGGTCGTGGATTTGCAGTGGTTTGGGAATAGTTCGGTGGGTTTGTCCCAACCTTCTAAATTCTTTCTACCCTTTGATTTGTACTAAAAATACGAGTTTAATAATCTAGTTATTGTTTGTAACCCTTAGAGATCGCCTAGTTTCCTGACTAGGGCTATTATTTATGTTAATCCTGTGTTAGTTCTAGTCTTAGCATAACCTACAAATGTGCAGCTGTATGATTGATCGAGGTTAACTTAGTTCTTTGTGTAGATATTTTTAGAGTTTAATGTCAAGATTACTTTCTTTTAAGCCCCTATATATTCCGCGATAAATTACTTTCTTCAATTATTCCTACACCTGCTCAGGATTATCTTGAATCTTACTAATATTATAAATGTGATAGTTTGGGTGGATGGATGTGAGTGTGAATGTATGTCTTGGTATGATAAAACACTTTTCACGCGAGCGAAGCCGCTGGCAGAAGCTAGTAATATTATACACGCGAAAATTTGGATGGATGGATGTAGGTTTGTTACTCCATCACACCAGAACTGCTGACAGGATCTGGATGAAATTTGACACGGAGACAGGATAATACGTGATATTACGGTACGGTAGAACATATCAAATCCAAACACATTATAGAAATCATTATTACTGATAAATATGACTAATTTGCATTTAACTCTTATGTTATGGAGAATTAGAAATCGTTAGTATAAGCCTTATACGTATATTATATTATAGTTTTGTCATTACTCAAGAAATACTTAATAACAATTTATAAGAACACTAGCTGACCCCCGCTGCTTCGCTCCTGTCAAGTGGCTACCTACCTACCTTACCCTACCCTACATATCCTATACTACATACCCTACCTACCAATTTGTTAAACTATTTATTTGAATAAGAATTTATACTGCAATACGAATGTAACCAACTTTTGTTTCTAACGGCGATCTAATTAATTTTTAGAACACAAAAGCTGCTATTGTGACTTAACTATGATACTGAGATATATTCTCTTGCTGCATTTTTTGTAGATAATAATGAGTACTTTAATCATGTAGTACATAATTTTTATGTATCATCAATAGTTTTCTCAGCGCACGCCAAATAATGAATTTTATAGGCAAAATTTGGCGACTTTAGGTTACATTAATACAATTTTCATAAAGATTCCAACTATTTTGAAAAATAAATTATAGCCTATGTTACTCGGGAATAATGTAGGTTTCCATTGATAAAATATTTTTTTAAATCGGTCCACGAGTTTCGGAGCCTTTTCGGTACAAACAAACAAAAAAAAAAATCCTCTCTATAATATTGGTATAGATAACATCACAGGAGAAATATGGTAGTTCAAAAACAACGGCAATCCCATTATATCAACCAACTTTTCATATACTAGAATAAAGTCATCACAAGAATAGAAGGTCTCAAACTTCTACTCACATCATAGGGAAAACGGGCGTGAAAATACAAAATATATGTTCAGAGAACTCCATAAGCCAGATGTTGCTTTATCTAAAACGGCTATACGCACTCGTCTCCCGAAATAAGTTTGGCTACAATCGACTTACGAGGATTATTGAAAGTTCCCTGATAGTTTGGGCAATCTTTTGCTACTTAGATACGTGGCTTCCGACCCAAAGTTTTCTGCTTTTGTAGGAAACTTCGGCATGATGCCTATTAGCGGCCGAGATCACTTATTTTGAGGGCAACATAATAATTTAAGTAGCGGAACTTTTTTCGAGGTATTTTTGGCTTGTGTAAATGAAGTTGTTTTTATGGGCTGTTACTTTGAAGAGTTTCTTTTTAGGGAATGTTGTCATACTAAATTATGAAATCTTAATCAAACTGGTAGATATGTAGGTAGGTACGTACATTGGTAACTCTTGTTTTGATGCTAATATAAATCTAGCTTTTCATAAACTTAAATAGCCCCTTAGTTTTGATTAAAGTTATATTTTACAAGTACATAATATAGTCGTTTTCAATTTCGTTAGAATAATAAAAGAACACTGGCCGCTTTGAATTAAGAAGAAAAAAATGTTGATTTAAAAACAAGACTACAAAAATCGTATTGATATCGTAAGTCCCTGAATTTATTCTAAAGATTTAAATTTTATTTTATAAGCACAATATGCACCGACAAATGTAATAGCAGTTGTCTAAAAAGTATTTACACGGATACATTTTATGGGCGTTTAATACCAAAGCAAGCACGAGGTAATATTTTTTACTTAAAAGTTTAATTAAATTTATGGTATACATGGAAATTTATCGCATAAGCCTCTCTCAGCCAATTTCAGAGTACCGACAAAATGTACCGTAATTAATGTTTTAGAGTATTATTTTTGTGTATCAATATTGAATAGAAACTAATCTAGTACCTAATAGATCGGTGGATTATTACATTAATAAGGCTTCCTT
This sequence comes from Orthosia gothica, assembly GCA_949775005.1. Classification (NCBI taxonomy): domain Eukaryota; kingdom Metazoa; phylum Arthropoda; class Insecta; order Lepidoptera; family Noctuidae; genus Orthosia; species Orthosia gothica. The sequence continues at coordinate 1,730,615 of OX459057.1, forward strand.
TAATAGGAATACTTAAATTAATTTTATAAGTAGGCAACCTGTTTCGTTAGAATTCAGTGGGAGTTTTAAATAGGGATGACTTACTTTAAGCAATCTAAAGAGAAATTACTTAGGTTATTTACTAAATTTAGGCACCAAAATTAATAAGGTAGGTATTCATAATTATTATTCTGCTTATTATATTCTTTAGCAAAATTGATAAGGTATTAGATAATACAGTTTCGCGGCTATTTGCGTGGGTATGCTAATATTGTGATTGGCAGAATGTAGAGCAGGTATTACGGTAACTTTGTGATGCCTGCTAGAGCATGTAGAAATTCTGTTATCTTCAAGTAAAAACAATAAAGACTTATTAAATAAATGATTTTACTATATTTTTTAGTTTCTACCATCACAGAATAATTTAACTACCGCAGTTTAAGGGCAACTACATACATACATACATACATAAACTCACGCCATTTTCCCATGGGGGTAGGCAGAAACTACAGAACGCCACCTGCTACGATCCCTACATACTTCTTTTGCTTCACACACATTCATACATCTAGACATACACACACGCCGGTTAACAAAAGGGCAACTAAAATATTTATACTTGTCTACTCCTGCTTTCTCCTAATATTATAAATGCAAAAGTAACTCTGTCTGTCAATTTCGTATAGAGATAGTTTGAGACCCTGGGATTGACGTAAGATAGTTTTTATTCCGGAAATCATCGTTAAGGGGGTGGCAAGGGGGGTGGAAGTTTTTATGGTGAACTAATAATTTCTCGACACACCTACAAAATTATAGCGCGATATAAAGAAAATGCTGTTCGAAGTACCTACTAATAATACGCAGACGAGTCGCGGGTGGCAGTAAAGAATAAAATTTCCAAAACCCGAACACAATACAAATAAAAACCGTTAGTAACTCAATTGCAACAGCTCGTTCATAATTGAAACATGTCAACAAGTCTTTGATGTTTCGGACACTAGATGGCGTCTTTGTCCGGCCTGATGGACAGATACATCAGTCCAGTGTATACCAGATACGTCAGTCGAATGTGTACGTCCATCGGCGTCATGTCAGTTCTGTCCATACTCGATAGTTCGCATTCAATTTCCGTTGGTGTTATGTGCGAATACCGTGCCAGACAACGTCGTATTGATTGAAACATATGAAGATTTTGATAGCTTTGCGATTTGCTGGCGAATGTTTGGTAGTTTTCGTTGTAAAGTGGTACTGTGGAATAAATTTTTGTTTGGAATTTAATTAAATAATTGAATATGAAAACGTTTTTACCCGACTGCCGAAGGAGGGTAATGTGTTTATTAATCTATGTATGTATGTTTGGTCCTATGTGGCGTTCTAGAGACCAAACGCGTCGGCCAATTTTGATGACTCTTTCTTCAATCGATCTTCTTCGATTCGTCTTAACCCTGCTAGTGTCACTGGCTACATTAAAAAAGAAAAATTAAAAAATGGTGGCTTTCGGGCGCCATATTGTGGGGCAACAATTATTTTTTTTCTTCCCAGCCCGAACTAAAAAGACGTAAACAAGAAGAAAATCACGCTTTGCAGTCGGAGGATACATCTGGTTTTGGTCAGCCAGTTCACGAACATGTATCCTCCGAAAGCACAGCTTGATTTTCTTCTTGTTTACGTCTTTTTAATTCGCTTTTTAAGTAGTCGGTTTTTATGTTTTTTTTTAACTTTTTAGTTAATTTTTTTCGAATCAGGTACATTTTTTATATATAAGTGTTGTTTTTATCTTTGGTAGGTTCACGTTTGACTACCGTCTTACCTGACGGTAAACGATGATGTGGTCGACGGTCGAGCTCACTTGGCGAGTGGAGCAAATTCTTAAAATTGAATCTAGGGTAGAACTCAGGCTGTGATACAAGCACTGCGAACACAATGCTTTTGGATTTAGCAAACAATGATTTTACTCCTAATAAAGTAATTTTTGAAAACATAGTTAAGTAATCTGGACTTGTATAGTTATTATAATTTTGAAGTCGTCAACCCACCTTGAGAAAGCCTGGTGATTATTATAAAGCCATTTTATACTTAAATCAATACATATTATAAATCTGTAGAAAAGTCGTTTTTGTAAGTCGAAAATATTTCCGAAAAAAATTGCCAGGGTGTTAAAGTATAACCTATAGAACTCATTCCCAGCATTTTTTTGAATTTTTGTCTGTTTAGTTGTGCATGCATCACGTAAAATATACGAAACCAATGAAGATATTTTTTTTATATAACAACTGTGCGTAACTTAAAGGTATTACTTAGTTTTTGTTTCAATCGGTTCACTCTACCAATTACACAACAGAACACTTTAAATTCATCTTACTTTTAAGACGAATTTAAAGTGTTCTAGAAGTAAAATATCACAACACACGCAATTGGTTTGTGGAACCAATTTTTTTTTTTTTGTGAAAAATGAAAAGATCATAATTATATAAGTTTCCGTACAAAACTATTTTTAGTTTTTATTTTCACTGTAATTACATAGTAAAATCCAATTGGAAATATATTTTTTAATCCAGTACCGAAAACACCCCGATAGTTTGCCGAACAAATCCGAGCCCGTGTGACGTCACAACGTTCATTTCTACTCATTGTAGCACATAGCTGATACATTGTTTTGACTTTTAACCGATTCAATCTTGTTATTATCGTCGATATATTGATGAATATCGAATATATTGATCATAAATATCGAACCCTAAAAGTTATCGTGCTTGCTTCGTGCCACTATTTACGAATACTACAAAAATATCCCAATTATATGTGTTTCGCGCAATATATATAGGGGCTTTAAATATTTTCTTTAAAGCCCCTATATATTCTGCAATAAATTATTTACTTCAATTATACCTACACCTGCTCAGGATTATCTTGAATCTTACTAATATTATAAATGTGAAAGTTTGGGTGGATGGATGTGAGTGTGAATGTATGTCTTGGTATGATAAAACACTTTTCACGCGAGCGAAGCCGCTGGCAGAAGCTAGTAATATTAAACACGCGAAAATTTGTATGAATGGATGTAGGTTTGTTACTCCATCACACCAGAACTGCTGACAGAATCTGGATGTTTGACACAGAGACAGGATAATACGTGATATTACGGTAGAACATATCAAACCCAAACACATTCTAGAAATCATTACTAATGATAAATATGACTAATTTGCCTTTAACTCTTATGTCTTATGTTATGGAGAGTTAGAAATCGTTAGTATAAGCCTTATACGTATATTATATTATAGTTTTGTCATTACTCAAGAAATACTTACTAACAATTTATAAGAAAACTAGCTGAACCCCGCTGCTTCGCTCCTGTCAAGTGGCTACCTACCTACCTTACCCTACCCTACATATCCTATTTACATACCTTACCTACCAATTTGTTAAACTATTTATTTGAATAAGAATTAATACTACAATACGAATGTAACCAACTTTTGTTTCTACCGGCGATCTAATTAATTTTTAGAACAATAAAGCTGCTATTGTGACTTAACTATGATACTGAGATATATTCTCTTGCTGCATTTTTTAAGATAATAATGAGTACTTTAATCATGTAGTACATAATTTTTATGTATCATCAATAGTTTTCTCAGCGCACGCCAAATAATGAATTTTATAGGCAAAATTTGGCGACTTTGGGTTACATTAATACAATTTTCATAAAGATTACATCTTTAAAAAAAAAAAATATAGCCTATGTTACTCGGGAATAATGTAAGTTTCCATTGATAAAATATTTTTTTAAATCGGTCCAGTAGTTTCGGAGCCTATTCGGTACAAACAAACAAAAAAATATTTCCTCTTTATAATATTGGTATAGATAACATCACGGGGGAAATATGGTAGTTCAAAAACAACCGCAATCCCATTGTATCAACCAACTTTTCATATACTAGAATAAAGTCATCACAAGAATAGAATCTCTCAAACTTCTACTCACATCATAGGGAAAACGGGCGTGAAAATACAAAATATATGTTCAGAGAACTCCATAAGCCAGATGTTGCTTTATCTAAAACGGCTATACGCACTCGTCTCCCGAAATAAGTTTGGCTACAATCGACTTACGAGGATTATTGAAAGTTCCCTGATAGTTTGGGCAATCTTTTGCTACTTAGATACGTGGCTTCCGACCCAAAGTTTTCTGCTTTTGTAGGAAACTTCGGCATGATGCCTATTAGCGGCCGAGATCACTTATTTTGAGGGCAACATAATAATTTAAGTAGCGGAACTTTTTTCGAGGTATTTTTGGCCTGTGTAAATGAAGTTGTTTTTATGGGCTGTTACTTTGAAGAGTTTCTTTTTAGGGAATGTTGTCATACTAAATTATGAAATCTTAATCAAACTGGTAGATATGTAGGTAGGTACGTACATTGGTAACTCTTGTTTTGATGCTAATATAAATCTAGCTTTTCATAAACTTAAATAGCCCCTTAGTTTTGATTAAAGTTATATTTTACAAGTACATATCGTTGATTTCAATTTCGTTAGAATAATAAAAGAACACTGGCCACTTCGAATTAAGAAGCAAAAACATGTTGATTTAAAAACAAGACTGCAAAAATCGTATTGATATCGTAAGTCCCTGAATTTATTCTAAAGATTTATATTTTATTTTATAAGAACAATATGCACCAAAAATGTAATAGCAGTTGTCTAAAAAGTGTTTACACGAATACATTTTATGGGCGTTGAATACCAAAGCAAGCACGAGGTAATAATTTTTACTTAAAAGTTTAATGAAATTTATGGTATACATGGAAATTTATCGCATAAGCCTCTCTCAGCCAATTTCAGAGTACCGACAAAATGTAACTTAATTAATGTTTTAGAATATTATTTTTGTGTATCAATATTGAATAGAAACTAATCTAGTACCTAATAGATCGGTGGATTATTACATTAATAAGGCTTCCTTTAATAGGAATACTTAAATTAATTTTATAAGTAGGCAACCTGTTTTGTTAGAATTCAGTGGGAGTTTTAAATAGGGATGACTTACTTTAAGCAATCTAAAGAGAAATTACTTAGGTTATTTACCTAATGTAGGCACCAAAATTAATAAGGTAGGTATTTATAATTATTATTCTGCTTATTATATTCTTTAGCAAAATTGATAAGGTATTAGATAATACAGTTTCGCGGCTATTTGCGTGGGTATGCGAATATTGTGATTGGCAGAATGTAGAGCAGGTATTACGGTAACTTTGTGATGCCTGCTATAGCATGTAGACATTCTGTTGTCTACTAGTAAAAACAGGACTTATTAAATAAATGATTTTACTATATTTTTTAGTTTCTACCATCACAGAATAATTTAACTACCGCAGTTTAAGGGCAACTAAAATATTTATATTTGTCTACTCCTGCTTTCTCCTAATATTATAAATGCAAAAGTAACTCTGTCTGTCAATTTTGTATGGAGATAGTTTGAGACCCTGGGAAGGAAGGAAGGAGGTGGCAAGGGGGTGGAAGATTGTATGTTGAACTAATAATTTCTCAACACACCTACAAAATTATAGCGCGATATTAAGAAAATGCTGTTCGAAGTACCTACTAATAATACGCAGACGAAGTCGCGGGTGGCAGTAAAGAATAAAATTGCCAAAACCCGAACACAATACAAATAAAACCGTTAGTAACACAATTGCAACGGCTCGTTCATAATTGAAACATGTCAACAAGTCTTTGATGTTTCGGACGCTAGATGGCGTCTTTGTCCAGCCTGATGGACAGATACATCAGTGCAGTGTATACCAGATACGTCAGTCGAATGTGTACGTCCATCGGCGTCATGTCAGTTCTGTCCATACTCGATAGTTCGCATTCAATTTCCGTTGGTGTTATGTGCGAATACCGTGCCAGACAACGTCGTATTGATTGAAACGTATGAAGATTTTGATAGCTTTGCGATTTACTGGCGAATGTTTGGTAGTTTTCGTTGTAAAGTGGTACTGTGGCATACATTTTTGTTTGGAATTTAATTATATAATTGAATATGAAAACGTTTTTACCCGACTGCCGAAGGAGGGTTATGTGTTTATCAATCTATGTATGTATGTTTGGTCCTATGTGGCGTTCTAGAGACCAAACCTTGCGAGTGTCACTGGCTACATTAAAAAAGAAAAATTAAGAAATGTCGGCTTTTGGGCGCCATATATCGTGGGGCAATAAATATTTTTTTTCTTCCCAGCCCATCGTGTTGGGTATCAAAATAAAAGGGTTTTAAGAGGTGATTTCAAAAATATATAACACTTACGTGTTTAAATGTACCTAATTCTAAAAAAAAATAACTAATAAGTTACAAATAAAAAAAGTTAACTAAAAAGAACAAAAAATCTGACTGCTTAAAAAGCGAACTAAAAAGACGTAAACAAGAAGAAAATCACGCTTTGCAGTCGGAGGATACATCTGGTTTTGGTCAGCCAGTTCACGAACATGTATCCTCCGAAAGCACAGCTTGATTAACATTTTTTAGTTAGTTTTTTTTTCGAATTAGGTAATTTTTTTTTAAATAAGTGTTATTTTTTATCTATAGTAGGTTCACGTTTGACTACCGTCTTTCCTGACGGTAAACAATGATGTGGTCGACGGTCGAGCTCACTTACCTCGAAATTATCCATTTACTCTTTACTTGTAGACCCACAGCCTAATTGTGTAAGTAAATTCGGCAAAGGAAACAAACTGTTTCTTGCCCAAAAACGACTTTTCGCAATACAATAAGCTGTTTTTGGGAAAAAAACAGATTGTTTCCTTTGCCGAATTCTCTTACATAATTAGGCTGCCGCTCTCAGGATACACATCTCGGCAGAATTCTACTCCTTAGCTGTAAAACGTTTTATTTGTATGACCACATCTAACGCTGTTGTACCACGTCTTATTGTCCGATGAGTGATGCATTTGATGAAACTATTTAAAGGACCCTAAAACGTCAATACACTTACCAAAATTTGAAACAGGAATATAGTACTTACTTACACTATGCAACAATAATATTGTACAATGCACTAGCATGCAGCTATCACGTCCAACAATAAATTCATTTTTATCAAAAACCAAAGCTGTATCGAATAACAAAGCATTTTTTAATAAAATTTCATAAACTTCAGTCATAGATTAAAATAACGCGCTGAACAATACTTAGAAAGCACTACTCATAACTTGGAGCTCATTGGTATTCAGGATGAGAACAGCGAGTGGAGCAAATTCTTAAAATTGAATCTAGGGTAGAATTCAGGCTGTGATACAAGCACTACGAACACAATGCTTTTGGATTTAGCAAATACTGGTTTTACTCCTAATAAAGTATTTTTTTAAAAATAAGATTACTTAACTAAAGTAATCTGGACTTGTATAGTCAATATAAGCGTGGTGATTATTATAAAGCCATTTTATACTTAAATCAATACATATTATAAATCTGTAGAAAAGTCGGTTTTGTAAGTCGAAAATATTTCCGAAAAAAATTGCCAGGGTGTTAAAGTATAACCAACAGAATCCATTTCCAGCATTTTTTAAATTTTTGTCTGTTTGTCCGTTTCTCTGTTTATCTTTTTGTCAGTTTAGTTGTGGACGAATCACGTAAAATGTACGAAATCAATGTAGATAACTTTTATACATAACAATCGTGCGTAACTTAAAGTATAACTTAGTTTTTAGGGTTCCGTACCCAAAGGGTCAAAACGCGACCCTATTACTAAGACTTCGCGGTCCGTCTGTCTGTCTGTATGTCTGTCTGTCTGTCTGTCTGTCACCAGGCTGTATCTCATAAACCGTGATAGCTAGACTGTTGAAACGTTCACAGATGATGTATTTCTGTTGCCGCTATAACAACAAATAATAAAAACAGAATAAAATAGAAAGATACTCGGACAGTTAAAAGCCATATTCGATATATGGCATTGTGCATTTGAAGTCATTTCCTAAAAGGCGGTGTTATTATTCTCCGTGAAAGAATTTTTCTAGAAAAAAATGGTAGGTAGGTAGGGTGGGTAGGAAAATAAGTAGGATAGGGTAGGCAGTTGACGGGCGCGAAGCCGCAGGCACAGCAGTGTTATAATATTGTGTTATTAATGACGATATCCTAATTTACTCAGCCAGGTGGACTTCATCATCATCAGTTTAGCCGAAAGACATCCATGCTGGACAAAGGCCTCCCCAGGCGGCGCCACATTGACCGATCCCGTGCGTCTCACATCCAGCGCCTTCCCGCAACCTTAACCAGGTCATCGGTCCATCTAGTGAGAGGCCTTCCAACGCATCGTCTTCCGGTTCACAGTCGCCATTCCAGAACTTTTCGGCCCCATCGGCCATCCGTTCTGCGGGCAATGTGCCCTGCCCACTGCCATTTAAGTTTTGCAATTCTTCGGGCTTTGGTTCTCCTGCGGATATCCTTATTTCTCACGTGATCACTCAAGGCAACGCCGAGCATAGCTCCCCATTGCCTTTTGGGTGACTTTATGCTTTCTGATAAGGCCCATTGTGAGCGACCACGTCTCGGTCCCATAGGTGATCAGATGGACTTACAGTTAATGTAAGTTTGAAATCAATAACCTGCCTTGAGCAAGCGTGGTGATAAATGTTCGAGCCTTCTCTCTATAAGAAGAGGCTTTTGCCCTACAGTGGGATAGTAACAGGCTGATAATAAAACCATTTTATACATAGATCTTAATAACTTGGGAAATTAGCGCTGATATACTGTTTCAGTCACAGTTAGTTACTTAAACTTCTGAACGAATTTTTAGAGGTTAAATGAGAGGTTAGTCTCTGGAAATACTGATCAAAACATATATGAGGTAAAATTGTGTGTTTGTTTTTTATTTGGAAGGTGATCTCTGGCAGTTATGATCTGAATTTTTCATTTATATAAAGTTACACTATTACTAACAGCCATAGACTACTTTTTATCTAGGAAAGTTCCTGTACAAAGTTCCTGAGCAGTTCTTGTTGGATAGGCTTATGGACCGGAGTCGCGGGAATAAGCTACCTGTCTTTAAATTGCCAATGACAACGATTAAAACATAATTATAATAAGACAAGAATAAGACCACGAAATAGTTAAAAGTCACCAACGTGTGCTGGACAACCGCGGTCATCATTACTTATTCTTTATTTGCATGGTAGAGAAAAGTCCTTTACGAGAGTAATCGGCACATTTACATACTAACGTTGTAAGCGCTTTAAAATTAAATTTATTTTAAAACACATTTTTAAGAGTGTGGTTCCAACGGTTTACAATTAGTATTTTAAAGGCTTTGCTGACGAACTCATTTGTTGCAAATGTAATAAAGACTATATTCGGAGCCATTAATTTTATTATATAAGGTTAAGTTTATTACGTATTTTTATCTTATTTGGCAATAATAACTTTTTTTTTTTTTTTTTTTTTGGGTGGGAAATCATCCAATGACTTCTCCCGCTCTGGGTGAAGCGGGAGGGCGTGTCAGACTTTTACTGACTAAAACCCACCCGTGTTCCTTCAGTTGCTTGCGCCAGGGCCGCGGTAACTCTTTTTCAAATTTATCCGCGACCCCAGACAGGCATCGGTCCTATCAGGCCCCGTCACTTTTGCTGACATCTCTTTGAGGCGCGCGTGGAACACTACGCGCCGTAAACTCGGGCTTGGTCCTTATCGGACGGTAAGCTACCCATAACTTGCCGTCCGCAAGCCCGTGCCTACGGTGGCCGGGAATCGGCTTGCGACTCCCTACGCCCGGGGCGTCTCCTGCGGTGGCTAGGGGCGTGAGGGCGTCTCCTTTGCGTCTCCCTCACGCGTTCCGCCTCCTCCTTTGCGAGCATTACTGCTTCGCAGAAGGAGGAGACAGCTTCCCATGCCATCTCGCTCCGTTCCATGGCCTGGACCAGGGCCGGACGCGAGAGGTCGCCACCACCGATCGCCTCCACGAGGATGGCAATAATAACCTAGCTGTGTATCTTGGCAGGTACGTTATTGGTACATTGGTAAAATAAAATATAATGAGTACCTAGAATTGATTTTCTGCTGTATTAAAGTAAGGACCTTCCTTTTGTACCGTTTTCCTTGTAACTGATATTTTATTAGTCTAGAGATATTGAGCGGGAATTGCATAGCGATAAAATTGATCTGCTAAGATCTGGCAGGCATTTACTTATAAACACGGAACCGATACGGTTTAGAGCTTTTGTGATTTAACAATTTACGATTTTTTTGCAATTTTGAGACAAAACTAGGTACAACTTTGTATAGTCATAAGTAATTTTCTGTATGTAGTAAATCTTACTGTGCAAAAGTAATGTCACAATAAACTTCTTTTTTTTGCGTGTAGAAATGCTCATGCATACTGCACTACCACGGAGAGATAGTGCAGTTATGTGGGACTCCAACCCACTAAAACTCCACGGTGTCCTCCTGTGCCGCTTATCGCGGGAACACCGGCACGTCGTGCACGCGTTAGCACTCACCGCGAACCCGCCGCAGCTGTCCGTGACCGGACCCTCCTCGGGAGTACCCCCCATCACAGGCGCACCAGAACACACTGTACGCCGTGACCACACCAGGAACCAAACTAGCACTTGGGCGCCAGACGACCCCATGTATGGCACCCTTTTACCATTTTACCATTTTTCGGCCGCAGAAGATAGGGAGAGCGGCCAACGCTATACCAACACTCCTCCTCCCTTGCGGCCCCACCGCGTCCGCCATCAGACGGTGATGGCGACCCCATCCAGACCTCGGCAGGTAGGGAGAATGCCCCCATCTCATAAAGGGCCTAAGATTAATATGTCAATAAACATACACACATCATAATTCCCATTTTAAACACGAAGGTCATATAGACGCGAACACAAGGAACATAATAATGTAAACAACACTCCAGCCGCTTGCAATATTACATCAATTCATTAAACTCATATTGTACCAACGTAAGGTCCTGATTCATTTACTTTCTCTCATTATGCCCTGACGTAAACGATTTAATGTCTTCATTTAATGCACAAAGAGAAATTAAAGAGGCTGCTAAAAGCTTGACATGACAAAGTGCTCTTTCTATTATAACTTTTAAGACCATAAGCTTACGTACGTGCTGTAATTTTCCTAATTACTTTCGTCGTTTAGTTTGGAGTAATTAAAATTCGTTAGGCATTTTTGGGTGGTGGTTTTTGGTGGGGAATATTATTTTGATACTTTTCAGCCGTGTGAGTATCTTGTATGATGTCTAAAGGCTCGATTGAAGTTTTATTATTGATAACGTTAACGGCGAACGTTTAGTTGGCTATTATTTCACTTGTTGGTAAACGATACGATGGTGTGGTAAGCGATGCAGCATGCTTGACTAGAAGTCAAGAATACCTCTGGTTATCATCATCAGCCTTTTTAATGTTCCCACTGCTGGGACACAGGCCTCCTCTCTGTGAGAGTGAATGGGCCGTAATCCACCACGCATGCCCAGTGCGGGTTGGTGGATGTCACATGTCATCGAGTTTTTGATTCTAGGACATGCTGGTTTTCTCACGATGTTTTCCTTCACCGTTTTGAAAGCAGTGGTGATGAAATAATTTACACCAAATAAAGCGCCTGCCTGGCTTTGAACCCACGACATACAAATTACAAGCCGCGGCCGATACCACATGGCCACCACTGTGCACTCTTATACCCCAGGTTATGCTACTAGGAAACACAGGCTCCGGCAGGTAATTCCACTCCTTAGCTGTCTGCATAATGGAATTGTTGCCAAAACTTTTTGTGTGTGAGAGTGGAATGTATGGTAGTTATGTATTTCTCATCTTTAACAACTTATTGCCTTAATGTTAATTGAGGTTACGGCTTGGAAAACGGGTTGTGGGATCCTTCAGAGAGTTAGTAAGCCACTGTATATAAGTATAGACTTCAACTACACACAGTGTGAAAAAGCTTCTTCTTTACCAACCATATCCCTTCGGATGGAGTGATCGAAGTCTCATTTAATTAAATAATTATGTAATGTACATTATCATGAAAATAAGAGGATCTTTTCCAACACTAGATACTATGTCTGCTGCGAATGGAACAGTATAAAATCATAATAAAAGATGTCTGTTCATTTGGAAATCCTTTGTTCTATGTTCGTGCCTGATTTAATGAAAAGGAACTCATGTGTGAGCAATGAATGCTGTTGAAGTTCCCAGAATTTACCAATATTTTTTATACTTAATACTTCACGCTGATAGCGAGGAGCTCGAGGCTAAATAATAACAGCCGCACGGGTCGATCTTCAAATTTAAGCAACGCTTGACGAGGTCGGTCCGTGGATGGGTGACCATTTCAACTTACCAAGTTTCTTTCGTGCTTCGGAAAGTACGATAAACCGTTGGTCCCGGCAGTCAATTGAAGGAGATCTTTGACAGTCGCTACGAGTAGTCAGAAGCTTGAGATCTGACACCAGTCTAGCCAAGGGGTACCGTGTTACCCAGTTACTGGGTTGTGGAGGTCAGAAAGCAGTCGCTCCATGTAAATCACTGGTACTCAGCTGAATCCGGTAAGACTGGAAGCGGACCCCAATATAGTTGGGGAAAAAGGCTAAGTAGATTGATTGACTTCACGCTGATAGCGAGAATAGGTACGCAAAAAAAAAAGAACTGAGTTTTTGAAAAAAATAAATTTAAGATATACATTACTATCTGCCGCCCGTAGCTCCGCCGGCGGTTTAGACTGCGTGGAATTAGTACTTATTTATTTATTTATATATAGTTTATTGTACATCAAGATAAAAACAATAATACATACGGAAACTTTAAAATAAAAACAAACATACAAAAAACGGCCTTATGGTTCTGCGATCTCTTCCAGGCAACCCAGAATGGAGAGAGATAGAGATAGCCTCATGATAGCCTGGTCACGACATGGGGACTACCCCTACTTCACCCTCTCAACTTTGTCGTGTTTCTTTGTTACTTTTCCAAGCCTAAAGCTTTGATCCAATTTTTAAGTATTTTGGTATAGATATGGATTAGACCTTGGAGAAGAGCGCTAAGATGTATATATATTAATTATAATAATTATTATTATTACAAAATGGCGCATCAGAATACGTATACCTATATTAATTATAATAATATGACTTAATGACTGGATTAGTTCAACCCTCCAAACCATCGGCAATGAGTTACTGGTTGAATTTAGGCTCGAGAGCCATGAACTTCGGCGCCGAGATGCCAGCCTGTCGGTTTTTATCGGTGTTTTTTTTTTTTGTGTAATTATCGATAGGCTCGCGCTTGACCACTACCTCGCCTTATGGTAAGCGATGATGTGGCCTACGGTGAAGCACGCTTGCCTAGAAGTAACCTATTCACTCTTGACTTAAAGACCCCAAGGTTGTAGCTATCAGGGAACAAAGACCACGGAAGGGAATTGCACTCCTTAGCTGTGCGCACAATGAAAGTATTAGCAAAACGCTTCGTGCGTATGGGTGGGATGTCCACCATGTACCGATGGCGCATGGCCGTACGTCTTGTAGTCCGATGATGGAAAGGGCTAGGCAGAATCAAATTGTGCAGTTCCGTCGCACACTCCCCGAAATGTAACCGATAAAACACCGACAGGCTGGCAACTTGGCGTCGATGATCGAGGTATTTCGAGACATTACGAGGAATGTGCAATAACTTTTTGTTTCCTTTGGGGATTTGACATCCTTTGGTGTTAGAGTTAATAAAGCGATGGGATTGCATGAATTAATTCCTCCTATCCCGTTCCATCATCGGACTGCAAGACGTGCGGCGATGCGTCATCGGTACATGGTGGACATCCAACCCATACGCACCAAACGTTCTAGGAATACTTTAACTATGCGAACAACTAAAGAGTGAAATTCCCTGCTGGGAGTCTGTATTTCCTGATAGCTATAACCTGAGTCAAGTCAAGATGAATAGGTTTTTTTTTAGGCAAGCGTACTTCATCGACCATATCATCGTTTACCGTCAAGTGAGATAGAGGTCAATCGCGAACTTATTTATAATAAAAATAAATAAAAGGACCCTTGTGCTATCTCGCCAGCAATAGTTTACGTCGGATGACTAAACTTGGACAAAGATCTTCCTTGTAGGTACTAGGAAAACTGCCCGTAACAACTGCCAACACAACATAACACCAAGACGACGATAGATTAATCTCAAAGTACGAAGTGGTCTCACATGTAAGGAAGTCTATTGGAGCATTCGATTTGCGCATATTCACTTTTTAACAACAGCTAAAAATTCTTAAAATAAGGTGGACTATTGCAGCCTCACATGAAATCGATAAGTCCAGTCAGTATTTATCATCAAGTCCTTCAATTTCCTACGATCATAATTATTATAAAAGAGAAAAAAACTCTGTCTGTGAGTCTAACCTTTTCATGCCTAAACAGCTGAACCAATTTTGATGCATGTTGGGTAGAGATAGATCGAACCCTGAAGAAGGTCATAAGATACTTTTTATACTTCTTATCTCGGGAATACGTTCTCTTGGGATAATTTCTGACTTTTACATGGACAAAGCTGCTGGCAGAAGCTAGTAAAGTCATCATCATAATTTCAGCCGAAAGACGTCCACTGCTGGACAAAGGCCTCCCCCAAGCGATGCCACACTGGTCGGCCCTGTGCGTCTCGCATCCACCGGATGCCTGCAGTCTTAACCAGGTCGTCGGTCCACCAAGAGGGAGGCCTTCCAACGTTGCGTCTTCCAGTTCGCGGTCGCCATTCCAGAACTTTTCGCCCTATCGACCATCCGTTCTGCGAGCAATGTGCCCTTGCCGCTGCCACTTCAGTTTGGCAATTCTTCGGGCTATATCGGTGACTCTGATTCTCCTGCGCAAAGATAAAGCTGTTATTATTAATGCCTTCTTACATTTTTCAAAGTTACGCCTTAAGCTTTAACCAATAGGCAGTAAGTTTGCAATAGAGAGCGTTTCCCAGAGCTGCGTTCTAAAGATACCGCCTATACTTTACAGAATAATGATAACTAGTGCTGCAACTCAGTACGGGTCCTGTGCGAAAAGGCCATAGCATTATATGAAGCCTATACAGTATTCACAATAGTCGATTTAGCCACACTTGAGCGACCAACACGATTAGCAAAGTCACTAAAGCTGTATTGTGGCGCATACTGGTGGAGACTTATTTTCAGAAATAGACTGTTGAAGCTGTGTTAATGAAAACAAAGTTTGAACTGAGAGTTTCCTGCGTAAATAAGTGTAAAATAAATATGTAGTTCATAATAACTAACTACTATTCATAACTTAAAACTAGGATTACTAACAAATGGTCAGCTGTGTTACACGTCCGAATTCTATTGATGTAGCTAAAATCTAAAAAGCTAAGCGAGAGAATTACAATAACATTTGCCAACTCATTTGGTCAAAGTACCTAATCACGTCGTATTGTGTAAATCAACGCCAAATACTTCACTCCATAAAAAGGGTATTTTATTAAATCCTTCATTTTCTTCTTCTTTAGTGTCGATAAACTCAAACCATAGTCTCAAACATTCAGATTTTGTCCCACCAGTATGTAGCTACTCGGACAGCTCTGTCATTTCTCTTGTGTCATTTGTCTGTCTGGCTCTTGTGATACAGGCATTCCTAGTACAAGAGCCAAGGCTGCACTGATATTTGTGACATAAAGTGTGTGTTAATAAAAAATAAATTTGCTACGCAGAAGAAGACGAGCAGATGTCATGAAGACCAGAGAAGGAGGTGGGCCATATCTTGCGAAGGGGCTCCATTAAATCCTTATTAAAACCTTTATTAAATGACTACAATGAGCCCAAACACGATGTGTGTGGGCTCATTGTAGTAACTTGTGTTATCAAGTTTGATTGAGGATTTCCGATTACCACATCCCAGTTGCAGCATCAGACCATATCCAAAGTACCATTAATATTTAAACATTGTTTCCAAAATGAAAAGTGTGTCCAAGTTTAAGATCAGTTAATGGCAGGAAGTACCTACTTAAAAAAAAACCCGACTGCTTCAAAAGCGAACTAAAAAGTCGTAAACAAGGGAAAAATAATGTTGTGCAGTCGGAGTATACATCGCGCGAGCTGGCTGACCAAAACCAGATGTATCCTCCTCCTGAACACCATGATTTTTTCCTTGTTTACGACTTTTTAGTTCGCTTTAGAAGCAGTCGGGTTTTTTCATTTTTTTTTTTTTATATATAACTTTTTAGTTAAGTTTTTTCCGAATTAGATACATTTAAACATATAAGTATTATATATTTTTTTTTAAACTTTTATTTTGATACCCCACACGATGGGTTTGGAAGAAAAAAAAAATTGGGTCCCCACAATATGGCGCCCAAAATCCGCCATTTTTCTATTGTCCAATTTTAATGTAGCCTATGACACTCGCAGGGTTAAGACAAATCGATTGACGTATGAATCATCAAAATCGGCTAACGCGTTTGGTCTCTGGAACGCCATATAGCATACATACATACATAGACTGATAAACATATTACACTCCTTCAGCAGTCGGGTAATAATTTGTATCCGGACGCATATACGAACGAAGCAAGTTAATAAAAAGCTTAAATACATCAGTCTAGGAAATACAACCGCAGCGACTACTCGTAAAACCTCAATATAAAGTCCAATCAGACTGTAAAAGCATGGATCCTGTAATGAAATTCCAAACAGCGTTTATGCATCCGAAACCAAAGTTCAGTTTGAAATAAGGCTACGTCAGCTCTATTTATATTTCGACGCACGGTCATGCATTGCTAGTTGAATACCAATTTGTGAGCTTACTAGCGCTATTCGTGGTCAGTATTAGAATATGTGATGTGGTACCTATACGATGTTTGGACGTCGCTTTAGTAATTTTAAATATTGACAGATTTTTTACTTTAGCTGCGGCTTTGGTAGGATAGGATAGATGGACCCCTTTTCCGCAATTTTCTCTTTGAGAGGGAATGGGCCGTAATCCACCACGCAGGCCCAGAGCGGGTTGGTGAATGTCACGTGTCTTCGAATTTTAGGTTTTAAGACATGCCGGTTTTCTGCCTATAAGGTGATAAAATCATTTACACAAAGTAAAGCACCTGCCTGGGTTCGAACCCACGACCTATAACTAGTAAGTCGCGGCCGTTACCACTGGGCTAGCTACCACTGCTCCCTGCAGATTTGGTAATGAAAATGTGGAGAGGGCCGGTGTCTAATCTTATATTATAACGGGATAAAATTGATTGTTTTATTGAGAGTAATATCTGAATGTTTGTCGTATAAAGAAAATTATTTTATTACTCAAAAACCACCCTATTCCTGAATGACATAGGCTAGGTTCTTGCTCAAAAAATTCAAGGTTCCTAAAGGTTAGACCACATGATCGAGAAAGTGGGATTAAGCAGTGTATAAAATTGTTATATTTTTGGAATTTAGCAGATAAATTAAATTCGATAATCATGTAGAATTCATTTTCTAGAGTATTCCTCTTTTGAAAGATTCTTGATATCTGTTGTTAAATACCATGTCAGCTAATTACTTTTAAATTGTTTTTATCGAATTCATAAAAAGGAGGTAATCAATTCTACCATAATATGTTGCTATGTTTGGGCTTCTAAACATGTGTGCCAAATTTCATAAGTGTATGTATGTTTATTTGTATGTTTATCCACGCATTTCTCTGAAACTTCTTATCTGATCGTGATCATTCCTTTTATTGGATTATGTATCTCTCAACTTAGGTAACAATGCAAGTTTCATCAAGGTGTCGAAAAATTATATAAACAAGAGGTACCAAAGACTCCGACTTCCGAAACGAAAGTTATTTTCGCACTTTTTGTGTTTTGCTTTAGAAGTCGGTTTAATTATTGTGAACCAGATTTATTTTGGCGGTTACTTCCATCAACAGATAAAACAGTATCTATGAAAACCCACGCCTGCCTGTTTGAGCCTTTGCTGATCAGAAAATAAATGAAGTTTTCAAAAAACAAACAGCAAAAAAAGTAAGTGGCAGAAGCTGCATTTTGATATGATCAGGACAGTTTGTCAGTTTCCTCACGTGCATGTTGTGGGATTGCCTACATGTAGGTTCATACATAGTTTTGAACTCACACAGAGCCCCTAATCATAAGCTGATCACGCGGCGAATTCGCGGCTCAAAATACACGTGCCTGGATGTTTCTAATGACGGTTATGTATCTTTGTATGTAATTTTCTTTTAGTATGAAAACAGTAGTGGGAAGGTAACTCCTTATCATACCTATCTATACTAATATTATAAAGAGGAAAGATTTGTATTTTTGTATGTAACGAAAAAACTTAAAAACGAATGGACCAATTTCAAAAAATCTTTCACTGTTGAGAAGCTACACTAACCCCGGGTGACATAGACTACTTTTTATCCCTGTATCACACGGGAACGGGCACTACGCGGGTGAAACCGCGAGGCGTCCGCTAGTCACTTTTTAAGAGTCACTAGCATTTAGAGCGATTTCGTTGTAGTGTTTTTTTTTTCAAAATAAATAATTGTTTAGTACGAGTATAGTACTCAGCAATAGTGCAGCTTTCTACCCCTCCAACTCGATGCTCTAATCAAATCTTAATGACAGTTATATTTATTTATATTATAGCTTGGTCAATCGAGGGCTTTTAACCCCCGACGAAAAAAAGAAGGGTGTTATAAATTTGACGTGTGTACCTGTACAGGTTTTGATTTCGTGAAAGGTGACTTTATAGAGTGTTCTTAGCAATTTTTCATGAAAATCGGTTCGGTCGTTCAAAAGTTTGAGCGTTTTACTTTTTGAATCGGGGTGTTTTCTTAAGAAATCGTGTCATGACGTGTTCAATAGATTGTCGATCTAAGCGGTCTACTACTAGAAAAATTATATAGCATGAAATAAAAATTTGTCGGGGTTTTAAAAATTGTAATTGTTTCCATTGTCATGTTGAATCATCATCATTTCAGCCGAATGACGTCCACTGCTGGACATAGGCCTCTCCCAGGCGTCGCCACATTGACCGATCCCGTGCGTCTCGCATCCAGCGCCTTCCCGCAATCTTAACCAGGTCATCGGTCCACCTAGTGGGAGGCCTTCCAACGCATCTTCTTCCGGTTCGTGGTCGCCATTCCAGAACTTTTCGGCCCCATCGGCCATCCGTTCTGCGAGCAATGTGCCCTGCCCACTGCCATTTAAGTTTCGCAATTAATAATAATAATAATAATAATCTGTGGCTCGACTTGACAGACGCCAAAAATTTTTCTCTCCGATTTTTTTTTACAATATATTTAATTTTAACCATATAAATCGACACAGACAAAATGAAACCAAGAAAAAAAAAACATGAAACAATAATATAACCAACGTTATACCAAATTACAACTTATACATAAAGAAATGAGAAAAATGAAGAAGACGTCATGTTGACGAGAGCTGCAGCCAGACGGAAAGCACGCCCACCACCTCCGGCCTCGTCGCCCAGCTCCGCCTCGCCGCCGCCGGAACCCAGCTCCACCGTGAGTGCTGTGACACCGGCCGCGGCAGTTGCGCCGAGCTCGAGCGACGAGTACTTCTCGCCGCCGACGACACCACCACCTGCGCGTCGACGGGGAGGACGCCGGCCGCCGGACCGCTTAGGACCTCGAGGCCTATCGGTCTCTGATAGGGTCCCAGCACCCGGCGGAAGTGTGCAGCGCATGAGATGGACACAATCCATCAATGAAAATGTCATGCGCGCATACTTTGGGGCTACAGAGGGAGGAAACAACCTGACCGCGTACCGTGTCCGGATGCTCTCTTTGTTTCAGGTGCTTGAACCAGCCGTCAACGTTTCGGCCCAACGACTGTCGGATCAGGTGCGGGTCATCCAGCGTAATCGTATGTTGGATGATACTGTACTTGATCGCCTCCGAACTGAAATGGGTAACCGTGTCACTGCACCATCGTCGCAGGCTGTGGTGCCACCACAGTCCAACCACACTCCCAGCCACGCTGACGAGGAGAGTAGTGACAGGATTACACACGTAAGTACCCAGTGCAGTGAGGAATTAAGGAGTGCTTTGGAGTGTGCTATTCGGGAATATCGCTACATGCCGCCCGAACTTAGGCCACGATTACCTCGTTTGCCCATGCATAACAAAAATAGGGCGCTGGTGGCTGTTCTGGATTCGCAGTTGTCAAACTACTTTGATGACTGCGAAGACCTCACTGATACACATTCGATCATGTACTGCGCAGCTGTAGCGGCATGTCGTGTAGCCCATGTCAAATTTGCAGATGACAATGCTACACGACCGACGCCAGCCGTACCAGTTTGGCAGTGCAGGATCGAGCGTCGTATTGGTGGGGCCAGAGCACTCATTGGCAAACTAATTTGTTTCAGGGAGGGCAATACTCGCCCAAGAGTGATGCGCTTTGTGAGACGGGCGTTTTCGGGGACTGATGTCAGCCCCCGAGACTACATATCCCGTGTCACGGAGCGCATCGACTTCCTGAAACAAAAAGTGTATGCATGGGCAAACCGTATTCGTAGGTATAGGCGGCGAGTGGAGCGATACACCCAGAATCGCACATTCCAAAGAAATGAAAGGTGGGTTTACCGAGCTTGGGAGCGACCCAACCAAGGTGTGACTGATACGCGCCTGCCGGATGATGACGCCATGTTCAACTTCTGGCGCAGTATCTGGTCGGTGCCTGTCAGTCACACCGAAGGTGAATGGACTCGGGAGGTTGAGCGAGCGTGCGATCCCATACAAGAAATGGGGGCTATAATGATCAGCGCCCAAGATGTAGCCCGTGCAGTCCGCCCGTTGCCGAACTGGAAATCTCCAGGGCCGGACGGACTGCACAACTTCTGGATAAAATGGCTACAAAGGTCGCACGCTCGTTTGGCATCTCAGTTCCAGGCAGCCTTAGAGTCTGGTTCGCTACCCCAGTTCTTAACAACAGGAATTACCCACCTGCTCCACAAGTCTGGTAGCACTGCGGAACCCAAAAATTATAGACCTATTACATGTTTACCGACGGTCTATAAGGTTCTTACATCCATTTTGAGAGTTAAAATTAATAAACACGTCGACGATAACTCCATCATGTCGGCATCTCAGAATGGATGTAGGAACGGGTCTCGCGGTACTAAGGAGCTACTCCTTATAGATATGGCCATTAGCCAACAGGTTCGGCGTTCCCGAAAGGATCTGTCGACATGTTGGATAGATTATAAGAAGGCCTATGACTCAGTGCCTCATACATGGCTCATGAGGGTGCTAGAATTGTATAAAATAGATACAACTCTACGCACCTTCCTGATGTCGTGTATGAGGCAATGGAGCACAGTCCTTTGTTATCCAGGATGTCGAAATATCCAGAGGAATAGCGAACCTGTAAGGATCGAGCGAGGTATATTCCAGGGCGATAGTTTGAGTCCACTTTGGTTTTGCCTGGCCCTGAATCCTCTAAGCATGCTGCTGGGGAATTCAGGACTAGGCTATCGGTTGAAGAGAGGTGGTCAGGTTATATCTCACCTCCTTTACATGGATGATCTGAAGCTCTTTGCCCCCAGCAATCTTCAGCTGATGGAGCTACTGAAGGTAACTGAAACTTTTAGTAGCGCCATCAGGATGGAGTTTGGCGTGGACAAATGTGCGGTCATGCATGTAAAGCGAGGCGAGATTGTGGAATCCGTGGGAATTCAACTCGCGGATTCCATAAACCTGAGATCCCTCTCGCCAAACGAAACCTATAAGTATTTGGGTATGTCGGAAGCTTTAGGTATCAGCACTACTGACATGAAGCAATCGTTGAAGGAACGCTTCTTTGGCCGCCTGAAAAAGGTTTTCAATAGCCTTCTTTCGGGTGGAAACAAGGTGCGCGCCTTCAACGGTTGGGTCATGCCGGTATTGATGTACTCTTTCGGCATACTCAAATGGACTCAAACGGAACTCGACGCCCTGGATAGGCGGGTCCGTACACTGCTGACTGCATATCGAATGCATCACCCACGATCGTCGGTCATGAGATTGTATATCCCGCGGAAGTGTGGAGGACGATGATTTGATTTGATTTGATTTGACGAGGCTTTTTAAATGCCAAAAACCTCCACAACCGCGAGATATGCAATCTCAGGGAATATTTTCTAAACGCCGACGTGGGAATGCATCGAGATGTAGTAGCAGTGGACAAGGGACTTACCCCGCTCTCCTTGGCGAATGAGAACTGGCGCAAGCCTGTAGTGCTCGACACTAACGACCGCAGGGAGGTATGGCAGAGTAAGGAGCTTCACGGACGCTTTTTCCGGGCCCTACATGGGTCCGATGTAGATCAGTTAGCGTCCGTAGCCTGGCTGCGTTTCGGTGACCTCTTTGGGGAAACCGAAGGTTTTGTCTGTGCAATTATGGACGAAGTTATCATGACGAATAACTACCGGAGATTTATTGTGAAGGATGGCACGGTTGACATCTGTCGGGCATGTCACCGTCCGGGTGAATCGATCCGCCACATTATCTCTGGTTGTTCTCGTCTAGCTAACGAAGAGTACTTGCATAGGCACAACCTTGTAGCCAGAATTATCCATCAGCAACTTGCTCTGAAATACACTCTTGTGGCATCGGAGGTGCCGTACTACAGGTATGTGCCCGACCCAGTTCTCGAGAATGGCAATATCACATTGTACTGGGATCGGTCCATCATCACTGACAGGACCATTATCGCTAATAAGCCTGATATAGTGGTGGTGGACCGAATCGAGAGGCGTGCAATGATTGTTGACATTACCGTCCCGCATGACGGGAACCTCGTGAAAGCCGAGAAAGATAAGCAAATCAAGTATCTTGACTTGGCTCGCGAGGTTGTCGATATGTGGGATGTGGACACAGCGATCATTGTACCGATAGTCGTGTCAGCCAATGGCTTAATAGCCACGAGCCTCGACCAACACCTTAGGAGGCTCTCGTTAGGCGGCTGGGTCAAGGGCCTGATCCAGAAAGCAGTATTGCTGGACACGGCTCGTATTGTTAGGAGGTTCCTCTCTCTGGAGCCCTGACCGCCGGTAGCTTGGACCCTGTTCCCGATACCGGTGGGCCTCTATTTTTTATATTTTTAAATGTTTTTTTTTTGTATGTTTTATAAAAATATTTAAAAATGTAAATAATAAGAAAGAATATAAATAAAGGAGATAATAATAATTTTAATATTTAAAATTTATATAAAATAAGAAATTAAATTAAATAAAGGACATAATAATAATAATAATAATCATTTATTCACCATACACACATGATTTATGACACAATAAATATTTGTACAAAGCAATATTATATCTACATAAATCTGTAACAGTAATGTAACCCTGTCTCCTAAACTAGGTATTCCTGTATCTTAGGAGACAGTGATTAGGCCATACAGGGCGGTAAATTATGCAGCTATAGCTGCAGCCAGAGGGAAGCGCGAAAATAGTGTCTTCATGTTATGTATGTGTAACAGTGTATAAATGTGTTTGTTAGTGATTGTGTTGTGAGTCTGATTGTGTACGAGAGTGATTTTGTGTGAGAGAGGTGAGTATGGAAGAAAGTATGTGGGAATGAGTGGATGTATGAATGTATCCAGGTGTGAGAATTACTAGATGAGTGAATGACGTATAACTGTGATATGGGCTTTGGGATTAACGTAAAAATATGAGAAGAGACTCCGTAAATGAGTAGTCTCTTCGAAGAAGCCATTCAGTCAGTTTGTTTTTCAGATTATGGGAGTTCATGTCCGTTATTTTTAAATTCCTATTAACTGTTTTATACAAATGCAGGCTTAGGATATAATATTGGTGTCGAGCGAAACTGGTTCTGTGCTGGGTCCTGGGAAGTGCTAGGGTTCGTCTATTGCGGTCCGGCGGAGGAAGGGACTTATGTGTCCTTAAAATAGACTTGAGCACAAAGAGCTGCCGTACTGTTAACACTTTACAGTTAGAATAGAGCTCAGTTGTTGGATATCTAAAAGGTTTTTTGGTCATTACCTTTAGTATTGCTCTTTGTGCTCTCTCCACTCGAAGAAGATAGGTTTTAGCCGCTCCACCCCAGACCGTTATACAGTACCCCAGTATAGCTTGGCACAGAGAGAAGTATATCATCTTTAGAGTGACAAGGTCGGCAGCAGCTCTAAGAGATTTGAATATGTGAATATGATGAATTCTTCGGGCTATGTCGGTAACTTTGGTTCTCCTGCGGATATCCTCATTTCAGACGTGATCACGCAAGGAAACGCCGAGAATCGACGAACAGCGCTCTTCATTGCCCTTGGGGTGATTTTAAGCTTTCCGATAAGGCCCATTGTGAGTGACAACGTCTGCGTCCCATAGGTGATCACTGGTAACACACATTGACATCGTGAATGAGCAAAGGTTACTATGGCAAAGGTCGACTGGTAGAAAATGCCTAAGGCAATTAAATCCACTTCTGTACGTTTGTGTGCTTAAAGTATAAAATAAATAAATAAATGAGTCGAGTGGGTCCGTCAAACTGATTTGGAATATGGCAATAGCATAATTGTCTAAAAGTCATTTACTTTGTTATATACAACGCTTGCAACCCGCCCCGGCTTTGCACGGGTAATTTCTTCAACTTATTATCATTATCAGCCTTTTAATTTTCTCACTGCTGGGACACAGTCCTCCTCTCTGTGAGAAGATGTGGGCCGTAATCCACCACGCGGGCCAAATGCGGGTTGGTTTATGTCCCTTGTACTCTAATTTATGGCTCTAGGACATGCCGGTTTCCTTCATCGTTTGAGAGCAGTGGTGATGAAATAATTTAAACAAAGTAAAGCGCATACCTAGGTTCGAACTCACAATCACTCGTAAGTCATGGCCGTTACCCACTGGGCCATACTGCTCATTCAACCATCATATTTCTGGCAATTTTCACAAAAACCTAAATGATTTATCACCTAACCTTTCACATGAATCATTCCGTGAATTGGTGAAAACCGTATGAAAATCCGTTCGGTAGTTTTTGAGTATATCGCGTACAGACAGACAGACGTGGCAGGGACTTTTTGTTTAATAATTATTTATATAATAATAATAATGATTTTTTAAACAAGCACAAGTCTCCTATTATTGTTTTAGTTATACTTACAAAAACATATAAATAAGCACATAATAATTTATTCTTTAATATGCCTCCAACACCTTTTCTCTCGCTCTATCGCTAAACCCTGTCATCTCACACAAGTTGTTAGACTCAACTAGGGGAATGGCCCATTGTGGTGTCCATTCCGTGGCTAGCGACCTATTACGGCCTGTTCACTGCTGCTATTGCAATTCCTACTCTCAAATGTTACGACTTTCCAGAGTTTATATCGGTCAAGTGGTTTTAACTTTCTAGATACGTTAACTACGGAGATTACTTTAGAGAAACCTAATTAGAAATTTCCAAGATATTTTGTAGGTGTATTCTAAGCAGTGGCTTATTAAAAATGATCATCACACTAACATTATAAAGGAGAAAGTTTGTAAGTGTGTATGTTTGTTAATTCTTCACGCCAGAACGGCTGAACAGATCTAAAATTTGCCACAAGGTTAGATTATAGTCAAGAATAGCACATTCTAAATAGAAGAATAGGCCATAAACCTACAGCCAAAGCCATACCCCTTTCAGAACCTAAAATTTTACCCGTAATCGGAAAAATAGACCTCAAGTCGAAGATAAACAGCCAAAACATTATGTTAATGACAGAAACGGTCTAACATATACGGAAGTCACTAAAAAGGAAACCAAACTGGAAACACTGATAACAAAACAGGCTGAAAATTTGTGCAAACTATTAGACCAGATGTCGACAATGATGAACTTACAACTATCATCAGTAAACTATTAAGTTAACGACAATCGGAGAGTTTATAAAATAACTTTATTTAACTGACAAGGTGACAGTAAAGATAATAACGTCTTAATCCTAAAGATACAAGGTTCTTATAGCTAAATTATGCTAAGATGACAATTGTAGCGTGACGACAATGTCCTACATTATAATTACTTACTCACTAGATTTGGATGAAGCTGTACTGCTGACAAAGCTAATTGTAGTAGGGCTACCACACTTAACTCCTCCCTCCATAAGAGAGAAATTATCTAAGGGCAACTGTGTAGTCCTTAGAGAATTTCTTTTACAAATTTTATATAAGTTCCATCTATATATTATAAGACCTACAGCAGACACTATGATTATGACATAAGTACTTAGGGTCCATACACTGATATTGTCAGTTGTTACACGTATATATGACTCGAAATCACTGACACTTTCACTGTATTTTGCACGGTTCACTAAGTCCTTGATGTCACCTTAGTCCACCCCTCGAAGATCCATCTGCTTCGCTGGTGGGCTGACGTCACGACGAAGTTCGGGCATCTGTGCTGTTGGTAATCCGTGAAATTATGTTTTAGTAACATAAGTTGCTCGACGCATGTTTTCTCTGTGTACTGAAGTACGTCGTCTTCGGAGCAAAGGTATGTGAGGTCATCAATTGCCTCGCAGCTGTTGACTACGGGTCTGTATTTCGACTTTTTCACCAGGAGGTAAGGATATTTGGGAATAATGACAAAGGGTTTTTTTGTGGTTGGGTTAAGATTTGCAACAGGGATAACTTTATAATAGATATATGTGTTACTGTCTACTAGTGGGACTTCTAATATAAAAACTATTTTACTACTATCTATAAACCCCTTAATTTGTATGCTCCCTTCTAACTCAACTACGTTATGAAGATCTAAAGGATAAACTAAACTTTGATGCGTTTTGATCCTAGTCATTGTTGACGGAACTTGTACGATCTGATTCATTGTTATTGAAATACAAAACGCTACACACACCAAGAAACTAATTACTTAGTGGCACAGTTAAATACATTTTTTTTTATCGTAATAAACTGGAATTAAACAATTATGCCTACCTAATAGTTTTATCACGAGATTGGTATCGTAATAAAATGTACTAAAGTTGTTATATCTATCTATTTATTTTATCACGAAAGTTCTATCGTAATAAAATATGTATGTTACCCAGGTATTGTCCGACCCCCAATAACACAAACACATATACCTAATCAAGGAGGAAAACGTAAAGGAAAACAGGAAGGATAGTGAAAAAGTTCTACTCACAGTCCCGAAGTTACTCCCGTCTCCTCCTTGGGTTATTATCACCACACTCAGCGTCAGCCTCTCGATGAAGTTGCTCAATAAATTTGTTTGTTCGGCGATCTCTGTTAAACTGTTGGAACAGACGTCACAACAGCTTGTAGAGTTTTATACTATACTGAGTGACCACAGAGATCCTACCGGCTGCGCCAATTAAGTTAACGACAATCGGAGAGTTTATAAAATAACTTTATTTAACTGACAAGGTGACAGTAAAGATAATAACGTCTTAATCCTAAAGATACAAGGTTCTTATAGCTAAATTATGCTAAGATGACAATTGTAGCGTGACGACAATGTCCTACATTATAATTACTTACTCACTAGATTTGGATGAAGCTGTACTGCTGACAAAGCTAATTGTAGTAGGGCTACCACACTTAACTAGCTACACTCAGAATTGGGACCTGGAACAGAAATGGATTGGTCAAACACAAACAAGACGTAGAGATATTCCTTTCACTACACGACACTGATGTACTCCTAGTTTCTGAAGCACATCTGACATCCAATCATTTACGTACCTTTAAAAACTACAGTACATACTCCACATTTCATCCCGATTGAACTGCACACCAAGTTTGTGGGTGTGTGTATGTTTATATGTTTGTTACTTCTTCACGCTCAAATGGCTAGACGGAACTGGATACAATTTGGCATAGATAGATTATAGTCTGGAATAGCACATATGATTATTTTTATCCCAGGCATATGTTCTGATACCCGTTTTAACGTTAGTATGGCAGTAAGTATTTTTAAACTGGCTGGCTGGATTTTCAGTTTTTCACATACTTTCTAAGAAATTAAAAAACATTAACACACCCCAATTTGCTAATACCTCACGTAGTCTAGAGCTAAACTGTGTGAAATCACTTTCAGAGCATTAACTCTTCAGCTGCAGTAGTTAAATTGCACAAAGACTAAAATTTAATGCCCGGGCAGACTTATCCACGACTTTAACTTGTAAGACTTAATACCTTGATTTTTTCTTGTCCCTTTCAAGATAGTTAAATAAGATTAAATAAGTTCACTCTGATAAGTCTTTGTTTCAGTCCAATATTTTGTTCAGTCTTTTGGAATACTGCTTTATATAATGCAGTTAAAATTTAATTAAAAAAAAAAGGTTAATTAAAGATTGGAGTCAAGCTAACTACGAGTAGGTATAACATGAACCTGCATCATCATCATCATTCGCCTTTCTTTGGCCTCCTCTCTCTCTCTTTTTCTTTCTGTCTCTCTCTCTCTTTATTCGAGCCTTACAAGGCCAAAATCTGCACACCTTTTCCCAAATTTTAAGTAGGCGGGGATGGCCAAATCTGAAACTATGAGGAATAGCGAATAAACTATACGATACATTGTTTTATTTCGGAATTCCAGTGCCTACCTTCCGGCTTCATCATCAGATCAGTTCGACGATCTATTTTCATCAGTACCATTTATTTATAAGTTTCTCCTTAACACAGGCTAAATTTTAGCCTATCTAAGAGAACAGTACTTCACCCGCCTTTATTGTATAATTGAACCTTAAAAATGTATAAATACAACATTTGTAAACTTTGCAATCCAATTATGAAATAAACAATTTTTTACTAACTATTATTATCATAGTCGGTTAACTATTCGAGATATCTTATACCCGTGATGTTACTTATCATTAAGGAGTTCCAGTGGCCATCTGTGGTCTTCTTAATCAGTTCTACTTCACCAAGTTATACTTTCTGAGTGCAAATGATTGTATTGTTGACAAAAATACGAAAATCGCTATATGGATGCCTATAATATTTAAGGATTTCTCGATTTCTATTGGATCCCATGATCAGATTCTTCTTGATTCAGTGACAATGGGATCATTTCGGGAGTATACCCTTTCAAAAACAAAAATAATTTTCAAAATCGGTCCACAATTGACGGAGAAATCGGTGAATATAAACAAAAATTTTAATTAGAACATAGAACCTCCTCCTTTATAGGCAGTCGGTTAAAAACAGTTCAGTACATGCAGGGTTCTACAGAAATACGGCTTTAAGTACTTACGGATGTAAGAGTTCTTGGTAATACCGAACGCATCTAAGCTGAGCAAGCAAATCTTTGCATTCAGCCAGAGATATGAATGTTCAAACGGGCCTTATAATGTCCCCGATCCCACATAACTTTATGTTTTTGGGTCAAGAGCTTCGTTAATAGACCGCTTTCATGTTATGGAGATTTAGGATAGTTGGTAAATTTTAAGATGAGGATTTGGACAATAGTGTAAACACCTGAAGTAATGTACTGGTAGCACTATGTATCATATGCCAGTAATACCTCAGGGCTGGTTCCTGAATTAATAATTTGGAGTTTAAGAACGTGCCAAATTCAGTTCAGTGCTAAAGTTTGACAAGTTTTCAGGGTGTGGTAGAGTCTGACAAAATGCTACTTCAAATTCTTAATTCAGCAATCGGAAGTTAGTCTCATTAAGATACTAGGGGAAGAGTCTATTGCCATTAACTAGGATTTATTCCAGTTTCCAGAATAATTAAACCCAAAAACAGTTGTTTATTTCAGATACTTAAATATAAGAGGCGAAGTGTGGGAGTACTATAAGACCTCCTCTGATTTATTCTTAAACCCTTATATTATGACTATGCAGGAATCGAACTCTGGATCTCAAGCTATCAAAAGCAAAGTCTTCAATTATATCCTATTATATCATTAAAATTACACAAAACAAATTATGAAGATCGGATAACAATGATAACAATTCGTATCGGTGTTTATGTTATTGTATAAATACAATGTTTTATCAATAAAATACAGTTTTATCTAAGATTAATCTACATTATTAAGAGGTCATCTTTATCACTGTTTTGGCTTGATTTTGCACTAAATTAAATCAAATTAACCTACATAATAATTTAATACGTTGTGACTTTGTTTTTGGAGAAACCAAAGCAGTTAATGATTACAATAACGCAGAATTTATCATAGTACATAATATTAATCAACACGTTCATCACCAAAAAATTGCATATGGAAATCCGAAAAACTAATTTGCTCGACCCAGGAATCGAACCTTTTACCTCATCTTTACTATATGTTATTATAAAGAGGTAAAGTTTGTGAGTTTAGTTAGTTGGATAGTTGGTATTCCATTGGGATGTTAAAACACGTTTTACGCAGGCGAAGCCGCGGGCAGAAACTAGTGCTCAATAAAGGTGGTTGCGATCTGTGTAAAGTACAAAGCTTCGAAAAAATAATAATACTAATGAATACTATTAATATGATCTATTTCATTATCTAAAAACAAAAAAGATAAAAAAATAGAGGCCCACCGGTATCGGGAACAGGGTCCAAGCTAACAGCGATCAGGGCTCCAGATAAGAACCTCCTAACTATACGAGCCGTGTCCAGAAGTACTGCTTTCTGAATCAAGCCCTTGAGCCAACCGCCTAACGAGAGCCTCCTAAGGTGTAGGTCGAGGCTCGTGGCTATTAAGCCATTGGCTGACACGACTATGTACAATGATCGCTGAGTCCACATCCCACATGTTGAAAACCTCGTGAGCCAAGTCAAGATACATGATGTGCTTATCTTTCTCGGCTTTCACGAGGTTCCCGTCATGCGGGATGATAATGTCAACAATCATTGCACGCTTCTCGTTTCGGTCCACCACCATAATATCAGGCTTATTGGCTTCAATAGTCCTGTCAGTGACGATAGACCGATCCCAGTACAATGTGATATTGCCATTTACAAGAACTGGGTCGGGCAAATACCTATAGTACGGCAACTACGATGGCACAAAAGTATATTTCAGAGCAAGTTGCTAATGGATAATCCTGGCTACAAGGTTGTGCCTATTCAAGTACTCTTCATTTTAGACGGGAACATCCAGAGGTAATGTGGCGAATTGATTCACCCGGACGATGACATGCCCGATAGATGTCAACCATGCCATCGTTCACAATAAATCTCGGGTAGTTATTCGTCATGATAACTTCATCTTTACAATTAATATTTTTATTACAGAAAGAGTTCTTTGTTGTAGAAATATAAGTAACTAGCTGACCCGGCAAACTTTGTTTTGCCATAAAAACACCAAACATTTATCTACCCTACCTACCTACCCTACCTACCCTACCCTACCCTACACTACCCTACCCTACCCTACCCTCAGTTTCATTTTTTTTTCTTCACATATACCATCTGCTAAATATTCCGAAAAAACCCTAAAAATTTGGTTTGGATAGGTGAGCCCGTTCTTGAGTTATAAAATAACAACGAAAAGTGGCATTGATTTTTATATATATGATTGAATGTTCCAACGTGTTTAATAATTTATAGAAATGTGTAAAAAAGTCTTAAAAAATAATTACATATTTTAGTTTTTTACCGATGATCATACAGGTAGTGGTGCAACATTTCACCTTCTCTATTTACATTGTCTAAGTACCTATTTGAGTAGACATAAAAACAATATTTGTTATGATATTGAAGAAATACTAGCGCGATTATTCTGTAGGGCGAAAGGAGTTAGTGTTATTTATGTATTTTATCTTCTTAAGGCGGTACCCCGAGCAAAACGCCGCGCAAGCCATTTTTTGTGCTGTTTTTAGGAGCTATCTACTCGTTATTTAAAAAGAAATATCAATTAATAAAAATACATTAAAATTCTACATCATATTGATACTAAAATAGTAGTTTTTTTTTTTTTAAATGTATTATATATTTCACTAATCTCCTTCCAAAAAATCATAAAAATGAGATATAATTATTGATATTATGCATCTTCTCGTAAAGTGTTCATTTATTATTTTTTGTACTAACACTAATGGATAGACAATTTAATAACGTTCATTTTTGTAATTTTTTTTTTTCAAAAGACCAAAATTTTATAAAGATTTTATTCTCGAATGTGGGCGTATTCACTACTGTAATTCATGCGCCGCCAGTGCCGCTAGACCAATAGGAATGCTCATATCTCATGCCGTTTTTTTGGTCAGGGTACCGTCTTAAAGCGATCATAATTATAACAAAACCGTATTGTTACGAAAACAAGTAAAATTTAAAAAACCCCCGACACATTTGTCTTGCGAAAACACCCCGATTCAAACAGTAAAACACCCATGACTTTTTAACGGCTGAAACGATTTTATTCAAACATAGCTAAGAACACTTTCGACAAAATCACATTCCAAACAAACAAAAAACTAAATCAAAATCGGTTCATCCGTTTAGGCGCTATGATGCCACAGACAGACACACAGATACACAGCAACACACGTGAAACTTATAACACCCCTCTTTTTCCGGCGGGGGTTAAAAAGACACTGTTTCACAGCCAATTTGCAAAAAAAAAAGAGAAAATCGCCAATAACTAAATTTTCAAATAAATAAAAACCAGCTAACCGCTAACTAATGACACAGTATAAAGGTCAGATTTATCGTAAAACAATAATAAAAGTCATTGTTAAAATGATAAAAATCTCGATTCGTTTTTCGAGTCTGTATAATACATACCCAGCCGTGTCGCATTCAACTCGTTTCCGAAAATTCAATTTTGGGAATTTGTTTCGTCCCGTCGATGTTGCACGGAATACTGATGGGGCTTGAGACTGTCCGAAAAGAAGTGCTCCTGTTTTTTTTTTTTTTAACAACGTAAAATATGTATCCATTTGGCACACTTGACATTTTAATGTATTACTTAGTAGGGAAGCTGTTTACCGAAGTTGGATTTTCGGGAACAGTGTGCATGCGTAATTTAATCTATTTCGTTTCTTGGATTCAATACAGTTTCTTGTAACACGTAGAATAGATTAGTTATTCGACACAGACACAACACAATAGCAATATTCACAAGGTAACAGAGAAGCGTTTATAGCAAAGCGCTGATCACAGATCCCGTTTTTAACACGCATTTATTAGCTTGGTATGTTTGTATCTATGAATCTATGTATATATGTAACGGAATCTTTGAACGTGATCTTCACCCCCTTTGCACACTTGTCAAAGACCGATGACAATGCAATAATTTAAATAGTTTGTCCATCCTTACCAGGATCTTCAGGATTGGCGATTATTTTATATCCGATACCCGGTAGTCAGTGTCTTTGTGCTAACTATCAAGGCGAGTGCTAAGACATGCGCATGGCTTAATTTTTTTGTTATATTCGAACACACGGTAGTGCCTTTCGCCAAGTACACAATTAAATAAATGCTCCGGAGAGGGACCCTGAGAACAGCTATCAGATCCAGGTAAGGCAGTAGACACGATAATTACCAACTTCCCTTACAGTGAGGTAGTTGAATTCATAAATTGTAGTTCTAAAAAACTAAAAACCACGCTTTAGTGGTAAATAGAACTAAACTATTAATAAATGTTATAATAAAACTAAAAAAAACAAGCTTTAACAGAAAACAAGCTAAAAAGTAAAATATATACGCCGGGAGGGGACGCCCTAGAAAGACATACATAGACCTTATAGGTGATGTTCTTCAGAAAGGCCAAGTGCGCAGTACCCATAACCGGCGTGTGTGTATGACTAGATCTATGAATGTGTGTGAAGCAAAAGAAGTATGTAAGGATCGTAGCAGGTGGCGTTCTGTAGTTTCTGCCTACCCCCATGGAAAAAAGGCGTGAGTTTATGTATGTATGTATGTGTATATTTTTCAATAAATTTAAATTAAGAGTAGTGGAATGTAAATGTAAGAAAGGGTGGGTTGTTTGATGTTATTTTATTAAAAGATATTGGTGAAAGTAGTAATTTTGAAAATGGCTTAAGAAGCACCCTACGCTTTTTTTAAATTTGGTTTTCTGTTAAAGCGTGTTTTTTTGTTTTGTTAAACTATTATTTATTATTAGATAGTCTGTGTTTGTTTTAAACGGCCGTCAGGACCGAGTCCACAAAAGCACAAATTTTAGTGAATAAAAATCTAAAAACAAATGACTAATTATAAAAACAAAAAACCGAAAATTATATTTTGGTAGGCTTTATAAATATATAATTTTTGTTAAATATTATACCTAGGTAGGCTAGTATGTAATTGTTTTTCTCTTTTCTGGAAATGTTTTTTTAGCAGTCGGTGTTTTCGTTTTTTATAATAATATGTTTTATTTCAGACTTTTTAGTTTTGTTAGTGAACGAGTTCTCAAAATAATTGGTAGGTAAAAGGTTATTTATTTTGCTATCACGCTTCTCTCATCTTCTCTTCTTGAATTTATGCCAAAATAGTAACATAAAAGTGTTAATTTTTTGGAATCGTATGTTAAGTAGCTTTCATTTAATACCCAAATTGATAAGACAAGAAAAAAAGAACACCCCCTATTTAAAGGGGAGGGAGGGGGGGCGCTGAATTTAAAAATTATGACATATATATCTATACCAATATTATAAAGAGAAAGGATATTTTTGTTTGTACCAAATAGGCTCCGAAACTACTGGACCGACTTTAAAATTCCTTCACTAATAGAAAGCTACATTATTCCAGAGTGACATAGGCTACCCAAAAATGCTTCCTGTGGGGTGGCCCACGGGAGCAAAGACGCGGGGAACAGCTAGTATGACATAATCTGTCAAGCCGTTTGGACTGTAGAGCGTGCCTTATAAATTGACATACACACATAATTACATACATCGGGTCCTGTAAAAACTTAGAGAGAGGAAAAGATGGCCATGAAATGTGGAAAAAAAAACAGAAATAAAACAAGGCAATTCTCGAATAGCATATAATTATCCTGGCTTATTATCCCACCAAGTTTAAAAACCACATCATCATTTCCCAGCCTACAAAAAAGAAAAGAAAATTCTATAGTAAAATAAAGATTCAGCTGTGCTGGATACTTATTCTTGCGGACTGCAGTGCGGTGAAACGTAGGCAAACTTTACAGTTTATGTCGCTGATTTGATATGTTACCCAGTTTTCAAACAAATCTTTAGCTACATCTTATTTTGTAGTTTGAGCATTTTTAGTTTTAGTTGAGGTTCGGTGATGGTGACGTGTTTGCTAATACGTAATTTATTTACGTATTTTTTTGTGGTTTCAGTTGAATACTTCATTGCACGTACGGCTACGGAGTGGTGCCGGAGTATGTGTTTCCTGACAACTACAACCTGAGGGTCTGTAAGGCAAGAGTGAATACGGTTACTTCTAGGCAAGTCTGCTTGACCTTCGACCACTTCATAGCGTACCGTCAGGTGAAAAAGTGGTCAAATGCGAACCTATCAATAATAAAAATAAATAAAACTGACCAAGTGCGATTCGGACTCGCGCACTAAGGATTCGGTACAAACAGCTATATTCACCAAAATTATTAAATACTATTACTGAAGTTCATAAACTATGAGGGCACCGAATATTGCTCTTATTATAAGATAAACAGAATTCAGTTTCAGTTAGTACAAATTTACGGGTTTCGGATGTTTTCCTTTACTTGTGCTTTACATTGCTTCTTTGCAAATTTCATGATTCTAGGTCTACGGGAAGTACCCTGTAAATTTCGATTTCCTTGCGAGTGTAAAATATGCGAACGGCTGTATCTCTTGATTGCGTTAATTTAGAAGTTTTGATTTTTTTACAGCTGCAAGGGGTTGCTAATTTGAGTATACGATATAAATTTCAACTTGAATACCTCCACGCGTTTACGAGAGAAAATGTCTTGACAAACAGACGGATAGACAGACAGGCGGACAACAAAGTCCTATAAGGGTTCCTTTTTAGGGTTCCTTAGCCAAATAGCAAAAAAACGGAACCTTTATAGATTCGTCATGTCGGTCTGTCTGTCTGTCTGTCTGTCTGTCCGTCCGTATGTCACAGCCACTTTTTTCAGAAACTATAAGAACTATGCTATTGAAACTTGGTAAGTAGATGTATTCTGTGAACCGCATTAAGATTTTCACACAAAAATAAAAATAAAACAATAAATTTTGGGGGTTCCCATACTTGAAACTAAAACTAAAAATATTTTTTTTCATAAAACCCATACGTGTGGGGTATTTTTGGATAGGTCTTCAAAAATGATATAGAGGATTCTAATTTTTTTTTTTTTTCTAAACTAAATAGTTTGCGCGAGAGACTCTTCCAAAGTGGTAAAATGTGTGTCCCCCCCCTGTAACTTCTAAAATAAGAGAATGATAAAACTAAAAAAAAATATATATGATGTACATTACTATGTAAACTGCCAGCGAAAATTGGTTTGAACGGGATCTAGTCAGCAGTTTTTTTTAATAAGTCATAAATCGTAAACCACAATTTACCAAGTACGGAACCCTTCGTGCGCGAGTCCGACTCGCACTTGGCCGGTTTTTTCCTTTTGAGGTAGAGATTTCTTTTATTCAGCCGC
Organism: Orthosia gothica; assembly: GCA_949775005.1. Taxonomy (NCBI): domain Eukaryota; kingdom Metazoa; phylum Arthropoda; class Insecta; order Lepidoptera; family Noctuidae; genus Orthosia; species Orthosia gothica. Next base: position 1,767,077 of record OX459057.1, read on the forward strand.
ACTACTTTTTAGGGTAAATAATATGTATAATATATATAATAGTGCGGCTGAATAAAAGAAATCCCTGTGAATCTACAAACCGAAACCATGGACCGAAGCAAAGGTACATAAGTAGTTATTAGAATGAATCTTTACTGTTCAGTTCCCTATTTATTACATTCACATTCAAAAGTTCATAATATTTTCTCGCGATAGCTTCTCGGTAGCCTTTACCCTATGTACGGGCACTCATAGCGAAGAAAGAAAATTTGATTCAAATAAATTTCTCTTGATGGCGTTATAAGCTTCGACTTGTTATTGAGTTTTGTGAAATATTAAGATTTTCTAGAGAAGATCATTAAAAAATGTGTGTTACTGTTTAATTATATTGGGCTCTTATTCACATCATTCATCAAATATCTGTGCTGCAGTAATAAGTATTTTACAAGCTTTTATATAACTTGCAATATAAATATGTATGTATTGTGTGTTCGGGTCAAATCTTGCTACTGAATTTTAAAGCAGTTATCCTGCACCAATTAAGATGAAATTTTGCATACACGTTTAATTTGGATGACAATGCATTGTTAACTAAGTGATGTCATTATAAATCCAATATGGCGGATGGCCTAAGATGGTGGACTAGTTATTTTTTTATGCACTGCCATAATATAGGTATCAAATGAAAAGGTTTGCTGAGAAGAATACGAAAAAGGCTTGTTTGAAAAAAGATTTTTAATGAATAATTTGTTTCAGTAAAAGGCTTTTGCACTGAAGGATAGTGTATCTTCATATCAGAGAAAGAATTTTCGCAATCGGATCAGTGACTTGAAGTAGATAGTACTGGAAGTCCAGATATTATACCTTTTAAAAACAAACAAACTATAATGTAGAACTTTAGACAATAATTACCTACGTCATTTACAAAATATAGTGCTAATTTCACTAACAATTAACTAGCGGAATTATCACTTCAAAATAAACAATATTGCAATTATTAACGGGTAGATGTTTTGAGTTGCAGTTGTATAAACCAAATACTGAACATACACGGACACCAGTTTATCTAAAGCCTAATATATTAAGCACTTAATATCTACCTAATAACAGCACCATTACATATTATCATGGCCACCTACATCCAAGCCCGGCAAATCTAATTTACGACATCCAAAATTGAATCAACGCGATTCCGCAAACACCTAATATCACAGTATTTATTTAATCGCCCATAGCTAATGTACTACGGACAATTATACCCTCATTGGGCGAACTAATTACCGGATCTACCTGGCTCTTGCCTAATGACAAGTAATATGCAGTACATATTATCGCAGTGCGACGCAATATTATAGAGTTATCCTCAGCTTTGCGAGTAATGGACGGCCGGTTCACACCATCTGAGACCAGCGTTGAACTAAATTAATAGACTATTGTTAATCCCCCGGATTAGTATTGAAGCGTAAACACACTATGTGTAAGTGTTTCGGTCCATTTACACGATCCTAGTGTTTAGTCGAGTGTCATTTGTGATACTGTGATGGCAGTTTTGCCAAAAAAAGAAAGTACAGTACTAATAAAGTTAGGTACAGTTAGTAGAATGCCTGTTTAGACGAGTCAAGTCACTAATTTAGTTGAGACAAAACCAATTTAAAAGCATGTTTCTACGTAGCCATTTAAGGGTTCCGTACCCAAAGGGTAAAAACGGGACCCTATTACTGAGACTTCGCGGTCCGTCTGTCTGTCTGTCTGTCTGTCTGTCACCAGGCTGTATCTCCTGAACCGTGATAGCTAGACAGTTGAAATTTTCACAGATGATGTATTTCTGTTGCCGCTACTAAGTAAAAAACAGAATAAAATAAATAAATACTAAAAACAGAATAAAATAAATATTTAAGTGGGGCTCCCATACAACAAACGTGTTTTTCTGCCATTTTTTGCGATAATGGTACGGAACCCTTCGTGCGCGAGTCCAACTCGCATTTGGCCGGTTTTTATTACCCGGCTGCAAGGAAAGGTTATGTTTTTCGCGTGAATCTTTTAAGTATGTATGTAAGTAATATTCTTTATTACCTCGTATCTTTCAAACCACTTGACAGATTTTTATAATTAAGACATCGTTAGATAGGTCTTGGCCGCCCAAGTGTTCTTAGATAAGTGCCGTTGAAAAAAAAGAAACATGGCGAATTTTGGGCGCCATATTATAGGGGTTGCAATTTTTTTTTCTAAAAAAAAAACCCATCATTTTGATACCCACTCAATAGTTATAGACGTGATTACGAAAATATAAACCACTTAATAATGGGGTATTCTAAAATGATGAACCTACTTACTGAAGCTGGTTACCTCAAATAAGGGTACACATTTGGGTAGGTTATCGTTGGCTTGCTGAATAGTAAAGTCATGTACATCGGTCTTAATAGTTAGTTCGACAAGATTCAGTTATCTCCCTCCCTTTTGAGGTATCTATGCAGATTGGAACCAGTGTGTTTGGCGACCCAATCGTCTTAGTGATAGGATTTGTAGCTATTGGTGTAATCGAGTTACGGGATTTGAGGTACCTATGGTGTTTTATTTGTCTTGTCGGTTGTCATCTGTAGACTATGAGAGTGGTTGAAGGATTTTTTTAAATATTATAGATAGGCTGGCATTTGACTGCTATCTCACCTGATGGTAAGCAATAATATCAAGAGTGGATTGTAGTTAGTAGCAGACACGTTTCGATCATCAATCTAACGAACACCTAATTATGACACGATATCTTGAGAAAACCCCGATTCTAACAGTAAAACGCCCATAACTTTTGAAGAACCGATTTTCATCAAACTTAGCTAAGAAAGAACACTCTCGATAAAGTCAACCTTCAAACAAAAAAAAAAACAAATCAAAATCGGTTCATCCGTTTAGGGATTTTGATGACACAAATATATAGACAAATGCACAATGACACAGGTACACACATTGATGGTCTAGTAAACAGATATGTTATGAGCGCGCGCATTGCGAAGACTCGAATACGTCACAATTGTACGTATAGTGTTTAGTTTATGTCACGCATTGTTGAACAAAAACAAAATTAAAAAAATGCCATTGTGTGTATTTAGAAAGTGTACCAATTATGATACCAAAGTACATAAAACAGAAGGGATATCTTACCATATATAAGTACGCAATACATCTCAATTTACTAATTTATTTCAATGTTTTTCCTAATATTCTGATATTTGGAGGTTAGAAAAAGAAAAAAAACATTGGTGGTCAGAATAATGTTTGTTTACATTCACATGCAAGTGACAAACACTAGCTGTCTCTTTTTTTCTTGATGGTTTTATCAAGCCATCCCTTTCGACTTGTAGTGAAATGTCAGATGAATGAAAAGTGTTTATGTGTGCTGCCGCTGCTGCGCGGAACACTTTTTTCGATTGTTTTGTGAGTGTATAACGTATCTGTTTATTAGAATAGCATTGGGTACACACGTCAATCTTATAAAAATCCTCTTTTTTCGTCGAGAGTAAAAAACAAAAGAAAATACGATTTGTAACCATATTTGTTCAACATTTTTTTTTTTTTTCAGTTTACTTTATACTTGAGGTGCATGTACTTCGATCAGTATTTACTTTATTCAAATAAATGAAAAAGCAAATCTTGCTTTTCTATCATAACATTGTTGTTTTGTTTGCCCGCCCACCACAATAAGCATCAAAATTTCATAAATTAAATATGAAAATGTTGATTGTTGTTGAAACAAAACACGAGATGATATAAATGGTTCTCAAATCTGAATATTAACTAGAATTACAAAATAAACTAACAAGTAAATCGAATTTACTTTAAAATAAGTATGGACACAATCTACTTGTAAGAACCCTTTTCGACATCAAAGGCTGATTATTTTCAGAGAACAACGAAAAAATTACTTTGTTTTGTTGAGAACAAAGCTAGCTACCTTCTGTAAAGAGTGGGACAAGAATTACTTCGGAAATAAAATATAATAGGATCATTACTGGTAAGGTCGATGGCCGCGAGGTTGCAGCCAGATCTAGTGGTCTGACCAAACCCATCCAACGCTCAAAACCAAACTGCACGATTTACTCCAGAACGTTAAGTTTGGATAAACACAGATGGAGGATCATCGGATGACGATGGAGACATCATAAAAAAAAAAACTGTTCGCCCACCGGGGGCGCAACGGCCCTCAGTAATGATAAACACGGCGCGATAAAAAGGATAAGTGATGAAACACTTTTACCCCTTTTTTATAAGGTAAGTAAAATTTCCTCCACTCGAATCTATCAAATTGACAGTTTTAGCTTAGCTGAAGAGTATTATTGGACGTTAATCGAAGGCACTTTTCCGTACACTACACACATAGCCCCAAGAGTTGCCAAACTTAAGTGGCAATGGGCAGGGCACATTGCTCGCATAACGGATGGCCGTAGTAGGGGCAAAAAAGTTTTGGAGTGGCGACCGCGTACCGGAAGACGCAGCGTTGGAAGGCCTTCCTCTATATGGAGCGACGACCTGGTCAAGGCTACGGGAGTCCGGTGGATGCGCGACGCACAGAACCGATCAGTGTGGTGACGCTTGGGGAAGGCCTATGTCCAGCAGTGGACGTCTTTTGGCTGAAGTGATGATGATGACGATAATTTTTCCGTTGTTCCGTGTGGAGTGGAGGTAGATTCCTTCAAAAGGACTTCTAGTCTGTCAGCCAACGGTCCCCAAGTGTAAACATTTTCATATTCTAAACTAGCTTTTGCCCGCGGCTTCGCACGCGTAGACTACATGCTTCTCCTTATCATATTTTAACAGTATGCAGAGAAAAAGTAAAAAATAATTATGATAAAAATAATGTAACATGAACGTTTTTCTTAGGACAGACTTATACTTACCTATTTTAAATCAATACGCTCTATCCTTGTCCTGTCCCTATCCCTTCATTATTTCTGTGTTTATCCATGACTTATAATATGTAATCATAATCATAAGTAAGTAATTAAATCATAGTATTTCCTTGTAAACAACATTTTTAACCATTTTTGATGTCGGCGCCAATATCACCAGACTATTTGATGAGCTAACACGTGAACACGCTACATAGAACTGTCCATGGGAAAAGCAATTCTCCCTCAAATCAACACCAACATACTTCCAAATCCAAACAACAACACAACACAAACAAACAAACATCCAAACTTTCATCCCCTATTTCACGCCCTTAGGTGTGGAATTTCCAAAAATCCTTTCTTAGTGCTCACCTACACTACCAAAGGAACCTACATGCCAAGTTTCATGATTGAAGCTTCAGCCGTTTGGGCTGTGCTTTGATGGTCAGTGAGTGAGTCAGTCAGTCAGTCAGGCAGTCACTTTCTTCTTTTATATGTTTAAAGATAATCATGAAATAACACTAGAACATATAATTTCTCCCTTTTGGTAGTCGGCTAAAAATAAGACATTCAGAAACAAACAACAACACACAACAACAAACACATCACAACACAATCACTAAATGTTACATATACACACAAATAGGAAAGATAAAGAGGTTAGAAGAATAATAATGAAAGAGTAATCAATAACATTCCAGTTAATTAAAGCACTATTATTTATAGACAAGAAACATTATTTGAACAGATGAACTAATAGCGGGGTCAAAGTTTAGCTGTGGAGGTAGGAGGTTCGAGGTTTAGCACATTACACTCCAGACAACATTCCTGCTTTTACAAGAACAATGCTAGCATCGTCTTATTTGCACTACTTAATTAATAAGTTACTATCAATATGAAATAAAACTTTCAAATAAGTGAAGACAAATTTTACAGTTTTTTCATGAGTGTTTTTTGTTCAGATAATTTGCCTTAATGGTTTAATTTGCGGTACCTTATATTTTTTGCTATCGGGGGAAACCTTCAAAAGGCGTCTGGTTTTTTTGGGAAAAACACGAGGGAGCGTGGGTTTTTTACCTCACTCAAACCTCCTCGACGATTACCAACAGCATCTCGAAGGGGCCCCGTGCCCTCTAAAAATATCACGATGGCAAGCCATCTGTCCAACCCCTGTTAAGAGACATCCCTTTTCTGTGGTCACTCGATGGGCGGAGAACTGGAGAGAAATACCATCCCCAAAGCCCCTGTATTTAAATTCAAAGATGTATTGAATTGAACATAATGATCTAAACAACACAGTTCTGTTTTCTTGCCTTAATAATTTTTTATTTTATACTTATCAACGTTCATTCCTAGTTTAGGTAGTTTCCAATTATAAAATCTCTACTTAAAGCCTTTAATTATTGTAAATATTTATTTCATGTTATTTTTTTTAAATTATATGCTCAAGTAAAAGCCACTGTGCAAAAGGGGACTTAATGCCTCAGGGCGGTGCAAGAGGCAGGTGAACACAACGAAAAAAAAAACAGAAACAGAAATATGTCAATCAATTACTTAAATAAACAATTCAAAATATCTTGAGGTTTAAAACAAAGTGCCATTCTAAAAGCAATGGCATTGGTTAAAATGTAACAAATTGATCACGTGACATTTCTTTAGTGCTTGGCAATCCATTTTTGGCATTTTTCCAATCGCTATCACGACACTTTCGTTTGATAGAATGCCACTTGTCCAGAGCCTCTGTTGTTCAAATGCTCACGGCTCTCCAACCAATGCACCGCAAACAAGATAAAACACAAGAAACAATTGAACCACATAATAAATAATATCCAATAAGTTCACATCTTGTAGTTGGCGAACAACTCTAAACGTGGTACTAGGTCCGGTTCATACTGGCGGATCGTTCACAAGTTAAACTCAACTCCAAGTGCACTCACAGGGGATTCTTATAGTTTTATAACGCAATAACGTTACGTCTCCGTACATACGGATATTACGTGTGTTCCCAACTTTTACTGTACTACAGCTACTTTACGATACATTGAATTGTTAATACAGTGCATTGATGTTGTTGTGTTCATGCCTTTATTGGTAGAAGTAGAGTATGTATTTTTATTAAGTACAGTCATATCACTAACATTACACATAGCAAAAGCATATCAATTAGCCTTTTAACTTTCCCACTGCTGGGACACAGGCCTCGTCACTATGAGAGGGAGTCCACCACGCGGGGCCAGTACGGGTTGGTAGATGTCACATGTCTTCGAATGTTTAGTTCAAGCACATGCCGATGATTACCTTCACCGTTTTTAGAGCACATTACAGATGTTAGGAACAATCTCAATAACTAGGGGACTACACATCCCCCCCGGTGGGTTCCCGCTTTGTCGATGCGGGGGGGCTCAGTAACCGTGGCTTGGTCACCCACGGTGAAGCGAAGAGGAACCCGAGGCGGGGCCGCTCGTCAGGGCTTTTGCCGCTAAGCCGACGACGTAGCGGCCAACGTAGGTTGCGGTGCTGTCTAGGCGACATCGCAACTGAGGCGGGCCGCGATGTCGTATGTGGTCTCCCATACCCATACGATATTGCGGCTGAGGGTTGGAGGCCGCGGCAGGAGAGGAGTGCCGGTATTGCGGTGCGCCGCTCCCCCTACCTTCCGCGGCCTAGACGGGGTCGCCACCGTCTGATGGCGGACGCGGTGGGGCCGCAGGGGAAGAGGAGTGCCGGTATAGCGTTGGCCGCTCTCCCTATCCCCTGCGGCCGAAAAATGGTAGGTGGCGGGGCCATTGACCCTGACCCGTCACAAGGGGACCAAGGGTGCCATACACGGGGTCGTCTGGCACCCATGTGCTAGTTTGGTCCCTGGGGTGGTCACGGCGCACAGTGTGTTCTGGTGCGCCGGTGATGGGGGGTACTCCCCAGAGGAGGGTCCGGTGACGGACAGCCGCGGCGGGTTCGCGGTGAGTGCTAACGCGTACCCGTGTTCCCGCCATAAGCGGGCACAGGAGGACACCGTGGAGTTTAAGTGGGTTAGAGTCCCACATAACTAACGAGCATTTCTCCACGCTAAAAAAAAAAAAAAGGGGACTACACATGACAATTAAGGCGTGCATAGTTCTCACAATAGATTTGAGTTGTTGGAATTGGTAATTATTAAAAGGATAAGTACTTTTATGATGTAGGTTTTAACCGCAAGAATCGTGAATAATCTCCACGATAAGGAATACCCGGATACTATTTACTCACGTTGATTTAATTCTGTGAAATTGCAGTTTGGACATTTGGACCGCAATCGTAAGATTGCACGTGCCGATCTCGTCACTATACCTAAGTTTTGGATCGAAATTGATGGATCACTGCTCAATCCACGTGCAATTCATTTGCAAACAATGTTTCGTCTAAATCTTCATTGAAGTAGTTTTAAGGTCCAAGTCAGTTTGAAGGACGTGCACTCGACTTAGTCGCCGTGGTAACTAAAAAAAAACCCTCGATTAACAAATTTAAACCATTAGCTGTCAATTTGATGACCCGAGATAGAGTCGAGTTGGAGAGCATGACTTGAATGAAATATTGAGTAAATGTATTATGGATTTTTATTCGACCTAACATAAAACTGGAAAAAATGTTACAATCAAAACATTTGTGAAATCTTTAACAATATTAGGAAAAGGATGTTTAATTGTATAGTAGATATCTGCCCGGTAAATCCCATAGATATCTGAAACAAAGAACATACAAGAACATATTGAAGTATGTTTCATCTTTAAAATAACATTAAATCAAGCGCAAAACAAATACGCGAGTGTTTAATCAATACCTTCTTTGTTTACTACTTTTCGCATTGTGTATTAAATAATATAATCTTATTAAAGTTCTACGCCACACTACTCTGTTTTTATTCTTATTTTTAGATTAGATTGTTAATAAACAAATACTTTTCTTCAGGTACTCTATCACTATCTTAGATAAACAATACGCATTAATTAAAATACCAAATGATATAAAAATAAAGCCGTGTGGCAACATCAAAGGATTTTTGTTAACCAAGGACTTCTCTCCGAGCAGTATACAAAAGTTTTTCCTTTAAAAAGTTTCCAAAACTACACACCTCCGTGGACGTCAATGGACTTGGTCCAAGAAGTCTATAGAGTTGTTTCAGTTGTCTATGTCCGAAGTAAGAAGGGGAGTTATTACCGGCGCTTTTGTTCCAAATATAAAAGCACAAAGTTTTACAGAAGTGAGTACATCCTGGACACAACAGATAGCTAGTATTTAAAAGACGAAGTTTGGTAAGTGGTTATGCCTAAATATTGTTTGGCAGCGATAAGACGAATCTAAATAACAGACGCATTTCAAAATTCAAGAACAATGTGAAAGACTTAGTTTCTTTGATAACTTTAATCCTGAAAACGGTTTACTGTAAAATTAAGTTGCTTCTAAGTGGGACAGACCTTTGTCTGTTAATTTATAAATTTTATGAAAACAAAATAACCATCTAACAACCACTTTGACGATGAACGTTGACGAAAACATGACGTAATAATAACCTATACAATTTATGGCTTTGGTTAAGAACATCATCGTAAAATGTGCAAAAGTTTAAACAATCCCTTCATTCTGAAGCCTCGCTGAAACTGCACCTGTTCACACAGAAAATCCACAGACTACCGTCACCAATATTTATGCAGATTGCACACACAGCTAACATAAATTACTAAGTAAATGCACGAGACGCCGGGAGTCAGCACGAGTGTGTCAACAATTCCACACCCTCTCTCGAAGCTGTGACGTCAGCGATCCTGAGCTTGACCCATTCATTGATCTACAATTATTGGTTGCAAGCTGGAGGAGTCGTTAGGTGTGATCCGAATTTTGGTTGTGTTGATCTTCGATCTTATCGTTCGAAGGTGTTTTGTTGATTTATAAAGAAAATGGAGAATGGCATAATAGTTTGTTAATCTTTGTATTTATTTTTGTTTTTCTTTACTTAGGTAAGTAACTAATTAACTTGCCATTTTTTAATTAAAAATCTATGTGGTCAAGAGAAACTATTTCGACTGTGGGTATTCACTAACTAACACACTACACACACACATTAAATACACATTTTTTTCCTTTTTTAAATGCAACTTTTCTGTACTTTAATGTTTTATTTTTAACCGCCGCCGGAAAAAGAGGGGTGTTATAAGTTTCACGTGTGTTGCTTTGTATCTGTGTATCGGTGTATCTGTGTATCTGTGTGTCTGTCTGTGGCATCATAGCGCATAAACAGATGAACCGATTTTGATTTAGTTTTTTTTGTTTGAAAGCTAGCTATGTTTGAATAAAATCGGTTCAGCCATGCAAAAGTTATGAATCGGGGTGTTTTCATAAGATAAATGTGTCGGGGGTTTTTTAAATGTTGACATTTCACTTGTGTGTAACATCTTTTAAATTAAGTTATACTTCTAAATAGTCTATAGTCAAAGTGCAATGAATAAAGGTTCAACTGACAAACTCTCCCCAGCTAGTCGGCTACCAAATCATTAGGCTTAATTCATGGCATCGCAAAAAAAAAAATATACGTTTTCTGTGACGTTTGTCTGAGATTCATGTTACCATATCTTTGTAATCAAATATGTATTTTGTTCCTCTTTAATATCAAATAATTATTTCACAGAATTATTTTAATACACATTGATGTTTATTCCTTTCATTTAACAATATACTGTGTTTAACACAATAATTTATTATTTTACACCTCAATCTTGTTTTAATAATATTCAAAATAGGTATTTCATTGTTCGTTTTTGTCCATACAATGCGTATCACATTTGAAATAAACGGTTGTTGGAAATGAAAACGCATTCGTACATGATTTAATTAACTACACATTTTCACTGTTTAATAAAAGCTTATTTTTTGAGTAGGTAGGTTTTTCATTACAATAAAAAAATGATTTTATTTTTTGTAACTTATTTTTTACAAATCAACTATCAGCTGTTAAGTTTAAGCCAATATCGTTTTTTTATATCATAACTTTCTCACGTTGATAAATAAACCGAAAATCGCAACGACGGACTACTAACTCTCCAAAGCTACACTAAATTTCGGAACGCAGAATCCCAAGCAGTTAACTACAATGTACACTTGCGCCAATCACCGACGAGCGCTATGCAACTGACAGCACTGAACTAGAAGGAGCCTCCAGATTAGCACAACCGATAAACCACTAACGATTTGTTGAGGATTTAAGAACGAGTAATGAGAACGTGCTAAAGACAGATAAAAATAAATTAATTGAATGGGAGTTTAGGATTAACTGCAAATAGATTTTTATAAAGCTGTTGATGCTTGAGCATTGATGCTTCTTTCTATTCCTGTATTTTTTTAAGTTCAGATTATTGTTTATATAATAAACTCCGAATAAACTGTCAACCAGGAAAAGTCGCGTAAGTAGACATCAAAGAATCTCCTTTAAATCCTTAGATCTTTCAGCAGGTACTGTTTTTCAACTTTACCTAACGAAGTTTGTTTTACAAGCATACTGCAGTCGTTACATGTAGTAAGAAGAATGAAATCTAACACCAGTCTTGCCAAGGGGAGTCGTGTTACTGGGTTGTGGAGGTCAAACGCTCGTCGCTCCATGTAAAATACTAGTACTCATCTCCATCTGGTTAGACTGGAAGCCGATCCCACATAGTTGGGACAAGGCTAGGCAGTTTCATTTAAGTATACTGCACTCACTTTAATTCAATAACATAGTTGGGACAAGGCCAGGCAGATTCATTGACATATACTACACACACCTTTATATTCACAAACATAGTTGGGACAAGGCTAGGCAGATTCATTGAAGTATACTCACTTTATACACTTGGATTCACAAACATAGTTGGTACAAGGCACGGTATATTCATGGAAGTATACTGCACACACTTAAATTCACGAACATAGTTGGGACAGTGCTAGGCAGATTCATTGAAGTACACTTACTGCATACATTTAGATTCACCACCATAGTTGGTACAAGGCACGGTATATTCATTGAAGTATACTGCACTCACTTTGATTTACCAACATAGTTGGGACAATGCTAGGCAGATTCATTGAAGTACACATACTGCATACACTTAGATTCACCACCATAGTTGGTACAAGGCACGGTATATTCATTGAAGTATACTGCACATACTTAGATTCACCAACATAGTTGGGGCAAGGTTAGGCAGATTCATTGAAGTATACTGTGTGTATAGATAGACCTTTTCACAGATGGTTTAGGTACTTACTCTTGGACTAAATGGAGAAGGTTTTATAGAAGCTTTCATGATCATTTTTATATAACCTACTAATGCATGCTGCATGTAACGACGCATTACACCGGGGTTTTGTTAAATTTTCTTGATTTACCAACATAGTTTTTTTTTTTTTTATTCCTTCTAGCCTCGCGCTTGACCACTATCTCACCTGTCGGTCGACGGTGGAGCACGCTTGCCTAGAAGTAACCTATTCACTCTTGACTTAAAGTTGGTACATGGCACGGTATATTCATTGAAGTATACTGCACTCACTTAGATTTACCAACATAGTTGGGACAATGCTAGGCAGATTCATTGAAGTATACTGCACACACTTAGATTCACCAACACAGTTGGGACTAGGCTAGGCAGATTAATTGAAGTATACTCAGTGCATACACTTGGATTCACAAACATAGTTGGTACAAGGCACGGTATATTCATTGAAGTATACTGCACATACTTAGATTCACCAACATAGTTGGGGCAAGGTTAGGCAGATTCATTGAAGTATACTGTGTGTATAGATAGACCTTTTCACAGATGGTTTAGGTACTTACTCTTGGACTAAATGGAGAAGGTTTTATAGAAGCTTTCATGATCATTTTTATATAACCTACTAATGCATGCTGCATGTAACGACGCATTACACCGGGGTTTTGTTAAATTTTCTTGCTGACTAGCTTGTAATTTTTTTACTACAGTAGGTACATTAAATTCACAAATTACATTTTACTTTCACAAAAAAGAAAACATCAAGACACGGCATTTGAATGTTTCCATTTGTCCTCTTCGTACAAAAATTGTAACCGACTCTCATTAACAGAAAAGTCTTTCAAGATTTTTTCACGATAAAATTGAGTACGAAAAAAGTTGTTCCTATCGCGTACTTGAACAATCACATCACGGTTGATTGTAAACTTTTTTGAGCTCTCTTCATTGTTCCAAGTTACAATGGCAATCATTCCAAGAATTTGGGCCAGTTTTCAAAGAAATTTTCATGTTAAAAATAAGGTTTCTTGAGAGGAATTAAAATGATGGAATAAACGTGACTGTAACTTCATTGAAAGTTCAAAACGAACTTCCGATTTGTAGGACGATTATAATTTCTAATTATTCTAGAATAAATTAGGTATTGTGTTAAAAAGATATTTTTTATAAATGTAACATACTTATAGGTACGCAATATAGCAAATACTAGAATAATAAACTAAATAAGTTATATCTGAATATAAACGCTATTTCATCCCACCCATACGCACAAAACGTTTTGGGGACACTTTTATTAAGCGTATAGCTAAGGAGTGGAATTCCCTGCCGGAGTATGTGTTTCCCGATAGCTACAATCTCGGGGTCTTTTAGTCAAGAGTGAATGGGCTTTTTTCTAGGCAAGCGTGCGTCACAGTCGACCACAACATCGCTTACAATCATCTGAGATTGTGGTCAAGCGCGAGCCTATAGATGATAAAAAAAGATTAAAAAAAAATGCTTCAAACTACGCTACTCCGAACGAAAAATCTCGGATCTTATAGCACAGCTAAACCAACTAGATAAGCTTACCTGGGGCTGGTAGAAAAATAGATCAAGTTGGTTTTTTAACAGTGATACGAATTTAGAAATAAAAGTCGCACGGTTCTATCTTCGAGGTTAATCTCATGCAGTGCTTCCCGAAGTCGGCCCGTGGTTGGGTTCCATCCATCTATTATGATCAGAAACTCCTTCTTGCCTCGGAAAGTGCGTTAAGCCTTTGGTCATTTATAGATCTTTGACGGTCGTTACAGATAGTTAGACACCAGTCTTGCCTTGGCAACCATCTCTTCACCCCATCCCCATCCCATCATCCCCTTGGGGTGCAGTGAAACCCGGTTATTATTTTGTGGTAGTCTCATAGACAGTTTATTTATTTATTGGTCTACCTACAATTGTTACACTGTTTATTCTTATAGGAAAGGCAATATTATACAAGCATAGTATACAATATGATGCGATAGACACAGCATGCAAAAACAAAATTATAACGTTAGTAAAATTACATTAATAGTGCAGAAATAACAATTACAACAACTAGTGGGTAGTTTTAGAAACACAATTGGTACAAAGACGACAAGAAAAATATAATATGGTAGTTACTTTTGATGGACTTGGCGCTTGAATTTTTGATTTTTTTCAGTTGCCCCATGTAAAACTGATACTCAGCTGTTTCCGGTTAGACTGCAAGTCAATCCACTAATTGATGGGAAAAGGCTAGGCTGATTGATTACGTATGCTTTGACCGATAATTTAAAAACCGGTCAAGTGCGTGTCGCACATTTAGGATTCCGTACCAAACCACAAAAACAAGTTGGTTTTAATAGAAAAATTAGGAAAAAGGAAAAGTCAGATTTAACAATATATTAGTACTTGTATAATAATAAATATTATCACCAAATTTGAAGCTCTTAGGTCAATGGGATGTTAAAATTCATCGGAACAAAATTTTGTAAGAAAAGCTAACTTTGGTGGCTTCTTTGTTTTCCTTTGTTTTCCAATATTTTTAAAACAAAATACATCATTTACTTACTTAACGAGTTCTAAACAACGATACTCCCCTCGATGGGGCAGGTAAAATTTTTCGTCGCGCCTTTTTTAGCGGTATGGGAGCCCACCTTAAAAACATTTAAACATATTTTTAATAATTTGTATGGCTTTAAATTAACAAGATGCTTATACTGTGAAAATTTGAAGACTGTGGCTCGAACCGTTTGGATGTAAAACCTGTGTGACAGATGACAGACAAATATACGGTCTCGTGACTGACAACAATAGGGCTCGGTTTGGACCCTTCGGGTACAGAACCCTAGAAATGAAAAAATGGCGAATTGATTTATTGAAATGGAATAAATCCTATTCAAGCGCTATTAAGGCACTACGATTCCTATAATACTACACATCTGACCGTCGTCAAAAGGTTAGTGTATGTCCTACGAGGGCGTTCACTCTCGGCGCTTCCACTTACCATCGGTTCGTTCGGCTTGTATTGCCAATAAATGCATGATGATTGTTTTATGTAGGATATCCCAAGGTTGTAAGTTTTTACAACCTTAGGATATCCTACACAAAACAACAGTATTCAAACAACTGGTATTGTTTGAGATAGTTGATCTTGTTTGTGAAATATTTTATTGCGTGCGAATAAAATACAACCGTTGTTATTGAAATCTTTGTTATGTTTGTTTTAAACACCGAAGTTGATCTACATCTGGTATAGTATATATGTAACTATGTACTACAAGAATGCATATTACGCCACTGCTCCGAAGTAGCATCAAATCTAAATACAATCTGGCATCTAATAAAAGATCTAAAATCAGCATTTTTCCGTAATTACGCTGCAGTGACTCATCCTAAAGGAATCGGTAATTTTTACGTGAGAAGAAACATTTTTTAACTAACTGCAATAATCTAGCTTTCTAGTGGTACTCGTAGTGATCACGCAAAGAAACTCCGAGCATAGCCCTCTCCATTGGGTGACTGTAAGCTGTCTGATGTGGCACATTGTGAGCGACCACGTCTCAGAGCCATGTCATCCCGGTACATCGAGGTGTTGAAGTGTTTGTACAAAAACACAACTATGTCACCTTGGAAAATATCCTGCTGCAGCGACGTATGAGACAGGGAGACGTCATATCTCCGAAACTGTATCTGTTCACTGCTGCACTGGAGGGTGTGTAGGTTCTGGACTGGAGAGGGCTAGGCATCAACGTCAATGGCGAGTACCACTCACCTTCGATTTGCCGACGATATAGTTATCATGGCTGAGACTATGGAGGACCTCAGTGCAATGCTCGATGACCTCAGTAGAGCTTCCGAAAGAGCGGGTCTTAAAATGACCACGAAAATGACCTTGGTCATGTTCAATGCCCATGTAGCACCCACTCCTACCAAGATTGGATGCTCTACTCTTGAAGTTACAGACGATTATATCTTACTGGGACAAATGATCCAATTAGGTAGGTCTAACTTTGAGAAAGAGGTCCACCGTCGATTCCGACTCGGCTGAGCAGCGCTTGAGAAGTTGCGTGGTATCTTCTCTTCCAACTTACCACAGTGTCTATGACGAAAGACTATGACTAGTGTCTTGCCAGTGATGACCGGCTCCGGCTCTTCCGGAGATAACTATTAAAAATATCTAAACAAAAGGGTAATTTTATCTCTATCTGTTTTTGTCTCTCTAGCTAAACCTAAACAAATTCAGTACAAAAAGAAAAACACGACGCACAAATTACGTGTCCAAAGAAATATATTTTTTATTATTTAAAAATATTTGTATCCATTTTGACAATAACCAAGTTTTAAACAAGCACTGTAGTAGACATATTCTAAAATCATCAAAGAAAAATACAAAATTCACTTTTTTTAATAAATAAAGGTGTACGTACGTACCTATCTATTTTAGAAACAATAAAGCTGTCATCGAATCTAAACAATTACAATCAACACAAACTCAACATTTTAAAATCACAAAAGCCTTTGCACAGCAAAATGCAAATGAAGGTTTAAAAAAAAAGTGAGACGCACCGATACCGCACTCCGTCTGCAAAGTTTGTCTTTGAAAAACTTTGAAAACAACTGAACAACGCACCTGGCTACGTCAATAGACGTTCAAAGGAGCGTCGGATCTTTTGGGCTATTATGGCCGACTGCAGCTTTATAGTCTGCCCCCTTGCTGCCATAAAAAGAGCTACAGCTGTTGATGATTTGTGTATTTTAACAGTTTCAGTTTTTAACTTCGAGTTGTAGATTATTTATGTCTTAGTTTGTGGTTTCCTGACGGTATTTAAGTCAAGAGTGAATAGGTACTATAAGCTAAGCATACTCGATGCCATAATCCACATCTTCGTTTATCATCAGGTGAGATGGAGGTCAATTGCAAGCCAATCAATAATAAAAAGCTTACGGTTTAATAAATTACTGAATTTGGAGATCAGACGCTACTTAGTCACTTATCAATATTCATGAATGTTTCGAACTCCTTAAAAATATTGGTTACTTTCTGGTGGCATTATCGTTGACTACATCATGAGTTTAATCATTATCTAACATCAACATTGTGGTTGCCAAACAAAGCATAAAATTATTATAAGAAAATGCTGTACAGCTGCAGAACAAAGGCCTCCCTTCCCATCCTCAACTGGTCCCAGTCTACTGCGATAGCGGACCGATCCTTCAACAAGGAGTTCAACTCATCCTGCCATAGCTCTTGCTAAGAGTCGCGTATGAAACAAAAAATATGTGAAGGCCGTGTACCCCAACGAAGTGATCAATGTTCCGCGTATTTTTAAAATAGTAGGTACACACTTGAACAGTCGATATAGACCCGATATCAATACGCTTTCCCGCCGATAAAATAGTTTCACGCTGTATGCGATAAAACAATGACAGTATTCCGACCGATTCCGTTCCGGAACTGACACCATTCAAACTCCTTTCCAAAAAATAAAATGCGTCGGAGTAATAATGCTGAGAGTCGAGTGATATGATACAGTTTGAATAGAAACGGTATTGGAAAACAGAAATGACAAAAAAATCTAAACAAATGTTTTGTAGAGAGGTTAACATGTTAATTAAATAATTCAAAAAAAATATCATTGTAAAGAGATAACATTGTTGATTTGCTTGTAGAGAAGGCAAGCTCTAGCTCTAGTAAGTATTGTTGCGATTACAAAAATTCTTTAAAATTTATTGATGTCCCAATTGAGCCCAACCAGTGATCCGGATCGAAGGACCACTAGTTGGGCTCAATTGGAACGTTTATAATGAAAGAGTGGACTGAATAAAAATAGGTGTAAGTTACACTATTAACTTTTGTTGTTGTGGAGTGCGTCTGTGACCTGAGTGGTGTGCCATAGGGTACTGTGATACTTTTTATACAGTACATCTAACTTCAGTTGCATCGATATACTCGTAGATACATGCTATGAGGTTGGTTTTACATTCAGGAAATTTTCTGCATTTAGGCCTGGAGAATACCTAGTCCAGCAAGTGTTACTCTGTCACATGCAGATATTTTGTCGATGCTTGTCGTAAGCAGAGATAGCCACGACACAAACAGCTTGAAGCACATGAGTTAAAACAAAAAGTAAATGCAGTTACAATCTTTACACGCAATTTAGTTCATAATCAGAGCTACTTAATAGAGAAAAATCTATCACAGTAAATAGCAGCTAAATTTGATCAGTAGTTCCTAAGTCCGGACAGATCGTTTCTTGATGACTGGCAATTCAATCTCTGGCTATCTGTAATGGCCAGCTGCCAAAGTAATGGTGTCGGTGAGACACGGCACGGATTTGTGGCAAAAATCAATACCTAGGTAGTTTGTAAAACGGTAGTTTATTCAGCCTGTCTGTCTTTTTTTGTGGTTGAACTAGGAAATCTATTTGTTTTGCGCAGAAGTGAGATACTGGACACTCGTACCTATAAAAAATTCGATTAGATTTTTGTTGTACCGCTAAGGAGTGCAATCAATGTCGGGGGAATGTGCTATCGTTTGTAATGTGGAAGTTTTCCAATTTCGAGTGAATAGTTTAGTTAGATATCTGCTTGTATGTGAAGTGGCAACGCTTGGAGGAGACCTAAATTGAGAAATTCAATTAATAATTTTATTTTTTGTCGTATCGTCGTGTTACAAATTAAACCCTGAGACTCCAGACAAGTGGCATTAGTTGGCAGCGAAGGGGATAGTCCAAATGTTAAAATGTAAAAGATTGATCACGTGATTTTTCGATATCGCTTGTCAATCCCATACAATTTTGCCTTTTACGCTTTCGATGATAGAATGTCACTTGTCTATGGCCTCTTATCTAGTAATGCGCTTCGATATTGCAAATTAATTGAACCAATCAGTAGCACGCGCATTTGACAAGAATGCGATTAGGTTTCTTCCCCGGAAACTATGTTTAGACAATAATACAAACAAGTGTAAAAGGAAATGCCTTTTACATAGGCCCCTGTAAAAGCAAAGTTAAAATTAAAAATAGAAGATAATTTACTAACTACATAAGGTATTATATATATTCAGAGTATATTTCAGAGGCTCTAGACAAGTAGCATTCGATGTCAGCGAATGGTTCGACTATCGCCTTAATAATAAAATCAACCTGATTAATCATGTGTTTTTTTAAATCGTTTGTCAATCCCATTTGCATTCCCAATTACAATTTTGCCTTTTTCAACCCCTACGGAAAAAGAGGGGTGTTATAAGTTTGACCTGTGTATATGTGTTTTTGTGTATTTTGTATCTGTCTGTGGCATCATAGCTCCTAAACGGATGAACCGATTATAATTAAGTTTTTTTCGTTTGAAAGATGACTTCATTGAAATTGCTCTTAGCTATATTTGATGAAAATCGGTTTAGCCGTTAAGGGTGAAGTTAAAGTTATTGGTGTTTTACAATTGAATCAGAGTGTTTTCGCAAGATATCGTGTCATAATTACGTGTTCAATAGATAGTCGATTGAAGCGAATCTACTACTAGATAAATTAAGTAGCATGAAATAAAAATGTGAGGGGGTTTTTAGGGTTCCGTAGCCAAATGGCAAAAAACGGAACCCTTATAGATTCGTCATGTCTGTCTGTCTGTCTGTCTGTCTGTCTGTCTGTCTGTCTGTCCGTCCGTATGTCACAGCCACTTTTTTCCGAAACTATAAGAACTATGCTGTTGAAACTTGGTAAGTAGATGTATTCTGTGAACCGCATTAAGATTTTTACACTAAAATAAAAATAAAACAATAAATTTAGGGGGTTCCCATACTTGAAACTAAAACTAAAAATTTTTTTTTCATCAAACCCATACGTGTGGGGTATCTATGGATAGGTCTTCAAAAATGGTATTGAAGTTTCTAATATCATTTTTTTCTAAACTGAATAGTTTGCGCGAGAGACTCTTCGAAAGTGGTAAAATGTGTGTCCCCCCCCCTGTAACTTCTAAAATAAGAGAATGATAAAACTGAAAAAAATATGTTATGTACATTACTATGTAAACTGCCAGCGAAAATTGGTTTGAACGAGATCTAGTCAGTAGTTTTTTTTTAATACGTCATAAATCGTAAACCGCAATTTACCAAGTACGGAACACTTCGTGAGCGAGTCCGACTCGCACTTGGCCGGTTTTTATTTTTACTTATTGACTATCGCAATCACCACGCTTGCCATGATAAAATGTCACTTGTCTAGGGCCTAGGTATATTCGTCAATCAATGAAGCTTTCAGCGCTGATAGAGTTCTTAGTATAGCTGATAGTGTTCGGGATTTACTCATCTCCTGAACAAGAAGTGATTGACAGTTGATAAGTCCTTTTGTGTCCCACTTATCGGCCATCTTTCAATCAACACTATCGAAATAGAGGCACTTATATTGTTGAAAGAGTACAGAGGATATCTATCATTTTTGTCGGTATTTTTTTTGACTGACGCAGTTTAGAGTGGTTAAGGTCTAAGTTACTTTAGTTTCGCTCAGGTACTTATCTGATATCTAAGATTTAACCTTAGTTGATCGGAAAATCTCCATTTTAATGCCTGTGCACATAAGTGCAGGCACAAGCAAATTTTTTTTTTTGACCTAAACATTCATAGATTGATGATAACAGCGATATTCTCAGTCATTTCTCCACTTGACTTAACTTCAACTCAGCTTCGTTTAATAAAATTTATAGTTATATCATTATCGACATCGACTCGACAGAATTTTTGCGTTGTCATGGCGACTAAATCGAGAGAAGAGGAGAAAGTTTCCTTCTAAAGGATTTAGAATATGGGTGTAAATAAATAAGAGAAATAAATACTATGCATTTGTATAGCTGTAGAATAATGTTTGTATTTACACATTTGTGCGGTAGTGCTAGATAAGCCAGACGCATCGTTACGCCACTCAAGATTTTCCTCACAACGATGCATTTTCATGTGAAAATATTCAGCAGAAATTATAAAACGTCTGGCGCGCGGTTTCAAACTACCCACGGTACAGTGAATAAACAAAAGAAGCAAAAATTTGAAGATATGTTAAAAGTCCGACAAGCCGGCTATTCTGGTGGCTCTATAAAATTAAAAATTCATAAACTGAAAAAAAACTTTTGACACCTTCAAAAAAATCAACGTTCATAATTTCGAGATTCCTCAAATAAGTGTACGGTCCCTAACTATCAAACTTTGGATTTCGCTTAAATCTCGCAACAAATTCTCGAAATTGCTTTGTTTGAGAGAAAATTGCATTAAAGTTTATGTTAGAAGAAACAAATATTATTGTGGGATAATTAATTATTGGGTGTACAAACTTAATTACTAAATGCTGAAAGTATTTAGAAGTAAGACGAGGGATGCCAGGCTGTCTGGCTAAATAAGACAATTAAATCCACTTGGATTTCAAAAACTAGTAAAATATAAAATGGGTCTCTTTTGGTTTACTTAATAGGTAGCGATTTATTTATTTTTCTCTTTGCTTCAGGCCAGTGAAGCATAAACACGTTCATATTTTTTTAACATTAGGTTACATAAAATACACATTATTGGGAATTGTAAAAAATTATAATGTTTCATGCATATAATAAATATTAATATTTTAATATTAACTATTCTATTAAATAAAATAAATAAAAACAAAATAAAAATGCCCCTTATTTCCACTGCTTTTTAAATTTTTAAAACCTAATTAAATAACGCACTTTCTAAAAAAATATGCAACATATTATAGAATTTTTAAGTTCTTCTTCTCATCTATTATTTCCTTCGTTACATTTATCTCACAAGCCTTCGTCATCGCTATTCATAGCAGTCACCGCTGCGGCATATAACTATTATCTCTTCATCTTCTCTCTAGTAATTATCTCTTCTCTTCTCTTCTCTCTAATCGTTACGCTCTTGGCAGAGCGGTCGTGGTAGTATAGATGTGTGGTCTGCTCGGTCCAACGCATGGGTGAACTTCCACGCGGCCTAATGCCTTCCACTTTTCCTTGGACGACTAACCGCTCTATGGACTGACTGGCTCGCCTTGAAACGTGTTCGAAGAAAGCGATTCTTGGGGACTTTAATATTAAGTAACGTCAAATATATCAAACAAGAACATGGTCGCTCTTCAGATCAATTGAATTTTCTTAGAATTATTAAAAATGTCTTAGCTCTAAAACAATGGTTACATTGTTATCAGTACTTACTACAGTTAATTAAATGCAAAGCTTCTAACAGGATAGTATAATAGTCTTTACTAATATTTAATGGTTCATTAATAAAAAAATAAAAAAATAACGTCCTTATTATGATAAGCTTGAATTCAGCTAATACTTAGCTTAAGAGGATGCGTTACATTTTAACATGTTTAACAAAATTAAGTAGGAATCCCGGAAAGCTGTTGCATTTTACTTTTAAGAAAATGGGCTAAGTGCGATTCCGACTCGCGCACGAAGGGTTCCGTACCATTATCGTAAAAAACGGCACCAAAATCACGTTTGTTGTATGGAAGCCCCACGTAAATATTTATTTTATTCTGTTTTTTGTATTTGTTGTTATAGCAGCAACAGAAATACATCATCTGTGAAAATTTCAACTGTCTAGCTATCACGGCTCATGAGATACAGCCTGGTGACAGACAGACAGATAGACAGACAGACAGACAGACAGACAGACGGACCGCGGAGTCTCTGTAATAGGGTCCCGTTTTTACCCTTTGGGTACGGAACCTTAAAAAAAACGGAAAAGTACTGTCATAAAATATTTGTATCATGGTCAATTCCATATCAAGCTAAAAGATAAATCGTCAAAATCGTTGATATTTCAGCCGAAAGACAATCACTATTGGTTTGGTACGGAGTACCCGTTATCTTGGGTACTTAGATACAGGGTATATATAGGTAGACAAGGGTATTTAGCAATATTTATGTTTAATACGTTTAAGCGTAACATCATCAGGATCACTCACCACTACCCAGTACCTGCAATCTCACTACTGGAACATCCCTCATTTTTAACTGACTTTCCAAAAAGGAGGAGGTTCTTTATTCGGCTGTATGTTTAATTTTTTTTTCTATCCTTTTTTAGCTTTAAACATTTTTATTGTGAAAGGAGTTTACTGTAATGCACCACGCAGCCAAAGTGCGGGCTGGTAGATGTCACGCTTTATAGAAATTTCGGTTCTAGGACATGCGGTTACTCACAATGTTTTCTTTCACCGTTTTGCGAGCCGTGGCGCACCTGTAAATGAAAATGAAATTAGCCTTATTACTGCACCGTTAAGCCATTAATAACCCAATGCTCTCGGGTGTTAAAGGGCTTAGTCTAGATTTAATTCAGGTAATATGATATGATATACTAATGCTAATATTCACTAATTATGCCAAAGCTAATATGATTTAATTGTTGATGTAATTGGCGATTATGAACCAAGTATGCCTGTGGGTCGTTTATACCTAATATTGCATATTATGGAACAACGGGTTTATATGGGGAGGTACTGAAAACTCCACTTCGGTCTTCGAGTGTACCATCATAAATGAAGAATTCCCCAGGAAACCCGACATAGCCCGAAAAGATGACAAACTTTAATAGCAAAGAGCAGAGCATGTTGCCCGCAGAAAAGGTTTTGGATTGGTTACCACTATAGGAAGACACTCCGTTGGAAGGCCTCTCATTAGGTAGACCGATGACCTGCTGAGGGCTGCTGGTGTCAGCTAGATGCGAAACGCATAGGTAATATCTATTCATGTGGCAAAGCTTAGAAGAAGCCGAGGCTCTGTAGTAAGGTGCATAATGGCAGTTAAACAATAAATTCACATCTTGATTATTTATCAAACGCCAACAATTGCCTTTTACGACTCTTTATAATCTACTACACAAACAATTCCCCCATAAAAATTTGCATAACATTCAAAACTGAGTTACATTTTTGGCGCATTAAAAGGGGCGCCTCGGAATGTTGCTACATCTTCCCAGACGTGCCATAGGATAAGTTGTATGTAAAAATGTTCACTTTGTCTTACATCACGTACCGGAGGTCGCAGTTTTGGAAGACCTTCTACTAAGAAAAAACAAAAAAGAACTATTCTATTCTATTCTAGGTGGGCAGGCCGCAGGAGGCCGTTAGATACGAGAAGCATGAGCAAGCGACCGGTCGACGCAATAACATTTTGGAGAGACTCGTGGCCAGGAGCGTATTTCGGCTGGAATTAAATAAATAAATAATTATTAATTTATGGTTTTCTCTCCACAAAGGTTGGCATAAAATCTATGTACTTAAAACTATATTAAAACATTTACAAGAAGCTCCTTTGTGAGAGACTGGAGTCCGTACTAGGGAAGCCCTGTGTTACAGATCACCAGGCCCTCCCCCTAGAGTATACATTCCAGTTGTTATTGCAATATCAATAATACTAATTAAATTATGTTGCTTAATTGTTTATTTACCTCCTACCTATTAATCAGAACATGCTATTTCTGTATCACCTTTTCGTTCAATTTGTATATTATTATGATTTGTTTATTTATTTGACTTGTTATCTCATTGTAATTTAATGTGTAATGTGATGTGATGAAGTTATAAATACCTGAATAATTTAATGTAATTATCAATCCAAAACAAAATAATTTAAACATTGTGAATACGATAAAAGAGAGGAAAAGAAAAAAAGTGGTTCTGTGCTTGGGTTACGGTTGCGAGTGCGTATATGTATGTCTGGTGTGTAGTGATGCTAGTATTCGTGCCTGAAAGGCGTGGGTGATGTCTATTTCGAAAACTTGGTTTGAGAGGCCTGTGTGCTCGAGTTTTCAAGAACCAATGTGCAAGTAGAGGGGTGTGAATATTGCGGACAAGTTTTTACGATATTGACAGTTATAACTACAATTCACGTGTTGATATTATACAACAATAACTGCCTTTTACGACCCCTTATAATCTACGACACATAAAAAAAAAATAAGCATTATATTCAAAACTACCGTATAAAAACTGAATTACACTGTTGGCACATTATAAGGGGCGTCTCGGAATGTTGCTAAATCTCCCCAGACGTGCCATAGGAAATGTTCTCTTTATCTTATACTATCCTGCTTCCGAAGGCGTACCTTCCGCTTCTGTTCCGCCTCGCCGCACTACACACCGGAACTGACAGGGATTTATTTAGAATAAAACAGCACATTTTTATTGCGCATTAAAATACTCTAAAAGTTTGGGCTGTTAAGGTCTGTTTTAGTAAAGTATTGCGATTCGATAAACCAATTAATTAAATAAAATAACAAAAATACCTACCTGGTATGTTTTAATTAATTGGTTTATGTTAAGAATACTAAATTCCGAAAGACCATGCATAATACCTACTCATACCTGGCGCTCGCGTGCGTGTATGATCAGATAAACACAGCGTTCTGTAGGTTCTGCCTGCCACCATGGAAAAATTAGTTTCTGTATTTATATGTAACTAGCTGACCCCGCGGCTTCGCCCCCGTCAAAATTGTAGCCTATGTTACTCGGGAATAATGTTGCTTTCCATAGGTGAAAGAATTTTTTAAATTGGCCCAGTATTTTCGGAGCCTATTCGGTACAAACAAACAAACAAACCAAAAATTTTTCCTCTTTATAATATTGGTATATATTTTTTTTTTTTTTTTTTATCGTCAATAGGCTTGCGCTTGACCAATATCTCACCTGATGGTAAGCGATGATGTGGTCGACGGTGAAGCACGCTTGCCTAGAAAAAACCTATTCACTCTTGACTTAAAGACCCCAAGATATAAATTACGTGGAATCACACATGGTGGATGCATCGCATCAGAAATCATCAACATACAGGTTAGTCCAGTGCTGGCCATGGGACATCCCAATCGTACGTCATTTGCCCTATATCTCGGCCACTTTCTTCCAACTGCTAGCAGGAACCTACCCTGCGAAAGCAATCTGAAATGGCATCATGTTCTTGGTATCAACGCCTTTACACTTCATTGACCAGATGATGACCACACAAAATATTGATAACAAACATTTTTTCTATATAAAAACCTAAAAACAAACAAGAAAAAAAACTCCATTCACAATATCAATATCTCCGTCCGTCTAAGCGACAAAGAAAATTGATAGGGACAATCGATGCGTCCAGGAAAAATTGTATTAGCACTGCAGACGTGGGGACTGCATTGTTTCGTCCCCGCACAGATGCGCCGGGGATTATCATCAATCACCAACTGCAAATTGCACAGAGCCTTTCGGAATGCACCCTGTACCATTTGTGTGCCACCGGTCAGGATTAGTCGGCATTAGTTGAATCGAATTCCGTGCTAAGCGCTTTGCGGAGCTATGTGTTACAGTATGCGAGGCTGGATCCTGTACTGCACTCAAATAGCCTACACAGTACACCCAAGCTAAGAAATAAATTATCGATTCCTCCTGATAACGGTACAAATCGCAAGTTAAGTTAATTTTAATTAAACTTGGCCGATTTTCGTATCCTGCTGAATTGCTAAATGGTTCGCGAAGAAGTTTGTTGCTAACAGATAGATGTAACTTATTTTTATCGGTTGCTTGAACGTGACCGCAGCTTGTTTCGCCGCTAAGAAAATGTTCGTTCATGATCATTAACGTAGAGAAAATATAGATATTGCCATTTCAATATTACAATACTAAAACACTGCTGTTAAAACAAGTTTTCATTGTTTAACTTATATTCAAGCTTTCGTATTATAATCAAGCTATTGTTTTAAACGCAGGTACTTAATAGCATGAAACAGTAGAATATCTGTCTACCTAGTGAAAACAATTTGGAACATCAAATTGCAACATCGAATAAAGACTGGGTGCATATTACCTGTTATCAGAATTAATCCAATTATCCAGAAGTCAAGACATGACATTCGCATTTAACAATTAAAAGCACAAGTAATATCTAAAGAATTAACATCAATAACGTGCTCAACAAAACAACAAATAACTGGAACAGTTCTTAAGAACAACGTTCAAATTAAGGAAAACGCTCGATACAATTAAAGCCCGGTCACAGTTCATTCGAGTCTTCCTTAATTACAGTTCCTTATGCAAGTAGCTCGCTTAGATCCGGAGTTCCGAAACTATTTGTGGCACTAAATCCAGTTGCCGTACAGCAGTAGAACTGTAGGACAGCACTATCTAGGAGCGCAACATGCATACCCATGTAAATTTCGAGCAGAGCCGGCCTCGTTAATTTGGGTCTTGTCACGAGGCACATCCCTTTCTTAGTAACTCTGTACCCGCTGCGTCGCCGTGCTTTCACCAGCTAACGGCTCCTTGGCTGCTCGGAATTGCCTCGGTTTATCTTCGTACGATCGACCCTGAACACATTCTGAATAAATGTTTCACAAATTCGCTTTCCTGTACTCAGAAATGCCCCTTTTATTTATCTTTACGATTGCGAGATTTGCTTCAGTGATTTTGATAATGTTTGCTTCAGTGGTGGTCTTTATCAAAGGTCGATGTTATTTGTATGTCCTAATTTGATTAGATTTGTTTGTGTAGATGTATAAGGTACCATGTGTATGATAGAAGATAGTGCACAAGCGCACTTTCTTCCGTGGATACTGACTAGATTTTTTTTTGTCCGACAGTAAGTTACAATTTTTATACCCCGATGGGAAAAGATAAGTTTGACGTGAGTACCAGTGTGTTTGTGTACTTGTGTGTCTGAGTCATCATAGCTCCTTAATGGATAAACTGATTTTGATTTAGGTTTTTGGTTCGATAGATGACTTTGTTGAGCGTGTTCTTAGTTATGTTTAATGAAAATCGGTTCAACCGTACAAAATTTATGCGCATTTTACTCTTTGAATCGGGGTATTTTCGCGAAACATCGTACTTATTACTTGTTTCGATAGATTTTCGTTCGAAAAGTGTGTGCCTATTACGAGGTATATTAGAGGTATTTGTGACGAGGGTTGTAAAAATGTATAATTTGTATTTTCTAACAGACTGAATGTTATAAATATACATAATGTGACCGAAGGGCTACGCCCACTGCACCTTTCCAGATCTGAAAGAGGCAAATGATAAAGCTGTCCATGTAACTAAATACTGGTTGGACTCAAACATTTGAAATTAATACTGTGCAGTCGGAGGATCAGGTGATCAGCCTGCTCGCGAATATGCATCATGGTAAGTATATAGTTTCGTAACCACCTCTTAAAACCCTTCATTTTGATACCCCACTCGATGGGTTTGATTACTACTTATTCATCTGACCAAGATTATGTCTAGACTTAAAAGAGACTGTGACCTCTGAGTTTGTTTCGGCCTTTCTTCTCAGAGTAGTCAGATAGGAAACGCCGACCTTATCTCCGTTAAAAAAATATGATTGACGTGTAAAAGTGTTTGTACAAACCAACTTAGCAGAAATAAAATCATTTATCACAAACGATCTATCAATAGCGGATTAAGTCACCTACATCTGCACCAATTCTGCCAGTCCTTTAAGGGTTCTCACACCAAAACAGTATTAAAAGATGCTTTAAGTTATCCTTATAAGTATTGAAACCAAAGGTGAATGCCAAAATTAGGAGTACGGTTCTCAAAATTAGAACGTATAGTAAACTAGAACCGTTAAATAGAATGTTTCGGAAAAGCATAAAACAGTTTCCCCAGCCCGATGTAACAGTTTGAACTGAAGTAAGAATCTGATTGTAGTATGCACACAGTCACATCACGGACAAGGGAAAATTACGGGAAAGTAGAATCAGTTTACCCACGTTTTATTTCCGAGTGACACTATACTATATACTCTATATATATATACACTATACGATATAATCTGACACCAGAGGTGGCCACGTCCTTACACGAAAATAGGAAGAAGAAGAAGAAAAATTTCCGAGTGCTGTTTTTAAGTAATGGTTTGGACGGGCTAACAATAAAAAAATCTTTTTAACAAAAAATCAAACCTACTTCCAAAACAAAACACTACAAAGCGAAAAATAACTTTCTTATCCGAAGTCGGTGTCTTTTGTACCTATTTTTATTTTTATTACCTATTTTTATTACTTCGGCATATAAAGTTATTTTTCGCTTTGTAGTGTTTTGTTTTAGAAGTCGGTTTGATTTTTTGTTAAAAAGTTTTTTATTTTCCTCTTTTTAGGCAAAGTACATCTCATGACGATTCTCAAGCCCATAAAGCCCAAACACGATACATTTTTTATTTCGGAGTTCTAGTGGCTATTGTGGTCTTCTTCATCAGTTCCACTTCAGCAAATGATACTTTAAAAGTGAAAATGATTACATTATTGATGAAAATACCAAAATCGCTATATGTATGCCTACATAATATTTGAGAAGTACCCTGGATTTCTCTAGGATCCCATCATCAGATCCTGGTTTCCTTATCATGGTAACACTCTTGGGATATCTTCTTTCCAACAAAAAAAGAACCATCAAAATCGGTTCATAAACGGCGAAATCCGCGAACACACATAAAAATATATATATATGCGGTCGAATTGAGAAACCTCCTCCTATTTGGGAAATCGGTTAAAAATAGCCAAAATTGTCAGGACCAAAGAAATCTCAAAATTAGAAAGTTCATAAAAAAATAGTTTATTTTTCCGACGAACATGTGACTTCGTCGTGCGATATATTGTAATCAGATTAGTTTTTTTACTATACTAGATACCGGATTTATTGTGTCCGCATTATTTTTACATGCTCTTACTACAGTATTCTGCGCCAAAGAGTATGAGAAGCCGGCAGCGACTAGAGATGCCAATAATGTAACCGGGTAATTACGCTGAGCTTCTGCTGTCTTAGCTACTGGCACATTTGTATCCCTTATGGGTCAAATGTCACCGTTTATGGCATAGTCAGTTTGAAGGACCTCCACTCAATTCATTCGTCGTGGTAACGGCAAAAAACCCTCGATTAATTACAGACTAAAAATAATATCAATCAATCAATCAAAGTCAATTTGATAATTCGAGCTGGAGTCAAGTTGGAGGACATGGAATAGTTAGAATATAGGGTTCACTGATCGATACCGTTGGTTTGAAAAGTTTTTGACAATACCGTCCCAAGCAGAGGACCCCGAGGCGTCTCGGTGCCCTGTATTTTGCACAGCAGGTAGGTCTATAATAGATATTACGAGTTTAATTAATAAGGAACAGTTTCGAAATCGAAGATTCGAAAAATGCTTGGCTCAATGCTAGTCCTGATCCACAACCACTAGAGCGCAAAAACAAATGATATGTAGAACATTATTGTTTTGAAGTATTGTTGGAACTGCTGAAGACTGTATGAATATGTATGTGTTGTATAGACTCGATTTCTTATAGTATTGTATAGCTGCACAGCACGTGTGTGGGTATGTACCCAACTGTACTCGTAAATCTACAATTTACTATACCTATGTGCCGTTTGTTGACTTGTGTGTGCCCTGGCAGTTGAGTGTGTCATGCTCTCTCAAATGTCTCTCTGATGGTGGCGCGTGTGTTGGATCATTCGGTTCCCTTCATGATGGTTGAGCTGGGCGGTTCCGATTCATGCGTCATGTTCGTGAACTGGCGCCGTCGGTTGG
This sequence comes from Orthosia gothica, assembly GCA_949775005.1. NCBI lineage: Eukaryota > Metazoa > Arthropoda > Insecta > Lepidoptera > Noctuidae > Orthosia > Orthosia gothica. Next base: position 1,797,753 of record OX459057.1, read on the forward strand.
GATTGGTCATAACTTAACTGCTTCGGATGTTAATTTTTTTCTAGTACCTATTATATAACCGCACAGTACATGTGTGAGTACTTTTAATATTTTATACCTTTACGTAGTATAGTGTGTCGTGCTACTCTGGGTGCATTGTCCTCACATATGTGAATTTATTAATGTATGAAGGTACTTATGTACCTAAATATTGTAATAAACATTTTTTTTTAAAGAGTATGTATGGAGTTTCTTGTACATTCTTCTCCATAACAAGCTTATTGCCGAATGCACGGTAGAATCAACTTTTATTTCATGTAAATTTAAATTGTGAAATTCAAAAGTGCCGCTTGGTAGCCCAGTTGAAATAAATATCTTTTGTCTTTTGTATTCAATCTAACTAGCCTCTCTAGCCATTTTCCAGCTATTTTCGGGTTGAATGTAGCTGAGCACCAATATTTTATACGGAGCGACTGCTTATCTGACTCCCTCAACCCAGTAATTGGGTAACATATACCCCTTGGCAAGACAGGTTTAGTTTGCTTGGGTTCTGACTACTCATTATGACTTTCAACAATCTACAAATTATAGCTAGGACCAACGACTTAGCGTTCTTTCCGAAACACGGAGGAATCTCGTTATGTTAAGATGGTCACCCATCCACGGAACGACCCCAGCATATCAGACCTTAATAATTATGGTACATTTTTGAAACCCGCTTTAATTAAAGACTCCATATTTTGTACTATGTAAGTCTTCACGTGAGAAACAACCCAAATAAATTCCTGTGTCAACGAATCCTTCGTTACTTCAATATCCGGTCACAGCGGAAAATTTCCAAAAACACTTTACGATTACGACTAATTAATTAATCATAACGTATTTTACAACGCAGATATTGAACTCGATTTCTACAAGTGACTACACATCAGATTGTGTTTTCTTTATTAATATATATATCTTATCGATTCGTCAAACTAGCGATAACATGGTCAAGGGTAAAAAGTTGGAAATAATCCACTGTTTTTCTGCTGATAAATATTAGTTCACGGTTGTACCGAAATATTTCAAAATAAACGGTTTAAGGTTGATAGTAAAGTCTAAATTATTATAAAGACATTCTATCACTGAACGCGATAGCGATTGGAAAAAACTGGCCATGTACGAGTTGAACTCGCGCACAAAGGGTTCCGTACCATTACCGTAAAAAACGGCAAAAAAACACGTTTGTTGTATGGGAGTCCCACTTAAATATTTATTTTAGTCTTACTAATAGGGTCCCGTTTTTACCCTTTGGGTACGGAACCCTAAAAATTACAAAAATGTGAGGGATATCTATCGTTATCATTTTGGCGTTTTAACCATCGCCATCGCTGATAACAAATTAAACTTTTGACTAGAGCTGCCAGTAAAGGTTTCTGCATTTTTCTGTTTGAATCGGGGTGTTTTCGCAAGATATTGTATCATAATTACGTGTTCAATACATTTTCGATCGAAGAGTTATGGGCGTTTTACTGTTGGAATCGGGGATTATTTTCGGAATTTATTGTGTCATAATTACGTTAAATAGATTGTCGATTGAAGTGTGTCTACTACTAGATAAATTATATAGCATGAAATAAAAATGTGTCGGGCATTTTTAATTTTTTATGTTATCCTTGTAAAGAACGTCCTAATCTTGTCCCAACCTGTCAAAAATATTCCTAATTTCCGTATACAAATGACACTGATTATCACTGAGATAATAAGATAAAATTACAGCTAGATTATAAACGTTATCTTCGAGTTGCCAACTGTTGGTATTTTTTGTAAAATGTTTTGCAAATATTTTTGGTGTTAATATTTACGTAATGAGGTTATCTTAGCCAAAACGGATGAACCCACATTTCTTAAAAAACTAGGATTCATATTTTAGAGCAAGACCAATATTATACTGACCTGCATAAGTAGTGCAATACCTACTTATCCTTGCCGGGTTGCCGCCATGGGATCTGTAGGCAAAAGTTCTCGTGCACATGGGAGTGGCGCAAGGAGGCGAAACGCCGGAACCAAACTCCGTTGCCGCGAAAAATCGCGGCTCGGCGGACAGAGCTCCGGCAGGATCTCATAGTGACATGGAGAGAGCAACTGTCGCAACCCAGTGCTAAACACGCCATAATTGCGGCGATAACGCCCCTCTTTGAGGAGTGGCTTGAGAGGCGCCACGTTCTCACCTTCCGCCTGACGTAGGTTCACCGGACACGGCTGTTTCGGGAGGTTCCTGTTCAGGATAAGGCGGGTAGAAACACCCGGTGTCACCATTTGGATCGCCCGGAAGATACGGTGGAGGTCTGCCCCGCTTGGGTGGAGCACCGCCGTGTCTTCGTGGAGGCGATCAGCGGTGGCAACCTCTCGCATCCGGCCCTGGTTCTGGCCATGGTACGGTGCAAGAGAGCATGGAAAGCTGTCACCTTCTTGTGCGAAGCAATAATGCTCGTGAAGGAGGAGGAAGAACGCATGAGGAAGACGCAACAGAGACGCCCTCACACTCTTATCCACCGCAGGAGACAGCCTGGGCGTCACGAATCGCAAACCGATTCCCGGCCTCCGTAGGCGCGGGCTTGCGGATGGCGAGTAATGGGTAGCTCGCCGTCCGATAAGGACCAGGCCCGAGTCGACAGCACGTAGTGTTCCACCCGCGCCTCAAATAGGTGTCAACAACAACTGTCGGGGTCCACTAGGGCCGATGCTTGTCTGTGTCGCGGATAAATTTGAAAGAGAGTTACCGCGGCCCTGGCACAAGCAACTGAAGGCTCACTTTTTCAATGAAACTTGTCCAAATAACCTTTGCTCAGCAGTTGGATCTGTAAATGATAATTTCATATTCCTCTCGTTGGTGTGGTCCTGGGTTTAACTTCCAGGACTTTACTGAGAGTTTTCCTCCTGAAATATCTTAGTAGCTGCCGAAACTGGGTTTGTGCTCGCTGGGTTTGGGCAAGAGACTCTACTACATGGCACAAAACACATCAAACTGTATTACAGTTAATTCAAAGTTTCAACTACAGAATACGTTTTGTATAAAAACTATATTCGTCACTGTGGAGATATACAAAACAACACGTGCTCGGTTGTCTTGTTTGTTGATACTTCCGATTTTAAACAATCAAGCTATAAAATAATTAGGTCACAGCTGAAGCTGTTGACAATAAAAAACTCAGTCAACAATAAAGTATTCAGTCACCATCATCATCATCATATCGACGCTTAGGCCTCCCCTAAGCGTCGCCACATTGATCGGCCCCGTGCGTCCCGCAACCAGCGGATCCCCGCAGCCTTCACCAGGTCATCAGTCCACCTGGGAACGCCTTTCGCTTCGCGGTCGCCACTCCAGAACCTTTCTGCCCCATCGGCCATCCGTTTTGCGAGCAATGTCACCTGCCCACTGCCGCTTAAGTTTGGCAATTCTTCGGGCTATATCGGGTCTCTTGCGGATCTCTACATTTCTGATTCGATCACGCTAGGAAACTCCGAGCATAACCCTCTCCATTGCCCTTTGAGTATTCAGTCAAATAATGATAATTAAATCAGTCAATTATTAGGTTTTTCCATAGCTTTGTTCCTATTGCCTATATTCCAAGTCTTGTCCTGCAACTTGACTTTCGATGAATCTAAGACCTAATTCCAATTCAGTTTAAAGGACCTCTCCTCACCAGTTTCCACAATAACGGCGCAAACCCTCGATTTATATCTATATCTATACTTCTAGATTACACTATATAGACAGATATAAGAGGAAAGATTTGTATTTTTTAACCGACTTACCAAAAAGGAGGAGGTTCTATGTTCGACTTTATGATTGCATTTTTTTTTTTTTTGTATGTTCACCGATATCTCCGTCAATCGTGGACCGATTTTGAAAATTCTTGTTTTGTTTGAAAGAGTATGTTTCGAAATTGGTCCCATTTTAATTTGGTGAAGGTCTGACGAAGAACTTCGGAGATACACAACAGAACTCTTCAATAAATAACGGCAAAACTCTCGGGATTGCTGCAATCGCATGTATGTTTGTTGTTTATACCATTTCGTAACATAACATCACGTCAGTACGCTCGAAAGAGGTACGCAGATCTCTCATTTCACCGGTTATGTTCAAGTTTCATGTTATTCGGGTAATCTATTCTGGAGTTATAGGGACCTTAGTAAACAACTTGCTATTAGGTGGGCAAAACTAAAAACGGAAAAATAAAAAAACTTTTTTGCAAAAAAATACTAACGACTTCCAAATGAAAAACTACAAAGTGAAAAATAACTTAACTTTTGGAAGTCGGTGTCCATATGGCAAAAAAAATGGTACCTACGAAAGACACCGACTTCAAAAATTAAGTTATTTTTCACTTTGTAGTTTTTCATTTGGAAGTCGGTAGTATTTTTTTGCAAAAAAGTTTTTTTATGTATGTAACGAATAAACTTGAAAACTACTGGACCGATTTCAAAAATTCTTTCACCGTTTGGAAGCTACACTATCCCCGGGTGACATAGGCTTTTTATGCCTGTTTTCCCACGGGAACGGGAACTACGTGGGTGAAACCGCGAGGCGTCCGCTAGTCAATAATAAATAGCAACATTCAATTTCATGACTTGTAGTGAAGTCGAGCTTTTAGTGAATATCAGAAGATAAAGTAAAATTGCATTTGTTATCCTATATAAATATAACACGTTGTCCGTGAATTACGTATGACTCACAAAATTGTGATGATCAGGTACTTCATAATAAGAATATTTTATTACAATATATATATTAAATTACATTTCAAAACGATTGCAATAATTTACTGTGGCTGTACTTTTTCCATAAATACTTTTTTATCTGGATTTAATAATACATAATTTATTGCGTATGATTCACGGATGAGTATGTTACAAGTACTTCCTTGTCTTGCCTCACGTGATTTGAATAATTGTCGACCTAGCGATTCGAAGAAGAAGGAGACATTTTAAAAAGACTAAAGTCTCCGCCAATTAACAAAAAATATAAAATTATCCGACTTCTACCTAAAAGTATAATTACGTAACTTGAAAACATGATTTTTTGTTTATGGAGAAATTTTGATCATCTTGGTATCAAATGAAAGGTCATATAAATCGATCCACGCGTTCATGAGAGATTAACTCATTACTCATTATTGTCTTTGGAGGCAGTCTCCGAATGGGGCAATGCCAATCTAGTCAGTTTCAATGCTGCTAAGACCCAGGCGTGTCTTTTTTCCGCAGAAAAGAGCCAATTCCACCCGGCTCCAACCTTCCGTGGTGTAACCGTGCCGATAACGGACCATCTCGACCTTCTTGGTGTTACGTTAACATCGACCCTCAATTTTGGTCCATTTATTGAGGCAAAGGCTCAATTGGCTGCAAAAAAGTTGGGGATCCTTGCGAAGGTGAGACGGTACTTCACGCCTGAACAGCTACTCAACTTGTATAAAGCGCAAGTTCGGTCATGCAAGGAGTACTGCTCTCATCTCTGGGACGGATCTGCCAGGTACCAACTTGATGCACTTGAGTCGATTGACAGACGGGCAAAGAGACTTATCGGCAACGATGCGCTGGTTGACTCAAAGCTCCAGAGCACCGACACACCGACGACGAGTTGCCAGCCTGTCGGTTTTCTATCGGTTACATTTCGGGGAGTGTGCGATGGAACTGCACAATTTGATTCCACCTAGCCCTTTCCATCATCGGACTACAAGACGTACGGCAATGCGCCATCGTTACATGGTGGATATACCACTCATACGCACAAAGCGTTTTGAAAATACTTTCATTGTGCGTACAGCTAAGGGGTGGAATTCCCTGCCGGCGTATTTGTTTCCTGAAAGCTACAACCTAGGGGTCTTCAAGTCAAGAGTGAATAGGTTACTTCTAGGCAAGCGTGCTTCACCTTCGACCACATCATCACTTACCATCAGGCTAGATAGTAGTCAAACGCGAACCTATAACAAATAAAAAAAAAAATATTGTCAAATAAAGTTTATAATTTGGTATATGAGTTTCATTATACTAGTTAGTACGTACCTAAATAAATACGACTGAACATGGTTTTGACAAAAAGATTTGTAACTCATGCAAAGTGAAAGGGTCAAGGTCGCCCCTTACCGCGATACGTTTGTTTTGATCGTTTTAGCGACACTGCCTTTACTTTTTTTGGTATCGTTTTTAAATATTGGAATACATTTGTAGACAGGTGTTAGTGACTTTTATTGTTTTTTTATCTTCCGGTGACTTTAGTTGTCTACTTTTAATTTGGTACCAGGCAAACCAGCTTATTTATAGCGAAAGAAACGAAGTAGAAAGAAAGAAAAAGAAAAGAAGATTGAAAAATGAATTGAAGATTGAATTCTAAGATGATTTTATGATTAGAATGGGTGTGATTGGTGACTGGGATGACAATTAATTAATAAGTATGGAAGAAGATACAATGTTTCGCCGACCCGAAATAAATTTAGAGACCTTAAAAGAGTTCTTGATTGATGTTCTTCAGAAAGGACAGATGCGAATTACTCATAACTGGCGGTTCATGTATGACTAGATGTATGAACGTGAGTGAAGCAAACGAAATATGTAACGATCATAGCAGTTGCACTCTGTAGTTTCTGCCGGGCGTGAGTTTATGTATGTAAGGATAAGAAAGGAAAAAAGGAAAGTTAGAAAAAAAGAAAAGAAAGAAATAAAGGAAAACTGTGTGTGTCTGTGTGGTTGTTTGTGTGTGTGTTTGTTTGTATAGTGTTTGTGTGTGTTTTATAAGAGTTTCTTCTTCTTCGTGCCTTTGCTCTATGTTATTAAGAGCAAGAAGTTGATGATGATATATTTACGTAGGTAAATTAAAAGGCTTTCGCCACAATTACCGCAAATTAATCATGGACTTATCTTTAGTAGCGCAAATTACGTACATAGCGCCAATATAGGAGATAGTATCAGTGATATCAGCAGTTACGTTTTTGGGTAATAACCTCATTCCGGATATGTAGTTAAATTGTACTAAAACCTTGAGTACAACTGCTAGGCTGTTGAAGTGACACGGATATATCTAATACATTAGTAAAACTCCAAGCGATAACAATGAAAAAAAAATTGAGCGTAAGTATATATCAAAACAACATGTTTTTTTCTTCGTAGAGATAACACCGCTTGTTGTTATGTTCTACTTACTATCACTGTACAAAACAACCTCGAAGATTACTACTAACAACAATAAAATACGCAATTTGATTGTATTTTATATTAGCTACCGCCAGTGAAATCATCCGTGTGAAAGAAAGAAATTATCCCAATGAAAAATAGTCAATGAGGACATTGGACCCTTTTTGAAGAAGGTTCTCCAAGGCTAAATTTTGTGTGTGTGGGCGTGAAATTGTAACAAACAGACAGTGGGCTCAGTGCGAGTTTTTACTCATGACCGAACGCTTTTAAGAAAACGTCAATTTGGTGCTGCAAGGTGACTGTAAGGGGAATCCGATCATTTTGTATACCTACCTGCAAATTGACACAAAACAGAACTTTTACGTTAACGCGATCGAGTACGTTAAAAACTCGGCATAAGGCCTCTGACCGAGTTACTTTCACATTTATAGTATTAGTACCTATATATATGTCATAGACTTAGTGATTAATCAGTGCATTACATATAAAGTGACCATAAGTCCCGTTTTGGGCGGGACAGTCCCGCTTGCTGTTGGTCCCGCTGTCCCCAGCGAAGGCATAAATGTCCCGCTATCGCAAACAGACTTTGGTCATACAGTCATACATAATAAGAATAGATTTTTGATCGATAATTTTATTTAAGTAACTACATACTTACCTATTATTTTTGTACTCGCAACACATAAAACAATTGATTAGTTAGAACTTAGAAGCCAAAGGCTGTAACCCGAATAATATGTACTAAAATTTACTAAATATTAAGTATTTATAACATTGTAAGTTGCGAGGGCCTGCGTGGTGGGTTAATTACGTTCTAGTCTCTCTCACAGAAAGGAGGCCTGTGTCCCAGCAGTGGGATCAAAAATGCACGTAGGGAATGTTAATTGTATTTGTCAGAGTATTGAGTATGTCGATAAATTTAGGTGTCTGGGTTTGTGCGCGGACCACATCATGAACTGGAAGACACAGGTTAGCGCAGTGTGCACAAAGCTTAGGTCAGTCTTCAGCAGTCAGTCTTTATGTCCTAAAGGCGCCTTTGAGTAAGAAAATGCTGCATGTTATTTATTTTGCCCTCGCCAAGTCCTTGCTTAGTTATGGATTAGAAACGTATGGCCGCACCTTTAAAACTTATCTTAACAGCATAAGATCGCTGCAAATTCGTTTTTTGAAATATCTTGTTAATACTAAGGTTAAACTTGAGTGTAAAGATAATTATGAAAGGCTTTTTGTCGCATGTAGGGTGCTTCCTGTACACGGGAAAGTCAGATACTTGGTGGTTCTCGAGCAATTTTATAACGACCAATATAAGGTACATATGCAAAACACTTACAATACCAGAAGCGTGAGGGAACGTAAGTTCGTGCAAGCACCGGTTAAAAATTATTATGGTAAGAGAACTAACAAGTATCTGACCCCTACAATTTTCAATGACCTGGATTGGCTACGTAAAGAAAATGCGAATATGACTTAAAGAACCCTAAAGAATAAATTTAAAAATGTACTGCTCAGGGAAATAGCCGCTAACTGTGATGAATGATGATAAATACTTGAAATTGAAACCATATATTTATTTTTGTTTTTGAAATGTATTCTAAACTTAATTGAAATCAGAAATCATTTATTTTGCATTGAATGTGGGTACAAAATAAGATGTAAGCATTACAAAAAAACAGTTCCAACACACTCTACCTTACGGCATGCAAAAGTAAAACATATTTATATCTATACAACCAAATAAACAATAAGAACACAAAAATAGTACAGGTTTGTGGATCTACAACCTTCCTACACAAACTAAACATCAAAAACAACAATCTTAATTCTATATTTTACAAATAAATTAAATCGATTATTTTGCATACATCATCATACATCAAGGCACATAATAAAATTTGAAACAATATTATAAATTAATATATCACTAAATAAATAAAATAAATAAGTAAGCCATTTATTTCTAGCTTTTACAAAGTTTTTTTTTTTTTTTGTTATTAAAAAGATATTAGTAGATTGAGTTAGCAAGAACCCCGGATTGGGTAAAGGCCTCCTCCAAAGATGCCCATGCGTCTCTATCCTGTGCTACGTCTATCCAGTTTGGGCCAGCTGTCCGTCTGAGGTCGTCTTCCCATCTAGTTAGTGGTCTCCCTCGGCTTCTCTTGCCCGCTGGGCCGCTCCACGATTTTACTCTCGCAGTCCATCTCTGGTCTGTATATCTCGCGACGTGGCCAGCCCATTTCCATGTCGCTGTTTTTGGCAAAACTTAGCAATTTTCCCAAGTAGTATTTGTCAACATGTTCTAGTGGCTCACCATTAATTATTATAGGGTTTTTCCAGCTATTGTTGGTCATTATAGGTCATAGGTCTCCCCACCTATTGCCGCGACAATGTCTGTGAATACGCTAAAATGTGTGAATTGCAATATTGTGATATGTGAACTTCTATCCTTTATACAAAATAAAGTAGATGTCATGACCAATGATAACTTAATAAGGATTTGTGACACATCCTTCAGTGTGGATGAGGTGGATAGTGCTAAGGAGTTGCTGTTTAGTTCAATAAAAACTAACAAGAAAAAGGTGAACAGACGCAAAGATGGAAAAAAACTGAAAGACTTAGAGGATATTATAAGTGTCTTCAAAGTGACGGAGCCAGATCTTATACCGATCTTCGTTGCGCGGGACTTGCAAAAACTACCACCAGTTACATTTGACCATGTAGATGTGACCAAATTATTAAAAGATCTGTTGATTATACGTGCAGAAATCAGTGACATAAAATGTAAATATGCAACAGTCACTCAACTGGATGAATTGAAGCTGGAATTGGGATCAAGCAGGCCCGTTATCATTATTAGCACGCAATATTAATGCGAAAAAAAGAGGAGGGTATTTGCTTGACAGTGGGCCAGTAGGTTTATCACCGGCGCCAGTGTACGATGACGGGTATGAGATGACGAGGTGTGCGAGTGTAGAACGCTGTGAGTCACCAAAATATCGCTCTCTCGCTTGCACACACACCGAGGAGATCGTGTCGGGTGCGCCTGTACCGATTAACTCAACGCTATTGGAAAATGAAATGTGCGAGGTGACTTCTGAATCAGCTGTTTGTCATACAGAAACCAGTCAATTAAAAAGACCTACGATGGCGGAAATGGCAATAATGGGTGAGTGGAAAATGCCCAAGAAACCAACAGATAGTTGGACTTTAGTGCAAAAACGGCGGTTGAAGAATCGTTTTGCTGGTAAAATGGGTAAAGCGGCTACGGACGTGTCTGAGAAATTTAAAGCAGCGGAAGTTAAAATACCTTTGTTTATTTCCAACGTAAACAAAGAGGTAGCGGTGGATGACATATGCACATACATCAAAAATAAAACGGCGGAGGTAGTTTTGCTAGAAAAAATTACAATGAAGAAGGAAAAGCCATACAATGCCTTTAAAGTGCTTGTTAACAAAAACAAGCTGGACATTTTTCTAGATGACCATACATGGCCAGATGGCGTGACATTTAGGCGCTTTATCCATTTCAAGAATAGAAGAGAAGACAAAAATAAAACAATTTTTGGGCGTGAGGCAATAACAAAACCCAAAAATGGATAGTATTTCAAAAATGAACTTAATAACATTCAATTGCAAAAATGTTAAAAGGTCGGTGAACTGTGTGCGTTCACTGTGCAAATCAGCTGATATTGTTTTGTTACAAGAAACGTGGTTATATCCACACGATCTAGCTTTTCTTGATAGTGTTGATCAGGAATTCAGTAGCACGGGAAAGTCTTCAGTGGACACTTCAGCTGGCATGTGTAAAGGGAGACCCTACGGAGGGCTTGCCATACTATGGCGTAAAACTGCGTTTAACTACGTGAAGGTAGTTCAAAGTGTCAGTGACCGTATATGTGCAGTGAATGTAGTGGTGAACAACAGGTGCTTTTTAGTTATAAATATGTACATGCCGACGGACTGTCGCGAGAATCTGCCACTTTTTACGGACTGTCTTAGTGAAATGTATTCAATTATACAAAATAATAATGCCGAATCGGTTTATGTGTTGGGGGATTTCAACGCGCACCCGGGTGAGTCATTTTATAAAGAACTTATTAGTTTTTGTAGTGAACAGGAATTATCATGTGCGGACTTAGATTATTTAGGCATACTATCGCAAACGTACACGTACATCAGTGACTCACACGGGTGTAAGCGTTGGTTAGACCACTGTCTTGTTACACAGGCGGCGGGAAAAACAATTGTAAACATTGAGGTTATTTATGATACGTTTTGGTCAGATCACTTTCCCTTGAAAATAGAATGTGATATAAATGTTATCAGATTAAAAACTTATGTAATTGAATCACCGCGTAACGGGGTTCGATGGGGTGAAAGAAATCCTGAGGAAATAAAGAAATACTCGTCTCTGTGTAATAGGAAGTTACAAAGTTTAGATTTTCCTGAGGATTTTGAACTATGTGCCGATATTTTTTGTAATAATTCTGACCACAGGTTATTGTTGGATTCGATGTATAAAGACATGGTATCTATATTAAGTGAAGCAGCTAGTGTAACTAGAGTCTCTAAAGCCACTGTTAGAAAAAAAGGTATAAAAGGATGGAACAGGCATGTCAAAGAACTTCACACTCAAGCAAGGTCTAAGTTTAAAGTGTGGCTTTGGTATGGGGAACCCAGTAGTGGGCCTATCTATGAGGATATGATGTTAAGTCGTAGGATATTCAAATCAAAATTGAAATGGGTCATGAAGAACCAAGATAAAATAGAAATGGATGTATTGGCCTCGCTCCATTCTAAGAAATGTTTCTCATCTTTCTGGAAAGGCACTAAAAAGCTCAACATCTCTCCTAGCTTACCTGTTAGCGTGGAGGGTGAGAGTGACCATGCTGGCATAGCTAATATATTTAAGGAACAGTTTATTATGAGTTCACCGCTTGAGTCGGTGGAGGTGAACGATGCTGAATCCTATCGATCAGGAAAACCCCATAGATTTACGTGTTCAGAAATAAAAACAGTAATTAAATGTATGAAGCGGGGCAAATCACCTGGTCACGATGGACTCAGCATCGAGCATCTTCAAAATGCGGGTGTGCACTTGCCGAGAGTATTGACTATGTTTTTTAATCTATGTGTGGGACATTCTTACCTACCACAGGAGATGCTGGATACATTAGTTGTACCTATTGTAAAAAATCGGACAGGAGACATAGCAGACAAAGGGAATTATAGGCCAATCTCATTGGCAACTGTGATAGCCAAAGTGTTTGATAGTGTGCTTGACACCTCAGTAGATATACAAAAATACAAGACACACAGTTTGGTTTTCGTGCGGGGCTATCTACTGAGAGTGCAATACTTGCGTTAAAGCACACTGTCAAATATTATACGGACAGAAAAACACCAGTGTATGCTTGTTTCCTTGACCTTTCCAAGGCTTTCGACCTAGTTTCATATAAGGTATTATGGGGGAAGCTTCGGGAGGAGGGAGTTCCTGATGCATTGGTGTCAATATTATCCATCTGGTATGACAAGCAGAGGAACTTTGTGAAATGGTCCAATGCATTGTCGGATCCGTACAAACTCGAATGTGGTGTTAGGCAGGGAGGTCTTACTTCCCCGAGATTGTTTAATATTTATGTTAACAACTTGCTTGTTGAGCTCAGCGGCACTCATGTCGGTTGCCATATTGACGGAGTTAGTTTAAATAACTTAAGTTACGCAGACGATATGGTGCTGCTGGGCCCCACAATCGGAGGGATTAGGAAATTACTCACCATTTGTGAAAGATACGCCGTGCAGCATGGGCTCAGGTATAATTCTGCAAAGAGTGAGCTGTTGGTGTTTAGAGGAAGAAATAAAATTCCCTCAAATGTCCCGCCCGTGGTACTCAGCGGCTCACCTTTGCGTAGAGTAGCACAATTTAAATATTTGGGCCATATTGTTACGGAGGATCTTAAAGATGACTTAGATATGGAGAGAGAGCGCAGGGCGATGGCTGTGAGGGGTAACATGTTGGCACGCTGGTTGTTCAGTACCGGTTAAAATAACACTTTTTAAGGCGTTTTGTCAAATATTCTACACCAGCGGTCTGTGGGCTAATCATACCCAAAAAGCAGACAGCGCACTGCGCATTCAATACAATAATGCCTTCAGGGCGCTGTTGAGGCTTCCGCCGTACGTAGTGCGTCAGGGATGTTCGCTGATGCGCATACGGACGATTATTTCGCGATCATGCGCAAAAAAGTGCCATCAGTGTTGCGCAGGGTGAGGGGGAGCAGCAATAGCGTTCTGAAGGTCTTTTCAGACAGGGTAGAAGGGCCTACAATGGATAGGTTTGTCAAGCTACATGTCAGACATGGGACTTGACAAATCTTCCTCTAAGTGAGGGCTGTCTTTGTCTATGTTTTCATGTGTGCTTAAGTGTTACTACTAACATAGTTGTTTAAGTTTTACTAACATGCTATGGGCCTTCGACGTCTGAAAATAAACGATTTTTATTTTATTATTATTTATTATTATCTTGGTTTTCGTTAGGTTCATCTCAAGTCCCACCCTGGCACTGGCTTGGTGTAGAGACTTCATCATGTGTTGCATCTGGCCGGCCGTCTCTGACAGAAGTACCAGGTCGTCTGCGAACCTAAGATGACTTAAATATTCACCTTTTATATAGAGTCCCAGTCTGTGAAAATCCAGCTTGCCAATGATGTTTTCCAGGATAGATATAAATAGTATTGGGGAAAGAGGGTCCCCCTGTCTTACTCCTCTGTTTATGGGAAAATGTGGGCCGATGGACTCGAGTTTGATCCTTCCTTTATTGTTATTGTATATACTTTGGATAGTTTTTATATTTTTTTTTTTTTTTTTTTTTTTTATATGTAATAGGCTTGCGTTTGACCACTATCTCATATCTCTTATATATACTTCTTCAACTCCTTGCTCTGCCAAGCTTTCCCATATGCTGTTGTGCGAAACGGTGTCGAAAGCTTTTTGGTAGTCAATAAAAGTTATATATAGAGTTCTCTGCTGTTCTTGATATTTTTCTATTATTAACTCTATTGTGTGGATGTGGTCAATTGTTGAAAAGCCTTTTCTAAAGCCCGCTTGTTCTACGGGTTGTTTTGTTTCTAGTGTTTTACTTATTCGTTTATTAATAATTGTAGAGAACAATTTGTAGAGGCTAGGAAAAAGGCTGATTGGTCTATAGTTGCCAATATTTTTAGGGTCTCCTTTTTTATATAATAATATGATGTTTGCTTCCGACCACTGAGTGGGAGTTACAGAGTGTTGAAGTATCAAGTTGAAGAGTTTGGCTAAGGGTGCAGCCAGAATTAACTGAGCAGCTTTCAGTGCTTCGTTTGTGATGTTGTCAGAGCCTGGGCTTTTTTCTAGTTTAAGTTTTTTTATTGTTTCTATAACCTCAGTTACATTGATCTCTATATATTCTTTAAATTGGCCTTCTTTGCTGTTGTTTGATGTTGTTATGTTGTTATTATTGCTACTGTATAGTTTTCTATAAAACTCCGTAGCAGTATTTACAATAACGTTTCGTTTGTATACATCTTTGTCCAGATTTTTCAATCCTTTTATCCAGCAATTATTTGTTCGAAGCTCCTTAAATGGTTTCTTCGTGCTACCACAAAGCTGAAGGTGTCTCATTAAAGTGTCTTGTCTGTATTTTAAATAATCTTTTTTTATATATTTGTTAACTATTTTGTATAAGGCAGAGAGTTCATTTTTCATGGAACGGGTTTTATTTTTGGTTGACTGTAGTACTTTTCTTCTTTGTAGCAGTTTTTCAGTTCTCTCATGTAATATTTTATGTTTATGATTTCTCTTATTTAGTTTTGCAAATTTTAGGCTTTCAGAAATAGCATTACTAATTTTATCATAACAGATATTTACCTATTCGTTTGTTTGGTAATTTGCTGCCTCAGATAGTTTTAGTTTAAGGTTGTCCTTATACTTTTCTATTTCCTCTACACTTCTAAGTTGGTATCCTTGTTTATTGGTAAATCGGGCTCTGCTTAGTTTATGTTTGGAGAGCTTTACTGTTCTTCTTATTGCACGATGGTCAGACGGGTAGTTTAGGTTCAAAACATCGAGGTTCTCAAATGATTTTGGTTGGTTTGTGTGAATGTAGTCAATCTCGTTTTTGTGAAGCCCATTCAAGATCCAAGTCCATTTTCGATTTGGATTTTTCTTAAAGCAGGTATTTATTAATGTCAACTTATGTTCGAGCGCAAAATTTACAAGTTTCTGTCCTCTATTATTCCTTGCGCCATGACCATGTTGTTTCACGACCAAATCTTCGTTTCCTTTAGGTGCTCCTACCTTAGCGTTGAAATCGCCCATAAGTATGATATGTGTGTGTGCCGTTGTTAGTGCTTTCACAATTGACTCATATAATTCGTCAATTTCAGTTTCTTTTGCATCTGTCGTAGGGAAATAGACTTGCAGAATGGATATCTTGTGGTCTCCTATGTCTATTTTGAGTATAGCTAGGCGCTCTGATATACCAATGAAGCTCTCAATATTGTTTTTTATTGCCTTGTTTATTATGAAGCCCACCCCATATTGTCCTGCTGTCTGTCCCATGTAGCAGAGTATAAAATTCTCATGTTCTTCAATTTCACAACCACGACGTCTCACCTCTGAGATTCCCATAATATCATAGTTTATACTATTTAAGCATTTTTCTAGTTCCAATAAACGTTCATATGAAGATAGAGTCTTAACATTGTATGTTAATATTTTTAGTTGATAACTTTGTTTGGTGTTTGTGTTCGTTGAGATTGTGATTTTCTTTGGAGGGTTATGGTCATAATCCTCCACGGTGACCAACTGGATTGGGGGATTTATTATGTTTTTTGTATTCAAATATTTCTTTGTTGGATCTGTGTGGAGAGGAGCAGCTAATTGCTATGCATTGTTTTTGGAGGTTTCTTTATTAATTGCAGTGTTTTTATTTATTAAGAAGTTTAGCATGCCTGGTTTAATTACTCCTTCTGAGATGCTGTGTGTTCTTCTCGCCGTGGGGTCGTGCTGTTGTGATTTGTTCTTTTTATTTGTTTGTGTGTTTATTTCCTTTGGCATGTCTCTGGTGGATTTTGTTGGTGAGGGAGAAAGCTTTCTTTTAGATGTTTGTTTAGGTATGACCAATTTGTCATATTTTAGGAAAGCCATGTTTCCTTTTTCTCTCACCATTTTTAACTGTTCTTGTAGTTGTTTCCTCTTTTCTAAAACGTATTTAGGGTAGTCTTCTTTCATATAGTAACTTGTGTCTCGCAGTGCTCTTTTTTGTTTAAAGATTTTGATCTTTAAGCCCTGGTTTAAGAAAGATACCACTACTGGGCGTGGTCTATCGTTTTTCTTCCCTAGCCTTTTAACTTCTTGTAGGTCACTATAGGATAGTTTGACTGAGAAATGTTGTTCTAACCATTTGAGCATATTTATTTCTAGAGTATCATATGAAGATTCCAGTTCTTCAATGCCGAAGAAAACTATATTTCTTTGCCTCGCCTGCTATTCTAGGAAGTAGATCCTTTTCTCCTGATTATCTACTATTTCCTTTAATTTTTCATGTTTCTCCTCTAATGCAAAAAATTTTTCCTTTATTATTCTATTTATATTTTGTGTAACTTGTTCTGTCACGTTTTTTCCACTTTCTCTGATCGCTTTTTTTTGATCATCTATCACTACATATAATATATCACTATATCACATTATTTATTTTATCACTATATAATTATATAATTTCATCATTATATCATGTTACGTTTTTATCATCCAAAAATCTTGTATAGAATAATAACATTTATCTATTAATAAGGATGTTAGCTTCTTCTTAAATATGCTTAATGACATTTCTTTGTAGGCATCAGTGGCGGCTGGTGGATCAGAGAAGTAGTAGTTCACTTCACCAACCAGCTCGTTATGTATTTGAATTAGGATTTCTTTTTTTTCTACGGGGCGTCTCGCAAACAGTCAAAATGACCGACATATGCTTAGCCGGGCTTCCCTGTGAAGACTAATCTTTCAGCCTCCGGCCAGGCTCTTGGGATTTCGAAGTCAAGTTAAATTTACTTAAGACGACGACTAACGCCAACGACCTTGAGGGAACAAAACGCGCTCTCGTTTCACACCCGCGCGACCCAAAATTTAGTAGTTTTTTGTACTTTCCTTATTATTCTATGACTTTAAAAAAAAGCTTCAGATGAAAATGTAGATAATTAATATGTCTTTGAGATGGTGTCGATTTCATTAAAATACGCCCAGCGGTTTTAGTGTTTGACGTTTTTTTTTTGTCGGTGTTAGACATAACTTTACAAATTAATTACACTGTGTTATACGAATAAAACTCAAATTGTGCTTAGATGAAATTATTAAGAAAATGGTCTTATATAACATATATTTTTTCAAAAAAATAACAATTAGCCGTTTAGACGTGATTCTCATTTTAAAATCAGCTACTTAAGGGAATCGGCGCCTACAAATTCACAGGAGCCCTATGTAAATCGGCAAACGATCTCGCTAGCGACTTCTAATTCGACGCCAACGCCATCTAGTTACTTCGTTGTACAACTTGACCAAAATTCAACATTTTGTGGTCTGATGAGCGACTATTGATCATTATCAAGTTCAAGTTCAGTCAATAACAACATTTTGTGTACGCTTGGTATTTTTATATTTTATAAAATAAATCGATACGCCGATTTTGTTCAATGGTGAGTACAGAAAGTGCATTTAACCTGTCCTGGGACATGGTGTTTCTGAGTAACGTTTTAATTCAATTTAGTTTCGAAATCTCACACACTGTCCCTCAACTCAGAAAGTAAAAAAAAAACAATAGAAATTAGAATATAGAAATAACTAAAAGCCGCGATTAACTGCAAAATTGCAAGCAGCGTACTGTGTCTAAAAAGTAAACAAACCCCGCGCCCGCCTCACTTCCCATCCGCGTAATGTTGGTACTCGACCCGAAGGTAAATTTCGTTCGTCATTTCGTCAAACCTCGCCCGCTCTCGGTAATCTTCGGTTCGCTGGGGCAGCGCACGATGCGATTTGCAGCAATTTATGTCTTATCACTTTAGCAAAGACCTTAAATTGGCTCGTCATAATTTCGTTAATATTGAATAGATCGTTAATGAGATATTATTAAACAATTAGATTTTTTTTCTTAACCTATTAGAATCTGGCAGTTCAGAGCACGAGTGAACTTAAAGTACAGCCGCCTCTGGTAGGCATAAGGTATTTTATTATAGATAACGGGCCCCATTGATAGTAAGCTTTTACTTAATAATCATTGATGTATGAAAAAGAGGAAGATACGTTACGCGCTAACATCGCGATCAGAAAACCTGGTCTCAGAGCACGACTACATGCACCGAAACTCACACATTTGTGTTCAGTGTCATTAACAGTCCCAAACCTACAGTGACCGACAGACAAGGACAGAGATAGGAGACGGCGCTGTAGTGCGAGCGAAATCGCGTTAGCAGCTGAATGTTTACGATTATGAATGAAATGACATTGCAATTTGTGCGTATCGTGTCTCTCACGCATGTTTGTAATATCTATCTCGCTCTCACAAATATGGCGCCGCAAATATTAAATATTATTGTAATTTTCAACAAATTAACATTTTTGACTGTACTTACGATTGGTAAGAGATCCCGGTGTGACTTATTTTTCTTCCTGGTATTATTTAAACACTGTTTAGCTACACAAGAAGTCATTTTGATGCGTATTTATTGCAAAAAAAAACATAAAACAATGAAATTATTGACCTGTGTGATCAACCTTGTGCCGTGCGCGACTGAGTGCCCGCTACGGGCAATCACTTAGATTAGTAGGGCCAAGCGCTGTGGCCAGTCCCATATCTACCTCTTTTAATACATCAATGTTAATAATGCTGTTTTGTATCTACCTGTAAACATTAGATTTTTGTACTGCGATTTAACAGGTCCCGGACGTGTTCTAATATCGTCCATTAGGGTAAAAAGGTGTATATTTGTTCTAACAAACATTGCAACTTCAAGTATATACAGATAAGATAAGATAAGATAAGATATATTTATTTGCCCAAACATGTGTATACATACAAAAAATCATTACATTTGCATGCAGGATGACAAAAAGAAACAAAGGTTCAGCCATGTTTGCCATACTATGGCGTGCAAATATTATTAAAAAAAAAATATTGTAATAATTAATTCGAATTTAAAAATAAAATAATTCCAAATGTCAACAGTAAAAAGAAAACAAAAAATTATATAGTAAAATGCCAAAAATATCAAGCAAACGTCAAATCTATATAAAAATAATTCCAAATGTCAACAGTAAAAGAAAAATAAATAATAACAATATCAAAAATATTAAGCAAATGTCAAATCTATGTAAAATAATTTCAAATGTCAACAGTAAAAAGAAATAGAAACTAACAATAGTTAATAAGCAAATGTCAAATCTATGTAAATATAATTTCAAATGTCAACAGTAAAAATTAACAATGTCAAAAATATATGTCTAATGTAATATGTCAAATCTATGGTAAAAAATCAATCATATTTAGAAAAAATAAATTAAAAACAATGTATGTCAAAACCTGTAAAAAAAATTAATCAAAAACAATTATTGTCAAAAATGGTAATAACAATCTATGTCAAAATGAAAGATTCTGCCAGAAATTCGCTAATACTATAGTAAGCCCTGGTACTTAGAAACGACTTTAATTGTTTCTTCAGTTGCACATTATTAAGGTCCCTCCAACTTTTAGGTAGCTTATTATAAACAATTGGAGCCATGCAAAAAACAATAACAATCTATGTCAAAATGAAAGATTCTGCCAGAAATTCGCTAATACTATAGTAAGCCCTGGTACTTAGAAACGACTTTAATTGTTTCTTCAGTTGCACATTATTAAGGTCCCTCCAACTTTTAGGTAGCTTATTATAAACAATTGGAGCCATGCAAAAAACGCATAAGTGCCGTTCTACTGCTATGCAGACAGAGCTGACTTTGATCACGCCTGTTTCTTGGAAATTCATCTGCCATACGTAAAAATAAGCCACTATTATTTCTAACAAACATTACCGTTTCCAGAATATAAATAGATGGCAATGTTAATATCTTATAACGGACGAAATAGGGCTTACAACTGTCGGTGGTTTTTAACTTAAACATGGCTCTTAGGCATCTCTTTTGTGCTTTAAACGCAAATTCTTTATTCGTTGAGTTAGGGCTTCTATGTGCGTCTTCCAATTTAAACTACGGTCTATTGAGTTG
This sequence comes from Orthosia gothica, assembly GCA_949775005.1. NCBI lineage: Eukaryota > Metazoa > Arthropoda > Insecta > Lepidoptera > Noctuidae > Orthosia > Orthosia gothica. The sequence continues at coordinate 1,818,189 of OX459057.1, forward strand.
AGAGAAACTTGGTTGTGTTAACTGTGTCAATTGTAATATTATTATATGTTATGTCAAAATTAGGAAAGGTCAGTACTCGCTGACTAAAATGCATAATCATCGTCTTGCTTAAATTTATTTTTAAATTATTATTATCTAACCAATCTATAGTTTTATTTAATGTTGTATTTATTTATTTATATTATACAACGAAGGAAAGGTGAGTAATTTTAGAGACTTGAACATGGGTGCACAATTGTCGGTATTTTTAAGACTAGTCATCGATCTTATGCAACTTTTTGGGCTTTGAATATCCTCTCCTTTTCAGTACAGTTACCCCAGAATACAACTCCGAATCTCAAAACTGACGCAACTAGACCATGATAAGCTTCCAGCACGGTGCGAATGCTTTCTTTTTTGCCAGGTTATAAAGTACGTACGCTGACTTACTTAACCTCTTACATACATCCTCCGAATGCGGTTTCCAGGTCATTTTGTTATCACTTAGAATACCTTAGTTTCCTGACCTAATGAAAAATAGTAAAATAATACCTTTGTTTAAATCAGGTAGTACATCAGACCCTACAAATTATAGACCTATTTCAGTACTACCTACTTTTAGTAAAATATTTGAGAAATTAATTTTAGAGCAATTGCAAAGATTTTTTAATAAACATAAATTATTACATAGCAAACAGTTCGGTTTTACAAGGGGTCGTTCAACTACTGTGTTGAGCTTTTGGGACATATTTATAATGCATGGGAGGATAAGTGCGATGCCTTGGGCATCTTTTGTGATTTGTCCAAGGCATTTGATTGTGTTCTTCATGAAACCCTAATCAGGAAACTCCGCCACTACGGGATCCGGAACAGCGCTCTGGATCTTCTTACTTCATACTTGAGTAATAGGATTCAGAGCGTTGACGTTAATGGAAAAAGATCTCCTGGATCTATAGTAGCAATGGGAGTCCCGCAGGGCTCGATTCTTGGTCCTTTCTTGTTTCTTATTTATATTAATGACTTGCCTTACCTCATAAACGATAACCATAATATAGTGTTGTTTGCGGATGATACGTCACTTTTGTTTAAACTTAAACGTCAGCAGCTGGTTACTGACGATGTAAATAGCGCGATCTCAAAAGTAGTTCACTGGTTCAATGTTAACAATTTACTTCTTAATGAAAAAAAAACGAAATGCATTAAGTTTACCCTACCTCACGTCAGGCAGGTGAAAACTGACGTGCTGATAAAGGGCGAAGAATTGAATCCTGAAAATAGCACAGTATTCTTAGGTTTAACTTTGGATGCTAAGCTTCAGTGGGGCCCACATATAGATAAATTGTCAAAGAAGCTAAGCTCCGCAGGATATGCTGTTAGAAAAATTCGTAATTTAACGGACATAGAGACAGCCCGTTTAGTATACTTTAGCTATTTTCATAGTGTAATGTCGTACGGTATTCTGTTGTGGGGAAATGCCGCCGACATCCAGACTATCTTTGTTTTGCAGAAAAGAGCTGTTCGATCAATTTATAAATTAAGCCCGAGACACTCTCTCAGAGAGAAATTTAAGGAGATTAATGTAATGACTGTGCCTTCTCAGTATATTTATGAAAATCTTTTATATGCCCATAAAAATATAAAATTAGATGTGAAGTGATATCCATAATATAAATACTAGGAACAAACACAAATTTGTAATACCTACAACAAGGCTCAAGAAAATAGGTGGCTCGTTTAGATGTCAATGTGTGCGCTTTTATAATATGCTTCCAAGCCACGTACAAAATCTAAGCCTTAATAAATTTAAATCATTCATTAAACGTAAGTTGTGCCAAAAAGCGTTTTATAGCATTAAAGATTACGTTGAGGATAAAACGGCTTGGGAGTGAGCTGCTCCAATTAAATTAATTTAGTTTTTTTTTTGTTTAAATATTTTGCACCATGAATTTTGTTATTTTTAAAAAAAAAAAATTTCATTTGTTTTCTTGCAATGACAAGAATATTTACTTTTTAAAGTATTATATTATTTTATTTTAATTATTGTGAATGTGAAGACTATGTGGATCATTATTTTGTTTTTTAATTTATCTTAGTTTTTAATCATGGTCTGGCAGTTTGAGTAGTTTATGCGGCCTACCCGAATGTCCTTTCTTTGGTATTGTACGTCGAATCGTTGAGCTCCTTAAATTCTGAGTTGAGCTGCTCGGTTATTGACAAATGCGTGCACTGACTGGACAGGTCCACTCAATCTGGCTGGTTCTTTCCTCAAAAGACCATTTCAGACATCAGTCTACATGGTCTTCACATGATCGAACCAAGATTTTGTCAGGACTTTAAAAGAGACTGTGACCTCTGAGTTTGTTTCGGCCTTTCTTCTCAGAGTAGTCAGATAGGAAACGCCGACCTCATCAAGTTTTAAAAAAAATTATGTTAGACATGTAAAAGCGTTTGTACAAACCAACTTACAGAAATAAAATCATTTATCATTTACCAAGAAATTTTGTGACATTTGTCGAGTCTACTTTTTGTCCATTGAATTCAATATTAAAATTTTCAGCTCCTAGACTCTGATGAAAATGCATAATTTTAGTTTTTTGTTTATTTTATATTAGATTATTTCCATGAAGCCAATTTATAATGTTTTTCAATGCATTATTAATGTCCGTTTCATAATTATTTTTATTGCCGTACTGTCGTCTGCAAATAAAACCATATGTTGTTGAATATGGCGAGGCAAGTCGTTAATGTATAATAGGAACAATAACGGTCCAAGTATACTACCCTATGGAACGCCATACTTGACTTCCCTGAAGTCGGATAGATATGTATATACCTTGTTACACATGTAGCTTGAAATGTGACAACAACCAACAATTATAGGTCTACCAGAATCTCATGGCAAAAGGGGAAATAAAAATTGGTTGTATGCAATACTGGGGAAATTGGATCAAACGATCTTGATACTGTTTAATTTTTATTTATGTCTTTAGTATTAATGAACATGAGGTACCTATATTATAGTAGTCACAACGGATCTTTGTGTCTTTGAACTTGGTCCTGCCAACCATTGCGTAAGAAACAGTTTGTCATCGAGTATACTGCATAGAGTAAGCGAGATAGGACGATGACAAAAAAGACAAAAGATATTTATTTCAACTGGGCCACCAAGCGGCACTTTTGAATGTCACAATTTAAATTTACATGGAATAAAAGTTGATTCTACCGTGCATTCGGAAAGTAGCTTGTTATGGAGAAGAATGCACAAGAAACTCCGTAAGCTTATGTGACATACATAAGCGAGTGAAAGAGACAGTTATACAATGCTATCTTCGCTTCAACATTGACACAAAAATAGCTACAGCGCGGGGTCTTGCAACCAATTCAGAGACACAAAGATCCACTGTGAGTATTATAGGTATGTGTATGAATAATGTTGTTATACATCGTGTTCTTAACATAGGAAAAATAAATCAATTGAATATTAATTTATGTACTAATTTATTATTTAGCATTTAAATCATACTAATAACTTAAAACCTCATTCAGAACTAGAAAACTAGAATACGATTCCATGAACTCCACTGGCATTTCAAAAACTTGTATCTTTGTAGTTTTATGTCATCTCTCTCCATCAAAATGGTTCTTTTTCATTGGCATTTAACATATTCACAACCAATCTCTTTATGTATAAAGTCTGTAAAAAATAATAAAATGTATTATGTTACTTAAAGTCATTCATCATCATCAGTCTATATATTTTTTTTATGTAAGTTTTATGGCCTGGTTGCTAGGACCTTTTAGCCACGTCTTTGGAAAGAGTTTTGGATCTTATATTTATTCTTTAGTATGCATTAGAATGCGGATGTAACAGATTCTAATGTTTTTTGGAGTATTTGGCAGCAAATTGTATCGAGTCAGTCTTCCCAGTAAGCTTTGCAGAGGCAGTCAATACTACAATAAAATACACCGCTCCACTATCCCGATATCGCTTTTGTCAATGATTTTACAAATTGTCCAGTTGCGGAGACAGTTGAGACACAAAACTACACCAATAATATATCACAATATCCACTAGGAAACAATTTGCAAATAATATTAACAGCCACTGAACTTCACTCGACAAAATCCCGCCAAAAACTCCCGTCTATATACACGTCCCACTGCAGGGCGCAGATTATTACTTAATATTTTTCTTACGTCAAAGATTCTCAATCTCCGTGAAAATCAATATCTTGTCGAAGAATTAGTAACAGTTACATTACTGTTGCCATTTCCTTCCGGCCATCATTCGATGTGCCCTGACCTACGATTTACCATATAATAGTAATGGAAAGAAATTGTACAGTCTAAAACTGTACATATTTTGCTGACGCGGTGCCGTGCACCATACGTGCGTCATTCCAATAATATTATAAATACACATGAAACACTTTAAATCAATGAGTACGATAACTGCTACGCGGTGACTAACATTAGAGAAAGGAATCGTCAACAGTATTACTTGTAAACACAAAAATACGTAATAAATCTAACGAAAACTGAGTGATCTTTTCTCTTCGTGCTTCAACCTCAACAACAACAACTCTGCAAGTGTACGAACCGTACATTTTTTGGTCCTTCGAGCCGGATATTGGTGCCACTGTGTCTCTTTACGGTAGCGAATCGGTTTAGCTGGTCTCCCAGAAGCGGGTCGCCCCAGCTAGATTGAGAAGTCGCATAATATCGTGACAGAGGTGCAAGGGTGCTGAGTTCCACTGACCATTTCAAATCAAGTAAGTCAACGATTTCAAGATTTGAAACGGAGAAGACTACAAGCAACGCAGTAGCCTTCGCAATACAACGCAACGCTCTTCTGCCACAGTCAACGACGTGTCAGCAAGCATCAACATGGATATGCTAGAATTGCAGTCAACGTGCTTCGATAACATCAAAGCATTATGTGTCAACTATCGCAAGGATTCATCATCACGAAAATCTGTGGAATACCTGAAGAAACGCTTGTCGTCGCTAGAAAACCAATGGCAAGACTTCGAAGGCAGGCATGCCCAACTGTTGCTCGAACTAGAAGATAAGAACATAGCATATTTCAAGGACGACATCTACGAAAAAACTAAAGAAATGTTCTTATCAACTAAAACAGACATAACTAGCAAACTGACGACTTTGAGCAAACAAAACGTGAAGTTCGACCTAGGTGGGACTTCAGAAGATGACGACAGCAACATACAACTCTTGCTTAACAAGCAAGAATGCAATTTCAACGCGATTCACCGTGTCATCTCCAAGATTGACTTAATCACTATATCGGAAAGATGGGAACTGGAAGACCACTTCGCAACCTTGAAATCGAAATGGGAACCCATCGATAAACTTCATTGGGAAATAGACTTTCAACTGAAAGGATCCAACGAACATTACTACAAAATGTTCACGGACATTGAACAACAATATGATGAGCTAAAGAGGAAAATCCATGCCAAAATCTGGTCCACCGTCCACTACCAGAAATCGACACCTAAGATCGAAATCCCTGAGTTCTCCGGCAACTACAGTCAGTGGATCTCCTTCAAAGACCTATTTCTGGAAGCTATTCACAAAAACCCTATGATCAACAACGCGCAGAAAATGCAACACTTAAAGACCAAGCTGCGAGGAGAAGCTGAACGCTTAGTGCAGCATCTGACCATTAGCACTGAAAACTATAACTCATGCTGGGATATATTAATTCAGCGCTACGACAATCGTCGCCTCCAGTTTACTTCATTTATGAACAACATGCTAAATCTGCCGATCATACAACATGCAGACGCATACAATTTGAAGAAGATGCATGACGTCATTACCGAATGCCTGAACGGCATCTCTAACATCGGTATTGATACTTCAACTTGGGACCCGATCATTGTGCACATCATGTCACAAAAACTGGACTCCAGTACTTTGAGTGACTACATGAAAGAACTTCAAGATCACAGAGAACTACAGAACCTCCACGACTTCCTGTATTTCCTCGAAACACAGTTCATGGCATACGAAACGATGAAATCAGCTAAAAGGGCGAACCCTACAGCCACAGAAAAATCATCCAACTGGAAAACATTCAACAAGCAAACCCAGATGAAGAAACATAACTATAACTTCAATCAAAATAAAACAAACAACTATCATGCTATTTACGGTAAATGCCCATTCTGCAACGGAAGTCACGTTCTGCGCCAATGTGACAAATTCCTACAAATGGACTTTGGCAAGCGAAATGACACCGTGTCGAAACTGCAGCTGTGCAAAAACTGTTTATTCAGCCACGGAAATGACGAGTGCAAATCCACGAAAATGTGCAAAGAATGTAACTTGAAACACAACACACTATTGCACAATCCGGACAACCAAACCATAACGTCAGCGACTAGAAAAAACAATGTTGAACAACGCCCTTCATCTCAACAACCAACATCTAACCATTTGTCTAAAGACAACATGGAGGTTCTACTGACTACGGTCCAGCTGAGAATAAAATCTGCAGATGGGATTTATGTAACACTACGTGCGTTGCTCGATCAAGGCTCACAGGTGAACTTGATAACAGAAAACGCTGCACAAATATTACGTCTTCCTCGGCGCGGGATCAACGCATCAGTATCGGGAATCGGCTCTGTTTCCAGAGAATGCAGGGGAAAACTGAAACTTACCTGTCAATCGATTCACTCCGATTATAACTTTGAAACTCAAGCACTTATTATGACGAAGCTAACAAACAACCTGCCTATGAAAACGTTCGAGAAAGGTGCATGGAGTCACTTGAAAAACTTGAAACTTGCAGATCCTGACTTCAACGTATCTCGGCAAATCGACCTATTACTAGGAGCCGACGTATACTCCGAAATTATCCTAGGAGGTGTATTGAAAGGCAATAACAGCTCCCCAGTTGCACAACAAACGCAAATTGGGTGGATTTTATGCGGAAAGATGAAACAAACGTTTAACTGCCACGTTACTGTAGTCAACTTAGAGGATTTAACAAAATTTTGGGAGAATGAAGAAATTCAAAAAACTAAAGATATCCCCAAAGATGACCAGTGTGAACAATTTTATAACGAAACTGTAAGAAGATCATTTGACGGAAAGTACATCGTCAAAATGCCTCTAGTTCCAGACTACAAAGAGAAACTAGGCAAGTCTAGAACAATTGCGGTTTCGCAGTTTCTACAGTTGGAAAAACGGCTAGAGAAGAACGAAAAGCTTTCCTCCATGTACAAAAAATTCATGTACGCGGATCTGGGTCACATGAAATTAGCACCTCAGATACCTACTGACGTCTACTTCTTACCGCACCACGGGGTCTTGAGAGAAAACTCGACAACAACAAAGTTGAGGGTCGTATTTAACGCCTCTCAAAAAACTACGACTGGCGTCAGCCTGAACAACGTCATGGAAAAAGGCGCCAACTTACAAAAGGACATTCAGGCCCTTATACTGAAATGGCGAACGTATAAATACGCATTTACGGCTGACATTGAAAAGATGTACCGCTGCATTTGGATTTCAAAAGAACAACAACATCTACAGAGAATTGTATGGCGGGACTCACGAGATCAACATCTTCGCGATTACCAGCTCTGCACAGTAACCTACGGGACCAAATGCGCACCATGGCTAGCTATGCGAACATTGAAGCAACTAGCCATTGACGACGGTCACAAACATCCGGCAGCTGCCAAGACACTCATAGAAGAATGCTACGTAGATGACGTCATTAGCGGCCATAACAACCTCACAGAAGCGAAAAAACTGCAAAACTCCTTGATCCAACTGTTAAAAGGAGGAGGTATGAATTTACGGAAGTGGACAGCCAATGACCGCGCTATACTGGAAGACTTACGCAAGGATCAAATTTCAACTCAAACCATGTTTGATTTTAAAGGGGAAGAATCAAGCAAAACGTTAGGCCTCGGTTGGAATCCAAACAGCGACAACTTCCACTTTAACTGGCCTGTGGAAAACTCCAAACAACTAACAAAGAGATCTTTACTCTCAGCCATATCAAGATTTTACGACCCATTGGGTTGGCTCTCCCCAGTAACGGTCAAGGCCAAACTACTATTCCAGAAAGTCTGGATGAGTAAACTTAGCTGGGATGACATAGTGCCCAGCAACATTGAATCTGAGTGGCTGAACCTAAAAACAGAACTGCCGTTCATTAATAAAATAACGATAAATAGATGGATTGGCGACACACAACAATGTGTCGAATTGCTAGGCTTCTGCGACGCAAGTGTAAAGGCGTACGCTTGCGTTATTTACAGCAAGGCGTTCAACGAACATGGCCAACCCATCGTAACTCTACTTGCTGCTCGAACAAGGGTGGCTCCACTGACTCAGAAAACAACACTACCAAGACTGGAACTGTGTGGTGCTCAGCTACTAGCTGACTTGATGGAGAAAACCAAGGAAACATTCTGTGGATATAACATATCAACACGGGCTTGGTCGGATTCTCAAGTGGTCCTCGCGTGGATTCAAGGCGAAACATCAAGATGGGAAACTTACGTAGCCAACAGAGTTACAAAGATCAAAAACGTCATTCCTGCAGCTCAGTGGCATTATGTCAAATCAGAGCAAAATCCAGCAGACTGCGCCTCAAGAGGTCTTTTGCCAAGCAAACTAGTAAACTTCAACCTGTGGTGGCAAGGCCCAGAGTTCTTAACAAAACAAGATCCGCCGGCAGATATGCCTTGCACTTTCCAAACGAATTTTGGCGGCTTAAACCACGCTAAAATCACGCAAGAAAATATCGATCATAATATAATTATCAATTTATTGAGCAAATGCAGCTCATTGACACAAGCAAACAGGGTCATCGCATGGATATTACGCTTCATTACAAATGTGCGCAATAGGACGAAATCGGAAACTACGTACCTAACAACAAGTGAACTAAGCGCAGCGCGCATTAGTATCATTATTCAAGCGCAGCGATTGCAGTTCAATTCTGAATACAAACAAATCGTTAACAACGAAACAGTATCAAAGAAAAGCGCAATTTGCAAATTGAATCCTTATGTAAACAAAGCGGGCATCATCTGTGTCGGAGGTCGTCTTAAACACTCAAGATTAACTGGGGATATGAAGAATCCAATAATCGTACCACATAAAGGAAGATTTACACAACTTCTTATAGAACAAGCACATTCAGCCACATTACATGGAGGAGCTCGGCTAACGCTGACTTATATTAGACAGCGTTACTGGATCGTTGGCGGCAACCAGGCTGTCAAGAACCAACTTCGAAGATGTGTACGCTGCCATCGCTTCAACAAGACAGATAGCTATCAACTGATGGGTGACCTACCACCGCAAAGGATCACTCCGTGCCGCCCTTTCACGCACACAGGAGTAGACTTTACCGGTCATGTGGATGTTAAACACAACAAGGGTAGAGGCGTAAAAACTTCAAAGGGATACATAGCCATATTTATATGTATGGCGACGAAAGCTGTTCATATTGAACTCGTATCAGACCTTAGCACAGAAACGTTTATGGCGGCCTTCCAAAGACTATGTGCGAGACGCGGCACCCCGAAACACATGTACTCTGACTGTGGTACCAACTTTATCGGCGCTGCAAAGGTGCTTCGTCAGGAATTCGAAGAGTTCAAACAACTACTGAAACCAGATGTTTTCAACGAACTGGCCAAATTGGAGGTGGAGTGGCATTTCAACGCCCCCGCCTGGCCAACTGCTGGCGGTCTGTGGGAAGCTGCCGTCAAGTCTATGAAGCACCATCTGCGACGAGTACTGGGGGACCAAAAACTAACGTACGAGGAGTTCATAACGATTTTAGCAAAAATAGAAGCCTGCATGAATTCAAGACCTCTGTGCCCGCTAACTGAAGATCCAGAAGAGTTCTACAACTGCCTAACGCCTGGACATTTCCTTACAGGAAGCCCAATATTGTCCATGCCACTCTCGGATTACAGTGACGTAAAAAACATTGATTTACGCCGTAGATGGCAGCTTACCGAGCATATGTTTCAACAATATTGGAAAAGCTGGTCAAACGATTACCTTACCACTCTACAAACACGTAGTAAGTGGAACAAGCCTTCTAGAAACGTTAAAGAAGGCGATGTAGTACTGGTGAAAGAAAACAATCTACCGCCGGGAAAATGGGCCCTAGGTCGGATTCTGGAAACACATCCAGGATCTGATGGATATGTTCGAGTAACTACTGTTAAAACTCAAGCAGGAATCATAAAGCGCCCAATAACAAAACTGTCGCCATTACCATTGAACTCTGAAACTGAGGAAACCAAAGAAAACGAAATGAAAAATAAGCCTCCACAGAAATCGAAAAACGAACGGCGGAAGAAGTCAAAGAATCTTATCTCAACGTTACTAATAACAATGTTATCATTGTTTACATTTGTAACGGGATCTTATACCGCCACCGATGGCACGCGCGGAGCGCCGGCGGCGACCACTCAGATTACAAGTCTGGAACGCGAGCGGCCCATATACTATGACACCGTCGGCAAAATGCAAGTAGTGCACGATGAATGGATACTAATGATGTACTACAACCTAACAAACTATTGGGATGGGACTCGTCGTACTCAAACTTACTTCGAGAATATTCACAACTTATGCCAAAAAACGAATCTACAACACTGCAGATCAACCATGGAACAATTAAATCATGAACTAGAACTTCTAAACTACTACAACTCTATACTTATAAATCCCCACAAACACCTGAGCAACAGGAAGAAACGGGGTCTAGTCGACGGAGTCGGCTACATAGCTAACAGTCTGTTTGGGATATTGGACCAACAATTCGCTAAGAAATATCAAAACGATATTCAATCTCTGCAAACCAATGAGAACTACTTACTTGAGTTATTAAAAAATCAAACAACGATTGTGGAGCTTGAGAATCAAGTATTGAAACAAACTGAAGACAATATTCAGCGTCAATTCAACTCCATTGATAACTTTATCAATCAGACCAATAAAAATATAGCATCCATCGAAACGGAAATGGAAATACTTTCGGCTACTACCTACCTCAACTCTGCTTCGTTAACGACGTACCTATTGATCAACAGCTTGAGGACGTTCCAGGAGATGCTGTTTAATACTCTAACTAACGTCTACCAAGGTCATGTAGATGTCCATCTGATAAGTCCGGTGCGTCTGATTCAAAAATTAACGGAAATATCCGGAAGCCTTCCGAAATCTTTATCGCTACCAGTTGAGAACTACAAAGAAAACATTAAAGATATCTACAAGCTGATCAATGTGAAAGCACGAGTTACTGAAAATTACTTTCTTTTCGAAGCACATATTCCACTTGTAGCTAACGAAGATTTCGTAATATACCAAGCGATACCTTTACCGGTTAACAATGCTAAGGAAACTACATATGTGCAGTTATCAAACGAGTACATCGCTGTCAACTTCAAGAAGAACATTTACGTGTCTATGTCCAAAGATGACTTGAAACACTGCATGCAACAAAAATCGCAGAATTTCTTATGCAAGAAAAACCTGCCATCATTTGACCTACACAGCAAAAACGCTCCTTGTGAGGCAAAACTGCTATCGCATCAAAACAATGAACCTTGTGACGTCGAACGCGCGTCATGCAAAGACACTTGGATAGAGTTACAAACTCAAAACAGCTGGCTGGCGATTTGCTGCGAAACGTGTGCATTACGAATCATATGTAGCAACGACGTCACATCACAAACCATTGCATTATCGAGCATAGTGACATTATCTCAGGGATGCGTACTGCAATCCAACGACTTAACCATCTACGCTCAACGCCGATACAGCAGTCATATGAAGATGGATTATGAGTTTACAGCTCCAACATTTGATACATCTATTAACAAGATAGTGAACTTAACATATCGTTATGCTCCAAATATCCTTCAGTCAAAGGCTACGGATCAGGAAATTGTAACAATTGATCAGAAAATTGCAACTCAACGGCAAAATGAAGCTTCACTACCAACACTAACAAGTCACGACATTCATCAATATGCCATAAGTTACTCTTTGCTGGCGATCGCCATCATAGTCGTACTTGTCGTGGTTGGGAGAAATCGTTGTCCACACTATTGCACACACAACGCTAAGAACAAAACTTCGAGTCAACCTGAAGATATTGAACTTCAAGTTTTCCGCAAAACAGAGTGCCAGCAGCATGAAACCGTCGCAGCACAAACAACAAAGGACTTGCGGCGGGAGCCTCAACCTGGGAACAGGAACATCGCCTTTCTATTTGATTGATTAATTACTTAACTAACTTTGTGATGACTTTTCCTTTCTCTTCTCGTTGGTTTCTTCTTTTTGGGTTGCCAAGATGTACAGTCTAAAACTGTACATATTTTGCTGACGCGGTGCCGTGCACCATACGTGCGTCATTCCAATAATATTATAAATACACATGAAACACTTTAAATCAATGAGTACGATAACTGCTACGCGGTGACTAACATTAGAGAAAGGAATCGTCAACAGTATTACTTGTAAACACAAAAATACGTAATAAATCTAACGAAAACTGAGTGATCTTTTCTCTTCGTGCTTCAACCTCAACAACAACAACTCTGCAAGTGTACGAACCGTACAGAAATTAAAATTAAGTACGAAAAATATAAATTAAACTAAAAGTATCAAAAAAAGTCAGTCCAACTTACCGGTCCACTCTACGACGCACTTTAAAATCAAAGATTGAGTTTGATTTACGCCTTCTTCTTCCCTTATTTTATGATACACATTGAAAACAATATGTCTCGCATGAGATCGAAGTGGGTTTTTCGACATTTTCACAAAAATAACAAACTTTCAAGATAATATCAAAAAATTTCAGCAGCGGTTGACACATCAAGTACTTTGATTCGACAGGTGACAATTGACATTGCCATATGAAAATCACAATTTAAAAAAAATAAAAAATGCCATGAGATTCTGGTACACCTATATCTCTGTATGCACTACGCTAGTGCACCCAAGTATAATCCCAAGCTGGCGTAGGACTATTGCAAAATATGGAGACAAAACTTATTGGGCTATGGGTTTGGAAGGTTTCGTGAATTGATTACCTAAAACTATAGAAGGACTATTAGCCTCTTTCATTCCTCACCACTGTTGATCTACACGGCCTTAAAATGGAAGGAGGTAACTTTTATTATTATTTCTACTTTCTACTACTCGTTTCTTGACATATATAAATTACTATTTGAACATTCTCAGTATACGTAATCCTTCCATCCCTTAATCCTGTCTTAAGTAGAATCTGTCATATGTACAATACGATGTCAAAAGTAGAATCTGTAAAATGTAGTTTAAACGTAATCCTCCTGACCAATTGCGGCCACGGCGAACAACAACAACCTCAACGGAGACCAGCCATGGTCACGGGAGATATACAAGTGCGCAAACTCAGGCGCATTCCCTATTTCATCGCTCTCGGTGGCTCTCGGGTGAGATTCTCAGTACCCATAAATATTACAAACAATTTAAAAGATGAAAGGGAAAACCTCGAGGCTATTGCGAGCCAATCATCGTCCGGTTTTCAATGCCAGCTGATTAATATGAGGACATAAGTGTAGGTACTCATATGCTGATATTAGGTCGTTGAACCTCAGAGAATATGAGAGAAGGTCAGTGTACCAATCGGGAGTACCCTACTACACTTGTAGCTGTAATTCCCGGTAGGGAATATCAATAACCTCATGAGATTACGTATCTCACTGCATTGTAGTTCTAGTGGACATATACTCTACTGCTGAGTATGCCCGATGAGGTTCGATTCCCAGATCAGGCTAAGTATCAAATGCCGAGTTGCCGCCTGGAGTCTGGATTTAAGCCCAGTTGAAGACAATAAGTTCGACTAGCTAGACCATCACTTATTTCCTTCAAACCGGCAGACATGCGTTTGATGTCTGCTGGTTCTACTTTAACTACAACATAAATATCTACATCTTATTCATTCCACACTTATCTATTATTCTATTACACATCAGATAATGGTTCTAACTAGGTCTACGTTCACCTTGATCTTGTTCGCCGGTAGCACCGCGTACGTCACTTTAAACACACGTACTCAAACAACATCATAATGATTAACGTACTGAAAATTGCCGCTGATTCCGATGACTCATAGAGTAGAGCGTATGTTGCAATTGATAACAATAGCTGTGAAAACATTGCTTACTCTCTGGTATGTTTTTGTTTTGAAATTGCTGTGCAATTATAGTAATCAATGTGAGTGTGAAAGACAGTAATAAAATTATATACTATAATAATCTGTCGGTCTGTTTAGTATCGTTTATAATATTTACAGCGGATCTTTGTTCTTGTCAACCATTGCGCAAGAAACAGTTTGTTTGTTTGTTGTTTTAGTGTGTTGTTTGAGTATACTGCATAGAGTAAGCGAGATAGGATGATGCGACAAACGTAAGCGAGTGAAAGAGACAGTTATAAAATGATATCTTAATTTTCAATATTGACACAAAAATAGCTACTGCGTAGGGTCTTGCAGCCAATTCAGAGCCACAAAGATCCGTTGTGAATATTATATTTAAGTTTGTTTCTAACCGATTTCAAAAAAAAATTTATTAAATTTTATTCGTTCATATTTCCGGGAAGAAAATCAGCCTAAGGCACTCAGCAGCTTTCTTTTAGGAAAAGTTTATTTTTTATTTTTGGACTAATACTGCCACAAATACCTTTACAAACATAGGTATAAAAACAAACAACGTTGAGCTCAAATTTAGAAATCGAAAGATAAAAACTAATTTAGGGCCGATGTCACCAATTAATCTAATCGCGGTTATTTCAACTAAACTCAGTTTATGCAAAAATGTCGTTCTGGTTGGTAATTTCTCAGCGGGCTCAACTAATCAGAAATCGTCCCTTTGATTAATATGCATCCTGGTAACTTTGTTGAGGCTAAAACAAATATCCATGACCGCAAATTACGTAATCAAAACAATATATTTTTAAAGATTTTAGATTCTTTTGTTTGAAATCTTATATGTATGAAAACTTTTCCTGTCTTTTATGGCGTTCGTGACCACTAGCCATGATCACAAACTTTGTCTGCTCTTCCGTCGGTACTGTGCAAACCCGGTGTAATACTTAAACTTAGTTTTATTTTGTTGTGAAGTCGTATTCTTTTAGAATTTTTAACATAAACATAGGTTGTCCAGCGAAACCTTGCAATTGCAATATTATGACTAGATAAAGTCCACGGAAAATTTAAACTTTTGAACAATCAAGAATCCTACTACCATTATAAACGTGAAAGTTTGTAAGGATAGATGGATGGATGGATGTTTGTTACTCTTGCACGAACTCTTAAAACTCATGAACGGATTTGAAATTTCTTTCTTTTTTCTTTTAAAAAAAACGTTGCCCCACACTAGGAATTTCTTTCTGTATCGTGGGTGCGTTTACAAACATATAAACTCACATACACAAACACCCAGAGCCGGAACAACTATCTGTAGGTCATACAAATATTTGTTCCGTGCGGGAATCGAACCCGCGACTCGCAGCGCAGCAGTCAATCGCTCAACCACTACGCCAACCGTGCGCCCAAATTGATGAAACTTTACAGGAATTTATTTATTTATTTGGTTATCCTCATACTGGAACGCTTTGCAGCAATTACACCAATTACACCAATGGAGCACAACATTACAAATACTAAACTGTAAGTCCAGGTTTCCTCACGATGTATTCCTTCACCGTTTTCAGCGATGTTCAAGTTAAACATAGAAACAGCCAGATAGCTTATACATCAGAATAACTCATTGGCTATATTTAATTAAGATATTAGGAGAATTACTAACTAATACTACGCGGGCAGAGGCGGGAGCGGCAGCCAGTGCTTACATATATTAGGCGTAATTATAATATTCTCTTTAGGTTAGGTACTTATTTATTTTGATGGTAACTATCTCAAACCCCAGTTTTGAACATATACCTACTAACCTAATTGTGAAAAACAAATCTTCTTCTGGGTAAGCTCACTCCATCGTCGACTTTGTCTCTGTCACCTCTGACCTAGACTAGAGACAAGAGCAAAAAAAAAACTGGCTAAGTGCTAGTCAGACTCTCGCACGAAGGGTTCCGTACCACTATCGCAAAAAACGGCAAAAAAATCACGTTTCTTTTAAGGGAGCCCCACTTTTTAGTAATTGTTGTTATAGCAGCAACAGAAATACATCATCTGTGAAAATTTCAACTGTCTAGCTATCACGGTTCATGAGATACAGCTTGGTGACAGACGGACAGACAGACAGAAGGATAATGGAGTATTAGTAATAGGGTCCCGTTTTTACCCTTTGTGTACGGAATCCCAAAAAAAAAACCGGGGAAAAAGGCACCTAAAAATTAAAATAACGTAATAGTTGTGAAAGAGTTGAGCCAGTCATGTGTCTCGCTGAAATTAGATAAAAGATTGCACGATCAGGAGTCGAGTCATTCAACAAAGAGGAAAAGCTAAATATGGGTTGTGCTGTTGTGAATGGGTCTACCTTTTATAGCAGAACTTTTTATGTCATAATATTATTATGCATAACAACGGATAGCATAAACTTAATTTCGCAGACAATCGTTTGGCATACACTCATTTATCATACATTCAAACTCATAATTTTGTAAGTCAGAATCATCTTTATTCATAAATTTCATATCGATAGTCATTAAAAGGCAGAACCATCATATCGCAGAAAGTTCACAGTCAGAATCGTCTTTTGGCATAAATTTCATATCCATATTAATTGAAATACTCATCTATCACATTACAGATAATTCATAGTTAGAGTAATTTTGTATTTTTTACCATAGTAACAGATTGATTAAACGCAATTATTTTTGTGTTTTAATTCTCTGTATGAAGAATGCAAACATGCAGATAAGCATACACATATACAAACATGCATGCAGCTAGCATGCAGCATTCAAACAAGCATACACCATGCATGCAGCAAGCATGCAGCATGCAAACAACCATACACCATGCATGCAGCAAGCATGCAGCATTCAAATAAGCATACACCATGCATGCAGCAAGCATGCAACATGCAAGCATGCATGGTTTCTGCCACGGCTCTGGCACTGCGGGGCTCCGGCGGTCCCACGCGAGCTTATCGTCGCAGATGGTTCTAACGCTCACCACCTGCTCCTAAGTTCGCAGGCCGCCTCGCCCCTCCGCGCCTACGCGGGCTTGAATTACTCTCTAGGGGTAGGGCAGACAAGACTACGTGGAGTGGCGGTTTTGCAGCGATTCGTTGCTGTCACTAACTTTTATAACACAACATATTGACTTTTTAAGACAGTATTTCAATTTTAATTTAAGGTTAAAAATGCTATTTTATAGAAATGCCCAATAAATTTATTCCAAATTAATTTCTGCCATCTTCATAATATGCTCAGTGAAATTATGCCAAATAAAATTCTGCCATCTTAAAAGTAAGCCATTGTAAATTAGGCATACAAACATTCGGCCAAACAATAATTATATTAAATCATTTTTATGCCTTAAGAATATTCGTTTAAAGAAGATTATGCCAAGTGTGTTATGCGAAATAAATTTCGGAGTATCAAGATTCTGCCAGATAGACTATATACCATGATAGACCCGTTGTGAATACGTATCAAGTACCTAAACATTTTGTTTGTGTGTATGTGTAGTAAAGCTTGTAATTCGCACGTTGAATGGCAATGCTGCGAGGATAGCTTGCGGGAAGAATTGTTTGATGCCCAATGAATTCTTTCCGTCTCTTCTTTTCCACACGCTTGTACAAAAGTATTACTATCAGTTTGTATAAACGTTATTTTATTAGTCCATATTATAGTTTCATTCTGTTCTAAAGTGAAGGTTGGGTATGCCAAAAAAGACATGAAAGTAGGATTAATGCAGGAAAAATGCGTTTCTTGCTATGTACGTGTGGTGTAACTGTAAATGATAGATGGAGGAATGATGTAAGAAGAGAACGTTATAGTTTAAAAGAAGATTCAGTGACTAAAATTTAGTATGTTAAGATGGTTTGGCCATGTTGAGAGGATGCATGAAAGGCGACTAACGAAAGGTATATACAAAGCAGACGTGAATGGAAACGCCGGGAGGGGACGCCCTAGAAAGACATACATAGACCTTATTGGTGATGTTCTTCAGAAAGGCCAGGTGCGAAGTACTTATAACCGGCGTGTGTGTATGACTAGATGTATGAATGTGAGTGAAGCAAAAGAAGTTTGTAAGGATCTTAGCAGGTGGTGTTCTGTAGTCTTTGCTTACCCCCATGGGCAAAAGGCGTGAGTTTTTGTATGAATGTATGTATTAAATATTTTCCTTTATAAAATAAATATTTACCTATTTTTTTATCATCAACAGGAAGTGGTTTGGGAAGTTCTTTTCCCAGCAGTGGCATGATACAGGGTAGTAACAAGTTGATAAAGTGTTTTATAGGTAGTTTAACCCTTTGCTCGCCGGTACAATTCTGGGGCATTTCTCTCGGTTGACCCTTCGACCTGCACTGAATGATAAGTAGTTGATACACTCGATATTTTTGTTTGGTGGACCATAATAGGAGTGAAAATAATATATATGTTCGAATATTATAGCCTCTTCTAGATTTAGTTAAGCATGTTGTTGGCTTATATAACTGTTGTGTTAAACATACTGCAAATAATGGGCAGTCAAAAAACTTGTAAAGTACCAATATTTTTATAATTTTTCGCTTCGCAGTGTTTTGCGTTGGAAGTCGGTTTAATTTTTGTTTATCAAGATCGTTATGGCAACAATATGGGTTGATGAAATAAATACCAAAATCGTTCCCTCGTTTTCCATTGCATCCCATCATCAGGTCCTGTCTTGATGACCATGGGACCAACTGGTAAGTATAGATACCTTTTTAATCAAAAGATAAAAATTCAATTAGGTCCAGGCGTCTTTGAGTAATCGGGTAACATACAGTAAAAAAAAGATTCCACGAATTGACAACCTCACTTTTTTTTTAAATTCGTTAAAAATAAAGAAAACCACCATCCTTAGCTACACACACCTTTTGCTTTACAGCAATTTTAACATTGTTATTGCAGTAATCATCATAACTGTCGTTTTGCTGCGATCAGTGAGAACTTGCCCTCGTACCCTGACGTGTCAAAACTATCATAGATATATACATACATACATACATACATAAACTCACGCCTTTTCCCATGGGGGTAGGCAGAAACTACAGAACGCCACCTGCTACGATCCTTACATACTTCTTTTGCTTCACACACATTCATACATCTAGTCATACACACACGCCGGTTATGGGTACTGCGCACTACCATAACAGCACAGTTCAGTCAACACACACACACACACACACACACACACAGCACACACACACACAGCACACACAGCACAGACACACACACACACACCGCGCGCTGCGCGCTGCACAGACTGTGCATAGCACAGTCAGTTCGGTGCAGTCGAACTATCATAGTTCGACTGTGAAAAAGGGACAGACGTATACAAGTCATATACATCTGGCCCTGACGCACATTCAAAATAACCTTGCTCTAAAAGCTTGTGGTCACACCCTGCTATATTCATTCTAGCTTCGTCCAGCGGCTTCGCTCGGGTAAATGTCGAAAATTATCCCAAGGGAACATATTCCCGGGATAACAAGTATCCTTTGTGCTATTCCAGACTATACTATATCTCTGTGCCAAATTTCATCCCGATCTGTCCAGCCGTTTGAGCGTGAAAAAGTAACAAACATACAAACACATACACACACTCGCAAACTTTCGCCTTTATTATATTTATCATCATCGGCCTATTAATGTTCCCACTGCTGGGACACAGGCCTATCTGTGAAAGAGGGAATGGACCGTAATCCACCACGTGGGCCCAGTGCGGGTTGGTGGATGTCAAATGTCTTAGAATTTTTGGTTCTAGGTGCCGATTTCCTCACGATGTTTTCCTTCACCGTTGTGAGAGCATTGGTGCATGTGGTGATGAAATAATTAACAAAAAGTAATGCTCCTGCTTGGGTTCAAACCCACGACCTACAACTTGTAAGTCGCGGCCGATACCACTGGGCCACCACTGCTCCTCGCACTTATAATATTAGTGTGATTAATTTTGTATACACGACACTTTTTGGAGTAGCTTGTAGTGCTTCTATCCATCTTTTAGTCCCCGAGAGGTGAACCTGCGAGCCAACACCACGTCCCTAGCGTGGCATAGAAGATGGAGCACTGTGGGTTTCTTTAAAGCCACTAGGTATTCATTTACTATACAAAAGCATAGTGGCAAACTTGCTGTAACGACAACTAGGTGGTCCTCTTGGTGGTACATTGGTAACCTATATTATTCTTTCAATATGTATGTTATTCTTATATTTAATTCTAATATTTGGGCGCACGGTTGGCGCAGTGGTTGAGCGATCGCCTGCTGCGCTGCGTGTTGCCGGTTGTATTCCCGCACGGAAGAAAAAATTTTCATTAAAAAAAAAAAAAATACAACACGAGATTTTTCCCTACTTTTGGATAATCATCCAAAACGACTTGGATGTTTAAAAATATTTTTACACAGAAAAATGTATGGCTAAAATTTCTTCATAATTGAAATAGCAGTAAATCAAACAATATTTTGCATACAAAGCTGTTCAAAAGGAGGTCAAATATTCACATTCAGGCTCCGAGCAGGCGAACGGCCAGTACTGCGTTAACATTAGGAAATATATACGTCATAAGGGGATGAGTGACAAACACAAATCTAGAATCCGGTCTTTTACTGCATAAGTCTAGATGGAAACACCTAATATTACTTTGCTCGACTCGGAAATCAAACCTCACCACCACCAGTAGCGCTTACGACCACTAGAATTGCCCAACGATGCGGTATAAGAGAAACTAGTTTCATATAATATTGGATTGCACATGTGACCCTTTTTAGCCGACTGCCGAAGGAGGGTAATTTGTTTATCAGTTTATGTATGTATGTTTGTATCTTTATGGCGTTATAGAGAACAAACGCTTTAGCCGATGTTGATGAATCGTCAATCGATTCGTCTTAACTTTGCGAGTGTCACTGACTATATTAAAATGGCGGAATAAAATCGTGGCTTTTGGGCGCCATATTGTACGGGTCTACATTTTTTTCTTCCAAACCCATCGAGTGGGGTATCAAAATGGTGGTTGCAAAAATATATACGTACCACTTATATGTTTAAATTAAAGTTATTCGGATAAAAAAAAGATGTAAACAAGAACAAAAATCATTGTGCAGTCGGAGGATACATAGTTTCGAGCTGGCTGACCAGGATTAGGTGATCCTCCGGACTGCACAGCATGATTGTCTTTTAGTTATTTTTTTTTATTTCGTTTCTTAATGAGTTGGGTCTTTGATTTTTTAAGGTTCCGTAACCAAAGGGTAAAAACGGGACCCTATTACTGAGACACCGCGGTCCGTCTGTCTGTCTGTCTGTCACCAGGCTGTATCTCATGAACCGTGATAGCTAGACAGTTGAAATTTTCACAAGTGATGTATATCTGTTGCCGCTACAACAACAAATACTAAAAACAAAATAAAATAAATATTTAAGGGGTGCTCCCATACAACAAACTTGATTTTTTTGCCGTTTTTACGAAAATGGTACGGAACCCTTCGTGCGCGATTCCGACTCGCACTTGGCCGGTTTTAAATTTACTTTTTTATTATTATTGTTAGGCTCGCGTTTGACCACTATCTTACCTCATGGTAAGCAACGATGAGGTCAACGGTGATGCACCTACAAGTAACCTATTCACTCTTGACTTAAATCTGTAGCTTAAGGTTGTAGCTATCGGGAAACACAGACGTCGGCAAAGTATTCCCAAAACGTGTAGTGCATGTCCACCATGTATCGACCGATCAGTGTACCTACTAGCTGAATATTGGACATTGACACGTCATAAAAACTTGATAACTACCGATATTGTTTATTTCGACACATAATTTCATAATTACGCCTTCCTGTCATAAACAGCTGGACTGATATCAATCGTTGTACACAACTGTCCTATGTAATAAAATCATGATATATTACAGCATTTTATCGTAAATAAATGTAATTTAATTAGTAATTTGTAGCTAAGAACAATATCACGTATTGGAGGACTTGTTCCTTTGTGTGTGCGAGCCATTACATTCCCTATTGGTTAGGTTATTTATAAATTTAAGGCAAACATTTATAAATATACGCCCATTATTTTCCTGTTACAAAATGTATTGCTATCCAAGAGAGAATATAATTACCAAAACCAACTAACTCTGTTTTAATAATATTTGCCACATTTTGAGTACTTCTAGGAAGGAAGCTTCTAATTAGTAGGTAATATTAGTAAATTGGAACTAAGTTTCATTGAACTCTATTCAGCCGATCCACGTGTAAATATTGATGAACATACAAAGAGTGGATAATAAAAGCATCACGAGCGAATCTGATCAGAAAACCGGTTTCAACTAGCGGCAATTTGTGCAGTCGCAAAAACTGGTCCACCAAATTACGGGTATAAATTTTTCACCAAAATTTCTCGCAACACAGACCACAAAACAACCAATAAGAATATAATCACAAGAAGAAACGAGACGAGACGATTTTTTTCAAGCTTGATTTCTCTTTTTCGTATCCGCGATGCAGGGACTGAGCTGGAGAACCTAGAGTTCAATCCTGCATATTGCAAAGACTTCAATACTCTCCCTAGAATCCAATATAGACTTTAACGTTGAAGTATATGCTGGATTCTGTAGAGGGTCTACTCAGTAACGAACCACTATCGCAAGCCCACTGGTCTAAACTCTAGTAGGTTTGATAGTGGTTTCATTGCAGATGCAGGTGGAGACACCGTAGTTCAGTAAGACGCGTCTGCATCAAACAGTTAATGTGTGCAATGTGTTTTTCTTGTGGTAACACTTGACCGCGTGTTGTTGACAAACCAACCTCTTCAGTACTGACTGACAACGAATCCAATCCTTAGCAACAGTCCTGATAAATTACTAAAGGTGGCGAGTATTATCGCGTTCGCTCGGATAATGTTATACGATGTCAATGTTCATGTTCATTGATGTAAGTGTAGCCACAGTGAACGGTCGTATAGAAAACAGCTGATGAGTCAGTGACGTTTGCGAACTCGTTGCTCGGACCATTGTTATACGTGATACAATTTTGAATATAGAACTTACTGTGAGAGTAGGTAAGTCATTGTTTTTTTTTTGTTTTTATGTTATAGTATTTTTTTTAATTTTGAGTGGCCGGTATATATAGGTTATGAATGAAATAGTTTTTATTTATTTTTCGTTATTCAGGTTATGAAAGTAATATATCAGCGATTAAATATTTTTGTGTGGATTGGGAAATAGATAGTTAACAAACAGATTGCCCTAGTTGTGATAACAATATTTGTACACGCAATACCTATATCTATCTATCTAATATTAAACACAATAATAGTAAATACTATTGATAAAAATACTAAAAGCGATGATCCAAAAAAATTACAATCTTTTGTGGAAGTCAAAACAAATACGTTTGAATCATATTTAATGGAATGATTTAATATGGCCACACATTATGAAATTCACTAAAACTTGTGATTCATAAGTCAAAAATAAACACCTAACCTACACTATAGTTAATACCTATTATTTTAATTAAATAAATATAAATCATATACGTAGATAATACATACATTATAATGAAACATGAACATTTATTACGACTTATTCGCACCAAAAATTGGCGCTAACTGTACATTTTGAACCGTAACGTCACGCGCAAGTTGCGTATCCGACACCGCGATAAAGCGTAAAAAAACTAAATAAACTGTAATACAAAGGTCATAGAGTTTGTTTTTGCACTAAGCGGTTTTTAATTCATCAGTTAAGAGAATTTGGGTGCTATCCTTTAGAAAGGCATTTGAGTTTACTTTCTTTTCTTTTTTGTATGGATTATAAGAAATATTTAAATACATATCAGCTGTTTATCTACCATATGAACTGACGTGAAGAATTTTATCTACTTAGGCTAAGTGGCTTATCTTGATTGCTGGCTTGGTCATAAATTTAATATTATTTAAGAAGGTTTTGTAATTTACGTTCCTGATACGAATTTACTTACCTAAGCAGTAATGATAGCGAAACTGACTAAGAAAGTAGTACAATAAATCCATTAATTGCTTCCCTATATTTCACTTTATATTCTCCCATGAATTTGCCTTTGTATCAAATCATAAAATCTATCGATATATAATTCTATCAATAGGTACAAAAATAAGTGTTAAATTATCAGTAGGTAAGGTAGTAGTTTTTTCAGATGTTTTTTTGTCTATGTGAGCAGTGGTGGCCCAGGGGTAACGGACCCGACTTACGTCTCGTAGATCGTGAGTTCGAACCCAGGCAGGCGCTTTACTTTGTGTAAATTATTTCATCACCACTGTTCTTAAAACGGTGAAGGAAAACATCGTGAGGAAACCGGCATGTCCTAGAACCAAAAATTCGAAGATATGTGACATCCACCAACCCCCACTGGGCCTCCATTACCTCTCTCACAGAGAGGTTGCCTGTGTCCCAGCAGTGGGATCATTATAAGGCTGATGATGATGAGGTTGAAAATTATTTTAAAATTATCAGTATGTAGTTTTTTTTTAAAAATGCTCACACACATTTTTCATCCGTACTGTACTCTTGCGCAGCTCTGAACAGGCTTTGACATTCCTAACTTCGTAAGATTATGCGTAGATAACAAACCGTAAAAATCAAATTACCGTATCGATGCTGAACAAATTCTAATCAATCTGATATTTATCGGCTTTAGCTAATTACTATTCGTGTTTAATATATTACGTAAAGAAAATTGAGACAGATAGGTACTTATATTGTCTTTAAGTGTTTTATGTAATTAAGTGAGTAAATATACCTCAGACAGGATTTATCTTATCTAGCCATCTTCATCATAATTTTTCAGCCGATAGACGAAATGACGTGCGGTAGCGCATGTCAGCCCAATACATTTTGGACATATCGATAATCGATATATTTGATCGTACTTATGTCACTTTGTCTTGGCCTTCAGCAGGGTCCACTTGCACTGGTTAAAGGTTAAAAGCGTGATTAACTTTGTTAGCATTGACAACAAAAAAAAAGATAATTCAAAAATCAAAAACCCGACTGCTTCAGAAGCGAACTAAAAAGACGTAAACAAGAAGACAATCATGCGCAGTCGGAGGATACATATTCGCGAGCTGGATGACCAAAACCAAATGTCAATCTGACTACAAATCACTCGCAAGGTTAAGACAAATCGATTGTAGTAAGAATCGTCAAAATCGGCCAACGGGTTTGGTCTCTAGAACACCACATAAGAACAAACATACATAAAAAGTTTATTTGCACCAGCACGAAGCATAAAATAAAAAAAAAGGAAAAACTTAGATAGTTATACAGAGTATGCGTCACAACCACGCAAAACGGTAATCGCTCAGTACAATGCTGGGATTCGCGCGCGAGACAGAGCCAGAGCGCTGGCTTTCAGCCGGTGTCGACTGGGTGACTTCGAAACAATGAAACCTTATGGGCAAGTGACAGAGGGCACATGTTTTATTTATAAATAAAAAAAAAACAAATCAATGATTAAAAACAAATACGAAACACAAGTGCATATACACATACATACATAGACTGTTAAACACATTACCCTACTTCGGCTGTCGAGTAAAACATCATTGTAGTGTTGTAGGTACACAATAGTTATATTTTCATAAATAGCCCGCACGCTACCAACGCGAAAACCTTTGTTAAAAAACCAAAAAAAAAGAAATAACAAAATACCCGCTTCGCCTTGCGCCACGAAGCCGCCTCGCTTTTTAAGCAGTCGGGTTTTTTGTATTTTTTTTTATTTACAACTTTTTAGTTTTTTTTTTTAATTAGGTACATTTAAACATATAAGTAAGATATATTTTTGGACCACCTCTTAAAACCCTTCATTTTGATAACCCACACGATGGCTTTGGACCCACAATATGGTGCCCAAAATCTGCCATTTTTCTATTGTCCAATTTTAATGTAGCCTATGACACTCGCAGGGTTAAGACGAATCGATTGACGTAAGAATCATCAAAATCGGCCAACGCGTTTGGTATAAATACTAGTACACAGGACGCAATATTTTTTATACAATAAAGTTCCTAGGCACACATAGTATAAAAGTTAGCAACGGGAACCATGGTCCGGTGGTTCAATTCTCTTAGTTAGATTATCTCAGGTTTAATTAGTTATACGACAAATGGCTATGTCCGGTTGCTAGTTCTAGTGGAATGAAACTGCGTGTGTGGCTAATCATATTATATTTAGCCTCCGAAATAACAGAAATTTCTGTTTTCTGCCGAAATAAAGTGTAGACCGTGTGAAATTTAGAACACCAGTTTTGGTTCACAATAACAAATAAAATTTCTAGATTTTTGTATTTTGATACATTAATGGGCAATTGTTTTTGTACAAAATATTGACCTTGTAAGGGAGTCATTCAAAAATGGTTTTCAACACAGTTAATTTTCATACAAATATATAGAATACTGTTCAATAAAGATTGCTCCTAAACAGAAATTATATTCCTAAGTAGGTATTTTTTTCGGTTTAAATTATATCTTAATAAAAATGTCCTTTAAAGGAAACAGCCAGATATATATAATCTTACAAATACATATATATCTAAATATCCTATTTTACTTATAATAATTAAATAGTGTGATATTAATTATTCTTGAATTTTGTTTTAATTGTGACACAGCTATGTACACTATTCCTTACCGGTAACCTACCCGGTACCCAACATCTTTTTTTAAATTTTTCGGTGAGTAGGTACACAGTAGCAGCTGATAATATATTTTAAAGTAACACAGCTGCCTACAGATGACGTATTAAGTTACCTAACGGAACACACACACGGCACACAGGTACTTAACATCAAGATAACCATCATTTTTGTCTTTGGATTTTCTGCGAAATCATAGACTCATTTTCCTAGACCAGAGAGCAGTAATAATGTTAACGACGGCATTGTAAGAACTTCCCATTCAAGTCAAACGTGTCTGTAAATGTCACCGTTCTCTAATAGAATTTGACGGTCCTTGACGATTCTGATAATGATGGCCGAAACTTGTGCTTAACGTAAAACAGCGTGGCTACGAATATTATTATTTTGCATATAATTTTGTTAAAACGGCTTCTGTCTATGGAAATCAACAACTTTCCTCAAGAAAGTCATCGTCTATTCCAAAGATAATAATGGAATTTCCATACAAAGTAATTGTCATCAGCTAATCAAAATTAGTATCGGAGGTACATTTTTTTTATGTTGTGAATTCATTTATTTATTGATACGGCACACCAACGACTTATTTACACATAAATATTAATATGAGACATTCAGGCAAGATCCTGTGTAAGAAAGTCACTTACAGAGTAGGTTACAAAATTGAAATAAGGATCTAAAACAAACATAAATTAATTAAAATTAAATTAAATTTTGATTAAATTATAATAGAACAATTATTTACCCTAAAAGCTAAATTATTCATAGAAATTATGTAAGTACTCAATTACATCGCATTATGAAAAAAAACAGTCAAATTCAAGTAACAAAACATTGCCAATATATACAATACGATTTAAAAACAATATTATCAAATTATATCATGAAATAATTATGGAGACACAAACATTACACATACATTAATTAAAATTACAATTAGATTATTAAATTATATCAAATAAAAATTTAAATAATTAATGCAAAAATATAACTGTATAAATTAGTTATTAATTAATTATAATAGAATTAATTCACAATATACTCTTGGATCATCTGCAACTGCAAGTAACCTAAGTTTTGTTTAAGTGTTCGGTTGTACTTAAAAGTAGTTCTGTGAAGCAATGCTCTTTGTTAGTGATGGTAAATCAAAGAATTAACGTCATCATCATAACATTTTAATGTTCCCACTGCTGGGAAACAGGCCTCCTCTCTGTGAGAGGGCAGAATTCACGTATTTTTATAGAAATATACCTACGGATTTAGATATTTTTTATGAAATATCTTTGTTGTATCGATGTCGCATTGTCAAATCACATTTTTCTGAGGTAGCTTTAACACAATGTAATGCAATGTGGCGCTATTCAACAATAGTTTTTTGGAGTACTTTATTGTCATTCATAATTCGCGACAGGATATGACGCAGATTAAAATTGTTTGTATATCCGGTTACTTTCGATGGAACCCCGTTACGTCAGAATTGTGGCATATAACATAGCATAATCTAGATAGTTCATTCATAAAAAAATAACCTCCATTGTGGTTCGGGGCATTCCATGCTATCAGTGAATAATTGTTCGTGTCAACATAGCTTGGATATTTAGATACATAGATAAATAAATCATTTATGTGGTATAATACAAAAGAAAATACAACACACAAAACTACAATTATTATGATAAGTATCTACAAAAATATAGTTTTTTATATTTAATTTCGGATGTAGCCGAAGCGAGAGAAAGAAAGACACGTGGTTTATGTAATGAATTTGTGATAGAAGAAAGTCGGTGCGCAAGCGCAGACATGAAAAAACTCTGCCAATAAATAATTTATTTACAATTAAGCAATTATAGTGTCTCTATTATTATGTGTTGCAGTATAGGACTTGGCTTTGTACTAGTTGGAACTTTTAAGAAAATAAGAATAGAAAACAATAAGGATCAAAGATTAATAATTGTTGGACATATCTAGATCAATACGCAAATTATGGCAACAAAAATACACTATTATGTTGAAGACCTCTCCAATAAAATAGATGCTAAAAGTGCAACAGTTATTTTATTAGCGAATCGCCCGTAGAGCATTAGATACTAGGAATACTGTCTTATTTATTATAATATTTAATTGTCTATTGTTTTATAAATTGTTTATGTATTTTGTTAGTTTATGAATATCTGCATTTAATTATTTTTCATATTTTTTTTTTGTACACCTACCATTATTGTGTCCTTTTTAACCCAAAGGTTGACTGATAGAGAATGCCTTGCTGCATTAAGTCCACCTATGTATCACCATTGTACATGCAATTTTAATAATTAAATAGCTGACCAGTTACCTAATACAAAAAAATACATATCTACGTGACCGTAACCAGTGCAAAAGTCCAAGGTCAAGTTCATATCGACAATTGTACATAGTTCTGTTGCAAGGCATTACATGACATAAACTGTTATGTAATAACTGCAACGACTTGCAATCATTGTTCTGATAGTGTACCTAGTAATTTTAGATACGTACTACCATTTTATCGTCAAATTAGCACTGCGTCATGCATTTTAAGCCGGGTACACATTGGTGCAATGTAACATGTAATGCAACATGCAATGCAAGAATTTGACGTCCACATTGCTGCAATGTATCATGTAAAGTAACAGAATTCCCATAGTGTAGACGCCTTGCGCGCACGAACCGCGTCTACTACGCGCACGAACAGATTGTTGCAACTCTTGCGCGTAGCGACCCGAAATTTGTCGGTTTTTTCCCCGAACACACAGAGGCGCGCAGTATGCGCGGAGCGTCAGTGTGGACAGGTTGTGTGGTGTGTACGGATAGACGCGCGCGAACATGGAACAAGCGTGTTCTTTTGCAGACTGAGCGATCCGTTCGCGCGCATCTCGGAAACAGATGTGAGTAGGTACATGCGCGGTTCGTGCGCACGTTGTGCGCGCCCCGCGTCTACACTGATGCAATGCTCGTTTCGTGTTGCATTGCATGTTGCGTTGCAGCAGTCTGTACCCGCCTTTAAAAACGTCGTATTTTAATCGATATTTTAGAGTCCCTTAAATCTTTTTTACAAAAAAGCAAACAAAACATCGAATAAAAAAATATGCAAAAAATCAAAAAACCCGACTGCTTAAGCAGCGAATTAAAAAGACGTTAAAAAGAAGAAAATCATGCTGTGCAATCGGAGGTTACATAATAATCGCGAGCTGGCTGACCAATACCAGATGTATTCTCTGACTGCACAGTATGGTTTTCTTCATTTTTTTTTTTTTTATTTGGCTGCTTAAGCAGTCGGGTTTTTGACTTTTTTGTTGCATAATTTGTTTTATTTATAATTATTTAGTTAACATTCTTTTCGAATTTTCAAACACATAAGTGTTACATATTTCGAAATTTACTATTTAAACCCTTTATTTTGATACTCCCCACGGAAGGAGTGAAAGAAAAAAATTGGGATTTCTAATTTAGAAGTCTTTTTTTATAAATGATTCAGAAACTGATGTTCATACTAACTAATATAGATTTTATAAAAAGAGACGGTCATATAACCATCTTAATAAAAACAAATAATGACTCGGTTAGTTTCCTACTTTTTGTGTTCAATTTAACAATATAGCAGAAAATGATTGATAAATCACGCTTCTTATACCTATCTCTGATGTTGGTTTTAGTTTAAACCACTATAGTTATAATCTCGCTTTAATCAGTACCTTATTACTGACAATATAAAATACAATCCGTTTCTTTGTACTTCAGTCATTTGCTAACTGAGTGATATATGACATAGTAGGAACTCACAGTTGAAAACAAAATGTAAAATGTTTATAATTTAACTACTGTTAAAAATAGAACAATCGCATCTGTATTGATTCCCCTAACATAATACGAATATTAGCCTTTTGTAGATTCATCTATATATCACCAGTCATGGTAAAATGCCATGTAGGTACTAATAGGATGCAAGCATAATTATTAAAATAAACCAGGCACAAATATTCGAGATACTCTGAACTTCTACTCAATTTTTTTTGATGAAAATTGCAATAGTACTTTGCCCGACCCGAACCGACCGACCATGCCCCCAAGACCCCATGTTCAAGACTCGCGAAGACTAGACCATTGATGAAACGTAATGCAAAACTACTGATAACAAAATACATCAACTACATCATTTTGAAAAACAACGCTAGAGAAAGAAAAAAAAAACGATTTATAGAAAGTACATTTCAGTATCGCAATGTAATTTTTTTTATTACAAATGGTGATTAAAAAAACCGGCATAGTGTGTTTTGGACTGCGCAAATTTACGGTTCCGTACAAAATGTAAAATATATTGGTATTTTTTAGAAAAATATACGTAATAATCAACATTATTACCAAATTTCAAGTTCATAGGTCAATGGGACGCAAAAAAAAAATCGGATCCAAATTTGTGACAGACAGACGGACACGTGAATGACAGCTATTGGGTTCCTTTTGGGCTTCGGGTACGGAACCCTAGAAATAACAATTTAAAGAAGGTACATTTCGGTATTGCAATGACACTATACTTTTTTATTACCAACTTGTGATAAAAAATACATATCTTAAATATTTATAGCTATACTATATAGGATATTATATCTATGTAGTTTTCGAATGTAATATTCGTCATTTATTTCTAGACAATCTACAATAAAAAGGTTACTTAAATATTTTGTTCTTAATGTAATAATTCAAAAAATGCCGTCACTCAAATAGCAAAAGTTTTCTTCTATTTTTAGAACAGCTATTGTTACTCCAAGTACTCACCAAACAACGTTACACAAAAAAAGAAAAACAAAATACGTCAGAACCGTATTGCAACAACACACAGTTCAAAGTGCCATACAATATTGTTCAGAGGGCGGAAGTTTCAGTACAAACGAAAAAAATACCTTTTAAAAAAGCGTCATATGCACGTAAACGCAAAATATGTAGATACCGCGTTATCAATGTAGGACTGTGTTCGTGGAAAAAAAAACAGAAATCTTTATACAGCTTTATCCTTACCGGATATTTTACATTTTTCGGGGTCGTAAGAGGAATAACATTTTCATATTTTTCCTTTCGCCCGGTTCGCTGGTGTCTGTCGGTTTTCTTCGGATTCTTATAAGTTAAAATGAAATATGTGTTTAGCATGTCTACACTTTACCATTGAATAAAAAATACTGGAAACCATGGGATTTAAGACTAGTTGCAAGAGCAAATGGTTCCATGGTTTTATTTAAATTTATTTTTAATGGCCTCTAGCCTTGTCCACGTGGGGTTGGTAAACAATGAAAATATCGTTTAATTGAGTCCTCTGGTACCTCTTGTAACTGCCGGGATAAAATGCTTTATCATAAATCAGATCATGATCTACCTGTGCGTCTAATTTAATCAAGATTCGTACTGCCGATAAGTTGTGATTGATTAACAAACATCCAAATTAATATTCATATCCTTCGTGTCGACGATCCTTTTATTTTTATTCAAAAATAGGGATATCTACAAACTTTGTCCTTTTAATTGGTTGATATTCAAAATAAGTTGCGACATGCAACAATTGAAATGTGAATAGGACCCTAAAGTGGTCCACATGTTATATTATAAAATGACCGCTAATCTGGTGACCAGGATGACGCCTCTCATAGGATATTCAGCCTCTAATTTTCCCACTGCTGGGACACAGGCTCTGTGAGAGGTATTGCATTATATCTTCAAATTATTATTTCGAGGACATGCCGGTTTCCGCACGATGTTCTTTCACCGTTTTCACAGCTGTGATGATGAAATAAATTACACAAAGTAATGCGCCTCAACCTATGCCTATGAGGCCTATGTTCAGCAGTCATCGTCTTTCAGCTAAAATATCGATATTATTATCGACATAAATATTATTATGATTTCGATATAAAATTTCGTTTTTTTTAATAATATTTTCGTGAACAAAGTCCTAAACCACAAAAAAGTCATAATTTAAACACAACTAATTGTTATCAGTAATGATATATATTTATCTGTCAAAATATAATGAGGAAAATACAAAGGTCACACGAACTATTTAGAATCAAACGATTCGCAACAACTGTTTATTATAACATCAGACGAATGGCACTGAACATTGGTTCTAAGATAAAGATTACATAAGTGACTATATAGATACTGTATTATTTTTAAAATATATTCAATTATTCTTATATATATTCTTACGTCACATCTTTGTTAGGAACGTGTGAACGTTCTTTGACCTGAAATGGTTGATACAAAGTATTTAGCGATAATGATATATAGGTTCGTTATATGATCTTTGGATTCGAAATATCGACCTGAGAATGTATTTATTACTTAACCGGTTTTTCCATCCTAGCTTTCATCATCATCATCATCAGCCTTTTAATGTTCCCGCTGCTGGCCTCCAGTCTATGAGAGGGAATGAGCCTTAATCCACCATGCTGGCCCAATGCGGGTTGGTGGATGTCAGATGTCTTCGAACTTTTGGTTCTAGGACATGCCGGTTTCTTCACTATGTTTTCCTACACCGTTTTAAGAGCAGTGGTGATGAAATAATTTACTCAAAATTCGCTTGCCTGGGTTCGAACCCACGACCTACAACTTGTAAGTCGCTGCTGTTGCCACTGGGTCACCACTGCTCTCTAGCCCTAGCTTTACAACAAACTTACCCGGAAGATCTGAAAACGGAAAAGATGGGAACCTTTTTTAATCCTGGTAATTCAGTATAAAGTATAATGGTACCAATATTCTATTCACAGAATTACATATATTAAAAATCACTTTCTACCCAGTAAATCATTAACTTCAAGGCAGAAGGTTAGGTAAATCAACTGAAAAAAGTATACTTTGGCACTAGAAAATATTCTTTTTCTCAAACATGCTTGGAAATTTGAGCATTATTTTGGCAAACTTCTTCGAGATAAATCGAAATTACTGTACTGGCCAAATACATGCGAGCAGCGGCTGGCAAAAGTTGTATGAACATCCATATTTGTAGTTTTTTTTTTTGCCATCTTTAATGTTTAGCGGCCAAATAAATTACATAGTAAACTCATATCTGTCAAATCAATCAATCTGCCTAGCCTTTTCCCAACTATGTTGGGGTCGGCTTCCAGTCTAACCGGATTCAGCTGAGTACCAGTGTTTTACATAGAGCGACTGCCTATCTGACCTCCACAACCCAGTAACTGGGTAACACGGTACCCCTTGGCTAGACTAGTGTCAGATCTCAAGCTTCTGACTACTCGTAACGACTGTCAAAGATCTTCAAATGACGGCCGGGACCAACGGTTTAACGTGCTTTCCGAGGCACGGAGGAAACTCGATATCTTGAAATGGTCACCCATCCAAGGACCGACCTCGTCAAGCGTTGCTTAACCTTGATGATCGACCCCTGCGGCTGTTATTATTTAGCCACGAGCTCCAAATAAATTACATAGTAAACTCATATCTGTCGTGTTATTTAAAAATGGAACGATCTTTTACTCCGAAACATGGCAATCAAGGAGGTAACTTATCAAAGGTTTTATTTAAATGTCGAACTGGCTTGCAAGTAGAACGCTGTTTATTGAAAAAAAAAACAAACAAATACTTTAATACTTTTACTTTAATTATTGTTGTTCGTCATTGATTTTGACAAAATAAGTTCTAGGTACTACATACTTTTAATTTCCTCGCATTATGAACTTACTTGTGTGTGCCTCGCTCGGCCTATATTTACATGTTCGTCCATCAATGCCTCTTTTGCTGGCCGCTGCAGTAATGTACTATAAATTGAAACAAACTTAACTTCAGTGGACATTGTTTACCAGAAGATATAACAATAATAATCAATTATTTATCAACGACCCCACACGACCAATAATGTAATAACTCATTACAAAAACAAAGCAACGATTAACTTCTCTTTTCTTCAACAAACACTGATATAGGTTAAAAAACTGTACAATTCCGTTATGACAATTGACACTAAGATAAGAAGGTCGCCTGTATGAACTCGATCTAATTATAACACCTTCTTATCAGACACACCCAACTCGTAAAATGACGCCTACGTAACTGAGCTAAGATTCGTATCTTTTACGAAAATTTTACTACTTTTACGCATTCAAATACAGGTAGTCAAATATGAACTCGTAAGACTTGTTAAAAATATATTTATTTAATTAAGTACACGTGTGCTCAGCATGAGCGGTATAATACGAAGAATCAAGAACGCTTAAATCTAAGTTAAGTTACATGGGCTATTATACTAGTGGACACACACATGCAAACCTGGCATGTGTGTGTCCGTGTCTGGACCTCACAGTGAGCCAGTAACAATCACTAGTGATCAATCACTTCAGTCATTGTTGCTACGCATAACTAAGTTGTGATGATATGAAACGTTTGATTTGATACACAATCAATCTGCCTATAGCCTTTTCCCAACTATGTTGGGGTCGGCTCCAGTCTAACCGGATTCAGCTGAGTACCAGTACTTTACATGGAGCAACTGAGTATCTGAAACTCCTCAACCCACTAACTGTATAACACGATACCCCTTGGCAAAACTGGTGTCAGATCTCAAGCTTCTGACGACCCGAAACGTCTGTAAAACTTTTTAACTTCCTTTCCGAGGCGCTGAGGAATCTGGCTATGTGAGATGGACACCCATTCACGGACCGACCTTGGCAAGCGTTGCTTAACTTTGAAGATCGACCCGTGCAGCTGTTCTTATTTTGCCATGAGGTCTTTTTTGGTTTGATACACGTGTTTAAATAATAATAGCAGCCTTACGCGTCGATCATCAAGGTTGAGGAACACTTACCATGCAAGTCGGTCCTTGTATGGGTGACCATTAATTACATACTGTGACTTCTTCCTGTCTATTGGTCCTGGCTGCCAATTTTTCATTTATTGCCGGATATTAAATATCTACTCTTTGAAAAAAGTATGAACGTAAAGCACGTGGGTTAAAGTAGATGTGTTTGCATTGTAATCTAAGTGTGACAAGATAATTATATCAGTAGATACTATAATGCACTTTAAAACTATTAATTATGCTGTTGAATTAATTTCAATTATTTCAAGTGACACACTTAGCGTTTGATTATTATCAGGAAATAGGAATTCCATTCTTGAAATTACAGCTAAGATACACGCATACTTTTCAGTGTCTTTGAAACTCACTCTTAAAGGTGTAACAAAACTAGCATGAGATTTTGTTTACCGTCCTCAAAACAAATAAAAGGAAAAGAAAAAGCAAAGTTAACGGTTTATTTACGATAGTTTGTCATTGAGAAACAATAATTACACTAAGCTTTAGTCTAATTTTACTGATCTATATTGGCTCACTGAAGTTCAATTTCATAACCTCCCTTTTCCACACAATACTGTTTAGAGTATCGTACATACTCGTACTTCGTAATCAAAAATCTTTTTTTTTTGTTTCAGGAGTCAGGAGAACACATTTGATAATCAGATTATGTTAAGCTAATTTATAGAAGCAAATACAAAATGGCAACAGAAAAAAACGCTTTGGTGGCATCTCCAAAGACACAGAAAATAATGAAGTTAGTACCACCCGACGGAGGATGGGGGTGGATGGTGTTAGTAGGGACTGCAATTTCTAATGTAAGTATAAGTGGCTATTACGTCCCATTAAAAACAAACAGCCTGTAAGCAGCATATACTTAGACCATAACTATAATGTTCAGGCTCATATTTGCATTATCACCATTTGTGTGATCAATCGGCGATTTATTTACACAAAGTCAAATAGTTTATTTCAAATAAACCGTAGAGGTACTTTTGAATTATCATACAGAAAAAGAAAGATGACTCTAACTCTAGTTGCTAATTCGCAAGCATCAGTAGGTCTCAATGGAAAAGAATTTGCGAAAAACATCACGGACGCTCTTTTCTATCAGTTTTAATTACAAGTTTTTGGTTACATCATTCTTGTTTAAAAATACATATATGTAAAAACGATGTAAAAAGACATGCACGTACAAGCGTCTAGAGTAACAAATAATTTAAAAAAAAACAAAAACAGGCCAAGGCAGCTAAATTATGACCAATCCCAACTGATGGCGCCCGTTCACGAACATGACGCGTGACTCGGCACCTCTCAGCTCAACCATCAAGAAGGGAACCGAATGATCCAAAAACACACTGGTGGAGTTCGTTTTGTAGCCGTTGTGACTCAGGGATTAAAAATATTAAATAATCATTGTCAAAATATAACTGACTACTGATCTACCACGTGATATTTTAGTAGCGCATGCTACTAAAATTTCACGTGGTGAATCCAAACATTTTCTACCTTCGACAATTTTTATCGTTATTGCAAAATTATCCAGAGGGCACTTTTGATAATTTTGCAATATTGTAACAAAGTTATCGTATAGATAACATAGTGACAATTTTTTCTCTACTGTATCAATTTCAATTTACGCAGTGCTCTCTATATGAAACAACAACGAAATCACACTAAAAACAAAAACAGGATATACTTGCGTGTTATCTTTAGCATGTAACTAGAAGGCCGTTTAATTTATAACATAACCCCACATTAGGGAAGCTACCAATTTATCAGCAACTGATATCGATTGGCCGGTAGATAAAACAACAGTATTTGTATTGGTAACGAAATTTTGCGCACTTCGTGTCATGATAACGTAACTTAAGTGTCATATTCATTTATTGAGCAAACAAGATATGTGTATACCTTTAATTAGCAATAACAACGTCAAAATACTGGCAGTCCAAAAACCGTAGCTTACCTAAGTTGATACAAATACTTCGGGAACAAATTATATTAAAAAAAGATCATTTTAAATGTTGGTTAGCAGATTCTTGATTCAAATGAGCAGAAAATTTGAATTAAGAATCTGCTAGTAGGTTTTTTAAACAAATCATACGGTTATTTTTTTTATAAATTGGACCTTAAGTTTTTGGTCTGTAAAAGTGATGCTTTCAATTTGAAACAAGTAAAATTTCAAAATTTAAAAACCCCCGACACATTTATCATGCGAAAACAAACACCCCGATTCAAACAGTAAAACGCTCATAACTTTTTAATGGCTTAACCGATTTTATTCAAACATATCTAATAACACTCTCGACAAAACCACCTTTCAAACAAAAAAAACTAAATCAAAATCGGTTCATCCGTTTAGGCGCTATGATGCCACAGACAGACACACAGATACACAGCAACACACGTTAACACTCCTCTTTTTCCGGCGGGGGTTAAAAAATACTCCCAATTTTACTTAGGTCGACTGTATTTTGGCGTTTGAGGATTTTTCAATAATACTTCTCTTAGTAGCCGTAACGAGTACCTGACTCTTGTAGGTTTGACACCCTGATCCTCAAATGACACAACAGTACTAACTCAAAATTGTCCAATTACAGATTTTCAATCAATCAATGCTGTCACTATTCAGTTTACTATACGGTGATGCGTTAGAAGCCATGGGGCACAGGACTCAAGGAGCCGCGATAGTAATGAGCACAATGTTGTTCGTCACAAATTTCGGAGGCCCAATAGCCGGGGCCGTAGTTAAGTTGACATCAACAAGATTTGTAGCGGTAACCGGAGCGTGTTTCTGTACTGCCGGAATTTTCTTCAGCGGATTTTCGACAAATATCTGGCACTTGGTGTTAACTTACGGCGTCCTATTAGGTAAGACTGTCTTGTTTGTTGTTCTATGTTTATTGTTTAGCATAATGCGGTACAGTGGAAATGTTTAGGCTTGGATCTGGTTTGAATTAGCAAAAGTGGTGTGTGTGTAGCGTTTCTTTGCAATAATGTATAGTATATCCAAACTATGATATAATATTATTTTTTGAAAATAATATTGCTATGTCCCAAATACATAAAACTATAAATACGGCAACACATTCATTAATATTTAGAATGGCCCAAATCCGACCACGGACATCGGTTATTGCACGCAAAATCCGTATAGTTTGGTAAAACAACTAATCTATTATGCTTGTTCCAGGTTTGGGTTTGGGTTTCATCCAAAACTCATCATTTGTGGCTATAAATAGCTACTTCAAGCTGAAGAAAAGCCGTGCAGTAGGGTTGGCTAACGTGGGCACAGGTGTGGGACAGACCCTAATGCCCCACTTAGTGAGGTACCTCTTGGAACATTTCGGGTTCCGTGGCGCATGCTTGCTGCTCTCGTCTCTGAGTTTACACGGGGTTAGTGGCTATTTTATTACGTGTTTACGTTGGAAACTTGGCTTTCCATTTATTTATTTTATTCTTAAATTTCTCTAGAAACAATGATTTGTATTCTACTTAATAAGAGATAATGTTATCAATATAGATAAATGAAGAAAAGTGAGAGTTTTAATTCCTTTACTATTTTAGATCGCTGGAACTATGTTAATACAACCAGTAGAATGGCACATGAAGGAAGTAGAAGAAGATGTACCAGTAGATGAAAATCTACACTTACTGCAGGAGAAACCGAAAGATGCAATTGTACGAAAAATCTCTCAATCCAACGGTGACGCACAAAATCAGACAAACGGCAAAGAAAACTGGGGAAGCAAAAAAACGCTGAGCAATAAAGAAATAAACGGTGGAAAAATAAATAAATCAGACGCAAATGGTCTAAATGGTAAGTAAAGCAATGTTTCTGTGTTCATTATTTTTAGTGCCTATTTCTTTTAAAATTTGAACATAATTCGTATTTAGAAATTACTTATTTTCTTGTACAGTAATTATTATTATTTATTATTTCATTCTTACACCCATACTCCAAGTAATTTTCTCCACTCGATTCTACAGTCTTCAATTACATTGGCAGGTATAAAGTGACAAACAATAAATATCCTTAACACTAGAATTTCGAAGAGAAACATCGTAATATTTTTAATATATAACAGTTAATTTGACTGAGGAAAGCTTGAGTCGAGGTTAAGTCGACTAGAGAAATGACTAAGAAAATTGGGTCTTCATGACATTAGTTTCTGTTATGCCCATTAATGATCAAGGTCATTCTCATAAAACGTTTCAATTAAAGATCGTTTGTTGTAAAATTTTAAATAACATTGTAATAATAAGGTCTGGACCTCCTACAGTGTTCTAGGAATCTAGACTGTCTCAATCTTCTCTAAATTATCAAATCTTTGTTTCTCAAATGTGTGCCACCCACTGTAATTAAATGTAATGTATTCAGCAGTGAGTACAACGCTTATTGAAAATTAATAAGTTTTACTGACAAAGGAATTAATCATTATTTGTATATGTTTAACATTAATTTATTTTATTGTAAATTTGGTAGACTTTTTATATGTATAGGATAGGAGCGGTTTCCAAATTCCATATTTTGTATTTAACAAAGTGCAAATCCTACTTTGATATTCTTTATACAAAGTTCGACAGGTCTTACAGCTACAGTATTGTTTGGCAAATACTCAACTTCAAATTATTCTTAGTAAAAAAATCCGATATATATCGCCACAGTATTTTTGATATTATTAATAAGCAGTTCTTATTTGAAAGTAGCCGGATTATTTCTAAAATAGATTTTCTGTTTTTAATTAGCTAATGGTTCAATGCAGTTTTATTGGGGTAGGTAACTACAAGAAAATGTAGAAAAAAACAAAAACAATGCTGATAGTACTTCATATGTAATATCTAAACATATTCACAACACTATCGGTTATTTGAAAACACTCGAAAGTTTATGAGGTAAAGATAAAACTATCAGTTTGGCACTCCAAATATGCTCGCTGCAATGTTATTGTATTTATTATGACGCGCACGTGAACCGACGTCATAAAAGATCAGGTCATAAATATATACAAATATATAATTGTAAATATCAACACAGATCAAAACGAAAATGGCGATTACAATTCATACCGACAGAACGTTGAAAGGATGGGTCGTTCTGTTGGTATTAGGGCATAAAACATAATCATAGAATTCTTGCAATTTAGACGTTTGGTATTGGACGGTACGGTACGGAAGGAGCTCGTGGCGAAATAATAACAGCCGCACGGGTCGATCTTCAAGGTTAAGCAACGCTTGCGAGGTTGGTCCGTGGATGGGTGACCATTTTCAACATAGCGAGTTGCCTCCGTGCCTCGGAAAGCACGTTAAGCCGTTGGTCCCGGCTGTCATTTGAAGATCT
Organism: Orthosia gothica; assembly: GCA_949775005.1. Lineage (NCBI taxonomy): Eukaryota > Metazoa > Arthropoda > Insecta > Lepidoptera > Noctuidae > Orthosia > Orthosia gothica. The sequence goes on from OX459057.1 coordinate 1,859,200, forward strand.
TTGACAGTCGTTACGGGTAGTCAGATTGAGATCTGTTCCACCAGTCTTGCCAAGGGGTATCGTGTTACCCAGTTACTGGGTTGTGGAGGTCAGATAGGCAGTCGCTCCATGTAAAACACTGGTACTCAGCTGAATCCGTTTAGACTGGAAGCCGACCCCAACAACAATTGGGAAAAGGCGAGGCAGATGATGATGATGGTATTGGACGGTACGAGTGTCGCTCACGACCAGTTGAATTTTTTTCATAAAATTTTTACACCAAGAGCGCAATGCGGCGCCGGTGCCGCGCACGTACGATATCAGGACGAGTATGTGTGTGCTTAAATTGAATGGAAATAAATCAACTGGTCGTGCGCAGTACGACATCCACACCGCAGCAGTCCGACACCAAACGTCTTAATTGACAGAGCTCATAATGACGATGATGATGACATAAGTTGACAGTTATAACTTGTCATTTATTGGCATTGGATGTGTTTTTGCCGTTGTTAGAGCGAATAAGTAGAGTGCAAAAGTTGCCTTCAAAAATACTTATGGCCGATTTCTGAATTGAGTATTTGTGGTTATGTACGAGTTGAGTATTTGTCAAACTATACTTAAGCCTGAAAACCTGTCAAAATTTGACACGTGCCTCAAATACTCAATTCAGAAATGGGCCCTTAGAAAACAGATTTTAGGTACTGAATTTCAACTTTATTTTCCTTTGCTTCAGGAGCCAATCATGTATCTGCGTCACCACAAAAACAGAACGTGCTGAGGAAACTGTACGATCTGTTTGGAATCTCATTGCTAGCAAATAAGCGGTTCCTTAACATCGTGATCGGCACAGCCCTGGCTGTCACTTCAATACAAAACTTCAGTATGCTTTTCCCGTTCTTCTTGCAGGTAAATATATGTGATTTTTTATAATATCATATAGTGGCATAAATAATAAACATCACGTATTTTCAGTACAATCCTGTGAGATGTCCGATTACTCATACGCTGGGCATATATCTCTGTTTTCTTGTGCCAATCCCTACGCTCTCTATATATCAAATATACACATAATGTTTTATATATTATATTGTGCGTGAAACATCTGCCCGCAAACACAATAATAAGTCAGAAAAATATTAAGTTTAATATAAAAATATGTACATTATAATCTTTACAGAGACTCTCGATTGTACATAATATAATTAAGTGTAAATTAATAATGTTATTTCCATAATATAAAGCAAATGAGATTATTAATGGAAGCTCTTTTATCGTAATATATTAATATATCCGCGTACCTCATATTGTTCGCAAACATTTAATGAGCACAACAATATTGATTCATTCAGACTATCACAATTTTATGTCGTATATACTGGGTTCATTGGAACGGTGATAGTTGTGAAGTTCTGTGTTTACTTCTAGGGACAGAATTTATATGAAAGCAATATTATCGCTTATGATTCACCTCCGAGCAGAACGGCTATGGCGACACAGATTTTCTTGAAAAAAAGGCTGTTTAATACGCGTCGCTTACGAGTCGTTTAAGCGTTCAAGTCAAACCACTCCGTCACTGCCCCGGCCGCGCGATCGCAGTATTTTGACTAGTGGGCTTCCGAGTTGTTACTCGTGCTCGATCGCGTTAAAGTAAACGACCTCTTATGTCAATTTCTTTACAAAAAATAAGTTTTGCTTTACTTTCAGCAGACGGCACTTATCCAGTTTCAATGCAAATTGTTACGTTAACGCGATGCAGCGTGAAGCAAAACTCGCACTAAGTCCATAGAACGCGTAAGCGACGCGTATTGCACGATTTGCACGGAGTTTAAGACGTTCTCGCCTCGAATTTCATAACGTTGGTGCCGCTCTATGTGCTTATTTTGAGTTTTTAACGTACTCACTCGTGATAACTTATACGATCTCAGGCCTTAGTGCGAGTTTTATAACGTACTCACTCGTGATAACTTATACGATCTCAGGCCGTAGAGCGAGTTTTTTAACGTATTCACTCGTGATAACTTATACGATCTCAGGCCTTAGAGCGAGTTTTTTAACGTATTCACTCGTGATAACTTATACGATCTCAGGCCTTAGAGCGAGTTTTTTAACGTATTCACTCGTGATAACTTATACGATCTCAGGCCTTAGTGCGAGTTTTATAACGTACTCACTCGTGATAACTTAAACGATGTCAGGCCTTAGTGCGAGTTTTATAACGTACTCACTCGTGATAACTTATACGATCTCAGGCCTTAGAGCGAGTTTTTTAACGTATTCACTCGTGATAACTTATACGATCTCAGGCCTTAGTGCAAGTTTTATAACGTACTCACTCGTGATAACTTAAACGATCTCTTATGTCAAAATGTATTCAAAAAAAAGAGGTTTCTCATTACCGTCCCAATTTCAATACAAATTGACGTTTACGTTAACGCGATTGAGCGTGAGGCAAAACTCGCACTAAGGCCTCTGTTATATCAAAATGTATACAGAAATAGAGGTTTCTCCTTACCGTCCCCAGACGGCGCTTATCCAGTTTCAATACAAATGAGTGTTTTCGTTAAAGCGATTGAGCGTGAGTAAAAACTCGCACTAAGGCTTCTGAAGCTTTATAGGCATCACTTTAAAAATGATACAATGTTTAGTTCGCCTAATAATTTCATCAGTTTATAATCCTCGAACAGCGAAACACTCTTCCTATACAGAAAAGGCACATGTAATACATCCATGCTTGCTCAGTGCATGTCAAAGATTCGTGTAAGTGTGTTCACCTAACCCACGTGCAGGTATAATGTAATAATTCAATCACCAAACGATAACAACTAGTTCTTATTTAATCACTTACTTATCAATATTTATAGACTCCTCTACCTTTTATCTGTTTACTGTAAAATTGTACATCCACTAGAGTTGTGATCATCACTATATCAATAAACTGCTGTGAATCATTTTACAACTATGTTGCTTGTTAATATCCAACTGATAAAAACAGACAAGATATAATCTCTCTGATAATGTTATTGTGACAGTAAATAGCTATCTAGTGTCTGTCTTGTCGCGTTTTCTTTATGACACACACGTGTTTACTATAAAAACCTTTAAGACGAATAAAGGAAAACCATTTGTGAAACTGGAACACAACAAAAATGACAAAGAAAATATTAAACTAGCACCAAGCAAAGTCCAAAAGATTATATAGGAGCTAAGCTATTCCTAATTCCATAATACCATGTTTCCAAGTATATAGATAAGTATTGTGATTCAGTTCACTAAACTATTAATGTAACAAAGCTCCAGAGCCTTGAACATCATCGCCGAATTGCCAGCTTGTCGGTTTTTTATCGGTTGCATTTCGGGGAGTGTGCGATGGAATTGCATGATCTAATTGCCCCAAGCCCGTTTCATCATCAGACTACAAGACGTACGGCGATGCGCCATCGGTACATGGTAGACATCCCATCCATACGCACTAAACGTTTTGGAAAAACTTTCATTATGCGTACAGCTAAGGAGTGGAATACCCTGCCGGAGTCTTTGTTTCCCGATAGCTACAATCTAGGGGTCTTTAAGTCAAGAGTGAATAGGTTACTTCTAGGCAAGCGTGCTTCACCGTCGACCACATCATCGCTTACCATCAGGTGAGGTAGTGGTCAAGCGCGAGCCTATAATATATAAAAAAAAACTCGGGTAGCCACTGAAACAGAGTTAAATCATGAAATCATTGGTTTACAGAATGCGGCGTCGATGGATAAGCAGCAGACTGCAAACTGCATGTCAGCGGTCGCCGGTGCAGATATAGCGGGACGTCTAATCCTACCCATCTTCCAGGACAAATACAAAATAAAAGCCAGATGGATGCTCATCATGACAAGTATATGGCTCATCGTCGTCAGGCAAAGTACGTCACACACTTATCTTCTCAAGTACCTAATCTCTCACTATCTTCACCACTTAAGACCTGAACAAGAAAAATGGAAAAATTATACACCCATGATAAAACTATTATCGATTGGAATTTGATCTTCGATAAGCTTGTTCACCTTAGCGGTCGTCTATTTATGGTTTGTATTATTAAATAATATTTTTTTTTATAGTTTTGGCGTATCAAACAAACATTGATGTGCTGATCCTCATGTCCTGCCTCTACGGTGTCGGTAGGAGTATGATCATCGTTGCGAGAAACATCGCGATATCAGAGAACTGCAAGATGGATGAAGTGCCAGCTGCCGTCGGTCTCGGCATGTTGACGATGGGCATCATTGTACCCCCGGTCGGATACTTCCTCGGATGGATAAGAGACTACTCTGGAAGTTATGTCACATGTATAACAGCGCAGAATATTCTATTAGTCATACTACTCGTGACATGGGTCCCTGATATGTTATACTTATTAATAAAAGAAAGAAGACAGAAGAAGATAGATGCAGAACAACCACACACATAGGGACTGATTACTTTATAGATGGAATTAAAATATTAAGTATTTTGAAATACTCTCTAGTGCTTTGCACTCTTCTGTCAGGAAAGGCAGAAGTTTAATTTCTTAAGAAGAGCCGAAACGACAAAGAGTTCCATAGTTCAATAAATGAAGAATGCTATTCGATTGGGAAAATGAAAGAAATCGAAGAAGAAATTAAGACAATAGTACCTAAATAATACTATGAGTTTTGTCTTGTTACAGAATCAAATTGATTGTATTGAGTACCTACTCTAATAAAAAATATTTTAATAATGAGAACAAAGATAGTGGTACCTGACTACCATGAGTCAGAAACAGAAATGGAACTCAAAAAAGTTAATACTGTGGTCCAGTTGTCTATAATTTTAGGGCCAAAGTACCTGACGATTTTAACGTCGCGGCTGTGAAAACACGTTTATAATTATTAAGAATACTTAAAGTTGACCAGTTCGTACTTATTTTATTGATGAGAAGAGTGGAACATTTATGTGAATAATGAATTATTATCTAGTTAGTTTAATGATAACGGGGTAGTCCCGTTGATGAAGTGGTCCAGGGCCTGCAGTCTCGACATAGCTAAAGATCGTTACGTTAAGTAACATTCGTTAACTCTTACCACAAAATAGTAAGTATACCACTCCCGCCGTTTGGAAAATTGACAGCTAAACTTGACAGATTCACTAGGGTTGTAGTGTTCGTGATATTAAATGGATATTTGATGCCCTGTCTACCCTCTAAGGCATGTAAGCATGATATGATGTATGTTTAGACGAATCTATGTATTTATGTTTGTAACTTGGGCAACCTACCCTTTTTTTTTAATTCGGAATCAATATAGTAGCAACCCTAGTGAATCTGTCAAGTTTAGCTGTCAATTTTCCAAACGGCGGGAGTGGCCCTTCTGTATACTTACTATTTTGTGGTAAGAGTTAACGAATGTTACTTAACGTAACGATCGTTAGCTATATCGAGACTGCAGGCCCTGGAGTCTAAGTCAGGCAGTGTTACGAAGTTACTCCTATGAGATGGTTTTTGATAAGAGCCTTTCATCTGCAGGGTTCGGTCTGTGGAAATTAGTTTGCCCCAATGAGGTAAAATATGGGTGCACTATTGGACGCTTGTCTTCCCTTTCAAGGAAGATGTGATGTTATATTATAAATATAGTTAAAATTATGAAAATGACTGCCACTGAGTGAGTTAATTTAGATTTAGAATTAAAAATCATTCCTTCGTGCATGATATGAAATTAAATTAAATCCTGTGTTGAATACTATGTTTAATATCTACTTGTAAATTGCAAGCAAACGTTGAAAACAAGACTTTAATTGTGAGATAGTGCGTATTAAGATGTTTTTGTATAATATCTTTCTAGTCTAATTTTCTAAACGTTATGTTATGTACGTGTCGTCCGATTGACAATATTATGATGTTGATTAAAGCATAAATTATAAATCATTTTTATTGTTTTTATTCAAGATGTTATTTATGTGATTTGAGATCTACGCAGAGCTGAACTCATACTGATGTGGATCACCCGTTGTTTGGAGACTGTACAAAATCCTAAATGCGTAAATTTATTGAAAGATCAAAGCACACGTGCAAGTTTTCATTTTGGCAATTCAACAGTATTCATTACGTATATTCCTCTTTTGAGAAACGGATTTTTAAACATATGAAGCAAAGCATACGTCCGAGCTTTCTTTAAGCTATCAAAAAGTTACACAATTAGGTTGCAGGCCCTCCGAAAACATTGATCACTTTTAAAAATTCTCGCAATAAACTATTTTTTTTTTTATTTAACTTTGTTTTTCAAGAAAAATACGTCAAAGACACAGGCAGTTAATAAATTAGTGAAGGTCATTGATAATATTAACAGTAGACGGGCAAGAGAAAGTAAATGCACTCTAAAAGAAACCAACTCGACCATACATACAGGTTTCAGTTAACTATGAAGTTGTAGATACATAATTGTATTTTCATTCGCTAATATTAATTGTCATCATCATCTTCCTGCCCTTAAAAAATGACCCTATCTTTTTAGGATTCCGTATCTCAAAATGAAACAAGTAAAATTTTGAAAATTTAAAAAACCACCGGCACATTTATCTTGCGAAAACACTCTGATTAAAACAGTAAAACACCCATAACTTTTGAACGGCTGAACCGATTTTATTCAAACATAGCTAAGAACACTCTCGCCAAATTCACCTTTCAAACAAAAACAAACGAAATCAAAATCGGTTCATCCGTTTAGGCGCTATGATGCCACATACACACACACAGATACACAGATACACAGACACACAGATACACAGCAACACACGTGAAACTTATAACACCCCTCTTTTTCCGGCGGGGGTTAAAAAAGTAATCCTTAATATAGGATCACTTCCTTGTCTGTCTATCAAGACCCTTTTTCTCAAGTTGAAATTATATCACACTAGCTGACCCGGCAAACTTTGTTTTGCCATAAAAATACCAAACATTTATCTACCTTACCTTACACTACCTACCCTACACTACCCTACACTACCCTACCCTACCCTATACTACCCTACCCTACCATACACTACCCTACCCTACACTACCTTCCCTACCCTACGCTACACTACCCTACCCTACACTACCCTACCCTACCCTATCCTACACTACCCTACCCTCCACTACCCTACACTACCCTAAACTACCCTACACTACCCTACACTACCCTACACTACTCTACACTACCCTACACTACCCTACACTACCCTACACTACCCTACACTACCCTACACTACCCTGCACTACCCTACACTACCCTGCACTACCCTACACTACCCTACACTACCCTACACTACCCTACACTACCCCACACTACCCTACACTACCCTACACTACCCTACACTACCCTACACTACCCTACACTACCCTACACTACCCTTCACTACCCTACACTACAATACTCTACACTACACTACCCTACCCTACGCTACACTACCCTACCCTACACTACACTACCCTACCCTGCCCTACCCGACACTACCCTACCACACACAAAGCAAAAATAGCTTATACAATATCAATAAAGCTCAAATTGACTCTACGTTTTAGTTAGAAAACTTTTGTATGGGAAAAAGAAAAGGGCTATTTTTTTTTTTCCTGCAATTATTAGAATTTTTCTCCCCGTAAAAACCATCTTTGAACTTCAACGACCATTTAAAAAAAAGAATTGGCCAAATTGTTCCATGCGTTGTTGAGGTATGCGCTTACCAACACATTTTGCGATTCATTTTTATATTATAGATAATCAAGCCTGCAATCCCTTGGAGCTGTAAAAAGTCTAACAAATAAGTCAACGCAATCAAAAGATACGGCAGATTATGCCGCATATTTTGATATTCTGCTGAACGAGAATCATGAACTTTGGCAAGAAGCAATGTATGGGGACACCGGTTTTCCAACGACAAAGTTAGGATTTTTTTTGTTATTATTTTTATATTTTTTTATATGTTTATGTGATGTCTAAATAATGTAGTTATTGACTCTCTGTATGTTTTGGGTAATACTGGAAGTGCAGACAGTAATTGTAGTAATAAATAAATAAATATTAAAATACTTGTCATGTTTTCCGGGACGGGTAACTCCAGAACCCTACACTGTGCTTGGCCCAACACGCATTTGGCCTTTTTTGGAGTTTTTTGGAGTGGATGTATTCATTTTCGTTACGTAGTGACGTTTTTGTTAAAATGAAACACAATTAATTTTCAATCCTACCAAACCAGTAGATAGTAGAGTTGAACATTTAGATTTATTTATCATTTATCGATAAAATATTCTCTAACTACCTTGCGCTTATCATGAAAAATTTTGTCATAGGAACATGATGATAATTATAATATTTACAATGACGATAGTTGATAAAATAGGGAATATTGTGAACGTTTCATTTGCGTAACATAATAATAAAAACCAGTCAAGTGCGAGTCGGACTTGCGCACGAAGGGTTCCGTACCTTTATCCTATGAATTAAGGTTGTAGGGCTTTCATCCTTATTTATAAAAACTTTAATAATGTATAGTACAACCCTTAATGTATCTATTAGGTCTCAGGGACTCGCAACAGTGGGTTGGATGCCAAGATTACGGCTGGGCGAAGGTGATGTCCTGACTAACGACGATGCTATTTCTACATACAGATATTAATTGTCGATGAGACAAAATTGCGACTGTATTTTCACGGTTTTAGATACAGAAATTGACCTTCTGCGGCTGTAATTTTTCCGTTGGTGCATACAAAACTTCAGAATATATAGTTTGATACAAAATAGTACAATCAGTTTATATTACTAAAATAAAATAGAAAAAGAAAAAAAGGATACACATTCGCGGGCTGGCTGACCAAAATATGGTGTATTCTCCGCCTGCACAGTATGATTTTCTTCTTGTTTACGTCTTTTTAGTTCGCTTTTTAAGCAGTCGGGTTTTTTGATTTTTCGATTTATCTTTTTATATTTATAACTTTTTTGTATTATTTTTTCGAATTAGGTACATTTAAACATATAAGTGTTATATTTTTGAAATCACCTCTTAAATCCCTTTATTTTGATACCTCACACGATGTGTTTGGAAGAACCAAAAAAATTTGGGCCCCCACAATATGGCGCCCAAAATCCGCCATTTTTCTATTTTATAATTTTAATGTAGCCAGTGACACTCGCAGGGTTAAAACGAATCTATAGACGTAAGAACCATCAAAATCGGCCAACGCGTTTGGTCTCTAGAACGCCATATAGGAACAAACATACATACATACATACATAGACTGATAAACACATTACCCTCCTTCGGCAGTCGGGTAAAAAGAAAAATTAAGAAGTAGCGATGTTTTCTACATTGCTACTTGGATAATTAGAGTTGCAGTCATCCATACTATAAAAATATTATAAATTCGAAAGTACCTCCGTCTGTCTGTTGTAGTTCTCGCCAAACTTCTTGGCCGCCCTGAAGTTGGCTACAATAGCTGCGCAGTAGTAAATCTCATAAAAAAACAGCACTGTTTCTGCCTCGTGCATCCGGTAAACCAACTTCAGGGCGGCCAAGAAGTTTGGTGAGGACTATACCTTTTCACGCCTAAATCGGTGAACGGAATTCAATGAAATTTGACAAGGCGATAGATGGCATCCTGAGGAAGGACATAGGCTACTTTTTGTGCAAAAAAATGGTTGGTGTGGTAGGGTAGGTAGGTGGGTTTTTTTTTATGGCACCTACCTCTCCGCGCAAGACGGTCTCTGCGAGCAAGTGAGGTTCCCCGGACATTATCCGAGACCTTTAGGACTCATCTTTATTCAAGATAAATTTGTACATAATTATCATTATCTATGAAATTTAATATCGATTACATTGTGAGTTTCCTAATTAACTTATTTTCTAAAAACTTATTTTCTCTAAATATAATATATAATAATAATATCAATTCCTAGCTTCTGTTCTATATGTGATATCTTTCTAGGCCATTTACCGGGCAGTCAGACAGGTAGGTAGGGTTGGGTAGGGTGGGGTCGGTAGGCAGAGTAGGGTAGGTAGGTATTGTAGATATTATAGGTGGGTAGGAAGGATAGGGTAGGTAGGTAGGTAGCCAGGGAACGAAGCCGCGGCGGAGAGCTAGTAGTATAATAATTCAAATTGAATAACGCTACGTTCCTTATTTTGTTTAATTAAATAAAATGCCTGATGGTAAGGTCGGGCGCAGACGGAGTTAGCCGCAGTGACAAGTGCCGCTTTGGCGATGTGCTGCAAATTTCATGTATTTTAGACGACGTCTATGCAAATGTGGACATGAGACGAGTCTACGGCAGACATTATGCTCACGGCAGTGACCGCAGCTTCAGCGAGCTGTACAAAAATAACTGGGGCTGTTGTGATAATTAAATTAGGATGAATGAACTGACGTGTTCTGTACATTTCTGGGTGTTTTTGAATTCTCTCTTTTAATTAGTTGTTTAGTTATATAGGTCGGAGTATTCTTATGAGCAATAGAGACAGGTAACTATAGTTGTTTCGTTTTAGAAAGAAAATAGCTGTCCCTTTCCTTAATCATTGTCTTTGTGTCTTTATTTTCTTTTTATATGAAGAATTACAATACATATTATGTCGTGGGCCACTCTCATCGATCTGCCCAATTTTATGTTGGGCACATCATGAAATAATCGGCCAAACCAAGAAATGCCGGCGCACCGTTGTATGCTCAGGCTGATCTCGATCGGCCCAGTTCGACGATTGGCCTACGACACATATATTGGTGGGTCTATGACCGTTATTGTGTAACGTGTTAAATAAAAAAAGTATAGTTTAAACACTGATTAAGAGATTCAGAACTACTTTTAATGCGGAATTTAAATTTAGAATCCACTAAACTAGTGTTTAAAAAAAGTTTTTTTTAATAAATAACGCTGTTTCTGTTTACCTAAACGTAATCTACCTAGATGACGTAGATTAATGTTTGGTCTACACAAAGAACTTTTTTACATAATTCTAGCACAAATCATTAAAATGAATATTTATCGTCAAATTTTCACCCAATCTTTTTTTGATATCTAACAAAAAAAGTGCGCCATTTGCATAAAACTATTTTTTGGGTGCTGCAGCACCAGTATCTTAATAAATAGTCACGAGTTGACTACAATAGGTAACACTATATGCTTAGTAATTAGCTAGCGTGTTATATACCCTGTTATTCGATAGATTTTGACGTTAGAGCTCGTAACAAAAGAGGTTGGAACACAATATACAATAGCTGAGAGACGTTGACTGGCTATCGAGAGGTCATGTGTGTTCGAATATGGTGAACTATAGCTTGGCAAATTCATATGTGACAATCCCATGGTCCGCGGGCGCGGGGGACTTATGACAGCGACTCATCTTACGCACGGAAAAGTTGGAACGCAAGTCATACCTACGCGCCTCGAGTTCAGCCAACACTCGATACACTACAGTCGCAAACAGTCACAAACGGTGTGATGGTTTTGTAAGCAGTAAGCGTGCGATTTGTGAATATTTGATTGAAATAAGTACAAATACTTACTTACTTAATATGGCAGAGAGCAATTAAAGACTATTTTGTTCTGTTTTTGGTTGCTTGAATTCTTCTATAACGCACCCAGAGATGAAAATAAATAAATTACCTGGAACCTCCGAAAGGCGACCATAAAAAGTTATATACTTAACCTACTAGTATGTAATTTGTATATTTTTTAATAGGTAGGTATTTCGCTTTTGTCGCCGAGTAAAATACCTGGTTAACTAAATAAATAAGTAGATAGGATGATAAAGTGATACGAGTGACGTACGCGTTAAAAAAAGATGCCTAGGCCAGACTATCTTACATATGTACTTAGCTACTTACACATATTATTCAATTAGACGAAATATCATTATGAAATGCTTACCTATGAGAGTAATAAATGGAAGGAAAGATAAAAAAAAACCTAGAAAGCATTAAAATAAATATAATTTAAAATATGTATAATAAGGGCATATAATATATAAAATAAGGGAAAAGAGTATAAAATCCACCATTGTACATGAAGTTTAAATAAATAAATTAATAAAAATCGACAAATCACATAGACGGAAATCCACATCGCTTCTTTCATCTCACATGTGATTGGTCGATTGTTCATACTCAAAGTCAAAGTCAAATGTGTTTATTTCAAGTAGGCCATTATGTGGCACTTTTGAACGTTAAAATTTACAAGTAATAAAAATTTATTCTACCGTGCATTAGGAAAAGTAGTTTGTTATGGAGAAGAATGAACAAGAAACTCCATAAATATTCTTTAAAAAAAAAAGTTTTAACAATATTTACATAAGTACATACATTAATAAATTCATATACGTGAGGACGATGTACCCAGCACTACTATACTACAAATAGGTATAAAGAATTACAAGGACTAACAAGTAAATTCTTTTACTTAATAAATAGGAACATGGTTCTCACATACTTACAAATATTGCAAACATAGGTAAATTACCTAATTCAAGAACAACGGAACAGTGTTAAATCAATTTTTTTTTTAAACAAAAAGAGAAGGAAATAAAAATAAAGCGTTACCATAATTATGAATATAAAACAAATTAACCAGTTTGATTTTGTCTACACCAAAGATAGGCCTATGGAGCCGGACCAGCATGTTTCCAAGCATTCTTATCTTGAATATAATCATCTAATTTGTAATATGCTTGTTTACAAAGTGTCCTTATAACTATTGTTTTAAATTTTCTTTCATTTAACTTTAATAAATCACAAGGTATTTTGTTATAGAATTTAACACCGACACCATGAAAGATATGTGTACTTTAGCTAATCTATAATATGGTTGATCTAACTTATCTTTATTTCTAGTATTACAATTGTGTCTGTCATTAACTTTGCCCTTTGCCTTGCCGAATTCACTAACACAATAAGGCTGCTGGACTTATAGTTTTAATTTTGTTTTTTTTAATACGTGCCCCACATTATGAATTTCTCCTGTATCGTGGGTGCGTTTACAAACATAAAATATAAACTAATATACGCAAACACCCAGAACCGGAACAACTATACACACACACACACAAATATTTGTTCCATGCGGGAAATGATCCCGAGACACGCAGCGCAGCAGTCAATCGCTCAACCACTGCGCCAACCGTACACCCAAAGTTTATATAATAAGTCTGAAAACACCAACTCGCTTTGATCAAGCGTGGTGATCAATATTCTTGCGGCGTGCCTTCTCTGTATAGAGGCCTGAAGTGGGACCTTTTCAGACTAGTTTTATTAGTATTATTTATTACCAACCAGCGTTGCTGTTACATTTAATAAATTCCTTTATTATCAGTAATACGTGTCTTAAGACGCGGTCCCATCGAGAGCTATTAGCAGTTTTCTCTACTTCCAAACTAGTAAACTATTTAACTCCTCTTGAAATACAAAACAGTTAATAGCTCTCAATGGGACCGCGCCCTTATGTGCCTTGTTTCAATTATGCAACAACAGATTTAGAAATAAGGAAAACTGTCGGTTCAGTTGTAACGGATGTAGAAGATATAAAGTAAGTAAGTAGATAGAATTTCTTAAGGCCAGGCTTAGGATTAGATAACAGTTATCATTGGTGAAAGGAAATTGTGTTTTGTGTAGTCGTAAATACTGGAGGAATTAAAATGTTACAATATTTTGACATGATTGTTGGATGGGTTGTCAAACTGTAATTTTTCATCATACGAGTTTTTTCTTTCAAGTACCTATATCTAATGTTTAACCACCGACGGAAAAAGAGGGGTGTTTTAAGTCTGAAATGAGTACCCGTGTTATGTAAATTGTGTGTTTGCGTATCTGTCGGTGGCATCATAGCTCCTGAACGAATGAACCGATTTTGATACCGATTTTTTGTTTGAAACGTGTCTTTATGGAGTTTTCTTAGCTATGTTTGATAAAAATCGGATCAGCTGTTCAAAAGTTAAGGGCCGTTTTACTTTTTGAATCGTGTTGTTTTTGTAAGATATTGTGTCATAATTACGTGTTCAATAGATTGTCGTTCGAAGCGTGTCTACTGCTAGATAAATTATGTAGCATGAAATAAAATTGTGTGGGGGATTTTTAAATTTAACTTGTTTACTTAAAACCTAGGTACATACTACCCACTGAATACCGAGGTTCTTAAAATAAATCCTGATAAAGTTGGATACTCATTAGAAATTAAAATACTTTAGTAATGAGTCATTACTAATGTAGTTTTGTTTGTTGTATCTTTTTTTTGTGGTGGGATATCATCCAATAAGTTCTCCCGCTCTGGGTGAAGCGGGAGGGCGTGTCAGACTTACTGACTAAAACCCACCGTGAGCCAGGGCCGTGGTAGCTCTTTTTCAAATTTATCCGCGACTTGTTTGTTATACCTACCTATAAAAAACGGAGCAGTGTTACCGTAATCGAATTCACGACCTATCAGTCCGCATTTAGTCGAACATGGCCATAAATAAATAGCATACCCAAGAAAGTTCAGATTCCTTAGTAAGTACTTACAAGACAACACTCATCACCCAACATAAAGCAACACCATAAACTTTCAACACAAGTGCAAGTGTTAGGATTCTCACGAAAATCGCGAAAACACGATAACTGTTCTAAGTCAATATCATAAATATAAGTGATCTCTTCCAAAATACCTCATGTATAATGCAGAAGACGTCGTGTCGTGACGCGTCGAAGCCAGACGGTCGCCGACACGCATATGAGATGAAAAGATTTGTCTAGTAAACACCTCAATCTTTAACAAAAAAAAATATGAAAATATAATGTAGGTAATATGTAATATGCTTCTGCCACACGGCTTTGCCTGGGTGGAAATCGAAAATACTCAAAAAGGATCATACTCCCGGGACAAGAAAAAATATCGTCTGTCTTATTCTGATGTATTAGGTCTTTACCTATGAAATTAGTGTTTTTTTATTATGAAATAAGTTACCGTAATTTTTTTCTATACTTTTTATTTCTATTAATTAAAGTAATGACCCATGCAATTGATGCATCTTTACCAACGCAGTGGCAGTTTATTGATAATCGTCTTGAAAAATCAGCTGGACGGGAGGCAACAATTTTACCAAAGGCGTTTCGTACTGCCTCTCGGGTATTTATGTATCGGCAGGCGCTTTACTTTGTGTAAAATATTTCATCATCACTGCTCTCAAAACGGTGAATGAAAACATTGTGAAGAAACCGGCATGTCCCAGAAACAAAAATTTGAAGACATGTGACACATGTGACCAGTCCGCACTGGGCTCGCGCGCGTGGTGGATTACGGCCCATTCCCTCTCACAGAGAGGAGGCCTGTGTCCCAGCAGTGGGAACATTAAAAGGCTGATGATGATGATGATGTTCTTCTATCCCAGAAAATTGATAAATATACCTATTAATAGAATAGGTACTCTTTATTGTCATACTAACTTAGGTCGGCTTAGTAAAGTTAGCGTTTCAGATCAACATAATGACTTTAATACACCAGAACAGTGCTAGGTATATCAGGTATGTGTTACTGACCCCCTTTCAATTTGAAGAGTTTCCTTTACAATGCAATGCTCCATTCCCCCTCAAACTTTCAATTAGAGTCATTATAGTAACCATCAATGAACGTTGAAGGGATACAAACATCGCCCGTTACTAGTAGTTGAAACAATAACTCGTACATATCTGGAGATATCAGAACAAAGTATTGTTAGTTTCTACTGTAATCGTACGTGTATTTATCTAAATCTAAACTAATATTATAAATAGATAAAATTGTTTGTTTCTGGGTGGTAATCTCTAGAAGTACTAACGAAAACTATTACGCTGATAGAGAGCTACACAAACGCTGAGTTCCACTGGTTACTCTTAAGTTTTAATCCTGGTGAATGCAAGGTTTTTTCGGATAGGTCACAGTAGAGAAACCGACCTAAAAATCTAGTCATATTACTTTTTACTAAATATTATAAATGCGAAAGATTGGATGTATGTACGTTTGTTACTCAATCACGACTGACGGCCGAATGGATGTAGATGAAATTTGGCCCAGAGATGGATAAGTCAGGAATAGCACATAGGCTACTTTTATCCCGGTATAATGTTTCTTTGGGATAAGAAAACACTTTTCACGCAGGTGAAGCCGCTGGCACAAGCTAGTTAATTATAATAGTCATTACTATTATAATTAACTAGCTTGTGCCAGCGGCTATATAAAATATTGAGATTTCTCAGATATTTCAGCGTCGGTTATAATTATGGAAAATTGATAGGGACGCCTTTTGTCTATTGAAAATGAATTCCTGGCATCATAAATGTCCAGCCTTTTCTTAAATAAATCAGTTCTTCTTCTTACCGGGTCGATGGAAAATACAGTTTTCAAATATTAGTGCTTTTGTGGCGTCTCTCCGCAGACCATGGCCATCCTTACGTCCTGTACAGCATGCAACCCTGTAACTAGAGATGCAACAGACCTCTGCTTCTGTTTCCGCAACTGCGGTAGATCCGCACGCTTTATTACATCCGTTTTTGCTTCTGTTTCCGCAAGTTTTGTAACGGAACATTATGGAGGGATGACGCGCGGGTGGGCAAGTGGACTAGCAATTTATGAAGAGCACCGACAGATTGCTGGGTACAAAAGCGGTAAACTAATCTTTAAAAATAATTTACCTTCATTTAATTTTGAATACTGATTTATTAAAAAAAAACTTACTGCTTATGCATCCGTTTCTGTTTTCGTTTCCGCGAAAATTTACTTTTAACATCTGTTTCCGTTTCTGCTTCCGTTATGACACTTCCAATGTATCACTATGTAACCTGTACATGTGAGGACCTTATAGTGCGTCAGCGAATTGTGTTGCTGTGGCTGAATACTAGGCCAAACATAATATTCAATTAATCACTGATTGCATCACCGAGGCCTTCTAGATTGCCAGATGCTTTTTAAAATTTTATCTCGTTTTACTTTTTTTAAATCTTTTGTTTATTATATAATTTTTTTTTAGTTTCTTACGACTTATTGTCGGGCCTACGTTGTCCCCCCATCCAAGTGCTGATGTAACATGGAAATATTGTGAAAACAAACAATTTTTTAAAAGAGTAACCATGGAGTTTCTTGTCGGTTCTTTCCCATAGGAAACGACCAACCCAAACCGTACAACTTTTGTCGACGTTTTATAAGTGCCCATGTAGGCCTATGTGAAATAAAAAATATTGTTTTTGATTTTGATTCATTGGGCAATTAGGATTCTTACAGACGTACAGTATGAATCTCTCTTTCTCTTTCTCTCTTTTTAAAAAAACGTTGCCCCACACTAGGAATTTCTTCCTGTATCTTGGGTGCGTTTACAAACATATAAACTCACATACACAACACCCAGAGCCGGAACCACTATCTGTAGATCATACAAATATTTGTTCCGTGCGGGAATCGAACCCGCGACACGCGACACGAATCTGGAACAATTAACACCACATTCATCCTGTAGTTCTTTAACCAGGCCATCATTGTAGTCCCTCCAAACTAACCTGGATAAATGCGACCTATAAAATGTGTTCCATAAAAAAAACCTAATAACATCTTCATAGAATTACCATTTAATATGAACTTGGTACAATTCTACCGCATTATTCCCAAACCACTGCAACTCCTGAAATCCAGAATCAACAGCGGTGACCACTAGAAAAGCGCCGAGGCAATGAAGCTCGACTAAGTCCCGGTGAATGAATTTAACT
The DNA here is from genome assembly GCA_949775005.1 of Orthosia gothica. Taxonomy (NCBI): domain Eukaryota; kingdom Metazoa; phylum Arthropoda; class Insecta; order Lepidoptera; family Noctuidae; genus Orthosia; species Orthosia gothica. Next base: position 1,876,889 of record OX459057.1, read on the forward strand.
GTCTTGGATCACGCAACGAAATTAATTAAAAAAGAATAACGAAGGAGTAGGAAAAAATACAAAGGAGAATGCTCATTGATGTATGGCATCCCGTACCAAACTGCATCAAAATCAAACTTTGTTTTTTATAGACTACACTGACCATGTTAACTCCTACAAAACATCTTTTTGAAAACAAAAACCGGGTTTTGCAGTTATTTCATAAAATAGAAAATAACCTAAAATTTAGGTCTATTTTGTTCGACACTATCAACGACGTATTTAATTATAGACACGAACGTTAAACGTTATAGTTATTTTTTAAACAAAAGAAACCATTACTGGTTAGTAGATTTATCAAAAATCGATTCTATTGCATTCTACATCTTTATGACCGGCTGCTGTGAACGGCCAATTTAACCATAGATAAAATAATTATACCTAATCTTTTATAAGTAAATGATAAGATTCTATTATAGTTTTTTTAATTAATGTAGAATTGGCAACGTATAATTTTTTACAGTGATCATGACACTTTCAAAAATCAAGGTTACGTTAATCATTTATCATGTGAAACGGAACGTCATGTATAGAGAGTAAAACAATATCCATACTTTTAAACTCAAAAGTAAATTCCCTATTCAAAAATCAAATCCGCGACGCGTAATGTCGTAAAAAATTATGAAACTAATTACAATAAAATTTTGGTCTTGATGCGTGAGACTTTTTGGTACCACTTTTGGTCATTTCCACTTCCCTCCATATCAGGCAGGCGACAGAAAAAATAAGGCCAATAATAGGCACAAAGATAGATATGTACAAAATTAAGTGAAGTTAAGTTAAGTGTGTATGATAAAGTTAGATATGTACTTGGTAGCTGAATTTCAAAAGATCTCAATCATCGCTCCCAAATTCCTTTTTGCTCAAACAGCGCGATCATGCATAGCACCCACAAAAAATACCGACTTATAAATTTCAGGAACAGCGAAACCCGCTTACATTCAGAGTGCATTATGAATATATTTGTGTTTAATTTCGCCGTGGCTAAATAAATTCATTCCCTGCTTCGCGTGAATCAGGAGGGTTCTTTTCCTATTTTCAGGCAAGATACAGGGATTACGCTCGCGCCCACAATTTTATATATCTCGCTCTTTGTTTTGCACCGTTTGCTATTATTAAAATACTGGTTTTAATAAGTTGCCACTTCTTCTTTAAAACTTGTTCTTTTATTTATTTCAGGCAGTTTCCTGCTGGAGTTTGTGTTTACTGATATTTAACCTGTCTTTAAGTCAAAAGTGAATAGATTAATTACATCTAAATCTATTTATATTCTTTTAGGCAAGAGTGCTTCACCGTCGACCACATCATCGCTTATCATCTTAAGTATATCTGCCCGAAAGATAATTATTTATATGAATTTCTTAAATTCACTCATTTCACCGTTCACGCAACAACTACTAGCTACATTTTTAAGAGTTCCGTCTCTGTCCTCCGGTCTCTCACATTACGACGAACATCTCTCCATATATTCAAAATAGCATAATGCAACCATGTTGAACATCCCTGCAGATGACGTCACTGTTTCCATAGCAAAGTATTATGTTAGACAGAGGGCGGATCACACGAAATAAGCCGGCGGTTTGTAAACAGCGGGTATATTGTTTCTTCGTACACAATGCTCCGCTGGTCTAGAGTACGCTCATACTATTTATGTTAGGTTTAGATAGATGTATCGTACGGTAAATTTTGGGTAGATTTATTTGAATGGTTCCAAGTTTAATATTGAGTTTCGATTTAGGAAAGATATATTTAGGAAAGTTTGAGTATCAATTTGAACGGTTATAACAGAGGAAGGCCAAAAAACGATGGGATAAGGGCAAGGGTGATATAGCTTTTTTTTACCGACTCCAAAAAAGAAGAGGTTATTATGCATTCAATACTCTTCTAAATATGTGGTGTGCCAAAGTTCATAGGTGTATGTATTCTTTGTTTGTATGTATGTTTGTCCTCGCATTTCACCGAAACTATTTATTGGACCATGATCATTCTCTTTTTTGGTTTATTTTTTATTTTATTGGATCTTTCAATTTAGGGAATAATGCAAGTTACATTAAAATCGAGTCAGCAGTTTTCAAGATATTGAACTGTATGCAACCGAACTCTTTAGTAAAAAACAGCACGAATGTGCGAATTGTGTTATTATGGGTGTTTTGCCAATGCTTTAGGTACCTTACTATAGAACATGCTCATTTTTTAGTGTTGATGTACTAAAACTAAAAAGTAAAAAAAATGTCACAAAAAAATAAACCGACTTCCAAAGCAAAACAGCAAAATAACTTTCGGTGTCGAAAAACGGTAAAAACATACCAAAGACACCAACTTCCAAAACGAAAAATATTTTGCACTTTTTAGTGTATTGCTTTTGAAGTCTGTTATATTTTTGGTGAAAAACTTTTAAGTCTGACACATCACCTATAGCATCCCGCTTCACCCAAAGCGTAATTGGATAACAAAACAAAACCAAAAAAACAAAACATGTTGCAAGTTGAAACAATCTTGAGCAGCATCATGTTTTGCTTTAGAATGTCGGTATATTTTTTGTGAAAATGTTTTTTATATAACTTAACAAATAGTTTGGAATAAACAGGCAGGCCACATACCTATTAGCCAAACTTTTTTTTTTTAATTGTTTTTTTTTTTGTACGCCAAATACGCGCTTAGACGTGGAGTTGCGGACACCAGCCCGTCTTAACTTAACTTAGTTTCACTAGATCAATCAGATCAAGGTTCCCAATTATCTCTGAGAGCCAGATCGGTAGGTATCTAAAACTAACTTCTGGCACCATGTGGTACTTCTATACTAAATACGTCATCTAGGGTTAAGATAAATTATTAGAGTATGGACTATTTAAAGGCTTACAGATCAGTTTTGATTTCAATGTTTGTGTTTGTAAATGCACTTAAACACAAAGGAACTCCTTCAGTACACTTAATTGCATTGACAGTGTTTTTACAATAAAACGGAAACTGAAAACTAACCGCTTTATTATTATACAAACACTTGAGCACATCCAAGTTGGAAGGTAATTGTATCATATTCTGCTTGCTTTTGAGTGTTGTTACAAACTCTTGTTGTACAGAGTACATACCTACCAGCATACTCAAGCTTTTCCTTACTTAAACTTGTTTCTGTATGATTAAAATGAAGAACTACTTTTTCACGATTAAAACTAAATATACTTTGAATTAGTAGGAGTTATTTATTACCAAAATATAAGGTGTCTTATTATGTATTTCCTGCCAAACTATGTCTATCTCTATTACAACATGGGTAGTTATTATACTGTATGATATTGGGCCTTGGATACAAGCTCTCCACCAACGCGCGTTCAAATGTCGCGCCATTTACTGGACCGAACTGTTCTTATCGGTCACCAATAGCTGCCGGTGCATCGAGAACGCCCCCTGGCGGAGGCGGACCGAATGAACTGTGATAGAACAACTTTGATAACCGGCGCGTGCGCTTTTGAATTATCTAAAAAACCACTGTAAAAACGAAGAAAAAGACATTGTGTGTGCTTGAATAGTGTCCCGGGACGTGCATCATCCAGAACCAGTCCACGTGAGTAGAGCTTACCATCATCTAAGGCCCAATTAAAATTACTTCTGTTCACGTTAGCAATAGCGCCTACAAATTGGTCCATCGTAGCCATATTCCATTTCGCATTCCTAGGTATTTCTCACATTCATCCACACTTTTACACATATTTCAATTGTTTTTGCATAGTTTTTCACATACGCAAAGCTTTATTTCGAATCTAAAGTTTGTGTTTTGTTATTTCAAGTTTACCTAACCACGAATAGGTATCATAATCAATAGCGACGACTCACGTCTGCCGTGTCAAAATGGCCGAGAAAGATTTAGACATATTAATGGATCCTCTAATTAATAAAAAAGAAATGTATTTTATGCGTTTACAAAACGCGTTCGAGTTATCACAATCTATTAAAAAGGGTGATACATCTCTTTTGCAAGAATTGCTTCTACGCCTCAAAGAGATACCCAAAATACGGGAACTTTTCGAACAGTGCGTCATAGATTTAAATTGTCTAAAAAGGCAGGCTAAACCAAAATACGTTCCAGACTATCAAGAAATTCAAACATTTGACGAAATGTATTTTCAAATTTTACACGTCGCGGAGTCTAGCACTGCCAAGTCGAGCGAAAACACCGGTTCTTATATCAACAACGACACGCGGTCGGTTAAACCGCGCTTACCTAAACTCAGTATATATAACTTTGATAGTAAGTTGGAGAACTGGCAAACATTTTACGATACCTTCACGAGTCTTATCCATAATAACAACGATATATGTAACATAGAAAAGTATTATTACTTACTTTCTGCCGTTAGTGGCCCCGCACTCACTTTAGTAAAAGGCATGCCAGTTACTGCCGACAATTATGCCATTGTATGGGCGTTATTAGTCAAAAAATATCAAAATAAACGAGCCCTAGCTACTAATTATTTGGATCGATTGTTTCAATTTAAGCCATTGTTAGTCGAATCTGCCTCCGGACTTAACTCGTTTTTACAAACCTATCAAGAATGTGTCAAAGCTTTAAAACTTATAGGTATCGATGATCTTTCTGGGTTTATATTGTTCTACATAGGATTACGTAACTTAGACCCGATGACGAGGCGCGAATTTGAACAAACAGTCGAGCAAACGGATATTCCTAACTTCGATCAACTGGTTTCTTTCGTCGAAAAGCAAGCGCGGGTTTTGGAAATGTCTGACCATAAGGTCAATCCCTCATCGAAACCACAGGTAAACCAGAAGGGTCCTCCAGCATATGCTGCAGCAAAATCGACTTATACTAAACCTGGTAATAAAACCTATAGTTCGAACAACCAGTCAAAGCCGTGCTTGTCAGCTGTTAGTAACAATAGCAATGAAAGGTCAAACTTGTGTCTGTTCTGCAACAAGCCTCATTCCACCTATCGATGCTTCGAGTTTTTTGAGTTGACACCACAACAGCGACTTGACAAAGTCAAGCAATTGCAACTGTGCGAGAATTGTTTACGTCAGCATCCGTTGTCTGCGTGCACCTCAAAACTACGTTGTGTCGTGTGTAAACAATCACACCACAATAGCCTTCACATCGATTTAGGTACAAATAATAATTGTCATGTCAACAATATTCAAAGTGATCAGCCGCAAATAGGTCAAGGTCAACCTCCCAATGTGGGATTAACTTGTTCTTCAAACTCAACCGTGCTGTTAGGTACTGCAATAGTGCACGTCGCAGATCGTTGGGGTACATACCACGCCGTACGTGCCGTTATTGACAGTGCTGCTATGTCGGGATATATGACGAAAGAATGTGCGCAGCGCCTAGGGTTGTCACGTCAAAGGTGTCCGTTCGAACCCCTGGGGCTAGGAGGTGCACCGGTGCAAGATTTCGGTCTGGTTACATGTTCGATTAAACCGCGAAACTCATCTGGTCCCGTCCTTAAAACTGAAACGGTTATTGTGGATAACATCACTGGAAATTTACCCACCATGCCGTTATCACATGAAATTGTAAACAACTTCAAACATTTAGATCTTGCAGATCCTAATTTCTTCTCTGGTTCTCCAGTTTCTCTGCTTATAGCCGCTGACATTTTTCCCTACATATACGATGGTAAAAATATACTACCGCGCCACCCGGGTTTGCCCGTCGCGATGCATTCAATCTTCGGATATGTCATTACCGGACAAACTACCCTAGGTGGTGAAGTAGATTCTAATGGGACTTCGCTCAGTTTATTAACGGCCAATAGCAGCATCGAGAAAATTATGAGCTCCTTTTGGGAAACTGAAAACGTACCTTGTGACTTACCACAGAAACCGGAAGATTTATATGTTGAAGATTTATTTCAAAAAGAACACAGTCGGGATAGCACAGGGCGATATACTGTTGCTTACCCGTTCAAACCCAGTTTCGAATTAGGTGATTCAAAGCAACAAGCTTTACGCCGTTTTCATAATTTAGAGAAAAAACTGCGTCGTCTTCCGGAACTTAAGGAAGAATATAGTAAATTTATGTCTGAATATGAAAGTCTCGGTCACATGACATATTTTGGTGAAGTAGACAGCGTCGGTTCGGAATACATTATTCCGCATTTTTGTATTTTGCGTCCGACCAGCACATCGACCAAGCTCCGCGTCGTGTTTGACGCGTCGAGCACAACTTCAAATAATAATTCCTTGAATTCCGTTATGTATACCGGACCTAAACTACAGTCGGACATTAATGAGATTCTAATAAATTTTAGACTTCACGAAATTTGTTTATCGGGAGACATATGTAAAATGTTCCGTATGACTCTTATTTCAGAAGCTCAACGTAAATACCAGCACATTTTATGGAGGGTTTCAGAAGATCAACCAATCCAAATATTCGAGTTAAACACGATTACGTACGGCGTCGCAAGTAGTCCTTACTTGGCTATTCGAGTTCTGCACCAGCTGGCTGATGATGACGCGAAGAAGTTTCCTTTAGCGAGCAAAGTTCTAAAGAGAGGTTTCTTCGTTGATGATTTGCTGTGGTCTGTGGCTACTTATGATGAAGCTGTACAGCTTCAAGACGAGCTCATCGGTTTGCTAGGAGGTGGTGGTTTTGTCCTACGTAAGTGGAAAAGTAACTGTCCTCGTCTGTTAGAGCGAGTGCCCGCTGATCATCGCGAAACGCCAATTGCATTCGAGGATGATAAAGACCTATCTGTCAAAGTTCTAGGCCTTCAGTGGAAGCCCGCTGACGATGCGTTTTCTTTCACTACCAAACCCACTACCAACTTCTCAGTCAACCACTAAGCGTAGTGTCTTGTCGCAGCTAGGTCGACAGTTCGACCCACTAGGATTTGTAGCACCCTGCATTTTTTACGCGAAATGCTTCATGCAGAAACTCTGGATCCAGAAACTTGGCTGGGACGATAGGCTGCCTGCAGAGTTAGAGAAAGAGTGGCTCACCTACGTGTCAGAGCTCCCGCTGCTTTCAAATTTAAGCCACGAGCGTCAGACGACTGTAAAACAGCATAATTCCTACCAGCTCATAGGTTTTTCTGATGCCTCAACTTTAGGTATAGCTGCCGTAGTTTATTTGCGTAGCTTCAATGATGACGGCGATATGAAAGTCAGTCTGATCATTGCTAAATCCAAGGTCGCGCCTTTGAAGACTGTATCTGTCCCGCGTCTCGAATTAATGGCCGCACACTTGTTGGCCAAAGTCATCAAATATATAAAGTCGATGTTGATCGAACAAATACCCATCCATGATGTTTTTTTGTTTACTGACTCTTCTGTGGTTTTGGGCTGGTTAAATACTCCAAGTTATAATTTGTAGGTCTTTGTAGCTACACGCGTATCAAAGATCTTGGATATCGTGTCTAGCGACAGCTGGTACCACGTTAGCGGTACCTCAAATCCCGCAGACGTGTGCTCACGTGGTGCACTGCCATCTGCATTGCTAGCAATGCCAGAGTGGTTGAAAGGCCCGAGCTGGCTGTATGCACCGCAGGAGCATTGGCCGATTAAGTCGATTGATCATTTCAAATGTGTAACTGTACCAGAGCTTAAAAATTCTATCATGACTTTAACTCATTCATCTCTAACAAATAATCAAAATGACTCAAACTTAGTATACCGACTTACGGAAAAATACTCAAGTTTCGTAAAACTTCAAAACGTTCTAGCAAGATGTTATCAATTCATCGAAAACTGTAGAGCCAAGCGCAACACGGGCATTTTGTTTCTATCTAACCTACGTAAAGCTCACGATGAAATAATCAAAGCGGTCCAAAGAGAACATTTCTCAGCTATCATCGTGGCTCTTACAAAAGGAATTAACTACGATGGCATATCATTAAGAAAACTAACTCCTTTTCTTGATCCCCTCGGTTTCCTCAGGGTGTAGGGTAAGGTTATCAGAGTCAAGCCTTCCGTATCAAAAGAAGCACCCGTTGTTGCTGCCAAAAAAATGTAATTTTACAAGCATATTAATTGACCATTTTCACAAGATTTATCTACACGTCGGCCCTCGCTCCCTGCAGAGTTTGATTAGCCAAAAGTATTGGATCATTTCAGCTAGAAGTATAATTCGATCTCGTTTTTCAAAGTGCATTCGATGCTTCAAAGTTAAACCTTCAACTTTGCAGCCCGTCATGAGTAGTTTACCTAAATTTCGTACTCAAGATATACACGCCTTCTACACCGTAGGCACAGATATCGGGGGTCCCTTTTACACAAAAGAAAGTAATCGACGCAATGCAAAAATTTCAAAATCTTATTTACTTGTTTTTGTCTGTTATTCTACTCATGCACTACATATCGAGATTCTTAGTTCGTTAAAAACTGAATGTTTTATGGCGGCGTTCGATCGCTTTTCAGCTCGGCGCGGGTTGTGTAGGACCTTAATTTCGGATAATGCCAAATATTACATATCAGCCGGTAAGCAGCTGGCTGAAATAAAACAATTTTATAAACAAAATTCAAATGAAATTTCAAATGAATTTCTTTCTCGGAATGTAGATTGGAAATATAATCCGCCAACGGGTAGCCACTTCGGTGGAATGTATGAAAGCGCTATAAAATCTGCCAAACAACACCTGAAGCGTGTTTTAGGCACCCGATCTCTTTCCTTTGAAGAGCTCAGCACCCTCTTCGCGCGGGTCGAGGCTGTGTTGAACTCTCGCCCACTGACCAGCATGTCGAGCGACCCTTCCGAGTTTGAGGCGCTCACACCAGCACATTTTTTAGTAGGGCGTGAACTTCTTGCAGTCCCTGAATACGATTTGACGGATAATCCAGCGTATGGACTGACTCGATGGGAATTCGTTCAACAGGCTTCACAAAGATTTTGGAAGCTGTGGCGCCACGAATATTTACATACCCTACAGCAAAGGCAAAAGTGGCTTACTAAGTGTCGCGACATCAAAATAGGCGAACTTGTCTTGCTTCATACTGACGCTCCTCCGCTTCAATGGCACCTTGGCCGCGTGACGGAGCTATTTCCTGGACCTGACGGCGTTGTTCGCGTTGTAAAAGTACGCACGCAAAACGGCGAATTGACGCGACCCGTCGTTAAACTCAGTCCTCTTCCTCTGGAAGTGGACTCTGCCTAAATATTATAATCAAAGTATTCATTTGACAATTATACTTATAGTTTTCAAGCTTACGCAAATTTAGTAACTTAAGCTTTAGATTTGTAATAATAGCACATTTTACCTACTCTACATGTACTCTAAACATAATTAACACCTATTCTAAATATTTTCAATCAATTTATTCAAGACTTCATACAGTCCACTTTGTACAAAACTATACCATACCTGGTTTGCGAACTGGGTAATCTGGGTAGATTCCCGGTGGGGGGTTTATGTATGATATTGGGCCTTGGATACAAGCTCTCCACCAACGCGCGTTCAAATGTCGCGCCATTTACTGGACCGAACTGTTCTTATCGGTCACCAATAGCTGCCGGTGCATCGAGAACGCCCCCTGGCGGAGGCGGACCGAATGAACTGTGATAGAACAACTTTGATAACCGGCGCGTGCGCTTTTGAATTATCTAAAAAACCACTGTAAAAACGAAGAAAAAGACATTGTGTGTGCTTGAATAGTGTCCCGGGACGTGCATCATCCAGAACCAGTCCACGTGAGTAGAGCTTACCATCATCTAAGGCCCAATTAAAATTACTTCTGTTCACGTTAGCAATAGCGCCTACATATACATACATACATAAACTCACGCCTTTTTCCCATGGGGAAACTACAGAACGCCACCTGCTACGATCCTTACATACTTCTTTTGCTTCACACACATTCATACATCTAGTCATACACACACGCCGGTTATGGGTACTGCGCACTTGGCCTTTCTGAAGAACATCACCTATAAGGTCTATGTATGTCTTTCTAGGGCGTCCCCTCCCGGCGTTTCCATTCACGTCTGCCTTGTAAATACCTTTCGTAAGTCGACTTTCATTCATCCTCTCAACATGGCCAAACCATCTTAACATACCCTTTTCAATTTTAGTCACTACATCTTCTTTTAAACCACAACGTTGTCTTATTACCTCATTCCTCAATCTATCAGTTAAAGTTACACCACACATACTCCGCAAGGAGCGCATTTCTACGGCATTAATCCTACTTTCATGTCTTTTTTGCCATACCCAGCCTTCACTTCCATACATAAGTGTAGGTACCAGCAGTAGTTATTATAGCATATACCAAGAACTTGGCATCAAGCAGCGTATATCAGCGTATATGTTAAACAAAACACGTAGTGTGCAACAGAATATAAATTGCTATATTATTTGCAAGTTGGAAATTAATTAGCTGACGTGTCGTACTGTGTCTTTCATAGAATAACTCAACATAGTGAACTATGTATAAATGCATTTCAGATTAAATATCACAGTAACATCAGACTTTCAGTTTTGTCTCTTGGTAGTGCGAATCTCTCTGAGGTGTTTGCACGCAGAGAACTGTGCTATGCATCTGGTTACTTTTATGCTCATTATTTTGTTACAGCAATGTTCAAGATAAGCATACTGAGCATAACATAATATCACTTCTGGATTCCCTGAAGGACTTATAGGCGTAGATAATTATGATAGTAGCAACACACAAATATTTCACAAATTACATTTAAGTACCATATTAAAGCAATTGTATATATGTATGTTAAAATCAAAATCAAAATCAATTTTTTTATTTCATATAGGCCTACATGGGCACTTATAAAACGTCGACAATGTGCACGGTTCGGGTTGGTCGTTTCCTATGGAGAAGAACCGGCAAGAAACTCCATGGTTACTCTTTTAAAAAAATGGTTTGGTTTTAAAATATTTCCTTGTTACAGCATTAGTACTTAGATATGTGGGGACAACGTAGGCCCGACAATAAGTCGTAAGAAAACAAAAAAAAAGATTACATATTATTTAAACAAAAGAAAATAAAACGAGTTAAAAAGTTAACAAGCATCTAGAAGGCCTACAATGTTCACACATTTACAAAATAATCGGTAAAGGAATCTATACAAAAGTAAAATAAAAAAAAGACTAAATCTAACATGTGGCACAAATATTGTTATCAGTGCTGTAACTATTCTTAGCAAAGGGCTATGAAGATGATTGAAAACCATTGTAAAAAGAATAATCAAAAGAAAGAAAAAAAACAAAGAATTAATGAGATTGAGAATAGTTAGAGACAACCACATATTTGTGCCGTTTATGAGTTACCAGGGAAGCCGCATGCGCAGAAGGAGCTAAAGCCAAAATTTTTATCTTCAACGTAGTCCTTGATTTTATAATATGCTTTTTTAACAAGGACACGTTTGATGTAGTTTTTGAACTTTCCATCGGTCAGTTCTATAACTGACTTTGGCAACTTGTTATAAAAGCGTATACTGTTTATATGAAAAGACTTGCTAGTTTTTGTTAATCTGAATTTGGGTATTACAATTTCGTGCTTACTGCGTGTATTTAAATTATGTAAGTCGCTTCTAGTTTTGAAAAGCCCTCGATTTTTGCGGACATACAAAATACATTCCAAAATATAGAGTGATGGTAGAGTCAGTATATCGATTTCTTTAAATTTTTCTCTAAGGGACTCGCGAGGACCCATTTTATAGATCGCGCGGATTGCCCTCTTTTGTAAGATGAAAATTGAGTCAACATCTGCTGCTGATCCCCACAGCAGAATGCCATAAGACATAATACTGTGGAAATAAGCATAATATACTAACCTAGCTGTGGCTACATCGGTTAACTGCCTTATTTTCCTTACTGCATATGCAGCTGAACTTAACCTACCCGAAAGAGTTCTAATGTGCGCGCCCCACTGCAGTTTTGAATCGATAGTAATCCCTAAGAATACAGTTTCAGCTATAACTTCAAGACTTTTGCCGTCAAGATTCAAATTCAGGTCTCGTTGTGGTACATTTGGTAAAGAGAACTTAAGACATTTAGTTTTTGTCGCATTCAGTAAAAGATTATTAGCTGCGAACCATTTTGTGAGAATAATAAGACTTTCGTTGACATGTAAGACATCCGTATCTTTCCTATCTATTTTAAAAATTAGCGAAGTATCATCAGCAAATAGAATTATATCCGATAATTTGGCCATCATAAAAGGGAGATCATTAATGTAAACAAGAAAAAGGAAAGGGCCGAGAATTGAACCTTGGGGCACGCCCATCTTGACTAGAGACCCGGAGGACGTCACCCCATTAACATTCACTTTTTGCTGTCTGTTTGATAAATATGAAAGCACAAGATCAGCAGCTTGTCCTCGAATTCCGTAGTGGTATAATTTACAGATCAGTGTGTTGTGGTCGACGCAGTCGAACGCTTTTGAGAGATCACAGAAAATGCCAATGGCGTCCTGGGACTTCTCCCAAGATTCCAAAATGTGACTGATGAGTTTTACTCCCGCGTCCGTAGTCGACCTACCTTTCGTGAAACCAAACTGCTGACTATGCAGGATCCCATTTGAATTAAAGTGAGACAACATCTGATCCAGCATGATTTTTTCATAGATTTTACTCAATGCTGGAAGCACGGATATAGGTCTATAATTAGAGGGATCACTCTTACAACCTGATTTGAAAATTGGTACTACTTTGCTGTGTTTCATTAAGTCAGGAAACGTGCCGCTGTCCAAACATTGATTGAATATGCCTGTTAGGACAGGAGCAATTGAGTCAATAATATCTTCAAGAACCCTAACGGATATCCCCCATAAGTCTTCAGTATTTTTTATATTGAGACTTTTGAACACGTTTTTAATTGTATCAATACATATTGGTTTAAATTTAAAGGTCGGTATGTCTTTGGTAAAGTTTTCTTTAAGAAGAGCTTCAGCTAATTTAGATGAGGAGGGAAGAGACTTCGTAACCTCTAACGGAATGTTGGTAAAGAACTTTTCTAATGTCTCAGCGACTTCTTGCTTATCAGAAATGGTTTGATTATTTATTTTCAAAGACAACTCATTCTGATCGCGTTGTTGTGTCTTTCCAGTTTCTCTATTTATTAATTGCCACACAGTTTTTATTTTATTATTTGAAACACCAATTTTGTTAATTATTATTTGAGATTTTGCTTGAGCTTGATAAAGATAAAGATAAAGATAAAGATAAAGATAATTTATTTGTTCAAACATGAGTTCACATACAGTAGGCATGCAGGATGTTCTATTTTTATTTTTTGCACTGTCATGTTTTGCCTAGTGAGGCGTACAAATATATTCTACAATATTTATAGCACGAAACGGTAAAAAAAACTAATTTACAAAACAAAAAAAATACAATTTAACTTATAAGGATCCCAAAAAAAAAAAAAAAAACCAGATTCGTATATTAAAATAATGTCAAAACGTACAAAAATAAATTCAGGAATCATAAAATGTCAGGTAAGTAAAAAAACAAATACCAAATTAATAAAATAAACCAATGTCAAACAAAAAAACAAAACATGGCTATAAAAAAAAAACTATTTCATAATTTAAAGAATGCCAACAACGTAAAAAATAATGTCAAAATAAATTAAATCATAAAATGTCAGAAAAATATATTAAAATATGTCAGATGTAATAAATAATTAAATGTCAAAAAAAATAACAATTTGATGGATAAAAATATAAAATAAGAAATGTCAGATTTATAAAAAATAAAAAACACAATATCATGCTGAATGTAATCTTAATTAAATTGATGTATATATATAATCTGATTCTTGGAATCGAGTCCAACGATTTTCATGAAATTTATTGTGCAGGGGGTTTCGGGGGCGATACATGGATTAGCTAGGTTTCATTTTTAGAAAACGTCGGTTTTTCTATTTTCACCCGAGCAGAGCTCGGTCGCCCAGGTACCGAAAAATGGGTCTTCAAAACCAAGGTCATGTTGAATACCCATGCCTATCAAGATCAGAGACTGTACACTCGAAGTTGTAGACGACTATTTCTACCTGGGACAAACGGTCCAGTTAGCTAGGTCTAGCTTTGAGAAAGCAGCTTTCGGGAAGTTGCGCGGTATATTCTCGTCCCACTTTCCGCATTGTCTCAAGACGAAAGTCTTTGACCGGTGTATTGCTAGTGATTACCTACGGGACAGGGACATGGTCGCTTATAATGGGCCTCATCAGAAAGCTTAAAAACACATAAAGGGCAATGGAGAGAGCTATGCTCGGCGTTTCCTTGCATGATCGAATCAGAAATGAAGACATCCACAAGAGAACCAGGGTTACCGACATAGCCTGAAAAATTGCCAAACTTAAGTGGCAGTGTGCAGGGCACATTGCTTGCGGCATGGTTGGTTGATGGGGCTGAAAAGTTATGGAGTGGCGACTGCGTACCGGAAGACGTAGCGTCGGAAGGCCTCCGTCTAGGTGGGGCGATGACCTGGTAAAGGCTGTGGGAATTCGGTGGATGCAAAACACACATGACCGATCAATGTGCGTCCAGCAGTGGACTTCATTCGGCTGAAATGATGATGGAGATGGAGTAGATGTTTAAAAAGTATAATTAACTAAATCAAGCAGACATAGCCCGAAAAATTGCCAAACTTAAGTGGCTGTGGGCAGGGCACATTGCTCGCAGAACGGATGCCCACAAGGTGGACCGATGACCTGGTGAAGGTCGCGGGGATCCGCTGGATGCGGGATGCACGGTTTAGTCAATGTGGCGACGCTTGGGGGAGGTCTATATCCAGCAGTGGACGTCTTTCGGCTGATATGATGATGGTGAATTAAGCATTTTATTAGACTTTTTCCAAGACGAAAAACTGCTGAAACTACGAGTAACAGGACCATTGTGTCACACAAAATCAGTCAAAGTCTATAAGCTGTTTTGAAACAAAGGAAGTTGAATTCACGGTTTCATTCAATTGACTTATTTACTTACCTATGTACTCGTATAACTGTGATGCTTTCAGGAGTTGATAATTCGCTACTTTCCAAGTCAGTGACCTGTATGAACAGTACGAGTCAGATAAGGCAATCAATTATTTGGGAATCAATTAGTTATAGTTAGTTTCTGTTGCAACGAGCAAATGGTATTATTAAGATACTGCCATTTCGTAGATAACAGAATAAAATAATTTTATTATAATGCATTATAAAAAACAGGTTGCGCGGATCCGCTGGATTCGGGACACCGGGACCAGTCAATATGGCGACGCTTGGGGAGGCCTATGTCCAGCAGTAGACGTCTTTCAGCTGACATTATGATGATGATGACATAAAAAAAAACCGGCTAAGTGCGAGTCGGACTCGTGCACGAAGGGTTCCGTACCATTATCGCAAAACACGCCAAAAAAATCACGTTTGTTGTATTACTTAATTATTTATTTTATTCTGGTTTTAGTATTTGTTGTTATAGCGGCAACAGACATACATCATCAGTGAAAATTTCAACTGTCTAGCTATCACGGTTCATGAGATACAGTCTGGTGATAGATGGACAGACAGACGGACCGCGGCATCTTAGTAATAGGGTCCCGTTTTTCCTTTTGGGCCGGAACCATAAAAATGTACTGTGATAGATATGTATATTCTGGAAATTATTTGGCCTTTTTATCGGATATTTGGTCACCATGGTGATCATCAGGCATTGTCAAACGGGAAACGCTCATGGTTTTATTAACAGATATTCATTAAAATGCATTCAAACCCAAAAACTGTATCATTGATTTAGCGGTCGTAAACACTATATACTATCTCAAAAACTGCAAAACATGCCATGTCGTCTTGGTCGAGTAAAGTGTTATAGTTTTTTTTTCCATCTGGAGTTTACTAGATAAAACACAGAATCCCGGGACCTAAACCCAAAAAATACTGATCCTACGAACTCAGATTAAGTTAATATTCCGTTCCTTAATCATCTAATTTATTACTAATAAACTCATTAATAACTCATCATTATGTGGATGAAAGATGATCGTTGTGTTTTACTTTCTTTTTTCAAGTTCGTGTATTAATAATAAGTTTACGTAACGTCTTATGAATTGATGGAGTGAATTTAATTTAGAATTAAGCCCTAAACTACATCAGACATCTTTTAATTCTGGTAAACTAGGTGGAGATCATCATCATCATCAGCCTTTTTAATGTTCCCACTGCTGGGACACAAGCCTCCTCTTTGTAATAAGTCATGGGCGGTAATCCACCACGCGGGCCCAGTGCGGGTTGGTGGATGTCACATATATTCTAATTTTTGGTTCTAAGTCATGCCGGTTCCCTCACGATGTTTTCCTTCACTGTTTTGAGAGCAGTGGTGGAGATGAGATCATAGTATAAAAATATATTTTTTGAGCTTTACTGCGACAATGATATTAAAAGCAAAGATAGAGAAATAAAACAGTTAGTTTGTAAGGGGGTACCTAATCTCTGGAAAACTGGCCCGATTTCTAAATGCTTACACTGTTAAAAAACTACGCTATTGTTAAGTGCCACAATCACGGTAGCAGCAGCGGTACTAAGCTCGTTAATACAAATTTTCAAATTGATGTATACCTTCACGAGAACTAGTGGAACGAAACATATCGAATGACTATTCAATATTTTGATAAATTCATATATACATATCAAAGGATAACTTTTTGTCATTTAAAATTGTGTTTGCAGCGCCATCTAGTGTGTACTAGATGGCGCTGCAAACACGATAAGAACTACGAACCGAACAAAATAAGTCTGCACTAACTACGAATTGCCGGCGGCCGCACAGCACTACAATATTCTATTGTGAGCTTGGTTCCTGCAATGGCACAAAAACCCAAAAAGATATAAAATTTTAACAGTCCCGGAAATATTAACTACAACTTGTTGAAACCGAGACACTAAGATTTTTATTTATTAACACGCCGTATTGTTCGATGGAATTTTCATCGGAAAAAATATTAACTTTCATATAAAATTACGATCCGGGCATGAATTTTCAGAATTCTTTTTAGCACCCAGCTTTGTTATGAAGAAAGCAAAAAAGGTAGGTAGAAATAATCATCTATGGATTGTTTTCCATTTTACGTAAATTTCTTTATTGCATTCATAAAAAAACTCTGTAAGTAATTGTTTGGTGTTCTAATTTATTTTAAAATAACAAAGCAGCTTCAAACCTATTTTATGTAATTTCGACGAGAACATCAAATTTAACTTAACGTTTGATTTAAGGTTGAGTCAAATTGATCTCAAACCACATCAAATAAAACATTTATTGGAAATAATATGTTTACACAATGTTTAGTGTTCGTTAACAGTTACATTAGTTTAAAACTAACAAGCTATGATTACACACAGACGTTAGAACAGGTCAAACTAAATAAATGCTTGTAAATATATCGCAATTTATATTAAGTAGAGCACCTGAAACTGCAAAAATATCAATGCTGATATCATGAAAGTCAATCAGTTCAAAGTCAATTGAAACTCAGCAATTAGCAAGAGGTGCCTCGGCATTCATTCTAGATAGCTAACAGCCATTTTCTTTGATTTTACTCAGAAATTGACGATATCGGTTAGTAGTTCGGTAACTATTTTATAATTTGCAATTTTTTTTTTTTTTTTTTTAAATTGATTTGTTAAAGCATGATTTTATTTGTGTTGACTATTCTTTAAGAGTAAATTCGGGCAGAGAGCTCCAACTGAATTTCCTCAATTGATCATATTTTGCTATTGATACGAATATTTTCATCAACAATAACAACCCCATTATTTTAATTTTATTGATAGGTTTCTTGTTATAGCGAACATGTTATTATTGTTATACTTGTGTGTTAAAAGTGTGCAAGTAGCTTGAACACTATTATGCAAATAACATGCTTGTACACGCCCTTATGCTTGAATAAGGCGCCTTTGATATGTGTAATTATTGTTATTTCAATCCATTTACAAATAATAATATCAACTTTTTCATCTTTTGCTGCAAACACCGGACCATATATCATGAAAATTGTCACGTCCTCCTAAAAGTCACACAAGCAAAAACAATACTATCAATCATTCCCAAACAAAGACCACTATCTCCAAGTTAAATTCGCAACTAGTGTCCTCACGTGGCCTCGACTGGCCTCGACCAACATCTTAACGTGCCCAAGAAAAATAAAAGCATAGTCAAAAAAACATCAAAATCTCATTAGTTCCATTTCATGCCGCGACGACACTACGGAAGCTGTATAACTAATGTACAGTAATAAACACAGACGGAGGAATGTCGTATTTCTTTTTATAACTTCTCTGTACCATCCATTTTGTGGTTTAAAAGGTATCTACTGAGTGGCGACGTGAAAACAGTTGGTATTACTCGATGTTAGTGCTGACGTAAAATACTTGGGAGTTATAGCCGAATGGGGATGGTTGGTTAGGTACCGAATGTGATGTTCCGTAACATATTAGGAGTGTAAACTCTTCTGGATAATGTATTGTTCGCTTTTGGTGTTTGAGGTGTTCGCTTTTGATGTTTGTGGCACTTATTTTTGGTATTGAATATCAGCTGTTAGTGATGGCCGTTTCTGGCTTTTTCTCGCGGGGTCTCACTCGGAATCACACAGCAGGAATCATAAATTATGAGGGACAAAAGTATTCTACAACACAGTGAGAGGAGATGCCCCTTAAAGACATAATATACAGACCTTATTTGTGATGTTCAAGAAGGTTAGCTGCTCAGTACTTATAAGCCGCGTGCGTGTATGACCCAGATGCAATCGTCAACAAGGTGGCCTTATGTAGTTTTTGCCTACTCCCATGGGAAAAACACATGAGTTAACGTGTTCTATTCTATGTTATTGAACATCGAACTCAAATAGATACATAGGTACATAAAGCTGCTGCCTTACTAAGACTTTATGGTAGAACAATATAGCCTTTGTTTTGTGGCATCAGTGTTTAAAGGCTAAAACCTAGACGTTTCGGTAAGGTAAATGGAATTCTCGTGCTCGGAAGGAACGCTATCGTGCTTGTCTGTTTAAATTTGCACTGGCGAGGTATCGTCCGCTCCCAGCGAACTTTTCACTACTTTCGACGTAAGCCGGTCTTGGTTTTTCTAATTCAACTTTAGCCTCTATCTCCTTCTAATTCAAGTTATAACGCCGCACGCCGCACGGCCGATCTTCAAAGTTAAGCAACGCTTGCCGAGGCTGGCCTCGGCCTGGCCTTGGATGGGTGACCAGTCATTATTAGCGAAACTCCTCCGTCCCTCGGTAACATCTCGGAACACACTTTAAGCCGTTAGTTGCTATCATTTGAAGATCTTTGACAACTGCTACGGTAGTCAGAAGCCAATCTGACACCAGTCTTGCCAAGGAGTATCGTGTTACCCAGTTACTGAGTTCTGGAGGTCAGATAGGCAGTCACACTATGTACAATACTAAGTATTCAGCTATTAGGTACTCACCTGAATCTGGATAGACTGTAGATCAGTTTCATTTAGAATTTGGTATTTATTATAATATTTATTAGTCTATTGTTTTAGAAATTATTTATGTATTTTATTTATTAGTTAGGTAGTTTATGAATATCTGACTTTAATTAGTGATCATGTTTTTTATTTTCTACACCTACCACTGTTGTATCCTTTTTTACCCAAAGGACTTTAACTGATAGATAGGTCCGCCTATGTATCACCATTGTACATGAAGTTTAAATAAATAAATAAAACCACCAGAAGTTAATATATAACACAAAATCATGCCAGAGCAAAACGGACTAAGAACACACGCAATGAAAACCTAATAGTTAATAGCTTTTTGCTGTCAAATATTGTCAGGTATATACAGATAGCAATAATCTTATATAATGAACAGTTACGAGAAAATACATTTTTGCGATGGCACTGGCTTGAATTCTTCGTAAAAGATACTGCCTGGAACTATTTACATGAGTCTAATTAACAAACTTGATAGAATTTTTTATTGAAAATCTTATGTTCGCAGATTTATGACAATTATGTGAAATTATGTAATAAAGGAGAAACCGGATTTATTTTATTCTAGTTAATAATAGTAATCCAGCAGTGTCAACTTAACAGGTGAATTACGTTCGGATACACGCAAATAAAACGTTTTGTTATTGCAACATGAGTACTGGAGAAATGTCGGCAGATATGGCAAAACTATTCCAGATGATGAAAACCGAACTCGATAAACAAACCGCCACAATTACACAAAATGTTACTCAGAGCATCATGAGCAGTATAGATGAAAAGCTTATACCTATCCTAGAGGAAAACAAATACCTTAAAACGGAGATAGAAACGTTGAAAGGAAAAATAAAATACCTTGAAGATAAAAATAGAAAAAATAACTTGATACTACACGGTGTAAAGGAGGCAGAAAATAGCCACCAGGATTTATTCAACATAATAAAAGAAACCTTGAAAAATCTGGATATTAACATTGATACCTACGAAATAAACAATTACCATAGACTGGGAAAAAAAGTGGATGAGGAAAAAGTAAGGCCGATACTCATTCATTTTACGTCATATCTTAAAAAGAAAGCAATACTTAAGAACAAGATTAAAATGCCAAAACCGATGTACTTAACTGAAGATTTTTCGAAAGAAACTATGGAAATACGCAAAAACCTACAGGAAAAACTTAAACTAGCAAAAGAACAAGGGAAAGACGCATACATTCGTAACAATAAAATAGTGATTAATGAAACACCAGGGGTCGAAAAACGCAAGAGAGAAAACTCGATGTCACCAAACAACGTACACACACAACCACCTACCACTGGATCGAAAAATATTCTCGCACCTTCCAAAATGCACAAAACAGATGCATTCGCATACATGAGGGCTAGATCTTACTCTACGACCGAAAAAACGCAACATAAGGCATAGGAGTTAGCAGACACCGGTAACGAAATTGAAACAAATAATGTATACAAAATATTAATAACAAACAACAAATGCCCCAATACGGTTGGTCACCGCGGGGCTATTGACCGTACCCCCCAGGATCTCATAGTAAATAATACCCAATCAGCAATAACTCAAAAAAAGAAACTACACATAGCAACACTTAACACAAGGTCAATGAAGTCGAAGGAAAATTTAACAGAACTAGAACAAGCACTATATCGCACTAATTGGGATATTCTTGGCATATGTGATGTACGTAGATCTGCGAAAAAAATTGAAGAACACGAGGAATATATTTTATATCATAAAAATGAAATACAAGGATTATATGGCGTGGGTTTCTTAGTTAAGAAATATCTCAAAAATAATATATTAGAGTTTATGGGAGTGTCAGACAGAATAACCGTCTTAAACATTATACTACCTGGTCACAAGCATCCCACTTCAATAGTGCAAGTATATGCGCCCACTGAGATAGCCAAAAAGGAAATAAAAAACAACTTCTATGAAAATCTAAACAAAACAATGGAAAATTTACATAACACTGTTATCGTAATGGGAGATTTTAATAGCCAAATTGGAGAAAGAAGGCTAAACGAAGATAAAATACTTGGACCCTTTACATATGGCAAAAGAAATGATAATGGGCAAAGATTTGTAAACTATGATTTAGAAAATAACCTGCAAATTATGAATAGTTTTTATAAACGAAAATTTAACAGAAAATGGACATGGAAATCGCCCAATGGACTAGTAAGAAATGAAATAGATTTCATAACTACAAACAAACCAAAACTATTTTTAAATGTTGAAGTTGTGAACCAGTTCAACTATAATACTGACCATAGACTACTTCGTGGAGACTTATACATGTTTGAGCCAAAGCACACAAGAAAACATATATATAATGTAAAGCTACCAATTAGACTTCAATTGCCAGATAACGCCTTACAATCCTTAGAAATTCAACTAAACCAAATAAATGAACTCAAAACAATCCAGGAAAAATACGATAGATTAGAAAAAGAACTCAAAGAAACTAACAAAATAGTACAGAGAGACAAAACATCAAAGGATAAATTGGGACCAAAAGCAAGAGAATTAATTGAAAAAGAGCTGATTTATTAAATAACAGGCAGAAAAACAGACAAATTATAACAAAACTAAGTAAAGAAATTAATTTAGAAATAAGAAAACACAGAAAGAAAATTAGAACCGAAACAATAGAATGGCACATAGCAAAATCTGGAGGGCTAAAAAAAGCATGGAAGGAGCTTCAAGACGAATCATGCTGGATTGGTAACGTAACACATCACAAGACAAAAAAACATAACACAAAAAGAACTGAAATACTAGAAGCAGCGACCGATTTCTACCGTGAACTTTACAATGATGAGCGAACAAGACCACAAACAAACGAATATGTAAACATTGAGAAACCAATCCCAAACATACTAAAAGAAGAAGTTACCAAAGCCATCAAATCACAAAAGAGAGGGAAAGCACCCGGTGAAGATGGCATATCAAACGAAATCATATTGGGAACAACACAGATTACTCTGAATACAATTACAGATTTATTTAATGAAATTTTAACAACTGAATATATACCGCATCAATGGACCACATCGACCATAATTTTACTTCATAAGAAGGGGAAAACAGATGATATTTCTAACTACAGACCCATTTCGCTAATGTCGAATGTGTATAAAATATTCTCTAAGATAATTCTGGAACGATTGACAAAGACTTTGGACGAAAACCAGCCAAAAGAACAAGCAGGCTTTAGAAGTGGCTTTTCAACCATGGACCACATTCATACCATAAAACAAATAGTTCAGAAATGCAACGAATATGGCATTAACTATTACTTGGCGTTTATAGACTACAACAAAGCTTTCGACTCCTTAAAACACGGAAAAATATGGGAGGCTCTCACCTCACATGGAGTCCATAATAAATATTTACGTATAATTAAAAACATATACGAAAATATGAAGGCAAAAATACGCACAGAAAGGGCAGGAGAATATTTTCCCATTAGACGTGGAGTTAGACAGGGAGACCCCTTATCACCAAAACTATTTTCTGCAACCCTGGAGCATGTATTTCGACAACTAGAGTGGAGTGGTTACGGCATAAATGTTAATGGAGCACGACTAAACCATCTTAGATTCGCCGATGATCTCATACTAATATGCGAAGACCCAGATACGTTACAGAGTATGATTGAACAACTGGTATACGAAAGCGAAAAGGTGGGCTTATCAATAAATACGAGTAAAACAAAGCTGATGACAAACCACACGGCAATCCCAATAAAACCTACTAACGTAACTGAACTGCAATATGTAAATGAGTATACTTATCTTGGCCAAATAATATCTCCAACAGATCTCACAACAAAAGAAATTAATAATAGAATTAACATTGGATGGAAGAAATACTGGTCTCTAAAAGAAGTTATGAAAAACTCAGAAATACAAATAAAATCAAAAAAGAAAGTATTTAATACGTGTATTCTGCCGAGCATCACATATGGGTGTCAAACATGGAGTTGCACTAATAAAGATATAAAAGCGTTAGAAAACTGCCAACATAGAATGGAAAGAAGTATACTCAACATAAAATTAAAAGACAAAATAAGATTGACAACAATAAGGAAACATACCAAAGTCATAGATGTAAAAGACCAAATTAAACAACTGAAGTGGAAATGGGCAGGCCATTTAATAAGATCTAAGACAGAGAAATGGACTAAAGATGTGACAGAATGGTGTCCTACATACAAAACAAGAAGGAAAGGCAGACAGTATCGTAGATGGGAAGATGACATCAAAAAGGTGGCAGGTACAACTTGGACTAGAAAAGCAAGAAATCGATGTTCGTGGAGAGCACTTGGGGAGGCCTATGCTGGAAAGCAAGACAATCGAAAAACCGGTGTCGATTAGGAAAATGTATTTATATATATATATATATATATATAAATTTTTATGGAAAAACTAAACACTAATGTAGTATTAAGTAGAAATAAGTTAAAATGTTAACTGTAAGATTGTTAATAAAGGCTTTTATAAAAAAAAAATAAAAAAAAAAATAATAATAATAAGGCTTATTAAATACTCATAAATACATAAATGGCAGTAATTTTCCCAGGAAGGTAGGCAGAATTCACCACACGCCAGCTGCAAGCACCACTAGGTAAGTGGTTTTAATAAATTGTATCAGTGACATCTAGCAATAGTCAAAAGTTTATGAGACTAGCTTTTCTTCGCGGCTTCGCTCCTATGGCGCACCCCAAAGGACCTGTTTTCGTGATAAAAAATAGCCATTGTTACTCAGGAAGAATGTCCCTTTCTACAGGTGAAATAATTTTCAAAATAGGACACGTAGTTTTTGAGTTTATCCATTACAAACAAACAAATCTTTCCTCTTTATAAAATTATTACATTATTTTTATTATACTATAAATTTCAAAGTAAAACCTAAACCACTGTACGGATTTCAAAGAAATTTGGCAAGGAGATAGATGAAATCCTGGAGAAGAACATAGGATAAAATAGCCAACAATAAAAAGGGTAGTTAGGGTAGTAGGTAGGTGGGAAGGGTAGGGTAGGCAGAGTATATTTTTATATTATTTAGTTTTCTGACATTTTATGATTTAATTAATTATTTCATTTTTGACGTTGTTGGCATTCTTATAAATATGGTTTTTTTAATGAGCCATGAGTATATTTTTTTGTTTTTTGTTTAATTTCTTATCACATTATTCTATGTTTATAAATCCGTATTTTGTTTTTAAGTAAGTAAGTTTTGTTTCTAAGTTTTTCAAGACCCGTCGTACAGATAGAAACAAAAAGCTCTCTGATCATACCCTCAAGCTTATGAAGGAGAGGCGTGAGATGATCCTGCAGTCTTCAGATGAGGCGTGCAAATACCGGCAGATCAATAGACAGATCTCTAAATCCTTGAAAAGAGACCTCCGCCGCTTTAATACCGAGCGTATTAAAGACGCGATTGAGCGAAATAAAGGCTCCAAGGTGTTTTCAAGGGATCTGTCTATTGGGCAGAGCCAGCTCACGAAACTGAAGACCGATGATGGCAGGATTGTATCCGCCAAACCGGAGCTTTTGAGGGAGATCGAGAGTTTCTATGGGCAGTTGTACACGTCAACCAGTAAACCCGTTGCGAATCTAGCAAACGACCCAAGAGCTAGATTGACCCGACACTATACCGAAGATATCCCGGACGTCAGCCTGTACGAGATTAGGATGGCTCTGAAACAGCTTAAAAACAACAAGGCGCCGGGTGATGACGGAATCACGGCTGAACTCCTGAAGGCGGGTGGAAAACCGGTCCTCAAGGCCCTTCAGAAGCTTTTTGATTCCGTCATACTCGAGGGCAAAACGCCACAGGCATGGTGCAGGGGTGTGGTGGTACTCTTCTTCAAGAAGGGCGACAATGCCCGGCTGAAGAACTATAGGCCCATCTCGCTTCTTAGCCATGTTTACAAGTTGTTTTCAAGAGTCATCACGAATCGTCTCGCGCGCAGGTTTGACGATTTCCAGCCTCCCGAACAAGCCGGATTCCGAAAAGGCTTTAGCACCGTAGACCACATACATACGCTGCGGCAGGTTATACAAAAGACCGAAGAGTATAACTTGCCTCTCTGTTTAGCGTTTGTGGACTACGAGAAAGCCTTCGATTCGATCGAGACTTGGGCTGTACTACAGTCTCTCCAACGGTGCCAGATCGACTACCGGTACATTGAGGTGTTGAAGTGTCTGTACAAAAACGCCACCATGTCAGTCCGTCTTCAGGATCAGACCTCGAAACCTATCCTTCTCCAGCGCGGCGTAAGACAGGGAGACGTAATTTCTCCGAAACTGTTCACTGCTGCGCTGGAGGACGTCTTCAAGGTTCTGGACTGGAAGGGGCTTGGCATCAACGTTAATGGCGAGTACATCACTCACCTTCGGTTTGCCGACGACATAGTGATCATGGCTGAGACCATGGAGAGCCTCAGTAAAATGCTCGATGACCTTAGTAGAGCTTCCGAAAGAGTGGGTCTTAAAATGAACATGGACAAAACCAAGGTCATGGTGAACGCCCATGTAACACCCACTCCTATCAAGATCGGAGACTCTACACTTGAAGTTGTAGACGATTATGTTTACCTGGGACAAACGGTCCAGTTGGGTAGGTCCAACTTCGAGAAAGAGGTCAACCGTCGAATCCGACTCGGCTGGGCGGCGTTCGGGAAGTTGCGTGGTATCTTCTCGTCCAATTTACCGCAGAGTCTCAAGACAAAAGTCTATGACCAGTGTGTGTTGCCAGTGATCACCTATGGGACCGAGACGTGGTCGCTCACAATGGGCCTTATCAGAAAGCTTAAAGTCACCCAAAGGGCAATGGAGAGGGCTATGCTCGGAATTTCCTTGCGTGATCACGTCAGAAATGATGATATCCGCAGGAGAACCAAAGTTACCGACATAGCCCGAAGAATTGCCAAACTTAAGTGGCAGTGGGCAGGGCACATTGCTCGCAGAACGGATGGCCGATGGGGCCGAAAAGTTCTGGAGTGGCGACCGCGAACTGGAAGACGATACGTTGGAAGGCCTCCCACTAGGTGGACCGATGACCTGGTTAAGATTGCGGGAAGGCGCTGGATGCGAGACGCACGGGATCGGTCAATGTGGCGACGCCTGGGGGAGGCCTATGTCCAGCAGTGGACGTCTTTCGGCTGAAATGATGATGAATGATGATTTTGTTTTTTACTTTTCTGACATTTTATGATTCTTTACTTTATTTTTGTACGTTTTGACATTATTTTAATATATGAATCTGGTTTTTTTTTATGATCTAATATTCTTTTTTGCTAAATTGTATTTTTTTTTGCCATTTTTTGCTTTAATTCTTATTATTGTAAAATGTATTTATACCCCTCGCTAGGCAAAACATGTCAGTGCAAAAAAAATATTTTGAACATCCTGCATGCCTACTGTTTGAGAACTCATGTTTGGACAAAAAAAATATCTTTGTCCTTATAGCTTTAATACGGCAGAAAATTAAGTATCTAGACATAAACTTCATCATCATCACTTCAGTAGATAGACGTCCACAGCTGGACATAGACCTCCCCCAAGTGTATTCACCTCGATCAGTCCCATGCTTCTCGCATCAAGCGGATTCCTGTAGCCTTACCAGGTCATCGCTCCAGAGGGAGGCCTTTCAACGCTTCGTCTGCCGGTACGCAGTCGCCAATCCAGAACTTTTCTGCCCCATCGACCATCCGTTCTGCGAGCAATATGCCCTTCCCACGAAGAATTGCAAAACCTAAGTGACATTAACTTAAAAGCAATAAATAAACATAATTACAGAAACAAAAATAATTACCAATCAACCTGAAAACATTTGACAAAAACCTAAAAATAAATAATAAGTAACAAAGGCAAGTAATTAATATTACGCAATTTCTTAACGAGAACAAGAAATGTTTAATCTTTTGTCAAAGTAAGTAGTGAATTGTGATTATTTTCCTTGACTGGTTGCTGCTGAAAGAATTCCTCAGGGATTAATTACCTGAAACGGTTCTGTAACTCCTTTGTCTAAACGAGAAGCATTCCTGAAGAAACCTTTCAAGATTTAATTGAAATGCTTAGACACGATTTTTGTGGACGAACTGTGATGTGGGTGATACTGGGATGAAATTATTTCTTTTGTGTTAGAGGTTAGTTATGTATGTTTTTAATTTAACTGTGATTTGTCTTTAATTGTTTGTATTGGAATTTCTCTTTTTGAAGAACTTGAGTTCTTATTTTCGGTGACTGGTATATTTATGGAGAACATTGGTATATGTTCATTTTATTTCAGAAATAGAAACAAAATAACAGAAGTCTTTGGTCCAAAAATATAGTCAAATAGTTTCAGGCCACAGTTTCACTTCCGTGGGTTATCCCTCAGGAACATTGCACTTTTCCGATACAAAGTATCTAAGAGTAGCTTTCTAACAGGTATAGTACCTGGCATGTAAGTTAGCAAGGTTTTGTCGTAGTGGGAATATGAACAACCACCACATAGAGCGAACGGAACGTGGAAACGACGTGATTGGTCAGTCGATCCTTGTGTCAACTGACCAACCCATCGCGCGCTCGGAACGTTCAACGGTCCCCGCTTCACTACCAAAGATACCTAAAAAACGACTTCTGCGCATCTCACGCCTCTTGTCAACTTACGTGCCGGGGATTATAAATAATTTTCTAAATCGTGTGACACACAGAGATTATCTTCTACATTCTACAAATTAGATTTATTTATGTTATTAGATTAGATAAATTAACAGTCCCATTATTTTATTGTTATCATCATCATATCAGCCGAAAGATCCACTGCTGGACATACGCCTTTTCCAAGCGTCACCATTGACCGGTCCCGTGCGTCTTGCATCCAGCGGATCCCCGTAACCTTCACCAGGTCGGTTCGCGGTCGCCACTCCAGAACTTTTCTGCCCCATCGGCCACTTAAATTTTATTGTTAAATTTGCTTAAAATAATAAAACACCAAATTTAAATTTCTCAAATGATAATGCATTTTTAAAAGTGGGTCACGCCACAACTTACAGCGAGATTTTTTTACGGCTCTCCCTTGTTGCGCCAAGGGCTCGGTAATTAAACAGGGTATATATCATTGCTTTATATCTCCAGGGAATTTGTTGGCCAGTTCAAGAACCGAACGTTTAGTACCCCTAGCAATAAATTACTAAACGCTTTTACATAATCAACCTCCACTGTTCATTTACCAACAAAAATTGAGGCAAATTGAGAAGAGCTAAAATTTATTCAATCTGCTTTTTCTGGCCTCTAACTATCCTTAACGACTGTCAAAGTGAATCTACAAATGACAGCCGGGATTGACGGTATCTAACAGAGTATCGGTATGTAAAGATGGTCACCTATCTCTCTTCCATTACCCAACAAAACTCTTTCCACAAATTGAGAAAAGATAAAAATTAATTACTATGCGAAAAAGAAACGCTGGCATCCAGTTCGCCCCTAAATAAATGAGTGCTTAAAAGAAACAAATAAGCTCTCAGTCAATGGTTAACCGTAGTGTTTTACTGAAAACGAGTATTCGCCAGCCATTGGAACTCAGGAGCTTCTGAATGGAAAGCGAAACAAATCCAATCAGCCGCAAACATTCCAGCTGCTGCAGAAAATGTTGTTACATTTTAAAAATCCACTTCTATTTGAAACATCTTTAAGTAATTAATGTAGTTGTTTTTTGGTAAGCTGTTTTGGTTCTCGTCATTAACATTGGCGGTTTCTGTGTTAGAGTTTGTATTTTCAGAATGTTTTTGAAGATTATGAGGTTGTAAACTCTTATGCTAGACTAGCTTTTGCTCGAGGCTCTCTCTGGAACCGTGCAGCTTGCCGGTGTGTAAAAGTGGTTAGGTAGTTGACAATCTGGGATATACTTAATCGGCAGGCTTATAACGTATCTTTTGCAAGAGCAAAACGATAGCGATTTTTGCGCAATAATTGCTCTTCAATATAAAAGTTTTAGAGTTGTTGGCGGTTTTTTTTAATAAGTGCATTTGATAAACAGCGAGGGATAAGCAAACGATTGTGTAGTCACCTACCTATACTGCAGGTAATTCCGACTTTTATGACGTAAAGCATCGTGCTCGCTATCGTTATGCTCTTGCAAAAGATACGTAATAAGCCTGCGGATCTGTGGTTGCAGAGATTGCTTGTACAAACAGATAAACAAACACATAATTTTAGATGTAGACAATCGTTAGTATAATCGTATCCCATCATAGATATGGATTCCATACGAAATATACCAATTTTTAAAATTTTAAAATTTGAATCTCTGTTTGTTGGCATTTAAACTAATCCGCGTATTTCCGATATCCGTAGCCAAAATGATACTGATACCTTAGAAGCTATCATGGCATTAATACCCTACATCAGTACATGGTGCCTGTACTAATGTCGCAGGTGTGAAAGCATAATTTATCATTTAAGGACGCTAATACATTTCTCTACAAATAACAGTACTTTTGAGGTACCATTTTAATGTATAAGCAATCACCGATGTGAAGATATCATGGTCTTAATTTAAAGATAATATATTCAGCTCCAAATAAGCATCAGACAAATTGTATGACATCATACAAAATTTTCGCACAAATACGTTTTGCCCATCACAATAATCGCAAAAAATTGAAAAAAGTAGGGTCCGAATAGGTTCCAGTTTAGGTAAATTTACAGCATATTTTATCTTCAAAATTATAAAAAATTGCGGTATATATAGTCCTTTACAGGTGCAGCTAATTATTTTTCACCTATATAATTATATTTTTTAATTATTACCTAAAATAAAATCACTTGCCGACGTCTTCATACATTTTGTACCCGCCGCTCATCATTCCGCGCTCAGAAGCGCTCGTGGAAGGACGGGCGTAACGCTTTCTTGCAGGAAATAAATACGATAAAAGTAATAGAAAGATTGTAGTGTGCATGCGTGTGAGTACCGTCCTCGTCGTGATTGAAAGGAGTTGATATTTTATCGGACGTATGCCGTATTTTTGAGTTTCCTATTATTATTAGAATGTGATTTAGGAAATATTTTGGGTAAGATCGGGATTTGAATAGTTGGTGTTAAGCAGTTGTTGACAAGGTTGAGAAATGGATGGGTGGGTTTAAACAGCTCTGAGTAAGTTTAGGATTTGGATGGGTAAGGTTAAGCTGCCGACGGGGAAGTTTAGAAGTGAATGGGTGGGAGGAGATTTATTCTTCTTCTTATTCTTTATTGTACAAAAAAACATAAAACATACAAATACAATAGGACAATTTATGTACAAAGGCGAGCTTAACCCATAGTTGGGTTCTCTAACAGCAAACCTCAGTTTCGTAGAAATATGACATTTGAGGATAGTACATCCATGTGCACAACAAAATCTTATTAAAAAAAAATCTTAACAATATTAAATACTTACTCACTAAATAAACTAAACAAATACGTGTGCAACACACAATGCATAAACATAATACATATCTTTACAATATAAAACTAAAATATTACAATCGTAAATACATAAGTAAATGAGTCATGTTGACAGGAAATATTCCCTAATTCGTCTCCTGAAAATCTCCAATGAAGGGCTATCTCGTATAGAGTGTGGAAGAGTATTCCAGAGTCGCACAGCGCGAACAGTAAAGGATCCACCGTAACGACTTGAAGAGTGGGAAGGAAAACGAAGGAGAAGAGATGATGACAGACGACAAGGTTTTCCTCTCGGAACAAGATACTCAAAGCGTTCTCGAAGATACAAAGGAGACTTAGGATTATGAAGTACAGAAAAGAGTAATGAAAGAGTGTGGGCATCTCGGCGCTGTCGAATAGGCAGCCATTTCAACCGCTTCCGAAATTCCGACACATGGTCATATTTTCGGAGGCCAAATATGAAACGGATGCACAAATTCTGCAGACGTTCGAGCTTATCAAGAAGTTCCTCAGTCGCGTCAAGAAAGCAGACATCAGCATAGTCAAGAAGAGGAAGAAGGAGAGACTGAGCAAGAGTAACTTTAGTTGGAAAAGGCAGGAACTTCTGGAGACGCTTCAGAGACCGAAACGAGCAAAACACCCTCCTGCTTACTTCTGCAATGTGAACATTCCAAGATAAGTGGATTTATGATTTTAACTGGTTTGTATGTATGACAAATACGGGGCCAAAACCAAAATACAAAATAGCGCCGACGAAAATTAGACAAATTTTCATCATGGATGTCATTTTTATGGATTTTGGGGACGCTTATATCGAATACGGGGTCATAACCAAAATACAAGTTGGCGCCGACGAAAATTTGACATCTTTTCGTCATGGTTGTCATTTTCATGGTTTTTGGGTAGTATGTCATTAGCTTGACTTACAAGTTGTAGGTCGTGGGTTCGAGCCCAGGCAGGCGCTTTACTTTGTCTAAATAATTTCTTCACCACTGCTCTCAAAACGGTGAAGGAAAACATCGTGAGGAAACCGGCATGTCCTAGAACCAAATATTCGAAGATATGTGCATCCACCAACCCGCACTGGGCCCGCGTTGTTGGTTACAGCCCATTCCCTCTCACAGAGAGGAGGCCTGTGTCTCAGCAGTGGGAACATTCATAGTGACTGATGATGTGATAGTAATATTTAATATATTCCATATAATGAAAAATGTTCAAGTCATTTTTTAATCCTTGTGACCGGAAATTAATTCGTTTTAGGTATCTACTTATTTCACGTAGCGTTGTTTTTAGGGTTTCGTAGCCAAATGGCAAAATACGAAACCCTTATAGATTCATCATGTCTGTCTGTCTTTCTGTCTGTCCGTCCGTATGTCACAGCCACTTTTTTCCGAAACCATAAGAACTTATGCTGTTGAAACTTGGTAAGTAGATGTATTCTGTGAACCGCAATAAGATTTTTACACAAAAATAGAAAAAAAACAATAAATTATGGGGGTTCCCATACTTGAAACTGAAACTATTTTTTTTTTTTTTTTTTATATTGTATTTTCTAAGCATCATCTTATAGACCCATTTCCCTGCTGCCAGTATTATCGAAACTGTTTGAAAAGCTCTTATTAAAACGGCTAAAACCAATTATAGAAGAAAAAGGCCTTATTCCGGACCATCAATTTGGCTTCAGAGAAAAACATTCTACCATAGACCAGGTACACAGAATAACAAACATCATCGAAAAAACGCTCGAAAACAAGGAAGTCTGCGCCACCGTATTTCTAGATGTCGCACAAGCTTTCGACAAAGTTTGGCATGAGGGTCTGATATACAAACTCAGACGCATGCTCCCCGAATTTTCAGATATTCTAGAGTCATATATAAGCAACAGAATGTTTAGGATAAGACAAGAGGACGCATATTCTGAGCTAAAAACTATTCAGGCCGGAGTACCACAAGGAAGTGTTTTAGGCCCAATCCTGTACTTGGTATACACATGTGATATCCCAGAGCTGGAAAACAACACTATAGCGACCTTTGCTGATGATACTGCTATTATGGCTATTGGTTCAAACCACAAAGAAGCAGTAGAAAAGGTTCAACTAGCTGTGAACTTAGTTTACGACTGGACACAAAAGTGGAAGATCAAACTGAATGAGTCAAAATCGATTCACATTGACTTCACTAATAAACACTGCGATTATCACCCAGTCTATATAAATGGCATGCAAGTGCCTTATGCGAATACAGCCAAATACCTTGGCATAACTCTTGACGCCAAGTTGCGTTGGAAATCTCACGTCAAAAAGAAAAGACAGGAACTCGATATACGGTACAAAAATATGTATTGGTTACTCGGAAGGAAATCCTGTCTATCAATACACAATAAAATTATAATATACAAGCATATTCTTATGCCAATTTGGACGTATGGTATCCAACTTTGGGGCTGTACTAAACAAAGTAATGTAAAAATTATACAACAATTTCAAAATAAAGTACTCAGAGATGCTGTTAATGCACCATGGTACATCAGAAATGACGACCTTCACCGCGACCTTAAAATGAAACTCGTCACCACCGTTATTCAAAACTTTGCTGAAACCCACGAACACAGACTTCATCGACATGTGAATGTGGAAGCAATCCAGCTGCTAGATAACACGGACATAGTGCGTAGGCTAAAGAGAACTAAACCATTTGAGTTAGTGTAGTGTATAATAAGTGAAAAAATAATAGCAAAGAATACTGTGCTATACATGTAACACGTGAACTAAGTGTTTTTAACGTATCAGACTCTAAGAAAGTGCTACCGAACTGTATAAAAGTGCAAATTGACACTATTCTTAGTCATAACATTTTACATTATAATAATAAGTTAGAGTTAAATTGCTTATTAGTCTATTAAGGCTAGATTGTAATTTGTTATTAAGAACATTAGTTTTTATTAATATAAAAAAAAAAAAAAAAAAAAAAAAAAAAATATTGTCTTTTCTAATATCATTTTTTTCTAAACGGAATAGTTTGCGCGAGAGACGCTTCCAAAGTGGTAAAATGTGTGCCCCCCCCCCTGTAACTTCTAAAATAAGAGAATGATAAAACTAAAAAAAAATATTATGTACATTACCATGTAAACTTCTAACGAAAATTGGTTTGAACGAGATCTAGTAAGTAGTTTTTTTTTAATACGTCATAAATCGTTATTAGCAATTTACCAAGTACGGAACCCTTCGTGCGCGAGTCCGACTCGCACTTGGCCGGTTTTTTAAAATACCTACTTACTACAACAAAGTGAAAAATAAAATTCTTTTCGGAAGTCGGTGTCGGTACCTATTGTTTTTCGTCACTGGAAAGCTATAAAATAAATAATAAAGCTATTTTTTTTTTTTTTTTTTGGGTGGGAAAGCATCCAATGACTTCTCCCGCTCTCGGTGAAGCGGGAGGGCGTGTCAGACTTTTACTCAAAACCCACCCGTGTTCCTTCAGTTGCTTGCGCCAGGGCCGCGGTAACTCTTTTTCAAATTTATCCGCGACCCATCTGTTTACCCCCTAAAACCGTACAAGCGTGATGATTTATTATGGTATGGTTTAAACAAAACATAAACATACGATCACAGTAATCGCAGGTCATTTGCTGTTTGTTATTAAAGAGTTCCTTTGTCTATCTCCGAAGATCTTTAACAGATCCTAATATATTATACAATAAAACCTTTCCTGAAAATACCACCACATACATTTATTGATGAAAACCCGATAAGTATCGGATAAGTAGTTTGGCCGAATAGATAGAGCATCTCCTTTTTTTGAAGTCGGTTGAAAATAATAACCTACTTTTTACGACGACGGTTTGTAACAGTTATCAAATGCATTTTCAAGGTGCCAACTAACCTTCCTGAATCAACTTAATAAAAACAATAAAATTCAAAAATAATATCAAGGACCAAGATTGTTTCCGTGATGTATAAAATCGAGCGCTCGGTAGTTTCAATGTGTGCGTACGCGTAATGTTGCTGTGTGCGACTAGATACCTAAATTTGAGTTCGTCGAAAATGTAACAGCGTCCTTAAAGTCTTAACTCCACAATCCCATTTAGGATGTAACTTTTAATTATTATCGAATGCTTCTAAAAATAGACGTTATGTCTTTCGTGATATCATAATATTATATTTTATGAGTAGACGGATAAAGAATTACTTGTGTAATAACTTGAATGGAGAAAAATAATAGATTTTAGACAAATAGGACTTGTCTAACTTTATTCAAACTTTGTTTGAGAATCTCTGTATATATTCTCATTTTTATTCTTATATAGGTAGATATAGTAGGCCGCAGATCAGAGGTAACAAAACCAGTGTAAGTACGGGTAAGCCAGGCAAACTCAGTGTTATCACCGACATTCGACCCTTCTTTTGTCAAAATTTTAACTACTATATTATCACCAGTTAGGCAGATACAATAATATTATTTAATTGGTTTATTAAAGTCCGCTGTATTTATAGACCAGGCAGAAGAAAGGCGGTGTAAGAATATTATAGAATAATTATTGTAAATGCTTAACATTAAGAATAGGTACAAACAAAGGCAGGTATCTATCATAAAACACTCCTAATTTTAACCCCTTGAAAGCTCAGTAAAATACGAAGTCAGATATTATTGTACAAATATTCTGTTCGCGCCGTTTTAGATCCTAATAATTGCTACTCTTTAAAACAATGTTTGTGACCAACAATTTGTAAGTAACAAATATTTGTTTAATAAAGGCCAAGTCCAACGCAGCTTTATAACACCACAAGTTTTTAGCGCCTACTAACAAGATTAAAGACACAGACAAACCTTAACATCACAACGTCTTTTTCGTCACTCGTTTTATATACAGATAAAGTTTAAAATAAGGCCCATTTAGATCCCTTTAAAGTTGTGAAAAGTTTCTTGTAGGAGCGCTCGCGGGCTATACCGGTGCAAATTTAAAGTATGTATTACTAGCGCCGCAAACCGTGAGCGGGGCGAGCATGAGAATTCCATTACTGGTGCTGAACTGACACGTTCGCCGCGTAACCCCGTCGATGCCGCGTCGCCCAGAGAAGTATCAGGTAACTTGCGATTGCGGCCCGCAATCGTTGTAGTGCTGGTTGCTGAGTTGTGGGTTTTTTCATTTGGTATTGATGCAATGAATTAGAGTGGGTCAACGTGTAGGTATTGGACTGATAAAGTTGACAATACTCATATAGTTTGGGTGAAATCAACGTGTTTTGTTTTATTTTCATAATCAGGGCGAATATACAAGCCAGGAAAGAACATGCAATGGAAATGAACCACATCAAAAACATTAATTTTCAATTATACACATTCCTAGATTTCTGAAAATTTCGTGTTACCGTTTCAGAAAATATCAAAAAGAAATACAGCACATTATGTCTTTTCCGACATAAATAAACGCTATAAAAAGACTCATAAATAAAGTAAATTATATTGCATTATAGTGTTTTCATAATACAAATAAGTAATATGCTCCATTATACTACCAAAGTCCACCTTTATCGTCTTTATTCACGGAAATACTGAATCAAACTTGATACCGCTTAATTAGGACATAAACACGAACAAAAGAGAAACAACACTACACATATTACAAAGAGAGCAACTTATCTAGCACGCGTACCTAAAGGTTATCGAAAGTGCAACGCGTTAATTACGAATTCATCGATTTACCAGTTGCAATTGTTAGTTACATCATAGATCCAAGAGAACGCTCCAGCGATAACTAGTGGATTTATTTAAATCGTCCATTGACGTTACGCGTTTACACAGGGAATTATAGATTACCACTGTTCTGTACAGTGGCGTTCGCCAGTATTTTTGTCGTCATAAAGTACGAACACTTTTGGCGGCGGCGAGCGGAGGCGGTTTTTTTTTATCGTATATTTATGCTTGCAGGAAAGAGTGATGCAGCATTTTTGGGGGGCAATTAGGAAAGTATGGGTGTGTTAGTGTAGATTTTGTGCAACAAAAGACTGTTCTTCTCTTCTGTAGGTTTTTTTTGTATGATGGATCGATCTGATCATCGATTTTGCTGTGCGCTTTTATATATATATTATATTATCTTGCAGGAACTTATTACCGGGATAGACAATATCGCATGTCCTATGCTAAGTCATAGACTACCTGTGTTTTTATCACAAATCCGTTCTGCCATTGAGGTGTGTTTGATTAACAAACGTACATTCATACTTTTACATATATAAATTGAAAAGGCATAGGATAAGTAAAAATTAGGATTAGTAGTTAGGATCTGAATTCTTTAATATTATTTTACTAGCCGTATTATCATAATGATATAATATCTGACACCTATTATTCATTACGTCATGCAAAATAATAAATAAATGCATTGCAACGTATCATGGTCGATGACCGAATGAAATGCGGAGTGACAGTGCAGAGTTCACAATTGTATTCGACCAGCGCATAACATTACAATAATGAACTGGGGGGTGACCACAAGCTCTTAGAGTAAGGTTATTTTGAGATCGAGTAAGTGACAGATGTATAAACGTCATATACATCTGTCCCTTACACACACTCAAAATAACCTTACCTACTCTAAGAGCTTGTGGTCACCTCCCTGTACTCAACTGTACTCTCAGAAGGCAAAATGCGGTAACTCAATAAAAGTTAATTACGAGAAAAAGTAATTTTGTTGAAAATTATTTACCGTCCCCTAAATGACATATTTACGCAGCAGCCGCCCGGGTGGTAGGGGTATTGATAAAATTAGCCTGCATTATTTTGCAGGCTTATGGCATATTTACGTTATCTTTCATTAAGACGTAAACAAAAAGTATTTGGTTTTGGTCAGCCAGCTCGCGAATATGTAACCTCCGACTGCACAGCATGATTTTCTTCTTGCTTACGTCTTTTTAGTTCGCTTATTAAGCAGTCGAGTTTTTGACTTTTAGAATTAACTTTTTTTTTAACTACTTACATCTTCTGGTCTGTCTGGATGCATTTTAGCATCATCAACATCCTGCCCTTATGACATGTCGCTTGGGGTCGGCGCAAAGCGTTTTCTTCTTCCATACTGTCCTGTCCCCTGTCACGCTATCACTGAATCCCTTTTCTACCACTATCAAGAAATTATTTTACTAAACTAAACAACGCAGGAGCTCATCAACCTTTTTAATTAATAAAACAGCGGTCCATATGACGTGACGCTGCGGAATATAGGTAAGTGAATTTGTCCGACAGCCTGTATGTCAGTCGCAGGATAATACGCAGATGTGTGTTGAAATACTGGAGGCGTATGTGGGAAGTACGCTTAGGATGAACGCGAAATGGGATAGATTTTGCGGCTATGAATGTGTTGAGTACCTAACGTGTTATGTTTTCAGTGATTTATTAAGCGGATGAAGTATTTCTTAGGTTCCAAAAAAAAGTTCCCAGCCAAATCATTATTTTTTGTTAATTACGAATAAGTTATTGATACGGGCCTAAATAAGTGACATCAATTAACTCAAAGTTTAGTTTTTGCCGTATTTGATCTGTTACTAGGATTTTGTAATGCTGTAGTTCCTTATTGATTTGTTATTTCGTCAGTTGTATTTTTTTTTTTGGGGCAATCCCACCGCACTATTCCCAAACCACTGCAACTCCTGAAAGCCAGAATCAACAGTGGCGACCACCAGAAAAGCGCCGAGGCAATGAAGCTTGACGAAGTCCCGGAGAATGAATTTAACTGTCTTGGATCCCGCAACGAAATTAATCTGAAAAGAATAAAGGAGAAGAAAGAAAAAAAAAAGAAAAAGCACATTTTAACAAATTATTTGATAACTGTAAAACCAGACGCTTACCATTTTAATTGTTTATCAAGCTTTTTCAGGCCAACTGCAAAGACCTTCGCCAAAGCCGTCCATGATTTTTCTTCCATGCCGTCTCAATATGATTATTCTCAATGGTTATTTTAATATATTTAACCATACCTATGTCCTCCTGTCTACTCTAATCTTATTTCTTGTTTCAAGTAGATTTTCTTCATTTGCGTCCCGTAGCCGCTCGTACGAAGTTGAAAGCTTGTGTGAGTGTGCTCCACACCCAATAACACAGATTCACAATTACCGACACACTATTTAGTTGTTCGCGGAATTAACGACGAAAGGTTTCGACGTACCTACGTAGGTAATTATAATGATCGAGATAAGTAGTTACGTTTTATTGGGGACTCATTAGGATATTTATTAGTTGTTGGGATTGTGAGGTGCAGGATTGTAATTATTTTATTGACTTTATATATTGACTATATTCGATCGTTCGATCGAATGATTGAATAAAAATATTAACAGTGCAGAGCAAAAATTTAAAAATTAATGTTTGTTAAAATAACAGATTGTAAGTAAAACAAATATTTGAACCGTAGGTGTATTATTATAAAGCTCTGGAAAAACACTGAAAATTCAGTCGAAAGTAATTTGAAATACTTAGCCATTTTTGATTTAAGTGGGTAAATAATAAATATAGATAAACCTATTAAAAATTGTGATTTATTATTCTAATCTCACAAAACATCTCGTAATTAAGAATTAAGTCTAGGTCATCTAAAATATTTTTTTCCTAGCCTTCTCTCAAATAAGTATACATTTAATATATATAACGTAGGTGTCAGCTTCCAGTCTAGTCGGATAGAGCGGAATATCTGAAACTGCCTATCTGACTTCTACAACCTAGTTACTGGGTAACAGATACCCTTAAGTTAGACTGAAAAACGTAACTTTTATTAGTTCATAAAAAAAGACAGTCAAAACTAAACCCACTCCACTCGAACAACGAGTAGGTGTTACTTTTTAAGCGTTCTTTTGTCTCTCATTATAATAGAGCGAGCATAAAACAACAATCAAATGCTAAACAAAAGGGGAGGTAATTGGTTTTCTGTACAAACCTATGTAGTGCACATTCGCTGTTCCCCGCACAGAAACGACGTGGCGAGCTCATAAAACCTTATCTGTACCCTTCGGGGAGCGTTCGCATTGATTTTGCTACTTGCCGGTTTTGGAAAATTTCGGGCGAGTAACTTTTTACTTTTTTAGATGCGTTTGCTCTTGACTCTAGTTTAGGTCAAAGGTGGCAAAGACAAAACCGACGATGGAGCGAGTTTACCCAGAAGAAGCCTTTTCACTCTAACTTTGAAGAGATTCGGGTTTAATACGTTCGGAAACACAGACGCAGGCAGTGAGTTCCACTCTTTTGCTTTGCGCATTATGAAGGATGTTTGGAAGCGCTTGGTGCAAATTGGTGGAATGGCAACAAGGTAAGGATGGTAAATTGCAGTGCGTCTAGGTTTCCGATGTCCGATGGTAGAAGGGAGCCGCTGGGTTGAGGTCGTGAAGTTCTTTAGCACACTCACCAAAGTGCAGTCTGAAGAAAACGGCTTTACGGATTTTTTAAATCTTGTTTATGAGATATATTAATAAGTAATAGGAAATAAAGAAAATGTGTTCTTTATTACAATTGTTCAAGCTGGGCTTAGCTAATGCAGCCACAACTTGATGAATAAACCGTACAAACACAATAAAAAACTACAATAATAATTTTCAGGACACCATTTTTAAAAGTGTAGATAATATTATCCTTGAGTCAGTTCAGGGAAAATATAATCAGCCAGAAGAAATTATTTATAAACTCTATGTAGTATACTCTATAGAAACGTTGATTTGCCAGGCAGATGGACACTATATCTTTGATTATCTTTTTTTTAGGCAGATGAATTTCAACTTTTCACGGTTAGCAGATATAATCTATACATTGATTACTGTACAACATAATCAAATCAAATCATTTATTGGTTTGCAAACATGGTTATTTAGTACATAGATGTTTTAATATATAAGAGTCCTCCATGCTCTACCGTCACATGGGCATGCAAAACATATTATTTAATTTATACAAATTAAAATATTGAATTATCATTTTAAATATCAATGAGAATCAAATAATACAAATTAATGTCAATCGCAGTAAAATGTCACAATAATACATTAATGTCATTATGGTTACAATAAAAATAAAATAAAAATGTCAAATGGTTGAAATAGCATGTCAATCAATCAGTGATTCAACATTAAGGAAGTCGTCAATTGTGTAATAACTTTTTTAATTAATATTTCCATTAGTGCCCTTTTAAATTTCAATAAACTCATAGTTTTAATAATATTAGGTACTTTGTTATAAATACGTGGGACATTACCAAAAAAACTTTTTTGCATTAGTGCTGTTTTACATTTAACTTGACACAATTGATTCACATATTGAGTTCGTATTGGATTCTTTCTGACTGCCATCAATTTTTGAAATAGATGTGGATTGTTTTTCACAAATAAAGCCGTTTCAAATATATATAAAGACGGGCATATTAATATTTTCAAAGATTTAAAGTAAGTATAATATTAAACCAGTTGTGGATAATTTAACTTGTTCTAAACATTAACATTAAATATAATAATAATTGATTGTACTGTCCATTCGCAAAGGTTGATATGGAAAATAACGGACAACGATTAGGTTAGCCATTGTATGTTTTTAACTTTATTTTGTACCTACTTGTATAATCCGGTGCACAATAAAGTATATATTATTAAATAAACGGACAAGAAACTCAACATCGAACTTCTGTCCCAATCAAGTATCCTTTACGACAATTGAGAACGAATATTGCTTAATCAATCATAATCACTCTCGTTTTAACAGTTAAATAAACATTTACTGAACCAATTGTTTCAAAGCACACTATTATTAGATAACCAGCTAACATTTTCAAATTCTTTATCTATCACAAAATAGTTACATCATTTTAACAAGACGTTCTACAAATCCGTCTCAAAAAAGCCCGGAAAGTCAAGTGAACTCTCCCGTTCAAACGCGCCAACGCGTCGGGGATTGAAGTACCAGCAACAATGACGGTCTTTGGCTTTTGTAATACTTTATTATGTGCCGGCAAAGATCCCCTGACAAAACTTTATTGGAACATCGAGTATGAACACTCGGCCTGATATGAGACACTAGTTATAATAGAGTGACATTATGCGATAGATTTTCATGACAAAAGCCTTATAGAGTTATGATTTATGTATTCAAGACTTCAAGTAAATGGGTTTCTCTGTTGCGATGTTTGTCTTATCTTTTATTTGGTTTTGTAGGTGCTTTTAACCGACTTCCCAAAACGGAGGAGGTTATCAATTCGACTGTATTTTTTTTATGTGTGTTAGCTTATAACTTGTTACTGGGGGAACCGCAGGCTTATTACGTATGAAACAGCAATTAACAATATTTGCGCAGAGATTGTACAATCATCGCGCGAATATCGCTTTACGTCAAAAAATTGGAAGGCTTATTTTTGCGAAATAATTGCTCTTCAATCGCGAATCCGCATTATATATGAGCTATAGATAGAGAAATTATTATGGTGTGGCCATAATAATTTTACGACAGCACTGCTAACAATAAAAATCTGATAGCTGAAATGTGCATTTATCGCAAGGTGATCGCGATAATTTCGTATTACGTATGGTTTTTGACAGCAAAGCGACAGCGATCGGCGAGCAAATGTGGCTGTCAAATTGCGATTACTTTTTCCCTTGTTGTTGGTCGATTTCCAATCGCTCGCTGATGGCTGAGTAGGTACAGAAGTTTTTGAGTCTTTGGCGGCTTTTTTAGTGTGTTATTTTGTGGCTACTTTAATTATCTGCAAATTAGAATAATACTATAAAAATAAATATTGAAATAACAAATTCCTAGTGAATATTGTAAATTTAAATGACAAATTGGTGTTGTTTTGAGTCTCTAATGTCTACGCAACTGGACTGTTTGTTGTATCATTGAAACATAAGTGATCACGGTAAAGTGGAGGATTTTTTTATACTGTAGTGTTGGCTACCTCAGCGAAGCTTATTTGTTTACTACTAAATACTTACTACTTTTTATATGGCAATCACCGATGTCGACTATTCTGCCAATGTCTAAATTAAATTTGAAAAATCCTTTTACGTTTCATAGCTCAAATACGAGATAATGTAGTCTATTAAGTGATGTTCTAATGAGTTATCGATTCGATTTCTTAAAACAATCGACAATTCGAAGAAATTTTAATTGATTTTACACAGTGACATTTATGTAAATAAAATGCAAATATCAAATTTTCACTGCCATATTTACTTTACACAAATACTTTACATCTGCGAATATTAATTTATAGGAATATTGGAGCTAAATAGTAATTAAATTGACTATTGTAAAAAACAGCCTCCACGAAGTGTTGCTCTTTCATAGGCTGGTTAATTCATCAAGCGATACATTTTATAAATCATCGGAGAGTTAAAATAGCTTCTGTTAAAAGTGACTGTAAAAAAAAAGACTGGACTTAAAGGCCTCAGTAGCCAGTTCAATAAACTGATCGCGCAATAATTTTACAATTATTGCTACTTGCTGTTCCTTACGTAATAGGCCCGCCGATTTTGATGATTCTTTTTTATTTGAAAGCTGGTGATTGTAATGGGGTTCCATTTAATTTTAATCAAGATCTGATGAAGAACTTCGGAGATATACATCAGAACTCTTCAATAAATGACGGCAAATCACTCGGGATAGCTGCAATCGCATTTCTGTTTATTGTTTATCCATTTCATAACATAACATCACACTAGTACGCTCTAAAGGGGTACGCAGGTGTAAACAGGTCACCTTGGTATACTCTTATTCCACCGGTATTGTTTAAGTTTCATGTTATTTGGTTAATCTATTCTGGCTTCACTTTGGGCATTATTGGTACCACGCCTATAGAACTGGTCCATTATACAACTAAAAAGTGAAAAATAAAAAAATAAAATTATAAAAAAAATACAACTGACTTCCAAATAAAAACACTACAAAGTGAAAAATATCTTCAATTTTGGAAGTCGGTGTCAAAAAACGTAGAAAAGAAAACAAGTACACCGACTTCCGCAATTGAAGTTATTTTTCACTTTGTAGTCTTTTTATAAGGAGTCTTCGTTTTCTTTCTTTTTTTTTAGGTAACATTGCCCCACACTAGGAATTTCTGCCTGTATCGTGGGTGCGTTTACAAACATATAAACTCACATACACAAACACCCAGAGCCGGAACAACTATCTGTAGGTCATACAAATATTTGTTCCGTGCGGGAATCGAACCCGTGACACGCAGCGCAGCAGTTAAAGTCAAGTCGGTTGTATTCTTTGTAATAAGTTTTTATTATTATTATTTAGGCATTTATTTTTGTTGGCCGATGATCGATTCAAGGACCGTTGTTCCGGAGAGAGCCTTGAGAGTTGCCTAGATGCAAAACAGGACCGGTCCACGTAGCAAAATAGCTACGATTGTGGGAGGCTTGATAATTATTATGAGTATGAAAATTTGGCCTGATATGAGACACTAGTTATAATAAATTAAGATAGATTTTC
Organism: Orthosia gothica; assembly: GCA_949775005.1. Taxonomy (NCBI): domain Eukaryota; kingdom Metazoa; phylum Arthropoda; class Insecta; order Lepidoptera; family Noctuidae; genus Orthosia; species Orthosia gothica. The sequence goes on from OX459057.1 coordinate 1,921,247, forward strand.
ATGACAGAAGCCTTATAGAATTATATGATTTATGTATACAAGTAAATTAATTTCTATGTTGTGGTGATGTTTATTTTAGAATAAAATTTATGGTGAAATGTAAGTAATTTTAAATATGTAGGTATGAATTTTTACTAGATTAACTTTTGTCATCGAAAGGCGAACGTACCTATGTGAAGGTGCGAGTTGGCTGCGCGACTGCAACGCGCGACCGAGGCAGGAGACGCGCGACGCTACTTGTCCTTAGACTTTGTATGGGAGCAAGTTCGCGCACGGGACGCCCGAAGATATTGTCATTCAACTATTAAAATTAAATAGTTTATTTTGATTAAACATTTTATTGTTTGACTCCGTATTGAAAACGACTTTTTGAAAATGATTTTTTTGGCCTCTAGTTGCATATAATTGCTTGATAGCAAATCTTTGTTTACTTGATAAATAGTAATATAATATCATACAATCGTATTCTTCTTCCTCCAATAGTAACATGATAACTTGGTTTTCCATTAAAATAGTGGAATAATAATTTGCATCGACATTACTGACTTTAACGACTAATATCGAGGACAATTTTTATGCGACACATGTCGCGGTCTTGACCCCAGTACACCCCACAGAACACCAGCGCCATCACGCACCTTCCTCAAGGTTGACCGAAGATCCGGTGTGGGCCACGAGAGTCTGCAAGATGTAAAACAAGTGCATCGATATGGCAACGCTTATGTAGTAGGCATATCCAGCAGCGGATGTCTTTCAGCTGAAGTGATGATCAGATGATGAACATTGATGACTAGATGAATTTAAAGAAAATAATATGCATTTTCACTATTAAATAGTTTTTATTATTACAGAACCTTCCACAAACCGCTGAGACCGTATATAAAAGCATATTACTATTTATTTTAAGAGTGAAGAACCTAAAGCAACGGATCCGAAAATGACCTTTTAGGGTAAACTAATTGAATGAAACAAAATTTCTTCAAAGTGAACCGTTGCCATATGATTTTCCCATCTTTTCAGTGGGTGGCTAATGTCAAAAACTGCAAATCAAATTAGTCACTGTCATAATATTGTATTCATATGGTAACGGACGATACTCCGTCGGAGCCCGAGTCGAGCGTACTTCCTACTATTTGACCTGTTGTTTTGGGTTCAATACATCGGAACGATACTCACTACGCGATTTTGTTTTGGCGTTTTCTGCTAATTATTATCAAACGCTAAGACTGTTTAATTATATATATTTATACCTACTTTTATTTATAGCAATCAAATCTATTTGTCAAGCGTGCTTATCCTATCGTGTTAAGCGTGCTATTATAAATGTGTAAGTTTGTAAGGATGGATGGATGGATGCTTGTTACTCTTTCACGCAAAAATCACTAAACGGATTTTGATGAAACTTACATAAATATAACGTATACATCAGAATAACATCAGAGTCAATAGAATCTGTAATTTGTGAGTTAGATTAAGTGACATCACTGATTGTCAATACATTTGTACGCTATGTTATGGCAGGATATGCTGAAACTAATTTACTGTAACACCTTATGTACCATATTCTAGCAAATAAATATTTTTGATTTGATTTGATTTGAAGACATAGACTATCTATACTAATATTATAATGAGGAAAGATTTGTATGACATACAAAATACAAATTTTTGTATGTAACGAATAAACTTAAAAACTACTGGACCGATTTCAAAAATTCTTTCACCGTTGGGAAGCTACACTATCCCCGGGTGACATAGGCTACTTTTTATCCCTGTATTCTCATGGGAACGGGAACTACGTGGGTGAAACTGCGAGGCGTCCGCTAGTAATTTATAAAAAAAAATAAATAAAGAAAAGGAGTATATCCGGGGATGGAATTATATTGTGTGATAAAGACTCTCGAACTACCATGAAATCAGAATTATGAAGAAGTAGAAAATCACAAAATCTATATTAACAAGAGCGAAGCCGGGATGGGCAGCTAGTTTAGTACTTTTTTTATTTTTTATGGGTTTGCTCTTGACTCTAGTCTAGGTCAGAGGTGACAGAGACAGAGTCTAGGATGGAGTGAGCTTACCCAGAAGAAGCCTGTTCACTCTAGCTTTGAAGAGATTCGAGTTGAATGCGTTCGGAAACACAGACGCATGTAGTGAGTTCCATTCTTACGCTGTGCGCATTATGAAGGATGTTTGGAAGCGCTTGATGCGAATTGGTGGAATGGCAACAAGGTAACGATGGTGACTTGCAGTTCTAGTACTACCTTAGTAGTAAAACCAGTTTCCTACTTAAGGTTTAATATCCCTTAATATATGTAGTAAAAGATCACACGTTACTGATGAGTGATGACAGGGCATTAGGTAATTTGTCATCATCCATCATTACAGTAGTTCCTACATCATTATCATCCAAGACTAAACAAACCAACTTATGAAAAATCCATAACCACCCCGTGTGAACCAACGAACTCTTGTCATGTTACAACCACCATTGACTGGTCATTCCTCCTACTGTCGCCATGGAGTCTAGTCTAAGACGATATAATATCACACTCCAGTGCTATTGCAAAGGTAGATTCAACACTTCACCTAACTTACGTATTTAAACTTGAACATAAGCTACACTAAATATAATACTAAGTGCCTAAGTTAACGATGCAAAAATACTTAGGTACTAGGGAGGATTTTCTTTTAAGTTTCCTTGGAGTGTCGATTTCCTGGTTCCTGGTTCGATTTTTTAGGATTGTGGTATCCGTGGAAGTGATTGCAGTTCGTAAAGTAATAGCTTGTTGCCTGATAGCTTGCCGGTTTTCTATCCAATCTATCATGGATGTACAAGTGATTGCAAGATGGAATATTTAAAATATAGTAGGGAATAGTTTAAGAAAAAACCGGCTTGTCAGACTTCGCTCTTTTAAGGTTCCGTACCAAACCGCAAAATCATGTTGGTTGTTATTACAACCTATCCCTACCCTTTACCTATTGGTAAAAAAAAAACAGCCAAGTACGAGTCAGACTCGTGCACAGAGGGTTCGGTATAAACAGCTACATTCACCAAAATAATAGGAAAATAATCAGGTTACATTACTAACGTTCATAAACAATGAAAACAAATCGGTTTTTTCATTGTTTAGACTTTTGCTCTAACGAACGGCAAAGTAGAAAAGTAGAAATACATCAATATACAAAATGTTTACTTTTCCAAGTACATTTTATAAGTTGGTCGACTATTGCTCGTAAACTTGTAAAGCCTATTTGGCCGTCATTGTTTTTCTTTTAATGATGTTATATTAGCATTTAGCTGGCAGGGGGGAGGGGACACCGGACTGTAACAACAGTTATTTATTTATACTTTATTGTACACCAAAAAATACAGGAACAAAAGAAACTTAAAACTAAACATATACAATGGGCGACCTTATCGCTTGCCGCGATCTCTTCCAGGCAACCTGGAATGGATAGTGATTGCTTGGACATGACATGGGGTTGTCAGTGGTGTAACAATACCAACAAAGAACATACAGATACAATAATACTTAATAAAAAACACAAATAGATAATTATATAAGCTATAAAATAGATACATAAATACATACATATTTAAATTATAAACAATGAAAGAAAAAAAAATACGTATGACAATCATAGATAAAATATATGACAACAAACTAAGACCACGATTACAGCGATAAGTAATGTTCCTTGATGAGTCTTTTAAATATAGGCAACGACTGTGCACGTTTAATTGGGTCAGGCAATGCATTCCACAGACGAGCAGCCTGGACAGTAAAAGATTTGTCCATGAAAGTTGAGGAATGCATTGGCATTTTGAGTCGCAAGTTAACTGATGACCTTAGAGATTTCGTGTGGGAATCGCAGATAAACTGAAAACGATCCTTGAGATAAAGAGGGGTGGAAGGAGTAAAGAGCACATTAAACAAAAGAGAATATGAGTATTCCGGCGAAGGCGAATTGGCAACCACTTGAGCTTTACACGGAATTCAGAAACATGGTCATATTTGCGCAAACCGAATATGAACCTTATACAAAAAATTTGAAGTCGCTCAAGTTTATCGAGTTGTTCTTGAGTAAGGTCAAGATAGCTGGCATCAGCGTAATCAAGGATGGGAAGAAGAAGAGATTGTGCAAGCGCAATCTCGGTGGCAGTCCGCAGAAAATTACGTAGTCGTTTCAAAACTGCAGCAGATGCAAACAACTTACGGCTAACTTCTTGCAATTGGGCAGTCCAAGAGAAGTGGCTGTCGATGAATATCCCCAAGTTTTTAACTTTCTCACTGAAGGGAATTACTGCATTGTCAAAAATAACTTGGGGAAGAGACGTCCAGTTGATCTTAGAAACCATTCTAGGACTGCCCACTACTATTACCTGAGTCTTTATAGGGTTTACCTGAAGCCCATATCTCTTGCTCCAATCGCAAATGCGAGCCAGATCAAGATTGATAGTTGCTATAGCCTCAGACAGCTTTCCGAGAGCAGCTCGCGAGTATAATTGTAGATCATCTGCATAAAGATAGTAGGAAGAAATTAGTTCATTGGATATTGAGTTTATAAAAACTGCGAAAAGTAAAGGAGATAAAACGCCACCCTGTGGTACCCCGGCAGAAGTACTACACCAGGAAGACAAGTTCTCTCCGATGCATATACGTTGCCGGCGCCCGAACAGGTAACTACGAAACCATTCAACCACCGATGGAGATATATTAAGAGAGCATAGAACTCCAAGCAAAACATCGTAATCAACAGTATCAAAAGCGTTACTGAAATCCAGCAATGCCAAGACCGTCAGATTGCTGCTTGCCATGGCTGACCTTATATTATCCGTAATGTTGAGAAGAGCTGTAGTGGTGCTGTGACCAGGACGGAAGCCGGACTGGAAGGGATTGAGGAGATTATTTTTGGATAGGAATGTGCTTATTTGATTACGCATTAACCGCTCAAGGACTTTGGACAAGAATGGTAAAACGGATATTGGACGAAATTCAGAACCGGAAATAAAAGTTAGCCATTGAAAGCTTAATGCAAACGGATCCCTGCATCGAAAAATGGTTTTTACAGGCCTGTAATATTTTTGAATGGCCTATTCAACGATACACAATACCATTGGATAGAGGAGAAAAATATCCCCAATTTAAGTGTACGGGAGGTAACCTAAAAATAATGGTTTTCATGGTTTTATTTTACCACTTTTACCACTTTGTCGGTGTGATTTATATGTATATCCATGACAAATTATAGCGTTCTAGCACTAATAGTCTCTGAGCTAAGCTAAGCGGATGGACGGACGGACAGACGGACATGGCGAAACTATAAGGGTTCTACATATAAAAAAGATCATATAGTTTCGCCAAGTTGACTACGGAACCCTAAAAATGAGGGAATTTTAAAGAAAGAGTCATATTTATCAATATATTGGTATTTTTAGTAAAATGTACGTAATAATTAACATTATCACCAAATAAATAAATAAAAAAAATCATTATCAGCTAAAAAAATTTTTGGAACAAAATTTTATAAAAAAGCTGACTTTGTTGGTTTCTCATTCCTTTGCTGTCCTATATTATTTAAAACAAAACATACGGTATTTATCTTATCAATCAGTTCAACGATACCCGACTCGATGGGGTACGTATTTTTTGTTCGTTCCCCTTTTTTGCTGTATGGGAGCCTCCCTAAAAACACATAAAAATATGATTTGACAATTTGTATGGCTTTGGGTGAAAATTTGAAGACTGTAACGCCAACCGTTTGGCTGTAAAATCTGTGTGACAACGACGGACAGACAGACACGGGAGTGAATGTGTGGAATAAGAGGTAGGCCATTGTGTCTGTCCAAAATCTAGACATGATTTAGTCTTTGGAAAGACACCGCATCTCAGAGTAGTGGTCTACTGTCTAGTTCTGTAAATCAATTGGCAGGGCCAAGCTAAATACAACCCACTTCTTCATATATCGATTAGAAGAGACTCTTTAAAAAAAAGACAAATAAATATTTGACATTAAATGTCTTCAGGCTGATGAGGTTAACTATTTCTACAGAATTATACCAGAGTAAATAAAACAAATCAAACAAGATGTAGGTATAAGAAATTCAAAGCGACCAAGAATCTTTGTAAACTATAGAGCCGTAGTCTATAAATATAAGAAGAATAGCTTAGTATTATCAATGGTGGACCACAAACGCCTGGGATAAACTGTCAATGGAAAACTCCACTATCAACCGTTTTGCAGACGGATTAGCACTCACCGTTTGTTGATAATATTTTTAGATAGAACACCGCTACTAGGCCACCTTTTAAAAACCGTGACCCAGGCTATTTATTTACAACGACTTTCGTACACTTTCGTCACCTAAACTAGTATTATAAACAAGTAAAATTGTTTGCACGAGCTAGATTTAAAATTAAATAAAGAATTTTCGAAAATTCTTTAACTGATAGAAAGCTACAATATCGGGTTTAGTCCCATCTACGCACCTTCCCATCTCGGCACCCTGTCACAAATCATGTAAGGTTTACAAAAAAAAATAGGAACACAGTATCCTATTGACTAAATCAGCTTCATTATTTATAAAATCAATTTGATTTAATCAAATTTATAATATATTTTTGCTATATTTTTTATTTGTTTAGACTTTTTATCAATTTATATGTAATACGGTGTCGAGTTAAGACCTGGTGCCGTAAAAGTCGTCGGATTTCGTTCAAAGTGTATAATCTGTCTACAAAAGTGTATAATCTCTCACACGGCTGATTTAGTTCCATCTCGGCACTTTCCCATCTCGACACCGTATCACGAATGAATTGAACAAAAATGTCTAAACATATAAAAAAAAACTAAAAAATTGATTAAATCAAATTGATTGAATAAATAATGATGCTGATTTAATCACTAGGATACTGTATTCCTATTTTTATGTGAACCTTACATGATTTGTGACAGGGTGCGGAGATGGGAAGGTGCCGAGATGGGACTAAAACCAATATCAACGTATCATAGTCTACTTTATATACCAAAAACTTTTTAACAAAAAATCAAACCGACTTCCAGAACAAAATTGCCTATTGTACCCATTGTTTTCCGTTTTTTGACACCGACTTTGGAAAATAAATTTATTTTTTGCTTTGTAGTTTTTTGTTCTGGAAGTCGGTTTGATTTTTTGTTAAAAAGTTTTTATTTTTCTCTTTTTAGTTTTGGTAGGTACCTCCAATTAACAAGATTATCAATTTTGTTCAAAGTACATCTCATGGCGATTCCAATAAGCCCAAACACGACTAGGATACATTGTTTTATTTTAGAGTTCCATTGCCTACCTGCCGGCTTCATCGTCAGATCAGTTCGATGGTGCCATTTTCATTAGTACCATTTATTTATAAGTATTCGCTTCATTATAGTCGGTTTACTATTCGAGATATCTTATGCCCGTGACATACTTAGCATTTAGGAGTTCTAGTGGCCATCTGTGGTCTACTTCATCAGTTCCACTTCACCAAATGATACTTTCTGAGTGCAAATGATTGCATTGTTGATGAAAATACCAAAATCGCTATATGTTTGCCTATAATATTTGAGGAGTTCCCTCGATTTCTCATCATCCCATCATCAGATCCTGACCTGATGACTATGGGACCAACTCGAAAGTATACCCTTTCAAACAAAAGAACAATTTTTGAAATCGGTCCAGGCGTCTTGGAGTAATCGGGGAACATACATAAAAAAAAAAAAAAGATTCCGACGAATTGACAACCTCCTCCTTTTTTTGAAGTCGGTTAAAAAAAATACGGTTCTTGCCACCTGTGGGCAGTCGCGGGCAATAGTTCTTAAATATTTTAGTTTTGGATTTATACACTGTCACTTCTAGTGATTAAAGAAGTCGGATTTGACAGCTATAAATATAATAATTAAAATTGATGCTTCCGTTGATACTCGTTGCAATCGTGTAGGGGTAACATAGTAATTAATTAGGACAATGAATTTGATTTTTCAATTTCTTACTTAGAAAGTTATAAGTTTAAGTCATTTAAAATGAGAAACGGCATCAGACTTCTTAGATTGTCTCGTGTTTTTAATAGGTAACCCAACAATTTCCAACGCACAAACGACAAACAATTTATTGCTATTCTGTTCTGTGTCACTCTTGGACAAAGGCATTAGACCAGACTACTTCCTACCTGTCATGACACCGCGCTTTCTTTTTAACCCCCGCCAGAAAAAGAGGGGTGTTATAAGTTTTTAACCCCCGCCGGAAAAAGAGGGGTGTTATAAGTTTCACGTGTGTTGCTGTGTATCTGTGTATCTGTGTGTCTGTCTGTGGCATCATAGCGCCTAAACGGATGAAACCGATTTTAATTTAGTTTTTTTTTGTTTTTAAGCTATGTTTGAATAAAATCGGTTGAGCCGTTCAAAAGTTATGGGCGTTTTACTATTTGAATCGGGGTGTTTTTGCAAGATAAATGTGTCGGAGGTTTTTAAATTTTGAAATTTTACTTGTTCCAGGACTATTCAGATTTCGACCTCACAACCACTTCAAAATATTACTGATTGTTTACACCATCTCATCTGAAATGGACAAGAATTAATTACTTAGAAACGTTACCTAGTATACCCAAGACGACATTCAGTGAAAGATGTAGACACAAGTTGTAGGTACAGTTGTACGCAGCTCCATTTATCATACAAATGGTGTACCCTAATAAGTGATTGGAGTGGATTGAATCAATGATCTTCGAGCATGTTTTAAGTCAAACATGACCCTTTTACTAAGATAAGCAAATAAACACTAGTATGTCAATCTTTTGTTTATATCTTTACGCACTTTACAAATTATTGGTAGATTTATGATTTTCATTTTTGCAAAAAAATTAATACAGTGAAAGTGAAAAATAACTTTAATTTCGGCATTCGATGTTCTTTTATTTTCTTTTCTTCGTTTTTAGGGTTCGGTACCCAAAGGGTAAAAACGGGACACTATTACTAACGCGGACTCCGCGGTCCGTCTGTCTGTCACCAGGCTATATCTCATAAACCGTGATAGCTAGAGAGTTTAAATTTTCACAGTTGATGTATTTTAGTTGCCGCTATAACAATAAATACTAAAAACACAATCAAATAAATATTTATGTGGGGCTCCCATACAACAAACGTGTTTTTATTGCCGTTTTTGCGATAATGGTACGGAACCCTTCGTGCGCGAGTCCGACTCGCACTTGGCCGGTTTTTTGACACCGTCTGCCGAAATTGAAGTTATTTTTCACTTTGTAGTCTTTTTATGTGGAAGTCGTATATAATGTGGGCATTATATATATGTATCACAACTAAAAAGTGTGTTATGCCAAAATAGATTGCCCGAATAACATGAAACTTGAACACAACCGGTGAAATTAGTGAATACCGGAGTGAACTTTACACATCTGCGTACCCCTTTAGAGTGTACCGGCGTGATGTCATGTTATGAAATGGTGTAAACAATAAACAGCCATGCGATTGCAGCAATCCCGAGATTTACTGTCATTTATTGAAGAGTTCTGTTGTATATCGCAGAAGTTCTTTATCAGATCTTGATCAAATTTGAATGGAATCACATGAGAAGCAACAGCTTTCAAATAAAAAAGAATCATTAAAATCGGTAGACGTCGGTATCGTTGCGAAGGGCTCGGTTCGACCACATTGGCCGAATAGGGACCAAACTTTAAACTAGGTACTCTCAGCAACTTTATTCTTGCTGTACATTAACGATCTGCTAAAACCCGGCACCGTTGGGTATGCAGACAACAGCACTGTTGCTGAGAGATACTTGTCCTACGTTCGTGCTACCGGGCCTCAGATCCAGTCTCTCCGGGAGACCATGGTGGAGCGCTTGAACCTGTCCTTGCAGGCAGTCTTTTTTTTTTTTTTTTTTTTTTTTGTAACCTATAGGCTCGCGCTTGACCACAATCTCACCTGATGGTAAGCGATGATGTGGTCGACGGTGAAACACGCTTGCCTAGAAATAACCTATTCACTCTTGACTTAAAGACCCCTAGATTGTAGCTATCGGGAAACACAGACTCCGGCAGGGAATTCCACTCCTTAGCTGTACGCATAATAAAAGTGTTCCCAAAACGTTTTGTGCGTATGGGTGGGATGTCTACCATGTATCGATGGCGCATCGCCGTACGTCTGGTAGTCCGATGATGGAACGGGCTAGGTGGAATTATATCGTGCAATTCCATCGCACACTCCCCGAAATGTAACCGATAAAAAACCGACAGGCTGGCAACTCGGCGACGATGTTCAAGACTCTGGAGCTTTGACTTGACCAGCGCCTCATCGCCGATGAGCCTCTTGGCTCGCTTTTCGATCGACTCTAGTGCGTCAAGCTGGTATTTGGCTGATCCGTCCCAGAGATGAGAACAGTACTCCATGCATGATCGAACTTGCGCTTGATACAAGTTGAGGAGCTGTTCCGGCGTGAAGTACCGTCTCACCTTTGCAAGGATCCCCAGCTTTTTGGCAGCCAGCTGAGCCTTTGCCTCAATGTAAGGGCCAAAATTGAGAGTAGATGTCAACGTAACGCCAAGAAGCTCAAGATGGTCAGTTATTGGCACGTTCGCATCTCGGAAAGTTGGATCTGGGTAAAATTGGCTCTTTTTAGCGGAAAAAAGACACGCCTGGGTTTTAGCGGCATTAAACCTGACCAGATTGGCATCGCCCCATTCGGAGACTGCCTGCAAGGACAGGTTCAAGCGCTCCACCATGGCCTCCCGGAGAGACCGGATCTGAGGCCCGGTAGCACGAGCGTTGGACAAGTATCTCTCAGCAACAGTGCTGTCGTCTGCATACCCAAAGGTGCCGGGTTTAAGCAGATCGTTAATATGCAGCAAGAATAAAGTTGCTGAGAGTACCGACCCCTGAGGGACCCCGGCATTGAAGTCTCCGAATGGGGCGATGCCAATCTAGTCAGGTTTAATACTACTAAAACCCAGGCGTGTCTTTTTCCGCTAAAAAGAGCCAATTTCACGATCAGCGAATAGCCCCAACTTTCCGAGATGTGACCGTGCCAATAACTGACCATCTTGAACTTCTTGGCGTTCCGTTAACATCGACTCTCAATTTTCAACCATACATTGAGGCAAAGGCTCAGCTGGCTGCCAAAAAGCTGAGGATCCTTGCAAAGGTGAGAAGTTACTTCACGCCAGAACAGCTGGTCAGCTTGTATCAAGCACTAGTTCGATCATGCATGGAGTACTGTTCTCATCTCTGGGACGGATCTGCCAAATACCAGCTTGATGTACTAGAGTCAATCGAAAAGCGGGCCAAGAAGCTCATCGGAGATGAGGCACTGGTTAAGTCAAAGCTCCAGAGCCTTGAACATCGTCGCCGAGTTGCCAGCTTGTCAGTTTTTTATCGATTACATTTCGGGGAATGTGCGATGGAATTGTATGATCTAATTCCGCCTAGCCCGTTTCGTCATCGGCCTACCACACGTACGGCGATGCGCCATCGATACATGGTAGACATCCCACCCGTACGCACTAAACGTGTTGAAAAAACTTTTATTATGCGTACAGCCAAGGAGTGGAATTCCCTGCCGGAGTCTGTGTTTCCCGATAGCTACAATCTAGGGGTATTTAAGTCAAGAGTCTAGACAATGGGGTCTAGACAAACTCACAGAAATAGTTAATATTGAAAAATAATATTAACCGTGTGATTGTTATGCGCCACCAAAATCTCACATGGTCATTTCGGCAATCGCCATCTCAGATAGAATTCTATTCCGTCGAGTGTTAAGTCTTAACCCCAGACAAGCCTATATTGTAAATGGAGCCAGATTCTATTCTTACCACGCATTTTATCATGTGTTTCATATCTGTGTTACCCATTCTACGGGCAACCCTTCAAACATTGAGGGCAAACATAAATAAACATCAACATACCGGGTATCTTAGCAGAATCTTACACGTGTAATTCAGATCTATTTTTTTCTTATTCTCACACAACTAAACTAGAGAGAACACGTGTAAATAAGTTGGTTTTCACACCCACTGAAAGTATTTAACCGACTTCAATGATGAGGCGGTTCTCAATTTGACTGTATTTTTAGGGTTCCATAGCCAAATGGAAAAAAAAGGATCCCTTATAGATTCGACATGTCTGTCTGTCTGTCCGTCCGTCCGTATGTCACAGCCATTTCTTTCCGAAACTATAACAACTATGCTGTTGAAACTTGTTAAGTAGATGTATTCTGTGAACCGCATTAAGATATCCACACAAAAATAGAAAAAAAAAAAAAAAATTTTGGAGGTTCCATACTTGACACAGAAACTAAACATTTTTTTTTCATCAAACCCATACGTGTGGGGTATCTATGGATAGGTCTTCAAAAATGATATTGAGGTTACTAATATCATTTTTTTCTAAATTGAATAGTTTGCGCGAGAGACACTTCCAAAGTGGTAAAATGTGTGTCCTTCCCCTGTGACTTTTAAAATAAGAGAACGATAAAACTAAAAAAAATATATGATGTACATTACCATGTAAACTGCCACCGAAAATTGGTTTGAACGAGATCTAGTAAGTAGTTTTTTTTTAATACGTCATAAATCGTAAACCATGAACCACGATAAAACTAAAATAATGACAAATGACACACAAGAACCAGTTATCATAAACAACAGTAATATAGAATATGTAAACGAGTACACTTACCTAGGCCAAATTATATCACCAACCGACTTAATGTCAAAAGAACTAGAAATAAGGACAGCTAATGCGTGGAAAAGATATTAGTATTTTAGGGAAATAATGAAAAACAAAGAAATAAACATGTACATTAAAAGAAAACTTTATAATACTTGCATAATGCCAGTTCTTACATACGGGTGCCAGACTTGGGCTCTAACAAAAGCCCATACCAAAAAGTTAGAAGTCTGTCAAGCTGCCATGGAAAGAAGTATGCTCGGTAAAAGGAGACTGGATAAAATTAAAAACGAAACACTCAGAAGACGTACAAAAATAGAAAATGTTGCACTTAAAGTAAAGAAATTAAAATGGAGATGGACACTACACACAGTAAGGGGAAGGGAGAAATGGAGTAGAACATTGATGAATTGGTTCCCAAAATACAATAAACGAAAGAGGGGGAGACCGTTCAAAAGGTGGGAGGACGAACTAAAGGATATCGCAGGAAAAACATGGACAAGGACGGCGAGAGATAGAGAGGGGTGGAAGAGGTTGGAGGGGCCTTTGCCCAAAATGGGCAAACAGATATTATATGTGTCGATGTCATATAAAAATATTGTAGTAATTAAATACTTTGGAACTATCTGAAATAAAAGGCTTAAATAAATAAATAAATAAAAAAATCGTAAACCGCAATTTACCAAGTACGGAACCCTTCGTGCGCGAGTCCGACTCGCACTTGGCCGGTTTTATTTATTTATTTTGTCATAATCTCTCATATTAAATTCTAGAAGTTCTTTGAAATTATCTTAGACTAGCTGCCCCACGCAGCGTCGCTCCCGTGAACTGGCTACCTAACCTACATACATGATTGTTGAGTAACTTAAATCGTTTACGCAGTGCACGCAAAGGAAGCTGTCAATTTTTTTGTTCCCGTTTTTGCAACATTTTTCGTTTATGCTCCGCTCCTATTGGTCGTAGCGCGATGTTATATAGCCTTCCTCGATAAATGGACTAAAAAAAATTGTTCAATTCCTGTTCCTGAGATTAGCGCGTTCAAACAAACAAACAAACTCTTCAGCTTTATAATATTAAGTATAGATAAGCCACGACGATATGTATAAAATGATAATCACGTAATTAGAATGCCTCACGGTAATATTTGATTACTGTGAACTAGCTTTTGGCCGTGGCTTCATCTCCGTGAATGACGAGAATGATGTCACGAATATGCTAAAAGATAGAAATGTCGTAGGTAAGCATAACATAGGTCATGGTCTAACCGTGTGCCAATTTCATCCAAATCCGCAGCCTAATTACGTAAGCTAATTCAGCGGGGCAAATGGTTTGACCCCATGAAAGAGTCTGCACAAATACTCTTTAGATAATTAGTTATTGCCGAAAATGATTGGACTCTTTCGAAAAGAGTATTTTTTACTAATACCTAATTTTATAAAGAGAATTTGTAATTCTCTTTCATGGAATCAAACCCTTTGCCTTGCCGAATTCACATACGCAATAAGCCTGCCGCTCAGCTATAATTTATGGGTGATTATTTAATAAACGGAAGAACAGAATTTCACGGAAGTAGAATTATAGAAATTAAGATGGCAAGACATTGGATATTAGTTGTATTTAACACCACGGAAATACATACCTACATAAATAATGAAACCATGTTTTTACCAACTAAGTAAAACCTCTAATAAACCTACAGGACGTTACAACAAACAAAAGAGTTCCGTCTAAATTATATTAAAAATGCGAGTTAATGGAGTGATGTGTGCTGAGTTTTACGGTGGCAATAACTCATAAGTCATGGACGTAATGCGCGTGAAATAGATTCTGCGCGCCCTCTGGTAGACTCTAGAAGAAATGTTTAAATTCAGGCTGACGCGGCCCGCTGGCTCGGAACGCTAAATTAGCCTGCCACACCGCAGAGCGCGTTGTTTGAAATATTATGTGAAGTGATATGAGTATCACCCTGTACGTGGTTTATGTTGACGTATTTTATTCGCATTAGTTTTTCGGCATATGCTAGTTGGAATAAGTTGGGAACAAGAAGATATAAATCAAGAAGAAATAGATAACGCAAGTCCCTCTATCTGTATGAAAACCAAGCTTGCCACTTTTTACCCGACTGCTGAAGGAGGGTAATGTGTTTATCAGTCTATGTATGTAAGTATGTTTGTTCCTATGGCGTTTTAGAGACCAAACGCTTTGGTCGATTTTGATGATTTTTACGTCAATCGATTCGTCTTAACCCTGCGAGTCACTGGCTACATTAAAATTGCAAAATAGGAAAATGGCGGATTTTGGGCGCCATATTGTTGGGGACCTAATTTTTTTTTCTTTCAAGCATATCGTGTGGCGTATCAAAATGAAGGGTTTTAAGAGGTGATTACAAAAATATATAAAACTTACTAGCTGACCCGGCAAACTTTGTTTTGCCATAAAAACACCAAACATTTATCTACCCTACCTACCCTACCTTACACTACCTACCCTACCCTACCCTACCCGACCCTACACTACCGTACCCTACACTACCCTACCCTACCCTTCACTACCCTACCCTACACTACCTTCCCTACCCTACGCTACACTACCCTACCCTATCCTACATTACCCTACCCTACACAAAGCAAAAATAGCTTATACAATAGCAATAAAGCTCAAATTGACTCTACGTTTTAGTTAGAAAACTTTTGTATTGGAAAAAGAAAATGGCCTGTTTTTTTTCCCGGCAATTATTAGATTTTTCTCCTCGTAAAAACCATCTTTAAACTTCAACGAACATTTAAAAAAATAATTGGCCAAATTGGTCCAGGCGTTGTTGAGTTATGCGCTTACCAACACATTTTGCGATTAATTTTTATATTATAGATATGTTTTAATGTACCTAATTCTAAAAAAAATACTAAAAAGACGTAAATAAAAAAATAAAAAAATAACAAAAACCTGACTGCTTAAAACGCCAACTAAAAAGACGTAAACAAGAAGAAAATCATGCTGTGCAGTCGGAGGATACTTAGGCGCGAGCTGGCTGACCAAAACCGGGTTTTTTGTTATTTTTATTTATTTTTTTCACACACTATTTAAAAAAAAATACCTACCAACGAAAGAAAATATTTCCAATGCCTCGGCCAACTTTTTCTATACAGTTTTTACAGCTCAATATGGCATAAAAAGCATTATTCTAGATTTTGGTGGATTTCCGGTACCGATAATGCTGAATGAAAAGCTCAAATTACGATCATTGATGGTTCTTTTACTTCGTCTTTTGACACGTGAAGTACATACATTCACGTCATCTAGTTAGGTTTATTTCTGTGGGTAGTTTTGAAGTTGGTAAATAAGTCAAACATGGAACACCCAAAAGCAGAACTTGTCTTTTTAGTTAGAACAAAAAAGTAATTTACGTCAGTCTAATGGAGAATCGATAAACGAAATTGAACCTTTTAATATTACTTCAATCTACATGTAGGCTCTGTAGCCAAATGAGACAAGTAAAATTTAAAAAAAATAATAACCTCTGTCACATTTTTACCAAACACGAAATATTGACATAAAATCAGTTCATCTTTTTAGGAGCTATGATGCCACAGACAGATACACACATACAAAAATACACAAACACACAAATACACACTTCTAACTTATAACTCCCCTCTTTTTCCGTCGGAGGTTAAAAATCGGAACACTTAAATATTTTAATTTTTTATATATTATAGGCTCGCGCTTGAACACAATCACACGTGATGGTAAGCGATGATGTGGTCGACGATGAAGCACGCTTACTTAGAAGTAACCTATTCACTCTTGACTTAAATACCCCTAGATTGTAGCTATAGGGAAACACAGACTCCGGCAGGAAATTCCACTTCTTAGCTGTACGCATAATGAAAGTATTTTTAAAACGTTTAGTGCGTATGGGTGGGATGTCCACCATGTAGCGATGACGCATCGCCGTACGTCATGTAGTCCGATGATGAAACAGGCTTGGCGGAATTAGATCATGCAATTCCATCGCACACTCCCCGAAATGCAATCGATAAAAAACCGACAAGCTGGCAACTCGGCGACGATGCAGCGATGTTCAAGGCTCTGGAGCTTTGACTTAACCAGTGTCTCATTGCCGATGAGCCTCTTGGCCCGCTTTTCGATCGACTCTAGTGCATCGAGCTGGTATTTGGCAGATCCGTCCGATTTATTTATTATAATACTTTTTAGACACCATATTAAGATACATTTAAAATGAAACTAAAAACAAAGTACTTAAGTACTAAGTTATTACAATGGATTCAAACAACTTAAAATCCATCATAGTAGGTACAAAGTTTTTAACACACATAACATACAATCATGGTTGTTATCCCCGCAAGGTTGGTCAGAGGTACAAAGTTTTTATAAAGTTACAGATGTCTGTATTTTTACTAGGTATATCATTTTAATTTAGTATTACCTCGGGTAAAATATTCATACATTATCTAAACATGATTTTGATAAATATTATTTAGTGCTCCCGTGGGTGCCCGTTGTTCTAGTAACTGATTTAAATTCAGAATGCTATAATTACATATCTATCTTTTCATAAATAAATACCTATATTATTGGCAGACATGTTTTTAGGGTTCCGTAGCCAAATAGCAAAAAACGGAACCCTTATAGATTCGTCATGTCTGTCTGTCTATCTGTCTGTCTGTCCGTCCGTATGTCACAGCCACTTTTTTTCCGAAACTATAAGAACTATGCTGTTGAAACTTGGTAAGTAGATGTATTCTGTGAACCGCATTAAGATTTTTACTCTAAAATAGAAAAAAAACAATACTTGAAACTGAAACTAAAAAAAAAAATCCGTATGGATACGTGGGACACTCAGAAAGTTTTGCGAAACTAAAAAAAATTGTTCTATACGTACATATATTTTTATTAAATCTTTTCAAAGTACTTTCCACCAGCCTCTATACAAAGATTCATGCGCCTAAACCAGTTTTCAAAACACTTTTTCCAGTCCGCCGCAGACACCTCGTTTACAGCCTGCTCGAACGCAGCCAGCGCATCTTCCGGCGACGAAAATTGTATCCCTTTGAGCTGATTTTTTATTTTTGGGAATAAAAAGAAGTCACACGGTGCTAGATCAGGGCTGTAAGGAGGGTGACCCAGGAGTTTGACTGGCGTGCTGTCCAGGAAGTCCCTCGTTTTGAGTGCGGTGTGCGCAGGTGCATTGTCGTGGTGGAGCAGTAGCCCGCGGAGCCCTGTGTTTGGACGCTTGTTGCTTATAACAGAGAAAACTTCTGGCAAACATTTGGTAGTATACCATTCGGCATTAATGCTTCTTTGATCCCGTAAGGGAATTGATACCAAGTGGCCAGTAAAATTAAAAAAGCTAGCGATCAAAATCTTACCCCCGCTTCTAGATCGCTTCACTTTGGTAGGCGTTGGCTCATTTTGAAACACCCAAACAGTCGACTGGCGCTTGGTTTCTGGGTCGTATTGATAAATCCAGGACTCATCACCTGTAACGATGTCGTAAACACGCCGAGACGAGCCTGCTTCAAATTTGTTAAGCATATCACGGCACCATTCCACCCGAGCCTGCTTCTGAGCATCGGTGAGGTTGTGCGGCACCCAGCGTGATACTATCCTCCTCACGCGAAGATGGCTGTGTAGAATCTCGTGAACGCTTCCCGATCCAATCTTCAATATGTGTTGAATCTCCTGATATGTAATTCGCCTATTGTCTTGGATTAAATTTTTCACTGCTAGCACGTTTTCTTCGGTAACAGCCGTCAAAGGGCGACCGCTTCTTTCGTCATCCCCCAAAGTTGGTCGACCGCGCTTGAATTCGTTATACCAACGATACACGGTTGCCTTGGAAGGGCCTTCATCCATGAATGCCATTTGAAGTCTATCGTACGATTCATCCGGTTTCAGGCGACACTTGAAATCGTATAAAATCATAGCTCTAAAATGTTCCCGGCGCAGATCCATATTTCAGTGAGACACAATACTTTGAATTAACTCGCAAAAAATGTGGAGGGAAATTTTGAAATTGGAACTTACTTATTTTTACTTATAAATAATCATATTTTCGAAAAACATTATAACTGGCCAGTCTCCCATATATAAAAACTTTTTTTCGCAATACTTTCTGAGGGGCCTGGTAGGTATTCAAAAATGATATAGAGGTTTCTAATATAATTTTTTTCTAAACTGAATAGTTTGCGCGAGAGACACTTCCAAAGTGGTAAAATGTGTTTCCCCCCCCCCCGTAACTTCTAAAATAAGAGAATGATAAAACTAAAAAAAAAATATGATGTACATTACCATGTAAACTACCACCGAAAATTGGTTTGAACGAGATCTAGTAAGTAGTATTTTTTAATACGTCATATATCGTAAACCGCAATTTACCACGTACGGAACCCTTCGTGCGCGAGTCCGACTCGCACTTGGCCGGTTTTTTTTTAAGTGTTCTAATAAACATTATCTCTAGTGTCCTATTGTATTGAATCATCATCATCTTTCCACCCTTATCCCATGTTACTTGGGGTCGGCGCAACACGTTTTCTTCTTCCATACCTTTCTGTCCCCAGTTACGCTATTACTGACTCCCTTTTCCTTCACATCACTCCTCACACAGTCCATCCATCTTTTCTTTGGCCTTCCTCTCCATCCATCCACATTTTTACTGTATTTTGTTTAATTTTGGTATTTCGTAGCGAAATAGCATTAATACCCATATAGGTACCAGTTACAAAAATGTACTTTAAGCTCTCTAAATAAAAATGTCCCTTTATTTTTAACCGACTTACAAAAAAGGAGGAGGTTCTATGTTCGACTTCTTGTATGTTTTTTTTTTTTTTTTTTTTTTTTTATGTATTATCACCGATATCTCCGTCAATTGTGGACCGATTTTGAAAATTCTTTTTTTGTTTGAAAGAGTATGTTTCGAAATTGGTCCCATTTTAATTTGGTGAACGTCTGATGTAGAACTTCGGAGATACACAACAGAACTCTTCAATAAATAACGGCAAAACTCTCGGGATTGCTGCAATCGCATGTCTGTTTGTTGTTTATACCATTTCATAACATAACATCACGCCAGTACGCTCTAAAGGGGTACGCAGATCTCTCATTTCAACGGTTATGTTCAAGTTTCATGTTATTCGGTTAATCTATTCTGGAGTTATAGGGACCTTAATAAACAACTTGCTATTAGGTAGGTAAAACTAAAAAGCGAAAAATAAAAAACATTTTTGCAAAAAAATACTACCGACTTCCAAATGAAAAACTACAAAGTGAAAAATAACTTAAATTTTGGAAGTCGGTGTCTTTCGTAGGAACCATTTTTTTGCGATATGGACACCGACTTCCAAAATTTAAGTTATTTTTCACTTTGTGGTTTTTCATTTGGAAGTCGGTAGTATTTTTTTGCAAAAATGTTTTTTATTACATCCTACTATAATTTGGTCGCCATTGATAAAAACAAAACACATCAAGGCACACCACAAAAATCTTTTATCCATAAAATTTTGCGTAATTTACATTCCCATTAAATACCACATTTATATTCATCAACATAATATTGAAACATTTCGCCCTAATTCGCTAAAAAGGTATTGTGTAAATTGGCAACGACGGCGAATTTCGCGTCGAAATCAATTCGTGAATGTTGAAAAACCACAACAAATTGAAATATACCGAGACCGACAAAGCTCGCAATATTATTAATTGATTGAAGTAGACAGAATACGAATGTTTTGATCTGTTTGATTGAACCTACATAGTAAATACATACAGGTAGAGGTAATTAATTAGACAACCCAATTTTGGAATGATATTTTCAACTACATCTTCAATCAAGATCGACTTTAGCAGATTTTCAATTCTAAAACAAACTCCAGCATATTACCGAACTATATCAACATCCAATACTGCCCATTAGACCAGAAACCGAAGAATTTGATATATATCATTGAAGTTAAAGTTAAAACGGGCTAAAAAGGCCGGAGCGATCGTAAAAAAAAACCGCGTGGAAAAACGGCGCGTCGGAGCGTTGGCTCTGAAGCGGCCATGAATAATCCTCGCGTCAGCACCACGCTAGCTGACTGCCCAATTAAAAACGTACTCTTTCCACGATTTTTAGCTTAGAATATTGTATAATAAGCCAATAAAATACCCCACTTAACGCCCTTCCAGCCCCGCCGCTATGAAATATGCACTTCTCCACCTCATTATAGCAAGCTGAAATTAAATGCAAGAACTACGACTGGAACGTCGCTTACAACTTAACTAATTGAAATTTAACGTTTTCATTTTAATATTTTTGAATGGATTGTTTGTATAGAGATTAAGATTTGGGATAAAATAAATTATTTTTAAAAACATCACACAGTTTTTCTTTCCTCTATAAATACTGAAGCTGGAAAAAGCAAAAGTGATGTTTAGAAACGATACAAGTCTTTGTTCTAATCGTTGTCTTTTCAGTTATTTCAGTTATTTTGAACTTTGGCTCTTCTTAATCTTATTTCTTTATTGAACATTTAATACAAAGTATCTATAAAAAGATTATGTACAAAAGCAAGCTCAAATCAGGGTTGAGTTTTCTCCCAGTAAACCTTTGAGTTACCACAAAATCTTTTTGCATTTTTTCCACGATAACTTCAGTTACACCACACAAGACTTGCTGCTTCTCCGCATACATTAGTTAAGTAACTACGTAAGTATCTATGCACTAAATTAAATGTCAGCGATTATAGACTAATGTGTATATTCCAGAGGCTTCAATTAGGCACATCGCTACATAATCAAATTTCACACTCTGGAGGATTACCTAATCTGTGCAGGGAACACGTCCCTGGCTTTGACGTGGCCTTCTCTGGGTGATTCGAGTATGAACGGTACATACATCGTGGAAACTCTCCTTGATTATGATTACATTGAACTTACGCGAGGGTAGGTTTCTGAGGCAGACGCTTTGAAAAGTTTTTGAGATTCCTGAGACCTGCCAATCTCATCTTTTTACCCGGCTGCAAGGATAGGGTTATGTTTCTCGCGCGTATCTTGTATGTAGGTATGTATGTAATATTCTTTATTACCTTATATCTTTCAAACCAGTTGACAGATTCTTATAATTAATACATCGTTAGATAGGTCTTGGCCGCCCAAGTGTTCTTAGATAAAAGCCGTTAAAAAAAAGGAACATTTTGGGAGGAGGATTATGGGCGCGCCATATTGTAGGGGTTGTAATTTTATTTTCTTCGTAACAAATCGAGTGGGGTATCAAAATGAAGGATTTTTAGAAGTACTTACAAAAATATATACATATTATATGTTTAAAAGACATTCGAAAAAAAGTATAACTTAAAAGTTTATAAATAAAAAAGTTAATAAAATCAAAAAACCCGACTGCAAAAACTTCTGTAAACAAGAAGAAAATCATGCTGTGCAGTCGGAGGATATTTATAATTTTGTTCAGCCAGCTCGCGAATAATATGTATAGGATACATATTATCCGACTTCCTCTTGTTTACATATTTGCAGTCGGTTTTTTAACTTTTTTGTTAATTTTATCGGGTTTGTATAATAATATAATAGTAACACATATTTTGCGGACTCAGCAGTCCTCTATTTACCTAGGTATTTTGTATATTAATGAAAGTTAGCAATGATGTGGTCGCCAATGGCGCACGCTTGTCTATTGTAACATATTTTAGGTCCATTTATAACATTTTCTTTTCCCTTGGTCAAGTTGTACCTATTAAACTCACTTACTAAGTAGTACCTAAGTAACCTCAATTCTGAAAAGTGATTTGCATCACTTTGTAAAATATTATTTCTACTGCGGATTTCTATTTCGAGATACATTCGACGAAGATTACACTGGTTTCAAGAATCCACATTAAAATAATTATTATTATTTCATTAAACTTGAACAATGTCTCAAAAACGAAACATATTTTTTTTAAATAAGTTGTAAATTGATGTGCCCCTGTGCCAGGTCATGTTTGGTGCTGGATTAATTTAATATCCAACCACATGAGTGCAATGAAATACTAGAGTTTGGGAATCTTTATGTAGCACCTAACTACCTACCCTCTTCCGTATTGTGCGTGAACTAAGTCTCAAGATTCATGCCTGAGCTGTGCGGCTTGAGGGTGCGCTGAGCGTTTGGAATCGCGAACGATTTAGACTAACTCAACTCGGGGATTTTCGCCCCTAGATAATCCCACAATGTCTGTTTACTTTGATATGCTGAACCACGTCTCCAACGTTCGTCACAAAAATATTTATAATTAATCATTTATTAATTATACGTTAGGGCCCAGTGGCCGTAAATATTAATAAATTAAAAATTATAAATATTTTTTTAAATCAAGCTTTTTTGTATCCCTCCTGGTTCGCTGGGAGGAATACATTTGATACCCATGTCATGGCAGTGCACAAAAAATAACTAGTCCGCCATCTTGGGCCGTCCGCCATAATGTATTTAGAATAACTTCACTTAAGTAATCGTGCATTGTCATCCAAACTAAACGTTTTTGCAAAATTTCATCGTAATCGGTGGAGGACAACTGCTTTAAAATTCAGTTGCAGGATTTGACCCGAACACACTTACATACATACATACACTGCAAGTTAAATAAAAGCTTGTAAAAATGAACCGCGACACGAAAACAAGAAGAAGCCGAACCTACTGAGATGAAGAATTTGGGGAGTAACTAACAACCAAAACCAACTAAACCTATTCTCAGTGGGAGATCACACGCCCAAAAGGAAACAAAGAGATAAATCTTCCAAATAATATGCAGAAATGTTGCTAAAACGCCGTGTAAAGGAGCAGGTAGGTACTTATTTCGCCCCAAAAATCTTGAAAGGAACGTCGGAAGCGTCTTCTTTAATTCATCACGAAAAATGTCTACTTAGGTACTTGTAATTTCGTTTCAATTTTCTTTGGCGACTGCTGAGGTGTTCTAGACTTTATTAAATTATAGCATGCTAGCTAATATGTGGTTTTCCCTGAAGGGTTACGCAGAAGTTTATAAGGTACACTACACCTGTAGTATTAAATTGTCTGTGAATACACCCACATTGAGCCAGTAATGTTTAAGTTTCATCACGGGCACCCAACGCGAAGAAAGAAAATTTGGTTCAACTAAATTGCGCTAGATGGCGTGATAAGCTTCGATTTGTTATTGAGTTTTGTGCAATATTAAGTATTTTAGAGACGATCACAAAAAATATGTTCCCGTTTAATTAACCCAACTAAACACACAATTAAGAAATAATGGGCTCTTAACCACAAAGTACGCTATAAACATACCTTTCTATTATTATGTGTCTTAACTCACATTTCTAAGATTATTTGAATGGATAAAATGGATAGAAAAATACATGGCGCGGTCGGCTTAATCACTAAAAAGAGAGAATTTAAAATTCGGGTTGGTGGATGTAACATATCTTCGAATTTTTGGTTCTAAGACATGCCGGTTTCCTCACGATGTTTTACTTCACCGTTTTGAGAGCAGTGGTGATGAAATAATTTACACAAAGTAAAGTGCCTGCCAGGGTTCAAACTCACGATCTACGACACGTAAATCGGGGCCGTCACCACAGGGCCACCACTGCTCCCAAAATTCGGTTATTAAGGATAACTTCGGTCTTACACACATTATGCAAAATAAAATGCCTACACCCTTATCCAAACATAAAACAACACTGACAATTCCAATCATGTAACTTAATGAATATAACTGTACTAAAATAATCCTAATAACCTATACATTAAGTAATCAATCTGCCTAATTATGTTGAATTGTAACTGGAACCTTGTGGGAGTCTGTTGTTCTAAGGTGAGGAAGACTGTCCGCTCAATCAATCTGCCTAGCCTTTTCCCAACTATGTTGGGGTCGGCTTCCAGTCTAACCGGATTTAGCTGAGTACCAGTGTTTTACATGGAGCGACTGCCTATCTGACCTCCACAACCCAGTAACTGGGTAACACGATACCCCTTGGCTAGACGGGTGTCAGATCTCAAGCTTCTGACTACTCGTAACGACTGTCAAATATCTTCAAATGACAGCCGGGACCAACGGCTTAATGTACTTTCCGAGGCACGGAGGAAACTCGGTATTTTGAAATGATCACCCATCCACGGACCGACCTTGGCAAGCGTTGCTTAACCTTGAAGATCGACCCGTGCAGCTGTTATTATTTGGCCACGAGATCCGCGACTATCCGCTCGTGATACAGTTTTATACTAGTACGAGGGGATAGGGCGAATCACTCCCTGACACTCATAAACAAAACCTGAGTTAAACTTAGAACATTCCTTAAAAGAAATCGCCATAAAAATCTTGTTATGAATCCCATAATGTCTTTAACACCTAAATAAATAAATGGTAACCTAAATATTAAAACTAACGGATCAAATGTGTTGTTTGTTTTCCTTCAAACGTCCCGGTGCGGCAACAAGTGGCTAAAGTAAACAAACGCCGGTTATGGCTCATGGCTAAGTATGTTTGTGTTATAGTTCTCACACACAACTGACAGAACGTCGTAAGCGCCGCTTTATGGTGAAAATTTCACACACATTTTTTTTTTAAATTAACTAGATTAATTACTATATTTATAAAACTTACGATATCCATTATTCATGGCAAAGATGAATCAAAAACCTATCAAAAATACTCGTATCTCGGCATCCCAATTTTTTTTTAATAAACGCATAAAAATTAAACTACAGTAGACATTATAAATAGTTTTTTTTATGTGTAGGCGATAATCTCTGAACCTATTAATCTGATTACGGCAACAAGAAATCTGCTACCGCTGGGTGCCATAGGCTTTTTAGGGTTCCGTACCCAAAGGGTGAATACGGGACCCTATTACTAAGATTCCACGATCCGTCTGTCTGTCACCAGGCTATATCTCATGAACCGTGATATCTAAACAGTTGAAATTTTCACAGATGATGTATTTCTGTTGCCGCTATAACATCGAATACTAAAAACAGAATAATATAAATAATCAAGTGTGGTTCCCATACAACAAACGTGTTTTTTTTGCCGTTTTTTGCGGTAATGGTACGGTACCCTTCGTGCGAGAGTCCGACTCGCAGTTGGCCAGTTTTTTTATAAACAATTCACAGAATAGTAGCATGGGCCACTTAATTAAACACAAGACTTTTAAAATCAGCTCATACATTCCACATTTAATTTTACAAACGACCACATATTCAATATTTAAAAATTTTGCAACATATATTTTTGCAATATAGATGCAGCCTAAATATGAAAGATATAAAAAAAAAATCGGTAAAGATTTCAACAGTGTGTCCACGCCCTAACTCATTGTTGGCGATGGCGTATGGCGTGGCGGAGGAGTTATAAACAAAATGGAGTAACACATTGCTCTCAAGAAGTGATGACAGGTGGTGAGAAAGATCGCATCTTCCTTTATAAGTATCTTTTTTAGAGTGATTTTGAACACGCATTTTTTGTAGAGTTTTTATGTTTTGGACAGCAAAATTATCATTTTAAATTTGCCTTATTTTATTTAAAATTTACGACGAAACTTCGAGAGCAGTGGTGGCTCAGTGGTAACGGCCCCGACTTACGGTCGTGAGTTCGAATCCAGGCAGGCGCTTTACTTTGTGTAAATTATTTCAGCACCACTGCTCTTAAAACGGTGAAGTCATCAAAGTGAAACATCATCAGGAAACTGGTATATCCTAGAACGAACCAAAAATTCGAAGACATGTGACATCCACCAACCCGCACTGGGCCCGCGTGGTGGATGAGGGTTACACTAGTAGAAAAATTTTCCGTACAAATGTAGCCACTGAGAGATTACTCCACTGTTTGACGATGTACGTTTAAAATAAAAAAAGATATCAATTTATCTCACCATTAGGCCTGTATGGAAAACAAAAATGTAAAAAAAATATATATTTGAAAGTTATGAGCGTCGAAAGTTACATATTTCAACACAAATTTTAAAGCATCAAATATCACAAGAAGGAGGACAATTGCAAAACGGCCTCCATCCAGGGATAGATTAGTAATTCAAAAATGCAAATAATGTTATTTTATAAATATACATTTGGTTGTTTTTAGGGTTCCGTAGCCATATGCCAAAAAACGGAACCCTTATAGATTCGTCTCTCTATCCCTCGTAAATTCGTCTGTTTGTCTGTCTGTCTGTCCGTCCGTATGTCACAGCCACTTTTTTCCGAAACTACAAGAACTATGCTGTTGAAACTTGGTAAGTTGATGTATTCTATGAACCGCATTAAGATTTTCACTCAAAAATAGAAAAAAAACAATAAATTTTAGGGGTCCCCATACTTGAAACTGAAACTAAAAATGTTTTTTTTAAATCAAACGTGTGGGGTATCTATGGATAGGTCTTCAAAAATTATATTGAGGTTTCTAGTAGGATATTTTTTTTTCTAAACTGAATAGTTTGCGCGAGAGACACTTACAAAATGGTAAAATGTGTGTGTGTCCCCCATGTAAACTTCCAACGAAAATTGGTTTGAACGAGATCTAGTAAGTAGTGTTTTTTTAATACGTCATAAATCGTAAACCGCAATTTACCAAGTACGGAACCCTTCGTGCGCGAGTCCGACTCGCACTTGGCCGGTTTTTCATGATATCTAGACTCCCAAATGTCTGTTTAAAAAAGTTCGTGCACTCGTTTTCGTTCTAAATCATCATCCATTTCGATACAAATTCGCAAAAGTGCTAATTCGTACGCGAACTAGCTTCTTACTGCTCATCACAGCATCTATCTCTTTCGCGGATAAGATAGCATGCATTTTAAACCCGCGCACAAAATAGTTCGTGCCGTCGACTAGTTCAACCTTAAGGCTCATTACCTCTCTCACAGAGAGGATGATGATGATTAAATTATTTATTTCAACTAAATGTTACATAATTAGGTTTATAAACAAAATGTGATAAGAATGATAAAAACTTCAAGTGATAGCTTTTTATCTGACCCCAAAACAAAACATTTAAAACTCTTGTTCTAAAACTGTAATTCTAAATGTTATCCGCAACAACAATAACGCCAACTTAGTCTATTATTTACACAATTTAATAAATACAACGAGTCCATTTAAAATTACGTGCCTATTACGGCATTGGATGAAGTCTAAGCGTAGTCTTTAGCATACCCATGGAGACAATTTCTTTAAAAGCCCTTAATATATTTTTAAGAGTTCTTATCGCGAAAGGGGTACTAAACAAGGCGAGTCGCGAACATTATTTAGAAAAAAAAGGAAACCGCAAGGAGTTTACTTGTTTCGAAAAGGCGGGTGGTTGTGGTGGCATCAGATAGCCGTGGATTTGCGGCCGCGCCATTAACAAATTACCTCTTTAAAGCGCTCCTTTATAGGAATGTTTAGGCTTCTTTATGTCTGCATTACGGCTATATGTTATTGCTTACCTAACTTGCTGTTGCTGTATTAATTTTAATAACTTTATACGGAATGTTTTGTAAGGATGACTCACAGAATTCTTAGCAATATACATACATACATAAACTCACGCCTTTTTTCCATGGGGGTAGGCAGAAACTACAGAACGCCACCTGCTACGATCCTTACATACTTCTTTTGCTTCACACACATTCATACATCTAGTCATACACACACGCCGGTTATGGGTACTGCGCACCTGGCCTTTCTGAAGAACATCACCTATAAGGTCTATGTATGTCTTTCTAGGGCGTTCCCTCCCGGCGTTAGCAATATATTGAACTTTAAAGGAATTACTGATAAATAGCTTTTGCTAGCGGCTCAGCCGAATACTCATTATTATCCCAAGGAAACATTATTTTGGGATTACAAGTATATATACTCGTACTTAATCCTGTACTTGCTCTAACTGTGTGCCAAGCTTCAACGCTACGACCTTATCCCACCTCCCCCCTTCTACCATCAGACATCTAGACGCTCTGCTAGGTACCATCCTTACCTGGTTGCCATTTCAACAATTCGCACCAAGCGCTTCCAAACATCCTTCATAATGCACTCAGCAAATTTGTGGAACTCACTACCTGCGTCTGTATTTCCGAACGCAGTCGACCCGAATCTCTTCGAAGTTAGAGTGAACAGGCGTCTTCTGTGTAAGCTCGCTCCATCGTCTCTGTCTCTGTCACCTCTGACCTAGACTAGAGTCAAGAGCAAACCCATCTCAAATATAAAACAAAAAAAGAAACTAAATCTGTTCAACCGATAAGACGTGAAAAGGTAACAAATAAATAGACAGACAGACCGAGTTACTTTCATATTTTTAATAATATTAGAATAAAAATCTAAAAAAAATTCAAATCAATATGACGTTATGGTGGCATTTTCACTATAGAACTTGTGTGTAAAACTATTGGAGCGATCACGAATTTGTAACTGGCTCAATGGTTTAAATCTACAACATGGCCTCTGACCGTTCCTGAATTCAATTTCCAACTACCTACCAGCAGTAAAACATTGTTGGGTTTTTCAGTTAGTTTTTTTTTCAGTAGCCATTCAAATTTAGAACTGCAGCTACTAAAAACCAGCTTTTTTAAAGTAAACACGCTTGTCTTGACTTAAAGACCCCCAGGTTATAAGTACTTTTCAAGTAACACAGATTCAAGGGCAATTCAATTCTTTAGCTATTTTTTTGGGACTATCCCACCGCACTATTCCCAAACCACTGCAACTACTGAAAGCCAGAAACAACAGTGGCGACCAGCAGAAAGGCACCGAGGCAATGAAGC
Organism: Orthosia gothica; assembly: GCA_949775005.1. Taxonomy (NCBI): domain Eukaryota; kingdom Metazoa; phylum Arthropoda; class Insecta; order Lepidoptera; family Noctuidae; genus Orthosia; species Orthosia gothica. Next base: position 1,950,695 of record OX459057.1, read on the forward strand.
TCGACGAAGTCCCGGAGAATGAACTTAACTGTCTTGGATCCATAGAAAAGAATAGGAGGAGTAGGAAATTCCTAGACTGTATGCATAATTTAAGTAGGTATGTAATGTATGTATTCCCAAAACGATTTATCTGTATGGGTGAGATGTCCAATATGTAACACAATGCATATCTACCATGTACTGCAAATCTTTTCTGATAATACTAACAACACTCCAATATTATGAGCACTTAGTTTTATTCTCATATACCTACGGTCGCGTGATTACATGCGATGATACAAAAATGTATACAGACATTCTGTATAGAATCTAGTAAATAAATAAGGCACATACATCCTCCTTGTGTAGTACTCTTTTTGTTCTAAGATATTATCATAAATATCCTGTGCTTCTTTCCTGCCAAGACCTACATAGATAGTCACGGTCAACGCAAACTTATTATTTTCTTTTTATCCACGTGAAGAAAGTTGTCTCAAAGGATTCATGTTTAAAAGAGTTTACGACGTGTTTTCTTTCGAATGAATGGAGTTATATTTTTACTAGCAAAAGACTTTTTAAGGTTTTTAATGTTTTTAAGGTTCCGTTCCCCAAAGTGAAAAAATTGATCCCATCGGAACACTTCGTTGTCTGTCTGTCAGTCCGTGTTAACTTTTTTATAAGGAACGCGTAAAGGTCAAGTTCAAGTTGAAATAAAAATCAAACTTCTAAATCAACGCAATCAAAAGATACGGACGTTTAAGTCGCCTATTTGACAAATCGCAGGGGAATCGAAACCTATTGGATACTCTCACCGATTGACCTAGCTTCGATTTGACTATATTGTGTACTAGAAAAACGTAAACAAGAAGAAAATTATGTTGTGCAGTCGGAGGAAACATCTGGATTTGGTAGCCAGCTCGCGAATATGTATCCTTCGACTGCACAGCATGATTATCTTCTTGTTTACGTCTTTTTAATTCGCTTCTTAAGCAGTTGGGTTTTTTAGGGTTCCGTACCCAAAGGGTAAAGACGGGACCATATTACTAAGACTCCGCGGTCTGTCTGTCTGTCTGTCACCAGGCTGTATCTCAGAAACCGTGATAGACAGTTTAAATTTTCAGAGATGATGTATTTCTGTTGCCGCTACAACAAACAAATACTAAAACAGAATAAAATAAATATTTAAGTGGGGCTCGCATGCAACAAACGTGATTTTTTTGTCGTTTTGTTGCAATAATGGTACGGAACCCATGGTGCACGAGTCCGGCTCGCACTTGGCTGGTTTTACTTTTTAATTGACTTTTTTTATTTACAACGGATTCAAGATGGCAATGACACGCCTTAAGTACGAGCGGTATGACGGAGACCGTCGATTTGGTTCTATTTGCATCTCCATTTGTGGGAGGTTTGTTGTTCACGTGTACGGTGGCGCTACGGTATTATTAAGGGCCTACATACCCTTTAGTGCCGTAAAACGGTAACTTGCTAAAGCATACTCCTTAGTAACGGCTAAGTTAAAAGGTTTGAAAAAAATATATATTTACTAGCTGACCCCCGCGGTTTCGCTCCCGTCAAAATTATAGTCTACTAGCTGACCCGGCAAACTTTGTTTTGCCATAAAAAGACCAAACATTTATCTACCCTACCCTACCCTACCCTACCCTACCCTACGTACCCTACCCTACCTACCCTACCCTACCCTACCTTTTTTACGGGGCATCATCCATATACGGGGCATTATCATCACTCCTACATAAAGGGATGTAAGCTATCTTAAGTAGTTAGTAACAATAATAGCCATTAGGTTAAATCTATAGTATCTGAATTACACGCTGCGGCATCTTGTATGCAACTGGCTTAACCTGCTTAGTGGTTGAACTGAATTTTAATGACCCGTTATCTGTTACAGGTGTGTTACAGTTTTTATCATTTATTGTGTAACTGTTTATATAAAACATACAACACGACGTGTTTCTTGTAAGGTAAGCAGAGGTGGACAACCAAAAATAATCAGTACAATAACAGTATTTACAGTATTTTTTTTAAGAACGTCGACTGGGGGCTATGGTTTTTAGGGTTCCGTTGCCAAATGGCAAAAAACGGAACCCTTATAGATTCGTCATGTCTGTCTGTCTGTCTGTCTGTCTGTCTGTCTGTCCGTCCGTATGTCACAGCCACTTTTTTCCGAAACTATAAGAACTATGCTGTTGTAACTTGGTAAGTAGATGTATTCTGTGAACCGCATTAAGATTATCACTCAAAAATAGAAAAAAAACAATAAATTTTGGGGTCCCCATACTTGAAACTGAAACTAAAAAAAAAAAAAACATCAAACATACGTGTGGGGTATCTATGGATAGGTCTTCAAAAATGGTATTGAGGTTTCTAATATAATTTTTTTCTAAACTAACTAAAGTTTGCGCGGGAGACACTTCCAAAGTGGTAAAATGTGTGTCCCCCCCCCTGTAACTTCTAAAATAGGAGAATGATAAAACTAAAAAAAATATATGATGTACATTACCATGTAAACTACCACCGAAAATTGGTTTGAACGAGATCTAGTAAGTAGTTTTTTTTTAATACGTCATAAATCATAAACCGCAATTTACCAAGTACCTTTCAATTTACCAGGAACCCTTCGTGCGCGAGTCCGGCTCGCACTTGGCCGGTTTTTATTTTATTTAATTTTTGAGGAGTAGGTTTCTCCCATATAACCCTGTATTCATCACATTTCACCAAATATGTTTTTTCTTATTTTTCTTAAGTTATAATTATTTTCTTTGTAGCAGATTGTATTTCAAGTTGGGTTGAAGTACCGTCTACTTAATTCAAAAGTTTTTATTGCTAAGCCGTAATATTTATGTAAATACCGAAACTGTGGGACCATCTTTAGTAGGATTTTAGTTATTCCTCACATGCAAGCAGCAAAATTATAACTTTCCTAAATAATTTGCAAAAATGTTATCAAGTTACCATGTTATTGTGTTAAAAGTTAAAGATATTATCAGTTTAATACATTCATATTGTTATAAACTTTAAAAGGTGAAAGTAGCCTCAGAAAGTGCTCTCTGCGTCTATTATGTAGATGTGACTTAGGGGGTAAGTGCATTTTTGTTAAATCTTATGTAAAATAAAGTTCTTTGAAAATGAAAATGAAATGAGTTATTCCTGAACTTTAATCAGCGTTAGGAAAAACAGTCCTTCCCAAAAAGCCCAATTTACTTGCTTGCAATCCTTAACTTGAACCCATTTCACAATGTTGACATTTACAACTTTTTCAAATAAACAGCTGACACCTTCTGCCGTAAAACCTACAGTAATAAAAACTACTACCTACCTACTTATATCTGCCTACCCTACAAAACTATGTCTATTTGTGTCAGTACTAATAATATTCTTCAATCCCAAGTATGAATAAAAATAATATTTCTTAACATTGAGATATTTTCACTTCGGGATAGAAATATTTTACAATAAATCAGTCTGTTAAAACGAAAAAAACGGCTCGCAATAATTTACAGTCTCGTGCCATGGCTCACTTAATTTCTTTAAAATAAAATCTTATTTAATACTTTTTCTTTTTAGAGAAAATTATGTTCGTATCGCTGAGGGTAGAAAAGATTTTGAGGGCTTCTTGAAAACCTTCTTTTGCGTAGGTAGTAATCTTTGGTAGAGGCCCAGTTTTTTGTTCAGTAGTTATGTCTGTGGTTAAATATGCTAACCTTGATGGTTTAAAATTTCTGTAAAACGCGTTTTCCATCTATTGTTATTGTAAGAAATTGTGAAATAATTAACTCTTCGACTTGTTTGACCATTTGTAAGGTTCACAAATTATGTCAAAAACGACTTTACCGAAATTTGAAACAATTTGCTTACCTTGATGGTTTCAAATTTCATTGTCAGAATGGTCAAATAATTAACTCTCCAACTTATTTGACTATTTGTAAGGTTTACAATTTATGTTAATAAAAACGCATTTTACCCAAATTGTGAAACTATTGGTTAGCATATTTAAAAACTGTGCCTAAATTGCAAGTTTTTACATTTGAGTCGTTACGGAAATCAGAAACCAGGAAATCTATAACACCAGTCATGTCAAGAGGTAAACTGTGTTACCCAGTTACTGGGTTGTGGAGGTTAGACAGGCAGTCGTTCCATGTAACAGCTGCATCTAGTTAAAATGGAGCCTCCATACAATTGGGAAAAGACTTGGCAAACTTTTTGATATAATTTACTTACTTATTTTATTTACTTAACTAGTTCTCGATTAAGTTACTTTAACTTTGTACGAAATTATGGTCATAATCATCATATTGTACAACCTTTTAATGCCCCTGCTGGGACACAGGCATCCTCTCTGTGTGAGTGAATGAGCCGCGTGAATGAACCACGCGGGCCCAGTGCGGGTATGTGAACGTCACATGTCTTCGTTTTTTTTTATTCTAGGACATGCCGGTTTCCTCACGATGTTTTCCTTTACCGTTTTAAGAGCAGTAGTGATGTAATAATTTACACAAAGTTTAGCGCCTGCCTGGGTTTAAACCCACAACCTACAACTTGTAAGTCACAGGCGTTACCACTAGACCACCACTGCTCTCAATCTAGTAAAAAGTTACTATTATTTATCAGAAATAAAGGTAGGCTCGTCCAGCTAAGTTACTCAACGCGTACATTTTAGTTAAATTAAAAGAGCATTGCTGGCTAGAACTTAATATAATAATTTTAAAAGCAAGGTCCGTGCAATATTAATATTTTTAAGAACGCGTCCGCTCAGATTAGAGTGGTACGGTCGAGAATGGCCGCCGCAGTACGTTGCGGCCGGAAAGGAAGATTTACCCAAATTTCGGGCTACGTTAAACACTCAGTTCCATTTTTAAATATTTAAATGTACTCGCCGTGTGTGCTGGCTGGATGTGAGGAGATACTTTGAGTGTCTTGGATGTGCTTGGCTTTTCAGCGGCTTGAAAAGTTGAGGTTTATTTTTTCCCTTTGATGTGTAAGTTCAATATTGCAATATTGCTTATGCATAGAGGTATTTTTAATGACTCTTTTGATATTTTATGTGGATGAAAACTTTCTACAAATTTGCACTATCTCTCTCCAATATAATTTTCGTGGATTTATCACTGTTGTTCTTATTTTAAATGGGGCGTAGCACTATGCGGAAGTGACATGCCGTGACGTCGCATCCGGGCGTTGTTACGCACAGCGCAGGCGCAGCCTTCCCACCGGAAGCAGGAAGTTGTGGTGTTGCGGCGCACAATCTGGAGTTGGACGGCGGGAAACACTGAATCAAGTGCAGCCTGAGCTTTCTGTTTTATATATGAGAGTGTAAAAGATATATAGGGTACGTTTTCATTTGATATCATCCGTGGCGAGGTAATTCCCGTTGTTAGGTTTAATTGCTCTTACATGCGTGTTTCCGCTGTAGTGGCGTGTGGTATGATGCGTATGTAGGGCGTGCGGATGAGTCAGTTCGCAGGAGTTACCTACATACCATGTGTAGTGATGTGTAGGGGATTAGTGATGGCGTTTAAATCTGACTGATTGAGTAATTACTTGCTGATTGTTTTATAAATATTGCATTTCAGAGGTAGGTCTCCCAAAAGATGGTCCGATACCGTGGTGAAGGCCGAGAGAATCCGCTGATTGTAAAATGTACGGGACTGAATTATGTGGCCATACTCGGGGGAGGCTTTTGTCGAGCAGACCACATCCCTTAGTTGAACTAATAATGTGTTTATTAAGCGATTAGCTACAATAAGCATCCACCACATTCCACATTTCTTCTCAGCGCACTGGGTTTTATCTAATTCTTACACTGTCTCTACTATAAGACCCTGGCATGTGCTTTCCTTTGACATAAAAAAGCTGAGAGTAAATTTTCATTAAATTACATTTACAGTAAATTTTCGCAGAATTTGGAACAATTACTTGTCCTCTCTTACATAGCTCGAGCTCGGTATTTGTCATACTTATTATATTTAAATTTCTGTTTCATTTAGAATATGGTATTTATTATAATAAAAACTAGCGGACGCCCCGCGGTTTCATGCACGTAGTTCCCTTTCTTGTAGCCTATGTCACGCGGGGATAGTTTAGCTTCTCAACGGTGAAAGAATTTTTGAAATCGGTCCAGCAGTTTCGGAGCCTATTTGGTACAAACAAACGCACAAACAAACAAAAAAAAAAATCATTCCTCTTTATAATATTGGTATAGATTTATTAGTCTATTGTTTTATAAATTATATATGTATGTCGGAAACACGAGGGCTTCCTTCCATATACCCTCGTACTTGTGGGCTTATCGTGGGTTATGCATGCACGAGGCAGGTAACTAATGCCGTTTTAGAGATATTCCATTGTCCAATTCTAGTAGCAAGTTGACGCGCCAATTTATAATCAATTTCTCTAGTCTGATACTTTTAGACGCAACTCCACCGGCACCAATAATGCCACTTATCACACGTAATCGCCATACGTCCCGCTCCAGTTCTCTCCAGGAATATCGTACTCTCTCTACCTAAGTCAACTCCGCGCTACCGCGCGCCTTCCCTCCAAATTGTCTGTCACTTTGCTCTAGGATTCAAATCCTTCACTAGCATTGGACACTGGAGAAAACTAAGTGTTACCAATCGAATAAAATCTAATTGAAATTTGAATCAGAAGCTTAATGTTGCCAATTAAATAAAACTGAATTAATAAGTTTACAAGCGATATTTCTTCGTTCCCAACTATTAATCATTTACCTTCCTCCGATACGGCCATCTTGACATTCAAACGGTCCCACGTTTGATGTAGAGCGATGAACAACATCGTTACTCAATTGTGATAAAAAACAAAAACCAAGAGGGGAAAAAAAAAAATTAAACAATAGGTTAAGTTCGGCCGCTCCTGACCAAATAAAAAAAATTACGTGGTCGTGAAATCTTCCACGTGAAACTTTCGATCAACACCGTATATTACCAGCCGACAACTAAAATCAAGAACTTCTTTACTCATGAAAACATAATTCTCATAGCTTTCACACTGTTCATTTGTTTTCTCCATGTAAATCTAGGTCTCCACACCGTACAGCGTACACAACCATCGTCGTACTCTCGAAACAGACACCTCACCGTTTAGACAACCATATTAACACTATCACATTCTAAACGGTTACCGAAGCACCAGAGGTACCCGGGGTTCCCAACAGACGTCAAATCGGTCTCGAAGCACTTAGTGTGCCAGAAACCACCCAAACGCCCAACACAACATACCATGCCACATACACCAAACAACGGGTCACCGAGGCCCCAGAGGGACCAGGCTCCCCCAGACAACCGGTCCTCTCGAAGCAACAAGACTGCCATATACCCATGCCACATACATTAAACAACAGGTCACCGAAGCCCCAGAGGGACTAGGCTCCCCCCCATACATATCCAGCAATGTTTCTTGGTCCCACAGCAATTGCTGTGCCTCCTGATGGTCAACCCTGTGACCATCCTGCAACCATAATCATCCTGACCAGGCCTCGTAACCCATCTCGGTTACAGCAGTCATCTTTTGACCACTCACCAGCCCACCTTAGGCTACAGCAGTCATCTCTGACCACTCACCATTCCATCTTAGGCTACAGCAGTCATCTCTGACCACTCACCAGCCCATCTTAGGCTACAGCAGTCATCTCTGACCACTCACCAGCCTATCTTAGGCTACAGCAGTCACCGCAGTGACTACTCTTCACCGCACAGTCAGTCCTTTGACCATGCACACGACCTCACCATTGCTAGATTGATTTGAATCAGTCTTCACCATAGTACATTCAGTTACGTCAATGGGTACTTGATCTTTCAGATTTTCTCTAACTCATCATGAACCAAACAAAGCCTTTAATTCAACACCACCATTTAATTCATAATTGCCACCATTCAGAATTCCAATTCACTTCCAAACAGCACCTTTAAACCATAATGAAATTTGTTATTTCAATCTTTACTGTCAGTATCAATCTTTATTCTGAATACCACGGCAACCTCACATTCAGGATTTCATACACAGCCAAAAGCATACTCAAGAACTCTATTCTATGTTCATGATTTCATACCAAACTCTCAGTGCGATAGGTATAATAACTACCAACACCAAACATTACCAATTTTGCAAACAAAAATTAAATCATGCACCGCACATCACCGACTTTACATCTGTGTTAACATTATCTTATCCAACTTGAATGAAATAACACAAAATAACGTTAGGTATGTTCACAATGACCAGCACAGACTATTCAACTATTCAACAAGTTAGCACAGCCATTACTGACAGTATACTTTAAATTCCAAACTTATTATTCAAGTTAGGTAGGTACTAGACTTCCTACATGACACCACACAATTCACAAATACACACCTTTATTTTAAAGAGATGCTACAATTATTAAAACTTTTGAAAATGTTCAAGATTACCGAGGCCAAGCATCGTTGAACAACACAGAACAAGGAAACCATTCCTAGTTTCCTCCAAAAAACAACAAAAACCCTCTTTGTATGTACCAAGTACCTCAAATAGAACCCAAGTATCCCATCCGTGGTCTACAATTCACAATAACTTAGCAAATACATTCGCTTCACAGAATGCACTTTCAACTTAAACGCCGAATAAACTCTTGACTCCGTCATCTCTCTGACTCACAAAACTGAGAAACCGTTCTATGTGTATTAAAATGTTGCCAATTGAACATCTATCTCATCCTCAGCCACGACTTGGAACAGTTATTGGCTCTCGAGCATCTCATAATACCTGAATACGTCTTCTCGACACCATCTATATGTCTAGGTGCACTTGTCATTCACCATAGTCAATTTAAATCATTTTTATTTGTAGGTATCATTAGAATGACATGTTATCAGTTGGTTAGTTCTCTACAATGCGATATATAACAACTACAGACATTAACTTTACCTTTATTCAACCGTTGGTAGCAACAAAACTAAACGCCAACTGTCTAGGCTATAGTAACGTTAATCCTCGTGATGTTTGCAGGTTGTAAGATTGCAAATCGAGTCGAACAACAAACTATTTCACTAAACTTTAACACCGGTTTGAAAATAATCTTGATTACATAGCTCTTAACTGAAAGTTATTGCATGTCTTTGCAACAATGCAAAAGTTAAAAGTCTAATCCTCACAGTGACTCACACATTGTAACGATTTATTAATAATCTAGTCTTTATCTAGTAACTTTTAAGTTAAAAATCATATCAAAGTTATTTGTTTTGTATCATCAAACTTTTTCGAATGTTGACACTTACTTGTCACTGTCTTTATGTCTTATAGAGATGAGCAAGGGATGACGTTCTGTTATCGATTAATCGACGGATCGATTTTAAGGACAATAAAATAAATAAACGTTTTTTCAATCGATATCCAGTACTGAATAGATCCAGCGAATCGATATTTCACCCTAGAAAATCGAGATAAGATTTTTCTGTTTTGATATGAACCAAAATATCATTTAAAAATAATTGAATGTATATCACAAACATAAGTGAATTCAACGTAAACAAAATAAATATTGTTCCCTTATACCTGATACTTTAATTTAGTTGTAAAAACAACCCCAATCGGCCAAAGATGTTAAAAGATCTACTATTATTACGATTTTTCTTTTTGCGTTCCGTAACTGGATTCAAACTTGTATTGAAAATACCAACGCGAACAGTTAGAAAGTATGTTATTTCCAAGGAATAGCATATTCACAAATTCCCTTGGAGATCAAATCAACAACAAACTCAGTGGTAGTAATATTTACAGTAAATCTGAAGTGACACCTATTAATAAAAAATGCATGGCTAAAATTCCTAGTGTTCAAACATGAAAAAAAAAAACGGATTGCTAATATCTTTACTTCTCGATTGTCAGTAAACTAACAACCTATTTATTATCTGTGTTTATGCTTGTGACAGCACTAGTGGTCACAAAACCGTGTATTATTGTTCTAACAATATAATTACGTAATGAAATCTCATTTCTTTGCGTTTCGTCCCCACGTTCCAATGCTCCGAGTACATTAGAAACATAAAATTGCGAAAATCGTTTCGTTGTTTATTTTGTTGGTGAATAAAAAAGATTAAATACTTGATGAAACAAAATATTTCAAAGCTCGAACAAAGCAAGGATATCAATAGATGGCGTGACATGGACTGACTTCTCATTCTGTCTATGTAAAAATGATTTGTTCATTTTTTAATTGATCATAAAAAAATTCATGCACCTATTCAATAAGTTATTTCAAGCAGCGTATTACGGCTAATGGGGTCCCGAATCTAATTTCGATGATTATTGAAAGAAACATACAGTATCAACACCATTACATAGATAGCGCTGTTTGAATTACTTTTTTTACTCTTTTTATGTAACTTACATGACACATTTCCATGAAACAAAATAATGCAATAGTTATAAATTGCAATGAATGCAAGAATTAATTGTAAAACTTAGGTAAATCCAAACCCAATATAAACTTTGGCTGCCACAAAAACACAGCTGCACATATTGTTGAATGCAGATCAATCAAAGTAACATACCTTAAGCCTGTACTCCCGGATGGGTCAGGCAGCAGTACCGACCATGCACACATGCACAAGTCCAGACTCCTAGGTGCTACCAGAAAATATTAAATGGATTGATCACCGCAGTGGCATGTATAACACCACTAAATTTCCTCTTTCATAGCGCTGTAGGCTGCGGGTTGTGTTGCCTTTTGAAATGGAACCTGAGCTCCGCACTTGTATCACCACACACAGCTGGTCACAACAGGTCTTGTGGTATCCACAGCAGCCTTGTTGAAGGGTTCAGACGTCCCTGCTATTTGTTGCATATTGTACGAATGCCTGAAAAATTCATGTCTATGAGCAAGTTTTCACACAAGCGTAATTTTTTGTTGAATCAAGTTGTAGCTTAAGGATGTTTGCTCTCTTGCACTGTATTTACACAAGTCGTCTTATTCTCATGCGAGTTCCGCTGACAGTATGAAACTGGCTAAGTTTCTTTTAGTATCATAACGAAAATAGAAATTTATTTTAAATTGTAGCCACTTTATACCAAGAAAAACAATAGGTATTGTGGCTAAACTCCACAAGGCATTAGATAGGTACTAATTATTGTCAGAATACTTAAGTTTATACTTCCCTGTACATCTGTACACCACAGTTGCGTTTGCCCAGTAGGTATCTAGTCAGGATTGGGCATCGATGTCATCATTAACATTATCTGCAACTAGACTTCGCACATTGTCTAGTATAGGCCAAACTATACGGTTGATTTCGGGCAACAAAATATTCCTGTCTCCGCTCTCCAGTAGCCGACGAGTTGCGAAACGTCTCTCTATGTAGGTAGGTACTTCCATGCAAATTTTTGCGCATCAAAGAGAGCGCGCCAGCCATTACTCGTCTCATTTGATCCAGCATCGCCTTGTGCGTGCATTGGTTCATACTTCTGATGTCGGAAACACGAGGGCTTCCTTCCATATACCCTCGTACTTGTGGGCTTATCGTGGGTTATGCATGCACGAGGCAGGTAACTAATGCCGTTTTAGAGATATTCCATTGTCCAATTCTAGTAGCAAGTTGACGCGCCAATTTATAATCAATTTCTCTAGTCTGATACTTTTAGACGCAACTCCACCGGCACCAATAATGCCACTTATCACACGTAATCGCCATACGTCCCGCTCCAGTTCTCTCCAGGAATATCGTACTCTCTCTACCTAAGTCAACTCCGCGCTACCGCGCGCCTTCCCTCCAAATTGTCTGTCTCTTTGCTCTAGGATTCAAATCCTTCACTAGCATTGGACACTGGAGAAAACTAAGTGTTACCAATCGAATAAAATCTAATTGAAATTTGAATCAGAAGCTAAATGTTGCCAATTAAATAAAACTGAATTAATAAGTTTACAAGCGATATTTCTTCGTTCCCAACTATTAATCATTTACCTTCCTCCGATATGTATTTTATTAGTTAGGTAGTTTATTAATATCCGTCTTTAAATTTTGTTATTTTTTTTTTGTTCACCTACCACTGATGTGTCCTTTTTAACGCAAATGTTGACTGGTAGATAATGCCTTGCTGCATTAAGTCACCCTTGTACATAAAGTTTAAATGATAAACAAATAAATAAGTTTCTTCTTTCATCGAACTGTCGCTGGATTCCAGGATTAAAAGGATAAAAAAATACTTTATAAATAATAAGAAAAATTTCCACTTCAATAAAACATTTTTAATACCACGAACTAATTAAAATTTCGCACGAAACACTTACGAGTATAACATAGTTTTCCTCGAAAATCCTCATAACACAATTCGTTTCGAAATTTATTTGTAGACATGTAGCGACGTGGATCCGAGGATCGCGAGACTTCGGGACATGTGTCGGAACTTCCACTCGCAAACTTCCGCGGAACAAAGAGTAAAGCCCTGTTCCTGTAATGCAGGGTACAGACTAGGCGAACGAGCGAACGAATGGGAATCGCTGATGGGGACCGCATGTTTGTTTTCTGCCGGTTACAGTCTAGCTAGGCGAACGAAAAGGAATGAATGTGTGAAGAGGAGCGTGTGATGATAACCACTAGTGGTGTGTTTGCGCAGATCATCCGATTCGAATCAAAGAAATCTCTGTCAGAAGTAGCCGTAGAACTTCTTGTAGGAGCAGCTGCGCACTAGATTACAACTCCATCTGTCAGAATCCAGAACATTTTCACTCTGAAACTGAACTCTGAAATCAAATTCGGATTCGGATCAAATGCATTCGCACAATCATTCACCTTTACACACTCTTTACGATCGTCTTCATTCGCTTGGTTTGTAGCAAAAATCAAGCGTGCAGTCTTTATCGGCGAGTCTCTCGTTAGCGTTCGTTCGCTTGATTGCTTAGTCTATACCCGGCATAACGTGCACCAAGAACGGTTTTATATCTTCATAATTTAATAAAATGAGTAATTTCAGAGCTTTTATCATAATTAAGGTTCTTATTTCTCAAGTGTTCTGTTCGAAGGAGTAAGTATTTCGAGTTCTTGTTTCCTGGTACCGTTTTGTTCTGGGTTAGTAAATTAAACAATAGTTGGTTTATGAAAATATATTTTAAATTTAAATATTTTAATATCTCAATGGTACTGTAAATATTCTTCTGATATTTTAGTTTATCCCAAAATTCAAGCAGTTTGCGAGCATTCTTGTATCCTACCACATACATCAATTCAACAGATAAGGTGAATACGACCTCTCGCTCTCCGGCTTAATGTATCTATCACCACTTTAAAAAATATGGGCAGTATTTATTTAATATAATGAGTAACCTCGGTGCCCAAAAATTTAAACAAACTTATAGTTAAGTCATGAAACACATATTGTTTGGGACGAACCAGGATTTTGGCATTTGGGCCGAAAAACAGTGGGCCGAACGAAGAATAAATCTCCAATACACCTTCAAATGAAAACAATGACGAACCAAAAATCGCTATCTATTTTTATTTATTGATATTAAAAAACCCATTACAGCAAATCCTGATTTCGATAGACATAAATCCTTCAAAGCCATCAGACTTATCGTTTTAAATTATCTTCGATATTGATAGAATCACACAAGATTCCTTACGGACCGAACACCTCGGAGCATCTACTCCACCTGCATTTTATTCGTTATAAAACAGAGCATAAAAGTTTAATCAAAAACAGACTTTGGCACCTCAATTTCGGTAATACAGATGTCGGAATAAAAACGTTATTTAATGAAAAAGAAAGTAGGTTATTGTTATCAGACAGATTTTGGATGTTTTGTTTAGTGAGTGCACTGCATTAGGCATCTGATTTTGACTACATTTTGTGGCAACCTAAAATGGCATGATGCAGTTAATTTTATTAATTCTCTGTTATTTATCTTTTTACCCGAGTGCCGAAGGAGGGTAATGTGTTTATCAGTCTATGTATGTAGGTTTGTTCTTATGTGGCGTTCGGACCAGCATTGAGCCAAGCATTTTTATCAGCGATGTAATCAACTTATAATATGCTTGCCTGAATAGCGTTTTATACAAGTTTTAAATTTCGTCTCATTCAGTTCTAGAATGTCGGGAGGTATTTTATTGTTACATTTTATACAGTACCCCATAAAAGATGATGCTACTTTAGCCAGCCTGAAAGTTGGTTGAATTAATTGGCCCTATTTCTAGTAACATATACGTAATTATGTCTGTCGCCGTTTTTACTAAAAAGATGTAAATTCATTAAACAGTTCCTTTAGAGAATCGCGCCGGCAAAAATTGTATATCGCTTTGATAGCTCGTTTTTGCAGAATAAAAATTGACTCAATGTCTGCAGCCCTTCCCATAGTAAGATACCGTAATACATTATACTATAAAAATAACTAAAATAGACCAGCCTCGCGGTATCTACATCAGTAAACTGACGAATTTTTCTTACAGTATATGCTGCCAAACTTAGCTGCCCTGCAAGTGACATTAAATGAGGATCTTATTGTAACCTTGAGTCTCGCGTAATCCCCAGGAAAACCATTTTATCGACGAATTCCAGCTTCTCCCTGTTTATTACAATATCACAATCAGTACTTTTGAAATTAGACAAGGAAAATTTTACGCACTTAGTTTTTTTAGCATTTAAAACTAAATTATTAGCTGTGCAACTAATTTTGAACCTGTGGTGGTGTTATATTTTACATCTAGTCCACCTGATGCTACACGATTAATCCACTATTTTTTCCCCACGTCAACTAATGTTACAGCGCTGTACTTAAACTCATCCACACAAAAAATGCCTGCTTTGCACCAATATCTAACACACTAGAATAGGAACAACGCAATAAAAATTTATTGCGCAATTATTAGAAGCAGCCTGCACAATTTGGCTCGGCGCAAAACAAAAATGTATCAACTTTGCTTTGCGCATTCTGTCAAACAAAAGTTAGTATTCCAATCGCAACTGTTGTGCTAGACAAACTACTGTTTCGTGGTTAAAAATTGTATCAGTTAAGCAAGTGTTTGTTTTAATCAAGTTTTCTTTTATTCATTTGCATTATTTGATTTTGTCTCACTTTATGAATAATAATTGTCATAAACGGTTGTGCATATGAACATATCAAACTGCAAAGGTATACAAACTTATTTTTGGTGTCAATTAAACTTATTGTAGAACTAAAAGAAAAAGTCATATGAATGTCAATTAATGTCAATATTGTTTTCATGACGTATTGTCAGCGATATTTTTACAGCTTTGAAATATTTGTGAAATAACTTAGAAATCATGAAATATTTGTTACCGAAGCTAGGGCAAACGAATCTAGCAAGATTTTTTACACGAAAAATTCACACTGGTGTCCCGGTTTTTGACAACAAGGTAGATGTAAAGGTCGACAAAGATATGTTTCACATCCCGCCGATAGAGCAGCCTCATCACACTCTCAGGTGCCATGACAATGAGCGGCGCACGCGTCTCTACGAGTTCGGTATATACGTCGCAACATGTCTGCCAAAATACGTCCAGAAGGTCCAAATGCAACATACTGACGAACTGGAGATTCTCGTGGCTCCAGCCGGAATGTACCCTGTCATGAACTTCATGCGTCTCCATCATCACGCCGCCTTCGCTCAATGCTCTTCAGCAACCGCTATAGATGTCCCAAGCAGGCAATATAGGTTCGAAGTGTGCTATGACCTCCTAAGCTTCAGGTTCAGCGAACGAGCTCGTCTGAAAACGTACACAGATGAATTGACACCTCTCCGCTCCGGATTCGGCGTCTGGAAGGCATGTAGCTGGTACGAGAGAGAAATATACGACATGTTCGGGGTTGTATTCACTCATCATCCAGACTTGAGACGAATTCTCACAGATTATGGTTTCGTTGGACATCCATTGCGAAAGGACTTTCCTTTAGTTGGGTACATTGAAGTTCGTTACGATGATGAGTTGAAGAAGCTGGTATATGAGCCTAATGAGCATCCTCAAGAGGCGCGGCAGTATGACCTACAGACTCCGTGGCACTATCTGAACAAGTTTCACGTTCCATATAATAAACCACAGGATCCCCCGAGTCCCCCGCCACCCCCTCCGCCTAAACCTGAGCCACAGGACCCTTGCTGCTGCAACGTATCTGAGTCTTAGTTATGTTAATACCAAAATTTAACCTAATTTAATGTGGCCAGCTGGTGGGTGTACTGATAGGTACACCTCTTTCTAAGCTTTTGGAGCATTCAGAGGTAGTGTTGTGTGTATGTTGAATATGGATTTTATTTCCAAATAAAGATATTCTTTCCTTTTATCACCTTGGTATTAATAATATTAACCCACGTAATCCAGTTAAAAATTGTTCTACAAATAGCAGATGTATGGTGAACGATTCTCTCTTTCGGCGAAGCCTCGTTTAGATCCAGCTTATTCCCTAATGAGCTTTTGTCTCGACACAATGGGACCGTTTAGAGCGTCACACATAGCTCAAGATAGCTCTCCGGCCAGATGACGGCCCTTTTCTAACGTTCCAATTAATAACTTGGAAATTAGCGGAAAGTGGCTAATTATTCTATCTCGGTTTCATTAAGTGCCTTCGTAAGTTGAACTGGTGTAACTCAAATTGGATTTCGATTCCTCATTATTATGCAGTCAAAGTGGGATTTTAAATTGGTGGCATAATTCTTCTTAGAAAATGACTTTGTCTTCCATCTTGGTTTTTAGTAGAATTAAGGTTTTTTAAAGGCTTCCGAGAGGCGAACAAAAGTATGCGTCACCTGATAGTGGTAGTAAGTACTTAAGGCTGGGTTATTCGAGCCTGTAGGCGTCAAAAAGGCTGCCTCCGCCTGCGACTCCTCATGATTAACACGACTTATTTGACTTCCGATTTCGCCGCCGCTGATGACCGCTGACCTCTTCGCTGAAAATCTATGCCACTGTAAACAATATTAGCAGTTGATCTACTGAACTGTTTTTCTTTCAGTACGATTTTTCTTAGTAACATTATATCGCTAAAAATTTATTTTTAACCCCCGCCAAAAAAAAAAGGGGTGTTATAAGTTTCACGTGTGTTGCTGTGTATCTGTGTGTCTGTCTGTGGCATCATAGCGCCTAAACGGATGAACCGATTTCAATTTAGTTTTTTTTGTTTGAAAGGTAATTTTGTCGAGAGTGTTCTTAACTATGTTTGAATAAAACCGGTTCAGCCGTTCAAAAGTTATGGACATTTTACTGTTTGAATCGGGATATTTTCGCAAGGTAAATGTGTCGGGGGTTTTTAAATTGTGAAATTTTACTTGTATTACATAATTATGATATGGCTTTAGCTTTGATAAACAGAAAGTTTTTTTTTAATTAGGTATATTTCACAATAATGATGTGCAATCATATGTGCAATCATATGTGCAAAAAAAAACACAAAACGTGAATCTCTTAACATCATCATCATCAGCCTTTAGCAGTGCACTGCTGGACATAGGCCTCACCAATTGCACGCCATTTGCTTCGATTTTCGGCAACTCTTATCCAGCTGCTACCAGCCACCCCGCGAAGATCGTCACTCCACCTAGCTTGAGGTCGTCCCACCTTGCGTTTACCAATTCGCGGTCTCCACTCAAGAACACGTCTACCCCAACGGTCATCGGTTCTACGACTTATATGGCCGGCCCATTACCACTCCAGCTTGCTTATTCTGTGAGCTATGTGGACAACTTCGGTTCTCTGCCGGATCACCTCGTTTTGGATTCGAACCCTTAGAGAGGTTTCGAGCATGGCCCTTTCCATAGCTCGCTGAGCAACTTTGAACCGATGCACCAGCCGTATTGTGAGTGTCCACGTCTCGGCCCCGTAGGTCATAACAGGTAGGACGCACTGGTTGAATGGTCTTCAGGCTTTGTGGAATACGTGACGAGAAGGCTCGATGAAGTTTGCCAAACGCCGCCCAGCCCATCTGTATTCTTCTATTAGCCTCCTTCTGAAATTTGTTCTTACCAAACTGCAGAGTTTGCCCGAGGTAAACGTATTCTCGAACAACTCATATAAAAAAAAACACTTACTATTTATGACATACTAGGTACTGCCCGTGGCTTCGACCCGCGTGAAAAGTGTTTTATCATCCCAAGTCCTTCCCAGGGTCTCAAACTATCTCCATGCCAAATTTCATTAAAATCGGTCCAGCCGTTTCGGAGTCTCTAAGGAACATACATACATACTTTCTTTTTTATATATAGATTATGAATGAATAAACGTATGAATTATATCATCGAGCAAATAAGACTGAACCGGAGAACAAAGCAAAACTTCATAAGTGAATGATTGCTAATTGATAAAGATAACGGAGGAAAAAAAAAAAGAAAATTTGTTTATAGAATAAGAATTGTCGAAAGTTATACTAAAAATATTGTAAGCCTACTGCAGTGACATTCAAACTAAACTTATTCGTACTTTATTATGTGATACTTCCTGCGGCTGAACATTGTTTCCCAAAATACAAGCTCAGGCTTAGTTTGGGAATCAGTAGCAGCAACTTTTGTGTAGTACACTAATACGAAACATATGTTAGTTTAAGATAAGATAGACAAGAGACAAGTGTAGGCGACAATATATAAAAATATCGAAGGATTATTAAGAGATTATTAAGGGCAATTCATTCAACCAAGTTTGTGAAAAAAAACACATTTGTTATAGGGAGTATTTCCATTTTTCGATGCATTTCTATATGCTTTCGGTATTAAATGTTGGTTGTTTTATTTATTGTAACGGATATCAGTCAGGTCAGTCGAATCAGGCCAAGATCTGTCTCTATCTGATACTCGTAGCATAGATAAAGATCAAAGTAGAAGAGCTGTCATTTTCTTCTGTTTGACCGTCGTAGTTTGAGTATTTCTAATACCAAAACAAGAATACAAGTAAAATTTCACAATTTAAAAACCCCCGACACATTTATCTTGCGAAAACACCCCGATTCAAACAGTAAAATGCCCATAACTTTTGAACGGCTGAACCGATTTTATTCAAACATAGCTAAGAACACTCTCGACAAAATTACCTTTCAAACAAAAAATAATAAATAGAAATCGGTTCATCCGTTTAGGCGCTATGATGCCACAGACAGACACACAGATACACAGCAACACACGTGAAACTTATAACACCCCTCTTTTTCCGGCGGGGGTTAAAAAACCTATTCCATCAAAAACATTTTCATGTAAAATGATGCCAAAACGAGACCCTATATAAAAAAAATGTTACAGTGTTATCGTAAACTAGTTTTAATAATAGCATTTAAATTTTAACATGAAAGTAAGATCAATTAAAAGGATCTGTTAATTTGGTAGGTTCTTTTTCAAAATCAAGACCTCGGCCACGTCTATTTGTAGCATTTCTTGTTCCTCGACCCTTTCCACAAACTCTTCCGCGCCTTTTTCCACGTCTATAACGTTCCACTTCAACTTCTTCACCATCTTCTTCTTTACTGGCATCAATTCTGTGTGACTGATTCTGCAAACAGACAGATTCCGAAGGTTCGGGCCGTTACTTTGGGTCCCAGATATTTTCATCTGAGGGCAAGAAGTCTTCTATCTCGGAATCGTTGAGCTACTCCTCAATTTGATCACTTCTGAGACCTACAAATAAAGAATTTTTGATTACGTCTTTCTAATCAGTAACGCCTAATGTGCAACACAATGAACATAATTTTTCGACAAAGTATAAAAAAAAACAAATAAGTTTATTGAACTATCCAACACTTTTTTTTTAAGAATAAGTATTGCAGAGTAATTTCGCATATACCCACTGTAAATTTTATTCTTTTTGTTGTTACTTTTTACTTAAGGTTATATTTTTTTTTTTTTTTTTGTATTATCGTATTATGTAGTCGATGTTTTTGGTGCACGGTAAAACTGTAATGAGTTTATGTTGGCATCAACTTAAATATATAAAATGTATGTGTTACTACTGATTAAATAAATGAATAACTTAATTAAAAACTATTCCATATAAAACATGCGTTTATCTTTAGATTTATCAAATTTTTCTATACAAAATAAGCTAGAGCTTAAGATTCAATTAATTAATCAGTTTTAAACGATAATATACGAAAACAATATTAGCAAACAAACGCTATTATTGCGAGAAGAAAGATATTAAAAAATAAAAATTGTGGTAAGTAATTATCTATTCTAGTTTGACTATAAACAAGCAGTAGTAACCAATGAATTGTGTAAACTTCAATTGTATTTAACTAATCGAAGCGCCATCCACAGTAATAATTATTATTAGGTACACAACAGATTTAAAGAATTTATCAATACCTAAATAATCTCTTCCAGAGTAAACAGTAAACACGGCGGTTGCTTCAAAAAATTGAGTAATCAAAATAGCGGGCGAGAAAAAATCGTTCAAATTTTTCGAGGGGTTCTATCGGCTCCATATCTGCTACGTTTGGACATCTGCGTAAGAATAACGACTGAGTGGAGGATTGAATGAACAATGAACTACTGCTGAACAATCAGTTCAGTGTGTGTCGTAGCTCAGCGACGAGCGCACGCCTGTGCTCCCCGGGGACCGGGAAACTTCACACGCGCTCGGGAAAGTTTGCGCAAACATTGTAAGGAACGCACCATATTATGCTGGGATAGCGAAAAGTTTTCTGGATTATTGTACAGACTTTTCATTGGCTTTTTGACTGTTGATTGACTTGTAGAGGTAAGTGTGCTGCTGTTCTAAACTTTTGTTGTTTTGTTTTTGTATGTGAAATATTTTTTTCGAATGTTGTAGTTTTTTTTTTTGAAAGTTTATTATTTTATGTTTAGAAAATTGAATTGTTTTTTAAAGCTTTCTCATTTGGTTATGTTTTTTAATTTTTCTTTGGCGAATTATTTTATATTTGTAAACCTATTTTTTTAATATTTTAAACAAATCAAAGTTATTCGTTAAAACGTATTAATATCTAAGTAAACCTAATAATTAATTAGGTATTTAATCATTAATTAATCCCTAATACCCATACTATTCTAAGTAAAAGCCCAATTAATATAACTTTCAATTTATTACGGCAAATTAAATTGATTGTTATTCGGAGAAAATTAATCTAATTATTAATTGCTTTGATTTGACAACCCGCAGGCATTTACTTAATCATTACTTCTAGAGAACCTTACATAATATGTATAACTTACTTAATAAGTTATCTTTCCTAGAATTTAGGAAGCCCTTAAAATATTTCATATACATTGCTCCTTAATTTGAGCAGATACCTAATAATTTATACACTGATACTATAATTGGACGTAGTTATGCCAGAATGTAACAACGCCACAACAATAATTCATTATCATCATCATCAGCCTTTTAATATTACCACTGCTGGGACTCATTACCTCTCTCCACGCGAGCACAGTGAAGGTTGGTGGATGTACCATGTATTCGAATTTTTGGTTCACACGCGGGTCGTGAGTATACACGCGGGTATACTCACGATGTTTTCCTTCACCGTTTTAAGAGCAGTGGCGATGAAATAATTTACTTAAAGTAAAGCGCCTGCTTGGGTTCAAACTCACGACCTACGATACGTAAGTCGGGGCTGCTGCCACTGGGTCACCACTGCTCTCAACAACAATCATTACATAAAATAATTATGCCAATTCGATTCCAAATTCACAATAAAGGTATCTAGGTACTATTGAGCATAAGCAAGACTTTACTGTCTATATATACATTATATTCTAAACTTATATAGTATTTAAAAACCGTCCAAATGCAAGTTGGACTCGCCCACGAAGGGTTCCAAACCATTATCGCAAAAAAAACGGCAAAAATATCACGTTTTTTGTATGGGAGCCTTACTTAAATATTTATTTTATTCTATTTTTATTTGTTGTTATAGCGGCAACAGAAATACATCATCTGTGAAAATTTCAACTGTCTGGCTATCACTGTTCATTAGATACAGCCTGGTGACAGACAGATGGACAGTGGACTTTTAGTAATAGGTGCCCGTTTTTACACTTTGGGTTCGGAACTCTAAAAAGGTTAAAACTCTGTTAGAAAACTCAGAATCTTTTATCTCTTGGAATTGGACGTTTTGACATAACTAATTGCTTTATATAGATACTTTATTCTATTTCAAAATAATAACATAACTCTTTTAGAATACCTTTTGCTAATTCTATGGGTACAATGGCAGTTTTATCGTTGTTATGTATATACTAGACGACCTAATGATAAATTATTGTATTTATCAATAGGTACATGAACTGGTTTAATAATGAAAGTAAACATTTTTGGTATTTTTGGCTTTCTAAATACCTCTTTAAATATTTATTTCCGGAGTTCCTTCTGAGCAGAAGTTTAACACTTCTGGTGTTAATTAAGGGTTTCTTACCGGTACTTCTGTAAAGCTATTGGTACTTATTTAGTACTCATTAGCACCAATTTTTTATCTTAAAGGAACACATGCTTAAAATTCCTGAATTCAACTGTATACAATATAGTTAAAGTAGAACCTATTCCAACTTAATTGGCCTTATTAATAAAAAAATATGGTTTAAGTATGAGATGCAAAAATCTGCAGGTATTTTTTTTTTGATGAAACTTTATTTTTATTAATTATTCTTGATAGTAGATTAGATTACGTCAGGGTTGTCTGGCCGCATCTCGTCGCAATTTTTTTTCATTTATTAATTTTTTCGTATTTTTTTTTTAAAACTTTGCCATATACCAGGAATTTCTCCTGTATCGTGGGTGCGTATGCTCCATAATTTAGAGCTCAGTAAGCCGCCATTCGAGGGTAACCAGGTTTAGCAGGTATACTGGCAACCCACAGGCTGCGGGTAACTGAGAGCTGGCAACCTAATTTATTACTATTTTCTGCACCACATTCTTTCAAATGACATTGGATTTACTCGAACAACTTGCTTATTAGAGTTTAAGTATCTAACATTTTTTTTTTAATTAAGGTAATTGCGGCTAGATATTTTCAGGCAACTCTGCATAAATCTATCCTAATATCAAGTATAATTTATGAAAATTAACAGGTTCTCTGTCCACACAGCAGACACAATAGTAAAACAATCATGTGAGTCATAATGGCTCATTAAAGAGGGAAGTTGGTTTAATCAAAAGCCCTGTGTCCAGCAGATGTCTGCAGTCGGATCTTAGGCTATTAACACTGATAAGCAGAGCAGATTATTAATTTACATTCGATAGGGGTTTTTTTCAAAGAGTTACCGCGGCTCTGGCTCAAGCAACTGAAGGAACACGGGTGGGTTTTAGTCAGTAAAAGTCTGTCACGCCTTCCTGCTTCACCCAGAGAAGGAGAAGTCATTGGATGACTTAGCAAAAAATAAAAAAAATACATATTGAGCCTTATCAAATACCGATTACCAGTTTCTTTATTAAAATTCTCAGGTATTTGAGTTACATGTAGGTTTGAATAACAGTTAACCTTCCTCCTGATTTAGTTTTAAAGTCATTAATCTATGCATGTAGATACCTAGCACAAAGGTATAGGAAGGTATAAAATATGCCGAGGTAGGTCTACATGGCCCAGGACCGAAAGAAATGGAAGTCATAGGCAGAGGCCAGTGATGTAGGGTGACTGGAATTAACAAGGCTACTGGTTAGAAGCAGCCTGCATCATCTTTTGCTGGCCATAAACCCTCCCTCCATCTTAGCCTTCCAGTTATTTCGGTCTTGGGCTTAAATTGCCTTACACTTTTGGAAGGAACCTGAAATAAGACGAGGGAAAACCGCAAAAACTTTTGTATACAACATTTACATTTATTCATTTTAAAATTAAATATTGCATTTAAAACAATGTGGTACCTACCCACTGTTGGGTCTTTAATAAAAGAGATTTATTCTTTTGAAGATATATTTTTATATATTTGATATAATACATAACTAGGGTTTATTAAAGCGACTCCTCCTACACGCACACCTAATTATTTATTTATTAAGCCAGAACATAGTGATATTCTAAAAATAGAAAATAATTACTATTATTGACACCTGCCAATTAGGGTAAGTAAATTGGAATACAGAAAAAAATATGCTGAATTCTGAATAGAATAATAGTATTGATATCTAACTTTGTAGATGAGCGTGGGTTACCTAGATATATATAATTCTAACATTTATATATTATTATTGTAACTTTTACCCTGTATCGTCGCACTAATGGGCAAAATCTACCCACACGTTATTATCAACAATAGCCGCACAGGGTGTTATTTATAGATGTTTGATAGTCATTGTAGGTAATCAGAAGCCAGAAAATCTGGCACTAGTATTAAATAATTAAAAATAAAAGCCATTTATTGCAGATCAATCAATCAAAATTTCTTTATTCAATTAGGCCATTAAGCGGCACTTTGCAACGTCAAAAAAAAATTACAAGTAATAATAATTGATTCTACCGTCCATTTGGAAATGTAGCTTGTTATGGAGAAGAATGGACAAGAAACTCCACACATAACTTTTTAAAAAACCGGCCAAGTGCGAGTCGGACTCGCGCACAAAGGGTTCCGTACCATTATCGCAGAAAACAGCACAAAAATCACGTTTGTTGTATGGGAGCCCCCCTTAAATATTATTTTATTCTGTTTTTAGTATTTGTGGTTATAGCGGCAACAGAAATACATCATCTATGAAAATTTCAACTGTCTAGCTATCACGGTTCATGAGATACAGCCTGGTGACAGACAGACAGACAGACAGACGGACCGCGGAGTCTTAGTAATAGGGTCCCGTTTTTACCCTTTGGGTACGGAACCCTAAAAACCAGTATACAATTCTATCCTATGTCCTAATCGCAGGCCATCTGCCTGGTTGCTAAGTTTCATCTAATATGCTTAGGCGTGTATTATCCAGCATCCCAACGTCTAGATTTTCACAACTAGTTGGTTTATAAAATTATTAGCTACTGCCAATAATGCGTGAAGGTCGAAAATTATCCTTGGGGAACATATTCCCGGAATAAAAGTATTCTATGTGCTATTCCTGACTGTAATCTATCTCTGTGCCAAATTTCATCCAGATCTGTCCAGCCGTTTGATCGTGAAGAAGTAACAAACATACAAATACACACACACACTCACAAACTTTCGCCTTTATAATAATATAAGAGTGATAGAAAAAGATAGGAAAGTAGGCCAGGAAGTAAGATGGAAGTGGCTGACATACACTGACCTATAAATTCGCTGGTGATTTCTTGGAACATTCAGAACTGTAGCTAATTCGATTTTTTTACTATATATTATTCCGTACAAAATATCTAACAATGTTTGAATACTATTCATTCTGTTCTAGACCATGCATGGTTTGTTTGTTTTATTAGGTTTCCGTACCCATACGGTAAAAACGGGACCCTACTACTAAGACTCCGCGGTCCGTCTGTCTGTCTGTCACCAGGCTGTATCTCATGAACCGTGATAGCTAGACAGTTGAAATTTTTACAGATGATGTATTTCTGATGCCATAAATACTAAAAACAGAATAAAATAAATATTTAAGTGGGACCCAAACAATAAACGTGATTTTTTTGACGTTTTTTGCGATAATGGTACGGAACCCTTCGTGCACGAGTCCAACTCGCACTTGGCCGGGTTTTTATAATTCTTTACTTTTGACAATAAAGAGAGTCCCACAAAATGACATTATATCCAACATGCGTACTACGTAAAAGCTTTTGTTTGTTGCTCGAGGAAATGCGATGACAACAAAACTTTTAACAGACAAGATTAGAATGAGGAGGAAGTAGGCTGCGACTCTTTCAATTGCATAAGAAATTTTATCTCAGTTATGAAACAAACAGCTTAGAATTTCCCTTTAAATTCTTTGAACTTTATCTTAGAATGTTACATGATTTGGCTCTCTGCATCTTTCATAGCTTTTCCTTCAAGCTGATTGCAGACCTAGAGCTAAGCTGAGTTAGTTTATAAGATAAGCTCGTCTAGCTAAGATTTATTTTAATCCCCGACGGAAAAAGAGCGGTGTCTTAAGTTTGACGTACCTGTGTATTTGTGTATCTGTCTGTGGAATCATAGTGTGGTATATAATTTTAAATTTCGTTTTTAGCTATGTTTGATGAAAAGCGGTTAATCTGTTCAAAAGTTATGGGTCTTACTATTTGAATCAGGATGTTTTCGCAAGTTAGTGTGCCATAATTACTTGGTCAATAGATTGTCGATCGAAGCGTGTCTACTTATAGATAAATTATATAGCATGTAAAAACCGGCCAAGTGCGAGTCGGACTCGCGCACCGAGGGTTCCGTACAAACCTCAGCTTAAAGGTATTATAGACCTGAGTATTTGATATGAATTTCAATTTAATACCTCTACGCGTTCATGAGGAAAGGGAGTAAGTTTAAAATTATTAAAAATATTTTTATTATATGATGTAACTAAAAATTTACGGTTTTGCCAATTATTCCTTTATCTATGCTATAAGACGTTGTTTCGTAACCAATTTCAAGATTCTGAGTTCACGGGCTGTACCCTGTAGGTTTTGATTCCCTTGCGTGTGTCGAAAATTTGCGGCTTAAGACGACGACTAACGCGAACGACCTTGAGGGAACAAAACGCGCCCTCGTTTATCACCCGCGCGACCCGAAATTTAGTAGTTTTTTGTACTTTTCTTATTATTCTATGACTTTAAAAAAAAAGCTTCAGATGAAAATGTAGATAATTAAATTGTCTTTGACATGGTGTCGATTTCATTAAAATACGCCCAGCGGTTTTGTTGTGATTGTCGTGTTTTTGTCCGTTTTAGACATAACTTTACAAATTAATTACACTATGTTATACGAATAAAACTTAAATTCTGCTCAGATGAAATTATTAAGAAAATGGTCTAATATAACATATATTTTTTCCAATAAATTACGACTAGCCGTTTAGACGTGATTCTCATTTTAAAATCAGCTACTCAAGGGAATCGGCGCCTTAAACGGCTGTATCTTTTGATTGCGTTGGCTCAGAAGTTTTGTTGTTTTTTTCACTGCTTTAAGGGACAGTAGATTCGAGTATTTGATATAAATTTCAGCTTGATACCTGCACGCGTTCCTGAGGAAAAGGGTCTTGACAAAAAGACGGACGGACAACAATGTGATCCTATAAGGGTTCCGTTTTTTCCTTTCGAGGTACGGAACCCTAAAAAAATATGTCGTGGTTTTTTATTTTTTTAATGGAGATGAACCACTTTCTTTGGGGCATTGATACCGACGTTAACTTCTTTGTACAGCAACAAAACATTGGCCAATATAGACCTTAATGTATAGAATACTCACAGAAATAACTTTATTTTAATAACTAGTGGGATTGTCTAGATAACTTGATTAGAAAAGATTAAAAAAAAAAAAAATGACTCCAGTCTGGCCAAGGGGTATTGTGTTACCCAGTTACTGGGATCTGGCGGTCAAGCAAGTTTGAAAAAGGCTAAGCAGATTTACTGATTGTGTGCAGACCGCAAAAGATATGAACTAAACTTTGTGAGTATCAAGAATACGTAAGCTAAGCGAGCTAAGCTAAAATATCTTAGCTTGTCTCCTGGTCTGCAACCAGCTTTATAGGCTTCATTTGGATATTGGTTGACATTTATTTATTTACTACCGAGAAATGTTTCGATACGTAGATCAAACTGGTACCTACCGGCGTTTCAGATGGAAACGCAATAATAAATACTGATAAATAAGAAAAAGGTCAACAATCTTACGCTAATCTTGAAGATAATTTGAATCTTTTTTATCTTTTACTAGCGGCTTTTTCTGCGCAATAGTCGTAAAAATATTCCACGGGAACATACCTACTACGTTGATAAAAAAATATACGATGTCCTAATCCAAGCCATGACTAACTGTCTTCAAATTCCATCCAAATACGTGCATCAGCTGAGACATGATTTGCTTGATATACTCTCTACATCCAAACATACTTTCATATCTATAATACCACCAGCAGGATTCAGAACCAGTCATACAAAGTTGTATCAAATCCAAATCTCTACGCTTACCCAAGTTATAGGTACATCCAACCACTTTACAGATCCATATGTTTAAACTTCAGAATACCTGAACATTAGCCAAGCAACACTTCAAGTTCCGTAGTGAACCTACTTAGTATAAATGTTTAGGGTACAGTGGAGTTTGCCGGCCGGCCGCTATGAAATTTCCGACGGAGCGTTTGCAAACTTTGTTCGAACTAGCAAGTTGGTAGGGAGTCTGAGACAGGTCGTAGAAGACAATGCACATCAAAGCAAGGCCTAGAAAATTATTGCGATTATAACAGCTGGTTACTTTGGTCTGTTTTAGACGAAGAAACTGATCGGCTTTAGATATTCTAGGGGAGTTGTGTTGAGTGGGAGTTTGTTTGGCGAATAGGCTGTCGTGGGTGTTGATTCCTAATTGGTGAATGGGTCTGAATTTGTGTTTCTAATCAGTATGGTATTGTTTAGTAGTATGCGATATTTTTTGTGCATAAGCATTAGTGTAATACTGCTATAATACAAACCATCTCTCTGGGAGTGGGATGTTTTCCGTTAGTAAATCATTCGTACTTGAATGAATAACTTTCTTATGTATCTTTTTTATACCACATGATTTCTTCTGTGATATGCTTTAAAATCCAAGTATAGATCCATGACGTCATTTGTTTGTTTCATCACCATCTTTTCAGCCGAAAGACGTCTACTGCTGAACATAGACCTCCCCCAACAGTCTCCACAATGATCGGTCCCGTGCGTCTCGCATCCAGCGGATCCCCGCAACCTTCACTAGTTTGTGTAGCTGGAGCTTAATTGACTTTGATTTGTGAAACTTAAAATGTCTTATTCAATTTCAATTAGTAAAAAAAAAATATGTCGATTCGACCGAGTAGGCAACATTTAAAAGACTACAAAACCCGTAAATCGTAATTAAAATTACGGTCCCTACTTACTTACCTGCATTTGTGTTTGCTTATATCGACACTATGTTCCCTTAAAAATATTATTTCGATAACATTCCATAAGTACGCGAACGCGATAAGGCCGCCTGTTCTATGTTTGTTTTTGTTTCAAGGTATTTCATGTATTGTTTAATCTTGGTGTAAAATAAAGTATATATAAATAAATAAACAAGTATACTCGTATTATTTAGGAAATTCAATCCTTGCGTGTATGTACATATTATTTTATTTAAACTGTTTAAAAATAAACTTGCTGCTATCAAACATTCTAAGGAATATTTTTTCCCTCGTGACACTTTAAGTATTATGGGATTGCCCACCTGTTCGTGTCCATTCAATGGTATTTATTTTTGTGAATACTTAATTAGATCTACTAGAGAGAGTTAATGGTGTCAAAAGCTATGTTTAGTAACTAGCTTCTGCCAGCGGCTTCACCGATTCATCAATCGATTCGTCTTAACCCTGCGAGTGTCACTGGCTACATTTAAAGTGGAAAATAGAAAAATGGCGGCTTTTGGGCGCCATATTGTGGGCGCCCAATTTTTTTTCTTCCCAACCCATCGTGTGGGGTATCAAAATAAAGGGTTTTAAGAGGTAATTTAAAAAATATAGCACACTTATATGTTTAAATGTACCTTATTCGAAAAAAATATAACAAAAAAGTTATAAATTGTAAAAGTTAGGTAAAAAAATCAAAAATCCCGACTCCTTAGAAAGCGAACTAAAAAGACATAAACAAGGAGAAAATCATGCTGTGCAGTTGGAGGATACATCTGGTGTTGGTCAACTGTAATTTACCTAACATCTGTCTGTATAACCTATGCCCACAATAAAAAGATTTGATTTGATTTGAATAAGTATCCTCCGACTGCACAGCATGATTTTCTCCTTGTTTACGTCTTTTTAGTTCGCTTTCTAAGCAGTCGGGTTTTTTGATTTTTTTAATTAACTTTTTTTGTCTAATAAGTAACCCAGAACTTATCAGTACGTGGTGAAACTGATACATACAAGTGCAGTTTTGGACAGTTCCAGCAACAAAATCAAATTTAAGCAAAAGTACATGAAACTTGTAGTAATACCTACTGAAAACCTTAAAGATGAAGTTCAAGACCAAACAAGTGAATTATGATGCAACTTATAAATTCAGCTCGCTCTTAATGAATTCAACACGAAACATTGCAACGGTGTAAATTATTTCTTTCGCGACGTAACATTAACGAGCTCCTGTTTGAAGCTACAAGGTATGCCTATAACAACTTAGATTGTCTTAAATCTTTTGAATGAGCTACAATATAAGCCTTATTAAAAACAAAACTTTCCCACCATTATGATTAGCAGCTTCTTAATTCAAATCTATTGAGAATTTGAATGTATAATCATAATAATAATCATTCTTAAATCTAAACCTACCTTCTTTGTAAATAACGCTGTATTTTTATGTTTGTTGAATCAAAACTAAAATTCGATTGCGTGGTAATCCAATCTGAAAGGAGCAGCCTATGGACAGATTACACTCACACAAGCTTTTAGTCTACCATCTCTATACTTGCCCAGTATATACCCGTATGAAGTACTAAAAGATTTATTACTGAAGTTTAATTTGAACTGCTAACAATATAGGGTAATATTCTTCCAAAAAAGATTACAGTATGGGTGGGATTCAGCGTGAAAAATAAATATGGTTAGCCATCTTTTTTTTCTTTAGTATCTACTAGAAGGTACTTTGAATGCTCCATACCGCTGTCAATGTTGCAATCGCAAAGCACAATTTTGTAGGTAAGACTTCGATCGTAAGTGATTAATCGAATCGATGTGACATGACACCTAAAATATATTTTAATTAAACAGTATTAAATCACATAGTACTTAAAACTTTTATTGTAATAAATAAGAAATCAACAATAAAATAAATTGCGATCGATAGAATGTAGTCTGACATAAATGATTTAACTTAAATAAGAGCCACTAGTTTCTTATCAAATGCATTTTTTTGCCCTGAAATATTTCTATTTTCGATAAACTTTCGATCAATCAGGATACGGCACTATTTTTATATAACGATAAAGTGGCTACCCCCAAAATGTCAGTTTAGTCTACGAAATTGTAAATCAGAGAACTATAATACGAACTTATAGTACGATTCTTTTTCTTACATCTCTGGCAACCGAATTTTAAAATTTTATTTCAAAATATTCTTGAATTTAATTAATGAACACATAAAATGTCACGCATGAACACAGAATTAGTCGTGTTCAAACAAAGCGTTTTGTATAACACGTTGCGACGTAGCCATGTTGCCAATAACAATTGAGACCGGGATTATTCTTCGACAGGGATGTACCAGTGACCCGGTTGTCACGCTTCCCAATGTGTACCTTGTTTATTTAGATATTTCGTGTTTCATTACATTTTCTGATTAAAATCGATGCTGATTCTAATACAGGGCCGCGTTTGTTGAATTAATTGTTTGTGACTTTCCATTATATTTCTTAGGATACTAGTACTTTTTAGGGTTCCGTACCCAAAGGGTAAAAACGGGACCCTATCACTAAGACTCCGCGGTCCGTCTGTCTGTCTGTCTGTCTGTCTGTCTGTCTGTCACCAAGCTGTATCTCATGAACCGTGATAGCTAGACAGTTAAAATTTTCACAGATGATGTATTTCTGTTGCCGCTATAACAACAAATACTAAAAACAGAATAAAATTAATATTTAAGGGGGGCTCCCATACAACAAACGTGATTTTTGTGCCTTTTTCTGCGATAATGGTACGGAACCCTTCGTGCGCGAGTCCGACTCGCACTTAGCCGGTTTTTTTTTTAAATCCCCGACACGTTTTTATTTCATGCTTTTATAACTACTTAATTTATCTGGTAGTAGAAAAGCTTCGATAGATAATCTATCGAACACGTAATTTTGACACGATATCTTGTGATAATATTATTATAATTAAGCTCCTACCGATTTTCATCAAACATAGCTAAGAACACTCTCGAGTGTTCTTAGCTATATTTGATGAAAATTGGATTAGCCGTTCTATAGTTATGGACATTTTACTGTTTGAGTCGGGGTGTTTTCGCAAGATATCGTGTCATAATTACGTGTTCAATAGATTTTCGATAGAAGCGTGTGCAGCATGAAATAAAAATATGTTGGGGGTTTATTTATTTTTTATTGTTCGTGTTCTAGTTCTCCTACCAATTGTAGTCTAGGATAAATGTTTCAGAAAATAGTCTGGTATGTCATCAGTCATCAAACACCCGAAAGGTTAAACTCACGTGTGTTTAAGACGTGGATCCACGCGATACACAACGGTTTTCATTGCTTCGCTAATTACGGGCACACATCCTTTCTAGCAAGAATAATAATTACGATCTTCCACACACTCCATCTATCTTTGCTTTATATTCAAGAATTTAAAAAATAAACATTCATCTAGATCACACCATTAACTTGAAAGAGCCCTCGAGGTATCACAGTTAGAACCAAATGTTCTGATATGAAAACGTCATATAGCTTTCAAAACGACATCTCACAACACTCGACCGAAAAAAAAGCCATACATTTTTATCTAAACGCACACAGAAATAACACCGTTCATATCAATACGAGGGTGTTGGCAAACTGTTTTTTTTTTCTCAAACATTATATCTTCGCGGAAAAGTAGTTACCGGTGCTCGATCGCATCCGTGCTCATTTCACACGTTCTCTCGTTGTTATGATGCTCAAACATACTCGAATATGCTCATATGAATGGCTCCGATAAACAGGAATAGTCGTAACAACGAATCATTATTGAATCGTGGGGTCGAAGGAGCGAACCTTGAAAGCTTCTCTGTTGATGTCACACGCATCATAATTGTTGTGAATAGAGCGACAATGTGCCATCAAAATGTTTATATTACCTCTCCAGTTTTATGTTGATGTGATGTATCATAAATAGGGATGTTACTGAGGTTCTACTCCGATTCCGAAAAGTCGGAACTCTGACTCCAACTTCAGTTCCGAAACTATTAAATCGGGGGTTTAATTTACAAATACATATTATTTTTTAAAATTAATGAAGGGTACAGGCAAAGAACAAGGCATGTCACAAGTTTTAATTTTTCTATTTTTATTACCAAGCAAGTAAGTTTTATTCTCAATCACTAACTTTTTTTTAAAGTAAACGTTAGGCGCCAAAAAGACGTTTTGGTTTATGGCTGAAACGAAAAGAACCGGGCACGTTCTTGACATACCGGTACATACCGGTAAAGAAGAAGGAAAAAATTTACATACTTCTAAACTTTAACTGCGTTTTTCTCAAAATCTATTAATTAGGGCATTCCTTATTTCTTGCCGGGTACAGGCAGAATGCTTGATTATTTTATTTTCAACGCCTAGGTTTACACATTACTTTCAAAATATTACACCTAGTATTATGTTCAACTGCTATTTAAGGAGGATAAAACATATTTGTATTTTGCCCTTGACCATCTTACTTACCACATTTCTCTTCTGGCTTCTTCTCTGCTTCCTATTTCGGTTCTGACTTCGGTTCCGATTCTGGTAAACTCCGACTTTGACTTCAGTTCCGAAAAAAACACCTCCGTAACATCTCTTATCATAAAGATCTATGCGGTTATGGAGCAGAGACTTTTTAGCCGTATCCCTGTAAATGCTATCGTTAAGATATTAATAGAAGCCATAAAAAGATTGGCTCGATGTTTATATTATAAATCAATGGAGAGATTGTGTTTGAAGAATGTTTTAATACCACCATAAGCGAGAGAATCTAATGCTATTTATGGATCGTTGTATTGGTTTTGAACGAATGATTAGTCGATTTTGTATCTTAGACGGTATCGATGTCTTAAATACGCGTTCCGATAATTTTATGATGAGTAATGATCATAATGAATCCATTCCATGTCCACTTTTGTGAACGTACTTACTTTTTAATAAATTATTCTTATTCTTATTGTTGTTAATATTATATGACTCAGATTTTAGCGAACGTGGGGTTTTCAGTAAAGTTCTAGTCCTAAGTATATCCTCATATACTTTCTGTTCCTAGTTGCTACTTAACATGTTTAATTGGTATTTGATAAAATACTTCATAAAACTTACTTAGTATGCTAAGTAAGTTGAGTTGAGTATACTAAAATCAATTTTATAGTATGTAGATATATGGTTTATATTTCAATATTTCTATTTGGTTGCAGTATCCCATGGCTAACAGAGGCTTTGCTTGAGAGCAGGGTCGGTCGGTGCGACTGGAAATATGCAGCCTTGGTGGTCCATATACTTACTAGCCATTTTCATGTTAGGACTAGACTCAAAGCTCGTAGGTGAGTGGGGTTTAGAATATAGGTTTGATGATCTAAGAAATGGCTATCCTTACTTAATATAATAAAGTTTTTGAAAGGCATGATTTATTATAATTTACACTTTTGAAAGAACTTATATCAATTTAGATCATATTAGAAGAAAAATAATTATTAGAAATAAAATTTGACTCTAAACAAGTTAATTTGGTTAACATTTTATTTTATATAATAATATTCTTTATCCGTCAGTGCAACTCGATCTAGTGACAACTAGGACTCATTTTCAGGTCAAGCGTTCCAGCCGGAATTCGCTGAACCATTGATGAATTTGACAGTGCCAATCGGTCGAGATGCAACGTTTAGATGTCTAGTGCAGAACCTTGGTGGATACAGAGTAAGACAACCATACAAAGAAAAATACCAAGACATAATTTTACTTTTAATTAAACACTCAATTACAATTTGCAGGTCGGATGGGTAAAAGCAGACACTAAAGCGATCCAAGCGATCCATGTTCACGTAATAACAAACAATCACCGAGTAGGAGTGTCGCATAACGGTCAGACCGTTTGGAATTTACACATTAGAAACGTCCAAGAGGAGGACCGGGGTCAATACATGTGCCAGATCAATACGGACCCGATGAAAAGCCAGGTACGGTAAGCAATAACTAAATAAATCTATGAATACACTAATTTGGCGTAATACCGCTCCAAGATAGCTCCTCGGCTAGTGACTCCACGCTCGAAGCTTTCTTTACCTTCGTCTTATAAACCATGTTCTGTTTCTTGTAATAGCCACGTATACGAACTTGTCGGTACAGAAACTCCCTCGTCATTATTTCAGGCACAAACATTTTTCTACTTCTAAACAATACCTTATCCTTGGGCCCCCAATTTTCTTTAGAACTAAATAGTGCAAGAAACTTACCACGGCGGAAGAATTTTATAATTTGTGCTAGTAAGCCCACCACAATTATAAAACCGTAAATGCCAAATATTACATACAGTAACAATAAATTGCAAGTCATATCAAGTGATTCAATATAATATGAGTCGTCATAAACATACGACTCCATAACTGACAATCGAGCGAAAAGAATCACGCAAATACAAATCGGATTTAAAAACCACACTATCCTGAAAATATAATGAGTTTTGATCCCTATCATGAATATAATGTCCACGTTATGGTTTTGAACACCATAAAACCAATACAATGAAACAGAAAAAAATAAACAATTAATTATTTGAATGATTTCTGTTGCATCTGTAAGAATACCAGTCAAGTCAGAACATAAAAATGGTAGAGTAAATAGTATTAAAAATATTAACATAATCATACAAGATAGTTTTGTGTAGGCTTTTGCTAAATCCATATGAAGCAATAATTCTTTAAGAAACAAATACAAAATCCAAAAGTTTATAAACAAACTGCAGAACACGATGGAAAACCAAAAAAAGCCCCAAACTGGCAATGCATCGAAGTAACTCATGATTTCGGACATTGAGGCAAAAATTTGAAAGTATAAACTGCTGCCGATTTCTATAACGCTTTCTTCTTCGCCGTGATAGTAAGACATTGTTTTAATTCCACTAAATGAAATAAGTGCGTACATAAATGAAACAAATAGTGAAAATAATGGAGCACTAACCGCAGTCATTGTGGCAGGGCTCCGAAATGACACGTCGCGAGTTAAGAAAACTAATATACCATACCCGCAGCCTACCGACAGAAACCCTCTAGTAATCGTACTATAGCAATTGAGAAATGTATAGTTAGTCCAATTTACAGATATCTTGCTAGCGTACCAAGTACCGTTAGTTGACTGCGCAACACAAAACAAAATCAGGATGCCACCACACACATAAATTGCTACTAGCTTCACTACTTGTTGAATTAGTTTTTCTTTCTTAATTGATAAAATGTAAACAGATGCGCAAATTGCATTGACCGCTAGGATTGTTTTCCATGGAATCAAGCAATATAATCCAATTTTTGCAGTACAGTTTCCGCCTATTTCACGTTCAAAAAAGCAGAAGCTCGCAGTTTTCATGCCGCAATCTTCTTCAAATAACACTTGAGCTTCCAGACAATGTTGGAAAATCGATATATTGATTTTTTTCACCATACACTTAGGATCATCATAGTCATCACAGCTTTGCCATGGCGGGACATCCAAAGCCGCATAAAATGTGTACACCAAATACCAAGAAGTGAGCACCAGCATATACATGGATTTCAAGAAAATCAAATACAATGTGCCATATCCAACATTCCGAAACAGCGGGAAGAAATTCCACATGGTGAATATATTGCAATTCGTGTACTGAGCCACACATATCTCTGAATACGCCAGCGGCATCCCGATTAAGATTACTGCCAATGCTTGCAGACCTACATGCGCATAAAATCCATTATGTGATATATCAACAGGAGAGAACATGACTGTGATTTCGTTCGTCATCCACGCCCATACGACTAGTCTGTAGCTACCGTAACTGTTCCAACGGCTATTTACTTCAGGACAGTATGATCCATCAATTTCGATTTTTTCTTCTCGTCCCATTTTTCAATAGTATATTAAATTTGAAAAGCCAACTCAACTGACTTCATGTCTGGATCACGGCCATATAGATTGAGACTAATAATGTTTATCTTATCCTGTCATTTATATAAAAGTGAAATGGTACCCTGTAAAGAATAAATTGGCGCAGCATATCAAAGAAAATTAAATTGCAGTTAAAATAAACATTGGGGAGATAAAGTGAATTAAGCCACGCAGACGGGAGCCGAGCGAGGGACGCAGCGGGTAATGATTCGTGCATGGTGCACCTAAATTATTGCGCTGCGCTGTAATTTATACCCGGAGCTGATAACGACATAAATCGCCGGCGGCGACAGCGCTTTCGACTCCGACGTTGACGCGATGACGTGGACACGGCATGGCGCCACTTGACGCAATGTACTTTCGATAATTGTTTGATATTGTTTTGTAGGCTTGTTGATATCAATCAATTAAAGAAAAGAGGCCTTTGTTGACTGTATTCTTCTTGATTCGGGTCGATTAGCTCAAAAAATAGTCTTAATTTTGTCCGACCAGTTTGTAGCTACTCGGACAGCTCTGTTTTGACTGTGATATTTCAAGACTTTAATACTTTTGAATATAACTTTTTGTATTTCGCCCATTTATTGTCGATTATAGTCTTCTATGAAGGAAAAAAAAACCTTTTACTGATTTCTATACTGAAGATATAATGTTGTTCTCAGATGGGTTACCTAGAAGTGGTAATACCACCAGACTTTATACCAGAAGAGACTTCAGGAGACATTATGGTGCCTGAAGGTGGGACTGCCAAAGTTGCTTGCCGCGCAAGAGGCATGCCAGAACCTCGTGTGCTTTGGAGGAGAGAAGATGGCGCTGATATTGTTATCAGGGATCCTAATGGTGGGAAAAATAAAGGTTAGTACGATAATTTACTTACATTTTTCTAAAGTCTAAAGAGGCTAGGTCAGAGGTACCTATGTAGTGTTCATTTGGTATTCTGTATACATACGTGTGACCGGTTTCAGAAATAAGAATGTAATGTTGAGTATTTGTCAACTCCTATTTAGCTTGAAAACCTGTCCAACTTTGGCCTTGAAGTAGGGTTTGATACTTTCATAATTCTAAATTTTCATTTCCGAAACCGTCCATTATTTATTAATCTTTAAACCAAAATGACGATATGCAGTCTGTCACAAGCTGAAAAGAATTAACCCCATAAAATCTTGTTACAATGTGGAAAAAAAACATAGCATTACAAAAAATGTGTCATTCTTGAAAATGTTGTGTACTCCTGCTTGACATTCACATTTCCGCGTAAAGGGCTTACATGACCGAGTCATATGATATAAATATTTCATTTATTCCATTCACCAAATCTTCGGGAGTTCGGTTATTTATTTAGATTATATTTTCCATATAGTTGCGATGTTCGAGAAAGAGGTGTTGACTCTTACGAAGATATCTCGTTCGGATATGGGTGCATATCTGTGCATCGCGAGCAACGGTGTGCCCCCCTCAGTGAGCAAGAGGATCACTATCAAAGTACATTGTAAGTAGGTTTTACATATTTGGAGGAAACTTAACTTGTTAACTTTTGCCAGCGGATTCTCTCGCGTGGCTGTAAATGAAAATTCTACCGCAACGTTTTACCGATCTTGTTGTCATACAGGTCATTAATCCATTCCAAATATTATCCAAATTCGTTCAGACGTTAATACACGATTTATTGACAAACAGCCCGACTTTCACAATAGATAATAATATTAGTGGTAATAGGATTTTTAAGTTTCGAAGTATATGGTACCCTGATTTACTCTAAAATCATTTCACACTTTTTGTTAGCTTTTAAAAGGTCAAGGACAAGCCATCGTCAAAAACCTTAAAAATAGCAGTAAACACTATATTATTTATTTTAATACCTCTTTTGCTACCATCAACAATAATAACCTCAAGAAGAATCCAGTAAATCCATGTTTCCTTGATAAGATATAACAAGACTAAAGCAGCAATTAGGTTCCTAGGAGTCGAATATTTTTCCCCAAAAAATGTTTTAGGACCAGCCTTATTCTAAGGACGAAATAGAGGTCCTTCCCGAAATTGTAGTAAGTAAGTGTTGTTTATCTCAGCATCTTTCAGAGTTTTCTTGTTATTAATGGTGTTATTTTATGTCAACGAGTAGCCTTTAATTATTTTCTGGGTTGAAAGGACTGTTTGTTTCTCGCGTCAACTCGAGCAGACATTTCGCTTTTATGCAAGATTTAACTTTAGTATTATTAGTCTACGTTTCTTAAACAAATTCTCCCAAATATTACTCTTTGCGGAGTGCAACGTGTTAAATTTTGTGACTTGTAAGATATGATAATTGTTATTTAGATTTTTTTATTACTATCCATGCGAAAATTATTCTGTCTGTCTGTTTGTGTCCTTTTACGTCTTAACTGGTGAACAGATTTGGATAAAAGTTGGCACCAGGAGATAGGATACTTTTTATCACGGGAATATGTTCTCTTGAGATATTTTTCGACTCTGCCACGGCAGAAACTTGTTATTTATAGGTTGGCGTTGACCGCGATCTCACCAACGGTGATGTGGTCAACGATGGATTACGCTTGCCTAGAAGTAACCAATTCTTCTTCATGACGTTTCTAAACAGATAAGAAGAATAGGTTACTTGTAGACTTAAAGACTGTTTTCATTTTGGTGTTTTTGTCTAGTTCATCCGGTGATCCAAGTGCCAAACCAGCTGGTGGGTGCTCCTCTGGGTACTGACGTCACCATCGAATGCTACGTCGAGTCTTCACCCAAGTCTATCAACTACTGGGTCAGAGATTCAAGTAAGTAACATAACATAAGCCCTGTGGGGTATAAAGGGCAGGGAAGGGTTAGGCAGATGTGCGCCCACATTTCGAGCTAGCTATTTTCTAAGTTCCATGTAATAGTAGTGAACTTAGTACCATAAAAACCCAATAATACTATGCCTGTCCCGGAAATCAAACCCAGGACCTCATACTCACCAGAAGTGACCATTAGACCAATGAACGATTCAAGTAAGAGTTTCTTAAAATACCCTCTTATCTCTCAAAGTAATTCTATCAAGAAAATTATTTCATCTTTATAGTCCATTTAACCAATTTGCGTACCTGTTAATATTTTTTGCCAAGTTCGCAAGATTGAAGCTTCAAAACCACAGAAATGAAAATTTACTTTGACTTTCACTGTTTAACCAGTTTTATTTAATTTTCGAAATGTTTTAACAACGTTATCTAACTGAAAATGTTACCGTATAATTCAAATAATTAGACAGGATTTTGTTAACTTTATTTTTGAATTGTTTCATTTGACTTGTGAAAACATTTTTTTAATAATATAATGTGGCGGTAGTTGTTAAAAGATAATATTTTTCTTTTAAAATTGAGGTTCAATCAGGTGTATTTTTCTTTTAAAACAAATCAAATGTTAATTTGTTTTAAAAGAAAAATAAAAACAAAGATTAGATTATCCTTTTATACCATTTGTATATTTCTTACCGCATCTCAACTCTAAAATTTTCCACTGTACATTTGTAGCGTAATAAATACACGAATACAGCTAAATTTTCCAAAAGCACACGTGGTTGTCAGTGTTGCTTTGTTTAGAGCTTGTGGACATGATTCATTTTGGGTTGTAAATACAATTTCACTAGGGACTACAAAATAGCCAACTAATTTATGCCACATGAGTCAAATTAGGACTAAAGTGGTTTAGTTTGGGCATGGCAATAGCGGCTATTTCCCTTTTTTGATATCTCTTTGTAGGAACCAGATTAACTATTTAGGGACTATATCATTAGTCAATAATACAATTGCAAAAGGATTATGATAGAATTATGTTAACTCAGGAAAGTATAAATATGTAGTGATCTATCTTTAAAATTTTAATTTATAAATTTTGATCCATATTTACCAATAAATGTATGGATCAACGACCGCTTTTGCCATGCTGAAATGCAACAACTATAGTAGTTTTTTCGTAGCGCGTGGGTCTACGATGCTACGCTTTGAATGACTGAGCTACGTTGATGCGGTGGCAACAAATGAATGGGTCATTTGTTGCCACCGCATCATGAGCTAATGTAATTGTTACACAAAATGGCTTTTTCTATAGTTACTATGGTGTTAAAATATTAGCAGCTTTGATAAGGTTAGACTGGGCTTTTCATTTTCCCTAAATGTACTTAAGAATAATGGAGATGGCAGAAAACTAACCATGATCATCGATAATATTCCTTAAATATGTATACTGTTTTACGTTTAGAGACCTATCCCATGGGGAAGCGACAACAGAAAAAATAACCTAAAGAAATATTTACAAACTGTATCCAAAGCCGTTAAATAACACAGATTGTGTTGCGTTACTAAGACGCTGGTGTCGTGTCCAGCTCCGTTTAGTGATCCTCCGGGACCATGATCCTCGGTTACTATGGCAACGGCACGCAAGTGACCTCTAAAACGCTGAGTTTAATCGCAATTGCACTAGTAATTTAGCACGACATCACTTAGGAAATGTTGCTAATTACGACCAAGATTTATTTTGATAGTAACTCCGCTGAGTGGACTGCTTTTGTATTTGTGAAAAAGTGGGTAGTTAGAGGTAATAAGGGAAATTAAGAATGGTTAATTGGGTAGTTACGCTATTTATATTACTTTGGTATTTTTTTACTTGCTCTTTGTTATTCAAGGAGGAGCTCGTGGTTAAATAATAATAGCCGCACTGGTCGATCATCAAGGTTAAGCAACGCTTAACGAGGTTGGCCCGTGGATGGGTGACCATTTCAACATACCGAGTTTCCTCCGTGCCTCGGAAAGCACGTTAAGCCGTTGGTCGCGGCTGTCATTTGAAAATCTTTGACAGTCGTTACGGGTAGTTAGAAGCTTGACATCTGACACCAGTCTTGGCAAGGAGTACCCAGTGTTACCCAGTTACTGGGTTGTGGAGGTCAGATAGGCAGTCGCTCCATGTAAAACACTGGTACTCAGCTGAATCCGGTAAGACTGGAAGCCGACCCCAATATAGTTGGGAAAAGGCAAGGCAGTTACTATGGGTTATTTAAGGGTAGGTTTTCCTCGAGTGACAATAAAAAGGTGTTTTTTTGTAATGTGTGTGTGTTCGGGTCAAATCTTGCAACTGAATTTTAGAGCAGTTTTCCTCAACCGATTAAGATGAAATTTTGCATACACGTTTGGTTCAGGTAACAATGCAGGGTAAGCTTAAAAGTTTGTTTAAAAATAATTGTTTTTTAATTGGAAAAGCCTATCCTATTTATATTATTGATATATAGTATCGTTTGACCATTATCTAAGATGATGTGGTCGACGGTAAAACACGATTACCTAGAAATAACCTATTTAACATTGACTTAGAGAGAGAGAGTTATTTAAAAACTGTACCTATTATTATTCAGCTTGAAAAAGTTTTTCTGGAATTTCACACCGAAATTAATGGTGAAAAAAACCCATTAAATACACCAAAAAAATTATGGTTCATTAAATAGAAGAATAAAAAAGGAAGTAATGAATCGAGAGAATGGGGATGACCATCAACAGAAAAAGTGCAATGAGATTGATACTCAGGAAACCGTCAAGAGTCCAAGGTGAAATAAAGAACGTCTGCTTGTAATTGAAGTTTTTTGGCTCGAGCCAAACCGGGGCGGGGTAACGCTTGCAAGTAATGAGATATTAAGTTTTAATTTACGATTGCGTCGGGTTTAAGTCTTAAGAAAAGTGACCTATTGTGGTGAAATAAGACAATGCTCGTTAGTTCCGGCCGACTGGACACGACCGTTTACGACTCTATCCGAGGACGTCTAACAATGCCTTTATAATTTATCGCTTAAGGATGTACGATATTACCGAGGCTGCCATTAGCTTTTATGTAGTGCAGTGTTTTAAAAATAACTATTAGGAATATGTCGTTATAGGCTGAGTGGAGGTTATGGCAGTTCTTGAGGGTGTTGAGTTCATCGTTGTGGAGTTTATGAGAAGGCTCTTGGTTCGCAGTTGGATAACATTTTGTTTACTTGACTTATAGACTACTGAGCATTAAGCTAAGTTATTTAGATCATACTGTATTGTTTCTTAGTGAAAACCGATCCACGTCAATTAGTAGTAATTCCGTTGATCAAAGATAGTGAGAGCAGTGGTGGCCCAGTGGTATCGGCCGCGACTTACAAGTTGTAGGTCGTGGGTTCGAGCCCAGGCAAGCGCTTTACTTTGTGTAAATTATTTCTTCACCACTGCTCTCAAAACGGTGAAGGAAAACATCGTGAGGAAACCGGCATGTCCAAGAACCAAAAATTCGAAGACATGTGACATCCACCAACCCGCACTGGGCCCGCGTGGTGGATTACGGCCCATTTCCTCTCACAGAGAGGAGGCCTGTGTCCCAGCAGTGGGAACATTAATAGGCTGATGATGTGATGTGATGTGTGAAAGATAGTACCTATAATATTACAAAAACCTTTTGGAAGATACGTAAATACTACTTGGATTAGTATGACAAGCAGTTACTTTTTAAGTCTATATCTTAGAGGAATAAAATAATAATTTCCTAAATCTCTATCACAAACAGTGATTACTGTCTTACGGGAATACTGACTTAAAGAATTACGGCTTACTAGACTAGTCGGAGTAATATTTGATACATGTTTCCCAAAAAGTTTTCAAATTCACTTATTGTACTCTAACAAGTAAAATAAAAAAAAACCCGCGACACATTTTTATTTCATGCTACTTATTTTATCTAGTAGTAGACACGCTTCGATCGACAATCAATTAAAAACGTAATTATGACACGATATCTTGCGAAAACATCCCGATTCAAACAACAAAACGCCCATAACTTTTGAACGGCTGAACAGATCTCATCAAATATAGCTAAGAACACTCTCGATAAAGTCACATTTCAAACAAAAAAACGGTTCATCAGTTTAAGAGCTATGATGCCACAGACAGATACACA
This sequence comes from Orthosia gothica, assembly GCA_949775005.1. Lineage (NCBI taxonomy): Eukaryota > Metazoa > Arthropoda > Insecta > Lepidoptera > Noctuidae > Orthosia > Orthosia gothica. The sequence goes on from OX459057.1 coordinate 1,994,464, forward strand.
CAAATACACATATATACACACGTCAAATTTATAACACCCCTGTTTTGCTATCAGGAGTTTAAAACTACGCAAAACCAAACATATTAATACACCATCGTAAAGCTACACTATCACTACACAAGATGTACACCAGCCTAGTTATCTTAGCATACGTCTGAACCCAACACGCCAAGTTAACTGGCAGGGCAAACATTCCACCAACTCCAGTCAAGCTTTTGATTCGCTAAGTTTCTGCCTAAGCGGCCAAGCCAACCGACTCGACTACTTACTAGCGCAGCTACATTGCTATAAATACTGTTTGTTTACTGGTTTATGTGTTGAAATATTGGTAAGGAAAATATTGAAATACACATAAGTATTGTAATAGGAATTAATTAATGTATACCTAATATTGTAAAACACATTTTTTTGGAAAATAGTAAAAGTAATTGATGTCAGCTATGATTTTTAGACGCTTAAAACGGCACTCCAATTGTGAAACAAATGTTAATCCATTGCATCATAAATTTGGAAAATTCGTTTGCTTAACAACGTAAATAAGGCTGCCTGTGTACCTCGCGCGGAGTGGAGCCAACTAACAGAATTGCATAAAACTCCGCTCCGCTTTAGTGGACAGGGATTTGAAAACTAGTTTCAAAATTCATATAAATTTACACCTAGCAGGGAGATGAGAAATAGAGCATGAGGCGGTGCGGGGGCGGATCGGGGAAGCGGAGCGGGGAAACGGAGAGGAGAAACTACTGCTAGTGAGCTCCATGTATGAAAAAATTCAGTCTGCTACTCCGCGCCGCATCTCCGCTCCGCTGCCTCGCTCCGCTGAAGTGTACAAGTAGCCTAACGCACGATTTTTCAAAATAACAGGCTTTGTCACTGACGGTGTTTTACGTCACCACTCCGCTGTACTCAATCTCTTTCATAAAGTAATTATTACCAAGAAAATTACATCTTCAGGGATTTCTCATGACGTCAGCATTAGGCTTGTAACATTTTTTGTCATCCCACTTTTATCCCTGTTCATAAACCACAACACACATACCCATTAACCTTTACGCACCCCTAATGTGAACCGCTATAATCACAACCTTATAAAAAACGCTATGAAAACATGAAAGAAGCAATCACCTTAAAAATCTCACCCAGATTGAGAATGTGGCCTCAAACATGGCATATTTGACGGGATTCAAGTGATCATTTCACACTATTTTTATTTTATATTTTTAGTGATGTTGCTGTAAATGAAAAAGATAACGAGAATAGCAGTGATTGTCAGAACCTAAACTCTGATTTTTGATTTCGTAGACTAAACTGACAGCTGCCAATGACCTTATTTTTTTAAATTGTTGAATGCGCAGAGCATAGTTTTGCAGGTAAAACTCAATCATTAGTGATTCAATGAATCGACGTGACATGACTACTCAATTTAATTGGTGTGTTATTTAAATATAATAGTATGAATACACTTATGAATTATTATTTTTTTAAAATGTCGTGAAATAGTAAAATTTTTGATACTTCGTTTTTAGATCACTCACGTACGACACTACTTTTATGTAACGATAAAGTGGCAACTCACCAAATGTCAATTTACGAGTAGTCTGCGAAATTAAAAATCAGAGATAAGTTACCTGATGAAGGATACTTACAGTTACAATAACTGTACTTAATATCTTTCAAAAAGTAATTAAAATCTTACCCAGAAACTAAAATCTTTAGGAATAATGATGATAAGTGGCCATCGCTTGCAAAAAGTTGTCAAAGAAACTTAAATCTTCTAATGGTTGCATAGAAAATGTGGAGATTGTTATGATTTGGTACGACAACAGCATTAAGCTTGTAACTTTTTGTTAGCTCATCTTTATTTGTGCTCATAAACCATTACGCACATGCCCTTTAAATATAATCACAAAATAAAAAAAAACGCTATCAAAACATGAAAGAAGCAATCACCTTAAAAATCTCACCCAGATTGACAATTTACCCTCAAACATGGGATATTTGAAGGGATTCAAGTGATCATTACACACTCCGTGCGAACAACGTTATTCGAGCACGAAATGTTCGTTTATTCAACTGATGAATCCATATTTTATTCATATTGCCATGTATGAGGTGAGGAAGGCCCCATCTCTGTAGGATTCTCCTGAATTTCATATAACATTCTTTACAGACGCCGAGTTTTTACATAAATCTTTTTATGTGCTTCCTGATATTAGGAGTTGTCATTCGGATGTTCTTTATCAGTTACTGGTGGTGGCTGGGAGTTATAATAACGAAAATCATCATCATCAGCCTTTTAATTTGCCCACTGCTGGGACTCAGGCATCCTCTCTGTGAAGGGGAATTGGCCTTAATCCACCACGCGGGCCCAGTGCGGGTGAGTCGATGTCACACGTATTCGACTTTAACGAGGATATCTCACAGTATTTTAATATAGGTTTTAAAATTTGCCAAAGGATACTGTGTTACCCAGTTACTGGGTTGTGTCGGTTAGACTGGAAGCCGACGCCAACACAATTGGGTAAAGGCCAGGCTGATTAATCGCGTTCTTTCAGACTTGTTGAGATTTTAAGATCTTTTTAGGCTATCCTTGTTTACCTAGCCTTGATTATAGTTCCAGCGTTAAATTCAGGCAGTTCCAAATACAACTCCCTGTATTTGACAAAGTCACTTCTTAATATTTATTTTTTATTAACATTTATATACAATTGAAAATTCTAAAAACAAAAACAAACCTATATACAAATACAAAAGGGAGACGGAAAAGACCTCATTTTGCATCAAAAAATTCGTCCACATCGATGTCAATGGGAAACGTGCCCAGAACGCTGGCAGCATTGCCACGTTGGATGGCAATGCTGATTCTCTGGCCGAAGAAAAGGCCAGCCCTCTGGTCACGTGAAGATTCGGCGAGCTTTGTACTAATTTCTCGAAAAACTCGATGCGCACTCGGACCCCATGGACCTAATGTTTCAACCCCAAACGGCTCAAACATATAACTCTCAATAAGGTTGTTATATTTGCGCCGTTTGAGGTTTTCTGCACCGGCAGCAGCCGCCCCAGCACAGCCCGCCGTGCTAAGAAGATGGGATGGCGCAAGGGTGTCGACACATGTTACATCCATTGCTTCTTAATTGGTTTCCAATATCGTTACCTGTGGACTTGTAAAGACAAGTACCAAGTAGTAACGTAAATATTGCCTGAACACATAGTGACAGCAAGTTATTGTGTTTCTGAATCAAATAGCGAACGTCCAGCTTACGTAACGTAAACAACAACACATCTACCCTAGTACAAATCCACATCAGCATCAGTCGGCCCTGCTAAAACCATCTGGCTTTGATCCTTGTTATGCAACCAGTCGACTCGATAATACACGAACACGCACAATGATGACATAAGAAATGTGGAGATTACGTGTCGTCATCTGGCGACCCCCCAAACAGTGACATATCGCTTTATAAACGAGTCGATAGCATAATTTGAATCGCGTTTCCCATACTAAACCATATAAGTCCTGCTCCAATAATCGGATACGTCACGCAACCGAGACCTCGTAACACAGTCGTATAAACCGAATGTGCTCCACATTGAAAAGTAGAAAACATTACCTCCGGTATCATAATAAAAGCTCACATGATATCCACTGTGAAAAATCCATTAACACTTATCCGGGCGTAAAATAAACCAAAGTAACTTAGGTACGTAGTAAAACAATAAATTCTTCGCCGCAATTCCGTTTCATAATAAGGTACGAGTATCTGGTGTTGAAGGCGTAATGTGAAAGTCCAAAATCATAACATTATTATGATATTCAAGAAGAATGATAGCGCGTCAGGCAAATAAATGTAACGCCATATATTTATCTAGCTTGGAAGCAGAGTTCAGAATTGTTTTTGTAATTCTGTACCTTCTGAATCAGTGACTTGTGAACGGTAATCCTGACTTTGCAAAAGATTGTGCAACCTGTTATTGGCAGTTTTGAACACGGGCTAACAATTCCATAGGAAAATTCCTCTAGCATCTTTATAATATTTATCTGGCATTCTTGTGATACAAAGTTTATTCTGCTTGATTTTAACGTCGGATAATATACAGATTGGTTGGTAAATTAATTAAAAACTCATCAATATTCAGATGAATGTGTGTCCTCTTAAACTAAACAAAACTAAACTATCGAACACGTTCTAACCCTCAACGCGACAGCCCAACACTATAGTTAACTACAGACACGCGAACCACAAATATGACGTATCAAAATCAGTTTCCATTCACACAATGGAGTAATGAGCTGGATGGAGCCCGTGCCTGTTACTTCGTTCCGTTCGTTCGTTCATTCGTTCCCGCCCTCACTCGGAGCCGTCGGCGGTTTCAAAGTTCCCCATTCGGCACTTGTCGCGCGAAATTTACGGGTTAATTTTCAATGGGACTGGGTTTCGAGCTTCTGGAAATTTTAAGTTCCACATTATGCTTGGCTCTCATCCGCAGCGGGAATGTATGACGTAATAAAGGAAAAAGTTTCTTTTTTATGGTCGCAGATTTTTCTGTTTATGAAATTTTGATGAATCTCGGATATGATTTGTTGCCAGTGCGTGAAAATGGACTGAGCGTTACTACTTTTCATGAGACCATTTTATAAAATGTGTTTTTTATGTCCTATAACTCTAGAAATACATCCATTCTATAAGGAAAAATAATACAGAAAGTCCTAAAATATGTGGTCCAAAAATGCATAGTTTCTAAGATATCATAAATCAAAATTAATTTATTTTAAAAATAAATTGCGTCCGAAAAACTAAAAAAAAAAAATATAATTGAAAAATAATTCATATGCCAGTTGATTCTTTGTTAAGGTCTCATTCTTACCCTAGAATTATGGGATTTAAATAAGTTATTAATTAAAAAAATTTTTTTTAAACAAGCTTTTTCGTATTCTTCTCAGCAAACCCTTTCATTTGTTACCCATATCATGGCTATGCACAAAAAATTACTAGTCCGCCATTTTGGGCCGTCCACCATATTGGATTTAAAATGACGTCACTTAGCTAACCATGTATTGTCATCCAAGCTAAACGTGTATTCAAAAATTCACCTTAATCGGTGGAGGATAACTGCTTTAAAATTCAGTTGCAAGATTTGACCTGAACACACTTAAATACATACAAAAATATTTACATACATTGCAAGTCAAATAAAAGTTTGTAAAAAAATAACATCGGGGTGACAATATGACACAAAATGAAATGTCATGTAACACACGTTAAAAAGCCTATAACACATGTCATAATTATGACGCTTCACTAATTCACGACCATTTCTTTAACAAGTAAAATTTCACAATTTAAAAAACCCCCGACGCATTTATCTTGCGAAAACACCCCGATTCAAACAGTGAAATGCTCATAACTTTTAAATGGCTGAACCCATTTTATTCAAACATAGCTAAGAACACTCTCGACAAAATTACCTTTCAAACAAAGAAAACTAAATCGAAATCGGTTCATCCGTTTAGGCGCTATGATGCCACAGATAGACACACAGATACACAGCAACACACGTGAAACTTATAACACCCCTTCTTTTTCCGGCGGGGGTTAAAAATAAATTAAACTATGGAACTCCTATTTTTTTCCCACATACTTGATTGTGTCAAAGGTCACATCACGGACATTAAAACACTTAGTAAGCAACAAGCAATTTTCACTACCAGCGCTGACTTGCAACTAATACACCCAATAACTTCAACTTTCAGACTAATTCAAAAGCTCCAAAATTAATATCAGTTGTTGTTTCATAAAGAGCACATTCATTCCATCCAGCCACTAACCTATGCAAAGAGTTACTGTACGGGACGGACGTGATCGTCCAAGACCGACAGGCAATCAGGAGGTTGTAAGGCTCCTGCTTGAACGCGTTGACGCCCCTTGCACCTATTGTTCAGTTGTCATCTGGTAACTATGGACCTTGGAGACACTTGAAGGCTGCCAAGTAGGTTGAGGTGAAAAACGTGATGTCCAGGTTAAATAAAACTATTTGTTCATGGCCAGAAGCGATGTTCCTTCATGGTCCTCGATGCGCAATGATGCGCGGAAATACTTTAAGTGAAATAATGGCTACGAAATGTTCACGCGCCTGCGCACTATTAAAGAGGCGAACTCGACTGCGACGAGGACCACAACATTCCGACCGCAAAAACTTTTATTTTTCAAAAAATATACGCTAAGACTCGTAGCTTGAAACTGACAGGAACTACCCTTCCACTGGACCGATTCTGGTGAAACTTGTACTTTTGGATAGGTCTCGAGGAGACCTTCCCTCCGGTCTTTGATCCAGGTCCCTAGCCCCTACCATCAGGGAGTTCTCGTAAGGAGAATGTCGAAGAAAGGGAATTCCCGCCAGTTTGAAGCTTTACAATCGAGTTTCTCCTAAAACTAGACATGTTAGCTCTAGGGTACCAGCGAGGGACTTGGAGCCCTCCTACTGGGCCGTTGACACACATAAGTGTTACAGTTATATTCAAAACATTCAGGCGTACAGCCGCGAAATGGTGCGAGAAGTTAGCTTATGCCCCTGATCTTGGCACATAAACTCGATTCCTACTCAGACTGCTGGGTGGATTTTCAAGTTACATTCACACCCGGGTAGCCCTTGTGATGGGCTATCCCAAGGTAGAAGTCCGGCAGCTACATGTCCAACCCCCGATGAGTTATCGTTTGTTACAAGTTTGTTTACATAGCAAATCCATGTAACCTCGCACCATATCAGGTCGCTTAACTCCTCAACCACCAGAGCTAAGCTCCTTCCGGAAGTGTGGTTGGGTAGCTGGAAAACTAGGCTGTCTGACGGCGGTACCCTGATGGGTGTATCACCAGCCTTTCCGCAGCTTAAGGTGCCGGGAAGCGGCCGAATACTAAATTTTACGTCGTCTCACAGCTTTAATGTGTCTGTGTGCGTTATATACACCTATATACTAGTTTTGTGTCATGACTGAGTCTAGACGCCCGCCTGTGGGTCCACGAAGGTAATGCTTCAGACAGCATATCTATAACTGACCAGGCACCAAGTGTCCCTGGACGTAGTGACCCGTCGGCAGACGCATAGAAACGTCCATGCCGGCATACACAGACACATCACTTCAAGCAAGTGATGTCTATGTACTAGAATTACACAGGTGCTATCTATTTATAGGGCCTAGACAAAATTCTAGGTCACCTAGAAGCGCTAAATGGCTTGTATCGAATTTTCCAAACACTTACTTGAGTAAAATGTATGTATATTTCCCTTTTTAGAGTGAAAATGCACTATGACTGGCCATGTACTGCTATTATGTATAATTTCTCAGTCATGGTATCCAGCCATCCTATCTAGAACACCTAGGTGGTGTTTCCTAACAAAACAATTATGTGTAAGGAAGCAATCTGATTGGTTGGTGAATAGAATACCTATAGCACCACCTGATACCCTGCTCAAAACGGGGGGTCTAAAATAAGTAAACAAAATATTTTTATTTCCTTAAACCTATACCTTATCATATAACTAAGGTACCTTATGTATAATTCTAACACATAAGCGCTATATTCACACTATAAACCATGTAAAAGCCCCCAAAACATGAGTTTAAAGTTATCAAAATTCTACAAAAACTGGTTTTAGTATAAATATAAGGTGCCGCCCTCTTACAGGTCATTGTGAACTAAACGCTCGTTGAGGACGGTTGTTTTTTACGGAGTTAAATACTTGTTTCTTTCCGTAATAACACAATCAGTATGCATATTAAAGCTTCTAATTTATTGTTATTAGACTATATAATTCTATTACCTACTGATAGACACATAAAATATAATTTTAGTGTCTGAAAAACATGAGCAAAAATTAGTTACGAGCTTTACTATAAAAGGTTTTTTCACCTACCGACATCGCTTAGTATGCGATGGCGCTCTGGGGTGAGCAGACGTGTGTCTGTCAATACTATTTATATTTTACATATGACAACCTATCTAAAGGTGACGTATCGTCGCGAACATCTCTCCCGCCGTGCAGTGTCGCGTCGACTCGATGCTACGTTGGCGCGGCGCTGCATCAGCATTGTGAGCGGCGCACGTCGGCAGCGCTCGTGACCTCGACGCTCTGCGACACGTCGCTCAGCTCTCGCCGCTGGAACTCTGCTGCACTCATTTTGGCAAAGGAATGAGCTTCTTCACCGGACGCTTTAGAGTGCCGCCAGTGGTGCGCACCTCAGCGGTCCGGACTTCTCCATCAGGGCCAGGGTATATGGCCTCGATGCGGCCTCGCGGCCACGTGTTGCGAGGCAGCTGCCCGTCCGCGATAAGGACGGGGTCGCCCACCAGCAGGCCAGGCCCGCGGCTGTGGGGCTCCCGCCGGTTTTGGAGCTCCGGCAGGTATTCTCGCACCCACCGGCGCCAGAACATGTCGGCCAGGATTTGTGACCGACGCCACATCTTTTTGTGGTCGATGTCTTGCTCGGTGAACACGCCGGGGTTTGGGAGTCTAGCCGACCCACCAAGTAGGAAGTGGTTCGGCGTGATAGACTCGTCGTCATCGCCGTCGACTGATACATGTGTCGGCGGGCGGCTATTTACCGTGTACTCTGCCTCACAAATCAGTGTGGACAACACCTCTTCGTGTGGGTGTTTCTCTGTGAGTACGGTATACAATGCGTTTTTTACGCAGCGAACTAGACGCTCCCATGCACCTCCCATAAAGGGCGCTGATGGGGTGATGAAGCGCCAAGTGATGCCTCGGCGACTGGCCTCCTCTCGGAAGGCCTCTCGTAGCTCTCGATCGGCACCGTGCATGTTGGTGCCGTTGTCTGAGTGGATCTCAGTTGGACATCCTCTGCGGGCGGCGAAACGGCGCAGCGCTAATATTGCGCTGTCTGCGCTGAGGCTGGCGGCGATCTCGAGGTGGACAGCTCTTGTGGTGAGGCATGTAAACAGTGCTACATATCTCTTGTGATGCTGGCGACCCACGGTGACAGATAGCGGGCCGAAGTAGTCTAGCCCGGTGTACGTGAACGGCCTTTGGTGATGAGCCAGGCGCGTTCGTGGGTGGTCGCCGGTCGCTGGCACAGGTGCTTGTGCCTTACGAATACGGCACTGAAGACATTGTGCCAGTACTTTCTTGGTGGTGGGACGCATCCTTACGACCCAATAATGCTGCCGTACCTCATTTATTGTGAGTTCAGTCCCACTATGTAGTAAGCTGCGGTGTGTCCAGTCTATATAGAGCTGGGTTATATGATGGTCGCCATGTAATATTGGCGGTCGCCTTACATCTTCTGTGACCTCGTCAGTGGCGGCTATACGGCTTCTAATACGTAGTAGGTCATCTACTACTTCTATTTGCAGCGCGTGTAGCGGACTATTTTTGTCCACTATTTCATGTGCATGCAATCTAGCTATTTCTTGAGCGAACGATTGCTGCTGTGCAACTTGTACGAGTATTTTCTCGGCTTTTTGAAGAAAGCTCGCATCTATGTACTGCTTTCGGACTTCTGGCGCTATGTATGACGGCTTGGTTGCTGCAGTCGCTGTCTTCTTTTTCTTTCGCCAGTCCGTGTCCTCCTCAGCGTTTTTCCGGGTTCTTTTGTAGAACGTTTTCTCTGTCCTTTGTTTACAGAGATGTATAAAACGTAGGACGGTAGCAGTCGCACGTAATAGCCGCTCCCATCTTGAAAAGTTGACGGGATTAGGTATAGCTTCTATGAGCTTCGAAGTGTATGTATGTCTGTCTGTTATTTTCTCCAAAACAGATTTTTCTTTTTCTGTGACAGTGAGCGTTCTTTCCTCTCCTGTCTCTTCTGTGATTGGAGGTTTTTCTGATGGCCATGAAGAAGGGTCTTCATACAAAAAACTTGGGCCACAGAACCACTCGTGTTGTGAGTCAAACCTCGGCGGCACGTCACGAGTCGCTATATCGGCGATGTTCAACTTCGTGGATATCCATCGCCAATCCTCCACTTTGCTACCTTCTTCTATGGCAGCTATGCGATGAGCTACGAAGGCTTTATAGGTTCGTGCTCCTTTTCTTATCCACGACAAGACTGTTTTGCTGTCTGTCCAATACGTGACCGACGATGGATTGTTGTCGTGTTCACGTTTCACAGCTGCAGCCAGACGGGTTCCCATCACCGCTGCCTGCAGCTCGAGGCGCGGTATCGATTGTAGCTTTAATGGAGCTACTCTCGCCTTGGCCATGACTAGGCTCACCTTCTGTGTGCCTACTGCTGTGGTGGCTCGCCAATACACAGCTGCTGCATATGCCAACTCGCTTGCGTCGGTAAATACATGTATTTGTATTTCTGTGGCATCACTATAACCAGGATAACATCTTGGTATGCTGATGCCCTTGAGCTGCCGCAGGTTTTCGATCCAACTTCTCCACTGAGATGCCAGGTCAGCGTCTAATAGCTGGTCCCAATCGACGCCTCGCCTCCAAGCTTCTTGTAATATTTGTTTAGCTCGAATCGTAACAGGCGAGGCTAGTCCTAGGGGGTCGTATAACGACATAACAATTTTGAGAGCCTCTCTTTTTGTAGGGGCCTCCTTTTCTAAAATTCCTGGCGGCAGTCTCGCAAGCGTTAGGTTGAAACCTAGCGTATCTTCACTAGGTCTCCAAATCAGGCCGAGTATTTTCTCTGCGCCTACTGTATCTCCGATGTTCACAACCTCAGTGCAGGTTTGTGACGGATCGATATTTTCTATCAGGCGCTTACTGTTTGATACCCATTTTGTTAGGTCAAACTTCGCCTGTTGGTGTATTTTCTTCACCATTGTCGCGACTTCTGTCGCTTCTTCGACTGTTTTATAGCTGTCCAGATAATCGTCCATATAATGGCTCTCTACTATAGCTTTCACTGCTACTGGATGCTGTTCGATGTGCTTTCTTGCGTTCCAATTTTTCGCAAAGATAGCGGTGCACGGCGAGCTTGCCGCGCCGAAAATGATGGACGTCATACGATATTCTTCTGGGGCTCCATCTCTTCTGTTGCCTCTCCATAGGTAGCGAAGTGAGTCTCGGTCTTCACTTCGTACTTTTACTTGCATGAACATCTCGGCTATGTCTCCGGAGATGGCCACGCAGTGTCTACGAAATCTCATCATGACGCCGGGCAGCGACTGCAGCAAGTCTGGTCCAGTTAGCAGGAAGTCGTTGAGTGACTTTCCTCTCGATTTTGCGGCGGCATCATGTACTATTCGAATTTTCTCTGGCTTCATGGGGTTGAAGACATCGAAATGAGGCAGGTACCAGGTTTTTCCTGGCGTGCTTGACTTGGGAGCCTTCTCAGCATATCCCTTTTCTATCAGGGAGTCCATCTGATGTGTGTATTTCACACGAAGAGCGGGGTTTTTATCCAGCTTCTTCTCTATGGAGACTAGCCTTTTGAGTGCTGTCTCGTAACTATCGGGCATCTCTATTTTCTCGTCCCGCCATAACATAGCGGTTTCTATGTGCCCATTTCCTAACTGTCTTGTGTGACGGTTCAGTATATCTTCTGCCCTCTTCTGGGGGTCAGAAGCTGGTTGTCGTGGATTGATAGCCAACGACTCGATAGCGAAGAATTCACGGAGCTGCTCGTTCAGTTCCGCATCTTGCCTTGCGTCAACGGACTGACACCCGTTGACATAGTGCACCTGCTGGCCCAGTGTTCTGGTGTGCGCGCCGTGCAATGTCCAGTCCATCATGGTTTTCGACGCGATGGGTTGGCTTCTAGGTCCTCTGCGGACTTCAGTGGCCAACAACAAATGCCAGTTGTCTTGGCCGACGAGTATCTTTGGCACTCCAGCAGGATACGTAAGCTGCGACGTCAAGTCTCGAAGGTGCCTACAGCGGGCTACGTCTTCTTGACTGACTGCCTGTGGTGACAGGTTGAGCTTCGAAATGGTGCGCGCCTTGAAGGGCACCCTATCTCTCATGCGACTTGTGAGAGTGACGGTTATACGTCTCGATAAGGGAGTGTCGATCATGGTGTTTCCAATAGCACCGATCTTCAGAGGGTCGATTGGGCCCACTGCTCCCACTCGCTGAGCGATTGCTTCGTCGATCAGCGAAACGGTGGATCCGTCGTCAAGGAGTGCGTATGTGTCTGCCTCTCCCGCCGGTCCTATTACCCGGACCGGTATTATCTTCAGGAAAGCGTGACTCGAATCAGTTCGCGAACTGGCCACTATCTCCAGCGACTTCCTCTTCTCTGGAACAGCAGGCTTCCTTGTCCTGTCTGTATGAAGAAGTCGATGGTGCGTGGCTGAACACCCCTTATGACTACACTGCTTCTTGTTGCAAGTGTGTCCAGCACGACGTTGTCTTAGGCAGCGATAGCACAAGTTGTAATTCTTGGCTAGCTCCCATCTTTTGTCACTTGCTGCGTCTCTGAACCTTTGGCAGTCAGACGCGTAGTGACCACTTTTGTCGCAAATTCGACATTTGTTTACCGGCTTGTCGGTAGCTGTATGCGTCCGTTGTATGACGCGTTTTCCCGCTAGAGAATCCGTTTCCTTGATGTTCTCAGGCGGGGCGAATGCACTGCAGAAGTGAGCTTGCTCGGTTATGAAGTCGCTGAAGAGTGACAGATCCGGCAGCGACTGGTACTTTTCCGTGTACGTTCTGTACCATTGTACACGCAGAGAATTGGGTAGCTTCTCAGTTAGCTGGCGCACCAGCTCGGCATTGAGCAGATAGTGCCCCTTCTTGAGAGCTCGCAGAGTGACAACTCCGCTTCTGACTCGACTTGCAAAGGTGCAGATGTCCTTGGGCGACTCGCTGCATTTTGGTAGCCCTCTAAGTCGGTCTGTTTCGGCCTGAGCTATTGAGTCAGGACGTCCAAACTGTAGTTCCAATTCTCTCATGATCTCATCCGGCTTTGCGTTCCCGATGAGCTCTGAGCTCACTGTCTCCAGTGCGCGACCACGCAAGCTCCTTCTGAGTCTTGCCGTGTTTTCTATGTCGCTGAAGTAGGCATGAGTTGCCTCGTAAATGGCTCGAAAAGATAGCCATTCTGTATGAGCTCCACCGAAATTCGGCAGAGTCATGATAACCTGCGACGCCGATCGGTTAGGCGTCCATGGTTCGATTTTTCTGTCGGCTAGCGACGCTATAGCGGATGTCAGCTCCGTTAGAAAAGGACGGAGTGACTCTTTCGCTTCTATTTGCCTTGGCGGCTCCACGTTGGACGGCTCTGTCCTAGGTGGTTCGATGTTAGACTTCACTTGTGGATGTTCTATATGGTCGATATGTTTCCGGGAGTCCGCTATAGCGTCGACGGCCGCAGCCGGGGTCCAATCGTCATTGTCCCCTTTGGCGACGTCATTCTCCCTCAACGGTGTGGGCTCTGGCGCCTCTTCGAGCCACGAACGGACATACTCTTCATTAGAATTTCTGTCATCCATATATTCATCCTCAGAAGCTTCTTCTTCTGCTTTTTGAAGTGCTAACTTAGCGAGTTCCAACTTTATTTTCAATAAGTCTTCACGAGCTCTTGAAATTTTCTTACGTGACCGGGTCGACTTGCTAGTTGACGGCGGTCCAGTATGTTCGATACGGGCGTCACCCCGGGCAGCCATTACTTCTCCTTGAACAAAGGTCTTATCCCGGATCCTTTGTTTTCTACCAGAAGGCTTCAGTGTTTTTTCTGAAGAATCTTCTGATTTCGATGCCTTCCTGCGTGTGCTTGGTTCCTGTGGTTCCTCCTCCTCATGTGTGGGCGTGTTGTCACCTATCTGTGACGTTGGTGGGCTTCTGACTGGTATGGACTTTTCTGTCCCTTCAGTAGTGGACGGTGAGCGTGGGGGCAGCTGATGTTGTACGCCCGCACCTGGACGCTCAATGGGGACTGTCCATGATTCAGGCCTCTTGTCCTGGGATCTGGTAGTCGGCATCCTGATTGGTTCAAAGTTTCAGTTTGAATACGCCAAGTACAAGTCCAATCTTCAACTTGTCTTCAAAACGTTGGCTCGAAACGGCTGAGTCCAATTCTAGACTTCTTCAATATGTCAGTTTGAATCGGCTGAGTCCAACTCTAGACTTCAACACGAACTGGTTGACATCTATTTTCGAGCTTCAAAACGGCTATGTCCAAACTTAATTTTTTCTTAAAAACTGCTAAGTGGTAACTCTGGGTTAAGTCCGATTTCAGTCGTCGGCTTGAAGAGGGTTCGCTTCCTTTTTCAAACTTCGAAAAGTATCTCCAAACTCCGGGTTAGTTTAAACTCCGGGTTATATCCGACCCTCTTAACTCCAGGTTATTCTTCAAACTATAAGTCGCTAGTCAGTCTTCAAAACTATAAGTTCCAAATCAGCTTCAAACTTCAATGTTGATACGTAAACAAGTTCACTATAAGACTTTCAACACAAAATGGGTAAGCACATGAGCATATGTTTTCACTGTACTTACTGTTGTCTAAGTGTCAACTTGTCCAGCAGCCTCCAAGGTTGAGCAGCCGGTCTGGTACCAATCACTGAACTGTTGGTCCAACTCTTGACGTTAGTAGTCACTTCAGACTCCAGATATCCAGGTTTGAAACTCCAGACTTCGATCGAGAGCTTCTATCTCGATAACGACTATTTGTTTTTAAACAAATTCTAAGTCGAAAATAAGCCTTGAGCTATAACGCTTCAGGAAATTTCAGCAACTATTTTTTCGTTCTATTTTATAGAACAAGTCGCCCACACGACTATTCAATATGCTTCTGTGTGTAAGCCTCTTCTTGGATAACGCTTCAGCGATAATCCTTCAGCCGTAACCCTTCAGGAATTCTATGAACGTCGTATGTTCGTTCTATCTCCTAAACGAGCTCCCAACACGCTGTTTGAAAACTCCGATTATGAGTTTCCTAGCGATAACTCTTCAGGCTATGCTATATTCCTTCAGGATACAGTTTCTGTGTAATCTTCGATTACTGTGAATTCTCAGTAAGCAGGTTACACAACAGAAACAGCTCAAAAAACCGTCTTTTCGCGACGGTAATCACACGGGAACGGTTAGCTTCTCAGGAAGCCGGTAGAACCACAGGAATAGCTCAGGAATGGCTGCTGTGTCCCAGCAAAATGGTTGTCTTCCAGGTAGTCCACGCGTGGGCCTAATCCACTCGTGCACTCTTCACGACTGTAGTCGCTCTGGAAGTTTCTACTATGAGACGATAGTACGTTGCGCCTTTTGACGACGCTAATCACCCAGTAATACGGTTGCTGACCAGTAACTGGGTTATCTCACCCAGGAAACGGGTTTCTATCGTCCCAGAGTGTACGCTATGTTTTTGACTGTTAAAGAAACATGATCTTAACCCTGGCACTTGTAAGGTTTACGAGATGGAACGTCAGTATTCTTATTTCCCTGGAACTTTTCTCACGAACGCAACGCTTAGTACCCCAGTTGGCACATTTGTGTGGTGTGTAATCTTACCAGATTTATATTGAGGGTACCTTGAGATATTTGAGCATCAGTTTTCTTTGTTCTCACGAATGTTCACAGGCGTGAGCGTCAGTTTTCTTTGTTCTCAGGTACTAGTTTTCACAGGAACGATACGTTTTGACATTACCCAAGAAACAGGAATGTAACCTCAGTATATAAGGTCACTTTACATCAGGCTTGTTTGTTCTCAAGGCAGCGTTCGTGTCCCCAGGGCATCAGGTTTCTTTTTTCACAGGAATGGGACATCAGTTTTCTTTGTTCTCGGGAACAAGGCTCTTCCTTGGCCTATATTTTCACAGCGTCCGGGACATCAGTTTTCTTTGTTCTCGGGAACAAGGCTCTTCGTTGGCCTATATCTTCACAGCGTCCGCAGGTCTGGTATGTTTCCCAGAAAATTCGGCTCGACAGGACCAGCAAATGGTCCGTAGGTTACCAATATTCGGCTCGACAGGACCAGCAAATGGTCCGTAGGTTACCAATATTCGGCTCGACAGGACCAGCAAATGTACGGGACGGACGTGATCGTCCAAGACCGACAGGCAATCAGGAGGTTGTAAGGCTCCTGCTTGAACGCGTTGACGCCCCTTGCACCTATTGTTCAGTTGTCATCTGGTAACTATGGACCTTGGAGACACTTGAAGGCTGCCAAGTAGGTTGAGGTGAAAAACGTGATGTCCAGGTTAAATAAAACTATTTGTTCATGGCCAGAAGCGATGTTCCTTCATGGTCCTCGATGCGCAATGATGCGCGGAAATACTTTAAGTGAAATAATGGCTACGAAATGTTCACGCGCCTGCGCACTATTAAAGAGGCGAACTCGACTGCGACGAGGACCACAACATTCCGACCGCAAAAACTTTTATTTTTCAAAAAATATACGCTAAGACTCGTAGCTTGAAACTGACAGGAACTACCCTTCCACTGGACCGATTCTGGTGAAACTTGTACTTTTGGATAGGTCTCGAGGAGACCTTCCCTCCGGTCTTTGATCCAGGTCCCTAGCCCCTACCATCAGGGAGTTCTCGTAAGGAGAATGTCGAAGAAAGGGAATTCCCGCCAGTTTGAAGCTTTACAATCGAGTTTCTCCTAAAACTAGACATGTTAGCTCTAGGGTACCAGCGAGGGACTTGGAGCCCTCCTACTGGGCCGTTGACACACATAAGTGTTACAGTTATATTCAAAACATTCAGGCGTACAGCCGCGAAATGGTGCGAGAAGTTAGCTTATGCCCCTGATCTTGGCACATAAACTCGATTCCTACTCAGACTGCTGGGTGGATTTTCAAGTTACATTCACACCCGGGTAGCCCTTGTGATGGGCTATCCCAAGGTAGAAGTCCGGCAGCTACATGTCCAACCCCCGATGAGTTATCGTTTGTTACAAGTTTGTTTACATAGCAAATCCATGTAACCTCGCACCATATCAGGTCGCTTAACTCCTCAACCACCAGAGCTAAGCTCCTTCCGGAAGTGTGGTTGGGTAGCTGGAAAACTAGGCTGTCTGACGGCGGTACCCTGATGGGTGTATCACCAGCCTTTCCGCAGCTTAAGGTGCCGGGAAGCGGCCGAATACTAAATTTTACGTCGTCTCACAGCTTTAATGTGTCTGTGTGCGTTATATACACCTATATACTAGTTTTGTGTCATGACTGAGTCTAGACGCCCGCCTGTGGGTCCACGAAGGTAATGCTTCAGACAGCATATCTATAACTGACCAGGCACCAAGTGTCCCTGGACGTAGTGACCCGTCGGCAGACGCATAGAAACGTCCATGCCGGCATACACAGACACATCACTTCAAGCAAGTGATGTCTATGTACTAGAATTACACAGGTGCTATCTATTTATAGGGCCTAGACAAAATTCTAGGTCACCTAGAAGCGCTAAATGGCTTGTATCGAATTTTCCAAACACTTACTTGAGTAAAATGTATGTATATTTCCCTTTTTAGAGTGAAAATGCACTATGACTGGCCATGTACTGCTATTATGTATAATTTCTCAGTCATGGTATCCAGCCATCCTATCTAGAACACCTAGGTGGTGTTTCCTAACAAAACAATTATGTGTAAGGAAGCAATCTGATTGGTTGGTGAATAGAATACCTATAGCACCACCTGATACCCTGCTCAAAACGGGGGGTCTAAAATAAGTAAACAAAATATTTTTATTTCCTTAAACCTATACCTTATCATATAACTAAGGTACCTTATGTATAATTCTAACACATAAGCGCTATATTCACACTATAAACCATGTAAAAGCCCCCAAAACATGAGTTTAAAGTTATCAAAATTCTACAAAAACTGGTTTTAGTATAAATATAAGGTGCCGCCCTCTTACAGGTCATTGTGAACTAAACGCTCGTTGAGGACGGTTGTTTTTTACGGAGTTAAATACTTGTTTCTTTCCGTAATAACACAATCAGTATGCATATTAAAGCTTCTAATTTATTGTTATTAGACTATATAATTCTATTACCTACTGATAGACACATAAAATATAATTTTAGTGTCTGAAAAACATGAGCAAAAATTAGTTACGAGCTTTACTATAAAAGGTTTTTTCACCTACCGACATCGCTTAGTATGCGATGGCGCTCTGGGGTGAGCAGACGTGTGTCTGTCAATACTATTTATATTTTACATATGACAACCTATCTAAAGGTGACGTATCGTCGCGAACAGTTACATAATACTAACTTAGAAGTAAAACAAGTACATTAGCGTGTTCCTAACTATAGAATTAATTAAGTCAGAGCTTCTATTTCAGTCACAGACAAATGTGAGCATGATAAATCATCTGTTATGATCAGCTTTTATGAATGTTGTGTTGTATGAAAACAGGATTAATTGACATACAATTGAGCTAATTGGCTGTGTTCTGGAAAAATTACAATATCATAAAATCTGAAATAGTAAAGAAAAATAACTGAAAATTATTAACATATTTTCGTTACTAAAATGACGTGGCCTTTTGAATATTTTTACGATTGCTCTGCGCTCATTGTCGTGAAAATAGACAAAGTCTCACAATTTCTACCAAGGTTTTGAACCGTACTTTGTGTGCTTAAGAAATATGCCTGCACAACTACGGTCTACTATGATTTGCATACAAAGTTATGGCTTTAATACAGAAGCCTAATTTAGTTTGCCGATAGATCTGTGTTCACCCATTTACCCACTAGCCGTATCTCAGTAATAAGTAGCTCCTATGTTACACATAATTTCATTACCAAGCACGGGCTGTGGTAGCCTTTAGCACACGAGTGCTTTGTTCGCTTAGTCCATTACGTGGCTTCGTACAGCTCTCTGAGAACCTCAGGGGACACCAGTAACAGTCATAATAACTTCTGTCGAATGCTCGATATTGTGCTCTTGCCATTCACACAACTCAATATTATCTAGCTGTGAAGTTGGAAAACTAATGCATACTTTATAACTAGTGTAAAACATACAGTGGATGCATTTGTTTTATAATGTTTCGAGGTAAAATAGTAGCTGGAAAGCCCGCGTTTTATGTACGAGAACACTGAGTGACTGACACAAAGGGAACCAGTCAAGACCACGATGCTAACTTCCAAGGCTTTAACGGGTTTCAAGGACTTGTTCAGTTAATTTAAGTGTTCTGAAGAGAACACAAGTAAAGGGCAGTTCGCGTTCTCTTCACAAAATACATGAAAATATTCACACAATTTCGGTTTGCAAATAAATCTTCCTATAGCAGTTGCAGTATTCGAAGTAATTTGAAAATACAAGCCCGTTTGCCAAAATAAACTCGGTATATTTATTCTGCAGAGGCAGTCGACAATTTATACAGCGTCGAGGGCTAATTATTAAAACGCATTAAGGTCACAAGTTGTTTTACGTCTGCGTTATGATCCATGGGGGCATTGTGGGCACACAGCCCTTTGTGAGGCCGCCAACTTGCGCCCGATGACTGGCGCTTTCGCTCCAGCTCGCTTCCAAAACCAGCCCCAAAGGGTAACACTACAGGATCGTCATTTTCGTTTGTCATCAATCTATGTTAGGGTGGCTGACATGTAAGTGTTAATTAAGCAGGCCTCACTCGAGCGTAATTAAGAGTGTTACAGTGTTATTTTAGACATTAATTGAGATGAAATTTCTTGTTATAATGAAACGAGTAGACTTCGAGATTGTCGAGTAATTTCCTCCGAAGGCCATCTTCCCCGCACGTCGTAAAGTCGAAGCACACTGGAGAGTAAACAAACCGAAGTTTCGATCGGAATGAAGATTAAGAAAGGCGTTACTGGTGTTATCGTTTCCTGATAAAGTTCATGGTGAGCGACGAAGCTTAAATTAATGCCTTTCTGAATTGTGATGTTAAATATTGTGTAAATATTTTGCGCGGTGAAAATAGTGCGGGGTATTTTATTGGTTCTAATAAAACGGAGCGGTTGAAAGGGGTGTTTAACAGGACGGCGGCGGTGCAATGTTTTCGAAAGAAAGCTAGTCGCTTTATCATTTGCGGACAACACGCGGTGAAGGCTTACCACAGCTCCGAGGCGGCGAACGACATACTTACGTACCGCAATGTAGGGATTGTTTGGGCCACCTCTCTAAAGGGGTCTACCAGGAAATGTCGGCGATTTGGAGCTTCTTGAAAAATATCGTTTCCCCTGCAACGGAATTTTGTGAGGGACAACTGGGACATTGTTTACCTTATCTGGTAAACACTTTACTTTGTCACAGCTGGATTCAATATAAATGTACGCGAGCTAAGGAGATTTCGCATTTTTCTCGAAATAACACACGTATTTTGTCTCACAATTCAAATGTATTTCGGAATAATAACTAGGAGCTTGGTACTGTATCATATTTCAACAAAGCTACGGTTGCGTGTAATTCAGTGTAATAGATTATTGTGTGAGAACTGTGTGGCTTGCTTTCGCGAAAAATATTCATGAAATGGAGTGTCAAGTAAAAGAAAAGTGAAGACGTAATAATTCTTTTTATGAGTTCTTCACGCTGAACTGAAAGAAAAAGTTTACGGTAAACTATTTTGCTTTGCTCTGAGATAGTGAGATTGTATTATTTGAATCTGTTTTCTTTTTGCATTCAACAGTTTATTGCCCTAAGTTTCTTAGACTTTGCTGTGAATTATAACATTTGCTTTACTTTACGGCTTACTGTTAAGACTCCTTTTTAAAGTTTTGAATGAGTTTTGATCCAGTGTTTTATAGCCGTCGTGGGTGAAATAGGTAAAAGTAAACGTTGTAAATGTAAAACCGGCCAAGTGCGAGTCGGACTCGCTCACCGAGGGTTCTGTACCAACATAATTAGGTAAAAATACTGAAGTTCTTATACAATGAAAGCACCGAACATTGCTCTAACTCTAACAAAAAGATTTATTTTTACTTTTCCAAGTACATTTTAGAAGTTGGTCGACTATTACTCGTAAACTTGTGAAGCCTACATAGCTGTGATAATTTTCTGTTTGATGTTGTATATACTATTATGTGATTTTTTCACATATCCATAAGCAACCCTTTAGCAGACAGGGACTTATTACCATTTGACTCTTAACAGAATTATCAATTTAAAGCTTAATTTTACGCAAACGGATACCTGAAACGAAAAATGGTTTTCTCAGACATGTAATATTTTTGAATGGGCTATCTTATAATACCCCATACCATGGGATAGAAGAGAAAAAAAACATCCCCACTCTACGTGTACCGGAAGAACCATATTTTTTTATCATGATTTTATTTTACTATTTTAGCGGGGCGTGATTAATATGTATATCCATGCCAAAATATATCTTTCTATTATTAAGAGTATTTGAGCTAAGCTGCGGACAGACGGACATGGCGAAACTATAAGGATTCCTTATTGACTACGGAACCCTAAAAGAGATCACATTGTTTTCTATGTATATTTTGGGTATTTTTGCAGTTTCATACATTTTTTTAGACATTAGTTTTTCATTCCAATAGACAGAAAAATATTCGATAGGTAACTTTTGCAATAAACTCTGATTTTTGCAAAAGTTCAATAAATACTTCTCTATTAAATATACATGGAATAGAATAGAATTATCTTTAATAAAGTATCAAAACTCAAAGAATGGTTTGTTAGTGGGAATTGACACGTGAATTGACAAATGCATATATACCGTCGCGGCGACTCTTGAAAACACAGTCTAGGCGACTCAAAATCATCCTAAGGATATAAGTCTCTTAATTATTTACATATTACACAAACGCTATACTACGAACAATATTATATTTATGATAATAACACCCACCTTCTTCTACAGATGAGATGGTGATATCATCAAGTAAGTACGAGGTGATGAACACCGTCATCAGCTCATTCGAGAGCCGCATGATTCTGACGGTCAGAAGACTGACGGCTGCTGACGTCGGCGGGTACCGGTGTGTCGCCAAGAACTCGCTTGGGGAAGTCGATAGCATCATCAGGCTGTATGGTAAGTACTTTTACCAACCTAGGCCGCTTTATCACCTGCAAGTAAGATCGGGCGATTGCAACTTGCATGTGAGTTGGTTGTAGATGGCAACGTGGTCTGAGGCTCTTTACCTGCAAATAAGAGTTCAAAAATATATCTCCCAAGTCTTCGACTCATGGTAGCTGTAGGAACTCTGGGGCTTTAGACGGTAAGAGTGCAATATGACCCTCCGTTCTCTCCAGATGGAGGAGTGTCAGTAGACTAACTGACATAACAGCTCACTGTTACGGGTATCATCAACATAATTGTGATGGTACACAGCGTCCAATATTGCACGAGTGCCAGATTTATATTCTTTTTCTTACTCCATCGCTGTTCTGTTCTGATTCATTTTGTTGTGAGATGCAAGATAGTTTAATAGTTTCGCTGCGACTCCTCGAGTTTTGGTGTTTTTCTGGTTATCTTCTCTGTTGATTCTGGTTTTCTGGCGGAGCAGTGTTTGGGAATAGTGTGGCGGGTTGTGACGGTATAATTATGGTTTTCTTTTATTGTTGAAAAATAGTGCTATATAATAGAGAGTGCTGTGTTTCTTACTTGTGTAAATAATACATATTTTATAGCATCATGAAACCATGGAACACAAAATTTTGTAAATCGTCTTAAACTCCATTAAAAGAAGGGTAGGTATTATGTCCTGTTTTTCCTGTTCATGCCCACGGCAAAGGAAGTTTTAAAAGTTTAATTAATTAAAGAAGACAAGCGAGGCGTCAATTATAACGATAAAGTAAAAAAACTTTGAAGAGGAAAACAATGCAGCTAAAGAAGTTCCCACTAACGTCTAAAGACAACATTATTTACTCTTAACCTATTTCTGTACTGAACTAGGAATCGAACAAATAAGTATTTGGTACAGGAATGAAACAACAAGTCTACAATAGTGTAATACAGTGTCTGGACATCGTAACAGCTTTAAGACAGGACTTTATTTATTACTAAACAACCAAGACTAGAAAAGCTTTAGTCCAGAGACAGTATTGACAGCAACTACATTCATGAATTTGTCCACAGAAATCCCCGGACCAACAGTAAAGAACACGAGTCCAGCTTACAAAAGAGAAGAGTACAAATACTCAACACCGATAGAGGGGCCTGACAATCAATTCGGTTCTGCTGACAGGTCCGATGACGAAGATGAACGAGACACCGGCACATACACCACCGACAGACATTCAAATGCATACAAACACGAAAACGTTACTAGAAACAGAACAATCCATTATCCCCCGACACCGGAACAAAAGCTTAGCAATAAAGTTCGCAAAATTATTAACAAATTCGAAATAGAGGAGTTTGGCAACAGCAGATGCTGTGTGCATTCCTCTTTTGTAATAAACTATATTCTTTCGTTAGGAATTATTGTAGCACTAGATTATACGTAGAAAATATTTGTGTTAGCTGTTATTACTGTATATGAATGTTTACAATGTTAACCAAACAATACTTCGGTATTCATTCCAGTATATTGTAAGTTATTCGATGCAAGATTTTAGCCTTCAAACATAATTAATTGAACGTTTTGAAGTGGATACGAAATTGATATTGATGAGAGAGTTCCGTAGCTATGGAAATTAATATTCTATTGACGCGATATCGGTACATCACATTATTACTCGTTATAATCGAATACTTATAAAAGCTTTACCCGTTACCCGGATACGTGTGTAATATGATATCAGATTTTAATGTATAGAATGAAAAAGGCCTACATTTCAAACGACTATTCAGCTATCCAAACTTTTCAGAAAATTGTTAAATAATATTGGAAAAATGTTTTTCATTTGTGAATAAACTCACGATTCTCTCGTGTTGATTTCTGGAAGTACCTATAAGCTGTACCTGTAAAATTTATCTAGTTGTGTATAATTAATTGAAGGCCTTGGATAACCTTTTCCTCATTAGGATATTGCCCTTAAAGCAAATTACCTACTAATTCAGGTTTTGATCCCTACATATAAGTTTTTAAACTGTCTTGGTCACTAACATTAACATTAGAAACGGGATATTTACCATGTTTACAGTTTGTTGCGAGTTTCCGATATTTCGGTGCTGTTGCAAGCACCATGATCACGGATAAACTGAAGTTCTTGCGGGTGGGTGTTTATGAGAAGAAACTCACTGTGTCCGCTCGCGAACTTTACAAAAAACAGCTATAGCTCAACATCTTTTGGAAACAGGATTGAACCACTGGATTGAGTTACGTAACCCTCAGGTCATTTCGACAGAACGCCACTATATCCCTAGACTGGTGAGGGAAGCTATCAAGATTACCAAATATAAGAATTTCAACCGAGAGGATAGGTTTCAACTGTCGAGAGCTTAACACCCACCCAAAAGAACTTAAGTTTATCCGTGTTCATGGTGTTTGCAACAGCACCAAAATATCGGAAACTCGCAACAAACAGTAAACATGGTAAAAATACCGGTTCTAATGTTAATGTTAGTGATCCCTACATAGTTTCAAATTAGTAGTTTTCTGTTAATTTTTCATTTTTTTTGAACTTTTATTCTAATGTCTACTCAATGTAACAGCAATCCCTTAAAAGGTAGTTTTACGTGGGTAATTATGCTTTTATGTAAGCTTATCCTCGCTTATTCACTCATAATTTTATGTATATTTTTCACAAGATTTTCGTTCAAAAAAGTGAGTACCTACATGAAAGGCTTGTCGCACACCGTCAGACAGGATTTTTTATTAATGTAAATGCGGCTTTAAATGCGAATCCGTGGCGGATACAACTCTGAATGGATGTCGGTGACAATACTTTTCTGAATATTTAAAATTATCATCTCATACCATGTGTTGTGGGTTTTATTTCGTTCTCTTACAGTTTGCTTTTGAATTTTTCGCCTCTTGTTTAATTTTTTCTTTCTCGTTTTTACTTTGAGAATTAATGAAAACAGATTTTCTGGTATTATTGTGCGAACACACATTGGTACTTACAACAATCTGTAGTAACATGATTATTTCAGTGTGAATCGCTTGGTCTGCTCATTAATTCACAATGTTATTTTCGATTCATATTTATTTTTATAGGTTTCTATTCTATTCTATTCTCAGAAGTCAAGAATTCAATTATAAAGGTGTAAAAATATTATTTTCAGAAAAAAAAATTGACTTGATTATACCAGCTTCTTTTTCATCATTGTTATTGTCTAATATGGGGTCAGCGCAACATTCAGTCACAGTTTCTTCAGCCACTTCATCTGATCACTTGACCAACTTAAACATGCACCAAAAACTTAAGTCAGAGTTAGTTGTTAACACTAGCTTAAATAACAAATATGTCACACATAAGTGGCTGTGTTAGGGATGGCGCAAGCGGGCGTTATAAGTATAGAAACTCAGTTTAAATCCGAAACTTGTCGAACATTCCCGAGACATAAACTTATTAATCATAGATATTAAAGTTGTATTTCAAATTGTATTCACATCAATTCCAAATATGAAAATTATGTCCGTTGTGCGAAAATTTAATTAATTATAATGTATTAAACTCATGTTAGGCTAGTTAAATGTATATCTAATTAAAACCAGATTTAATTCTGATTCTGATAACTATACAACAATATTATATTGAAAACACGAACATTAAATGGCTACAGCAAATACGGTTTCTATCAAACTGTTTAATATAACTGTTTTCTTCGAATTTTGATCCTGATAATGATTATTTATTACCAATTATAATGGTATTACCTTTCACCTTTGTTGTACTTATCATTTTTCAAAAGCGGTTTTTACCAAAATCAAAAAAGAAAAATGTCATGAGGATAGTTTTGAGCATGAATGTGGACAACTATGAGAGTAGGAAGCACAAAGAAGCAATAGATGAACTGGGTGAAACATGATGTGGCCTGAAAAGGAGTGACTACGGATATGAAGATTCTTTATAGAGAAGTATTGAAGAATGTAATGCGCTGCCCCAAAAAAATATGGTATCATCATATCAGCCGAAAGACGTCCACTATTGGACATTGGCCTCCCCCAAGCGTCGCCACATTGATCGGTCCCGTGCGTCTCGCATCAAGCGGATTCCCGCTACCTCCACAAGGCCATCGGTCCATCTGGTGGGACGCCTTCCAACGCAACGTCTCCCAGTTCGCGGTAGCCACTCCAGAACCTTTCTGCCCCATCGCCCATCCGTTCTGCGAGCAATGTGTACCCACTGCCACTTAAATTTGGCAATTCTTCGGGCTATTTTAGTAACCCTGGTTCTTTTGCGGATCTCTACATTTCTGATTCTCTCTGAAACGCCGAGCATAGCCCTCTCCATTGCCCTTTGGGTGACTGTAAGCTTTCTGATGAAGCCCATTGTCAGCGACAACGTCTCAGAGCCGTATGTCATCACTGGCAACATACACTGGTCATAGACTTTCGTCTTGTGACACTGTGGTAAGTTGGACGAGAAGACACCGCGCCCAGCCGACGATTCGACGGTTGACTTCTTTCTCAAAGTTGGCCCTACCCAACTGGATTGTTTGTCCCAGGTAGCCATAGTCGCCCACAACTTCGAGTAGTAACAATATGATTTAAAGAAACCTATTAATACCAGAAAAGATCACTTTTTTCTAATACCTTCATAAGCTCACATTTGACACTCATTTCATGATGCTCATACTCGACTCAAACTCAAAATTGGCCACACCTACCAATCACCTGCCAACCAATCACAACTCTCCAGTTTTGCATATGATTCTTCAGCTTGACTTATGTATATTCAATAGAGCAAGAGCCCAGACGTTACGAAATACTGACATAGTAACGTCATAACTCCTGAGCTTTGATGCCATTTATTTTTGTAAATTTTTAATGATTTGGTAAAGCAAAAAATATGTATTCAATATTAATTGAAAATTTTCATCTTCGATTTTCAAATTTCAATAGAATTATCATTTTTATCCAGGAAACATCCCTATTATTTTTATCGCAAAATACGCGCTTGGACACACAATACATTGTTTTATCATAAGTATGAAAATGTTTCTTCGTAACGGATAAAATAATAATAGTGAAGTCCATTTGTGTAAACAAATATTGTTGTCAAATATTATTGTAATTAGCACCGACCAAACTGTTGTTAAGTCGTAGATACTTTGTTGACTATTTCTCTAATAATAAACATGGAATAAAATAATTGCCAAATAACTTGTACATTTAACTAAGGATAAATTTAGTTTGTGTTTTTAAAGTATTTTATTCTGCGTTAATCAGCGGAGGGCATATAAATAATTTGGGTATTATTAATAATGTTATAGATTTTCTCAAACATCCATACTAATATAAATGTGAAAGTTACTTTGTCGGTCTGTCTGTCTATCTGTTACATTTTTATATCTCAACGGATTTAGACGAAACTTACGTACGGGTATACCATGTCCTGGATTAGGAGATGATTTTCAACTATAACACAGGCGAAGCCGCGGGCAAAAGCTTCTTAGTAATAACGCCACAAATATACAATTATTCTTAACAATGTAACCAAACACTTCTGTTATCTTCGGAACTGAATCGCTAGATAGAACATGGCATTATAAATAAAATAAAAAAACAAATAAATTATTATTCTAAACATGTTGTTTGAATCGACACCCAGTGTTTTACAATGTGGTTTCCGAACAAATGTTGCATTCTGATTTAATGGCTGACACCATTCCAGTTCAGCGGATACATTGGTGTTCAAATGTATGTTACAAATGCGATACGTGAATTATTTGAGATACTTTATGTAACAAGTTAATTAACACGTTAATTAATGAGTTATCACTACACTGCAAAATACGAGGCACAAAACAAATTGATAAGTTTAAAGAGATTGGTAGAAACTTTACAGCTTCTATCACTATGATTTAATTATGACCGTTGTAACAAAAGAAATATGCAAATATACAAGTAAAATTTTAAAATTTAAAAAACCCCCGGCACATTTATCTTGCGAAAACACCCCGATTCAAACAGTAAAACGCTCATAACTTTTGAACGGCTGAACCGATTTTATTCAAACATAGCTAAGAACACTCTCGACAAAATCACCTTTCAAACAAAAAAAAACTAAATCAAAATCGGTTCATCCGTTTAGGCGCTGTGATGCCATAGACAGACACAGATACACAGATACACAGACTCACAGATACACAGCAACACACGTGAAACTTATAACACCCCTCTTTTTTTCGGCGGGGGTTAAAAACCGAAAACGAAAACGCACTGACAGGCAGCTTGCTTAGCGCCGAGATCCTAGCCAGCCGCCAGGCAAGTAGCAATGTAGAGCTGAAATGGTCTTACCAGCCGCAATGCGCTTGGCGTCTTCGTGACTTGCCTAGCGCTAGACGCCAAACACGTAGTGTGGCCACTTACAAACATGTTTGTGCTTTGGTTATAATTCGCTACTCGCCAGGTGACTCCCTAGGCTCTAGGCGACGTTTTCGGCCTTACATACTTTCAAAACAAAAAATCTGCTTCGTAAAAAATGTTGTTTTAGTCTAAGAACCCTCTGCAAAAATCTGAAGATTTATTTGTTTTTAATTAAACTTAGTTTTCCTGAATGATACCTGCAGCAATCAATTCTACCATCAAGATTCATTAATAAAAATCAAGTTTTATCAAACAACCTGCATTTTTGCAGTGAGTCATCTCATACTATTACAGTTTATTCAACTTCCAATGATAAGAAAAGCCAAAACCCAACACAACTACCCTACATTAGATAACAATACGTATCACGTACCCGCACGCCTGAAAAATAAGTGGCAACTCTCAGAAGTCAAGTTGGAGGAAGCCCGCCTTGCGGTTTGTAGCAAGTTTCTCCCGATGTGGCGGATTACCCGTCTTTCCTCATCTTCATTATACAGAAGGAACTTTCCCATTTTCACACTCCCGCCTACTCCCACTCGACGGCCGTGTTTTGTTGCTATGTATGCAAATCAGGCGCTAAGTTCACAAACAAATAAACTTTTTGGTTATACAGAGACGTTAGGTTAATACGCTGTGGCTGCCTTGTTTAATTTTGTTGAAAAAAGTATTGCGATGGAGTTTTTCGAAGGGTAAAGTGATGGGAAAGAAAACAAATTTTCTTTTATGGCTTGTGGATGTTATTTTCACAACCTACCTTCACAATTTCTATGATCAAATTAAAACCAATATTTCGTATTTCTGACGTGTAGGTAATACGTAGGGATTATTACCCTACCGTAACCCTAAATTCTGACACGTAAGCGTAATACCACGATAAACCCATATCAATATGTAAAGAGATATAGGTATCAACCTACTCCTACGTATATAGATAGAGATAAAGGTAAGTTATACACACTGGTTAAGAAACGTTGAGGCCACCAAAGAATGGACTCATCATCTAGGCAGATGATGAATCTATCGTGTCGAATTCTTCTAACTCTTCGCAACGGACATTTTACTCCATGAATCATAAAAGATACCATGAAGGATACTACGTCTATAACTACGATCGCCAACTTTCTGACCAGTGCTGGTGACTATATGGCATAGTTCTTACGACTGTCTATTGACTAGGCCGTCGCTAAGCATGTATTTTTTTTGCGTGGATAAACGCTCATGCATACTGCACTACCAAGGGAGATAGTGCAGTTATGTGGGAATCCTACCCATTAAAACTCCACGGTGTCCTCCTGTGCCGCTTATGGCGGGAACACAGGCACAAGTTAGCACTCACCGCGGCTGTCCGTCACCGGACCCTCCTCTGGGGAGTATCCGCCATCACCGGTGCACCAGAACACACTGTACGCTGTGACAGCCCCAGGGTCCAAACCAGCACATAGGCGCCAGACGACTCCGTGTTTGGCACCCTTGGTCCCTTTGTGACGGGTCAAGGTCAATGGTCCCATGGCCGTCACTAAACCTAGAGGGAGGTCTTCCAACGTGGGCGTCTGCCAGTGTCTAGGTGGATCGACAACCTAGTCAAGGCTGCGGGAGACCGGAGGATGCGAGAGGAACAAGACCGATCAGTGTGGCGACGCTTGGGAGTACATATGTCCAGCAGTGGACGTCTTTTGGCTGAAATGATTTGATGATGATGACCGTCTATTGCAGAGGTTTTTCAGGGAGGTCATGATAGGCAACTGCCTATCATAACATTCCTGAAAAACTGGTGCTGGTGCTGGCGATATTATGAGACTCAGACAGAGGAGACCTTGTGCCAGCAGTGTGAAAGTGATAGGTTGAGACTGAAAACTTATAAGGCTTAAATGACAAACTTGCACAATGAAATAAAACTTTTAATTGCCCATCGTCACCGTATTTCAAGCTGTCAATATCACCTAACTTTCTAGTATAACTAATATTTAGATGGTACACGTATGGCGCAGTTTGTTCTCGCGCCGATCCATTGTACGGTTAATTAAAACTCCACTGAATTCCCGGTTGTAAATTTTACGTTTTTGAGTTTTTTTTACGGAACTTTTCGACAGAGCATCCAGTTTGTTTATTTATGAGCTTTGGCCAGTGCGAGCGGACGGAATGCTTCGTCGACAATATATTCACATTAATGTTTGCCGCTTTTTGCAATACCGATTTAGGGACAGAATAACACACGTTCTAAAGGACACCCTTTGTTTAGGATGTCTTTAAAAAAATATACATTAACGTTTTGAATATTCAAACGTTCTGAGAATGCGAGTTGTCGTGATGTTTCAGGCAAAGCTGGAAAGCGAGGGATAATTTAATTATTTTGGTTTGAGCTTTGGAAAACATGGACTTAAAAATTATGTTGAGTATGTTTAAGTAGGTATACTTAATGTGATAATGGGTAGGTAATTATAATTTATGTGTGTTTTTATACACAAAATCAAATTATGTATAGATAGTTAAACTCACCTGTGCACCATGTGTGCGTGCGCTTGTACTTATACATTTGTGTGGGAGTGATGCGGCAATCGTCGTCCAAGTAAACAACCACCCACACATGCTTACCCACACACAACAACGCGCGCAAAGATGAGTTGAACTAACTATAATACAATCATCATCAATTATTATTTACAGAACCATTCTCTTCGTAACCAATAGACGCAAAAAACATCTCATAATTGTATTACGTGCGTAATTTTATATCACAATACTTGTAGAATGTACTTCAATCACACAGCAATCTGAAGTTAGCTACCAATTTTGGACTACGCAAACCACACTAAAACAAATTTCTAAGGTACGTTCGTCCCACCGGTTACTTCATACACTCTATCTTCGAGACATCTCTTGATAAAAGGTAAAATTAAAACTATATACGACAATATATATAAAACAACGGAGACTCGGATGGAGTAACGAGAAAATAATCAATCTTACGAGTCCACTTGGAAGCAATCAACGGTCTGTTATTGCGTCCGTCCAATCCGATAAAATAGCCGATATATCAAAGACGTCCGTGGTTCAATTACTAACCAATGCGCTATCTCTTAGAGGCAGCAAATCGAAAATGAAAATACTGGTTGCTCGCTGCAGGCCTACGACACTGCACTGAACGATGGAGTATGTCAACAACAACGGCGATGTCCGCTAAATCGATAGCCGACATATTGAAGTGGACTTAGCAAAAAGATAGGATTGTTTTTGTTTATCTATCTATCTTGATGACCTTTTTGTTGGTTCTTCGCCGGTATTCCAATATAGGAATTCCTAGTAAGCCCTTTTAGTCACTTTCCTTTAAAATTAAGTATTTTAAAGGAATGTGACTAAAAGTGTTTTCAATCAAAGTAAATTCTTATGAAGAGAGAAGAACACTTACGAATGCATTTTAAGTTTAAGTGTATTAAAAAAAAACTATTAAAAACGGCACTAATAGATATATATCTATGAAACCTTCCTCCATTTTCCAGACACAATTTTAAAAATAAAACATAATTAAAGTACAGCACAGCTTCATCTAATTTCGTAGGTGTCGTACGTCGAGACATATTAACGCAATTACGTGTTAAAAGGCTCGCCGAGTGCCCCGGGCGTCGCGTCGCTCTCAAAGACATACACCTATTGAACACCGCTCACAACGATCCCACCGCTTACATCGCTCCCACAGCTCCGTGTAGGCAGAACACAATGAGTTTGCATATTGTGGTGTGGAGCATCGCTTTACACGGTAACGGGTTCATCTTTGGGAGTTGAGAATTGGTGAAGGGTGGTTTGGTTCTGGATGTAAATACTACTACATAGTCAGAATGATATCTCTTATTTTATGTAGTGTAATTACAGTGGAAAATTTACAAGTCCGTGATTAGACCTGTCGTACTGTATGGTTCAGAATATTGAGCCGTGAAAAAGATGGATGAAAAGAGATTGTATGTAGCAGAGATGGTAATGTTGAGAGTGACGAGAATGGATTAAGTGAGAAATGAGTATATTAGAGAAAGTTTGTAAGTGGCACCAGTGACAGAAAAGCTGAAAGGAAACCGTTTGCGCTGGTATGGTCACGAGATGAGGAGTGATGAAACGCGTGTTACTAAAACAGATTTGAATATAAATGTGGATAGATAGAGAGAGTGGAAGCGGCCAAAGAAAAGATGGACTGTGTCAGGAGTGATAAGAAAGAAAAGGGAGTCAGTGAAAGCGTGACGGAGGACAGGACGGTATGGAAGAAGAAAACTTGTTGCGCCGACCCCAAGTAACATAGGGCAAAGGCAGGAAGATGAATTGAAGTGGATAAATATAAGCAACAAATAACACTAGAGTAGCTAATATAAATAGCCATAGGGATCGATTGAAGGGCAGGCTGCACGTGTTGAGGTTGGACCGTAGATGGATAACCATCCGTTGCATGCTTAGACCTTGCGCCCGGATTTGATTCGTAGATCAATGACAGTCGTTACGGGTAGTCAAAAGATCGCATCTCAAACGCCCAGTCTCACTAAAGGGTATCGTGTTACCCAGTACTTTGTTTACGGTGGTCAGATAGAGGCATTCGTTCCATGTTACTACTGCTACAGTTACAGTAGTTTAGGGAAAAGCAGATGATGAACTAAAGTGTGCCTGCAACCCTGGACAGTCAGTCGTGCTACCAAACAGTTGACTAGTTTATTTTTATAGGTACCTACGCACTACGCCATGAAATAAGCCATTCTCCAAATAATGAGGAAAAATCATGCATTCTCTATGCTCTCTTCTCTTCTGCTTCGTCAGCAGAACAGTTGGAAGACATGGTGACTGTGATGAATGAAGCTTTTAAGTTAAAATTGAAAGAGAAGAGGATGTATCGAAGTGTGAAGTGAAAATAAATGATAAGAGTGTGGAGCAAGTGAACGAGTTTGTATATCTGGGAAGTATGTTCACAAGGGATGGAAAGATTGAAGAGGAAGTGGGAAGGAGAGTGAATGCAGGGAATAAAGAGAATGGCTATACATGCGGTTGTGACCAGCTAGTCAATGTCTCCGGTGGCTCGACTCACCGTTCACAACAGCGTGCTGGTTCCTACAATTATGTATGGAATTGAAGGTTGGGTTGACTAAAATTGAAAAGAATATGCTAAGATGGTTTGGCCATGTTGAGAGTATGAATGAAAGGCGACTAACGAAAGGTATTTAAAAGACAGACTCGAATGGAAACGCCGGAAGGGGACGCCCTAGAAAGACATACATAGACCTTATTGGTGATGTTCTTCAGAAAAGCCAGGTGCGCAGTACTCATAACCGGCATGTGTGTATGACTAGATGTATGAATGTGTGTGAAGCAAAAGAAGTATGTAAGGATCGTAGCCGGTGGCGTTCTGTAGTTTCTGCCTACCCCCATGGAAATAAGGCGTGATTGTATGCATGTAAATATGATCATCAAAGAATGCAAAATATTCACAGCCAAAAAATTAATAAACCAAATTATTTACAGTTCGTTTTATCCCCAAACTGAGTACCTAATCCTAGGTGCTCAGCATATAGGTTTTAATTTAACATGTAACATGTAAGATACTAATTTGTCTCGCGAAGAAGATGAAAGTTGCTTAAAGATTCATTCAAAAATTAAACGAAGTGTACCT
The DNA here is from genome assembly GCA_949775005.1 of Orthosia gothica. Lineage (NCBI taxonomy): Eukaryota > Metazoa > Arthropoda > Insecta > Lepidoptera > Noctuidae > Orthosia > Orthosia gothica. Next base: position 2,028,368 of record OX459057.1, read on the forward strand.
ATTTCGTTTTCAGTCGCCTCCCAGATTAAACCTTCTAATAAGGTTCCCGCCTTCATAGCAAATTGTTTTAGTGTGTTTAACGGCCAATTTGAGCAAGTTCGAGCTCATTTTGTATACATAAAGAGAAATTAGGTAATTTGTTTCTTATTTCTTTTTATGAGAGTCTTTGTTATGGAATATTTACTGAGCGTTAGTGTGGGGATTTATTGATAATCTTGAATAAATTGACGTGACTCGCGAGGACTATTATTTGGTTATCTATAAACTGATCTGCTATGAATAAGTGAAATTGTTTGTTTGTTTATAGAAATGTATGTTTTTAAAAGGTAATCTCTAGAATTACGGATTACGAAAAATTCACATGGTCACATCTAGAAAACTTCACTACCACTAAATGTACTGGTAATCTGTGTTACAGGATTTCCTAGTGCAGATACCGCAGTCTCCCACAAAGGATTTATCAAGTAATGATGCACAATTATGTAATAGTTTATAAGAAATCTTTGTGAGAGAGAAATAAATATTTTATTTATTTATTATTGTACTCATATCAATAAGTTTTGATTTCTTGATCGGAACGCACAACGCTTTGGTATGCGATGCCTGAAACAAGCTGCTCTTCTAGACCCTTCTAGACGTTTTTGTACACCATCGATCGGCCTGGGCCCGCGTGATGGATTACGGCCCATTTTCTCTCACAGAGAGGCCTGTGTTCCAGCAGTGGAAGCACTAAAAGGCTGATCATGATGATAATTACGTATTTGGAAACGCATCCGTAGTGTTTTCTTACCGATCAGGGTGGTTAGGCACTACACGTCCGTGTCCGTGTCCGTGATTTGAGTTCCGAATTCAAAATATTCTGAATTAAAACGGATAGAGTTGGAATGTAGTGCGTAAGCTTCACTAAAAGACGTACTACGGATACTTCGAAACCGAAATTTCACGGACACGGATGTAACGGCTAGGTCTGCGCTAGGTAAGCTGCGCAGGCCGCTAACTGATAGTTAGGAGGTAGTTAGAAAAACAGCTTGTTAATTTAATACATATATTTAGGGTTATATATAACAGCTAGGTCGTGGGTTCTAGCGCCACTCAGTTCTGAACAAATTCCTTCACGCGGATAAAATAGTAATAGGGTACCGTCCCTTGGCAGCACGTGGTAGACGCGGGGGCCGGTCAGCACCGGAACAGCGATAGGGCGCCGGAACTGAAACAGCTAGGGTTGCGCAGGGTAGGCTGCGCTGGCAACGGCTCGCGCGACGGCAGGCCGCAGGTAGGCAGGCTAGACCGGCAACGTGCGTAGGCTGGCACGGCGGTAAGCCGCAGGTGTCAGATAAAATGACCTGGCGGTGGGCGTAGGCAGCGTGCAGGTAGTAGGAGAACGTCAAGCCTCAGCCCGTACAATGAGCCCCTAAATCGGGGCACACAGAATCGTGAGGATCGAAAGTATGTAGTCAGCTAAGCCACCGGAATCGAAATGAACGAGTGACAGTATTCCGGAAGGTTAGAGTTGTGCCGTGTTTTTAGAGATGTGACTATTAACCGACTAATTTTGATATTAGTATCATTCGACTATTTTCAGTTGAGATCTCACAACGCTACAGTACCCCGGCTGCAGAGAGAGGATTTTACCTGTATAAAATCCGCTAGAACTTACTATACTTTCCACTATCTAGTTCAGAAGCCAGCCTTTGGCTGGTTTCCTACCCGTCATGAAAGTGTCTCATGTTAGTTCTGATGACGTACCTCTATTGGTATGTTTACCCTTGGGGTCAGTGTAGTCTCGTGTGAAATTGTTAGAGTGTTAGTGGGAGTAGGTTTGGTTAGTATAGCGGTAGTAGTTTTTAGTGGGTTAGTGGGAGTAGGTATGGTTAGGTTTAGTAGTGGGTTCGTGTTAGAGGGAAATGGTTAGGTAAGTGGTGGTAGGTTGTTGATATTGTAACTAAGTTAGCGGCATTGACGTCTAGTGTATCATGTAGTATTATTGTTTGGCTGTTTGTCAAACTGGTTGCGGTCACCTCTCTTGTAGGCGCCGTCTTTATGATGTTCGTTTTTTTTTTTTTTTCGAACATGACGAGTAGTACAACACAAAAGTTAAAGGTAGTTACCATAGAGAGCTACTCTGCCAATAGTAAGTAACACCCCTGTAGGGTCCTCAGTATTCTCCATGGCAACGCAATTTTTACGTAGTTGATTAGTAGATTAACTATTGCTTAGTAGTTAGTTATACTTGTACACACCTGCTCAGTCTGGTTAAATTAGAAGAAAAATATAATACACTAGAATCACAAATTACCAAACTAGAAACTAAGTTTAGTTCTGGTAGCTCACAACGAACTGACACAATAACTGCTACAAACACTAACTTAACCGTAACATGCACTAGTCATGTACCAAATAAACCCAAATACGATGGCAAAACCTGCGTGCGATCTTTCATACAAAAAATACGCGAGTTTAAAACATGTAAACAAATAAAAGATGATGATATGTTTAACTTCGCGTTTGATATCTTCACGGATAATGCACTGCATTGGTACAGGCATGTGAAACCAAACGTCACCTCATGGGAAGAGCTATTAGATCAATTAAAGGCTGCTTTTGACTATGATGACTATGATTATAGATTACTTACCGAGATTAGAACACGTTCACAAGGCGAAACAGAAAACATAACCATCTACATATTATCCTTAATGAGCGGTTTATTCAATCGATTAAATACTAAACCATCAGAAGCAGAGATGTTTGACATCATCGTTCACAATGTTAAACCAATGTATGCGGAAGTACTAGCTATCAGTAACGTGCAAAGTCTGGAGCAATTAGAGTTGGTCTGTAAAAACTATGAAAAATATAAGATGCGGGCAGCACACTACCAAGACCCAACAAAAACAAACCTCAACTCCTTGGCTCCAGAATTTGCTTACGTCAAGCCAACTAACAAAACTAACAGCACTAACTCGAAACCATACTATAGCCGCTACAGGTATGGCCGCGGGGACTACGATAAAAAACCAGAAGCAACCGGGGATATCTCTCACTCTTCTCGACCGGTCGCGCTAGTAGACAAAAAAGGCACAGATACACCAATCAGAGGTCAACCTTATTGCCCTAGGTGTAGGTCTAACTCGCACTCACTACGACAGTGTACTGCAGACCGTGTCCTAATTTGTTTTAAATGTGGAGAAAAAGGGGTGAAGTACCCCGATTGTGCGAAGTGTCACCCACCAAAAAACTAGCTAGTGAGGTTTGTTATGATAAAAAAAATTACGCCAGGCTAAGTAAAACAGAGTGGGAGGATTGGCTAGGTGTAGTCACAAAATTCAAAACCTGCTACTCTGTATCAACTATACAAAACAAACCTCACAACGACATAAGGCCATATGCTTCTATAGAAATAAACAACATGCCAGTTTGTGGGTTGCTGGATTCAGGTTCGGCTGTTACCATCGTTGGTAAAGACTACCATAAACTCCTAACTAAGGACCTAGGGCTAACCCTGCAGCCTAGGGACCACTCAGAAACATTTGTTGCCGCTGGGGGACAAGTGCTTCATCCTATAGGTACTATAAACATACCAATAACTTTCGAAGGAAAGCTACACACTATCAAGGCACATGTGGTGCCATCAATAGACTCCTATCTTGCTGGGAATGGATTTTTGGAACACCTTTCATATATTCCCTGAGAATATAAAATCCATATTCCTGTAGTGTGTAAGACATATGTATGTGAGCTCATGTATTCTAATGTACCTATCAACACGTATATAAACAATTGTACTCTATGATTAAAGGCAGTAATAAAGGAGATTCTAATGAGAGACTTGTTTAACTCATCTCCCCGGACTCACAACCTTACATGGCGACCCTGCCATCCGAGACGGGTGCCGCGTTCGGCCGCGTTACTTAATTATTTGAAAGACATTAATAGACTATGATATAAGTGATTATCTTTTGTCTTTTAAAACGGGAGTTTTTGTTTTCTCTACAATGTGCCGGTCAGATGTACAAAAAGAAGACGTTTTTATAACACAAAGTGCATCGGGTGGTTTAAATTCTGCTTCTATGCAAGAGTACCACTTATCGAACATTAGTATCGTGATGTTTATCATGTGCACCTTACTTGGAGTAGCTGGACTTTATGCGGTGTATAAACTGTACCGAAATTGTCATCATTCATGGATAAGGAATGAGGTTTTCACACAAAACCTATCACGTTCGTTTCGTGTCGACCGATCCCGGAGGCTCGTGTTTGTTACGAATGCCGCCAGCAGCGCCAGGAGACTCGCCAGGAGACGGGTATCAGAGCCCAGAAACCGCAGTAAGTGTTTAAAAATAAATTCAGTGATAAGTGAAGTGGTGTTCTATCGTTGAGTGAAACATGAAAAGTTACCGAACGATTAATGGACAATATATTTTTGTTTAAGTACATACTGTCAAATAATCTGTAAATCTTTTATGTATCTTATTTGGTTTGGTAATGGCAGATGAGCTTAACTTGTTATATGACCAATTAAAAAATATTGAACATAATTTAATAAAACTAAGTTATCCTAAAAGGACAGAAACTGTTCTGAAACAAAAGTTGAAGGAAGCAACGTTATTAAAATATCAGTTTGATGGTTGTATTAAAACCTTATCGAGACCGATTGAAAGTAAGCAACTTAGTACAAGTGTTTTACAGGAAATACAGTCGTACTGTGATTTATTTGAAAAGACTTATACTCAAATAGAATCATTTTGCTCCAAAACGTACAGTTCTCAACCAAGTGCTCAGAATACGGTCAAGACTAGAACCGAGGTAGGCAATATGGAGGCTTTTAATTATAGGACTGCCGTGGCTCTACTACCAATTATGAATGGTGATGAAAATATCACGAAAAGTTTAATAGATACCATAGAGTTATACAGTTCTTCACTCACCGAAGAAGGCAACAAAATGCTAGTTAAGTTTATATTAAAAACCCGATTAACCGAGAGCGCAAAATTAAGATTGTCGACCTCTTATGACAGTTGTGAGTCACTTATAATTGAAATGCGTCAACACCTTCTTACAAAGAAGTCTAGTACAGCAATACACAAGGAGTTAACACAAATAAACCAAAACGGTTTTTCTATAGAAAAGTATGGATCCAAGGTCGAACAGCTTTTTGTGGATTTGACGGTCGCGCAAGCGGGTGATGAACAAAATGCACATAAAATATTACGCCCTCAAAATGAGAAGATTGCAATAAAATGTTTCATTGATGGCTTGCGAAACCGCGAAATCCGCACTATTTTAGCAGCGCGTAATTATGATAACCTGAAAGATACAATAAGAGCAGCCAAGGATGAGGAATTGTCATGCAGTCGGCAAAATACTGACGCTTCTGTTTATGTCGGATACCAAGGCAGATCATTTAATAATCGCGGATATAGTTATAATAATAATAGACGCCCTAATCGTTCAAATAACAATCGATTTATACAGAGAGGGAATAGTAGAGGTTCTTTTCATAATCATAGGCAAAACCAAAGAATTCAACAACAGTTTAGCAATAATCGTGGTCACATCCGGGGTTCATCTCGTGGTAGGCCTGGACGGACTTTCACGCGCAATGGTAATGTACATGTCATAGAAAATGCCATGAATAGTATCGATTTAACTGACCAGAATCGAACTCCCCAACCTACAGAAAGACAAATTACTGAACCATTACAGTTTTTTCGATAATCATTTTATATTTGCTTGTAACAATAACAGCTCGGTGGAATTCTTAGTACAGGGTGCCAAATATGGATTACTTATAGACTCAGGAGCATCACTATCAGTATTGAAATATGAAACTGTGGCACGTTGGAATATTCCAGTCCAAACGGAACGCATTTATATAAATGGCATTGGGGGCAAAGTGCAAACTTCAGGCTACGTTTATGTTACATTGATCGCAAATGGACAGGAATTTGTAAACAAATTTTACATTATGCGCAACTTACCAGGTTTACAACATGGTATAATTGGCAGAGATTTTATGAGCAAATATGGCGCTATTTTGAATTTTGAAAATAATACGATAACTTTAAAGAAACATGACAATAGTATAACCCTGCCCATGATTAATAGTTCGTTAAATAAAACTTGCTTTTTAAGAATACCACCGAGATGTGAAAAAATAGTTATGTTAGACCATAGTTTTAACGAGGACTGCGTAATATTACCGTATCAATTATGCGACGGAGTTTTTATAGCCGGAAGTATATGTAAACCAAACAATGGACAAATTTGTATACAAATATTAAATACTCGTGAAACACAAGTAGATGTTAACTATTTCAGACCGGAAATACATTTATTATCAGACTATGACATCAGTCACTTTGGAAAAGACAGTAATATTGATGGAGAGAGAGTACGTACAATGTTTTCTCTTTTAAAATTAAATCATCTAAACAATGAAGAAAGGTCATCAATCGAAAACATATGTGCTAAATTTTCGGATGTATTTCATCTACCAAACGATAAATTAACTACCACTAACCTATACGAACAAAGTATAATGTTAAAACCACATGCTGATCCAGTTTATACTAGACAGTACAGGTTACCCTTTTCACAGCGTAAGGAAATTGAAGCACAAGTTAAGAAAATGCTTTCTGAACATATCATTGAACCAGCAAAAAGTGAGTGGTCAAGCCCAATTTTGTTAGTACCCAAAAAATCAGATGATAATTCTAAGAAATGGAGGCTGGTTATTGATTTTCGTAAATTAAACACTAGAATTTTAGACGATAAATTTCCACTCCCGAATATTAACGATATTTTAGATTCTTTATCCGGATCAATGAATTTTTCACAATTAGATTTATCACAAGCATATTATCAGGCAAAATTGCAACCAGAAAGCAGAAAGTATACAGCATTCACTACGCCATCAGGCCAATATCAAATGACCCGGTTACCTATGGGATTAAAAATTAGCCCAAGTGCATTCTCTCGTCTAATGACAATTGCCATGTCTGGACTTACATACGACAAATTATTTGTATATTTAGATAATTTAATCTGTTTTGGTCGTAATTTACAAGTCCACAATAAAAATCTTATAGATATTTTAACTAGATTACGCAAAGTTAACTTAAAACTTAATCCAATGAAATGTGATTTCCTAAGAAAAGAAATGCAGTTTTTAGGACATGTTGTAACATCTGAAGGAATTAAACCAGATTTAGATAAAATAAACATAGTGAAAAATTATCCCGTACCCAAAAATGCAGACGAAACAAAAAGATTCATAGCATTCGTCAACTTTTATAGAAAATTTATACCAGATTTTGCCGCAATATCCTTACCACTTAACAGATTGTGTCGAAATTTTTTTAACTTTGAATGGTCGCATGAGTGTCAGAAATCCTTCGAATCCCTGAAAGAGTCGTTAATATCACCACCAATATTACAATATCCCAACTTCGATGAAAACAATACTTTCGTTTTACAAACAGATGCGTCCGGATATGCAATCGGTTCCGTGCTTTGCAATAGTGATAACAGACCAATTGCTTACGCAAGCCGTAGTCTTAATAAAGCAGAAATTAGGTACCCCACGATAGAAAAAGAGTTACTCGCTATCGTATGGTCTGTTAAGTATTTCCGACCCTATCTTTACGGTAGAAAATTTATTATCAAAACCGACCACAAACCATTAATTTACTTATTTAATCAAATAAATCCATCTAGCCGTTTGACTAGATTCCGTTTAATAATAGAGGAGTACGATTACATAATAGAATATGTTCGAGGTACTGACAATGCAGCTGCAGATGCCATGTCACGTATCCGTATAACAAGCGATGAATTGAAGGAAATAAACCAGCACGTTGTGTCTGTATTAACCAGAGGCCAGAAAAAGCGTATGCGTGAAGGAAATGAACAAGTTCTGAGTGACAACCCTATGGTTGCTAAGCGATCTATGAACGACTGGACTGATCACCCAAGAGTTACGGAATTGCTTAAAAAACCAAAGGATTGCACTGAGTTAAGGTTCGTAAATGAAAAAGAATGGAATAACCAATCAAATACTATATTTAATTATGATGCATCAAATTGTATACTAAGAGTAAACCCATCTTACCGATTACAATGCGCACGAGATGCCTTTGTACGGGAGTTGGCTTATTACTGTAACCTAATGAAACTTGATAGTCTGTACATTGTACAAAGTAATGAAAACATTGAGATAGTAAGAGATATAATTCATAGCATAAATATTACACCTAATTGGTCCGGACCACGTTTAAATGTTATAAAAGGTGTAAAAGTAATAAGTGATCACGATACGAAACGTATAATTTTAAATGACTACCACTTATTACCGAGTAGCGGCCACGCCGGTATACGACGAATGATAAATAATATAAAACGGCGTTATTTTTGGTCGAAATTGGTAAATGACGTCACAGAGTTTGTAAATCGCTGCGATAAATGCCAGCGACAGAAACATTTTAAGCACATAAAACAGCCAATGGTCCTGACTGATACAGGTCGTTCGGCGTTTGATAGAGTATTTTTAGATTTAGTTGGGCCCTTAAGTAAGGATAGTGATAATTATATGTATATACTCACACTACAGTGTGATCTTAGCAAGTATGTAGAAGCTTACCCGCTTAGAAATAAGGATACAATTTCAGTGACAATGGCTTTCATTAATAATTTTGTATTACGTTATGGCATTCCGAGAAATATAATATCAGATCGCGGTACGGAGTTCGTTTCGAAAGTAATGAATGAAGTATGTAAAATACTAAAAATAACCCAATCAACATCTACAGCATATCATCACCAATCAATTGGAGGCTTAGAAAATACTCATAAAAATCTACTTTCATTCCTTCGCATACAAACAGAGAACCAACCCCAAAATTGGAGTTTATGGCTTCCATATTGGTGCTTTGCTTTTAATACCACTGTACATACGGAAACTAAATACACTCCATATGAACTGGTATTTGGAAAACTGTGCAATTTACCTAGTAATTTAACTTCAGATATTGAACCATTATATAACTTATATGACTATCCACAACAACTCAAATATAAGCTTCAAAAATCACAGTATGACGCGAGACAAAATTTAATTAATAGTAAACAGATCAGGAAATGTAGATATGATTCGTATACCAATCCTGTAACATACAGTAATGGTGACATGATACTACTTAAGAATGAACAAACAGCAAACAAATTTGATCCGCTATATATAGGACCCTACGAAGTAATAGAAGATTGTAACCCAAATTTAAAAATACTGTATAAAGGAAAAGAAGTAATCTATACATATAATAAATCTGTAGAAAAGTCATTTTTGTACATTGAAGAAATTGAAACAAAAAATAGCCAGCGTGTGAAAAGATAAGTAACAGAACCCATTTCCATCATTTTTGAAATTTTTGTCTGTTTGTCTGTTTGTCTGTTTGTCTGTTTGTTTGTGCGCACATCACGTAAAATCTACGAATTCAATGCTGACAATGTTTATATACAAAAATTATACGCAACTTGAGGTTTAACTTAGTTTTTGTTTCATCGAAATCGGTTCACTCTATCAAAAGATATGATTAATTTAGTGAGTTCAAGAAGTAAAATATTACGTTACGCAATTAAGTATAGTACTTGCAACGACATCTTAAGACTAAAAATAGAACTAATGTTGATAGTTGAAATCTAAATCCGATAGATGGCGTTGTGCAAATGACGTCATTTTCTGAATCGCGGTGTTAAGATTTTCCGCGCGAGGATGACGTCCACCGTGTTTACTAGGCAAATTGGGTTTCGTTAGGTGTCTTAAAAGTTCTTGCGTGTGTCGTAAAAGTTCTTTGGTTGCTTGGTTTATCGATTTTCTAAATTGGTCGAAAAAAAAGTATTTGCTTATCTTATTGGTTTCGTTTGGTCAACTTTGGTCATTGGTTTGAAGTACGAAGTTAAGATTGTATTTGATTTACTTCGTAGTTTGAATCCAATAGTGCCAATCGTTATACAGTAAGTTAGTGTTGCCAATTCGTTGAGTCACGACCACGAACAGACGATACGTTGTCACACTAGACTGTTCGACGCACCGTTCTTTTAAGTTTGTAGGCTATTCAGTCATAAGTGTTGTTAGTTTTGTTTATTGCTTTAATTTTCCTTGAAAATGCCTCAAAGAAAAAAAACTAACCTTTCGCTGCGTAGCCGAAATGCGAAAAGGATGAGACTTTGTAGGTCTCAGGAATCGGAAGAAGATCGTGAAGCACGGTTATCTGCTAACCGAGAGCACATCGCTCTTTCACGTGAATCGGAAACGTTCACCGAAAGGGAGTCACGTTTAAGTTCACAAAGAACACGGACCGCGACTTTGCGGTCTCAAGAGAGTATCCAGGAACGCGAAGACCGGCTGTCTGCTGATCGGGAGCGCCACTCTCTCTCACGTGAGTCAGAGACATTCACAGAAAGGGAGTCGCGCTTAAGTTCGCAAAGAACTCGGACCGCGACTTTGCGTTCTCAAGAGAATATCCAGGAACGCGAAGTTCGGCTGTCTGCTGATCGGGAGCGCCACTCTCTCTCACGTGAGTCAGAGACATTCACAGAAAGGGAGTCGCGCTTAAGTTCGCAAAGAACTCGGACCGCGACTTTGCGTTCTCAAGAGAATATCCAGGAACGCGAAGTTCGGCTGTCTGCTGATCGGGAGCGCCAGTCTCTCTCACGCGAGTCAGAGACTTTCACAGAAAGGGAGTCGCGCTTAAGTTCGCAAAGAACTCGGACCGCGACTTTGCGTTCTCAAGAGAGTATCGAGGAACGCCAAGCACGTCTGTCATCTGACCGAGAGCGACACGCTCTCTCGCGCGAGTCTGAATATCTCTCCCAAAGAGAAGAACGATTAGAAATAGCTAGACATAACTATGTAGGTGTACAAAGAAACAATGAAAGTTATCTTGCATCTGAAAGGGAAAGAATAGATGAACTAAGACGAGCAGAAACAGCAGAACAACGTCAATCTCGCCTAGAAATAGAACGAGCTCGATACCATATGAATAGAGAAACAAATAGCGGAGCTGATGAGTCCATGGAAAATGACGATGCAAATATTTTATTACCTTGGGACAATAGGGAAAAATCAGGGTTCACATATTCGTCTAGAATTAATTATGCTGGCTTTACTTTCGTGGGTGACATGAGAGAAATTTGTAATTTTTGTCATGCTTTGAAATGGAGGAAAGAGACAGATGGAATGTGCTGCTCAAATGGAAAAATTGTTCTTCCAAATTTCCAAGATCCACCACACTTACTTATAAGTCTCCTGAATGGCGATCATCCCCAGTCGAACCGTTTTTTGGATAATATTCGTTTATATAACAGTGCTTTCCAAATGACTTCCTTTGGGGCAAAACAAATAACGGAAGGACCGTTCATGCCAACCTTCAAAGTACAAGGTCAAGTTTATCACCTTATTGGATCTTTGCTGCCAGAAAATGAACCCAAATTTCTCCAAATTTATTTTGTATCCGATTACACGCAACAGCTCAATGTTAGAAATCACAATTTTCCCCAGCTCAATGCTGAGCTTTTGGGTCAACTTCAAGAATTGCTGCATCGCGTTAACCAGTACGTTCGTGAATTCAAAGCTGCATTGGAGTCAATTCCACAAGGCAGCAATGATTTCAAAATTGTTATAAGTGCCGATAGACGTCCTGTGGGTGAACACCGTGGAAGACACAATGCACCCGTCGCAGATGAAGTTGCAGTTGTTTTAGTCGACCAGGAGTGTGAGAGACGTGATATCGTGTTGCGTACACGCGACGATCGCCTTCAACGCATTTTGGAAACCCACCGAGCTTACGACGCCCTGCAATATCCACTAATCTATTGTCATGGTGAAGATGGGTACAATTTTGGGCTGTACCAAGTGAACCCTACTACGAGAGTCACTAATTATCAAAAAAAAATATCTGCTCAACAATACTATTCCTACCTTTTACAAATAAGGCAAAACAGTTTCGTATATTTGCAACGATTTCGTGGTTTGTTCAGCCAATTTATTGTGGACATGTACGCAAAAATAGAAACTGAACGTTTAGTGTATATTCGCACTAACCAGCGACGGTTACGCGCTGAAGAATACGTGCACTTGCGGGACGCCATGCAATCAGATAATAACGTCGAAAACTTGGGTCGATTGGTTATTTTGCCATCCAGTTTCACAGGCGGTCCGCGGTATATGCACGAACGAACGCAAGATGCTTTTTGTTACGTCCGTAAATACGGCCGGCCGGACCTTTTTATAACATTTACAACAAATCCAAAGTGGACGGAGATTTGCCAGGCACTTCTCACAGGACAGGCGTCATACGACAGACATGACATTATTGCTAGGATTTTTCATTTAAAACTCAAAGTCTTGATTAATCTACTTACAAAGGAGAAAGTTTTCGGTTCAACTCTTTGTTTTATGTATAGCGTCGAGTGGCAAAAGCGTGGTTTACCCCACGCGCACATTCTTCTGTGGCTGGAAGAAAAAATTCGTCCCGATGCTATAGACAGTGTCATAAGTGCAGAATTTCCGGACTATAATGCAGATCCGATTTTGCATGACATAGTAAAAACACATATGGTTCACGGGCCATGTGGCCTCTTAAACAGGGAATCACCGTGCATGAAAGATGGTCAATGCTCAAAAAAATACCCCAGAGCACTGAAAGAACTAACTATGGCTGGGGAAAATGGGTATCCGCAATACCGGCGAAGATCACCGTCACAAGGTGGTTTCACAGCTACTGTCAGATTCCGTGGACAAGAAATAATTCTAAATAATAGTTGGGTGGTACCGTATTCTCCAGTTTTGTCAAACGCTTTTCAAGCACACATTAATGTTGAAATTTGTAATAGCGTCGAATCTATAAAATATATATGTAAATATGTTAATAAAGGTAGTGATCAAGCCATGATAGCACTAAGAAATAACAACCAATTTGATGAAGTGACAAGGTATCAATCTGGCCGATACATAAGCTCTTCGGAGGCAGTTTGGCGCATTTTGAGTTTCCCTATTCATGAAAGGTATCCGCCAGTCATCCATCTTGACGTGCACCTGGAAGGCGGGCAGCGAGTTTACTTTCAGCCAGAAAATGTGGCAGAAAGAATGAACAACCCAAGACAAACCACCTTGCTCGCATTCTTTCGCCTTTGCGAAAGAGACAATTTCGCTAAGTCTCTGTTGTACAATGAAGTGCCACATTATTATACTTATAACAAGCAGCAAGGTGTTTTTAATCGCAGGAGACGTGGAACTGCTGTAGAAGGCGAGTCCGGCATTTTTAAAGAACACGTGATTGGAAGAGTATACACGGTGCACCCAAATAATGCAGAGTGTTATTATTTACGCCTTCTTCTTCACACAGTGCGAGGACCTACTTCTTTTGCTGAGCTCCGCAAAGTGGACGATATAGAATATCCCACATTTCAAGCTGCTTGCCGCGCACGGCATTTATTAGATGGCGATCAGCATTGGGATGATGCTTTAGCCGAAGCATGCGTCAGTGATAGTCCACATCGTTTGCGCCATTTATTTGCCATTTTGTTGACATTTTGTGGCCTATCGGACGCTGGGCAGTTGTGGCAAAAATATAAAGACGCGTTTGCCGAAGATTTTTTGAGACAGCAAAATATAAATAGTGAAACTTCTGACCAAGTACGTGAAAGCTGCCATAATAGGGCTTTGCTGGCTATACAAGATATAGTTACAAGTATAGGAGGGAACCCCCTCAGTCAATACGGCTTGCCGACACCGACAGTTGGTGGGGAACGAATTAATAGGGAGTATACATCTGAAATAAATTACAACCCCGAAGAGTTAGCAGAAATATTGCGAAATGGCTGTTCAAATTTGACGTCAGAACAACGTCAAATCTTTGATAGAGTATGCTGTAGTGTAGAACATTCATTAGGAGAAATGCTGTTTTTAGATGCACCTGGTGGAACAGGTAAAACTTTCCTCACTAAAGTTATCTTGGCTCAAATAAGGAGCCAAAACAAAATTGCCCTTGCCGTCGCTTCCTCAGGAATAGCTGCCACTTTATTACCAGGAGGAAAAACTGCACATACAACATTTAAAATACCAATCGACTTGGACCGCACAGAAAACCCTGTTTGCAACGTGTCTCGCAATAGTGATAAAGCAAGGGTTTTACGCGATTGCGCCCTTATCGTTTGGGACGAGTGTACGATGGCAAATCGTAAAGCTGTGGAAGCTGTAGATAGAACGTTGCGAGATATAAGACAAAATGACCGACCGATGGGAGGCTTAACGGTGCTATTCTGTGGAGACTTCAGGCAGACACTCCCTATAATACCCAGAGGAACGAGGGCCGATGAAATAGGTGCCTGTTTAAAGAGCTCTATTTTATGGCGTAGTGTCATATTAACTAATTTGAGCTTTAATATGCGAGCATATTTGGGAGGTGACGCAAACGCGCAGGTTTTCTCAAATTTACTACTTCAAATTGGTAACGGCACATACCCGACTCAAGAAGGAGGTAAAGTAACTTTAGTCGAAAGCCTGTGTTCTTCTGTTGCCTCACAGCAGGAACTCATTTCCTCTGTATACGGAGATCCATCAGAGATCTCGAACCATGACGCTGCTTGGCTATGCCAACGAGCTATTTTGGCACCTCGCAACGACCAAGCAGCAGCAATAAATTCTCAAATATTGGTACATGTTTCTGGAGAAAGTAGGGAATATTTATCTATTAACACGGTTTTAGAAGAAGGAGATGCCACCCACTATCCAGTAGAGTTTTTAGACTCTCTAAATACACCAGGTCTTCCAGCACACAAAATTTATTTAAAAGTCGGAGTACCAATCATTCTACTCAGAAATTTAAGCCCACCAAAACTATGCAATGGAACTCGGTTGAGAGTAACAAATCTCCAACGAAATGTCATCGAAGCCGAAATCTTAACAGGTTGCGGCTCCGGTGATGTTGTTTTCATTCCCAGGATACCCATTATCCCCAATAATTTTCCGTTTACTTTCAAACGTGTGCAATTTCCTGTAAGCCTCTGTTACGCTATGACTATTAATAAAGCCCAAGGCCAGACGTTATCCGTTGCGGGTGTAGACCTTACTTTTGATTGTTTTTCACACGGCCAACTCTATGTTTCTCTATCACGTGTTAGCAACCCAAACAACCTTTTTGTATATGCTCCGGGTAATTCCACCGCTAACATAGTATATAGAGAAGCATTAACGTAATCAACTATACCAAAGTCAGGACTCTTATCTAAATCATCAAAAAGGTGATATACTCTTATCTAAACGACGTTGTTTTGCTCTCGACAACCACGCGAACGAAGTCGCGGGCACAGCTAGTAGTACATAAAAATAGAACCAGACCATATACTACCTAATGATAAGCTGTTAGCATGTAACTTTAAGTTGAAAAATAGATTGTACTATTATTTTTTTAAATGTATTCCTGTGTGTAACCCTATATTTTGTACCAATATTTTATTTTCGTCATTATTTTGTCTGCATATTATAAAAAAAATTAAGTGACTATACACGTATTATAACCTAAAAATAAAAATAAGTGTAACCATTATTTTTATTTTATTTAGCCGGTGGGCGTGTAGTGTGTAAGACATATGTATGTGAGCTCATGTATTCTAATGTACCTATCAACACGTATATAAACAATTGTACTCTATGATTAAAGGCACTAATAAAGGAGATTCTAATGAGAGACTTGTTTAACTCATCTCCCCGGACTCACAACCTTACATTCCTAGTAAACATAAATGACACCAGTGCAAACACTAAACCAAATATATATTTGCACTCATTTGCACAGCTAACCGAGGAACAAAAAGTGACAGCTGAGAAAATAAAAACTCAATTTAAGAACATTTCCTCAGAAAAAAAAGGCCTAGGCCGCACTAACTTAATAACACATAGTATAGACACAGGTGATGCACCCCCTATACGGCAACGTTACTACAGGATGTCTCCGGAGAAACAGCGTGTTCTCGGTAAGGAATTGGACGAAATGCTTGGCCTGGATGTGGTCGAACCATGTGAAAGTCCATGGTCTTCCCCAGTCCTACTAACACCGAAAAAGGATGGCAAATTGCGGTTTTGTTTGGACAGTAAGAAACTAAACGCTATTACAAAAAAAGATGCTTACAATTTGCCATACATTTCGGAAATACTAGACAACCTGAGGGATGCAAAATACCTAACTAGCATTGACCTATACAAAAGTTTCTGGCAGTTACCACTCAATGAAACTGACAAAAACAAAACAGCGTTCTACATACCTGGCCGGGGAACATACAGGTTTAAAACTACACCGTTTGGACTAACAAATGCGCCTGCTACGCAACAACGAATGGTTGATAAAATGTTTTGCGGACCAGAGTTCGAGAATAGGGTCTTTGCTTTCTTGGATGACATAGTGCTGGTGTCGTCTGATTTTGAGAACCATATAGCCTTGCAAACTAAAGTATACAATAAATTATCTAACGCTAACATAACAATAAACATGGATAAGTGCCAATTTTTCCGTGATGAATTGAAATATCTAGGCTACATAGTTAACTCTAAGGGACTACATCCAGACCCGGAAAAAATAGAAGCTATACAGAACTTCCCAATACCCACCAATCCTAAAGAAGTAAAAAGATTCTTAGGAACGGCATCATGGTATAGACGTTTCGTACCAAACTTCAGTACTCTAGCTACATCACTAAATAGACTCACAAGCTCAAGTAAGAAGGCACCTCCCTTTGACTGGTCTCAGGATTGTCAAGAGTCCTTTACTAAACTAAAGGAAATACTAATATCGGCCCCAGTACTATCGTGTCCAGATTACACCATCCCATTCGAAGTACACACAGATGCCAGTAACTATGGTATCGGCGGTTTGCTAACACAAATTAGGGACGGCGTTGAACATCCCATAGCATACATGAGTAAATCCTTGTCTAAGCAAGAACAAAACTACAGCATCACGGAAAGGGAAGCACTAGCTGTACTTTTGGCACTGGAACATTGGCGCTGTTACCTAGAAAACGGCATCAAGTTCACAGTGTTCACAGACCATTCCGCACTAAAGTGGTTTCTCAAACTTCAAAACCCTTCCGGACGATTGGCGCGCTGGGGTATAAGATTGTCGGCCTTTAACTTTGACATACAACATAGACGTGGTACAGATAACACCTTACCAGACGCGTTGTCACGTGCTTGTCCGATCGCAGCTCTCACACAGGAAAACACTACACAGACAAGCCCGCCTAAACAGACAGACGACACTTGGTACCAAAATATCTACAATGGTTGCCAACGAGACCCTTCAGCATTCCCAAACTACACGGTAAAACATAACAAACTATACCGTTATGAAAAAAGTAAATTCGCAATACTATGCGAGTTCGATTGGAAAGAAGTCATTCCTAAGGAAGATAGGCAACAAATAATCACTAATAACCATGCTGAACCAACCGCAGCTCATTTAGGTATCCATAAAACATACAAACGACTAACACTACGCTACTACTGGCCAGGGATGCATGGTGACGTGGTGAGGTTTGTAACGGCATGTGACACTTGTATCGCTCACAAACAAGCTAATCACGCTCCCCTAGGACTAATGGGGAAGCCTAAAGAGTGTTCTCGTCCTTTCCAAATGCTGAGTATAGACATAGTGGGACCACTGCCGTTCTCTAGACGTCAAAACTCATATCTATTTGTTGCTACTTGTTGTTTCTCTAAATACTGCCAACTATTTCCCATAAGGAATGCTAATGCCACTACTATAGTACGACTGTTAGAAGACAGTATATTCTTGGTCCATGGCATACCACAAGTTGTAATTTTGGATAACGGAACACAGTTTACATCAAATGAAATGAAAAACCTCTTTAAAAAATACAATATACCTAATGTACACTACACACCAAGATATACACCACAAGTGAATACAGTGGAACGCTAGAATAAAACTATAATCACGGCGTTATCCACATTCATCAATGATGACCAGCGCTCCTGGGACTTACACATCCCAAAGGTTCAGTTTGCACTAAACAGCTCAACCAGTGAGGTCACAGGCTACACACCAGCGTTTCTGGTCTATGGTATTGAGTTGATCGCTGACGGTTCTCACTATCAGGACACTGATATAAAGGAAATAATATACCAACCAAGGGACCACTATGCAGAGAACTTGGGTGTCCTATCAAGCATCTTCGACTATTTTCAGTTGAGATCCCACAACGCTACACGGAACACGGAAACTAGTGCGTAAACGCCCAAAAGTTTTAGGCTTTTTCCCGATAAAAATCACGGTACCTGTGGGATAGATTAGGGGAGTGAAGCCACGTGAAAAAGCTAGTAATATATTTTTAGCAGCTAATAGATATAGGTAGTTCATACAATAAGTTATTGTAGTCATTTATTTCTGTGATTTATCAATACTCGTTATCCTTATATTATGTTGCTAACGGATCCAGAAAAAGTACGAAATGTGGAACAATTTCTGTCTAGGAAAAACAGATAATAGGCCATAGGTAATAGGGAAGTGCCTTACGATATTAGTTATTGAAGGTAAAATTTTGTTGTCAGTTTTGGCTAGATTGTCACTCAAATAGAAATCACTCAAATCATATTTAGGCAAGCATTACGAAAATCACATTAAATGTAAATTACAGATTTATTTTCAGTTTTTTTCGATTAGCGCGAACAGTAAAAAAACGCATCCCCATTTACGAAGTCTCGCAAATATCCCGACCGAAGGTTTACGATTCCGCCCGAGTTCAGGAGTGCACAACTTTAGGTAGGTGTTACACAATGCAGGCTCTAACGAAATTCAACTGAGGACTGTAGTGAAGCAAGTGCCCCCAATTCATCGGGATTGAACTAATGTGAGGAACAGAGCGGATTTGGGTTTCGTAGCAAACGAGCGCCGCAATTGTTTGCCTAAATCTGACAGCTGTACCTAATATCCAGCTGGTAAGTAGTTTCAACTATTTCGAGCTCGGACCTATGGAATTACAGTACGAAATATACATACCTACCTATTTAGTCTTAAGCTTCCTAGGACTTTCTGTGGCATCTTGTGCTGGTAATTAATTTAATTAATGTCTCGGATAAGCGATTAGTGATTCTAATATCGGTAAACGATTATTACCTAATGTTATTGTTATGATTGTGTACAGTATAGCTATATGAGAAAGAAGAGTTTGAAAACATTTTCCAAAAAAATATTTTATCTAGGTTTGATTAATATACTTTATTTCCAAAACACAAGAGTAGACAAAACAACAGTCGCATGAATCAAGACAATTCCACGAAAGTAGTTAACGCGGTGCGAGTTTTTACAACGTCAATTTGTATTGAAACTGGATAAGCACCGCCTGGTGACGGTAAGGTGAAACCTCTTTTATGCATACGTGTTGACATAAGAAGTCGTTTACTTTATCATTACAAACGTGAGCACGTTAAAAAACTCGTCCTAAGCACTGTGTGCTATAAAAAAAGGGGTTTCTCCTTACACTCACCAGAAGAGGCATATCCAGTTTCAATACAAATTAAAATTTAGGTTAACGCGATTGAGCGTGAGTAAAAACTCGCTTTAAGGCCTCAGAAGGTCATGGTGAGACGAACTCCAACAGAAAGGTTAACGCTGGGAAGGATTGGCTAGAGACAGATAAAAAGGGAGGAAAGGAATGCAGCTGCCTTGCAGTAGGATACTACAGGCTCTTAAACGTGCTTTTTTGCCTCGACCGAAAACTACTGAGTATGATTATATTGCTTAGTGTTCTTTTGCCGCTGTATTATAAGTTGTTAGTCTTTCAGCCCATTCATTTCACTTTCCCATTCTAGCAAATGTTTTTTTTTTTTCAGGAAAAACTTACCCAGGGAAAATGTCAGAAAAACTGGGGTAATACAAAAATTAACGTTTTACTTAACGATGAATGTAATGGTGCGGCGTTCTATTACGACGTAAAGGATAATTAATTTTGAAAGAAAGTTAAGTGCTGTTAAAAATTTATCGAGTTAAAGAATATTAACGGCACGCGTTGCATGGAATTGTATTAAAAATAATGGACGGAGGAATTTTAAGTATTTGTGGGGTATTCTAAATGCGAATGTTTTGAAGTTACAATAACGTATGTATTTATAGGTTACAAGAAAAAAATACAAATGGTTCGTGTGGAAACTCAGCTAGTGACGGTGGTGGCTGGAGGTAGTGGGAGAGGATCTTACGTCATAGCCTGGACCAAAGGATTCAATGAGTGATTAGAAACAAATATTGTTTCTGAGTAAGTTTCCTTGAAATTTAATGACTATTTTTTGGGAGATAAGTCGCGCATAGGGAAAGACACAGCGTTGGAATGCGTCCTATTACCAATGGATGGTGGACCAATGACCTGGTTAATGTTACGGTTTAAGCCATTTATTTTTCTCAAAAGATTACATTAATCACTTACAGAGAAAATACAATAACAAGTAAACAAAGTAACCAATTAGCGTTTTTAGTAGGGTAGATGTTAAAAATGTTAGTGGAGATAGTGTATAGGGCATGTGTGAGTAGGGCATGCATTCCGGAATTTCGTAATTCCGGCATTCCGTAACAATTTTTCTGATATTTCTATTCCGGAATTGAGACTGAATGTTGCAGGGATCCATTTTGAACGCGGCATTGTTTTAATAGTTATAATCGTGTCAAGTACCTGTTGGTTTTCAAGGTGACTGAGAATTGTTATTTAAAATTAGAAACACAGACAGACAGACGGACCGCGGAGTCTTAGTAATAGGGTCCTGTTTTTACCTTTTGGGTACGGAACCCTATAAACGATAGTTTTAAACATGATGTGTAATAATCTCATTTACATAAAAGATTCACGCTAAGCAATGTTAGACTTGTACATACATAATACGATGATTTTAAGTAATTATGTTTAAAAAATTCAACATACACCAGAAAACACGCATTACTGAACTTACGTTCTTTGCCCTAATATATAATGCACATTGAATCCGAAACTCCCATTTAAACAATTAGATACATCTATAATATAATAATGCATTAAAATAGCCAAATTGCAGGTTCAAATTCATTGCGATGATTAAGCACAAAATGACCGGCGGCCTACATACTGTCCGAAGAAAACTTAAGTCACAAGAAAAGACGAATACTTTGTTCGTAAGTATTAAAATCCAAGTGCAAGTCATATCAAAAGCAATAATCTATTAAAATCGATATGTACGTCGATCGACTGAAACGTGCCAAAAAGCCAAAGAGGGTACATCCATCGCCCCGCGCCGTCCGCCATTGCGCTTGACAATATTTTATACAGCTGCGAAAATTGCAACCGCCCTCCAACTTTAACAATTTACACGCTCGTGCAGTCGTCGCTTGCATATTGCTGCGATAAGGCTGCGGCATATTGTGTACGTGCGACTCAATCGGTAACGGCCTTTATTGATATGGGTTTGAATAAAAGTTTAAGCTTTAGGTTCACTGCAGTCGGTGTTTAGGAATTTCTAGTAGTACTTCAGAAGTTATTACAACATGTATCTACCTGTACTTCCTTGTGATATCGTCATGTTACTATTGGAAACTACCCACCGTACTGTTCTCAACCACAGCATCTCCTGAAAGCCTGAATCAACATTGGCGAACACCAGAAAAACCTGAGGCAATGAAGCTCGGCGATTTCCGCAGAAACGAGTCATAGTGCTTGGATCTTGCAACGAAATAAAGTAGAAAAGAATAGCGTGGAGTAGGAATAACATAACTTCCATTTACGTCCATATCAGGCAGAAGATAATAGCGGGTATATTTAGGTTCTGCAAGAATGACTTCTAATATAGATATTATAGCTCTACATAGAAGCCGTCATCTCAGCATTCACTTCATTTATAACCAAAATGCCGCAAACTAAACGCTTACAATCTTGTTTAGTATATCTATGCTTACAATACTTCACCATAAGACGAAAGCTAAGTACCACAATGAGTTGCTCGATTTTGAAAACTAATGAACAGTCCTTCAATTAAATATCAACCAAAAGTTTGCATCTCGAAATGCACTTTGGTCTAGTTACCGGTTCTGGCCACCGAAACCACAGTATAAATATGGACGAACACTACAGAAACTACCTACAAACGCTCTAAATGCCACACGTACACAAATATGCGCATTGACGAGACCCTTAAGCGGCCCGCACTACTGACAGCATCGCGAAAACTGCGGTAGTTTTCGTACTGTTTGTACATATTTATACTGTGCCGAAACAGACCCAAAGCACAACACAATGTAATTGTCATTAGTAACTATCAATCAACTGTAGTATCACAGAAGACTCGTATGAGCTAGTGACCCGAATCACTTGTCGTTACACTGCGAACACGCTATGCAATTCACACGTCGTACAGCTTCAAGTGTGCAGTCAAAACATACCCTTATAGCGCTCCTTTAACACGTTTCTCTGATTCTAGGCTTAATTCCCCTGTGATAAGGACTACGGATTTCCAAAGCAATTATACAGTTGCAAACAACCTTTTCAGATTTACAACGTGTTACGCGAGAGAAATAGTGGAACAAAGGCATTTAGATGTGCCGCGTAAGTTTTTAAATCAAATTAATAAATTAACTTTGAAACTTTATGTGTTGTTCATTAAACTTACTTTAGAGATTTACATACTTCGGTTGCAGGTTTTCTGTTTAACTTACGATATAATGTCTGAGGTTAGCAATTTTATTGTTATGGCAATTTTTTAATCGGCTTTTCAATTTCTACTACATTGTGATAACAACAGTTCTTTAACTCACGGTGGGACTCATACTGCACTGAGTAAACACGTTCAATCGAATCCTAATAGTGCAAACTTTTTATTACTGCAGGTTGTTCGTTCTGATTTATCCAGTGCACTAATCACTTTTGGGAAGTCAGCTGCGTAACGGACATATTGACTGTTTATCTTTTCACAACAGCTCGTGCCGATTATGGATCCCAAAACCGAAGAAAATCAAGTCTGCTGCACCCCTCACTTTTATGTCCAAGAATGAACATAACGTCACGCCTGTAAACGGCGAAAGGATAGGCAGTGGTGCACCTATTTTAAATCCGCATGCCACCAGTTATGTTTAAGTCCTATGTAATAGAGGTGAGTGTTGGTCAAAGAAAATTTAAATGAAAAAAAGGTTTTTTATAAAAATAAGTACAACTGACTTCCAAATAAAAACCCGTCCAAGTGCGTGTCGGACTTCGCACATTTAGGGTTCTGTACCAAACCGCAAAATCAAGTTGGTTTTAATTGGAAAAATGAGAGATTTTCAAAAAATAATATGATGATGTAGTTTATTACCTACATTCTAAATGTGCGAAGTTAGACACACACATGCCAGAAAAGATTACCCGAATAACATGAAAGTTGAACCGGGGAAATGAGAGTGTACCAGGATGAACTAGTTCACCCTGGTACACTCTCATTTTCTCGGTTCAAGTTTCATGTTATTCGGCATCTGCATACCCTTTTAGAGCGTATCAGCGTGATGATATGTTAAGAAATGGTTTAAACAATAAATAGACATGCTATTGCAGCAATCCCGAGAGATATGCCGTCATTTATTGAAGAGTTCTGTTGTATATCTCCGAAGTTCTTCATCAGATCTTCAACAAATTACAATTGGGACCAATTCAGGAGCATATTCTTTTAAAAAAAAAGAAGGAATTTTAAAAATTGGTCAACAATTCACGGAGAATCGGTGAACAAAAAGAAAATAAACATACTGCTGTACATAGAACCTCCTCCTTTTTAAAAACGGAATCATAGATACGAAGAAGATATAATAGAGGTGAGCCTATTGCCATTAACTGGTCACAAATCCAGACACCGTGCTGCTGAAGAACAATCCTACATCGATAAACCAAATAAAACATTGCTCGTTTCGCGAATTGAACCCAGGACGTCCAACATAGCAGTACCACTCTCGACCACTATTCCAAGGAGGCACACAAAGAAAAAAATTCCATGAAAAAGGCAAAAGAATCCCTAAACAGGTACTTCCCCTAGGGTGAAAGATGAAATATTATTTATATAATTTGGTACCATGTTAACCATGTGGCTTTTCCGCAAAGGGTAAGTTGCCCCTAAAGGGAGACTATCCCTTCTTCAGTCACGTAGAGCCATACGTGATGAGATTGAAGATTTTCAGTGTGGAAATGATAACATATCACCTGTTTTGATAACAACTTTGAACAACTATATTTTTATTAACACGTTTGTATTAGCTTGGTATGTATGTATCTATGTAACGGAATCTCTGAACGTGATTTTCACCCCCTTCAAAACGTTGGATTTATTTGAAAGCTCGCACAATTATCAGGGACCAATGAAAATGTTTGTAGTAGAGTAATTACAATCTTGCGCTAAACAATAGTAAAAACATACGTAATGTAACATTGTTTATCCCCCATAGTAATTAGCGTGATGATAGATAGCCTTTAAGTTTACCAGACCGACAAAGAACGTTTTGCATTCTTTTAGTCCTCTTTTTGTCAGGCCCGCGCTAAACTATAGTAGAAAACACACGTAATGCAACATTGCTTATCCCCCAAGGCAAATAGCGAGATAATTTATAGCCTGTAATTATGTTGCTCTGATCTCTAAGGGATGTGCGTGTAAAATTTGAACAGAATCTTTTCAGGAGTTTTGGCGCCAATTGAATGCATTGCAGTAAACAAACAGATAAAAAATAAAATAAAAGTGCTTCAATATCTTTCATATACCTGTAGCTTACACTTTTTATTTAACTCACTTTTCTAATGCAAATTATTTATAAGATAAATATGTCAATGGAAATTGTCATGAGAAAACATTCACCTGACACACTACCTCTATTTTATTTGAGCTTTATTTCCTTTTTAGAAAAACATTATTCTCCTTTATGAAGCAGTTGAATAAAATTTAACTTAGCTCGTGGATAAACGCATTCTGCTTATTGGGGTCAACTTCCAGTCGAACCAAATGCAGATAAGTACCAGTATTTTGAACGACTGCCTACGTCCTCTACAACCCAGTAACTGGGTAACAGCCCTAGGCAAGACTGGTGTCATATTGCCTGGCTTTTGACGACCCGTATCGACTGTCAAAAATCTACAAATGACAGCTGGGACCAGCTTAACATGCTTGCCGAGGCACGGAGGAATCTAGCTATGAAAAGATGGTCACTCATCCAAGGACCGACCTTGGCAAGCGTTGCTTAACCTCTAAGATCAACCCGTGTGTGATATTATTTAGACAGGAGCTCCTCATACTTCCTCCTCGTAGGTAACGCAGATGGTTTTATTTACAACTCATAATTTTAAACTTCGAATCGTACTTTTAAGATCCGAACCAAAAATACGAAGAATCCAATTAAACTTGTCAAAGTTATAAATATATGAGCCCCCAAGTTAGCATACAAGCTTATCAAATCGGGTATCGAACCAGTGGCCCAGAAGTGATGCCAAATGAGATATTCACTAACGTGTACGAGAGAAAATATGTTTACATATAAGTATACGTTTATTGGAATTGAAAATACGAGGTTTCGAGGGTGCGATAGTTCTGTGGTTTCACGGATCAAATGGGGATGTCTTCACCTTGAACAAAGAGGTTATTGTGGTGAACGAGGTACTGATAATATGATTCAATTATTTTGAAGAGAGAGTTTCAAATGTTTTTTTCTTATTGTTTTCTAACTAGATATCGTTAAGCATTACGAAAAAAAATTACAGTCGTTTCGAGTTGACAACTAAACTTCTAGGATTTTTTAATACAATAAATATAATGCCGATTATTCTCCCTTTATAGGACGGCTCCTACAACGTGGCCAGTGAACTGGACAGTGACTTCAAGGTTGTTATCAAATAGATTTTTATTTGCAATATATTATTCAAATTAAATTAAATTATTTATTTCACAATCAACAGGTTTTACATTAAAGTTGTAGAGGACCTCTTTTAGGTATGGATATACCTGTGCCAGAGGACCTCTCTCTTCCATATCCATACATTACTTAAAGAGCCTGTTAACCACATAATCGTAATTAAACTAAAATGAAAAATTAAGTTAAAATTGAATTACATAAAATCAAAAATAAAATAAAATAATAATGAAAGAACTAAAGTTAAAATTTAATAACACAAATAAAAAATTAAATCAGTCAATAATTAAAATTAATTAAATTAAAATTGAATTAAATTAAATTATAATTGGTTCAAATAATAATAAAATTGTATTAAATAAGAAAAAAAATAACTAATAATAATAACTAATAATATATTGAACGGTATGAACATTTACGACCCACGCTAGAGCACACTGGCCTGTCAACTGGCCAGTGTTAAGTGCCTTTTTTACACGGGTGCACGGGGGCCAGTTCACAGGCCATATCGAAATAAGGCGTGAATTTGAGCCGTCCTATAAAGGGGAGTTAAATATTGCAAAATCTATTAAGCAATGTGATTTTTCTGAAAACCATCAAATCATCATCTGCCTAGCCTTTTTCCAATTGTTGTTGGGGTCGGCTTCCAGTCTTACCGGCTTCAGCTGAGTACCAGTGTTTTACATGGAGCGACTGCTTATCTGACCTCCATAACCCAGTAACTGGGTAACACGATACCCCGATGGTTTCTGAAAACCATCAAATATTTAGGTATAACTAATTAGGGACATAGTGAGTAGGTAGATAGATAAAGGTACTTTATGTAAACAATAAAAAAGTATGGCAAGTGAACCAACGTATAAACGTGTACTACTTACTCATAATAAAATCGATTATTATGTAAGATGAGGCAGCACTATAACTCATTACAACCCTGAATGCGAAACAATTAAATTCTACAGAACTCCTCGGAATTGTATTTATTGCTCACACGTGGTTAGGTTGGAACAGCGAATTGAAATAAAGCCTTACGCAACCACCGACAATTTTACAAAAAAATATAGAAGCTACTAAAGTAGCTTCTATATTTCTCCCCCCCAAGTCCCGGGTTTTATCAGACTTAACACAGCACATTTATTAAAATATCAGTTATGCACATAAAACCCGGCGAGACGAGACAATTGTTTTTGAAACGAGAGGCAGACTCAAACAAACGTATTTATGTTCTTAAAATATACAAATGAGAGGACATTTTTTGTCGTAGCGCTAATCTGGACGAGTCCACACGTACCTAGGATATTAGCATGCGCAGAAACAAATCCAATCTGCCAAACGCGTGGTGGTAACAAGACGCGAGAACTTTACGGAACTCGGCACGTATACGCGAAACGAGAGCGTGTGTAGATACATGCAAACTTCTCAGTACCACCCTACACTCTCTTATTCCGAGGGAGGAAAGTTTACATTTGATTAAACGAGGTGTATGGAAAATGGAGTGCAAATAGGAGGTGTTTCTGTTCAGCTAGGAGTATTTCTATTCTCTACAGACATGAATCACTTGCGCGAAGTAATGCACGCTCGATACTATTGTCGTATTTTTGATATGATAATATTGTTTTTCAGTTGATTCAATATTTTTGAAAATTGCGTTTTATTTTTAGTTTTGTATATATCTGCTAGTAATCAAGCTATTCGTATCAGTTAGTCCTCTACTACACTGAAACAACTAATGACTATGGACTTGAAATGTGGGTAGGTAGTAGTAGTCGTAGGGACTCTTCTTTTTGGTCCGTTGTGCGTGGGGGCACTGGCTAACAAAGCCAGCCTAGCTCCGTCCAAAAGCACAGCAGAAGCTTCTTGGGAGTTTCACAGGCTTCACGACGACCTCGACGCTCCGAGGATTTCTTCTTAAAATGTGGGTGTACACAGGCGTGATGTTTTGTATGTCGTATCAAAAAATTTATATGAACTACTAGCTGACCCCCGCGGCTTCACTCCCGACTAAATTATAGCCTATGTTATTCGGCAATAATGCAGCTTTCCATACGTAAAAGAAATATACACCACCGTAAAGTAAGATGAAAACAACAGAAATAATAATATCAATGTCAAAGTATTATTACAAGAAAAGTTTTCCCAAGTTACCCATTATTCCCTTATTTCTATGCGTGTCAGGATACATATTATATACCTAGTAATTAATTGTACTAATATGCATTTAAACCTCATAGATCTATGCTAAGCTTATAGTAAAGTATAATAAGATCTTGTAATAGTTTCAGAGATCCAGTCTTGAAGTAGTCCAAGAGTTCTAAAACACAAAGAAGGATTGTTGCTCTCGCCATAAGCGGTGCAGGAAGACATCGTGGAGTTTTAGGGTGTTGGAGTACCACATAACTGCACTATCTCCCCGTGGTAGCGCAGTACGCATAAGCATTTCACAAACATAAAAAAATAAATAAAAAGTAATATTGTTGTTTTACCTTTTTAACCCCCGCCGGAAAACGAGGGGTGTTATAAGTTTCACGTGTGTTGCTGTGTATCTGTGTACATGTGTATCTGTGTATCTGTGTGTCTGTCTGTGGCATCATAGCGCCTAAACGAATGAACCGATTTTGATTTAGTTTTTTTGTTTGAAAGGTGATTTTGTCGACAGTGTTCTTAGCTATGTTTGAATAAAATCGGTTTAGCCGTTCAAAAGTTATGGGCATTTTACTGTTTGAATCGGGGTGTTTTCGCAAGATAAATGTGACAGGGGTTTTTTTAATTTTGAAATTTTACTTGTTGTAATCCTATAAGTTTTGAATTTTTATTTTATAACAAAATTATACTTTTTGACATAATTAATTAATTATTCTTTTTGTTAAGTACTTTTTAGGGTTCCGTAGCCAAATGGCAAAAAACTGTCATGTCTGTCTGTCTGTCTGTCCGTCCGTATGTCACAGCCAATTTTTTCCGAAACTATAAGAACTATGCTGTTGAAACTTGGTAAGTAGATGTATTCTGTAAACCGCATTAAGATTTTCACTCTAAAATAGAAAAAAAACAAGAAATTTTGGGGGTCCCCATACTTGAAACCGAAACTAAAATTTTTTTTTTTCATCAAACCCATACGTGTGGGGTATCTATGGATAGGTCTTCAAAAATGATATTGAGGTTTCTAATATAATTTTTTTCTAAACTTAATAGTTTGCGCGAGAGACACTTCCAAAGTGGTAAAATGTTGGTCCCCCCCCCCCGTAACTTCTAAAATAAGAGAATGATAAAACTAAAAAAAATATATGATGTACATTACCATGTAAACTTCCACCGAAAATTGGTTTGAACGATATCTAGTAAGTAGTTTTTTTCTAATACGTCATAAATCGTAAACCGCAATTTACCAAGTACGGAACCCTTCGTGCGCGAGTCCGACTCGCACTTGGCCGGTTTTTATTTTATAAACTTACAATACATACATAAACTCACGCCTTTTGCCCATGGGGGTAAGTAGAAACTACAGAACACCACCTGCGCTGCAATCCTTACATACTCGAGTATAGATTAGGTTTACCGCATTGCTGGTTGAAATCGTGTAAAGATGAATTTGATAAAGTTGAAATAAATAAATTTCAACAATTATTTTATTTAGAACAGTAACATACAAAACCCTCTTAAATACAGGTTGAGTTTTACCATGGTACCCGAATTTCGTGGAGAACGATTTAATGAACTCGCTGTGGAATGGAGTGATAAAACGTGTTCTTTTTAGAACAATCAAAATCTCGAGCGTAAACAGTATATGTTTTAATATTCATAAAAAAAACATATACCTTAGTAGGCTTTGTTTAAAAAAGAAAAATAATATAGCACCATCTTTTGGAAAAGTCACAAACCTTATGCAATGAGACTGCTGAAACAACATATTTTTCAGCCTAAACCCTAAAACAATTCCCTCTATAGGAAAAAAACTTGAAACTAGCAAGTGACCATCTACTGGTGCCATCTATAGAAAAACTGTTGAATTAAATCCAGACGGACATTGCTACGTCAGTGCTACGCTACGACCGCGTAGTTTGGTAGCGCGTCAAAGCTTAGCGCCATCTACACTAAAATATATTTGTTTTTCTGAACAGGGTTCACCGAAAAGTGCAGAATTCATAGTTTACGTTATCTGTGTACCTAGGAGGTCCTTGTTTGACTGCCGATTCAATTTATGAACTTCCAGAAGTCGCAGGCAAAGCAGTTCATTTACAATAGATGGCGTTTTTGGGTCTCACGCACCCATATTCCAAAACGTTTCCTCCACTCGGCTCAACCTTAACACAGGCTTCCTTAATCAAATAAACAGTTATACCTTATTATTAAGAATAATGTTTTTATTCAATGGAAGCTTTGCTACGACAGTGCTACGCCGCGACCGTAGATTTGTAGTACGCTACGAAAGCGTAGCGCCATCTACGTCAGATTTATTGTTGTTAAAAGATTACATCATAAACTTCAAATGATACAGATGATGTTGTATATGTATCAAACAGAGCATTGCATAGTTGTCGAGATTTTCACCAACAGAAAACTACAAAAGTCTGTAAGAATTGCAGGTTTTTACAATAGATGGTGCTGGTGGATTGCATAGGCTAGATTTTTAATTTCAGTATGAAATCTCTGTAGAATTCAGAAGTTTTTATTGTTTTAATCTTGTTTTTATTTCTATTTGAATCTCGTTTAGTTTTTATTTTGGTTTGTAAACTAAAGATAAAGATGATTTATTTGTAAAAACACGTGTTTACTTAAAATAGGCATGCTGGGTTATTTTTAAGTAATAGCCGGATGATGTGCCGGATTTGAAATTGATAACTAATCTGCTAGATTTTTACTATTATTTTGTATGTATATGAAAAATAAAATGTAGTTACAGCTAGAGCAGGAGCAAGTGCTTTTTATAATATTTTAAAATGTTGAACAGCGTTTGCATATATAATTAAATCCATTTGTGTTTTATTCCAGTATCAAAATATTTCTAGTCTTTAGCATAGTATTAATTAAGTCGTTTATAAATATGTATTAGTATACCATAAAATGATTCCTAAAATGCTATTAAAAAGCAAATATGAATACCAAAATCAATTTAAAGTTGAATCAGACTCCTGAAAATTATTATTGAAATGTGTAAGTAACGCAAAGAACTGAAATGGTAATAAAATATAGAACTTAGTAGGCACCCGATAAGGTCCTAACAAGTACAGTTGAAGATAAAGGAAAGTATTAAAATTCTCAATGCATTCGACCAAATGAACCAAGTTTTTACAGATCTTTGAATACGACATCCGTGGAGTCGACATCTTAAATTGCTATTAAAAATATATATTAAGGTTGTTTTTTACATGACATACTTGATTTTATTTGTCTAGTTTATCTCCCCCAACAATATACTCTATTACGCTTTTATAACCGACTTACCAAAAAGGAGGAGGTTCTATGTTCGACTTTACGTAGGTATTTTTTGTTTGTGTATGTTCACCGATATATCCGTCAATTGTGGACCGATTTTGAAAATTCTTTTTTGTTTGTAAGTTTTGTTTTAAAAAGAAGAAAAATTATGTTCTGAAATTGGTCCCATTTTAATGTGGAGAAGATCTGATGAAGAACTTCAGAGATATACAACAGAACTATTCAAAAAATAACGGCAAATCTCTCGGGTTTACTGCAATCGCATGTCTGTTTATTGTTTATACCATTTCATAACATAATATCACGCCAGTACGCTCTAAAGGGGTACGCAGATGTGTATAGTTCACCTTGGTTCACTCTCATTTCTCCGGTTATGTTCAGTTTCATGATATTTGGGCAATCTATTCTGGCATTACAGGTACCTTACGTAACTATTTGTCTATTAGGTAGTTACAACAAAACTACTAAGTGAAAAATAACTTTGTTTTTGGAAGTCGGTGTCCTTATCGCAAAAATGGTACCTACCAAAGACACCGACTTCCAAAAATAAAGTTATTGACCACTCTGTAGTTTTCTTATTTGGAAGTCGGTAGTATTATTTTGTAAAAAGTTGGTTTTCAGCATTACGCCTTTTTAACTGACTTCAAGAAAGGAAGAGGCACTGCATTGGCTAGTTTTTCCATCTTCTTACAGTTAAAAGAATTTCAGACCATAGCTGCAGTTCACGTTTAAACATAAATAAAAGCATCCCGTCAACAACTTCCTTTATAAGATTTAAATTTAAAAAGACTACTCCATTCCACTGCTGTGATGGCTCACGATGGAAAACAAGAGCACCTATTGAACTTCCTAGTGATTAGGTTTGTGTTTTATTTTTACTTTCTTCTTTCAACGCGTACTTCGAAGAACTAATTTAATTATAATGTTAATACTGTATACTGGAAGTAGGTTTTTGCACTGTTTTCTTGGAGTTTTTAGTAATTTTATCGTTCAAGCTGTAGAGACCATCGGAATTAATGACAAACTACCATATAAAATTTTATGTCCTAAATCGTTTTTGTTAAATAGTGTTTCAAAAATGCTGCCCAAGTATTCAGTTTCGTTAGAATAAAAAAAACACTTGTGCAAAATAAGACTTGGGTTTAGGTTAGTAGTTTAGGCTTATTTTGACTGTGTCTTAACTGTCAGTAAACTTGTTTAATAAGAGATTCTTATTAATTACTTTGGTTTCATTATTCTTTATTTAAATTATGATAAACTTTATAGATCCACACAATGTTTGACAATTTATGCTGGTCGTGGTTTGCTTGCTTAATACCCCATATTACACCTTTTCGATGACTTTATGATGTAAACTATTTTAGAAGTTTATACTTGTTAAAAAAAATATTGACACTCTCAACGCCCTATCTGCCTTGTGAATGTTTGTTCTTAGGAGTTTTTGGCGGGTTTTTTTCGAGTGAAGTTCAGCGGCTGTTAAATGATTCCTAGTGGATATTGTGATATAAAATTGGTGTAGTTTTGTGTCTCAACTGTCTACGCAACTGGACAATATGTGAAAACATTGACAGAAGCGATTTCAGAATAGTGGAGCGGAGAATTTTATTGTAGTATTGACTACCTCCGCAAAGCTTACTGGGAAGGCTGACTCGATACAATTTGCTGCCAAATACTCCAAAAACTATTAGAAACTGTTACACCCGTATTCTAATGCATACTTAAGAATGTTAAAATTGCACTGAAGACGAGGCGGTATGGTCCAAGACCTTAGCCTGCCCGAGAAGGGCGAACAAAAAGAAAAAATAAAAAAAACTTAACATCAAAAGTCTAGAACATTTCTTGCATCTCCACGCCCAGAAGAAATTGTATTTATTTCTTTGAATGTAACTAAAGAAAAATAAAAGAGCCAACAAAATCCCAAGCGTAATAAATACGGGTCCGCCTCAAACGAAGTAGCTTAATAATTTCATCTCATAATACGTTTTCGTTTCTC
This sequence comes from Orthosia gothica, assembly GCA_949775005.1. Lineage (NCBI taxonomy): Eukaryota > Metazoa > Arthropoda > Insecta > Lepidoptera > Noctuidae > Orthosia > Orthosia gothica. Next base: position 2,061,734 of record OX459057.1, read on the forward strand.
CGGGTACCAGGCTACCATAGAAAAGTGGGGTACTGCATCGGAGTGAGCTGCATAGCTGTTGTAATGTTCAGCTTAATAACATCTAGGTAGTGAACGTCGCAGCAATTATTGCTACATCCCAAACGTCTTTAGGGACGTTCTGAATGCGTAAAACATCATTCTAAATATCGAGGGTTTTAAGCGAAGATTTAGTTACTATTTTATGTTAACCGAAAAAGATTATTATTATTAATCTCCTTTTCCTCTCTGAAGCCTTTTTGCACCAAAAACTTTACTCCGAGTTAGTTGCTAACACAAGGTTAAACAAAAATATATCTTACATAATGAGCCTGTGTTAGCTACTATCTCTAAGTTAGTATGATAACCCAGCCGGTGGCGCAAGCGGGCATAAGGCCAATGCTTTGTAGCTGTAAGCTGTAATAATTGCTGTTTCTCATGTATTGATACTTAAACTTAGGCATTAGCGAATCATTCTACTCACATTTAAGGACCAAATAAGGGCCAAATACACAACTCGTCCAGCGAGTTCCCGAATCCGATGTTAAAATATTCGAATTAAAAATATTGGAGACCATAATCACAAATCTACCAGACCTAAATTCTAGCACCAAAACGTCCAAAATAGCAACAGAATCTTGTTCACTGAATTCACTAACAAGTTTATTCATTACTCGAGCGTTAATCCAATAAAAGCGAACACAAACGCAGTTATGACACTGCAAATCACTTCGCTGCAGTCACTTACGCAACGAATTTAGTGGATAAAATTTACTATATCCGAGATTACGAGATATCGATAAACCGCCTGGGGGCAAGGCGCAGCACCGTCTCCCGGTGACTTATGTTCGCCTAGTGTTAATTTCACGACGTCGTCTGACAAATTCACTCGAGGCGTAGCGCACTCTCACACCTTTTTAATGGCCCGCCAGACCCCACCCCTAGATACGCCAAAGGCTTTCTTTCTAGAGAATTAGTTCATAATAGCTGCAGCACGGTAGTCAAGTTTACTTCGCTGAGTTGTTAAGGCTCTCTTATTATCTCGTTATAGTAATCTACTTATTTCTTCGTGCTTATTGCTTGTTGTTTTGTTCTGCTTTTTCACTTTTTTATAGAACAGCTTTTTGTTAAAAGTCAGTGTTGCTTGCAGAATATCACGCGTTTAAAAATGAATATATCAGAAACCCCAGTGCAAATTCAAGGTGAATTTTACAACTGCTCAATCCAGAACTAAGACAACAAACTACTATAGTATTCATACTGACGTACAGTAATAATGCTACCCACTAAATCTAAATCAGAGGCGACTAAAAATACTGTTACATGCAAAAGATGTTCTGAACGCGAGACAGTTTACATGAAACTTTGCTTCTTAAATATTTCTCTACAAAACTGCTTTAACACCTCAAAACGTTGGAGCTTAAGGTTGAAATTCACGTGGTATATTGTGAAAGTTAGAACAAGTATTTTTTAAATGTAGTTGCGTGTTCCCTGGGCGTACTAACCGTAGCACTGAATAAGTAAACGCCGGGAATAAATCAAGTTAATTGCGTCGGGGCACCTCCTTGTATGAGGCACAAGGCCTCAAGTGCAGTTTCGATAGATAGTTATATTGCTTGCATCCGGCACCGCTCTATTTTAGAGGGCTTACCGTCAATTTATAGTAGGGAAATATTTCAGCGCAAGTTGTCATTGTTAGCTGATGGATCTTTATGGGTTAGGTCATAGCCAACAGATTGTTTCGTTATTTATGTATTCTGTTATTAAAGCAATTTAGAATAAACCGTACACAAATATGCTGTTCAAAAAGTACAACTTGTTGAAAAACTTAAGTTTAAAAATGTAAAAGGCAACTATTTTTCAGTAAGTACACAAACTTCATTCAATATTTTAAATATCTACATAATTTAAGAAAAATTATAAATTCTTAACATAACAGATAACTTGCTTAAAATAAAACCTTTTGTAAAGATGTACAGGCAAGGGTCAAAACTGCAACGTAATGGTGCTCTCACACCGCCGTTTAAAAGTGTTTAAATTTCAACACACACATACTAACACACACACACACAATTACAAACACACACATTTACCAACAAATGTTAGGAAAATGTTTGTTTAGAAAATGTTTACTAATGTTTGTAAACATCTTTAAACAGCGGTGTGGGAGCACCATTTCTCACCCAAAACTCAAATGGCTAGTTTTTGTAGAATAATTTAAATTATCCACAACTGGTTTAATATGTTGTTCAGAAATTAAATTATAGATTATATCTACTAATCTTGAAAAGTTGAAATTCATCTGCCTAAAAAAAGTGACGCTGCTGTTTTGGTATAGTGTGACTGCTTTTTTGACCCTTAACCGTAAAAACTGTACGTCTTTTATTAAAACGAATCTTGATTCCAATATATTTCCAAAAAATCATAGTATCTTTGCTATTGGCAGTTAAACTCTACAACAATAAAACAAAAATTCGAATAAAAAAAGAAACACCAGACTAGACATAACAACTTTAAATTAATTGTAAAAGTATTTAACATCGGAACCAATGAACAAGAAAGGATTGCTTACTTCAGAACCGTGATTAAAACTTTAGATTAGCTCCTAACTAAAGTTTAAATAAAAAGCACCAATATTGAACTATACATTTAATTTGAGCGAGCCAAACCCACCCGAAAATGCTAAACTTGTGAAGTTGAAAACTAATAATGCAAGTTGCGTAACTAAAGAGTAGAAGGAGGTTGGAAACAAAAACTAAAGCAGCCTCCAACTACGTCAGACATTCTTCTGTGCAAATATTAAATACATTGTTGGGAGATTACAGCAAACGGGCTATTGGAAGTTGATTATAAAGTTTGTTTATTTTATAAGATTAACACATATACATCTTCTATACATTATATACAAGTAAATAAAATCGAAGTGTCTGTATGTAATATCAAAATAACAACGTTTTATTGAATGTATGTGAAAAAGTCATCATCATCTTCCTGTCCTTATACCATGTTACTTGGGGCCGGCGCAACACGTTTGTTTTTCTTCCTTATCGTCCTGTGCCCGGTCACGCTATCACTGACACCCTTTTCTTTCATTAACGATCAATATTGAGTCTATTCCTCTTTTTAGTTCACATTAATGATTTGCCCAAATTACTACAAAATCAACCGAAGATGGTGTTATTTGATATTTAAAATAGATCGGCGGTCAAAAAATCTTGATGATGTCAAAACTCTATTCATCAGGTCCAAATTTCATTGTCATTTCCAAGGTACATATCATCAGGTGACCTCCTCTCTGCGACTATTCAACAACTCTGGGAAGACTGAAGAGTCGTAGGAGTTTCTTGCGTACTACACAGGCAATCTAAGGCAGGCCGCCTGAGGAGAGGAGAAAGCTGTGGGTGGAGAAGTGCCCACCACCCCATGACTTTGTTGAGCCCAAGGAACATCTGCCCCTTGGTCATGAATTACAGTGGCCTGTATGGAAGGTATTGAATCGGCTACGTACCCAAGTGGGCCGCTGCAAATATAATTTGGCAAAATGGGGGATTATTGATTCGTCCAACACTCGGTGCGAGTGTGGTGCCCCTGTACAGACTATGTCCCACTTGCTGGAGTGTCCTGGCTGTCCATTCACTTGCACCCTGGAAGACCTGTTCGTCGCTTCTGACGCTGCAATAAGCGTGGCCGCCTACTGGGCCCAGACAATCTAATTAAATGTACCATCGAATCGAAAAGAAGAAGAAGATTTACATGGTTCAAATTATGGTGCGTCAAACAATTCGTTCATATATCTGTTGCGCTTACCTTAAGCGCAACAGATATATGAACGAATTGTTTTTTTTTTCTTACACAGCTTATAAGTAGGTTGTACTAACAACATAAACAAGTTTGTTACTAACATAGTTTGTAAGTATTGTGTACTAACAATATAAATATAAATAAAATGTCGAGTCTAAATGTGTTACTAACATAGTTTTTAAGTAATTTACGTGGGACACTCAGAAAGTTTTGCGAAACTAAAAAAAATTGTTCTATACGTACATATATTTTTATTAAATCTTTTCAAAGTACTTTCCACCAGCCTCTATACAAAGATTCATGCGCCTAAACCAGTTTTCAAAACACTTTTTCCAGTCCGCCGCAGACACCTCGTTTACAGCCTGCTCGAACGCAGCCAGCGCATCTTCCGGCGACGAAAATTGTATCCCTTTGAGCTGATTTTTTATTTTTGGGAATAAAAAGAAGTCACACGGTGCTAGATCAGGGCTGTAAGGAGGGTGACCCAGGAGTTTGACTGGCGTGCTGTCCAGGAAGTCCCTCGTTTTGAGTGCGGTGTGCGCAGGTGCATTGTCGTGGTGGAGCAGTAGCCCGCGGAGCCCTGTGTTTGGTCGCTTGTTGCTTATAACAGAGAAAACTTCTGGCAAACATTTGGTAGTATACCATTCGGCATTAATGCTTCTTTGATCCCGTAAGGGAATTGATACCAAGTGGCCAGTCAAATTAAAAAAGCTAGCGATCAAAATCTAACCCCCGCTTCTAGATCGCTTCACTTTGGTAGGCGTTGGCTCATTTTGAAACACCCAAACAGTCGACTGGCGCTTGGTTTCTGGGTCGTATTGATAAATCCAGGACTCATCACCTGTAACGATGTCGTAAACACGCCGAGACGAGCCTGCTTCAAATTTGTTAAGCATATCACGGCACCATTCCACCCGGGCCTGCTTCTGAGCATCGGTGAGGTTGTGCGGCACCCAGCGTGATACTATCCTCCTCACGCGAAGATGGCTGTGTAGAATCTCGTGAACGCTTCCCGATCCAATCTTCAATATGTGTTGAATCTCCTGATATGTAATTCGCCTATTGTCTTGGATTAAATTTTTCACTGCTAGCACGTTTTCTGCGGTAACAGCCGTCCGCGCTTGAATTCGTTATACCAACGATACACGGTTGCCTTGGAAGGGCCTTCATCCATGAATGCCATTTGAAGTCTATCGTACGATTCATCCGGTTTCAGGCGACACTTGAAATCGTATAAAATCATAGCTCTAAAATGTTCCCGGCGCAGATCCATATTTCAGTGAGACACAATACTTTGAATTAACTCGCAAAAAATGTGGAGGGAAATTTTGAAATTGGAACTTACTTATTTTTACTTATAAATAATCATATTTTCGAAAAACATTATAACTGGCCAGTCTCCCATATATGAAAACTTTTTTTCGCAATACTTTCTGAGGGGCCTGGTATATTACTAACAAAACTATGGACCTTTGAGTCTGCAATTTTTTTATTTTATTTATTTATTAGATTTGCATTGCTGAATGTTTGAAGAAGCTAATGCGACAGAAAATTGAATAGAGAAAATCTGGACTTAAGAAATCATACTCTAGACGGCAAATTACAATCGCGTCCCCCCATAACATCTCTTGCGGGTCAACTAAGCTCAGCCGCTTATGCTGTTAGAAAGATAAGACAGTTATCGGATGTAGAAACCGCGCGTTTTGGCTATTTTAGTTACTTTCACAGTCGGGCGGCTGACATTGAAACAGTATTTATATTGCAAAAAAAGAGCTGTCAGAGCCATAAATAAGTTAAGTCACCGAGTATCTTTTAGGGAGCTATTTAAAAATATTAATATTATGACAGTTTTTTGTTTTCGTTTATGAAAATATTATGTATGTATGGAAAAATATAAATCTCTTTAGTATAGTTAGTGATATACACAATTGTAATACTAGAAATAAAGATAAGTTAGTTTAACCATCTTATAGATTCGCTAAAGTACACACATCTTTTATGAGGTATTGTGTTAAGTTCTATAACAAAATACCTTGTGATATATCAGAACTAAATTGAATAACATTTCAAACTCTTGTTAAAAGCACATTTTGTAGACAAGCATATTAAATATTATATTCAAGATAAGAATGCTTGGAAACATGCTGATCCTGCTCCGACAATCTTTATTGTAGCCAAAAACAAACTGTTTAATTTATATTTTCATAATCATAACATTGCTTTATTAGGGTTTCGTACCCAAAGGGTAAAAACGGGACAGGCTCCAATGTTCGTCTGTCTGTCTGACACCAGGCTGAATCTCATGAACCGTGATTGCTAGACAGTTGAAATGTTCACAGATGATGTATTTCTGTTGCTGTTATAACAACAAATACTAAAAAATGAATAAAATCAATATTTAAGTGGGGCTCCCATACAACAAACATGTTATTTTTGTCGTTTTTGTGAAAATGGTACGGATCCCTTCGAGTCCGACTCGCACTTGACCGGTTTGGTGGGGCCGTAGGGGAGGAGGAGTGTCAGTATAGCGTTGGCTGCTCTCCCTATCTCCTGCAACCGAAAATTGGTTGGCAGCGGGGCCAATGACCTGACCCGTCACAGAGGGACCAAGGGTATACACGGTGTCGTCAGGCATCCACGTACTGGTTTGGACCCTGGAATGATCACGGCGTGCAATGTGTTCTGGTGCACCGGTAACAGGGAGTGCTCTCCAGAGGAGGGCCCGGTGAAGCACAGCCGCGGAGAGTTCGCGGGTGAGTGGTTACGCGTGCCCGTTGTTCCCGTCATAACCGGCACAGGAGGACACCGTAGAGTTTTAGTGGGTTTGAGACTCACATAACTGCACTATCTCCCCATGGTAGCGCAGTATGCACAAGAATTTCTCCACGCAAAAAAAAGGTACCTATGTTACTAAAGTACCTGGTTAAGGTTACGAACACGCTGGATGCGAGATTCACAAAACTAGTCAATGTGGCGTCACTTGGCGGAGGCCTAGTATGTTCAACAGTGGACGTCAACGGTCGAGTCACGGACGTCGGTAACATCTGACTAGCTTGATATACGTACGCATTTTAAAATATATACAGTGGTTTTTTCTTAGTTCTGTATTGATAGAGGAATAGTCCAAGATACTTTTATACACATATATTGTGGTGCAGTGAAAGTGAACAATTAAACACAAACAAATAACTATAAAACTAAATCAAAGTAATTCCAGTGTAAACAACCTACCCGATACTTTACAAAAATAAAAACTTAAAGTTTAAAACAATATTTATAGTGCAATATTTATAGTAAAGGTGCAGTGTGTTTAGTGGTTACAATAATAGCTATTGTCGAAGGCCAGGCTTACTGGAAAATACAGGTTCATAAAAGTTTACAGTTTGTTTGACAATACTTGGTGTAGACGCCATCTGTGACTCTCGAGGGGTACTAGTCTGTACCTACTGTCGTTACGTCAGTCAAAGTAACTATTTACGAACGTAAACAATAACACGGCCCACGATTATGGCTAAGTGTGGTAGTTGCGGTCAATTTATCGCCAGGACTGAGTGTATACGCTGCACTAAGTGTCCAGGGTCGTATCATCCAAGCTGTATTGGCGTAACGTCGACTAAGATTTCACCTGATTGGTTGTGCCCGGATTGTAAGGTAAAGATTCCGAGGAAGGTCACCTCGTCTACGGCAGTCATGGGTTCATCTGAAGGTGTCGCGGTGAATCGCCAGCCAAATACAGTTCAGCCCTCACCCAAAACTCAGCCTGCAGCGGTAAATCAGAGTACGGTGGTTGAGCAAATGACTTGTGAGCTGGCAATCAATCAACCTATTAAACCTCTTTCTCCTAATACAAGAGAGTCTCAGGAGCTAAACTTGGCCTATGAGATTCGATGCTTTCGCGAGGAACTAAGTGCCATGAGAGTGGAGTTGCGACAGTTCCGGGACGAAATGGCATGTTTAAAAGCAGAGGTTGGGTCATGTAAGGAACGTATGGATGTGGTTGAGTGCAAGGTTTCCCACCTCGAAAAACGTTTTGAGGAGAAAGAACCACCATCGTCTTTCGAACAACTCGAGGAGACAATTACTGAGCTGAGGTTGCAGCTGAACGACCGCGACCAGGATCTTCTGCTCAATGACGTCATCATAACGGGAATACCGGAAGCAAGAGATGAAAGCCCAATACACCTCATAAAGTTGGTGTCATCTAAGCTGGGAGTTACCATCGACGAGCGTGAAATTGTGAACGCGGAGCGTGTTGGCATGGTGCGGCGTAACTTTACCGCGTCCAGCAGTGCAGACACGGCGGAGAAACCGCGACCGCGCGCGCTCGCTGTGCGGCTGTCACGCCGCGCTGCCCGCGACCAGCTGTTGCGAGCGGCGCGCGTGCGGCGCGGCCTCACCACGGCGGACCTCGAGCTGCGCGGGCCCTCGACAAGGTTCTATTTGAACGAGCGGCTGACGCCGAATAACGCCAAGTTGTTTTACAACGCGCGCGAGACTGGGCAGCGGCATAATTTCAAGTATGTGTGGACCAAAGACGGCCGCATCTTTGTAAGGAAAGAAGATGGTGTACCTCCACAACGTATTCGTTCTGACTCTGATTTGGTCCGAATTTTTGGCAATGGTGCAGTTTGATCGCATTGTATATTTTCAAAGTACTTGTAAAAATACATGTTTGTTATTCACCCATGTCTATTGTTGTCTACTTTGTCTTTTTCTTGACTGTTTTTTCTGTGTTTCTATTGCCTTGGCTTGCCCAGCTAAAAGTGTATATTGTTTTGGTTGGCATCTACCGCGGTGGCACGGGTTTGTTGGTACCCTTCTCCCATCGTAAAAAGTTTGCATTATACCCGCACGTATTATGTTATGTAATTTATTTATCACGAGCTATTCTATATCGTAAAAAGTTTTCATTATACCCCCACATATTATATTGTTATGTTATTTGTTTATCTCAGGCCCCCCACATATTATGTTATATTGTTTACTTATCGCAAATTACTCCTTTATTTACTATTTCTTACCTACTTACAGTTACACCGCAAATTGACACAATGTTAATTGTATTTAATGTCATTTTATACACGAGTGTGCCCTTTTTGAAATTACTTTGTACTATTTATTGCAATGCATTAGAATTGAATCGTTATTATTATTATGAAAACCCGTTATATTTCTACCAACTCCTTGCACGCGAATGTTTTAAATATTGCATTGTGATGTTTAGTGATTCTGATGCTCTGTAATGAGTGCAAAGTACTTTAAAGTTGGTTTTCTCAACCCTGGCTCACTGGGCACTCACCATGATGAGTTTATCGCTGCATTAGGGTCGCATGATGTTAGTGTGATGGCAATAAATGAGACTTGGCTCAGGAGGGGTGAGGAGGGCCGCGCGCCTGTCGTGCCCGGCTACCGACTGCAGCACGTTCCGCGGCCGGTGAGCGTGCTCGGCGGCCGCGGCGGCGGCGTTGGGTTTTACATCAGGCGCGGCACAAGGGTGCGTGCACATGTGCACCCAGTCGACCCTCTTCATGAGGCAGTGGAACAGATGTGGCTAGTTCTGAGCACAAATGGTGTAAAAATTGCTATCGGCACTGCGTACAGACCGCCATGGATGGATGTTGATTTATTTTTGGACGCTCTAACTTGCTCAATAGATTCCATAACGTCTTGCAGACATATCATTCTCTTGGGAGACTTTAATATAAATTGTTTAAATCAAACAGACCCCAAAACGAGCAAATTAAATACATTTCTGCAAAGTCTCGACCTGAGTCAATTAGTGCCGTCTGCTACTCATTTTACTTCCACTAGCGAGACTCTTCTGGACCTAGTGTGTACAGATGCGAAGGTGCGCGACATCGAGGTGGACTGGATTAGTGCACTTAGCGCGCATGCTTTTATTACTGCAGTTTTTTATTTTAAAAAGGAAAAAATTTCACCAATAGTTGTAACTCGTAGAAACCTAAAAAATATACCGTTGGACAGGTTCAAGGAGGATATGGCCTCAGTGGACTGGAATGCGACATCTTTTTCTAGTGACGTAAACTCTATGGTCGCTCATCTCAACTATAATATCCTCACGCTTTTTGATAAATATGCTCCCCGTAAGACTATGATTATTAAAGAACGGTCCTATCCATGGATAACGGATAACATCAAGTTAATGATGGGCTTGCGCAATCAGGCACACGTACGATGTAGACAATCAGTTTCAGAGAGTAAAACTTTATATTACAAGGAGCTAAAAGCTCTAGTTAACAGGTCCTTATACTATGAAAAGGTAGCTTACTTTAAACACAATATTAATAATAAGATACATCATCCTAAGGTTCTATGGACAAATTTAAAGTCAACCTTACTACCCTTTAAAAGTGTGTCTGACTTACCCTCTCACTTCAATGACCCAGATAAGATTAATTCGCATTTCCTGAATGTTCCAGGTGATATTTTAGCACCAGTATCATGTCTAGCTTACTATGAGTCTCATAGATTTAGTGAGAGTGTTTTTTCTATTGATCCTGTAGACCAATCTGACATCATCAAAATTTTATCAAAATTTAAATCGAATGCAGAGGGTTTTGACCACATTACACTTGACATGTTTTTCCTGACTCTCCCTCAAACCTTAGATATGCTGACTTATATTATTAACAACTCTATTTCAACGTCGACCTTTCCTGATCTATGGAAAATTGCTGTTGTGCGTCCTATTCCCAAAATCGCAAACCCTAGCACTATAAAGGACCTTAGGCCCATAAGTATTCTACCCTTCTTGTCAAAAGTGCTTGAAAAGGTGGTAAATACCCAACTAACTGCATATCTTGAGAAAAATAACATCCTACCGGAGGCACAATCGGGGTTTAGGAAGGGTCGTAGCACTGCAACGGCTCTATTAGATGTTACGGATAACATATTATCGGCTCAGGATGAGGGATATTGTACCCTGTTGGTTCTACTAGACTTTTCCCGAGCATTTGATGCTATTAATTTGTCTCTTTTGCTCTCTAAAATGACGTATTATGGTTTTGACGCACCTACGGTTGCATGGTTCAGCAGTTATTTGGGTAATCGTAAACAGCTGGTTGAAATTCGAGATGCCAATGGCTCTAGTATTTTATCTAGTGTGACTCCAGTGGTAAAGGGTGTGCCACAGGGATCTATACTGGGCCCTCCTTTGTTTATTTTGTACAGTGCAGATATTGTAAATGTTCTAAAAAATTCTAAATTTCATATTTATGCTGATGACATTCAATTATACATTTCTTTTAAACCGGAAGACTACGTGACCGCAGTAAAATTATTGAACGAGGATCTGGACAGGGTCGTGGACTGGTCGAAACAAAACTCCCTTTTACTCAACCCGGCTAAAACTAAATTTATGCTTTTTGGTGGAAAAAGTCAACTCAATACTATAAACAGTGGTCTTGCTAACGTGATCGTAATGGGCGAAAGTATTGATCGTGTTTGTGAGGCGAGAAATCTGGGTTTGATCATGGACCAAGAACTACGTTTTGAAGCTCATATTGCAAACTGTGTAAAAAACTGCTTCTACCGCCTAAAAGTGTTGTATAAGATGCGCCCGTATTTAAGCGAAGATCTGCGTGTACAGCTAGTAGAGAGTCTTGTTCTGTCCAAGTTAAATTACGCTGATACTGTTGTGGGACCTCGACTTCTGGCACGTACTGTAGGATTAATTCAAAGGGTACAAAATGCTTGCGCGCGTTTTTGTTTTAATGTACCACCAAGGAACCACATTGCACCTTTTCTTAACAAGCATAATATTTTAAAAATGAAATCACGTCGGAAGTTGCACTTGGCCTGTCTTCTTTTCGGCGTCATCAAGTATAAGTGTCCGTCATACCTGTACTCGAAGCTTGCCTGGATAAATAGTCACCGGCAGCGCAAGGCTAGGCGTTGTGCTCAACAGCTGGCTACCCCACACCACCGTACTGCAGCCTTCCGAGGAAGTTTTAGGTACGCAGCCTCCAAATGTTGGAATAACATCCCCCCACCAATTAGGGACCTACAAAATATAATTAATTTTAGGACGAAACTTAAAAAATTCATACTGAATTCACAATTAGAATTTAATGACATTAGAATTGACAAATCGTTTATTTAAACCAATATTTATTATATATCAAATTATTACTAATCTAATCATGTTATCAATAAAAAAATAAGTATACATCTGTTTAATTTAGTTTATCATTTAACACAATAGTATAGAAACTCACCATTACAACTTAACCCAATTCTAGTTAATAGATGGGCTGGATGTGGTGAGCCCGTTGCATCTGTGTCTCCGGGAACTCTGTGACTTTCGCATTTTCATTTTTGTTTCCTGGCAGACTCCTTTCCTTTTTAAATTACCTACTTGGTGTGGAAGCTGTAATATTTGGTGTGGAGGCCTTGGCGGTGATTAAAGAAGGAGATAATGTGACTTACTACTAGTAGGCTTTGAGCACCATGCTGGTGACTTATTTTTGTTCTTTGTGGTAGGTTGGTAGGGTATTTGTGAATGATTTTTATTTATGATTTTGTTTTCTTTTTCGCTGCAACCCACACACATACACACACACACATTGTAGTTCACAATACACTTATTCTTCTATTATTTCATTGTACATTATTTATTTACACTTTATACACATCCTATTGTATCACCTAAGTCAATTACGTATAAATTATATTTTTTATTTTTTTATTTTATTTTGTTGCCCACGTCCGTGTGTCGCTGCGGGGTGCCAACTGAAAACCAGCGCTGGATGTCTGACGCCCAGCAAATGCTGAGTTGGTAACCCTTTTGGTATGGGCACGCTCAGCGCAATTTGTCTTTGCATTTCTTTTTTGTCTTTTACTCCATGTTTGTTGCTGTTGTGTTGTGCCTGTGTCGAATAAATATATTTCTATTCTATTCTATTCTATTCTATTCTATTCTTTTGGCCGGAATACTAATGATGAAGTACCTATCGATTTTTTTCAATGATTTCGGCTATTATAAAATATTATTTTATGTGTAGTAAACTAAACTGAGAATCAATCTATTGTGTTATTTTCGTTATCAATAGAGAAGATTTGAAATCATTTGAATAAACTTGCACTTGCACGCCGAATTGATTTCATTTTCATTTGATTTGAATTATTTATTAGCTACAACCAATTATGTTAGATTCACCAATTTATTGAACCCATTGAATTAATATTGATCAGAAAAATATTGATAATAACTATAATGAACCAAAAGAATGTTTAAGGTTCATCAGAGTTCATGTTATTATACGTTATGCCTTCTTTTTCAAAATAAGTAGATTTCACGCCATTTTGCAAATAAACTCACCCGTAGCTCCGAATGTTGGCTTTTTTTTTCCTGCAAAAGAATTAAATTAAAACAAAATGTCTTACACGCCTGATGGATGAAATAAATAATCGCAAAGCTGTTTGTAATCAACTTACGGTATCTCTATTAAATAATTGGGACATATGGGCTTATTAATCAATCATGCGAGATTATAAATTTTCGTTATATTGTAAACAGATCTGTTCAACACAAAATAAATTCAAATTTTGAAATATACCTGTGTCTTATCGAGAACAAAAGAGTTTAGAATCACACGTGATTTATAATAAACTTACGGTGTTCGTAATAATCCGATGACATATATATTTATCAACTTGGTTTTACACAAACAACTACTCCCGTACCATGACGTGTCAAAACTATCATGGTGCGACTGGGAAAATGTGGCCAAAGTTATACAATTCATATACATCTGTCACCCTTAATTTGTATCCTAAAACTAAATCGAATTGTATCAAAAAAGTTAAAACTTTTATTAAAACCCTCGATTACCAAAAAACGGAGAATCTGTTAACTATTCTCAAATAATTTTCTTTACTATCCCCTGCCTCAAAAGCCGTTCTACATTTTATACTCGCTCTCACACATATTAACATACATATACACGACACTTCACAACATAACAAATTACACAATTCGCATTAACCGTCACTTCTGTAATTTATAGATATATATAGTGTTTATCTAATTATTATTTTGCTCATTTTCATATTCATCATTTGTATTATCACTTGTGGTTATCTACAACTGAACTACATTTCTTGTGGGGGCCTGGTGACCTGTAACACAGGTTTTTTTTGAAAAATCTACTTCAGGCACCAGTCTCTTGCAATGGTGTATTATAGATTAAGCATTGATTGTAATGTAAATTTTAAGGCAACCATTGTAAAGAGAAAATAAAGGAAATATTGATCTGTCCCTTACACACACTCGATATAATCTTACTCTAAGAGCTTGTGGTAACCCCCCTGATGTTTTATGAATGTACCTAATAAAAGTGTGAATAACTTATTTCCACAAAACAGGGAATCCGTGACAAGAAACCAAATAAAAATCCTTGCAGTAGCTTCAGCACCAAATGTAAACAAAAGCAGAATATTATGTTTATGAAATAAGAATTCCGGCCAAGCGCATTTTTGCTACCAGCAAATAAAATTATGAGACGAATGAGAGCAAAACTCAAGTTGATTTTAATATATGTTCGTATTCTCGAGGATCGCTATCCTACCGTTTAAAAATGCTGGCATGCTCCCCCAAGCTTGAAATTACATTCAAAAGGAAAGCAATACACTTTTTATTCTATTAAAATGGGTTTTATTTGAACTATGGAACCGTCGATGGAAACTGTTATTTGGGTGTAGATGTAGTTACGTTTTAACTTTAATGTTATGTTTAGTTATTGAAAACTATTAAAAATTACAAGTACGTTCTTGAAGTGTGTAAAATATTGTCTCGATCTAAAATATTTTTATTAATTTGTCATTTTCTAAAACTAGAGCTGTGGTAATAGAAGTATGGTGTAAAAAAACCGGCCAAGTGTGAGTTGGAGTGGCGCACGAAGGGTTCCGTACCATTATCGCACAAAAAAAACACGTTTTTTGTATCGGAGCCCCACTTAAATATTTATTATATTCTGTAAATTTCATCTGCCAAGCTATCACGATTCATGAGATAAAGCCTGGTGACAGACAGAAAGACGGGCAGAGTCTTAGTAATAGGGTCCCGTTTTTACCCTTTGGTTACGGAACCCTAAAAAGGAAGAAAGTAAATAAATGTTCTTTACTAAAATTGTATGATGTAACAAGGCAAACCTGCAGCAAGACTGAAAATATAAAAACCTCGTGAATAATGTGAAAATTATGGTAAATCCGTTTTCTAAGACTACATTTTACCAGCCTACCTGGTTTAAACACGAAAAATATTAGATCCAAACTCAAACATTTTGTTTCAGGCCACAATTTAAATTCGAAAATATACACTCTTTCTTTTTTTATCCCCTATACGCTTGCGCTTGACCACTATCTCACCTGATGGTAAGCGATGATGTGGTCGACGGTGTAGCACGCTTGCCTAGAAAAATCAAATCCACAAGTCATCACATCACTTCACCATTTAAGCCGAAAGATGTCACTGCTGGTCATAGCATACCATACCTTCCCCTAAGCGCTGCCACATCGACAAGCACCCTAATTGCGTTATAAACTAAATCTAAATCACTGTTTCCATGATAACGGAAATGAGTGCTTAATATGTTTGAAAATCCGTCTACTCCATAGAGTGAAATACGCAAAGACAATGTTACTTTATCAAAATAAAAGAATTTGCGAATTTTTTGATTTTGGTTGAGAGCTCGATATTTCGGCACCGTTACAAGCGCCATGATCACGAGAACTATACAAGGTAAATAGCCCGAAACAAATATTAATTCTAATGATTGTGACCATGTCAGCTTAAAAGCTTATAGGTATTGAGAATTTATGTTACGTGCAAACAGTACAAAAAGTACAAAAAGTTTATGAAGTAAATCAACAGATATTCAGATTTCAGTGACTTAATCGAACATTATTTTCGAACGTATTTGCGCGACTGTACTGAGCTTTGTATAAATTGCTTTGACGGTGTTTGAAGGAACTTTGAAGCACTCGATAGCTCAATGTGGTTGGCATTTTGGTTTCTCAGCTCTTTGAACACCAGTGACGGGTTTAAGCGTCATTTACTCGTGTTTAGTTAAATAAATAAGGCTCAATGTAAAGATGACTCGATCGGCTAATTTCTCTACTTATCCAAATAGATTTAGCAATATAAAATCGTAGCATACCCAAAAAACCGGCCAAGTGCGAGTGGGACTCAAATACGAAGGGTTCCGTACCATTATCGCAAAAAACGCCAAAAAAAACACGTTTGTTGTATGGGCGCCCTGCATAAATATTTATTTTATTGTTTTTAGTATTTTTTGTTATAGCGGCGACAGAAATACATCATCTGCGAAAATTTCAACTGTCTAGCTATCACGGTTCATGAGACACAGCTTGGTGACAGACAGAGGGACGGACCACGAAGTCTTAGTAATAGCGTCCCATTTTTACCCTTTGGGTACGGCACCCTCAAAATGAAAAAAATAAGTCATAACATCATATATCCAATCCTATCTTACTAGTGTGGCACTAGTGTGTTTATATATTTGTTAATCTTTCACGCAAAAACTACTGAACGAATCTGGATGAAATTTGGCACAGAGATATACTTTAGTGGTGGAATAGAAATAAAGAAAAAAGTGTTTACTTGCCACAAAAACGACATACAATTTTTTGTATTAAATTAAAACCTTAACGGTAGTATTCGTAAGTTCTTATATAATGTTAGTAAAGAAAAGTAAAATTAAAACAAAATACCAAATTTGAGTACAGTTTAAGGATGATGAGTAAGTACAAGCAGATGCATGTCGTGACTGTGACAAGAAGGCTTCCACTCAGCATAATGCTGTGCCGTGGGAGACCCACAGCATGGCACTGATTTTCAGTGGTGATGGTGATGGTTCGGTGTCGTTTTCGGGTGGTGGTTGTGGTGGTGGTGGTGGTACTTTTTATTCCGAGAATTTATCATATGTATGTGCCAAATATATAATCTATCTCTGTGCAAAATTTCATCCAGATTCGTCCTGCCGTTTGAGCGTGAAGAAGAAACAAACATACAAACAGACACACACACACACTCACAATCTTTCGCATTTATAATATTAGTGTGATAATAAGTATAAATATAATCATCATCATCAGCCTTTTAATGTTCCCACTGCTGGGACACAGGCCTCCTCTTTATGAGAGGGAATAGGCCGTAATCCACCACACGGGCCCAGTGCGCGTTGGCGGATGTCACATATATATCTTCGATGTTTAGGTTCTAGGATATGCTGGTTTCCTCACGATGATTTCGTTCACCGTTTCGAGAGCAGTGGTGATGAAATAATTTACACAGAGTAAAGTGCCTACCTGGATTCGAACCCACGACCTACGACACGTAAGACGCAGCCGTTACCAATATAAGGTAGAGGTGCACCTATAGTACACCCAAATTTCGAAAACGCAATATTGAAAATTAAAAATGCAATATTGTCACTTCGCGTCCAGAAATTACCACAATTTTCCAAATGAACGCAGCCACCACGAATTACACATAACCAAATTAACTATCGTAAAACGCAAAACAACTGAATTAATAATTTAATGCGTGAAAGATAATTAGCGCAAATCAAACACAGCAACATCAATTATCGCAAAATGCCAAACAATCGTTTAATTACTGAGTGGCATGGAGACCGCTAAATTAAGCTTCAACCGCCCCCTCTCGTAAATATGTTGCAGACGATAATTAACTTTACATGCATGCTGTAATCACTATATAGATAAGTAATTATTAAATGTAGGAGGATTTTTAAGCAGTCTTTTTTCAGCGAAGAGACGGTAGACTGCTTATAACTTGGTATTGGCTGGTTAGAATCTATAGCCCGTATTCCGCAGCAAATTCTAAATTTTGAATTCTAAATTCAAAGTCATAATTGTATACGTCATTAACATTTTAGCTTGCTGAGCTGGGAACAAATTATCGGACGCGGCTGACGGACGTGACTTACAGCCGCGGCAGATATGTGTGCACAGTCGTTTGGGACGCGGCTGCCAGATCTCTATCAGACGTCCGAATGCCCAAGGTCACGTCCGCGACTTACGTCCGATAGTTTTCACAATTTAATGTACATTCATTACACAGATACTCTTTAAGTCGCGGCTGTCAGTCGCGTCCGTAAGCCGCGTCCGATAATTTGTTTCCAGCTTCACTTTCAAGATAGTTAAATTTATAAATAGCCTGTTCTTCAAATTACATGGAAGAAATAAGTAAAGTAATATAGCGCGGCACTTATCTGTGAAAGGCTGTACGTCTCTCGATAGTAACTAAGTTCTTCTATAAACTATCTGGAAAATAGAATAACGAGATGGTTCAATTTAATCACGTCCCAACTACAATAACATTCTGAGTAAAATAACTCCAAACTAAACTTTTGTTTTGATAACATCTACCACACTTCTACACATTCTGCTTTCAATGACGTCATTATAGAAGTCAGAACACCTAATCAACTGAGATAAAGAGGAACTGGTGATAATGCGAACATGTAACACGTATTATTATTTTAATTTCTTCCCAAAAGGAGGTCGGACGCACAGATAACGACAATACTGAGCCGAAACCGCGTATTCCTCTAAACAATAAGATCTGTACGTTAAGGCGAGGCGACCCAACTCGCTATTGTTTAAGAAACTCGCTTAAACACGCTACCCTACAATAGAAGGACATTTAAAATTTATACAGTTCGACATTTTGTTTTAAATATGGTTTTTGTTTAGTTAATGGATGTTGGGTGCTTAAAAGTTATTCAGCTTCTGCCTTAATTAACCTATAGGTATTTTTAATACGAATTTATCTAACCACTCGAAGCTTTAAGAAAAACTTCAGGACCTTTCCAGGAATCTAGTTTATTCCAAGAAGAGATTGTAATTTTTCTAATCAACTGAATAAAATAAAAAGATGTAGCATGGGCGGCTAACTCTTCTTTATAATTTGGAGAAAAGTAATTCTAGGAAATATTTATTAGTCTAAGAACAAAATTTAATCTTCGAAACAGAGATCTTCAATAATGACTTTCTTTTGAAGAATCTAAAGAATCTCTTGGTTTGATTCATCCCTAATATCCTTTATAAGACAGTCTCGTGACCACAAAGTTCCAAGCAGAATCATTTTCACAGTCTACACAGAACAGACTAATTCATCGTATGTTCTCGACCAAAGCAAACAGCGTTGACCACATAAACCGCAAACTCCTAACTTTAAGAGTCATCCATCCAACTTCTACACCAAAACTTGCTTGAAATATTATGAATGAAAACTGAAAATTAATTCAGGCGTGCATTTAAACAAACTAGTGGAAATTACAACGACATGAATCCAATTAGCGGTATCCCCTTGGGAGGTTTTCGATGAACAAAAAATATTATCCGGTTAAAATTTACTTTGAACATTTTTCAATTAATCATAATGACGACTAATAAATTTAGTGGATCGACTAATTGAAGAGTCTTTTTGAATTCTACTGAAATGAGTAGAAGGAGTAAGATGAAACAATATGGCAAAACAATGGACGATATATTTGAGATAGTTACAAGAACCTAAAAACCTATCCATGAATATTTTATTCTATGCTTTTAAGCTCAGTTATTAACAAAATATAAATATACTCGTACTTGAATCTCTAGTTAGAGAAAACAATATATGAATGTCACTTTGCCACCATTTTCGTGGTGGCCCAGTGGCTAAGACCTCGCCTCTCGTGCTTGCTGTCGTGGGTTCAAATCCGGGCAAGTATCAATGTGACTTTTTCAATTCTTATGTGTTTTCTAAGTTTATCTTGGTCATCGCTGGCAACAGTGAATGAAACATCGTGAGGAAACTAGGACTTTATGTAGTTTGTATTTGTAAGCTTATGCTCCATTGGTGTTATTGCTGCAAGGCG
The DNA here is from genome assembly GCA_949775005.1 of Orthosia gothica. NCBI lineage: Eukaryota > Metazoa > Arthropoda > Insecta > Lepidoptera > Noctuidae > Orthosia > Orthosia gothica. The sequence goes on from OX459057.1 coordinate 2,081,455, forward strand.
TTCCAGTGCGAAACAAACCACAAATAAATAAATGATAATTACCATAAGTTACGTTCTGATTTTTATATCGAAATATACTGATGTGGTATACCGGAAAATCTTTCCCGTCATTATCATATCAGTCCAAAAAAGTCCACTGCTGGACATGCCACATCTCATGCTCATGTGCTTCCTACATTGAGTATAGACTTCATTTGTCCACCTTGAAAAAATTTAAGTAACAAGACAAATGTTCGAAATTTATCCCCTAATCTATTAGAAACTACAGCTATGCAAATGAATTCAGTAGATTACAATATTTTAAGCAATTTCAGAGATATAGATAAAAATTATTAATTTGTAAAGAGAGCCAGAACAAGTCATTCATAAACCATTGAATATATTGTCGTGAGAGTACAGGTGAAGTTTTCTTTTTACCTAAATGTAAATAAAGAAAATTTGCCTAATATAAAGCAACTTTCCGTTCAAATGGAGGGCACCTTCCCCTTTATCGTATTTTCCTGTTTCTCTCTATAATAAAGTTTATTTATGTTCATTTCATTATCTAGATATTCTGTAATAAAATCTTCAGTCGCTACTCTATTTGTAAAAATGAGGGTATTGGAAGAAGATAGCGTACTCGTAATTTGTTACAAAGTAAAAGGGTAATTTGAAAGTTGTATAATGAAGTACTCAAGTATATTATCAAATGGTATGGTAATTTATAACTTATAGCTAAGAATTTTTTGAATGGTTGATAATAAACGCTAAGCATTTTTAGAAACTATTATATAGATAAGTCTATTCAAACTAATGTGCCTGTATGTTTCGGAGACTTTTTCAGAACAAAAAATGCCTCGTACTTTTCACTCTTTTCTTTGCAATCAATCAAACAGACATAGACAGCCTGAGTATGATATCCAATCCACCCTCAACAAAAAACCAATAAAACGCAGCATCAAAATCAATAAACTGGTTTGACGAAGTAATATTTCCGCCAGTTGAATCATCGAAACAGCGTCTAGTGAGGCTCGGTTCTGAATCCCACTAGAGTTGACTTAATCATAAGAACGACCGCGAATCGCTCCGGTTCAAACGAGGCCCGGGGGAGCGACCGACTATCGGCCTCCTTCCTTTTGCTTCCACTAGCCGAGACGATCCAGCAAACTTACCAGGATTACATCGGACTTACCCCGCCAACTGCCGTATGAAAAACTTGAGCCGTTAAAGTGTTGTTCCATTTTTTGTCGAGTTTTAAACGTTAGCTTGATTTTAAAACTAGCTCAGTTTAAAAACTACGCTTTTACGGCGGGTTTTGCTTTTATGATGCATTCGCTTCATAAATAGTTGGTTACCTGTTCGTCTTGTTTGTTTTACGGTAAGTACGTAATTGTAGCTGTTTATAGTGGAGTGGGCATTCATAACTTTGTCTGTTGTGCTTAGCGCGTATGATGGAGTGATAGTTCTTTTTTCATGACGAAAAACTGTTTTAACCTCCGCTGGAAAAAGAGGGGTGTTATAAGTTTGAAGTGTGTTTGTCTGTGGCATCATAGCGCCTAAACGGGTCAACCGACTTTGATTTTGTTTTTTTTTTTGTTTGAAAGGTAATTTTTCCGAGAGTGTTCTTAGCTATGTTTGAATATAATTGGTTCTGCTGTTCAAAAGTTATGGACGTTTTACTATTTGAATCGGGGTGTTTTCGCAAGATATCGTGTCTTAATTACTTGTTCAATAGATTGCCGGTCGAAGCGTTTCTACTATGTACTAGATAAATTATGGAGCATGAAATAAAAATGTTTCGGGGATTTTTAAATTTTGAAATTTTAATTATATTTTATGTTGGTACATAATTCGTGTCCTTAAATTAAATTTCCTCTTCCAGGATTAGCGATATCAAGAGATCGTTAGAGAGAGAGGGCTAAGTTTTACCTTGATTATAAGAAAAATCCTTTTTTTTATTTCGCAAATGTAACAGGAAAACCCTTTTTCATGTATAAGTAGTTTTTTCATGTTATTGCAAAACCAGTGCTGAATTGTTTTTATTTAGATACTACAGCTTGTGCCAGCGGCTTCGTCCACGTGAAAACTATCCTTAGGATACATAATCCTGGGATATAAAGTATCTAACATCCTAATAATGGACATGTTCTACCCATGTGCCATGTTTCATTTAAATTACTTTTGCCATTAAGACGTGAAAAGGCAACGAGGTAGACAGACAAACACGAGTTACTATGACGTTCAATATTAGTAGTGATTTTTTATTTTGAATGTTTTTTTTTCAGTTTCACCTGATATTTATATTTGGAAGCATCTAACGAGTTCAGAGGTCATCATCATCTGCCTAGCCTTTTCCCAATTGTTATTGGGGTCGGCTTCCAGTCTTACCGGATTCAGCTGAGTACCAGTGTTTTACATGGAGCGACTGCCTGCCTATCTGACCTCTACAACCCAGTAACAGGGTAACACCATACCCCTTGGCAAGACTGGTGTCAGATCTCAAACTTCTGACTACCCGTAACGACTGTCAAAGATCTTCAAATGACAGCCGGGACCAACGGCTTAACGTGCTTTCCGAGGAACGGAGGAAACTCGGTACGTTGAAATGATCACCCATCCACGCACGGACCTCAGAAGCGTTGCTTAACCTTGAAGATCGATCCGTGCGGCTGTTATTATTTAGCCACGAGTTCAGAGGTATGTTGATAAAAAAGGCAGAAAAAAAATAATCAAGTAAAAACGAAATTCGCCAAACAAGATTTTCGAATGAAGCTACGAAAACTAAAATAAACACTACCTCTTCTGTAGATTTAAAATATTCACTCGTTCTTCCAGCGTTTACTTTTCAAGTTTCAATATGAACTCCCAGCAATCTTATTTTAACTCCCGCCATTTCTCAAGTAAATTATTATGAACCTAGGTGCTAATATCATATAGCGCAATTTAGTTTATAGATGTCACTCGTCATTAGTATCTCGTTACATACGACACTAAACAAATAGGTGTACACTTAATAATGATTGAATGCGCACATAAAAGCTTATGTACTTTTGACGCTACACCTTGATTTAAAACTCTATGTAAGTGTTGATAGAGTTGGGGTTAGATTGGATGTCTTCTTAAAATTTGATACGGTAAATAGAAGCCCCAGGACGCGCGGTATTAGAGCTGGCTTATGGCACTGTATTAATTTTGAACCGGAGTAAGTTAGGTGGTGACAGAACTAAGATACCGACGCATAATTCACTTGGTAACACAAATGAAACTACGCTAAATTTACTGTTATAATTTAGTGAATTCCTTAACAGTCCAAAGCGTTGAGGAACTTAGCCGCGGTAGGATAGGATTCTCTTGTGTGGACACATTAATGGGATATTAGTGTTGTGGTGCGGGTTATCATTTTGCTTAAGTATTTGATTCAACTAATAAAAGCAATTAAGTAAATGTGAGGTACTTGGACTTACAGTTATCTACCTATGAGTTGGAAATCGTGTTATGCAAGCATGGTGGTTAGTGCTAGTGTCTTTTCTGTATTAGAAGAGGTTTTTGTCCTGCAGTGGGAAAAAAGTGCTGGTATTATTATTTAAAAAGTAGACAATTTTAGTTTTTAGAGTTCCGTACCTCAAAAGGTAAAAAAGAAACCCTTATAAGATCACTCTCTTGGTCATCTGTCCGTATGTCCGTGTGTCACCACTGATTTTCTCAGGAACGGGTGGACCTAGCAAATTTATACCAGATACTGAGGTCCCTATTAGGTGTATAAAAATCAAGTTCTTGAGTCAACAGATATGGGCAAATTTAGTAAGAAAACGAAAACTTGTAAGTACCAAAATTTACCTTAATTTACCATTTTTTTTTTGGCGCAAGACCTTGCTTTTAACCAAAAATGACAATTCTAGGTCAACCGAAAGTACCCTAGAGGTTTTGGGTCGAAAACCTATATGATAGTTCTCGTTTACCTAGAATCAAAAATGATACCAATTTTATTATGGCGGTATAATGCGTAGGTACGGAACCCTCGGCGCACGAGTTCGACTCGCACTTGACCGGTTTTTAATTTTAATTGTTATCTTGAAGGTAACTTTTGTAGGAATTTCCAGTATGATTAACTAAAAGACGGATCAATTAAAAAGTTGCATAAGTTAACATACAGCAGAGCATATCCTTACACTTGTTCTTTACCTAACAAAGTTAACCCAATTTTTATTATTATTCCTGTACATATGAACAAGCAACAGCACGTGAAATTGCCAACAAAAAAGAAAAGGGAAAATCACACGGAGCGTAGCATCACGGGCCGACTCGGTTCGCGAACTACATTACAGTTTACATAAAAACATCGCGTTCAACGACAACGGGGCATCAACTTTCCCAGCGAAGACATAAGCGAAATTGAATTACACATATTGAAAAAGAAATGTGTAGCTCCTTGGTAGGCGTGGTTTTGTTCCAAGACTCCTCCTACCCAGTGATCCGCGCATGAATCGCACCGGGTCGCTCTCAAGTCGGCCGCTCGCTCCGTGTGTCGCGAGAACAAGTCAGTGCGAATCGGGCCGCGCGCCGGGGCTGTGTCGCGCTACCGAACAACTTGCCACTCCACACGACGAGCTTACTTCCCGTTTTTGTCCCGCGAAAACACACAAAACTTTCGTGTTCAACTCGCGTAAAATTTAATATAACTTTACCGGATCGGAGTGAGACGGGGAAGCTAATGCCCGTAAACAAATAATTTGTTAATTAAACCGAGCAGGTTTGAGTGGATTTCATGTTCAGTGAGTGTGGCTAGGATGACAACCGCACGTTTATTTATGAGAGATCTGATCCATGAGCTATGACCAGTCACAGACATTTTGTTTCGTTTCATTGAATTGAATATAGGTGAGTATTAGCTGACCAATGCTACTTTATCCAATACACATTAATTAAAAAGTCGTAGTTGAACTGAAATGCAAATTAATGCTCTGTATGTACATAAGTAAATCACACTAATATTATAAAGGCGAAAGTCTGTGAGTGTGTATGTTTGTTACTTTTTCACGCTCAAACGGTTTGACGGATCTGGATGAAATTTGGCACAGATTTAAATTATAGTCTGCAATAGTACACAGGACACTTTTTAGCCCGGGAATATGTTCTCTTGGGAAAATTTTCGACATTCACGCGGGCGAAACCGCTGGCAGGAGCTAGTAAGACATAAATGCAAACCATAACTAAATATAATTCATATTATAGTAGTTCTCATATCGCAAATGAGTTTTAGGTCATGACTGAATAAATAATTGTACAGTAAAAGGCTTCAACTATAGAAACTTGAACGGAAGAATAAGTAAATGAAGTGGTTAAAACTCATTAATTATGCCTGAATGTTTGTGTTTTAAGTTAACAGAGTAGAGGAAGTTCAGGCTTGGCTGCTCTTATAATTAAGTGCATAATTATTTTAGCACGTCTATCCTAGACCAAGAAGGAAAAGAGCTAGGAAAGAGAAATAGACAGCGAATAATAAAATTACGTAAAATACTGAAACCAAGATTAGGGCTGAGGGATATAAAATTTAGCCCGTGGCTAACGAAATTGTTGTAGGATAGCCCTGCCAGTGACGTAGGTACCCACTTAGGGATTTTTCCAAATCGCCCCTTAAGCGAGGTAAAAAGGGATAAAGTACGTTTTCACGGGCAACGCCGCGGGCCGAGCGGGGCAATAAATAAAGTTGCCAATTGCTCTCCCCAATGAAACTCGAATTTTCCAACCAGAAACGGCTCGAATTAAAGATTTATAAAATCGTTAAATTGACCGGTTGAACATTGTATAAAATATTTCGGAGTGCTTCATATATTGAAAAAAAAATGTGCTTGTTGCGGAATAACATTATCACATGTTGTTATTAAACATTTAAAATAAAACAATTATAGCAAATACAGTATTTATTTAATACGACGAGCATTACGTAAATGCCGTTTTATGCTGTCCAAAGCGTTAAATTTTAATCATTATTCTACAATAAATATTTAAAATTGATGGCATTTATAAATTGTTGTTGCAAAATGAGCGTATGAGTAGTAGAGACTAATGAAATAATATGTGAAATTACTTGAAATTCAATGAAAAACATCCATTATGTTCTGTTTATTTTATTACAATACATCATGACGAACTTTTATTGAAACTAGGCACAAATTAATTAATTAATATAACTAAGTAATATCATAAGAAGAGGCAGGAAATAATTAGGAACAAATATTCTTGCTGAGATATTCCTAGAATTTAGATCGGATGAAACGCCCTGAATTCGAAGTATTACTATAATATCGATAACTCCTTTGTATGTGTATTATTTTAGGTCATAATATAACAGGAATTAGAATCCAATTCTTTGATATGATTATTAGAAGTTTAAAAAAAAACTAAGAAAAATAATACTAGAGATTTTACAGAATAAAGCTAAAATAATAACATCCAATGTTTTATTAATAAACCGTTGATCAAATTCTTTCAAAACAACCAGTATAAAAAGTCAATAGATTTTTTAATAACTTGTTCATTAACTTAAAAGCTTCTTGAAAGCTTAACAAGAAGCTTCGTCAGTTTTACAAAATGCGGACCAACATAATTTAATATTCCATTCATTTTCTGTATGAATTCCTGTGTACGGAATTTTTAGGAGCTTTTTATCAAAAACCTTGTATTTTTTTCCTATATTTAACATTCTGCTTTGGTATTATTTTTATTTCTCATTAGAGGAGTTTGGTTAACATAATTTTCATGTACGCCTTTTGTAGTACAAGTCGTTACCCCTTTATTTGTTAACGAAGATATTTCTAAATCTGACAAGTAGGTATTATAATTCTGACATTTGTAATTCCTTGGTATTATTATGAAATGCCTACCGTCTTACGCTTAGATACTTACATTATTACCAAACAATGATGTAATATTTTATTGTGAACGGAATGGGAGAACATTTATATTATGAGTAATACACTGAACCAATTGAAATCTAAATGATACTTGGGCAGTATTGTCATAAAAATGTGAATAAATTTGCAATTAGTGCAAACAAAAATCGGTGGAAAAATTAAAAACCGGCCAAGTGCGAGTCGGACTCGCGCACGAAGGGTTCCGTATAATTGTCGCAAAAACGGGAAAAAAAACGGTTGTTGCATGGGAGCCCACTTAAATATTTATTTTATTCTGTTTTTAGTATTTGGTGTTATAGCGGCAACAGAAATACATCATCTGTGAAAATTTCAACTGTCTAGCTATCACGGTTTATGGCCTGGTGACAGACAGATAGACGGACCGCGGAGTCTTAGTAATAGGGTCCCGTTTTTAACCTTTGGGTACGGAATCCTAAAAAATAGTGGCTTAAGAAATTTTTTGTTGGTTTTTAACCCTTTAGTCTTGATAGTGGGTTCCTATTAGTAGTGCCTAAGAGTGTGTTATGGGTTGAGTTCGAATCTACAATCCCTCGATTGCCAGGTCCATCTCTTACTTGTTATCACTATAGAATATTTAGAATAATATTATAGGTATTCTATTTTCCACCAATACACCTTATTATAGTGTATCATTTCGCTGCAAGCATCATTACCTACATTATATAATGGGTATGCATTTTTAAGATATTTCTCGGTGTTTGGGTTTATTAATATTATAGTATCTACTACAAACAACAATTATTCATACTGGAAAACTCAATTACTAGATTTCTAACATCAGTTCATAAAATAATTTATTAATTTCACGCAACCATCCCCATAAAAATCATCACCACAGATAACAATCAAACAAAACTTCCACCCAATAACTCTCCGAGACACAATCTCCCTGTAACAGGATACATTTAAAATCAATTACAAGCAAGGGCGATTTTTATTAGGAACGCTTATCTAAATAGTGTGAGAAGTACACTTAAGTGGATTTGTAGTCACGGCAGAGCCAATGCTTCCGTACTGTGAGTAATTTAAAGACGGCCACTGGCTGATATCTGCGGGAGCATTCATTACCCCCAACAACGGGGTACCAGGCTACCATAAATTATAAGGAGGAATACTTGTACGCTGATTTATATAGAGCTGTAAATTTTCTATTCTATACAGTATTTAGATGCTACGGTCTTTATAATGGGGGTCAGCATATGCGGCTCAAATTACCGGAGTTGTTGGTAATATACGCGCTGTTATGGAGTGAGGAAGATTTGTTACGGCTTGACCAAATGTATGAGGGTTTTTTAAATTGGGCGATGGGTGTCGAGTGAGCGGACCTCGCTACTAATATGCAGGGTTCTTATGTAAAAGTTACATACACACACAGATATAGTAGAATACGTTTTAAGTTTTGATAAAGTTAATACGTTCAGTTTTTACAAAATTCTTTTAATAGTGCACTGACCTATTAAAAAAATCAGTTTATAAAAACCAAAAAATTATAAGGAGGAATCCTGATACGCTGATTTATATAGAGCTACGAATTTTCAGTATTTAGATGATGCGCTCTTAAATGATGGGGGCCAGCAAATACATACATACATACATAAACTCACGCCTTTTTCCCATGGGGGTAGGCAGAAACTACAGAACGCCACCTGCTACGATCCTTACATACTTCTTTTGCTTCACACACATTCATACATCTAGTCATACACACACGCCGGTTATGGGTACTACGCACTTGGCCTTTCTGAAGAACAAATGGGCAGCAAATGCGGTTCTAATTACCGCTGGTCGGTAATATACACTGCATATAGATTTTTAAATGGGGCGATGGTGCTGTGTGAGCGAGCCTAGCTAGTTATGAGCAAATCAATAAGTACAATCGGTAACTATAACATTTACTTATTGACCATATTTACTTTTAAGAACCTACTATTTTCTTAAAATCAATAAAATATTTAAAATCACAATAAAATTAGCGTATAAAAATAATTAAAACGTAGACAAAAAAGAAACATGAATTTACCTGAGCCGGCTTTAATGTCACTCCACTAAACTAGAGTAAAAAGCTACAAAAACAGCAGCGAAAAAGCGAACCAATAAATAAATGCCATTCAAATGTTAGAAGGTATTTAAAATATCTTAACTCTTTGCTAGACAATTAAACGGGGATAAATACTCGTAGTGAACAAAGGAAATAAGAAACAAAAACAAAGTGCGTCAAGTTGGTGTTATGCCAACTATTGCTGAGTGTTTCTTTATATGTGTGTTTGAAAAATATTCACGGGTTATGATTTAAACAGTTTTTGAGAAAGGCCTATTTGGAATTACAAAATTAATCCATACTATAATATTATAAATGCGAAAGTAACTCTGTCTGCCTGTTACCTTTACACGCTTAAACCACTGAACCGATTTAGATAGAATTTGGTATGGAGATAGTTTGATACCCTGGGAAGGACATAGAATAATTTTCATTACGGAAATCATTCTTTAGGGGGTGAACGGGGGGGTAGAAGTTTGTATGGTAAACTAATAATTTCTCAAGTAAGGCGACCCCTTTAATTATTATGGCGCGATATAAAAAATAGGCTATTCAAATTACTAATGCTACGCAAACGAAGTCACAGGCAACAGCTAGTTTACCTGAAAATCTGCCCGGATTTATAAGATTTGTAAGCTAAAATATTTTGAAAGAAGTTGCTACGCTACGAAACACATGCTACGAAAACGTAACCGCCTACGACGCGAAGCTACGCCGTAGCACAGCGCAGCCATTATTTCGTAGCACATAACTCACGTAGGCACGACAATTCCACGTCATACTTATACAAGTTTTTATACATTACATTTTAAATCTTTGTTAAAATAAAACAATCGGACCACGAATTTCCGGTCGAAAAAACAGATGACGTCAACATTTTGTTGAATTTTAAAATATCACAAACAATGTTGAATAATAAATTATTATTTGAACAAAGCGTCGAGATACAAAATAACGCGTTGTTTCCGAACATCACGATGTTGGGCTAATAAAAATTAAAGGTACCGCTGGGACATTTACAGGCACTACTGTTTTTGCCCTTGGCTGTAAAAGGGCAATATTTGTTTTAGTGGTTCGGCTACCTGCCGTTATCCGAGTGTTGCGGCTTTTGAACAAGCAAACTTGGGTGAGTAATGTTAAACGGGTAACATGTCATTACTTTGAAATTACAGAAGGTAATTAAATCACCCGATGGCCCTATGTAAAGATAATTATAACTTTTAACTTTATTTTAAATTGAAACACCCAAGTTTTGAATGGTTTATACGGATACGTGTGACACGTGTTACAAATTAACAATGTATTTTGTTTGTTTTACAATTTGGAAAAATAATAACACTTTTATTTTATTTTGTAATAAAATAGGCATTTTATTATTGTATTTTCTGGCGGTGTGACGATCTGATCATGGTTGCGGAGATAACCAGATTTGAAAAAAGAATGGCTGGGATTTTATCCAGCAGTGGGACACAAAGTAGGTTATTAAAAAAAAACCGGCCAAGTGTGAGTCCGACTCGCGCACGAAGAGTTCCGTACCATTAACGCAACGAAATCACGTTTCTTGTATGGCAGCCCCACTTAAATATTTATTTTATCCTGTTTTTAGTATTTGTTGTTAAAGCGGCAACAGAATTACATCATCTGTGAAAATTTCAACTGTCTAGCTATCACGGTTCATGAGATAAAGTCTGGTGACAGACAGACAGACGGACGTCTTAGGACGTCTTAGTAATAGGGTACTTCGGTCTTTACCCTTTGGGTACGGAAAAAGAAAAACAAGTTTTTTTGCAATTGGGTTTCTAACAGTTTTATCTTCAACAGGCATTAAAATTCTATGATGTACCGAAAAGCCATCACGTCCTATTTGATAAAGAGACTGAAAAATAACACAAGTAAATAATTTTAAAAACTTACAGCCAGTAGGTCCCGAGAGATAGAGAATGAAATATTATATCTCTTTGTTATTCATTCGTGTCTCGGCGGATTCATAATTTTGTCAACACTTAAAATCTAGGACTGGGAGTGAATGCTATACTATATTTTAGTTATCTTTATAAAATAAAAGGTAGTTGTTGGAAATTATATTGACAGTTCAATGCTAAGTACGAGTACTTTAAGCAACATTAAAAAAAGCCAAACTAAACTAACTCCATTTAATTTATTTTTAATTATTGATAGGCTCGCTTTTTACCACTATCCCTCCTGATGGTAAGCGACGATGTGTTCGATGGTAAAGCAAATGACCGTGATGGTGTGGTCGCTTTTATAACCAAAAAGAGACGAAATAATTATTGATAGGCTCGCTTTTAACCACTATCCCAGCTGATGGTAAGCGATGATGTGGTCGATGGTAAAGCAAATGACCGTGATGGTGTGGTCGCTTTTATAACCAAAAAGAGACGAAATAATTATTGATAGGCTCGCTTTTAACCACTATCCCAGCTGATGGTAAGCGATGATGTCGTCGATGGTAAAGCAAATGACCGTGATGGTGTGGTCGCTTATAACCAAAAAGAGACGAAATAATTATTGATCGGCTCGCTTTTAACCAATATTCCAGCTGATGGTAAGCGATGATGTGGTCGATGGTAAAGCAAATGACCGTGATGGTGTGGTCGCTTTTATAACCAAAAAGAGACGAAATAATTATTGATGGGCTCGCTTTTAACCAATATCCCAGCTGATGGTAAGCGATGATGTGGTCGATGGTAAAGCAGATAACCGTGATAGTTTGGTCGCTTTTTTTATTACCAAAAAGAGACGAAAGAATTGCCCATTTAAAGTTAATCCAATAAAAACTTTCATATTATTAATTCCATTGTAATATAAATCTATATCTATATTATAATAATATTTTAAAGAGTAAAGATTTGTTTTTTTTTTGTGTGTAACGAATAAACTTAAAAACTACTGGACCGATTTTAAAAATTCTGTCACTGTTGGGAAGCTACACTATCCCCGGGTGACATAGGCTACTTTTTATCCCTGTATTCCCTAGGGAACGGGAACTACGCAGGTGAAACCGCGAGGCGTCCGCTAGTATGATATAATCTATACCAATATTATAAAGAGGTAAGATTTTTTTGGTTGTTTGTTTGTTTGTACCGAATAGGCTCAGAAACTACTAAACCGATTTAAAAAATTCTTTCACCTATGGAAAGCTACATTATTCCCGAGTAACATAGGCTATAATTTTGACGGGAGCAAAGCCGCGGGGGTCAGCTAGTATAATATGTAGTAAATGCCTACATTTCCTGCCTACCCCCATGGAAAAGGCGTGAGTTTATGTATGTATGTATATAGTAAATATAATAAAAATGCCTGACTACATAGAAGTTATCAATCAATGCAATAAAACTATGACCATAGCCCAAGTTGACCAATGTAGATTCCTTCAACAAACAAGACATAATGTGGTTCGGGTCATGTTACATGTGACTGACAGGATTCCTTGTTTACCGCACTGTGACCATAGTAAGATACTTTTAAAAGTATGCCTATATTTGCAGAAATTAAGCTATGAGGAGACGGAACAACTACTATACATACCACACTAAGATAAAAACTAAGAGTACAGTTGTCGGTGATACAATCTACATAGCTCACCTATACACACATACACTCACGCATACTCACACCCTCACACTCACCACATTATTACACTCACATCCTCTCGCATCTACGTATACTCATATACATACACTACTTACACTCCTACATATTCTCAGAAATATACTCCATACACACACTCACTCTCACGCCCACACACTTAATTATATTTAAAAATTAAATTGAAATTATATACCTACTTATAAATTACCTATTTAAAGTGTCACGGTGTGTTCGTGTTCACTTATCAACTATTTTCTGTAGTATTCACTTAATGTATTACGATACCATTGCTGGCATTTATTCTTCTATTGTAAAAACTCGAGGGGAATGGTGCTGATAGCCGAAATACAGGCTATGACTAGTTCGGCCACAGACGCTAAACTCTTTGCCAAAATTGAACTTGCTGCCACATTGCCATTGTAAAGTAGTATTAAGTTTTTGGGAAATAAATAAATTATTATTATTATTATACCTACCTACGTTTATTTTCTATCATTATCCACTGATAAATGGGAAGAAAACTGCTATCTTAATTCAGTCTTATTATTATGGAGGAGCGCAGAGGCAAATTATAACATTAAAATATCACCTTAGACCATTTTTTTTTCATTTTAATATGCTCGCGCTTAGCCGAGATTTACGTCATGATTTGACCTTCTTCTTCTCTTTGCCTCATCACATTATTTGGGGCCCGCTCTCCTCGTTCTGATGCGCCAGGATGGTCTGTTCTGGGTTGTCTGTCCTGTAAGTTAGGCTCGTTCTAAGTCGCGGGTTACTGTAGACCACCATGTGGCTTAAGGTCTTCCTCTTTTTTTCTTTGTGTTCGGAAGTGCCAGGGCTTGCCAAACCACGTAGTTTTCAGGAAGTCTCATCACGTGGCCATTCCAACGACGCCTACATTCTGTTAGTTTGTCTGCGATGGCCGCAACTTTGTAACTGCCTCTGATTTGTTCATTTCACACTTTATCAAGTCTTGTTACTCTCTCCATCTTTGTCAGGCAGCGTTGACTCTGTGTTTAACGTCAGTTCCAACGTTTTTATTTTTACATGCACTTTACGTTTTCACATCAAGCAAATAATATAGTTGGGGAAAAAGAGCGTTGATGATGTATAATAAATTAAATGATTAAATACAATCTCCTCTACACCGAATCGAACTGAATAAATTTAATACCCAGTTCAGTTTACCTTCGAATACTTTTTCGCTTGTTAAAAAGATATGTGAAAAAGCGCTGACTTCGTATAAAAAGGGTGTTATAATGTTGTTTCTCCGTAGATAAATTTCAGTGTTCGGTCAGTGTCCGGGTAAAATCAATAACCGTCCAATATGTGCCTATCATTTTGACATCTAGAATTTCGTACGCAGCTTATGGCAACGCTTCAGTAATGTGTCCGACCGAGTGTGAGCGGTGAGTGATAGTGGTTGCGTCTAAATTTTGGGTAATACAATTAACAAATACTTCTGCAAACGTTAAGTGTCTTTCTTTGGATTGCTGTCTGGCTGTTTAAAAATAATATTCAAAGTTCGTACGGAGTTCCAATAACTTTATCTGCCTAAGATCCGACTGCCGAAATCTGCAGAAATCAGGGCTTTTTATTAAAATTAACTTTCATGAACTTCATATTAGAATAGATTGTTGCTGGATTGTCTGGAAATATCTAGCCGCAATTACCTTAATCAAATAATTTAAAAGAAGCCATCTCTCAGTTAGCCGCAACCTGTGGGTAGCTAGTTTTCCTGCTAAACCTGGTAACAAATGAATGGCAGCTAACTAGAGAGCTTGATAATGTTCCACACGTAGGTACCCACGATACGGGAAAAAAAACCTAATGCAGGGTAAAGTAAAAAATAACAATAACGAAGAAGTAAAACTTCATTACTCGTATAATTTATTAAGCTTATTTCTCATACAGGTTCAGTCTGTAATAGAGGGTTTAAAGAGAGGTAAGTCACCTGGTTATGATGGCCTGAGCGTGGGACATCTGCGCATGCTAGTATTATATTATCTGTGACGCAGGTAAGCACATATAGCCCCGGAGGGTTCTTACATTGTCGAGCCGGGAGGGCTTAGTAACCGTGGCTTGGTCACCCAAGGTGAACCAAAGAGGAACCCGAAGAGGGGCTGCTCGTCAGGGCTTTTGCCGATAAGCCGACGACGTAGCGGCCAACATGTAGGTTGCGTTGCTGCCTGGGCGACATCGCATCTAAGGCGGGTCGCGCTGTCGTATGGGGCCTCCTATAGCCATACGATATCGCGGCTGAGTGTTGGAGGCCGCGGCGGGAGAGGAGTGTCGGTATAGCGTGCGGTGGCGGGGCCATTGACCTTGACCCGTCACAAGGGGACCAAGGGTGCCATACATGAGGTCGTCTGGCGCCCATGTGCTGGTTTGGTCCCTGTTGTAGTAAATGGCGTACAGTGTGTTCTGGTGCCGGTGATGGGGATACTCGCCAGAAGATGGTCGGTGACGGACAGCCACAATGGGTTCGTGACAAGAGCAACAACAGGCCTGTTTCCTTGGCGACGATTAGTGCAAAGGTATTGGACGGGTTGATTGATTGGCAGCTGGATAAGCAAATAATACTTTACGACGCGACGCTCAATTTGGGTTTAAGCCGCATCTATCCAATAAAGTAGCTATCCTCTGTCTCAAACAAACTGTCCAGTACTACACAAGAAGGAAAACACCTGTATAGGCATACCTTTTGGACCTCTCTTAGGCTTTCGACCTTGTGTCACGACTGCCTATAGAGGAATCTATCTCTTAATATGTCACCAACTTGCCAAACGATCTCATTACTATGCTGAACTATTGGTATTACAACCTATACAACTATGTTAAGTAGGCGGGTGTCCATCCATAGAGTTTCTTGTGCGTTCTTCTCCATAAGAAGCTACATTTCCGAATGCACGGTAGAATCAATTTTTATTAAATGTAAATTTTAACGTTCAAAAGTGCCCACATAATGGCCTACTTGAAATAAACACATTTGACTTTGACTTTGTTCTGTCAGATGCGTACAGGTTGGAATGCGGGGTGAGGCTGTGGGGACTCAGGTCACCTAAGCTTTTACCAACCTGTATGTAAACCATCTGTGAGCTCAGCAATACCAATATCGGGTGCTCCATTGATGGGCACTGCGTCAATAACATCAACTACGCGGATGATATGGATGTTGCTGAGCTCAGTGCACTTAGGAGGCTTCTCTGTATCTGTGAAAACAATGCGGTGGCATACGGCCTCAGGTACAATGCACCCAAGAGTGATGTTTTTTTTTAAATGGGAAATCATCCAATGACTTCTGCCGCTCTGGATGAAGCGGGAGGGCGTGTCAGACTTTTACTAACTAAAGGTCTATCAACACAAATCAGGGCCGTGCCCGGGACGTCGATGGACCGTGCCTCGTCACGGTATCAAAAAAATATCGGTGTGTACATTTTATATGAACTCGTTCACACACGTCCGTGCACGGGCCAGTGACGGCGCTTCAATGCCTGGGCCGACGCCTGTCGTGCACGGGTGTGCCGTTATTTTCCCTGCACGTTGTCGTTTTTTTCTTTAACAAATATGAATGACGAGTTGTTAATAGCGGCAGAACGCATATATAGAGTTTTGTACCTCTTCCATTTCCTCTTCATCTAGCTAGAGCAATTGCAATCGCAATAACTCCTTGTATAGGATAAGATAGATGGACCCTTTTCTGCACTTAGACTCGCATTTGGTCCGTTGTACGTGCAGGCCTCCTCTCTGTGAGAGGGAATGGGCCGTAATCTACCACGTGGGCCCAGCGCATGTTGGTGGATGTCACATGTCTTCGATTTTTTGGTTCTAAGACATGCCGGTTTCCACACGATGTTTTCCTTCATAGTTTTTGAGAGCAGTGGTGATGTAATAATTTACACAAAGTTAAACGTCTGCCTTGATACGAACCCACGACCTAAAACTTATAAGTCGCGGCCATTACCACTGGGCCACCACTGCCCTCCGCAATAACTCCTTTGTATTAAACAAAGACATGACGTATATTGAGTATTTTAATTTCTATTTCACTACACTAAACTGAAGCGATACTCTGATACGAAAACAAAATGGTGACCGAGGGGCACAAATGGAAGGTCGCGGCCTGTCTACGGTCCTGCCTCATCCCTGACGTGTGTGAACAGAAAGTCCCTGACCGGACTCGGATGCACGGTCTTAACACGGTCACGGCATTGCCCTGATATGTGTGGATAGACCTTTAAACCCAGACAGGCATCGGCCCAAACGGCCGTCCGACCCTCTCAGCAAAAACTGTCCGGGTAGTTTTTGCTTAGAGGCGTGCCTGGAACACTAGGGTCAGCGCACACCGAACTGCAAAATGGTCGCGTAAGGTCGAGATAAATTTTGACTGCTCGACCATGCAGGCGACATGCTTGCCCCTCCGTGAGCAAGCTCCGTTGAAAATGCTAAGGGTTGCCAGTCGAACTTGCATGACCAGTTTGATGCCTACATCCGACGTTGGCAGACGTGTTCAATATCGTTGATTGGGACTTAGTAATTATCGCCCTTTTGGCAGAGGAAGAGGAACATGAAGAATATTATGTAAATAAAATAAGCGCATATTCGAACACGCATCTTGCAAGCTCGAGCGGCTCTGTCGCAAAATGAACACTTCCCAAAATGACTACAGGTAGCAAAATGTCCCTTTCTCATAATGTCCCTTTCGCAAAATATCCCTTTCGATAAATGGCCCTTTCGCAAATGGTCGAGCATCAAGTTTGGTTGTGTACTCTTAATTTAATTTAATTTTGCAAAAGTATGGCATTGTGATAAGTTTATTTTTCAATAGTCTAATAAAACGCTTTGCTCTGCTCTGCGTGTGCGCTGACCCTTATGGAGTGAGTGAGTGAGTAGCAGGACTCCGCCTCCAGCGAGTGAGTGCGAGGAGGGCTCCGGCTGAGTGGCGTGTGAGTGTGAGGAGGGCTCTACCTCCAGCGAGTGAGTGCGAGGAGGGCACCACCTCCAGCGAGAGAGTAACCCCGCCTCCAGCGAGAGAGTGCGAGGAGGGCTCCGCCTCCAGCGAGTGAGTGCGAAGAGGGCTCCGCCTCCAACGAGTGAGTGCGAGTGGCGTGACAGTGCAAGGAGGCAGTGCCGTGAGAGTGCGAGGAAGCAGATTATTTTTCAGTAGTCTAATAAAACGCTTTGCTCTGCTCTGCATGTGTGCTGACCCTTATTGAGTGAGGGCTCCGCCTCCAGCGAGTGAGTGCGAGGAGGGCTCCGGCTGAGTGGCGTGTGAGTGCGAGGAGGGCTCTACCTCCAGCGAGTGAGTGCGAGGAGGTCTCTGCCTCAAGAAGTGAGTGTGAGGAGGGCTATACCTCCAGCGAGTGAGTGCGAGGAGGGCTCCGCCTCCAGCGAGAGAGTGCGAGGAGGGTTCCGCCTCCAACGAGTGAGTGCGAGGAGGGCTCCGACTCCAGCGAGTAAGTGCGAGGAGGGCTCCGCCTCAAGCGAGTGAGTGTAAGGAGGGCTCTGCCTCCAGAAAGTGAGTGCGAGGAGGGCTCCAACTCCAGCAAGAGAGTGACTCCGCCGCCAGCGAGTGAGTGCGAGGAGGGCACCACCTCCAGCGAGAGATTTAGGCCGCGTTTCCACTGACGCGGAGCTGGGCGGAGACGTGCGGAAGCGACCAATTACAATGGTTGAAATCCTCAATCGCGCCACTCGTCTCGTCTGTGATTGGTCGCTTCCGCACGTCTCCGCCCAGCTCCGCGTCAGTGGAAACGCGGCCTTATCCGCCTCCAGCGAGAGAGTGCGAGGAGAGCTCCGACTCCAGCGAGCGAGCGCGAGGAGGGCTCCGCCTAGAGCGAGTGAGTGTAAGGAAGGCTCAGCCTCCAGAAAGTGAGTGCGAGGAGGGCTCCAACTCCAGCGAGAGAGTGACTCCGCCGCCAGCGAGTGAGTGCGAGGAGGTCTCCGCCTCCAACGAGTGAGTGCGAGGACGGCTCCGACTCCAGCGAGTGAGTGCGAGGAAGGCTCCGACTCCAGCGAGAGAGTGCGACGAGGGAGTGGCGTGACAGAACGAGGAGGGAGTGGCGTGACAGTGCGAAGAGGCAGTGGCATGACAGTGCGAGGAGGCAGTGGTGTGACAGTGCGAGGAGGCAGGGGCATGACAGTGCGAGGAGCAGTGGCGTGAGAGTAGGAGGCGGGAGTGGCGTTGAGTGCGAGGAGGGCTCCGGCTGAGCGGCTTGTGAGTGCGAGGAGGGCTCCGGCGTGTTAGAGCGCTCTCTGAGCGGCTTGTGAGTGCGAGGAGGGCTCCGGCTGAGCGGTGAACGAGTGCGAGGCTCTGGCCAAGTGGCTTGTGAGTGAGTGCGAGGCTCTGGCCAAGTGGCTTGTGAGTGAGAGGAGGGCTCTGGCCGAGAGGCTTGTGAGTGAGTGCGAGGCTCTGGCCGAGTGGCTTGTGAATGAGAGGAGGGCTCTGGCCGAGTGGCTTGTGAGTGAGTGCGAGGCTCTGGGCGAGTGGCTTGTGAGTGAGTGCGAGGCTCTGGGCGAGTGGCTTGTGAGTGAGAGGAGGGCTCTGGCCGAGTGGCTTGTGAATGAGAGGAGGGCTCTGGCCGAGTGGCTTGTGAATTAGAGGAGGGCTCTGAGTGGCTTGGAGTGAGAGGAGGGCTCTGAGTGGCTTGTGAGTGAGAGGAGGGCTCTAAGTGGCTTGTGAGTGAGAGGGCTCTGAGTGGCTTGTGAGTGAGAGGAGGGCTCTGAGTGGCCTTTGAGTGAGAGGAGGGCTCTGAGTGGCCTTTGAGTGAGAGGAGGGTTCTGAGTGGCTTGTGAGTGAGAGGAGGGCTCTGAGTGGCTTGTGAGTGAGAGGAGGGCTCTGGAGTGGCCTTTGAGTGAGAGGAGGGCTCTGAGTGGCTTGTGAGTGAGAGGAGGGCTCTGAGTGGCTTGTGAGTGAGAGGACGGCTCTGAGTGGCCTTTGAGTGAGAGGAGGGCTCTGAGTGGCCTGTGAGTGAGAGGAGGGCTTGAGTGGCTTGTGAGTGCGAAGAGGGATCTGAGTGGCTTGTGAGTGCGAAGAGGGCTCGGCCTCCAGTGAGTGCAAAGAGGGCTCGGCCTCCAGTGAGTGCAAAGAGGGCTCGGCCTCCAGTGAGTGCAAAGAGGGCTCGGCCTCCAGTGAGTGCAAAGAGGGCTCGGCCTCCAGTGAGTGCAAAGAGGGCTCGGCCTCCAGTGAGTGCAAAGAGGGCTCGGCCTCCAGTGAGCAAAGAGGGCGCCGGCCGAGCCGTTTGTGAGTGCGAGGAGGCTGCCAGCTCAGCGGTTTGTGAGTGCGAGGAGGGCGCCGGCTGAGCGTTTGTGAGTGCGAGGAGGGCGCCGGCTGAGCGGTTTGTGAGTGCGAGGAGGGCGCCGGCTGAGCGAGGACTCAGCAGTATGATTTGTATCAAGCGAGGAGGGTTATTGGTATGCAATAAAACTTAGTAGTACGCTTATTTATAGTAGTTTATTTCCACAAAACGGCACGGAAGTGCATACTTCGAAGACACAAACATTGAAGGCGTCGGTTGCGCCATTTTCGACGGAGACGCCATGGCAAGTCTCCGCCGACAGGTGCAACTCTGTGCCACTACTAGCAAATCTTCGTACAACAGGTGTAGATCGTGATGCAAGGACAGCAACATCCACCGCAGCACCCACCGCAACAGCCTCCGCAACAGCCTCCGCACCTGCAAGAAGAATGTTTAAGGAGTAGGTAAAGTTTGCAAAGACTTAATCGTCCCTGTGCGAATCAAATGAAAGTTCAACTTACATTTTTTCCTATGGAAAGTACTCTTAAAAAAACTAAAAATGGTCAAACGTAGACCTAAAGTTGTGGAAAGTCACTATTTTTCAAAAATTTTGAAAGGTGTTTTTTTTTTTGGGATTTTTAGATTATTTTATAGACTTGGTTTTTAATATATGTATATTACGCAAGCGATTTGATTGTACTACCCTTTCGAAGAAATCTACTTCTACAGAACACCTCGGATGTCGTTTGAATAGAGAAGGAAACATAAATTCGAAGGACATTAAAATAAAAATTATTTGTTAGTTGACAGTACTAGACTACCATTTTTAATTTTTAATATAAAAAGTTTTGAATGGGTTGAATCCAGATGGCCAAGGTCGATAATGCCCGGTTCACACATTGAGGTACTAATGTACATGGGTTCACATTATTCCAGTCCAACGATCGAATCCAGCGCTGGATTGCTTACTGAAAAAATGTAAACTAGCACTGGAATGCACTGAATTCAGTTAGCATTCCAGTCCAGTAACTGGATTGGCGGTCTACTTTTGAATCCAGTGCGACCAACCCAGTGCAACAGGAATAATGTAGACGGCCAATCCAGTGCCATTTCAGTGCTGACACAATAAACACGTATTGGTTGTTTTGCGGATTACTGCGGCGAAAAAAGAATTTTAAAATGGTTTTTGCGGATTACTGCGGCGAAGAAAGAATTTTAAAATGGTGAAGAAGTTATCTGAAGATCAAATCTTAAAGTTTGTCAGTTTATACAGAGAAAATCCTTTTTTATGGGACATATCATCAGAAGATTATAAAAACAAACCTATGCGCCAATCTGCTTTGCAAAATCCGTTCCTTTTTTCCGGCTTCTAAATAACTGGAATAATGTAGACGTTACATATCCAGTCCAGCACTGGACTGGATTCTCGCTGGATCACTGGACTAGAATAATGTAAACCGGGCATTACATTTTGTCTTAAATTTTTTTATAACCATGTTTCTTTAATTTATAATTACAAAAAAATTGAACAGACTTCAAACTTTACCGTGGTATATCTTGGCGAGGCCTTGCAAGTTAAGGATTATATAGCTCAAATAATCGATTAGTTACAAGGAAGACACTCTTGTTCTTCAAACAGAAAAATTAAAAAAAAAAGTCAATCAATTACAGATCAAAGATTCCGATGAAGTACTCTTAGGAGGAGGAGCCTACAGAAGACCCTAAAGAACTTGGTGTATAATTCATGTTGCGATAAGAATCAGGATTTACAACCCTTAAGTTTCAAAAATTTAACCAAGCGTTTCTTCCTATGGAACATAACAGGAAAGGATCCACAACCTTGTCAATGATTTCAACTGAACCCAGTATTTCAGTTTTCAAGGCTAACTAACAGAAAAGGACCAAAGATATTATAAAATGCATATATATTACCAAGGTGAAAGATTGTGTTTTGATGCAGATGAAATAATTAAAAAAGGATAAGATTTAAACGAGCGAAAATAAATTCAAATGAAAGGTGTCAAAAATACTGAAATACTAAGTGGGCGACAAAAAGTGGGGAATACAAATGTTTAAAATAGTGAGTTCGCTCGCTTTGCTCTCTCACTTCAACTCCCGTCAAACCTAACTTATCCGTGTCGGGGTGTCCTAAGTTAACGAGCTCGCTTCGCTCGCTCTTGGATTAATTCGTTGAAAACATGAGTACACCCGAACTCCAGCACGACCTGAGCAAACGCAACGCGCACAGCGATGTCGCATTGACGGCTGTTCTGCTATTTTTAAAACAACAATATGATAAAATAGAACTACAAATACAATAATTAGTATAGTATGTCATGTAACAATATTATTACCGCAGCTCACAAAAAACCTCCTAAAAGATTACTAAAGCTAGATAAATAGTTACTTAGTATAATAGTGGCCCTTTCAGTATATTTTTCGCCCGGTTAATAATTTCCCATTCAAAAATAATCCATCCGAAGAGACAGTTTTGTTTTGGGCCCGGTATATAGCAATGTAATAATAATTTTAATCTGCTGATTTCAATTTTTATCTTAAAATATTAGAAGTCAACGTGAAAAGAAAAATTTAGGTTTTCTTCATTGAGGTTATAATGTACGTTTTCTTTGCTTTCCAGTTCTATGTAGTCTGTGCTTGTCAGTTTGACTCGAGTGATGTTCTCAGTCTAGAACAACATCTTAGTTACTATAACAGTCAGGTATCTCTTACTTCCGTATGTAACTCGATTACTCAAATCAAGATAAATCTTAGGTATAGAAGAGGAAGGTTCCCAGCAGCTTCATTCGTTGAAAACGGAGGTACATACATATATAAGTGTTGCACGATCTTGATTTGAATTATGAATTCCAGAATTTTATATTTAATTGAATACTATGTCAAGTAAAATAAACTCAATCGATACAAAAGACGATTGTAAGCCCCATCCCTATCTACACAAATTGATGGACAACTGTCAAATTATCAAAACAATGACAACCGTTTGATTTGAATTGCGTGAAATGTTATTTATTTCTGTTTTATTTAAAAGATTTAGTGCATGAATATGGCATCCTCTAGAACAAAATATACTCCAAAAATATTGTGTGTTCATCTTAACAGTAAAACCGACCGAGTGTTATATAATGGTTCAGTTTTTGCGCGACACGGTATACCCACTATTCACAGCATTGAAGCCGTTGACAGTGAGAGTAAAGGTGAACGCGCACTTATCCGCGCCGCAGGAGCCGCACGCGCCGCAGTCATCGCATTTTCCCAAAGCACCGCGCTAACCACGCTGAACGCGCCGAAGGCGCCGCACGCATAGTATCCACTTCTGTACATCTTGAACAATATTTCCTATACGGATACGGATGACGTATCCGCGGCGCCCGCATCGCACTCGCCGGAAGCATCGAACGCGCCGAAAGCGGCTCGTGCGGCGCGGATAGGTGCGCGAGGCTGCATCAAAGGCGATGACTGCGGTGCGGATAAGTCCGCGTTCACGGTGCTTTACCCTCTGCCAGTCAGCCGCAATTGACTGGCCGATACCGAGCTCCTGAGTGAGTGTTGTGTGATGGTCTAGTTTTTGTGTTTTCCCGCTATTCGTTAGACGAGAGACGCCGCAGTGTTCACCCTCTGATAGACAGGGCACATCAGCTCTTCACCCACTGACAGTCAGAGCACTTCAATGCTTCACCAAGTGAGAGTCAGCCGCAAGCCAGACAGTGAGCCGCGCCTCACCAGCCGATACTGAGCGCGTGTAGTATGACGTTCTCAGTTTTAGTACGATACGACACACCCGCTATTCATCAGAGCTCATCAACAATTCACCCGCTGACGGTAAGCTGTGCCTCGCCAACCGTTACTGAGCGCGTGTAGGATGACCACACCAAACCATCAAACCATAAGCCCACATTAGAGCTTCACCCAGTGACAGTTAGAGCACTACATTCACAGACAGTCAGCCTCACTCCATCTGCTAACAGTCAGGTACGCCGCACCAGCCGATTATCAGCGCGTGTAGTATCTCAGTTCAGTTTTTGTTTGACTATGTACACATTCTAACCATAAAACTACAACAGAGCTTCACCCAAAGACGGTTAAAGCAGTCCACTCGCAGACAACCAACCGCTCTCCACACGCTGAAAGTGGTCCACGCCTCACCGGCCGATTCCGAGCGCGTGTAGTATGACGGTCCAGTTTTTGTGCGACACGGTACACCCGCTATTCATTAGGCCGACGCTGTCCATGTCCGCATTAATTACAGGACGCCTCTGACGAATGACACGCAAATACGGTACGGATAAGGCAATAACAGTGGACGGGATGTTGGTAAGCTGATGAGTGGAGGAAATAGTCGGTGCTTAGGTTAATTCGAAATTATTTGTCTGAATTACCTTCCTAATATGACGTATGGTCATGGTCGGTAGCACTCCGAAAAAAATGGAGAGGTAGTTAAATTATTTTCTAGAGAGATTGTGTGTTTCTGAATACTTTAGCCAGTCAGCATGGCCCAAAGCTTTCTAGATAAAACAAAAGTATCATCACTCATATGGATATTCATAAAATATACACATCTCAATATATGAAGTCAAACGGAATACCAGCAAGGTAATCGTTGACGTAAAAGCAACATATACATATTTTATAAAAATATTTTCAACAAAAATCCACAATTAATGGTTCTCAAATAATCCTCGAAATGTCGAACGATAAAAAAATAGCTTTGAAAAATAATCCGTAAGTTTTTCAATTCAGTACGAAAATTCGGGGCAATATCGATAATATTCAAGCAGTTCATACCTCAACTTTTATAAAGTTCAACTTGTAGCTGTTATTTTAAATTCGTGGTAGAGTTTCTACCATAAATCGTTGATTTAAAATACTATAACTTATAGTTGAAATGCGTGGAAAATAGAACTATGGTTCATATTTTCATTTACAGAACCACAGATTTTAAGTGTTGGTTTTTTTTTAAATCTACCTAATCCCCTGTTTCTGTAGAGAAGTTATAGACGCGTCACGAAAATTAATTTCAGTAATCACACAAGCACCATAATATTCGGTTAAAAAAGTGAGATTTTTTTATGAAGACATTGAAGAAATCGTTAAAAGCTATACGTAATTAAAATACACATAGGTACATAAATCACTTTTACTATCAAATGTATTTCAATATATCCACACAGAAACTGAAACAATATTATCGCATTCCAATGCAATATTTTCTATTCTAAATTCATATAATACAATCCAGAGCTTTCAGACGGCCAAGAACTGCATAATATAATAATACTGAACTCTCAAACTACGCTGCATACGTATCAGTAGTAAACATAGTCGATTTTTGAGATGGGACACAGTAGTACACATGGCAGTTCTAAACAGCCTATTTTCTCATTTTTTATTTGTTTTATGTTAAACCTTCCTTATCACCGTTATGATATGAAACTCGATGAAACAAAAAACTGGCCAAGTCTGAGTCGGAATCGCGCACGAAGGTTTCCGTACCATTATAGCAAAAAACTTAAATATTTATTTTATTCCGTTTTTATTACCCGACTGCCGCAGGAGGGTAATGTGTTTATCAGTCTATGTATGTATGTATGTTTGTAACAAGCAAACTTGAAGCAGTCGGGTTTTTTGATTTTTTGAATTAAGTTTTTTTTATTTATAACTTTTTAGTTCGTTTTTTTTTATTAAGTTTTTTAGTATTTTTTGTTA
The DNA here is from genome assembly GCA_949775005.1 of Orthosia gothica. Classification (NCBI taxonomy): domain Eukaryota; kingdom Metazoa; phylum Arthropoda; class Insecta; order Lepidoptera; family Noctuidae; genus Orthosia; species Orthosia gothica. The sequence continues at coordinate 2,106,981 of OX459057.1, forward strand.
TAGCGGCAACAGAAATACATCATCTGTGAAAATTTCAAATGTCTAGCTATCACGGTTCATGAGATACAGCCTTTTGACAGACAGACAGACAGACTGACGGACAGTAAAGTCTTAGTATTAGGGTACCGTTTTTACCCTTTGTGTACGGAACCCTAAAAAGCGACACTAATTAGAGACAAACGCATATATCTATAGATTACAGATTTAACATATGAGAGAATGAGATAGAATAAAATTTGAGTAATACCCTTCTACTGCATATGAACTGCACACATGTTTTTTTTCATATACTTTTATGCACTTTACAATTATTTAAATAGTTAAGGACAGTCTCGTAAAAACGTATTTATGTAAGGCCAACGGATAAGGTACCCGTATTGCCCCATGTCAAAATTCCACCCTGTTTACTGACACAGTTCCCATTCTGTAACGTATAGAAATTGCACCACTAAATACGGCTGGTCAAAGGGTTCTGTCCGGTCAGAGGTAGGGATAGGCATCGAGTCTGATCAGAAGTATCGATATTTTACTTGTTAGGAGTATCAATTCTCAAAAATATTAGAATAATAGTATCGATACCAAGTCATTGAAATATTTGAGGTAAAATGTTACAAAATTAAGGATAAGTACGTATTATATTAATGAACCATAAACAAACCATAGAAGGAGACCGATATTTTCCTCTTAACCTAATTTATAATTCACATAATTATGAATTATTTTGTCGACCCGTAAACTTCAATGGACACCAAGAAGTTCCATCAAGACAGACTAGAACGAAGCCTCTATGTAATCACTGACATTTTAGCTTAAGAAATAACAACATTAAATCGTTTAAGAGCAGTGGTGGCCCAGTGGTATCGGCCGCGACTTACAAGTTGTAGGTCATGGGTTCGAATCCAGCCAGGTGCTTTACTTTGTGTAAAATATTTCATGAACACTGCTCTCAAAACGGTGAAGGAAAACATCGTGAGGAAACCGGCATGTCCTAGAACCAAAAATTCGAAGACATGTTACATCCACCAATCCGCATTGGGCCCGCGTGGTGGCTTACGGCCGATTCCCTCTCCCAGAAACGAGGCCTGTGTCCCAGCATTGGGAACATTCATAGGCTGATGATGAAATCTTTCAAGAAGCATCGAAGATAAACGCTTAAAATCGATACTATTTCACAGAAGTATCGATACATTTCCCGCATCTCTATCCGAAGTTCGATACGCCGACCATTCACTGATTACGCCGGTTTATAATTGCCGCTCTCCCAAATGAGCTCGAACTGCCAATCTGACGAAAGCAAAATGTGTTTTCAGTCGCGTGATCATTAATTTGAGTATATTGTGTCAACTCTCACATTGATGATTTAAATGGAATTGCAATCGTTTTGATTTCCAGTTGTTAATATCGCTAAGTATGAACTGTTGAACTGATTAACGTTTGATAAATGTAATGATTGTGCATTGAACATAACAGACAAGCACTATTTAAATTTTGATACCATTTGTGATTTGTTTTTGTGTTTGTGAACTGCCTCGTTGGTATAGCGGTATTGCTGAGCATGAGGTCTTCCGTTTGATTCCCGGCATTGAGAAACCGTTATTGAGTTTACCTATCTGGAATTTATCAGTAGCAGTCCGAAATCTGTATTTACACATAAATAGTGAAATGTGGGTGTAATACAGGTCGTACATCTGCCCAATTCTTCGGGGAACTCAAGCGTGATGTTATTTTATGATAACATTTGTGATTGGTGTGGTTTTTGAAATACGGGCCTTAACGGACCGGGATTGTTTTTCGCAGAACCGTCACAATATTCGTGTGGGTCGGTCATCCTAGCCCACTTTGAAATAGTTTGAGGTCGGGTTCCAGTTGGACGAGATGCGGTTTAATATCAATATTTTGTATTTATCGATTCTTTCGCTGCCAATTTCGGGAAATACCGATAGGTATTCTAAGGATAGATCAATGACGGACTTCTGGGCTTCTGATACCTCTTAGACGCTACCTTTTGTTCATCAAGTTGATAGAATATTCGAGTTTGCCAGACACTTATCTATACAGTCACCGTATTATTGGCTAGTCTAGAGGTTTCAATAACTACTGCTGTGCATGAGGTCCTAGATTTAATTCTCAGGTCGCGTGAAGTCCCCCCCCCTCCCACCGGTGTGTTCAGGCAATGTCGAGGTGGGGGGGTTCAGTAGCCGTGGCTTGGTCACCCATGGTGAAGCGAAGAGGAACCCAAAAAGGTGCCGCTTGTCAGGGCTTTTGCCGATTAAGCCGACGACGTAGCGGCCAAGAAGGAGTTTGTGGTGCAGCTTGGTAACAGAGGCGACATCGTAACTGAGGTGCGCCGCGATGTCGTTTGGAGCTTCCCAGGGCCTCCCATACAATATCGCGACTGAGGGTTGGAGGTCGCAGCGGGAGAACATTGCCGGTATTACGGTGCGCTGCTCTCCCTACCTTTCACGACCTGGACGGGACTGCAGGGTAAAGTGGGGAAAGTGGAAGGTGGCCGGGCCACTTACCTGACCCGTCGCAGGGGGACCAAGGGTGCCATACACGGGTCGTCTGGCGCCCATGTGCTGGTTTGATCCCTGGGGTGATCACGGTGCGCAATGTGTTCTGGTGCGCCGGTGATAAGAAGTTATCCCCAGAGAAACGTCCAGTGACGGACAACCGCGATGGGTTCACGGACGAGTGCTAACGCGTACCCGTGTTCTCGCCATAAGCGGCACAGGAGGACTCCTTAGAGTTTTAGTGGGTTGGAGTCGCACATAAATGCGCAATCTCCCCGTGGTAGGGCAGTAAGTATGAGCATAATTTAGCCAGGCTAAAAAAAAGCCCTTTGGTTTTTCTGTCTGGAATATTAAAGTCTGAATTTGTTCCCGGTCGATGACAATAGCGTCACCTACCGTAAATGGTACTTAAACATAGCTTGCGAAATGTAGGTTGAAACTAGGTTCTTCTCTGTTTAACCCTTTCAGGCATATAGGCGTGAAGTAAATAATTTGTACTTATTTCTGTAAACTCAACCAAGTGTATGAAAATTTCTGCCTTCATACATTTAAGAATAATTTTCTTTAAAAGAATGTTATCTCTCCCTTTATCTTAAGCATTTTTATTGCGTTCTTTGTTCGCAAAAACTAATCAAGTAAAACAATCTTAAAGTTAGTTAGTTAGAAACTATTTGAGCCAGTTGCGAATTGAAATAATTCAGTGCCCCGTGACGCGTGAGTTTACAGCTTTAACCCGCAAATGTAGTGGCAAGTAATGGCTACACTAAACGCACTTATTTTCACGCAATCTGGGGGCGAATAAACACATTATATAGGTATATAGCTACTGTTACAGAAGTGTGTAAACGTAGAATGTTTTGGTTGAACTAGAAAAGAACTTTCAAGAAGGTGCATGTTACGGGGTTGGTGACAATCTTCTACGTAATACAAATCTTGAATTTATTAATTTCATGACACAATACTCACAGCCTAAAACTGGTCTAGTAGCATGAAATTTTGCACAAAAATCTATACCAATATTATAAAGAAAAAAGATTTTTTGTTTGTTTGTACCGAATAGGCTCCGAAACTACTGCACTGATTTAAAAATGCCTTCACCTATGGAAAGCTAAATTATTCCCGAGCAATATAGGCTATGCTTTTCACGAAATCAAAGCCGCGGGGGTCAGCCAGTTTCCAATAAAACGAAGGTTAGCATTAAGGAAAGAATTTTTTGGTTAATCTTCCCCTGAAGCAGATTAAAGTTTGTATGGAAGTTTGATGGGAGACATCAAGCACACGGTTTTATGCAAATATAATCACAATATCTGACTTTTATAACCATTATTAGGTTTTATTAGAAATCTTTTGAAGAGCAGTTGTGGCGCATCACCACTGCTCTTCAAACGGTGAAGTAAAACATCTTATGGAAACCGGCAAGTCCCAGAAACAAAAATTCGAAGACATGTGACATCCACCAACCCGTACTGGGCCCGCACGGTGGATTACGGCCCATTCCCTCTCACTGAGAAGAGGCCTGTGTCCCAGCAATGGGAAAATTAAGAATAAGATTGATGATGATTACAAATCTTAGTTTTGATGGCTCTTTGTCAACAACTTTGTTGCAGTTATAAGAAAATATAAAATTTCAGCAGCAACACATTAAAAAATATAGCTACTGACCTAAGTATCGTCATGAAATCATTTCAGAATATCTCGTTCTGCTACTGAACGATTTGTTATCTCGTACAAACTGGGCAATTGTGGGAATATCTACTATCCTTTGGAAGTGGATATACTCGTATGTGTAACTTGTGGACCGTGTTTGATTCACTTGCAATCTACACACAAGAATTCTACGACGCTATGAAACGTACTTTCGACGTCTGTAATGCAGTAAAGGTAGCACAGACTTCCAAAAATGTTTCAGGTATTTGAAAGTTTTAATTGGTTGGTTCCTACCCACCTTTGGTTACTTTCTTCCTTCCTAAAATATCGAAAGATTTCATAGTTTTATTAGTATAGATAAAATCTTAATTTTGCTTTTGGTCAAGATCAAGCAACAATACATTTATTATCAAAACAAGTTACATTCAGTCATTTTAAAGCCGATTGGTGACCAAGGACTTAGTTCAGCTTAGCTCCCATAGCTGAGAAGTTTTTATACTTACACAACTTAGTTTGTAATGTTGCCCAATTAGTCAGTAGTAGAGGTCAGATGAAGATTCAAAGTTATGTGACATCCACCAACCCACACTGGGCCCGCGTGATGCATTAACGCCCATTACCTCTCACAGAGAGGATGCCTGTGTCCCAGCAGTGGGAAAATTACAAGGCTGATGATGATGATGATGATGAGAGGTCAAACAAGCAGTCGCTCCACGTAAAATACTGGCATTTTTCTGGCACCTGGTAAGGCTGGCAGCCGACCCCGAAAAAGTTGGGCAAAAGACTTAAGCTTAAACTAACTTAGCTTTTGTTCTACAACCGGCTACAAACATACCTACTTGTATACATTTGTATGTGTGTTTGTACACAACCACACAATATTGTCCAACACATAGAAGGACGTAAAAGAGACGCATAATCTGCACACAAGTGTGAAAGATCTCATCAGCTAGAGGAGTCAAACTTAAACCAGCATAGCTCATAGCTTATCTAGCTCTGCAACCACCTACAACCATACCTAGTTGTGTACATTTGTATCTATGTATGTTTGTTCACAACCACACAATATTATCCAACACATATAAGGGCGTAATGGGGACGCATAATCTGCACACAAGTTTGAAAGATGACATCAGATACTAGTTTAAAAAATTACATCAGCTAGAGGGGCCAAACTTAAACCACCTTAGCCCATAGCTTAGCTCTAGCTCTGCAACTAGCTACAAACATTTAGCTACTATAGTGTATTGTTGTATGTGTGTTTGTACACATTTACACAACCACACACTGTCGTCCAACACACAGAAGGGCATAAAGGAAACGCATAACGCTCGCTGGCATTAATTACAACTTCCGATGGCGATCGCAACGTTATCGCGGTTCAGACGCGGCTACGCTGCGTTCCGGCGATTTGTCATTGCCACGCTGCTTGTTTTGAATCGATTATTGCTTGCTTAGTGGGGCTTATTTTTGTTTATTTGGTTAGTGTGTTATTATAAAGCAAAGTTTATAGAAAAAAAATATAAATGACTGCTTAAATGAATGTTTATCTGAAAATCGCATGTTACACATCGATCATTTGATTTCAGTGACTGAGGCTAAGGTGCTTAGAATGAATACAATATTACGATGGAAATTGGCACCAACTTCCTTGTTCACAAACTATACTAAATTAACAAACATCTAAGAACCAAGAGAGAATCTGTTGCCACAGCTTAGTTATGATATTTGACTCTTGTTCTGGTATTTAGTGAGATTTCTTACTTGCTAAGTTAATCAATAATTTAATTAACCAACTAACTAACATTAACATATTAGCATTAACTATTTTTTTAAAGATTAATGTCTTTAAAAAAAATGGTTAATGCAGTACTACAATACCTAGAAAAATATTGTTATATCTTTTGAGATATTGAGTAACTTAAGTATAGCAAGTAAGATTATTTCCAAAAAAAAATACCGGCTAAGTGCGTGTCGGACTTCGCAAATTTAGGATTCCGTACCAAAGATGATTTATCAATGTATTGGTATTTTTTAGTAAAGTATACGTAATAATAAACATTATCACCAAATTTCAAGGTCGTAGGTCAATGGAAAAAAATTCTTCGGAACAAATTGTGTGATAGACGATGGACAGACAAACACGTGTCACGTGAGTGACTGCAATAAGGCTCCGTTTGGGCTCTTCGGGTACGTAACCCTAAAAACACAAAAAAAATTACATACATCTACGGTTTATTAAAATACTAATCTACATACTCGAACCTACACCTAAAAATGAAACAGCTAAACCAAAAAAAAACCGGAAACTCGAAATCCGGCTCATAAAAATATTCCATTAGCTAACTATGTGATGTAATGCATATTCTGGTAACAGGATCAGAGGCCAAAAGACACCACCATATCCATTTTGTGATTATGTTATGTGGAGTGCTGATATTTTTCCCTGGAAGAGATTTGGCAAAATAATATTTGACTTCACGTTTATTTATCATTGGCTCGTGTGACTGAAATTTCCTGTATTAAATTCTACATCGTAATAAAGAAAGAAAGAAAACAAGTTTATTTGGCATATACAAATACATAAAATGTATGTGTGTGTGTTTTGGAAATACTTTCATTATGCGTACAGCTAAGGAGTGGAATTCCCTGCCGGAGTCTGTATTTCGCTGTATTGTCCTGTTTGAGCAAATAAATGATTTGTTACTTACTTACTTACTTACTTACTTCCCGATAGCTACAATCTAGGTGTCTTTAAGTCAAGAGTGAATAGGTTTCTTCTAGGCAAGCGTGCTTCACCGTCGACCACATCATCGCTTACCATCAGGTGAGATAGTGGTCAAGCACGAGCATATAATTTATAAATAAAAAAAATACAAATAAAAGGGAACATAATTTAAAACAATTACATAGTGTGCCCCGCGACTACGCCAAATAGGTCCAATTCAGCAAAATGCCAGACCACTAGGAGTTGTAAAAAACTGGGAAAGCAAATCTATTTGCATTTGTGTTGCCTAAAAGATATCGTAAAATTATTGTGTTTATCTCAGACTTCAAATGTCTTTCTCGTTGGTAATCAACACCAACCACGAGTGATTTATAACATTCTGAAATATTTTTTGTTTGCTAATATCAGTAATTTATGAACGAATGGGGAGCAAAAGTTTAGGACTGGTCTTTGCGGCGACGCTTGCTGGAAGCCAGCACTGGACGTCTTTCGGCTGTAGCATGGAGATGATATACTGTTTCTGTATTCTTGTATTAAATAATACTTATGACCTTTTAAAAAGTAATTGAAGGTCTAAAAACATCGATCCCGTTATCACTTTTGTTGACAGTTTATTAGCTCATTATTTATAATTAAATGTCTGCACAGTTACGAATACAAGAATGTACATATTATGTTTTTAATATTTTTCATCCTACTTATACTTTATTTTTATTAGGCTGCCAGCAAACTGCTACAAAAATAACGAGAATATTATAAGAGTACATATAACATACTAGAAACACAAAATGTGTGTTAAAATACAAAAGCAACTTTTTGGTTTAAAGTTAGGCTATTCCTGAAACAAAAAAACTTAATTCAAAAAATCTAAAAACCCGATTGCTTCAAATGCGAACTAAAAAGTCGTAAACAAGGAAAAAATCATGCTGTGCAGGCAGAGGATACACCAGATTTTGGTCAGCCAGCCCGCGAATATGTATCCTCTGCCTGCACAGTATGATTTTTTCCTTGTTTACGACTTTTTAATTCGCTTTTGAAGCAGTCGGGTTTTTTGATGTTTTGAATTAAGTTTTTTTATTTATATCTTTTTAGAATTAGATACATTTAAACATATAAGTGTTATATATTTTTGAAATCACCTCTTAAAACCCTTTATTTTAATACCCCACAACATGGGTTTGGAAGAAAAACAAAATTTGGGCGCCCACAATATGGCACCCAAAATCCGCCATTTTTCTATTGTCCAATTTTAATGTAGCCTATGACACTCGCAGTGTTTGTGTCATAAAAATCGGCCAACGCGTTTGGTCTCTGGAACGCCCTAAAGGAACAAACATACATACATACTTACATACATACATAGAGTGATAAACACATTACCCTCCTTCGGCAGTCGGGTAAAAACTAACAAAATATGGCTACACATGGACCCTTGATATCTTGTATAATCTAGTAAACATTCTTACACGTATGAAAACAACATTATTCTTTGACACCCTAATAATGGCTCTTCCACGACCCCTAATTCCTTAGGCGGGGGCATGCCTGGGTTCCCTGTTTGTGCTACCTCGAATCTTTGATATCAAATTCTTTTAGAGCCGACCGCACGAACTCTCACATTCACTCATATTTTAGATAACGTTCGACTGTTTCTCTGGTGCTCCAGCGAATGTGAATAAAAATACGAATATTTTACTACCCGAGTTCGTGCATAGATACCGGAATTTATTGTTACGTTAGCTCATATTTTTATTTCGTTCTTGATGAATAAAATACTGCGTCGATAGAATTTGTTCACAGATCGAAGGCAACCAATGAGCAAATATTTTATTAGAGTGAATAGAGTTGGTAAAATTTTAAACTATTTTAACGATGTTTTGTACAAAATGATGAAAAAGAGAGGAATATTTCAATGTTATACCAGTGGTTGAATTGTTTTATACAAGTGTATTTATGTATTCAGTCTGGCTCACTAAAAGCTCAACCTTTATCTAATCTGGGATCCTATTGTTATAAGTACTTAGTCCTAAGCTAAGCAAAACTGAGACTACAATTAGACTTATCGTCCACAACAATATTTTAGGCTAATAAATAACAAGCACAAATTAATAGCTTCTACTTACTGATAAAAGGATTAAATAGTCTCTCACTAGTCTCATAGTCTTTCAAAAATAGTTAAGCTCTGGTCAGACCAAGGCGAATCTCATGCGTGACGACTATTCGCTCCAGTTAAACATCTCCATACAAGTTACTTGACACAATCCTCGTGAGTAAATTTTGTCTCACATCTTGCGCGAAATTGCCTTCGTATCTATTTAAACTATAATCTTGTATTTATAAGGAACTGCCGCATTCGCATCTCAGCAATCGGTCAAAAATACTTCAAATTTCCTCAAAATTTTGACAAGTTTTCGATATTGGTAATCGCTGATTTAAAATGTTTTTGATGTACGAGAGTTAACTTTCAGAGCTCTGTGGGTTTACTCAGTTTTTTAAAATCATTATAATTTATATTATTATAATAATGATACTCTACTCAACTGTACCTTGTGATAATAACACAGTTAAAAGATAACATGACCTATAAACAAATTGCATCATATATTTTGTTCCATTATAATGTGTATTCTTTTTACAGATAACGCCGACTAATCAAATGTGGAACTGCGTAAACTAGTGTTTAAAATGAGAAGACTTAAGTGGGTGTCGAGGTTGGATAGCGGCGGTAGATGGCAGCACCGGCCAGTGACCCGCTGAAACAAGATGGGGACGCACGCGCAGGGTGGCCCGCTCGCGCGCCTTTTAGTACTGGCTGTTTTACATGTCAATTTTATTGGTAAGTTGTAGTTTGATTTTTAATCTAAATTATATTATATATTTTATTTTACTATTTATTTATACCAATACCTATACCAATTACATTAGTTAACATAGCATAACATATTAATTATATATTTTAGAGAGGTTTTAGAAAGGTTTGAGGTACTGATCATAATTATTAAGAAAATTATTTCACTGATATGCAAATACCTTATTGTTGCGTGCCATGGGCTACTTTTAACTCTTTTACGGGATAAAATATTATGTTGCCATAAATCACATTATTAATTACACTGTATCTTGTTTTTCTTTCTTTCTTTCTTAAACGTTTATATTACCTGCATTAAACTCAACCTTATGTAACAATTTGCTACCAGATGACACTCCATTTTATTGTAATATTATATTGCTATAAATCAAATTCTCAATTGTTCTGTATCTTGTATTTCTTTCTTTCTTTCTTAAACTTTTCTATTACCTGCATTAAACTCAACCTTATGTACCAATATGCTACCAAGTGACACTCCATTTTATTGTAATATTATATTGCTATAAATCAAATTCTCAATTATTCTGTATCTTGTTTTTCTTTCTAAAATTTTTCTATTACCTGCATTAAACTCAACCTTATGTACCAATTTGCTACCAGGTGCCACTCCAGTTTATTGTAATAGTATGTTGCCATAAATCAAATTCTCAATACTTTTTCATGTTTTTACACTTGGTAGCCTCTTAAAACTTTTCTATTGCTTTCATTAAACACAATCTAATGTACCAATTTACTACCAGGCGACACTCCATTTTATTTTGTAAAAACATCCACCAGACCGCTTGTTTCAAAAATTGCAACATTACTTTGTAGTGACAGATTGTGCGCTCATCGCCCCGGGCCACTACACCAGGTTATTTTCCTGACTTGACTCCTAAAATTACCGTGGGAAGGTAAACAACTGACAAACTGCGCTTTATTTTATTTTTAGAGCGGTGTAAACCGAGTTCCTGTAGTATACTGGCCGTTTATACATGGTAAATGCTGAAATTTTCGACTTGTCGATACTAAAGTCTAATTTTCTAATATCCTACCATTTTTTTTTGGGTGGGGAATCATCCAATGACTTCTCCCGCTCTGGGACTTTTACTAACTAAAACCCACCCATGTTTCTTCAGTTGCTTGTGCCAAGGCCGCGGTAACTCTCTTTCAAATTTATCCGCAACCCAGACATGCATCGGCCCTAGCGGACCCCGTCAACTTTGCTGACATCTCTTTGAGGCGCGCGTGGAACACTACGCGCCGTCGACACGGAACAAAAATAACTTTTACTAGAAGAATAAATTTGGCGGTTTGAAATATTTTGATATATTTTCTATACAAAAGCTATCAAACCGCTATATTTATTTTCGAGATAAAAGAAAAATCTGTCCTAAAATACAGTTCAAGACTCCGGAAAGATACAGTGAAAGTATTTTCAGCAGTAAATTTTCAAATTAATCAATCTGCCTAGCCTTAGCCCAACTATATTGGGGTCGGCTTCTAATCTTACCGGATTCAGCTGAGTACCAGTGTTTTACAAGGAGCGACTGCCTATCTGACCTCCACAACCCAGTAACTGGGTAACATGGTACCCCTTGGCAAGACTGGTGTCAGATATCAAGCTTCTGACTATCCGTAACGACTGTCAAAGATCTTCAAATTACAGCCGGGACCAACGGCTTAATTTGCTTTCCGAGGCACGGAGGAATCTCGGTATGTTGAAATGGTCACCTATCCACGGACCGACCTCGTCAAGTATTGCTTAACCTTGAAGATCGACCCGTGCGGCTGTTATAATTTAGCCATAAGCTCCTCGAATGTAAATCCTAAAATAAATACTTCCACAAAAAATATCGCTTCGTTTAAGTACTACTATCTAGACATTATTAAGAGAGTCTGCTCCAGTCTAACTGAATACCAATATTATACATCGAGAGACCGCTTATCTGATCTGCACAACCCGATTTCTGAGTAACACCGCAAGGTTTCGCCACAAGGTTGCCTGCTTGTCGGTCTACTACAGACTGTACTTCTGTGACTGTGCTCAAGAACGCCACGACCTCTTCCCACCAGCCCCCTTCTACCATAAGACATCTAGATTCACTGCAAGTTACCATCCTTACCTAGTTGCCATTCCACCAATTCGTACAAAGCGCTTCCAAATATCTTTCATAATATGCACAGCGAATGAGTGGAACTCACTACCTGCGTCTGTGATTAGAATGAACAGGCTTCTTCTGGGTAAGCTCGCTCTATCGTAGACTCTGTCTCTGTCACCTCTGACCTAGACTAGAGTCAAGAGCAAACCCATCACAAATAAAAAAATAAATTAAAAAACCGGCCAAGTGCGAGTCAGACTCGCGCACGAAGGGTTCCGTACTTGGTAAATTGCGGTTTGCGATTTAAGACGTATTAAAAAAAAACTACTTACTTGATCTCGTTCAAACCAATTTTCGGTGGTAGTTTATATGGTAATGTACATGATATATTTTTTTAGTTTTATCATTCTTTTATTTAAGAAGTAACAGGGGGGGGGGGGGGACACATTTTACCACTTGGGAAGTGTCTCTCGCGCAAACTATTCAGTTTAGAAAAAAATTATATTGGAAACCTCAATATCATTTTTGAAGACCTAGCCATATCTATATATATATTTTTTTTCATTAAATCCATACGTGTGGGGTATCTACCCCACACGTATGGATTTCATGGAAAAAAAAATTAGTTTCAGTTTCAAGTATGAGAACCCCCAAAATTTATTGTTTAATTTTTATTTTTGTGTGAAAATCTTAATGCGGTTCACAGAATACATCTACTTACCAAATTTCAACAGCGTAGTTCTTATAGTTTCGGAAAAAAGTGGCTGTGACATACGGACGGACAGACAGACAGACAGACAGACAGACATGACGAATCTATAAGGGTTCCGTTTTTTGCCATTTGGCTACGGAACCCTAATAACACAATCTCCCTTGGTAAGATTGGTTTTTAGACTTATTGTTTCGGGCTTCTAATTAAACAAAACAAAATAAACAAACGATTTAATGAATAAACCAAAAAAATAACTCATCGTCGTTAGTAATTTTAATACAAGTAGTAGCTTTCAGTGTTAAATACATTCATGTTATTAATATTAGAACATTCTTTACAGCCTGGTTACAAAGCCGCACACGTCAAAACTTTATATTAGTCCGTACATTGTAATATTTTTTTACTTTTACTCGAATAATAAATTAATAATACTGTCTTGTTGCTTTTGGACGGCAGTTTTCATTTTAGTTTGAAAAGTTGTTTTAATTTTATTTTCTTTTTAATAGAGGTACGTTAAATCACGGAACGGGAATAGGGATGGAATATTATTGTATGTCCAGTCAAGAAAAGTCTAAAAATGCCCACGACTTCGGCCGCATGAAAATTTAAAATAATAAAGCATCATATAACCTAATTTAGGTCATGGTCTACTCATATGCCAAATTTAATCTATATCGGTTAAGCCGATGAGCTATGCAAATCTAACAGAGACACAGAGATACACTCACATTTTTTATTATTAAACTCATATAATTATAACTGAATGCCCATTTTCGTAATGAAGTATGCATGCCCAGTAACCCAGTGGTTTGAAAGTTGTGACTTCAGCTATTTTTACTGACTTTTAACAAAAAAAAATGCGAAACATGACAGTAATTTTTGTTAAAATTATTATTGACCGCTACTAAAACCAAAACCTGGTTATTTTTGGGGAAATCCTTACAAATACCTTCGGTCTGGGAACCTTAAGTCGGACTCTGACCAACTAAAACGTCACAGTTCCTACAGCTACCATGAGTACCGCGGGTTACAGGTATTATTCACACGCACCAAAAGCTCTAATTCTACGGCTGTTGATATACCTCCATTACACCGGTATTAATTCACATAGACTTTATCCTTAATACCCTAAACTCTCTACGTATGTAATATTACTATGTTCCTTCTTCAGACCTTATTTATTTATTATATACTTTATTGTACACCAAGATAAAAACATTACATACGGAAACCTTAAAATAACAACAACATACAACAGGCGGCCTTATCGCGATCTGCGATCTCTTCCAGGCAACCCAGAATGGAGAGAGATAGCCTGGACACATGGGGTTGCACTTGGTGCAATATTAAAATTAAATAATAAGTTATAACAGAAGCACTAAATATAAAATACTAAAATAGATACATAAATACATACATACATTTATAAATGTACAGGCAAGAAAACAATACGGCTCCAACAAGAACATGATTACAGTGACAGGTAGTGCTCTTTTATCAGTCTTTTAAAGATCGGTAGTGATTGCGCGCGTTTTATTGTCACAGGCAATGCATTCCATAGACGAACGGCCTGGACAGTAAAACCTTACTATAGAAACAACAGACTATAATATCCTTTCCCATTTTTACGCCCTGCAGTTTATTTAGTAATATTCAGTAAATCGTGGTGAGGGAATCTGTTTGTCTAGGACATCGTGTGGGTTGTCAAAGCATAAATCTGAAAATGTTTAAAGGTGAGCGCAGACAAAACTGAAATAAAAAAGTAAGAGATCTCGATGTTTGCAATCACACGGTGTGATCTTTGTAGAAAAGCATGAAATGGTGTTTTATTAGAAGTTATTAACTTCGAAACCATCATTTGATATTTATTGATAACAATTATAATAGTTGACGACAAAAACATATCTGTTTAGTCCATCAGTTAGATATCCTAAAAAAAAATTTTAGACATGTATTTTTTTGCCACGTAAACAAAAAATTACGACGAAACAGTGCGTTGAAATATCGTGTGACGTCACGGTGTGCTACACTTATACTGACAAAGTGACGTCACAAGTCTCCACTTCTGAACTTTGATGCGCTTTATCTTTGTCAGTTTTTACTTATTTGATAAAGCTAAAAAAATGGGCACAAAATTATCTGATAATCTCACTGACTGATTAATAGAATTATCATTTTCAATTCAGGAAACATCCGTATTTACGTTCGTCTGAACTGATATTCAGCATCACTGAAATTCTTATACTAACATGATATACATTAACAGAGGTCTGAGACAAGTGCCATTCTATCACGCGATAGAACGAGAACGAACGAACGTGATCGTGATCAATCGCCATCGCCAACGCTGACGTCAAATGAAACTATTTTTTTTTTTGGTTTTTAAATCAACCAATGACTTTGCCCGCTCTGGATGAAGCGGGAGGGCGGGTCAGACTTTTACTGACTAAAACGCTCCAGAGTTCCTTCAGTTGCTTGCGCCAGGGCCACGTTAACTCTCTTTCAAATTTATCCGCGACCCAGGCAGGCATCGGCCCTAGCGGGTCCCGTCACTTTTGCTGAAATCTCTTTGAGGCGCGCGTGGAACACTAGTCTGTGATACTATGAAATAGAGTGGATGACGTTCTCGTCAACCAATGGATGTTAACGGATTGACATGCACTGTGCGGTTTCAATCAACTAATCGGGACCCACCGGACACAGGACTCTTTGAACTATAGAACTGAATTCGTGCGTATTCGGTTCGCGATAATGGAGACCTTTAGGCATCGGGCAGTGCGAGGAGCTTGCGTGGCTGCTAAGGCGGGCACACACCGCCGTTTGCGTCCATACTGAAGTAATTATGGTGGACGCCTAGTGGGAGGAGACGGAGTGGCTTCGCTACCGAGCGATCGTCTATTGTTTTACCCTGAAGAATAACGACTAGTGCCCGACGGTACTAAACCAGTAGGTAAACCAGTTTTATCGTAGCTAGCAACACTTCACCTTCACAGAAATACATAGAAATCAGTAGTATCGTAGCGACACGTCGGCTGTAGCTGCCACCTGCAGTCGGCAACGAATTTAGACCTACATAAATTGTTAAAAATTTAAAATGTTAGGGATTGATCACGGCATATATCGATAGCGCTTGATATTCCCATACGTTTTTACCTGTTTGCCGAAGGAGGGTTATGTGTTTATAAGTCTATGTTTGTATGTATGTGTATTTGTTCCTATGTGACGTTCTAGAGACCCAACGCATTGGCCGATTTTGATTATTCTTACGTCAATCGATTCGACTTAACCCTGCGAGTGTCACTGGCTACATAAAAATTTTAAAATATAAAAATGGCGGCATTTGGGCGCAATATTATGGGGGACCATTTTTTTTCTTCCAGGGCCTATCGTGTTGGGTATCAAAATAAATGGTTTTAAGAGGAGATTTCAAAAATATGTAACACTTCTATGTTTAAATGTACCTAATTAAAAAAAAAACGTAAGATTTAAAGTAGTAAGATTTAAATAAAAAAAATAATTCAAAAAAATCTAAACACCCGGCTGCTTACACAGCGAACTAGAACATATTCGCGAGTTGGCTGACTAAAACCAGATGTATCCTCCGACTGCACAGCATGATTTTCTTCTTGTTTACGTGTTCTTAGTTCGCTTTTTAAGCAGTCGGGTTTTTTGATTTATTTATTTAACTCTTTTTATTCTAATCTCGTGTCTCCTGAGCGGGTCACAAATAAATATTTTTATTTCTTTCTTTCTTTCTAATCGCGCTCGCTAACGTGTCATTACCCGCTGTCACCCTGGACTAGCCCTTAGCTTCGCGGTATCGTGTGCGTGGAGCCTTTACGCGATGTTTCGGGCCCGCGTTCACGGGAGCGCTTTGTTTTGGACTTGGTCTCATTTTACAAAGTGCAAGCCTTCGCTGCGTTAGCGTAGAACGCTTCATAAATACTAAACTATTGTACTTTACACTGTTACCGGGACGGAATTGTGGACTAAAATGAATCTAGGAATTAGTGAAATGAGTGTTTTTGTTCTTGCTAAAGTGTGTTTTTGTTAGTAAAAGAGTTACCAGATGGGTTTTGATCATTGAGATAGGAAATATATGGAGGCGCCGCGATGTTCTATACATACATCAGCTTATACAAATATGAGTGAAATACGATACAGAATGTGAAACATCGTTTTGTTTCATTCTTTCTAATGTAGTAATCGTATTTGATGAAAGAGACAACAATAATTCAGTTGTTGCTAGTTATGGCAACATTTTCTTATGACGTAGTGACGGTTGTAGGTACGTGCCATATTCGCCATTTTATGAACCGAATTTTGTGGTTGTGTTCGTGGTAGTCCTGCTGTCAAATGGTTGTTTACATATTGTATTATTGAGATTTGTGAGTGTGTGTGTGTTGCTTGATTGACACAACCTTAGAATCGGCGGCCATTTTATGAGACATTTTGAGGTTTAGGTAGGCACGTTTTTTTCGTAGGTATTTCCAGTCCATATTATTTAGTATGTCTATGGTTTTCATTTACTTTAGTACTGCAACCGTATTGTGTAAGTGCATACGGCAACGCAAAGTGTTTGACCGCTATCCAATCGACGAAAACAACCAATCACACAGACGGAAATCCACATCGCGTCAGTCACCTCGCATGTGATTGGTCGATTTGGTCAATTGGATAGCGGTCAAACTCTTCGCAAAGCCGTTTTCACTTACGCAATACGGCTGCTGTATAAGTTGTTATTGCACTAACAAACAAAGAAAGCTTGATCTTATATTTTTATTATTATCCCTTAAATATTTGCGACAAAGTAATTCAATAAAGCCCGTGTTTTCATGAAAATCAAATGTTTACCTGAATTAACAATTTATTGTATATTTATAATTTCAAGATACTGGTAGTGGACAATGCCATAAGTGTAAACGGACATAATAATAAAGCCGACATTTATGACGTCTAGACAGACGGACTGGGCTATTCCAGCGTTTATATATATATTAGATTCTTACCTGCACTTAAAGCATTACGAGAAAGAAAATAACATTGTAGCAATTGTCATAAAAATATAAGCTTTAAGGACAGTTTGTTTTAGAATATTAAAACTCTACGAATGTGTGTATTTGAATATGAGTCTGTTTCAGTATGAGAATCTATTTGTTTTTAAGTCTGTTTAAGTATTAGAATTTTACTGAATATGAGTTTGTTTCAGTGTTAGAATCTATTTGAATATGAGACCGAAACAGTACTTACTCAAAATTTGTAGTAGTATAAATTACTTTCAGATTCAAAATATAACTATAACACACTAGCTGTCCCACGCGGCTTTGCTCCCGTCAACTACCCATCTACCACACCACCGTCACCGTCCGTCACCTACAAACATGATATTTGCGTAACTTAAACCGTTTACGCAGCGCACGCAACGGAAGCTCTCAAAAAGGAATATCTTTGCCCGTTTTTGCAATATTTTTCATTTATGCTCTGCTCCTATTGGTTGTAGCGTGATGTTAAATAGCCTGTAACCTTCCTCGATAAATGGACTATCCAAAACAAAATGATTTTTTCAAGTCCAACCAATAGTTCTTGAGATTAGCGCGTTCAAACAAACAAACAAACAAACTCTTCAGCTTTATAATATTATAGTATAGATTATATAGTATAGATAACTAAAATCTAACCTATTTCTGCTCGTTGTTAGTACAAAAATATTTCCCGCTAAACACCCGGCACGATATTTAAAATACTTTCTAACCTTCCTAAATAACGTGGCGTCCTCTTCAAGCCTCTATGAATTACTAGAGAAATATTCAAAGAATTTCCTTTCAGGGCAAAAGGTAATATTAATTAACTACATCATCAAGCGGTCCCTTTATGCCCTCAAAGTGCCGACATAAAAAGAGTATTTAATGTTTGTTAGAATAAATCCGACGAGACATTTTGCAAATGGATTTTTTGTAGTCACATCGGAGCAATTCATTTGACGTTGATAAAAATATAAAAGCATCGTGGAGTACCAGGGATAACCCTTTCAGGGTTCAAAGCGATGTTCGGTATATCCTCAATGAAAACCCGTTGAGAGGTCAAAATAGAGAAAAGGACACGCATCCCTGCGTCGGCCGTTAATTGCTGTTATTTTCCATTTCATGTATCAGCAAATTTTCAAGTGACTATTCTGAAAATAAAAACAATAATAGACCGGTATATTCGTTTAATGTTTTTTTTAAAGGATAAAGGATAAACCAAAAATTCGAAGACATGTGACATCCACCAACCTGCACTGGGCCCGCTTAGTGGATTAAGGCCTATTACCCCTCTCACAGAAAGAATGCCTGTGTCCCAGCAGTGGGCACATTATATGGCTGATGATAATGATGAAAGGATAATGTATTACGTAAATTATTGCACTGGTAAAAAATAAACTGTCGCATAGTGTTAAAGGCTTATTATTCCTTAAAAAGGCACTGATATGTGGGATAAGTAACGAGAACGCAACCGCTGATAAATATATACGGCAGAAAAAAAATAGGCAGTAAGAGTAACTTTGATTTTGTGTTTCAAGTCTGTGCTTTGATTTAGTGTTACAAGTCTGTACTTTAATTTAGTGTTACAAGTCTTTATTTTGATTTTGTGTTACCAGTCTGTACTTTGATTTTGTGTTACAAGTCTGTACTCTTATTTTGTGTTACAAGTCTTTACTTTTATTTTGTGTTACAAGTCTGTACTGTATTATGTGTTATAGTCATAAAACACAGTTATACATTAGCATGTCGATGACGCTGTCACATTAGCGTATCGCTGACGCAAACCCATTAGTGTTGCCCTTACCAAAAATCGCTCAACGCGGCTAACGAAGTCTTCACTTCAAAAACAAATAAGTATTTAATTTACACAGAGCTCTATCATCCCCAATTAGACCATTCATTTTAATTGAATGATATAATTCATAACATGCAATTCTAGTAAAACAGCTATTTAATAAAACTGAAGTGGCGATAATCCTCGGATCGAGTGGCGATTTTGTTGAGATTAAACGGTCGGGTTTGTATATTTATTTGATTGGATTGTTCTCTAAATCTGCTAGTAATAATATCAAAATGTTATATCTTAATTAATATTTTAAAAGGGTAAAATGAATTGTTTCTATGTTTGTATAAGGTCATCTCTGGAATGACTGAGTCGATTTTTTTAAATATTTTATAAAATAAAAAGTTACAATATCACTGAGCGATTCGATTTATATCACACTGATAGGCAATTTAAATTGCAGGTACGTACACATGGACGCAATGAGATGCAATTTGACCGTCTTACTCTTCTGCGAAAATACATGTACGTGACGCCTATCGAGGCAATTTAAATTGCATCGCTCCATTAGGAAGGTCCTTTAAGGTTGCACTAGTCGACGGCACGAACTATTTTGTGCGCGGGGTTTCAATGCATGCTATCTCATCAGACAATATGTGCGAAAGAGTTAGATGCTCTTTGATGAGCAGTAAGAAGTATGGATATCATGAAAAAACTACTAAATGTATATTTTCAAAATTAAGTTATTTGCATTGTTGAACTACTAATCTATCCCTGTAAGGTGACTGTTTTGCAATTTTCCTTCTTCTTATGGCATTCATTTCCGCCCAAAGATGCGTTAAAATTAGTGTTGAAATATGAAACTTTCGACGCTCCTAACTTTCAAATTCTTTTTTGTTTTACTTTTTTGTTTTCATACAGGCCTAGATAACGATGAGACAAGTTGATATTTTATTTTTATTTTAAACGTACATTGCAAACAGTGGAGTAATCGCCAGACTACGTTTGTATAGAAGAATGATCGACTAGGGCAATCTTAATGTTACAAGCACAGATAATATAATACTAGCATATCACAGGTTACTTTTCTATACCAGTAAAATTCTCGATTCTTATGGAATATGCCGCAGGAAATGCTAGTACTAAAATAAATTGAAATGTGAAATGTGGTCTTAGTCGTTATTGTGTGACGTACCTACGGGCAACGACCTAATGGCAAAAGCCTTGAGGCCTAGACTAACATCTAAATTGGCTTTAATAGACTGCTGAATCGCTGCTAATCGACAACTTTTGAAGGTACCTACTTATACATTCAGCCTTCGCTAAGTAACTATTTTATCCGCATCAAATAACCTTAAAATCGCCTCATATCAATAGGAGGCTTTGTTTACTTTCCTATGTATCAGGTACATTTTACCTGACTACGGCGAAGCCAAAAGAAAGGTTATGATCAATAGCTAGTAGGTATGTAATAAAACTGTACTTATTTAAAAGTACAGTAAATTTTATAACACGAAGTAGTTGCTCCCCAAACTAAACTCTCATAAATGGAAATTGTCTCAGCGAGTACCCAGACGCCACCCGCGTCGGAATAGAATTAATCTCGTTCTAAAATTTTCACTTGCCACCTTATCTCCTGTCGTATTGTCGTTTTATTGTGCCTACCCTGGAACCATTAGCGAAAATGTCACAGCGGCGGCATTGTAATCGCGCGCCCGCGGCCTGCCCGCACAATGATGCGGCCGTTCGACCCCGCCCGTCTACACGCGCCTTTTACCTTTACTATGATACAAATTTGAGTTTCTATAATAAATGAGAATACCCCCAGCACTCGCATTATTCACGGAACAGAACGCCGCTTTACCTTTCCACAATCCCGGACCGAATTCCAGAGATAGTCGCCGATCGGTAGAAAGCTTAGCTTCGGAACGTATGAATGAGTAAACACTTTTACGAATTGTGTCGTCTACATTTCACCTCTCGGATTCTTCGCATAGAGTTAGCTAACATCGTGTGGTGATTCACGTCACGTTGCGAGCGAGTGGCCGACAAAGGAAAGAGGGCTTGCATACCTTATTACCACCTTTTTGCCAAATCCCCACTTATGTGAAACACGACGCACTCGCGTCGGCAACTCGGAATGACAACTACGTGTTAACACAAAATGATGTTGTCGGTAGGTGTAATATTTTTATTCTATCCAGAAAGCTCTTTTAATAATATTCAAAATTCATATCTCACCTTTATGGAAGTACTCGTATATCTGCTTTAACGTGGATCGTGTTTGTTTTGACTAAACACTTGACGTAGACAATAACTATACACGGAGATATATCTACACGTTGATATTAAACAACATTGAGGTACTTTGTGAGAGAACGTTTTTAACCCCCGCCGGAAAAAGAGGGGTGTTATAAGTTTCACGTGTGTTGCTGTGTATCTGTGTGTCTGTCTGTGGCATCATAGCGCCTGAACGAATGAACCGAGTTTGATTTAGTTTTTTTGTTTGAAAGGTGATTTTGTCGAGAGTGTTTTGAGCTATGTTTGAATAAAATCAGTTCAGCCGTTCAAAAGTTATGGGCGTTTTACTGTTTGAATTAGGGTGTTTTCGCAAGATAAATGTGTCGGGAGGTTTCAAAATTTTGAAATTGTACTTGTACTTACGAGTATTACGTAATTCTATAAAAGATACATGAGCTCATTGACGATCTATCCATAAAAGAAGTTTATGATCTTGTTAATTTCTAAAAAGAACACCGGCAAGCTACCAGGACAACAGCAAAGCAGAGGGGTGAGACCTTCAAAGCTTCCAAGTCATTAGACAATTAGGGCGTATTTATTTCTTTGCATATTTCGCCACATCGGAATGTCACCGCGGGTCTCCTTGCAATTAATCAGCTAGTCAATGAGCCGTTTTGTTTGGACATCGTCGATGAGTAATCCTTCCCCAGTGATTTACTGACGGACCCGAAATATCCCTAAAATAATGTTTATGTCAACTCGGAATTTTATCATTTTTAATGGCTAAAGTGCTACTTTGGAATTGGAAATTTTGTCTAAATGTGTATTGAGTTTATGAACGCACTCACCGCAAAGTGGGCTATGAAATTAATAAAGACCATAAAAGATATTATTATAAAGTTTGTATAGACATTTTCCTTTTTAGGCGTCCGTAGTCAACAAGGAACTCTTATAGTTTCGCCATGTCCGTCCGTCCGCAGCTTAGCTCAGACACTCTAAGTACGAGAAAGCTATAATTTGGCATGGATATACATATTGATCACGCCAACAAAGTAGTAAAACAAAATCAAGAAAATAAAAATATTTTGTTTGTTTCTAGTACTCGTAAAGTGGGACCTTTTTTCTCATCTATCCCATGGTGTGGGGTATCATTGGATAGGCCATTAGAAATATTACGGGTATTAAATCCATTTTTCGATTCAGAGATCCATTTGCGTAAAATTAAGCTCCCTGCCAGCAAAATGTTTGCTTTTGGATATGTAAAAAAATTCACGGCCGAATTATATGTAACGAAATTAAAAGGAAAACTATCACAGGCTTTACAAGTTTAATAGTAATAGTCGACCAACTTATAAAATGTACTTGTAAAAGTAAACATTTTGTACAAATACCATTAAATAATTACTTATATAACTTTGTTAGTTATGTAAAACAGGTAGTAAATATACCTTAAATATACAAAAATAAAATCTTAACAGCCGTAAGTAACAATGTTTACGCTCGAATAACGCTTTGGAGTGGGCGGCGGAGTTTGGCAGTAGGACTGGTCCAGTACTCCAATAGATAATATTTTTTCTAATTTCACTTGTGAAGTTGAACTTAATAACTCATTTTTCAGTTATGATCGTCCTACGTGGGCCCGTTTTTAGACGTTGTGAGCCGCCGAAACCGTTTAAATGTTCTTGAAACAACAAAAAGCTCTTCTTAGTCTGCTTTATTGTGTGAATACGGAACCATATTACAGGCGTGGCCCGACATGCACTTGGCCGGTTTTCTTTCTACGTTTTAAAAGTAAGAAATTTAATCGAAGAATGAAAAAAGTGTGCTATTAACAAACCAGTCAATACTGGTGATGACGTCATGAAGAAACTCAATATAGACAAAACAAATGCAGACTTAATATCAATGTTGCGGTTTTCTGATTTGCATTCGTTAAATCTTTGCGATTTTGACGACGATGCGAATAGTTTATTCAAATTTATGAAGAGAAGATAAAGTAATTTTTTTTAGGATACGATGGGACTGACATACGTTATGCGTAAAAGACCAAATAAAAAACTAGAAAAGCGCAACATTAGACAAAAACACAACACTATTACAAAGAGCAGCATCGTATTTATTACCCTTATCTTATTTGCATGCAATTCTGTATATTGCTGTCCCCAACATACACTATAAGCCGTGGCTTCCGAGTATTGCCGAGTCCTTCCGACTTGTTTATAGAATATTCCCTCATAAACATGCAGATTGCGGATGAGACGGTTTTTATGTAAAATTGGGGAAAGGGGAGCCGTTTTATTTATTAGCCTCTTGACTCCGCTTCGCGTCACAACTGACAGTACAGTTGCTTGAGAAATTGCCCGCAGTTCATATCGAGATTGAGCGAACATGCTCTGTAGAATACTCAACATAGGGCGACATGGGGGAATTTAAATCTTATTTTGTCGCGGATGTTGTGAGAAACTAGTGAAATAACTGATTTGGGTTTTACTTGGAAGTGCTTAAGGGAAAGGGGTTATAAGAATGTCGCCTTTGATCTTGTATAGTCATTTGGACGCTTTGAAACAACATAGCTACCATAACAATTATACAATTACTAAATAGTCTATCTATACTAATATTATGAAGAAGAAAGATTTTTTTGTTTGTTTGTACCGAATAGGCTCCAAAATTACTGGACCAATTTAAATAAAGCTATATTATTCTTGAGTGAAAAAGGCAATTTTTATCCTTAAAACATGTCCTGTGGGGTGGTCCACGAGAGCGAAGCCGCCGGGAACAGCCAGTATATAAAATAAAGTCACTATTATTGCTTGTCTGTATGTGTGCTTAATCCTTCCTAACCACTCAACCGATTTTGATACGACTATCACTATCGTTTAGTTTATTTTAATGGTTTATATTATAATCCAATTTTTTAATATTCTACAAGAGCGACGCTGTGGGAATAATTCTACGTCCGTAGAAACTTGGTCACTTAAATCATATATTATGTTGAAATATGAACTTGACAGTTTCTTAAATATAATTAAATTTTAGTTTCAATCAAATGCTTCTAGACTTCAAAAATTCAATAGATTTCAAATTCATAGGGATCTATGATCAGTTTAAAAGACTGCTTACAAAGTTCTTCTAAAGAATATTTCCAGCATTCGCATAAGCGACAATAATTCCTAAGTTCCATTGTCTATACTCCATAATAATGTTCTCTGGATACAGTTTCAAGTCTGGAACTCATTTAGCCGAACGATTATCGGTCTTGCAACAGATGAGCCCGACCGTTGCCAGTGTTGCCACCACATTATAGCATTATGTTTTCCTATTGCCAGCCTTGCCAGCTGAAGGCTAGCTAAGCTGCACTGGATTTTATACTAAGTTATTAAGTCAACAAATATTTTCTCCGATAATATTGCTTTAGTTCGTGAGGACATTTTGCTTACGCCATATTGAATTTTAACATTTCATAATTGTGTTCAGAGTTTATAGGTTAGTTATTTTTAGCAATGATATTAAATTAGATTTCATGAAGTGCCTACGCACCAAAGTTCAGTTATTTAATTAGGTGTAAAAATAAACGGACTTAAAATTTTCAGAAAGTTTGTGTTAGTATTTATATCAAGTCTTCTTTTATAATGCTTAAAAGTAAACTTATCATATTGTTTTACATCTACAAGTGTGCTACGAGTTTGCTACGAAAGCGTAGCGCTACGAACTGCTACGCTGCTACGCGTCGTAAAAATTAAACTAGTCATCAAAATATATTCAGAACTGTTTACTTAATACCTCAAGAAACCACTATTTGATCCAACACAAATAAACAAAACCCAATAAACACAAAATAATATTAGGAGCTTGTTCAATAAACACTGAACAAATAGTTATAGTTTCTATTTTCCAGTTCGTGATTTCCGTTCGAAACGAAGGATATAAGTAAACGACAAATACTGTGTCCACAAAATGTCCTACACACAATAAAAAATAAATATATAAAATATCTGTCCTATGTCGGCTAAAAATAGGGCAACGGTTGAGGGTGTTGACAAAGGTGACCAGGGATAAAGGACACGGGTACCGAAATAGTTTTGTGAACCTATGCTAGTTTAGTGAAATTAAATGAGGTTAAGGTTAAATTAAAAATTAAATCAATTTGATCCCCCTCAGGGTTATAAATTATGAAGACCAAAAGTCCCTTTTTTATTATGACGTTTATTCATCTTCGTTCTCATTATATAACATTTTTAAATATTTCTCAAACAACAACAAAAACATAATAATAATAATAGAGGCCCACCAGTATCGGGATCAAGGTCCTAGCTACCGGCGGTCAGGGCTCCAGAGAGCGGAACCTCCTAACAATATGAGCCGTATCCAGATGTACTACTTTCTAGATCTTTGACCCAGCCGCATAACGAGTGCCTCCTAAGGTGTAGGTTGAGGCTCGTGGCTTCCAGAAAGCTATTTTTTTGTAGAGCTTTCTTACTAATATTAAAAGTGCTAAAGTTTCGTTGGATGGATGGATGATCCTAACTCAATAACGCCAGAACGGCTAAACGTATCTGGATAAACTTGGCATAGAGATAGATTATAGTTTGGAATAGCGTATAGGCTTCTTTACATTTTGGTATATTGTTCCTTCGGGGTGATAAAACACTTTCCACGCGGGTGAACTCCCTGGCAGAAGCTAGATTTGTTATAACCTATTTTAATTACTAACTAAGTACTAACTTTTAAAGTGCTATTTATTTTCTTGACAAGGACCCCACGATTTACCTTTAATTTTTAAATTCGAAATCTTATGGAAAACTTCTAATTGCTACTGTAACATACATCCAAGTTAGAAAATATTCCTCAAGGCAGTCGACGTCGCAAGTAATTATGAGTCATACTAAAGCTCTCAATGAACAAGTCAACTCGAAGTACACACGGAACTCTCACCAACGCGTCACGGATGAGGCCGGGGTGATTAAAAACGTGACAACTATTTAAGTTTTGGTAAATAGCTGAGATTATTAACAATATTTTATTCGTGAAATTTCTACAATATTAAGTAGCTAAATATTGTTAAAAGCCCCGAGCTAACAATTAAATTACTGGATATATTCTTCACGATTAAACAAATGCTCAAACAAGAAACCAGCAGCTCGATGCCTAACTTACATTCTGAAAGCGAAAATCTAAAGAAAGACTTACAGTTGTGTTAAATAGTTTCCATCTTCACAGTAAATATCCCTCAAGGCAGTCCACGTCGCAAATAATTAGGCACGCCAAAGCTCTCAATGAGCAAGCCAACTCGAAGTACACACGAAACTCTCTCTCTCTCCCCGACGCGTCACGGATGAGGCCGGGGTGATTAAAAACGTGACCGTCATCACTTGTCGTCCGACGCCCATAAGGGTTTTATCTACCGCGAACCACCCCCGAAGCTTTGTTTATTTATTGTAACGAAACTTTCTTGTTTGATCGCTTTTATAATCAGCTGTGATTATGGGGAAAATTTTGTGGTAATTATTATGGGAAGATTGTTGGGTAGGTTTGACTTTTGGATCAGTATGTTTTACGATGACATACATACATACATAAACTCACGCCTTTTTCGCATGGGGGTAGCAAAAAAAAGAAAGAAAGAAAAATGTTTATTTGTGACCCGCACAGGAGACACGAGAAAATAAGCCTACACTTAAACAATAGAGGGTAGGCAGAAACTACAGAACGCCACCTGCTACGATGACACTTTTTAGAATAACCATTTAATAAAATCTCTGCCATGAATAAATACTCATCAGAATAAATCAATTTTCTATATATGCACTTATTAAACATAAGAAGTTAGTGTATACTTTTTGGGTGCGCCAAAGTTCACCTAAATTTTGAACTCCGATAAATGGAAATCCGAAAATGTTCTTCCTCACATATTTCATCCTAACAATCACAATTCCTAACTACTCTGTCTCTAATGTGCATTATTCCGAAGCATTCAACTTCATAATGTCAGTAGCAATAAACATTTATTATACTTTTATTTGTTTTCCTATATTTTCTCAACATAACCATCTTTTACACTATTATTCAAAGTCATATCTTTTTTGTTTAGATTTCTTTTTATTCATAATAATCAGTATTATAAACATTAATTTTGCGTAACTTTATTTTCACTTAACATGGCTTTAATTTTCACAAAATCTAATTTTATTTATAGCGGTGTGTACCTGCAAAGATATCCATAGGTTAGGTTAGGTTAGAACCGTGACCAAATACGACTACCTCGAAATTAATCGCGAAATTTTTCTAAGTATTTTTTTCATAGTGCCCCCAAGACGACACTCTGGCCTAAATTTCATTCATTTAAGACAAAAATCAGTGATTCTAAACAGTTGGTTTTTTAGACATAATTACCCACATATATTTTTTATTACACTTCGTAAATGTTTCTTTCTAAATATGAGTGAAAATATTATGGTAATTATGTTTACGGATAAAAGCGTTATGATAAAAAACAGTAGGAGTTTAAATATATTTACATTAATGATATTATTAATTACAATTTTCGGAAACATAAGTGTTATGAACATCGCCGGTAGCACTACAAATAGTATGAATGAAAACTTTAGGATGTAAAATTTTAGGAAGAGTGATCATTCGGATTACAAATCGTTAGGAAGAACAATTTCGGGTAAAGAACTTTAGGTGAGCCAATATGGACCCATACTTTGTACTGCATACTTCGAATTGATCGTTTTCTATGGAACAGAACCATAACATTATTTAAAAAAAGAAAACATGTTTTCAATCGAGATTATATTTTTATGATCTAGGTGTACAGGTTAAAGTATTACCATTGTTATCCATCACAATAGCAAATGTTGAAGGGACAATTTCACTCAAAAATACTCACTATAAGAAGACAGAGAAAGTTGCGGACAGTAACAATACCATAAACCATTTTTGAGAACCGTTAGAACAGTTCTTTGATGCATGTGAAGAAAAATTGAGCTATAAAACCAAATGGTAACCCAAGGAAAAATAGAATCGGCCATTTCACGTAAAATAGTGATAGATAAAAGAACTCGTGAAAATATTTTTGTTCAAAACCATTTTAATCTATGAATATTCAAGAAGTATCTTAATTTTCACTCTTATTTGATTAAAATGAATAAACAAAATATGTATTCTAATATAAAAAGAGTACGTAAAATAACACTCCATGCAAAAACCGCATGAAACTACGCAATTCAAACAGGCTTCATTACAAACTACCTTGTACATTCGCGATGAAAAATCTCTATTGACACTTATACTGCGAGCGAGGCTGGGGGTTTATCCTAGTAATATTTTACTGCATGTTATGTTTATAATGCAACTAAACTGCGAAATATGAGTATGGAATTTATGTGCTGTAAAAATGTTATGTGTAAGGCG
Organism: Orthosia gothica; assembly: GCA_949775005.1. Taxonomy (NCBI): domain Eukaryota; kingdom Metazoa; phylum Arthropoda; class Insecta; order Lepidoptera; family Noctuidae; genus Orthosia; species Orthosia gothica. Next base: position 2,135,992 of record OX459057.1, read on the forward strand.
ATTGGGTCACGCACGGAGGGGCCATAAGACCGGCTACGATTTTTATTAACTGTTTGCATATCTTGTCGCGTAAAACTAAAACGACCCTTACGTCAATTGGGCATATTGACAGGAGGCATCTTTCTTGCTCCTTTTAAGCTCCTTACATTAATGTATTTTTTTTTAACCGACTTCAAAAAAAGGAGGAGGTTCTCAATTCGTCGGAATCTTTTTTTTTTTATTTATGTTCCCCGATTACTCAAAGACGCCTGGACCGATTTCAAAAATTCTTCTATTGTTTGAAAGTGTATACTTCCTAGTTGGTCCCATAGTCAAGTTCATGGATCTGATGATGGAATCCTAGAGAAATCGAGGGAACTCCTCGAATATTATAGGTAAACATATAGCGATTTTGGTATTTTCATCAACAATGCAATCATTTGCACTCAAAAATTATCATTTGGTGAAGTGGAACTGATGAAGAAGACCACAGATGGCCACTGGAACTCCTAAATGCTAAGTATGTCACAGGCATAAGATATCTCGACTATAATGAAACAAATACTTATAAATAAATGGTACTGATGAAAATGGCACCATCGAACTGATCTGATGATGAAGCCGGAAGGTAGGCACTGGAACTCTCAAATAAAACAAAGTATCCTAGTCGTGTTTGGGCTTATCGGAATCGCCATGAGATAGAGTTTGGCAATAAATGATAATCATGTTAATTGGAGGTACCTACCAAAACTAAAAAATAGAAAAATTAAAAACTTTTTAACACAAAATCAAACCGACTTCCAGAACTTTGTAGTTTTTTTTGTTCTGGAAGTCGGTTTGATTTTTTGTTAAAAAGTTCTTTTTCTTATAATTTCCAATCCAAATTTATTGGGATATCCGTCATATTTTTTACAGTAGTTTTCAGAACTGGATCGGATTTGAATCCGGTTAGTGTCGATACGCTCATTCACTGTAGTTGCGCAAGGCACGATCGGTGCAGTTTTTGTATGAGATTTATTACTGCGCAGCTATTGCAGCCAACTTCAGGATGGCCAAGAAGTTAGGCGAGAACTATACATGGGTCTTACTCGTAAACATAACTCGTGGAAAGTATACCTCTGCTTAAACTTTTGGGTAATTCAGTGTTGACACTATAACTGATTTTTAATAATTGTCAAGTTAGTTGACTGTTTTATAATTTCCAAAACGTGACCAATATTAGTAAAACAAAAACACACGAAGGTCATTCTTTCTCAATCTCTTCTTCTACCGCTCATAGACTATGCGGATGTCTGTTTTCTGGATGCAAAAGAGGTACTCCTAAATAAACTCGAGCGACTGAAGAACTTGTGCATCCGCTTTATTTTTGGCCTGCGCAAATACGAACGTGTGTTGGAGTTTTGTACTAAATTGAAGTGGCTGCCCAATCAGCGTCGCCGATATACTCATATCCTATCCTACACAAACCTAGCAAAAAAAATGAACAATTAAAGTCTACGATACTATGTCTATATCCATATTGTAAAATCACACGTTGCGCAGAATTAAAGAAAAACACAGTACACGTCAGCCGCATATCATGCCCGTCGGAATTGTGTCAACCACGGGATTCAGTTACTATAAGTTTTGAGGCTCTACGGGATTATTTTTCAATCACTAGCGGAATATTTTTTGGTCACCAATTTTTTTTTGTGGCTAGGCAAACTTATTACCTAAAAAAGTCAACGGTTATATTATTTTCAACACAAAAAAAATTAAAGTGTTCGTTTTGCAAAACCTGTGGGTGAGATATCTGTCAGTTTGTGACATTTAAAGGTGGCACTATTCGTAGCAGTAACCGTGTTTAGATATAAAGGCTATTCACACGACGAAAAATACAAACCTAGCCATCATTCCCGCAACCAAAAATGGGACGAAACAAAACTCATAAAACCTATAGATGACTTTCGAATATTTCTGCAGGATGCTATATATTTTCTGGATGCATTGTGTTGTTGGTGCAAACTGCCAATATATCTCAATTATTGAGCAGTTGGGCTTCAAATGTGAAAAATTCGTGTTTTCATTAAAAATTGGCCTAGTTTTTATTTGACTTAGGCCCAGTTTTTGATACGTAGTCAATTCAACTAATAATATGTAAAACCGGCCAAGTGCGAGTCGGACTCGCGCACGAAGGGTTCCGTACCATTTTCGTAAAAAACAGCAAAAAAATCACGTTGTATGGGAGCCCTCCTTAAATATTTATTTTATTTTGTTTTTAGTATTTGTTGTTGTAGCGGCAACAGATATACATCATCTGTGAAAATTCCAACTGTCTAGCTATCACGGTTCATGAGATACAGCCTGGTGACAGACAGACAGACAGACAGACAGACGGACCGCGGAGTCTCAGTAATAGGGTCACGTTTTTACCCTTTTGGTACCCTAAAAAATAGTAAACAAACAAATGTGAAGTTTTGGTAAAATGCGTTTTTCATCATTTATTAGCCTAAAAAATGGTTAAATAATTAAGTGTCCAATTAAGGGTGGCTAACTTATTAAAAAATAGTTTGTTCTGTTAATACAGATTTTAAATCAGTAATAACAGTACTGTTAAAAGTAATTATTAACATATCCACAGCGAGTAGCATTGTTTTGCACTGCTTTTACGACTTGACTAATCATTGAGATTTCTTCATTTAATATGTTAATTAAATGTAAACGGCTTATACTATAATAATTCAATAACAATCTTTCTGGAGGTGAGCATACTCTTGACTATGAACAATTTTTCTTATGGGACCAACCCTGTAATCGCACAAAACAGCTATTCCCATTTTTTTAATCAAATTATGCGAACACAAATGCACAGAATAGCAGTGATACCACTTTATTGGATTCAAACAAAGCATTGATTTTTATAAAATTATATAATATATTGGAGTACCTACTAACATCCTACATAAAATTTTTAAATAACGCGTAAATTACCTTCAAAGTTTTGTTTTTATTCACCCCTGCGTTACTATTCACCCCGTTTGACTGTACTAAAAGTAATTGACTACTTCCACCCCTGACTGATTACCAAAGAATAAAAAGACACCCTGTAATTTGCTGATACCTTTTCCAACTCATTCGAGAAATACAAACTCTCAGGTCATGTAAAACAAGTTAAAATCTCAGTTTTCCAAAGCATTGTCTAAGTTGCCGCAGCTATTTTACGCAGATCAAACTTTCTGTTGACAAAATTTATTCATGACGTGATCCCTCGTAAATACATTCGGGACTTTGTCGTAATGAATTTGATATGGCTTATGAAAACAGACTTATCTTTTACTCTATTATGTTAGTTCATTTATAAATGTTTGTTTTATCACTTTTTGTTATATTAAGCATGTTGTGATTTACTTTGCTTTGGTGGTTTTAATTAAACATATTAGAATTGAGTGCATATTGCGTGATCACGTCAGAAATGATGATATCCGCAGGAGAACCAAAGCTACCGACATAGCCCGTGAATTGCTAAACTTAAGTGGCAGTGGGCAGGGCACATTGCTCGCAGAACTGATGACCGATGGGACCGAAAAGTTCTGGAATGGCGACCGCGAACCGGAACACGATACGTTGGAAGGCCTCCCACTAGGTGGACCGATGAGCTGGTTAAGGTTGCGGGAAGGCGCTGGATGCGAGACGCACGGGATCGGTCAATGTGGCGACGCCTGGTGGAAGCCTATGTCCAGCAGTGCACGTCTGTTGGCTGAAATGATGATGATGATATTAGAATTACTTAAATCTGACAGGTTATAGTGCGTCTCCGCTAACAAATATACATTTCTCTGCTATAATTTTAAACCCTATTGTATTTGTTGTTTGCCTATTTTGTATTGTCTTATAATTATAAAATAGACATGTCATAAAGCAAGTACCTAAATACTGCCAATGTATTTTTTTTTTGCTGTCGTGATTTCGGTTCATTGAACGAGATAGAATTCAAAGACATGGCCCGCGTAACAGAAATAGTTTAGTTCGACAAAGTATTTCAAATATTAGTTCTACCTTCATGCTTCTAGATCCAGAATTGTTCAATAAAATCTCTTAACAGTCAATTCTAATTTATCACAAAAGCAAGAAATATTCCGAAAAATCCTAGTAAAATCAGTTTCCTTTTTAAAATCTTTCCTATTGTCTACTGCAGTACTGTAAAGGGGAAAAGCGCGAGCTAGCACATATTTCTTCTCGCTTATTTCACCTACTGGCTTTATACAAAATTGATACAATAAATCGGGAACTAACTCAGTAGAAGGCAGACGGCAGCGGCGTGCGTTCTCCACAGTCCATGCAGATTTCAACGTTTTGTTCTTTACTTGTGGTCGCATTCCACGATCAAATTGAAAATTCCGACCGGTTATCTATGGTACCTTGTGTGATTCTTGTACATAGATAACGACTATGCACGTTGTTTTTTTTTTTTTAAGTAGATTCATAGGTACTGAACGACGGCAAAAAAAAATAGAAAGGTCAAAAAACAACTTGTCTTTGAAGCAGATAAAAATTTAAAAGCATTTTATTAAATAAAAAACTGTTCGCAGAATAATAATTTAAATAAAAACGAGACAAACTACTTTGAATCATTTTTAATATCTCATTGCGAAAAATGTATTCACAAAAGCTGTATATTAAAATTAAAAAAGTTCTGCTAGTGGATAATCAATTTCGCCTGCAACTATTACATGGCGGACCACAGATTGATAATAAATAAAACCGCTTAAAAACTTTTAATATGAGCAAAGAAATTTATTCACGGAGAACATGTCCTATCAAAATATCTCGGGCCACACGTTATGTCGGCACATTCTTCTCCTAAATTGAAATTCTCGAACGCTCTCCCTTCGCAAGTGGGACGGGTTCAGCGCCAAAAGACAAATACTTTGAATGTTCGATTAATGTGATCAAATATCATCTTTTCTTTAACGGATTATTTTATTAAGCTTTTTCTGTGTATTTTTTTTGAGGTTACCCTTTTGAGGGTAATCTGATATTAGAATTTTCGAAAGAAAAATGTGGTAAATTGCTTGAGAAGATTCGTAATAATAGCAGATTTCATATTGCGAAAGTTTATAAATATATAAAAGGAGTAGGTACTATTACTAGTAGGCTTGAGAGATTCTTAATATTAGCTAAATGTTAACCTATTTTATATAAAGAAAGAGCAGATAAGTACTAGATAAGTAGGTTTGACTAGAGTTCACCATTAACGTACTATTTTTTTTGTTTTTTTTTTTATTGTCGGGATTTACACAAAGCAAAAACAAATCCAATTATATAAACGTGCTTAGATTTTTGCAGAGAGTAAGCAAAAAAGTCTTTTAATAGTTTCTTCTGTACTACTATAGACTTGTTTTTAGGGTTCCGTAGTCAATAAGGAACCCTTATAGGTTCACAATGTCCATCAGTCCGTCCGCAGCTTAGCTCAGAGACTAGTATTAGGAAACTATAATTTAGCATGGATATACATATTAATCACGCCGGGAAAGTGGTAAAATAAAATAATGACAAAATTTTTTTTAGGGTTCTTCTTGTTCACCTAAAGTGGGGATGTTTTCTTTCTCGTCTATCCCATGGTGGGGTATCATTGGCTGGGCCATTCAAAAATTTTACGGGTCTGTGAAAACCATTATCAGGGATCCATTTGCGTAGAGGAGCTCGTGGCTAAATAATATGCCTATAAGCCGCATGGGTCGATAATCAAGGTTAAGCAACGCTTGACGAGGTCGGTCCGTGGATGGGTGACCATTTTCAACATACCGAGTTTCCTCCGTGCCTCGGAAACCACGTTAAGCCGTTGGTCCCGGCTGTCATTTTAAGATCTTTGTCAATCGTTACAGTAGTCAGAAGCTTGAGATCTGACATCAGTCTTGCCAATTAAGGGGTACCGTTATACCCAGTTACTGGGTGGTGGAGGTCAGATAGGCAGTCGCTCCATATAAAACACTGGTACTCAGCTGAATCCGGTAAGACTAGAAGCCGACCCCAATATAGTTGGGAAAGGCTAGGCAGATGATGAATCCGTTTGCGTTAAATTAAGATTTAAATTGCTAATTTTTCATAGAGTCAAGTGACCGTCTCCCCCCCTGCCAGCTAAATGGTTACTTTTGGATATGTGAAAAAAATCTCGGCAGTAGTATATATAACTAAATTAAAAGAAAAACTATCACATCTAAGTAGGCTTTACAGGTTTACGAGTAATACGGCAAGTTCATTTTTTTTGCCTTTGTTAGAGCAATGTTCAGTGCTTTCATTGTATAAGAACGTTAGTAATGTTACCTATTTATTTTGGTGAATGTAGCTGTTTATACGGAACCCTCTATGCGCGAGTCAGATTCGCACTTGGCTGGTTTTATTTAATTTGCCTCGATCAAGGTAATGTTGTTAAATGAAAACAATTAAAAAACATCTTCATTCTTCGGATTTATTACAATTGTTTTATTTCAAACAAATGCCTGTTTCCCTTCACTTCCAAGCTCTGCATATTTTTGTTTGACACTTCCATCAATGTTTGTTTTTATCGCGACGGTTTTCCTTGTTTCACAGATAAAATCAAATCGCTACAACATTGATATGAAACAAAGACATTTGGCTTTTTGTAAGACGTCAGAATTATATTTTTTTGATCGAATTACAACGATATTTTTCTTGCTTATTGTGGTGTCTGCGTGTCCAGCAGGGAAACCTGTTTTGAATTAGACATGTCAATATGATGATGATGGGAAAAATGCAATTATGTTTAAAAAAAAATACCGAGTGTATAACCTGATATGATAGGTGATTATTTATTTTGCAAATTGGTTAAAATAACACCTTTACACGCCAATCATTTTGTCAACTGAAACTAGATGGGGCCGGTGCTAACGAGGTTGACGAGTCCACAATTTATATTTATACATTTTGTGCCACCGCTAGGCAAGTCCCCATAATATTTGTATCAGTCCTAGATAATTATGATGTCATTTTTACATACAAAAAGGATTACCTAAGTATTAACGACACGGTATCTACACATCTTGAAATTCAGACCAGCAAGTAACCACAAAACAAAATCACTGATGACGTCATCAATTCTAAATTTGAAAAAACAACGAGTCGCAAGCGGCTCAGAAAACAAAACACGATAAACGTCCTCACAGAGGGATAAGAAAGGATGTGTTTTGTGGCAAGTGCTCATGATTGTAGGAAAGAGGAGCCTCTAAACTCTTGTACATTAATCTGAATGGGAACGAGCGGCTTATGTAAGTCGCGTTACATACTACAAATTAAAAAACAGACCAGCAACTTAACCATAAAAACAAAATCACTGATGACGTCAGCAATTCTAAATTCGAACAAAAAAACAATACGCAAGTGGCTCAGAAAACAAAACACGATAAACGTCCTCACAGAGGGATAAGAAAGGATGTGTTTTGTAGCAAGTGCTCATGATTGTAGGAAAGAGGAGCCTCTAAACTCTTGTACATTAATCTGAATGGGAACGAGCGGCTTATGTAAGTCGCGTTACATACTACAAATTAAAAAACAGACCAGCAACTTAACCATAAAAACAAAATCACTGATGACGTCAGCAATTCTAAATTCGAACAAAAAACAATACGCAAGTGGCTCAGAAAACAAAACACGATAAACGTCCTCACAGAGGGATAAGAAAGGATGTGTTTTGTGGCAAGTGCTCATGATTGTAGGAAAGAGGAGCCTCTATACTCTTGTACATTGATCTGAGTGGGAACGTACGGCTTGTTTCGCGGAACATCCTTTGAGGCGTTGAAGCGGTCGGGCGGACGAGCCTTTGAAACGGTGCTTGGTGCATTTTGATAGCGGTATCGATTTTATCAGTGAATAGATTTTTACTTTAGTTCTTTTAGTTTTGTTGTGTAAGTGTGGAGCTTTTGTTCGGGCATATGTTTATGTGGAACGGATATCTATGTGAATTTATATACGGGGACTGTGCATGTTTTTAGCTGTGTGATGTTTGTATATGATATAGGTAGGTTTTTCCAGTCTTTTTTGACTGTATTTCTTAAGTGAGTCACAAATAAACATTTTTCTTTCTATTTAGTCTTTATTTGTATCTTTATAAAGTCAAAGTCAAATATATTTATTCAATTAGGCCAATAAACGGCACTTTTGAACGTCACATAAATTAAAATTAAAAATTAAAAGTAATAAAAAATAAATTTAAAAGTAATAAAAAAAAAAAATATATAGATAAAAAAAAAAAAAAAAAAAAAAAATGATTCTACCGTGCATTCGGAAAGTAGATTGATATGGAGAAGAACGCACAAGAAACTCCATACTTACTCTTTAAAAAAAAAAAAAAAATTGGTGTTTTACAATATTAACATACGTACATACATTAATATATGTGAGGACGATGCACCCAGAATAGCTCTACATGCAGGTATAAAGTATTAAAAAGCATTAACAGGAAAATTAATTAATTTGATAAGTAGGAACAAGTATAAGTCATCACCATCAGCCTATTAATGTTCCCACTGCTGGGACTCAGGCCTCCTCTCTGTGAGAGGGAATGGGCCGTAATCCAGCATGCATGCCCAGTGCATGTCGGGGGATGGGTCACATGTCTTCGAATTTTTGGTTCTAGGACATGTTGGTTTCCTCACGATGTTTGCCTTCACCGTTTTTGAGAAAATTGGTGATGAAATAATTTACACTAAGCGCCTGTTCTGGTTCCGAACTCACGACCTACAACTTGTAAGTCGCGGCCAATGGACCACCGCTGCTCTTTATAAGTAGTAAGATTTAATTCAGTTCGTTTTGTTAAATATTTATCTCTGAAAAATATATTTTTAAGTCTAGCAGTTCAGGTTCAGGTTTTTATTGCCAGTAAAGCTCGTTTTCACATTTCTATCTAGGTTAAATAAATCTAGAACTTATTGCTTCGCAACTCTCCAAGTAGTCCCTACGCACCACTTGATTTCTGTACCTTTAAAATAAAGAAAAACAAGCGTAAAATAAGATAAACAAACCCTTGCAATACGTCTAAAAGCCTACAACTAATCAAATCGTATACAGTCACCCTCAATCATAACTTCCTTCCTACGCAGTGGGGTGACTATGAACCCCTTATATTTTTCATTTCTCTTTATTTTGAATAAAATTACTGCAGCCGAGCTAACGGAAACTAATAAATAATATCATAGCTTCCGTATGCATTCTAGATTCGAAGTTTAAAAATGAGATATTTCGAATAAATTTACATGATTTTTTGAATATATTCGGACGATTCTAGATAAGTTTCGTCGTCGTGCCGAACAAAATCCGCGAATAGAAAGATGAAGCAATTATTCAGCTTAGTCATGCATTGTATTTCCGCTCATTAGGTGTATATTTATTTAATTTACAACGGCTGGGGGCCGACGATAAGCCTCGGAGCGTGCGCCTCTGCGACTTCGTCGACTGAATAACAATGCAAACTGACGACTAAAATGCTGCTCCACTGTTATGCAAAAGAAACGGGAAAATTGTGTTATCCGGCGGTATCGTTACATTTTAGAGGCGCTGATCTGGTTGTCGATGATAAATTGGAAAGGAATTTGCTAAATTCAGTTTACGGTTTGAATTAATTTTATGTTCTTCGATGCCAATGAATCGCCATGTCCGTCTGTCCGTCCGTCTGTCCGCAGCTTTGCTCAGAGACTCTTAATAATAGAAAGCTATAATTTGGCATGGAAAATGGATATTAATCACGCCGTCAAATTAGTAAAATAAAATAATGCGCTCTAAAAGAGTACGCAGATGTGTTCAGTTCACCTTGGTACACTTTTTCACCGGTTATGTTCAAGTTTCATGGTATTTGGGTAATCTATTCTGGCATTATAAGTACCTTACTTAAGACTTGCCTTACTTGCCTATTAGGTCCAACTAAAAAGTGAAAAATAAAAAAATCATTTTTACAAAAAAATACTAGCGACATCCAACTTTAAAAAAAAAAAAAAAAAATCACTTTTTAGTGTTTTTAGTTGGAAGTCGGTAGTATTTTTTTGTAAAAAAGTTTTTTTTCTCCGATGTGACTACAAACATCTTACTATAATTCGTTGTGAAATATACGAGTACCAATGCCAGCACAAAATGTCACACAGCATATAAAAACCCCTAATTCACACCTGGGGTGAAAAACAAACCCCCGCTAATCATGTGCCGTGGCAAATACAATTAACTCAAATTAAAAGCGCTTTGTTAATAAACAGAAGTGTAACAACGTTAATCTCGGAAACAATGAGATTATGAGAATATTTTTCAAACAATCCTGGCCTTATAACTTTTTCGTTGGCGCGCCTTTCGCGCATACTAAAACAGCGCGGATTGTACCTGCGCTGAAAACGTGGAATTTTCATTTGTTTAACGTTTATTAGTATTTTCTTTATTACAAAAAGTGTCACCGTGACTTGGCCTTAGTTTTATGCTTTCTTTAAAAATGAGGAAGTTCAAGAAATATTTAGTTTACTTGGAAGAACTTTATTTGATAAAAACTTCATGCACAATGGCTCTGCCATTCTTTATCAGTAACAATGACATTAATACTATTCATAGCTTGCGGATCTCCATTTTATCCGACTCGATAGCAAAGATAGGGTTATGTTTTCGTCACAAAAACACACTAATATTATAAAGGTGAACGTTTGTGAGTGTGTGTGTGGGTGTTTGTATGATTGTTACTTATTCACGCTGAAACGGGTGGATGGATCTGGATTAAATTTGGCCCAGAGATAGATTATAGTCAGGAATAACATAATAGGATACTTTTTAACCACGGAATATGTTCCCTCGGGATAATTTTCGACTTTCACGCGGGTGAAGCCGCTGGCAGAAGCTAGTAATATTATAAATGTGAAAGTTTGAATGGATGGATGTATGTTTGTTACTAAATCATGCCAGAACGACAGAACCGGTCTGAATGAAATTTGGCACTGAGGTAGATTACATACATACATACATAAACTCACGCCTTTTTCCCATGAGGGTAGGCAGAAACTACAGAACGCCACCTGCTACGATCCTTACATACTTCTTTTGCTTCACACACATTCATACATCTAGTCATACACACACGCCGGTTATGGGTACTGCGCACTTAGATAGGGGGGGTTGGTTAGGGTAGATTATAGTCAGGAATAACACTGCATACTACACACAGGCTACTTTTCATCCCAGTGTAATGTTTCCTTGCAATACGTGCAAGTAGCTTGCATACTGTGCTATAATAACTTCTGATTGGTGAATGTGACCTTTTTCAACACCTTCAGAAAATTTATTAATTGTTTTATTCCATCATTGACTGCTCGTAATTCTATGATTGTTGTATTCTGTTATTATTTATTCATTACTTTTTTGTGGTTCATGTTAATTTAATTCTATGTTTTGTTTTGTAAATTTTGACATATTTTTTTTTTTGTATTTATCGGCATTTCATGTATTCTAGTAGTGTAGTGCTGTGCACACCTTTAAGTGAATAGTTCACTGTAGTTAATGCAAAAATTGTGATCAATGTTTTTGTGAAACATTCGTTGGTGTGCCGTAATAATAATAAATAAATAAATAATTGTCACAATATAAGTTTTTAAACTGTCATGGTCACTAACACTAACATCCGCAAGAACCGCAAGAACTTCAGTTAATCCGTGATCATGGTGCTTGCAACAGCACCGAAATATCGCCAACTCGCTACAAACAGTAAACATGATAAATATCCCATTTCGAATGTTAATGTTAATTGTCACAATGGCATACAAGCTACTATAAGCATGCGTATTGTCTCCAAATTGGTAGTTACTCGTACCTCTCTGTCACACAACCTAGCCTCAAGAGAAAAATAAGTAATAACCCAACTAAGGCCACTAAATTCATTTCAAATTGTGTGAACCCGTGTACAGCATGTCGAGTGGCCCCACAGACCCACGTCATAGGGACGAGCAAAGTGGCTCGATAACCGCACGAAACCACGGCCTATTGCTTTTTGATAGCATCACTTTTCCCAACTTGCCATCTGACGGCCATTAGGTACGGGATATTGAAAAAGTGAGCCTCGCCGATCGGTATGTCCGTATTTGTGACGTCATCTGTTAGCGCTTTTATCGAGATAAGATGGTCGATAGTATTGCTTCTGGAGATCTGTTTTAGATCGTAGTTTTGTAAGTTTTCATTCCCATTCATAGTTATTGTATTCATTGTTTTTTTTTTAGAAATTCGCTCACACACTGTTCCGTTGTTGTTGAATTAGGTATTTTACCTATGTTTGTAATATTTGTAAGTATGTGAGAACCATGTTCCTACTTATCAAATTAATTAGTTTTCCTGTTAATGCTTTTTAATATTTTATACCTGTACGTAGTATAGTGTGTAGAGCTATTCTGGGTGCATCGTCCTCACATATATTAATGTATGTACGTATGTAAATATTGTATTTTTTTTTTAAAAAGAGTAAGTATGGAGTTTCTTGTGCGTTCTTCTCCATAACAATCTACTTTCCGAATGCACGGTAGAATCACTTTTTTTTTTTTATTAATTGTAAATTTTAATTTTAATTTATGTGACGTTCAAAAGTGCCGTTTATTGGCCTAATTGAATAAATATATTTGACTTTGACTTTGACATTGGATTTTTTTGTTGATCTTACTACAATAGCTTGTTACTAACTGCCTCACGATTCGATCTATGAGGTTAAGCAACAGTTGAAGAGATCGGTCCGTCGTTTACCAAGACTCCTACATGCCTCTGAAAAAAAAACTATTCTGCTTTGTTTCTTAAGCTGTTGGTCCAGTTTTCATTTCCTGACCTTTGTCAGCCATTACGGGAAGTCAGATGCCAGAAAAAATTGCTAAAAAACACCAGACTTGAACAGCGGTTTCGTTTTACTGTACATGAGGCGACTGCTTATTACCCGACTGCGGCATAGCAAAAGGGAGGGTTATGTTTTGACTGGTATGTGTGTATGTTCATCTGTTCTTTTATAACATCTAGATAAAAAAAAAACATTTTGGAGTTCAAATAAGCAGTCGTTTCATGTACTACTATTCAGTTGCATAGTTGCTGACACCACAGTTAGGAAAAAAGCAAGACAGATATATTTATATATATAATTCTATTCTTTTTAATAACCAAATTATTTAGTTAATGCTGTTTCAACTGAATTAAATTTAAACTCTCCTGCCTTCCGAACGAAAATACATCGACAGCTTCTCACTTCACTAAAGCTCGGCAGTTCGAAATTTATTCAGCTCAATTACCTGGATGAACTTGATAGCTGCAATTTGGCATGTATTAAATTGGCTTCCACCAATGTATATGATTTAATTACTTACATGAAGCTTAATGGATAATAAATCAATAAAGACTCAGACAGTAGCGATGTTGAATAAGGCGATAAAAAAACATGAATGAAAATTTTCGGCTTATTATATTCCTCGAAGAAGTGAGAAAGAAGTTTTCCTATTATTTATTTTTAACTCAGAAATCGGAGTTTTCATAGTACATAGAAGGACTTGTCTAAGTAAGAACAATAGGGTAGTTGACAAAAAATATCTATTTAGTCCGTCAGTTAGATAACCTTAAAATATTGGACACGTATTTTTCTTTTGCCACTTTAACAAACAAATACGAAATTACAATGCGTTGAAATATCGTGTGACGTCACGGTCTGCTACACTTTAAACTGACAATATGACGTCACAAACCCCCACTCTTGAAATTTGACGCGCTTTATCTTTGTATTTTTTGATTTATTTGATAAAGAAATACAGACACGTCTAATATTATTTGATAATCACACTGACGGACTAAATTAAATTATAATATTTCTACCCTTATTATTTCTACCCAAATATTCTTTGATTTAGATACTATGCAAATGATTCAATTAGCCATGTATTTCTTTGAGTAATTCAAGTGTAAAACCCACAACCTGCATCCCCCAAACTACCAATATTTGAACCATAAAGTGACGGAACACTCACATAAAAAATCTAATAAACCAGACGAAATTCTCCCACCGAGTTGCAAGCCCGAAAAAATCTTTCATATAAAAATTCACCGAAGTTTGGCAGCCCTGCGTACTCGCTAACACAATAATAGAGGGCAAATTGGTTTGTTATCGATAAACATGTGGCTAACACGAATCACGTATAGCTCTGGCAACACATCATTTTCTTTGTAGGTCAATTTTGCTAATAATCAGAAGGGGAGGATTTATTGTCCGTTCCGATTATGTCTTGTTTTGTTAGTTTCGGAACGCACAACTCTGCGGTATGCGGTGGTGAACAAATTCGTAAGCCAAACGTCTAGGATGGTGTTTTTTTCAGTCGCAATTTGCGTCAGAGATAAGGAGGATTAACTGTATGGTATCGCATACCGCAGCGTTGTGCGTTTCGAATTTCGGATCAAGATACCAAAACTTAATTGCAAAGAACTTACTTACATGATAAATTATTTGGCGTCAAAACCTTGATGAATCATACATAATGATGTTTTACTAGGTTTCTAATGTTGCTATTTTAAGTAAAAAAAATATCCAATATCACCAGTCAAAATATTCTCGAATAAAGCTCTTTGTAAGAAATAAAAAGTAAATTTTAACCAAAATGATATTTAAGGTAGCTGAGTAATTTTTAACCGACTTACAAAAAAGGAGGGGGTTCTATGTTCGACTTCTTGTAGGTATGTTTTTTTTTTTTTTTTATGTATGTTCACCGATATCTCCGTCAATTGTGGACCGATTTTGAAAATTCTTTTTTTGTTTGAAAGAGTCTGTTTCGAAATTGGTCCCATTTTAATTTGGTGAACGTCTGATGTAGAACTTCGGAGAGTGTATATCCGAAGTTCGAACAGAACTCTTCAATAAATAACGGCAAAACTCTCGGGATTGCTGCAATCGCATGTCTGTTTGTTGTTTATACCATTTCATAACATAACATCACGCCAGTACGCTCTAAAGAGGTACGCAGATCTCTCATTTCAACGGTTATGTTCAAGTTTCATGTTATTCGGTTAATCTATTCTGGAGTTATAGGGACCTTAATAAACAACTTGCTATTAGGTAGGTAAAACTAAAAAGGGAAAAATAAAAACTTTTTTGCAAAAAAATACTACCGACTTCCAAATGAAAAACTACAACGTGAAAAATAACTTAACTTTTGGAAGTCGGTGTCCATATCGCAAAAAAATGGTTCCTACGAAAGACACCGACTTCCAAAAGTTAAGTTATTTTTCACTTTGTAGTTTGTCATTTGGAAGTCGGTAGTATTTTTTTGCAAAAAAGTTTTTATTTTGTGTACCCTTTATCTATGCTTTGTCTACTAGTTACGATAGAGCACAAAAGACTTTCGCCTGTTTTTTTTTCTGTCGTGGTAACAACACTGATCTTTCAGAAGTTTGGTAGGCCCAGCTAGCGTAATTGTTAACAAAGTCTCCGGTAATTGGATGAAAGTCGCATTAAAATTCGCTTTGCGGCTTTTCGTTTTACCCATTGTACAGAAGTCGCTACTCGTAAATAAGTTTTTTTCGAATTGAATTAATGGTCACTAACTTCTTGTCACACTGGGATAGGTAGAGATTTGCGGAAATCTTTCAAGTTATTTATCATGGTTATTATTTTTGTTTTTATTTGGAGTTAGGTTAATTAATCTGTAAAAAGAATAGTATTGGGTTGATCTACTAGAAATTATACAGACATTTTTGCGTAAATACTAAAACAATCAACTATTAGGTGCCATCCTACAAAAACAGAAGAGCTGCTCGTCATAAAAACGTAAATAATGTATCCTACCAACGCCATACACACAAACAGACAATCACACACACACACAAACACAAACTCACATAATACACACACTGATAATCTTACTTCACATAATAAAAAAATAAATAAAACCTTACAATTTAACTTGTAACATAAAAAAAATACTTTTTGCTAAGAGTTATCTATCTATAGTAGTAGATTTGATGACATGTATATTTTTTTTTTTTCTTATAGGGTGGAGTTTCTATTGTCCTGAAATACAAGTTACGGCTTAGCTCAGGCACCAGTCTCCCGCAAATAACTATGTGGCATATCGTTATTATTATTTATCTCTATATATTAGTTGATAAGTGTTATTTGTGGAAGAAAAATAAAGATGATTTTGATTCTACGGTAATGCAAAACTAAAATAGTATTTCAGAATCTAGTTTAAAAAACCGGCCAAGTGCGAGTCTGACTCGCGCACAGGGTTCTGTATAAACAGCTACATTCACCAAAATAATTAGGTAACATTACTAACGTTCTTAAACAATGAAAGCACCGAACATTGCTCTAACGAAGGGACAAAATTTACTTTTCGGTTCGAAAACTGTTGTTCCCTACATCAATATACAAAATGTTTACTTTTCCAAGTACATTTTATAAGTTGGTCGACAATTACTTGTAAACTTGTAAAGATTACTTAGCTTGCCTACTTAATGGCCTATCCAACGATACCCCACACCACAAACCTTGGGATAGACGAGAAAAATCATACCCGCTTTCCGTGCACAGCAGGTAAATAAAAAGAAAATTTGTTCTTGGTTTTATTCAAATCCATGACAAATTACAGCTGTCTAGTACTAAGAGTCTCCGAGCTAAGTTGCGGATAGACGGACATGGCGAAACTATAAGGGTTCCTTGTTGACTACGGAACCCTAAAAACAGTTATCAAACGTACCTACAAACTTTAAATACTCAGAAAGATAAATAGGTACACCATCCCCAACATATATTGACGGCAATATTTTACTATTTCTTCTGTTAGCGCTCCCTAAGTAAAGATTCTTCGAAATTCGACCCGCAAGAGTAGAAAGGTCTGTAATGCGTTCACGGACAGTATCGCCGGCTTGTTTATATTTATATAACTTGTGTCTGGGTTCACCTCCTTGCCCCATGATATCACATTTGTTCATTCACCCTCAATTTCTTGCCCACATACTTTGCTGAATCATTGAATCCTTTTTAGTCGGTTGCTTTTGTATTTGTGTATTTCCCAGATCTTTATTATATTTTGTATGTTACATTGGTGTAAAATGCCCACCTGTATTAGAGGTTTTTCTTCAACTCATCATGATTTTGGAAAAACTTTCGATTAATTTCAATAAATAACAAGCTGAAACTATCAATTTTATTGAGTCAAGTGCAGAGAATAAAGGTAATAATGTATGTTAAACATTGTAAAATCGTGAATGCGTGGCGTAAACAAGCGGCTCGCAAGCCTTGCATGAAGTACATCACGAATTTAATTAAAATGTGCTATGTCAGTACGTGGGCAGCTTTAGCGATGTTGCGCATAACTTGCACGGTAATCCCAGATTTACCAGTGTACACGCAACCTTAAAACAATAAAAAACAAAATAGCAATCGTCAAAAATGATCCCCTCACTATTGAAAAAACATAAAACGAAATAGCAAAATGGTTGACTCTGTAAATATTAAATGAGGACTAATGTAAACAAAGTACAGTCACGACCATTAACGTTACAGTTTTTATTCCTTATTTTAATTGTTCTACGGTTTATTCTACGGGCTTTTCTTTTATTTATATAGAGCAGGTAATTCGTTTACCCGTGAGAATAGTTTCAACACGTGCCGAGTCTAGACGAATTGACTGTAATGGACTTTGTGCCCGCAGTAGCCCGTCGTAGCCGTGTGTTTACACAAAGAGGGAAATATTTATCGAGAGAGATTAACGCTGAAATAACTGCAAGTTTTTTATTTTTGTTTTTTGAGTGAACGTTTTTGGGCACGGCTTAAAATAATGTCAACGTTTGCGTTCGTGGAATGGTTATGGGATTATTTAGTTTTAAGTCAAAGCGAAGTGCATTATCCTAATATGATCATATCAATGAGAGACAGGCGTACCAGAAGAAGCAGTTGGTAAGGCCTTCCACTCGATGAACCGATGACCCAGTTAAGACTGCGGGATTTCACTGCATGCGAGATGCACATGGCCGCTCGATGTGACGATACCTAGGGGATCTTCAGCAGAGGATTTCTTTAGGCTGAAATGATGATGGTGATGATGATGAATAAGAGGCATAAATGAATTAAACTCTTGACTCTATCTAGCATGAGCATTTTTGTTCCTATTCCTATTAGACGCCCGCAGAGTGCGTTTGACGCCTTCGCGAGTTGTGCCTAGAGTGAATCAGTGCGGCCGGTTGCGAACATTTTAGAACGTTCGCTAGGTGACTTGCTAGGCTCTAGGCGGTAAGCAAACCTCTAATCTGTGCATTTTGGCCCTAAAACAATTTACTTATTGTTATTACAAAACTTTAGTTCTGGGGTGGGGGCTGCTTACCGGACTTAGCGTTGGAAGGGCTCCTACTAGGTGAACCGGTGACCTTTTGCGTAATGAATTCGGCAAGGCAAAGGGCAAAGAGTTTGAACAACGACCAATCACATAGTTGGAAATCCACATCGCGTCTTTTATCTCGCATGTGATTGGTCGTTATTAACCGGCTTTCCATAAAGGAGGTGGTTCTATGTTCGACTTTATGTTTGTTATTTTTTTGTGTATTTTCACCAATGTCTCCGTCAATTTTGGACCGATTTTGAAAAATTTTGTTTGAAACGCTATGTTCCGAAATTAGTCCCATCTTAATTTGGTGAAAATCTGTTGACGACCTTCGAAGATATACAACAGAACTCTTCAATACAAAACGGCGTCAGAAGTCGGTGTCGGTGAAAGGCACCGACTTGTAAAAAGAAAATTATTTTTCACTTTGTAGTTTTTAGGGATCCGTTCCTCGAAAGAAAAAAAAACGGAACCCTTATAGGATCACTTTGTTGTTTTTCCGTCTGTCTGTCAAGACCCTTTTTCTCAGAAACGTGTGGAGGTATCAAGCTGAAATTTATATCAAATATATACATATATACAATATCTCAGGTCTACTGTACCTTGAAGCTGTGAAAAAATCAAACTTCTAAGCCAACGCTATCAAAAGATACAGCCGTTTAAATCGCAAATTTTCGCAAATTTTCGTCCCTCGTAAGGGCAGCAAAACCTACAGAGTACTTCCCGTGAATTCAGAAACTTGAAATTTGGTACGAAGCAACGTCTTATAGCACAGATAAAAGAAAAATTGCGAAAACCGTAAATTATTAGTAACATAATATAAAAAATATATCTAAAAACCGGCCAACCACCGGCCGGCCGGCCACTTTTATTTATATACCTCCATGTTTGTTCGGAACCCTCGGTACGTGAGTCCGACTCGCACTTGGCCGGTTTTTTTTATTTGGAAGTCGGTAGAATTTTTTGTAAGTTTGTTTTTTATTTCATACTCTTTGCCCTTCGCCTTGCCGAATTCATTACGCAATAAGGCTGCTGGTTAAGGCTACGAGGATTTGCTAGATGCAAGACGTTCAGGACCGTATGATATAGCGATACTTGAAGGTGGACTATTTTCAACATAGGTCTTTCGGCTGCAATAATTATGATTTTAATTACAGAACTAGTAAAATATGATCCCTGAAGAGGATCTCCTGGTTAAATAATAACAGCCCCACGGGTCGATCATCAAGGTTAAGCAACGCTTGACGAGGTCAGTCCGTGGATGGGTGACCATTTTCAACATACCAAGTTTCCTCCGTGCCTCGGAAAGCACGTTAAGCCGTTGGTCACGGCTGTCATTTGAAGATTTTTGACAGTCGTTACGAGTAGTCAGAAGCTTGAGATCTGGCACCAGTCCCAAGGGGTATCGTGTTACCCAGTTACTGGGTTGTGGAGGTCAGATAGGCAGTCGCTCCATGTAAAACACTGGTACTCAGCTGAATCCGGTTAGACTGGAAGCCGACGCCAACATAGTTGGGAAAAGGCTAGGCAGATTGATTGAGTAAAATATGATCCCTAGCAACACAACAAAGAACAATCACTAAAACTACAACTTATAGTTAACACCATAATAGTTAAGAAGTTAACTGTGACATAAATAAACTGCCAAAGATCATAAATAACAATAACATTTCAGGCTCATAGAGAGGAATGGCGCAAAAGCAGCAGACAAATTGTTTCGCGTCCACTTTGGAAACCATTAATTAACCCATTTTCTACCGTCACTTCACAAACTGTAGAAAATAAACCAAATAAACTAGGAAAATGTGTAAACTGTTAGCTTACGTAGGTATATACCTACACTCTTAGCGCTGTAGCATGGTGCGGCTGACAGTTTCAATATTTTTTTACGCATATACGTATACGCATTTTCTGTAGTTTAACAGGGTATGACGTTAAACTACAAAAAATGCGTATACGTATATGCGTAAAAAATGTTATTGAAACTGTCACCCGCACCATGCCACAGCGCAAAGAGTATAGTTCTAGTTTGTTACGTATTCAGCTAACTATTTCTCATCACCGTTTTTCTTTTAATATTCATGCATGCTTCTGAAATTTTCAGATGGTCTTCAGGTTTATGAAATACTAGCTGAGGCCTCGCGGTTTCACCCGCGTAGTTCCTGACCCCGTGGGAATATAGAGATAAAAAGTACCCTATGTCACCCGGGGAACATACACACATACTTTTTCTTTTATATATATAGATTTTGAATCGAAAACCTGAAAATAATGTGTATAATATTTTCTAAACTTTGAATTGCTATGGTTCAACAATAACAACCACACGGGTAAATCTCATCAAATCAAAAACAAGAGGAGTTCGTGGCTAAATAATAACAGCCGCACGGGTCGATCATCAAGGTTAAGCAACGCTTGACGAGGTCGTTCCGTGGATGGGTGACCATCTTTACATAGCGAGATTCCTCTGTGCATCAAAAAGCGTGTTAAGCTGTTGGTCACGACTCTCATTGGTAGATCTTAGACAGTCGTTACGGGTAATCAGAAGCCAGCAAATCTGAAACCAGTCTTAACAAGGAATATTGTTAACCCTGTTACTGGGTTGTGGAGGTCAGATAGGCAGTCGCTCCATGTAAAATACTGGTATACAGCTGCATACGGTTAGACTGCAAGCTGACCCCAATATAGCTAGGAAGATGCTAGGCAGCCATGGATTGACTTATTCCACTCGGGTGGTAGCTCGTACAGCCTAATTACGTAAGTGAATTCGGCAAGGCCCCATGAAAGAGTATGAAAAGTTCTCTTTAAATAATTGGGTATTGCAAATACTTATTGTAAGCCTTCATTGGAGAAGATACTCTTTTTGAAAGAGTCCAATATTTTTTGGCAATAAGCCTTGCCGAATTCACTTACCAGTTTTCATGCGAGCGAAGCCGCTGCCTGAAGCAAGTTGATTCTAAAAATAAATAGCTTTTAACCGTACACGATCTTATATTTATATCTAAACAAAATATACACTTCAAAAGTTTATGCAAAATAGCTCAAAAAATATTTAGCATAAAATGCCGAATACTTTTTTAAATGCGCAAAGAATAGTAGAAATCTGTTCACATCAAAACTTGGTAGACGACCAACCTCAGCAATTAAGTCACTCGAAATATTTAATGAACAGTGCTAGTTCCGCGCCGGAAATGACACTTAATCGGCTTAACTTCGCCTCAAAACTTACCCCAGGCAAACACCCCCCACCCCCTCCCCCTCCCATTCTCTCCGTACCTACACTGCATCAAAGAAGTTAGAGAATGTGCAATTATGAGATTGTTTTAATTTAGAAACAATGTTGGTAAAGAATTTCCTTACTTCGAATGAGCTCTCTGAAACCGCAAACCAGAATTCTTGGTTTCCTCCTACATTGTTTAGCCTCCGTTATTGCTTACTGTCGATCTTTAATTTATTTTTCTCCAGTTAACAGTTTTCCTTCGGAGATGTTTGCGTTTGCTTTGTTTGTTCCGATGAGCTTGTATGCTTTGTTCACACAGATATTATACGTTTTGGAGTATGAACTGAGGATTTAAGTTTTAATGTTGCCCAAAGTTTGTGTTCAGGTTAAGGACTTAACTAAAACCAAATACTGCCGATTCTATTTCCTTGTTAGATATTATTTATCCAAAATAACTTGCAGAAAACCATTTCCCTATGTAGGAATATAATTTATGGTGTTTTTTTTTGTCAAGTCCCACGTTTTGGCAAAGACCCTTTTGCCACTTTTGATTATTATATACTTAAAAATAAAACTAATAATTGTAAGGCTGCAAGGCAAACGATCCCCAAACGGGAACTACAGCAGTTTTATATGAATAATGAATAAGCCGAGTGTTAACGGTACGTCTGAACCTCTCTAAATATACTTGAACAACAATAACAAGGGTACAACATCTTGAAGACTTCGACGTCCGAAATAAAGTTTGGGCCAACATTTAACTAGTTGGAGCAAACAAATCCGGAGTGCGAGTCTAGTGGCGCGAATTGCACTCGGGCCGTGGACCGGCCGTCTAACTTGTTCGTAACGACTTCAAAAACGTCTAGGAAAATATTTGTTTTGCAAACCAAGATACGAGTATACAAGATCTGAAGCCACGTCTGCTTAGATGTATTGTTTGTGTGCCGCTGGCCGGGGAAAGTTTTATTGCGAATGATGTTGTGTTTGAATAACGCTGGCTGATATAGGTTACTGGAAATGTAGAACAGTGAGCAAATCGCTGTAGTCATTTTATAATATCAGGTTTAATTTTGATAAACTTAAAGTGATTACAAACTTTTTAAACAATATTTTTCATACTCCTCTTAACAAATAATTTCATATGATACCCAAATTATGCGGGGGCAAAAAAAAAATGGTCCGCCATCTTTGAGCGTCCCCCATTTTAGATTTAGAATGATATCAATTGGTAACCGTTAAAAGCTGGCCAAACGTAAATGCAAAGTATCAGCTCAATCTGCTGGAGACAACTTTGATTTAAATTTTGTTGCAAGATTAGAAACCCATACACACTAACTAACAAATCATGTTAAATAAAAGCTAGTAAACAATGTTAATGAAAATCATTATCCCATTTATATCCAAACAAAACTACGCACGATCCCATTCCAGACACCTCTAATAAAAAGCCAAGTAAAACTCGTAAAATGAACTCAAGTAAGAAATCTAATCTGCCGTCAGTACTTATCAAGTTGTAAGAGATAACCTCTGATTGAGATCCGTCGACAGCCGTAAGTGGCGGGAATCGGATTCCCCTCAGCGACAATAGGCGATTTACCCACTGATCCACTCACTGATATCATAAGTCGATTCGTCTACGGCGGGAAGGTGAACCTTTGGCATGGGAGTCAAAGTTTACATGCGTCGGTACATTTTGGTCGTATTTTCAAAGTCAAAGTCAAAGTCATTTTTTTTTATTTCATATCGGCCTACATGGACACTTATAAAACGTCGACAAAAGGTGCACGGTTCGGGTTGGTCGTTTCCTATGGGGAAGAACCGGCAAGAAACTCCATGGTTACTCTTTTAAAAAATGGTTTGGTTTTACAATATTTCCTTGTTACAGCATTAGTACTTAGATATGGGGGGACAACGTAGGCCCGACAATAAGTCGTAAGAAAAACAAAAAAAACAGATTGCATGTTACATTTAATAAACAAAAGAAAATAAAACAAGTTAAAAAGTTAACAAATGTTAATTTACAAAAATTAACAAGCATCTAGAAGGCCTACAATGTTCACACATTTACAAAACAATCGGTAAAGGAATATATACAAAAGTAAAATACAAAAAAGACTAAATCTAACATGTGGCACAAATGTTGTTATCAGTGCTGTAACTATTCTTAGCAAAGGGCTATGAAAATTATTGAAAACCCTTGTAAAAAGACTAATTAAAAGAAGGAAAAAAAACAAAGAATTAATGAGATTGAGAATAGTTAGAGACATCCGTCCGTATATCGTAATAATTTATTACAATTAAATCAGTCAGTCCGAAAAATTAACCTAGTAAAATGAAATCTATATTTATACATTTTATTACAACAATTTTAATGTAGCTACCTAAATACTTTTACGTAATTCTGAATCCGAATTGCCTTAAAAAACATATCTACACGTAGGTATGATTTCATAAACTAGCTTATCCCGCGGCTTCACTCAGGGGCCTATCCAAAAGAAACGAAAAAATGGCCTACGGTATGCAATGGCACACATCCAAATTGTATGGAGCTTTCTTTCAGAGATAGAACTTTGAGGGATCG
Source organism: Orthosia gothica (assembly GCA_949775005.1). Classification (NCBI taxonomy): domain Eukaryota; kingdom Metazoa; phylum Arthropoda; class Insecta; order Lepidoptera; family Noctuidae; genus Orthosia; species Orthosia gothica. Next base: position 2,160,116 of record OX459057.1, read on the forward strand.
AGATTTTTCAAAAATAATACTTAGGTATAATTCAATGAATACTTACTATTTATAACATCCGTTATATAGATTATTATGTCAGCATATTTTTTCATAACTCAACTGCGATTGCGAAACGTCATAACCAACAGAAATTTCATCTTTCCTCTATTGGCACGCACATGCAAAAAGGTTCGTCATCCCTGGCCTACGGACTCGCACGATGTCTGAACAAATGTATCGAACATAACTGATTGTTCGTGTAATTTATTGAGGATGTTAATGTGATCCCCACTTGACATATTGCTTACGTATTATTTTGTAAGTAGCTCTTCAATGGTTTTATTTTTGGAATAAAGAAAAGGTTTTTTTTTGTTAAGTTACCTAATGGAAATATTTGGATTGCCTGTTCTTGAGGCAGTATTCAACATTCGGTTGGTTACTATACGGATTTTAAATTGGTTGTTTACCTTTTCAACATAGTCACATAAAGAATTAATAAAATTAATGTCGGTTAAGAAATGAAAACATATTTTTACTTTAATATTTAAAACTTATAAAACGTCGCCAAAAGGTGCACGGTTCTTCTCTTTAAAAAAAATTGTTTGGTTGTACAATATTTTCATGTTACAGGCATTAGTACTTAGATGGGGGGACAACGTAGGCCCGACAATAAGTCGTAAGTAACTAAAAAAAAAGATTATATCTATACCAATATTATAAAGACGAATGATTTTTTTTGTTTGTTTGTTTGTACCGAATAGGCTCCAAAACTACTGGACTGATTTTAAATTTTATTTCACCTACGGAAAGTTACATTATGCCCGAAAAACATAAACTATAATTTTGATGGGAGCGAAGCCGCAAGGGTCAGCTAGTATTATATAAACAAAAGACTAAAAAGAAAGTAAAACGAGATAAAATGTTTAATGATAAAATGTTAACAATGCTTGCTGCATTGTTAACAAGCATCTAGAAGGCCTACAATGTTCACACATTTACAAACCTGAAAACAAACCCTGAAATAAAAGCTGTAAAGCCAACCTGTAAAATTTTGTAATTAAAGTAGGGGTTGACACGTTATTAACTCCAAATATGCAATCGAGAAACCAGCCCTTAGCATTAGAAAACTTTCTTACCTCTAACTGTGTTGCCATAATATCTTAAAAATCTATTAGTGGTTTTAATTAATCGTTTATGAAGCCCGTGGACTGCAATAAAGCAGTATTCAATATGTTTTCCATTTAAAATAATACATCTACTTAGTCAACCATATTTCTGTAAGCTTTTACCCAACTTTATCCAAAATGAATAGAAAAAAAAACATCTTAGTAACTCAAATTAATACACCGAATAACAATGAATAGGGACGTTTTAAAAGCAATTTCTGTAAAAGGACGTCGAATATCTCCAAACAAGGCACAGTAATGCATCCTTTGCTACTGGAACAACAACAATAGGCATAATTCACGGGCAGCGTTCCCTCACTGGGGCTGTGGAGAGCTCCAACGAAATCACTGAACCAAATTGCAAATGAAGCGCCTGCCTAACTCTAGTAATACCGTATATCAGATCTTATAGCTACGCTACGTGTTTGCTCGCCTAAGTGATTAATATTCGACTTTATTGCACGTTCTAGGAATGCTAAGGACTCGTTTCATGTGTACCGTGTTTTTAACCTACTTGCCAAAAAGGACGAGGTTCTCACTCCGTCATATATAAACGGATTTGCAAAAATATTTTTTTTCGATGGCAGTTTATTTCGAAGTGGTCCCATTTAAATTTGGTAAAGATCTGACGGAGAACTTCGGAGATATACAACAGAACTCTTCAATAAATGACGGAAGTCATTCGGCAAGTCTCTCGGGATTGCTGCAATTGCATGTCTGTTTATTGTTTACACCATTTCATAACATACCATCACGCCAGTATGCTCTAAACGGGTACGCAGATGTGTACAGTTCACCCTGATACACTCTCATTCCACCGGTTATGCTCAAGTTACATGTTATTCGGGTAATCTATTCTGGCATCACTGAGGTCATTATAGGCAATTATTCTTACCACTAAAAAGACTTTCAATTTCGGAAGGTGGCGTCAAAATCAAAGAAAAGAAAAAGTAACACCGACTTCCAAAATTGAACTTATTTTTCACTTTGTAGTGTTTTTATTTGGAAGTCGGTTGTATTTTTATCACATCTTTTTCGTCGTGAATCGACCACGGTGGTATGAAATTAGTCGGGCTCGATTACTGCGTAGGTGTAGTCCAGCTTGCAAATAAGAACATAACTTTAGTTAGCAACTATCCAGAACTTTATAGACAGAAAACTCTTTAAATCCACAGAGACGTAAGGAAATAACGCTAGGCGTATTACATACAAACTATAAACATCTCAAACATTATACTTGCAAAATGTTAACAACCTGTTTGCCCTAACTTTTGAGACGGTGTAAATCAAATCTCCATGTAGAAAATCGTCCAATTAAGCCGTAGGACTTTTAGCCAAGAGTTGTTAGGTGAACCAACTCCGAATCTCGACGAAAGTACGAAACCGTGTTAGCAAATTGTTCGCAGTCGCACACGTGAGCACATGGCGTACCAAAATACGTAACGGGATTAATTTAACAAATTAGAACTATTCATGCGATTATTATACGATTGCTGACGATACGAACGCGTAGATAATACACAGGGGTCCTTTATACCTGCTCCCAATGAACGCAACATCCAAATAACCGTCTATTGTTTTTAGAATTTATTTCAACCGCTCTGAATGGAAAGTAGGATTAGGCTCAGAGTCGGATTACCATATAATTTACAAATATCAGTTGGTCGGGCCGGTACTTACGATTTCAGCTGGTATCGACGCCGGCATTGGCCGGTTATTGGCCGTGCGATCTCCCGACCTATACAAATCCAACTCTATTTACTTTCCGAACGTCTGTACGATTCGGACATTTGATATTCACTACGAGATCGTGGAATCATTTCCGCTGAGATATTCTAAGAACTTTGTCTGCATTTCAACAATAAAACCGATGCGCTGTTTAAATAATCGTCTGCTTACCGGTATTAATTGTAGTTTTCAATCCGCCTTACAGGAGTATAAAATTATTTTCGCCTTTTATTGCTCGATTACCCTCAACAATTGTAGATTTGGTCGAATTCGCTTTTCGCAGTTAATTATATTTTAATTGCCAATGAATATTTGAAAATTTAAATGCGGTATGTTAACACGGCTCTGAAGCCAGCGGACATTTTGTGTGTTCCCAATATAGAACGGGAAAGGCTTGTGTATATCGACGACATTTAGCCTGGCGACATTTGCTCTGGTGCTTCAATTGACCCATTCCGTCCGCCACCACACATGGACGTGAACAAATAAGGGCCGAAATGAATTTAACTCCGTTATGTATTGAAATTTATTGGACCCAGTGATGTGTTTTTCCGATCTGTTAATGAAAGGAAAACATAAAGAGCTTATCTTTCAGTGCAAATTGTCGAACGAGAGAATGGAGATACTATTGAGTCTGTATACGTAAATTGCTTACAGATTATATTGTTATTGTAGTATTTAATATTATTTTATACTACACCTGCTCGGAAAGTACCTTGATACTTTATCAAATTTACGGTAGAAAGTACGTCATTGCATATCGAACAAATATGTGGCGAGAAAACGCATCTGAGCGGGAGAGAAAAGTGTATGAAAATCCATTTCTTACGTGGTTTTTCTTTTTTATTTTGGGCAAGACTATGCGCTAACCTAAATATCAAAAGCCAAAAAGTTTTTATCTCCAAGTTCGCAAAATGACACTGGCCACTAGCTGTGTGTTGGATGGTGTCAATCAATTTGAAAAAAGAACATGTGAAAATTGCAGACGCCATTGGCGCCATTTTCAATTTGTGTGTTGTTTGAGGATTCAGTTTTAATAAGTAAAGATTTAGTTTTTTATTTTCCTCGTAGGTGTAGTATAAAGCACTATGTATCACTCGAGAGAAAGTGCGATTCCCGATCTCGGGTGTTTTAAAGCCCTCGCCTACGGCTCGGGCTTCAAACGACACCCTCGACGGTAATCGGTCACTTTCTCCTCTCGGTGAACAATGTACTATTGAACGTGTCGGGATTACGAAGTAATGATGACGATGATGATGCTATCTAGCAAGTTTCGGCCACAATGACCGCAATCATTGGCTCTTCAATGTAGTTGAGAGCTCAGATTTGCTGCTCTGTTATGTGCTCTCATGTGACTTGCATATCCACCCTTGGCCGAAAAACTCCGAGCACAAAGCGGACACGTCAGAACACCGTTGACTACGTGATATATAGTAGCTGTTGGTGGTCTAGCTTTGAGGTCGTCGCGTTTCTGGTCCAATTCCGACCTCCTTCTATCCTCCAATGCCTGCACTTGCCGCTGCACACGACGTCTCCAATCGGGCCGATTTTGTGGCTGATTCTCCCAAAGTGAAGTAATATGTATAATTTAGTTAATCGATCCCAATATAAATATAACTGTTACCTATTTGGAACTAAATAACTTCGAGTCACCGACAAGAAAATTCCACCAGCCCGGTCCTAACCCGAAAACATAAACGGATCGAATGCACCATGTAATCCGCTTCCTGTCGCGTATGTAGACGCGAATAATTCAACAGAGCGATCGCCATTCTATGGGCAAACAGATAGTCTTCACTTCCGACACATGTTTCCGTGGACGACACAAGTAACTGGTCACGTAGAATATTGACGCCTCCAGCGGCCCCGGCGACTCCAACGGCCCCGTCGGCCCCAACGGCCCCGGCTATCCATTCGCCCGGGACAATACCTACGGCGCTAAGGGAGACATTTTTATGCGCAACTTACGTATATCATTCTCAACATTCGGTAAAGAATAACGAGTATTTTCTGCGCTTTAAATTCTGTGAACGATTCGTTTGTGATGCCGAGATCTGTCTGTCCGAAGTTGTTTGGTACTGAGTTTGGAAAGACTTCTGAAAGCCTCTGGGAGTACAGTTCTGTGAGTTTCCAGTCAACAGTGAATGAAAAATAACTGAAGTAGTTGAAACTAACACTGATGACGAACAAATAGATCAGATAGTTAAACTTAAAAAAAATGCAAAAAAATAATATTTGTAAATGTATAGAATAGAATAGAATATTTATTTGCGTAAAACATGGTATACAAGGGTGTTATATACAAATTGAGGCACAAGCATGTTTAGCTAGGATAAAACATAGCATGCAAAATTTTAAAAAACAAGTTAAGCAACAACAACCGTTTTTTTTTTTTTAAAACATCAACATTTTTTATCTATAAATTCTTTTAAACTATAAAAACTACACTCGATTAACCACTTATGACATTTTATTGTAAATAATTTTGTGTTTAAAGCTTTGAAATGCCTTGGTATTTTATTATAAATGTTCATACACATTGCCAAGCAGTTACTATTGTATTTAGACAGTCTAGGCGAATCATTTAACACTAGTTTATATGGATCTCGTCGATTCCGAGGATTTACATCATTTGCAGTCTTAAATAGTTGCTTATTTTTCATAACAAAAACACATTTTTCGTAAATGTAAAGCGACGGTAACGGTAACAAACCAAGTTTTTTAAATATTGGTCGACATGAGTCGTCGGGCTTAGATAGATACAGAAATAGGAGCCTCCACCTATTTCTGTTCGCAGGTCTTAAAGGAACCTAACACCAAAGAGATGGTGGGGAATTCGTTCACTTTGCTCACTCACTCATCCCTTTCGAACCTAGCCTTTCCGTATAAGAGTGCCCCAACTTCCCGAGCACGCTTCGCTCGCTCTTGGACTAATTAATTCAATAGTTGTCTTGAACGAGTTGTTGTGAAATTGTAGAGATCAAGTTGTCGCCCACTCACACTAAACCAAAATAACATTGATAAGTGAAGTGTCACTTTAAATAGTCGCGTTATTTTTGGCCGGGCATACTCTTGGCGCTGCTAAATTTACTGTTCCCCAAACGATAGCGATGCAAATGACGCTTGCGGCACTCCATACACTGCCTAAATAATTTTCCGTTTTATTGGGAGTGATATTCTATCTTACCTATTTTAAAGACAACATCATTTGTAACATTGATCAATATTTATAAGCGTCTGTCAACCTTATTTAATATCTTTCAAAACAATTATGGAAAATATAAGCACGATCAATTTATCTTTTGACTTTAACCCTTATCATACTTTTAAGGTTAAATAAATTTAACGAAGCAAATTTCGTAATATAATATAAGTTTAAGAAACCTAACTTAAATAAGCATGTTTCGTGCTAACTACCGCTTAGGATTTTAATAAGAACAATTTTAAACAGGATGATTATTAATTAATTGGCAATATTTCAGAGGGTGATATTTCTCATAAATATGGAGAAACTTTACTGTAGGACCAATTCTGAAATAAGTAAAAAACTGCCCTTCAATACCTACACTTAATGTTCGCATAACTAGATAGAATGGAGGAGAGGAAGAGGAGCTCGTGGCTAAATAATAACAGCCGCACTGGTCGATCATCAAGGTTAAGCAACGCTTGACGAGGTCGGTCCGTGGATGGGTGACCATTTCAACACACGGACTTTCCTCCGTGCCTCGGAAAGCACGTTAGGCCGTTGGTCCCGGCTGTCATTTGAAGATCTTTGACAGTCGTTAAAGGAGTCAGAAGCCTGGAATCTGACACCAGTCTTGAGTCAGTCCAAGGGGTACTGTATTACCCAGTTACTGGGTTGTGGAGGTCAGATAGGCAGTTGCTCCATGTAAAACACTGGTACTCAGCTGATTCCGGTTAGACTGGAAGTCGACCCCAATATAGTTGGAAAAAGGCTAGGCAGATATATAACAAGATAGAATGTAAGAAGCAGCTGATTTGATTTCATATCAGTGCATTTAAAGTTGTCATTTCGTACTTAAATACTTTCAAGCCCTGAAATATTGCCAATGAGTTGAAAGTCAACCAACTCAAAAACAGAAAAAATATAGGTATCTGTAATTAAATGAAAGTTTTATAAAAACATGCATATTTAATTTTGATTAATTCTGATTTGACTTGAAGATAAAATAACATGTCCGATTAAAAAAATAATTTTTTAAGTAATCTTTTTAGCTAACTGTTCATTGTCATCCAAACCAAACGTGTATACAAAATTTCATCTTAATCGGTTGAGGAAAACTGCTTTAAAATTCAGTTGCAAGATTTGACCCGAACATTCATACACACATACATTGCCAGTTAATAAAAATTTGTAATAAGCTATGTTTGAAAACACTAAGAAGTCCATTAGATAAGTCACATGCTCCTGATTTCATCTCTCTCTTGGTTTATGATATAATACATAACAATAATTCACAGATTCAAGAATTCTCACGTGTTCATGAAAACAAACTTCCAAGGCTGAATAATAATTCAGAAGACGTTCATTACTAAGCAGGTCATGTTCGAACATTTAGTCTGAGGTACCTACGACTTGAGGTAAAATATGAGGCATTATATTAATGTAAGCCGACAATTTAATCGTATTCACTGAATATTTTTTAGATACTGAATGTTTCAAAAATAGGTATATTTTTCAGGATTATCTTCGGCCGATTACCTCGTAAACGCCACACTATTATGAATAATACATTACCCACCTGCAGCCTCAGATCAAATAAAAAGTCAACACAGCTTTTTATTTGATCTAAGACGAAGCTCGACTGACAAGCTAAGGCATAGTTTCGTTGTACATTTGTGCGTGTAATTGTGTATGTATACGGCAAGGCGTAGTTTTAACCGGCGTCACCTTGTTGTTTGCAACGTTCAATCTTGACATTTTATTTAATCTGAGCCTGCAGCTACTGCTTTGAAATTATTGTATTGAAAACATATTTGTATTTTATCGTCTAGATCAAGACTTTCTCACTGCTGGGTAAAGGCGCCCCCCATATTATTCCAGGCACTTCTCACTTCTTAAAAAAACATTATTATTTTTTTTATCATTATTACTCTACATGTGTGTGGAGTTTCGACTGTTAATTTCATTTATTGTATTCTGTTTGTATTACAGAAATAAAACTTAATCTGTTTTCTAACTCATGAATTTTGTATGCCGAAAAGTCTTCGTCTTTAATAAACGTATATTTACATAAACTAAGTAATTTATTTTCTACTAGCTTCTGTTTGCAGCTTTGCCCGCTTTGTCGAAAATCTTCCCTCGAGAGATGTACATTTTGCTGAGATATAAAGAAGCCTATGTGCTATTCCAGACTATAATAAATCCCTGTGCTAAGTTTCATCCAGATCCGTTTAGCCTTTCCGGCGTGATTGAGTAACAAACATACATCCACACACACATCCATCCAAACTTTCGCAATTATAAAATTTGTAAGATTAGACAGTACGATTATAATATTAGTAATAAGTAAGATAAGTTCAGATATGAACATTATTCCTTTCGTAATATCAAGAAGGATTACCTATTTATCTTCTCGATATTTTTATTCTTATATTCAAACTGCAGCTGCTTCGAATCTATATCGAGACTGTTTTTCTCTTAGTTCTAGGAATATTTTATAAGCACAAGAACGTATTGAAAGCGTACCCATATTACCTAACAAAATTGGCTAGCAAGGATTGAGTCTAGAGCCGCACTGCATCTAAATCTATCTTAAGATAAATTGCTACGTTTGTGTCCTATTGTCATAGAAAAAGATATTTCTGAGTATTTTAGGTCAATTTGGCTTTTCAGACTTACTTGTAATTCATCAGTGAAATACATGTAATGTAATAATGTACATCATACAATTGGTATTTATTTTAAAACTTAAAATATGTAGATAGAAAATATTGCTTATTTTAGTAGCTGCATATTTAAGAGTACAAAACAGTAAACCTACTAGGGCAGGTGGCCTGGAAGAGATCGCGGTTTGCGATAAGTTCACCTGTTGTATGTATTTCAGTTTTACGTTTCCTTTTGTTTGTTTTAACCTTTTTTTTTATTATTATTTGTTATAGGTTCGCGTTTGACCACTATCTCACCTGATGTTAAGTGATGATGTGGTCGAAGGTGAAGCACGCTTGCCTAGAAGTAAACTATTCACTCTTGACTTGAAGACCCCAAGGTTGTAGCTATCAGGAAACAAAGACGCCGGCAGGGAATTCCACTCCTTAGCTGTACGCACAATGAAAGTATTTTCAAAACGCTTTGTGCGTATGGGTGGAATATCCACCATGTACCGATGGCGCATTGCCGTACGTCTTGTAGTCCGATGATGGAAAGGGCTAGGCGGAATCAAATTGTGCAGTTCCATCGCACACTCCCCGAAATGTAACCGATAGAAAACCGACAGGCTGGCAACTCGTCGTCGGTGTTCAAGGCTCTGGAGCTTTGAGTCAACCAGCGCATCGTTGCCGATAAGTCTTTTGGCCCGTCTGTCAATCGACTCAAGTGCATCAAGTTGGTACCTAGCAGATCCGTCCCAGACATGAGAGCAGTACTCCATGCATGACCGAACTTGCGCTTTATACAAGTTGAGCAGCTGTTCAGGCGTGAAGTAACCTGGTGTGCAATAAAGTATTTTTAAATAAATAAATATTACTTCGGAGAAAAACTTTGTAAACAAACATCGATCTACCACTAATGACTTAAATGGCAGTGCAATCAGGACAGAAACACTTTGATCGTGGTGACAGTTTCACTCTGCTCGATGCACCTAGAAGGACAAAAACGAATACCGAAGTCTACATCTGCGTAAACGCAAAAATGCGACAACATCTTTATAGATTTTGTTTTACAGATATACTTGCAGACCATTTTCCATTAAAACGCGTTGTCGCATTGTCACGTCGTGTCTTCTTGCGAAAGTCTTTGAAACGCTTAAATCGGTTTTTAACCGAAATTCACCGCTCTTTTTTATTATGTCCCACATAAAAGTTAGAATCTAGGAAATAATGTACTAAAGCAACCCGTTGGAAAACCAGCATTGTAAATCCGAGGTTAGCTTTAATCTCAGGAGAAACGGCTCTATTGAAAAAGGTTTCTTTTCCTATAAAAACGGCATTCCTATTTGCCTGGAGACTACCGAGAATTCAACCATGGCTTAAACGACTTTAAAATCTGAGTAATATTGCTAATAAGTCCTTTTTCGATTAAGCATTATAGCTAAGCTGAAGTAAGTAACTGAATTTTATTTGGCTAGTTGAGTTGTCACAATTTAGAAAAATAAATATTTATTTCCATTGCATAAGTATGCATTTATCTCGAATGTGTAGCTCAATTGCTTCGACAAATGTTATTGAGTGACGACTGGCGAATATTATTTCCTGAGTCTATTTTTATATTTGTTAGAATTTTGCACATATACCAGGCCCCTCAGAAAGTATTGCGAAAAAAAGTTTTTATATATGGGAGACTGGCCAGTTATAATGTTTTTCGAAAATATGATTATTTATAAGTAAAAATAAGTAAGTTCCAATTTCAAAATTTCCCTCCACATTTTTTGCGAGTTAATTCAAAGTATTGTGTCTCACTGAAATATGGATCTGCGCCGGGAACATTTTAGAGCTATGATTTTATACGATTTCAAGTGTCGCCTGAAACCGGATGAATCGTACGATAGACTTCAAATGGCATTCATGGATGAAGGCCCTTCCAAGGCAACCGTGTATCGTTGGTATAACGAATTCAAGCGCGGTCGACCAACTTTGGGGGATGACGAAAGAAGCGGTCGCCCTTTGACGGCTGTTACCGAAGAAAACGTGCTAGCAGTGAAAAATTTAATCCAAGACAATAGGCGAATTACATATCAGGAGATTCAACACATATTGAAGATTGGATCGGGAAGCGTTCACGAGATTCTACACAGCCATCTTCGCGTGAGGAGGATAGTATCACGCTGGGTGCCGCACAACCTCACCGATGCTCAGAAGCAGGCCCGGGTGGAATGGTGCCGTGATATGCTTAACAAATTTGAAGCAGGCTCGTCTCGGCGTGTTTACGACATCGTTACAGGTGATGAGTCCTGGATTTATCAATACGACCCAGAAACCAAGCGCCAGTCGACTGTTTGGGTGTTTCAAAATGAGCCAACGCCTAACAAAGTGAAGCGATCTAGAAGCGGGGGTAAGATTTTGATCGCTAGCTTTTTTAATTTGACTGGCCACTTGGTATCAATTCCCTTACGGGATCAAAGAAGCATTAATGCCGAATGGTATACTACCAAATGTTTGCCAGAAGTTTTCTCTGTTATAAGCAACAAGCGACCAAACACAGGGCTCCGCGGGCTACTGCTCCACCACGACAATGCACCTGCGCACACCGCACTCAAAACGAGGGACTTCCTGGACAGCACGCCAGTCAAACTCCTGGGTCACCCTCCTTACAGCCCTGATCTAGCACCGTGTGACTTCTTTTTATTCCCAAAAATAAAAAATCAGCTCAAAGGGATACAATTTTCGTCGCCGGAAGATGCGCTGGCTGCGTTCGAGCAGGCTGTAAACGAGGTGTCTGCGGCGGACTGGAAAAAGTGTTTTGAAAACTGGTTTAGGCGCATGAATCTTTGTATAGAGGCTGGTGGAAAGTACTTTGAAAAGATTTAATAAAAATATATGTACGTATAGAACAATTTTTTTTAGTTTCGCAAAACTTTCTGAGTGTCCCACGTACATACTTTGTTTCACCTTCTGTATGTTTATTATTTGTGTTTTTACCGGGGTTTCAACTGATAAGAAATGATCGTGCGCGTGGCGGTGGAGGTGGTGTTGCTATTTACCTTCGCCCACACATTCCTTTTTCAATTATTGATATGTCAGCACAACCTCCCCCGTCAAACGCGGGCGAGCATCTCTTTGTAGAAGTCACCCTGAACCTTACAAAAATCCTTCTAGGTGTTTATTACAGCCCTTCATCTCAAATAAATTTCTTCTCTTCTTCTGAAACCATCCTAGAAAACATGTTGCCTTCTTACAGTCATACAATCATTATGGGGGACTTCAACACTTGCTTATTAAAAAATGATTCCCGCTCCTCTTCTCTTCAATCAGTCCTTCAATCTTTGAACCTATCCTTGCTTCCTTTAGGTGCCACACACCATTTTCCGAATTGTCACTCTTAGACCTTGTTATTGTTTCCTCTTTACAACATGTCGGCAAGCACGGCCAGTTCCCTGCTGACATGTTTTCCTACCATGACCTCATTTTGCTCTCATACAAAGTTCGACCTCCTAAGCCAAAACCTAAGATTCTCCTGCAGCGCAATTTTAGTGGAATGAATACAGATGATCTCCGAAGGGATGACGGTAACATTGACTGGGAACCCCTGGTCAGCCTTGAGTCAATTGATGACAAAGTGAGCGTGTTGACGGACAACCTTTTGCAGCTGTATGATGTTCACGCTCCCATACGTGCAATAAAAATTAAACATCTTCCGGCGCCATGGCTAACAGCCGACATTAAAGAGTTAATCCACAGAAAAGCTGTTACCAAAACCAAATTTAAATGTTGTCCCTCGTCGCCGAACCGGGAGAAACTTTAGGACGCACGAAATCGCTGCAATAAGGCGTGTAGAGACGCCCAACGACGCCATATCCACACCTCAGTTGAAAATGGAGACCCAGCTAAAGACTGGAAATTTCTTAAATCCATAGGAGTTGGAAAATCTCGCCAAGAATCGATTCTTAAAGACCTTGATCTTGATCAACTGAATCAGCACTTCTCGTCTTCATCCTCATGTAATAGGACCTTGAAAGCAACTACTTTAAACTATCTTTCAAACCTTCCAACTCCGGATCATTACCCATTTATTTTTAGTCAATTCTCTGATTGTGATGTTAAGAAGAGCATAGTGTCAATTACCTGTAACGCAGTTGGCAGTGATTGTGTCAGTCGAAAAATGATACTCCCTGTCCTCGACGAAATCCTTCCTGTCCTATGCTATATCCTGAACTACTCAATATCACATGGGGTCTTTCCATCAGCTTGGAAAGAGGCCAAAATCACTCCTTTACCCAAAAAGGCTAATCCTACTTCCTTTTGCGAATACCGTCCTATCTCCATGTTGCCTTTCCTCTCAAAAGTCCTTGAACGCCTTGTCCACAATCAGCTTAGTGCTTTTCTTTGTAAGAATAGTCTGCTGAATCCCTTTCAATCCGGATTTCGTCCTGGTCACAGCACAGCTACTGCCTTAGTGAACGTTACGGACGACATACGGCTAGGCATGGAGCGAGGACAACTGACGGTTCTTTGCTTGCTAGATTTTAGTAATGCATTTAACACTGTCGATTTCGATATCCTGCTTGGCATACTTCGCTCGCTTAACATATCTCCAACGGCGATTGACTGGTTTTGTAGTTACCTGTATGGCCGCCGGCAACGTATATGCATAGAAGAATCTAACTCTTCTTGGTGTTATACAACTGCCGGTGTACCTCAGGGTGGCGTTTTATCTCCTTTACTCTTCGCAATATTTATAAATGCTATCTCCAAAAAACTTCTCTCCTCTTACCACCTTTAAAAAAAAAAAAAAAAAAAAACAGACGCACGCACGCAGACGATGTACAAATCTACAAACAAGCTGCCCTTGCAGAGTTAGCTGAAGCAATTAATGCAATAAATGAGGATTTGACTACAATATGTGAATGGAGTGAGGCAAATGGGCTTCAGGTAAATCCGTCGAAGACCCAGGTCATAGTTGTTGGCAGCTCTAGGATGATTCCAAAAGTAAATTGGACACAACTTCCTCTGGTACAATTTAACGGAACTACTATTCCGATATGTGAGAAGGTAAGGAACCTTGGGGTTTGGATCGACAGATATCTGTATTGGGGTCCGCAGCTTCAGGACGTAAGCCGCAAAATTTTTGCATCTGCCAGGTCCCTTAGACGATTGCGAAACTTTCTTCCCACTGCCACTAAAATTGCGCTTTCACAGTCCCTTCTGCTTCCTATCCTTGACTATGCTGATGTCAGTTATCTCGATCTCACCCAGGCACAACTTGATAAACTTGAGCGTCTTCAAAACCTTTGCATAAGATTTATATTTGGCCTGCGCAAATATGATCACATTTCTGAATTTCGGACAAAGCTCAAGTGGCTTCCCATACGTCTTCGCCGGGATTCTCATATTTTATTTCTGCTTTACAGTATTCTATACAATCCTACAACCCCCTCTTATCTCAAAGAACGTTTCAAGTTCCTTCATGACACACATAATAGATATCTGAGGTCATCGGAAAACTTGGGACTAAAGATGGCGATGGGAATGCATCGCCATTACAACAGCTTTTACGACAAATCTTTTACGGTTCAAGCGGTGCGGTTGTGGAATGCTTTGCCCGTGACAATAAGGCGTGCTCAATCACTGCCCATTTTTAAAACTATGGTGAAGAATCACTACCTCTCTCTTTAATAGTTGTTTTTCTTGATTTCTTAGTTTTGTTCCATACTTGTTACTGTATATATTTGTCTATATAGTATGTATATATATGTATTTATTTTCTATATAAATAGTACACAAAACTTACCTACAGTACTGTCTTTCCTTTCATTTTTAAAATCCATCCAAAGGTTGTCTTGAAAAGATCGCTTTTAGCGATAAGGCCGCCCATTGTGTCACCCAGTGTAATGTTTTCTTCGTCTATATTTTCTGTAATTTATACGGTGTACATAATAAAGAGTATTCTATTCTATTATATTCTTTATTTTTTTTTCATCTTTTTTTTAAATTATGACCCGTTTCCGTAAGTGTGTCCGTGGCATCAACAGTGGGCCTTTCCAGAATATCAGCGCGGCGTTATTTATTATTTTTAAATATCGCTGCACATTTTGAGGTAGGACTGTAGGAGCCTTTTTGGTCGGTGTTTTATTTTTATTATTGTTTAACTTATTTTTGTCTATCACTCGTGTCTCCTGTGCGGTTCTTAAAAAAATAAATATTTTCTTTGTTTCTTCTTTCAATTGTATGTATTACTATAATTTGATAGTATTAATTTTTCAAATAAATAGCATTATAGGTTTGATTTCCAGGACGGACAAGTTGTATTGTGTTTTTTTTTCCCGTGGCTTTGGGCTATCCTACAGAGACCGTGTATTTTTCGGGATAAAACTATAGTCCATTTTAGATAACATTAGACATATAATAATTCCATTTTACAGTCCGTTCAATTGATTTGGACTTATATTGCGTTGGTGATATGAAAAATTGCACCTGTATTTAACTGTTAGTTTTGATAACAGGTTTATGCTTTTTATGTTATCCTTATATTTACGGGATAGAACTCAAAATCGGTTGAACGGAATGTAAAAAAGGGTTGTAAAAATTTCTAATGTTATTTTAAATGGAGTATAGTCTATGATGATCTATCTATCAGTGTCTTCATCATCGAATCAGTACTTACAAAGATTTTCTAGAAATAAAAAAACAAACAACGAATTTTATAACTGTATAATTTTAGTGCAGAGTGACACTAACATAACCAAATTTTAGACATTTATTTATTTATTTAAGGCTTGCGCTTGACCACCATCTCACCTGTTAGTAAGCGATGATGTGGTCGACGTTGAAACACGCTTGCCTAGAAATAACCTAATTACTCTTGACTAAAGACTCCTAGATTTTAGCTTTCAGTAGACTCAGAGTTCGGCAGGGCAATCCACTCCTTAGCTGTAAGCATACCAAACAAAGTCTATGCCTTTTACTATCAGGTTTTATAACTATTTTACTTTTTATCTGCTAAAAAAATATTATTCAGAAACGTTTGATTTATTTTAAGGAACCATGAGTAGGATTAACAACTATTAACTTAGGTCATCGGATAACTTGCGACAAATGGCAATGCATTCCACCACTTTCTTGGATAAATATTTTACTGTCCATGCTGCACGTCTGTGGAATGCATTGCCCGACCCACATGAAGCGCGCTCAGCGGTTGCCTGTATTTAAAATACTCGTAAAAGGACATTACTTGTCGCGTGATTGTCGGTAGTTAACATTTACTTTCATATATTAAGTATTATATAAAATATGTTTGTATTTGTGTATCTATTATAATATTATTGTATTTTTAAAGTAAATATTAGTATTTTCTGTGTTACACCAATTAAAACCCCATTTCTTGTCAAGGCTATCACTGTCTATTCCAGGTTGCCTGGAAAAAACCGTGGTATGCGATAAGGCCGCCCGTTGTTTGTATTTTAGTTTTAAGTTTACTTTTCTGTGTTTTATCTCGGTGTACCTACAATAAAGTAAACATAAATAAATTAATTAATTGGAAAAACTATCTTATCACTTTCGATAAGAGTATCCACAAAAGTACTAGATTGTGTCTGTTAGTCTAGTACTTACAAAAATAACCATGTTGTCTAACAACGTAAAATGATGGATACCAATTGGATATTTAGGGCTACATTTCCCTTGACAAATATTGATATCCTTGATAGCCCAATATCATGCAAAAAGTCTTCCTTATTACTTTACGAGCCCACAGACTAATAATATTTTTTCTTCCAGCACTAGGTCTGGAGCCGGACTTCCTGTATCCTCTGGAGAACGTGACCATCGCACAGGGAAGGGACGCGATGTTCACCTGCGTCGTGAATAACCTGGGCGGTTACAGGGTGAGTGGCGACTCCGCCACAGCCAGGGTGTGTATCAAACCGACTCATTACAGCTAGCCCTAGTGGAGCACCGTCACAGCACTTTAACTATGAGATCTATAATTTATTTCTACTCAAACGTCTACTGAATTTCTAGAAAGTTCCATTTTTAAATGGAATGTCTACGATTTTTTATCTGATTATTTTAATTTTCTATCTTTAATTTCTAGTGAATGAACTCAACTATTTTAATAATAATTCTACGAGGCATGATTTATTCTGACTAGATTTCATTCTTGGAGTTTTATTTTTAATCTTCACTTGACAACAGTAAGTAGACTGTTCTCTGTCTGATTGAATATTTGTTTTACTAATCTCTCTCCAACCTTTGTCTTAGAAATGAAAAGTCATTTAATAGCTAGTGATTTCAACTCTAAAACACATCCAAAAATATTAGAGTCATGAACCACATTGCTGATAACTCACAAGAATTATAGATCTCAACAAATAGACTTTGCACCACTTCCACACTTCTTAGCACACTACCTTCAATGCACCTTCTTCAGCACTCTCTGAGACTCACAGCACCACTTTATAGAACCTCTCTCTATCCTAGAATAGAGCTACACCGGTACTATATTTGCACAAACCTACTTTAAGTTTGTCCACATAGCCGTAGTGTTGGAACACTGTGCACAACTGCATTAGACACAAACACTTGCACATAGAAACTAAGATCCAAGAATGTGATAAAAACAGTGATTTATACAACAGTGAACGAACGTTGCGAGAACTATTCTTGGGTTTTAAACACTAATGCACAATTCCGTTTATTTTGGAACACAAGTTTTGAGCATGTTTTTTATACGAAATGCACTTTACGCGACCTTTTTAGTTGGAAAATAATTTAATTTAGCGATGCACGTCGGACATTTTTACGTAAGTCAATCATTGTCGGAACAAAAACCGCACCCCACTATGATAGGATCACTTTAGTCCAAGGAATTTACGTTGCAAAACAGTCACTTTAGGAAATTAAAATAAAGCCAGGACAAACCCCCTCGGTCCCCGTTCAATCATTTCGAGAGGCGGTGCTCTCAAACTGTCCCGGGAGTTAATCTAGTACACTATCATTATGATATGCGATACTGTATCGTATACGATATGTGAAATTGTCGAATTCGATGTCCAGAAAAGAAATTGGATATTTTTTTAAACATATTTTTGCACATTCATGTTAATTTATTTAAGCATTTTTTTAATAGAAATACAATGACGATTAAAATAAAAATATAAGACACTATATTTAATTATTTGGCAAAGCGTTTTTGAACAAAATAAATCAGGCGATATCAGCCAGCTGAAAATCTAAGAATGTATTTCTTTCAATGAGTATCTAACGTTTAAAATAAAAATATAAGACACTGTATTTAATTATTTGGCAGAGCGTTTTTAAACAAAATAAATCAGGCGATATCAGCTAGCTGAAAATCTAAGAATGTATTTCTTTCAATGAGTATCTAACGTTGAAAATAAAACTATAAGACACTGTATTTTGCAAAGCGTTTTAACAAAATAAATGAGGTGATAACAGCCAGCTGAAAATCTAAGAAATACAACAACAACGCTAGATATAAAACAGAATCTCCAACAATAAACCCACACAGAAATACTTATTCTCGAATCTTTCCTCCACGAGAAACAAGATTCGATAATAGCCTCACTGGGGCCGTTAACTCAGGTCACTCGATTCTATACGACTATCGATACATATTTGCTTTCTATATCGATCTCGCGTAAGTAATTACACAAGACTAATAACATCTTCGCATGTGTTTCTCAACAATTCCCACGTGGATTTCGAGATGAAATTCGTATCAATACGATGGCAGTATATGTATGCTAGTGTTATAATATCTTATCTGTGGTATAAGGAATAACCGCCAGTAGAGATTTCCACTGAAAATTAAAAAGAGTTTATTGTTGCGTCTGCAAGTTGCAGTTCGCATGTTAGAATATAGTAGCAATATGAATATAAAGAAAACGACGTTTTCTAAAAATGAAACCTAGCTAGATCGATTAATCGCCCCCGAAACCCCCTGCATACTAAATTTCATGAAAATCGTTGGAGCCGTTGCCGACATTCAGATTATATATATAGATACAAATATACAAGAATTGCTGGTTTAAAAGGTATTAGATTAAAAAAATAATGCAAATAGAAATTAACTTTATAATTGATACCTTGTTTTGAATACCCAGACTAATAATTCCTTTGTGATTCGAGTTAATACAATATAGGTAGACACTGCTAAGAAAAATCAATGATTCGGTTGTTAGAAAGAAAATAACTGTATAAGATTCAAAACAACACAAATACAATCTCAATACATAACACAACATTAATCAAAAGATTTTAAACACATTTTCGATATGCACCGCTGGTATGGATGAGTTCAAAATTTGGTAAATATAACTTATTTTATACCCATTTATTTCTTGTGTGTTTACGCGATGCAATTTCTGAAGCGTTTTGAATCTGAAATTACATCGCTCAACAGCTGTACAATCCTTTCTTCGCTCATTTCAATAATACAGACTTAACAAATTGCGAGGATTGTAAGGTTGTTGCTACAAAACAATTATTGTGTTCAAGCACTCCGATGTTTTAGTTATATTTGTTCTGATTGTAGTTCCTAGGCACCTAATTAGTGACTAATTAGAGCTGCACAAGCACTATACGATTGTAGAACACTTTCTAAGTCGCACCTCTATTAGTGCACTTCTTCTTGCACTTTCTCTATTCACTTACGATACGTATTTAAATGTAAAGTTAATAAGTTTCGAGCAATCTATAACAAGGGAAAAGCAAATATAATCCTCAGTTTGTCAAAAATATTTTGACTGCTAACTTTAGCAGATACATGAAAACGCTGATACCCATATAACTCTTTCAATGGGACCATTGAATTGAAGTACTTACGCTCACATTCGGCAGGAATTACGAAAAAAACATAGCTCCGAATAATATTTTCAATAATAAAGTTATAATACCGAGGGCGACGCGTATCGTAGACAAGCACAAACGCCGTATTTCTGCTCGTATTTTTTTGTTACGCGCTATGCAGGAAATTAGCTTCTATTGCGATGTCGACGCTTTTGGTAAAGCGGGTGAAACGAGGGCGTTTTCAGTGCGCCCGCAGCCCGCCTCATGCCGGCGACCAGACGAAAATGTAATTAAAAATTCCGAGAGCATTTTGCGCGGCGCTCGCAACAGGATAGTGTTGCCGGCTCGAGGATCGTTGTCGTGACTGCCTCTCGGGAAGCATTCGCTTGTAATTAGACTTGTTCGTTGAAAGTCTTCATCGTTTACAAACAGAAGATCATACGTGTAACGGCTAATCGTGACAGGAATGCGGCGTTTGTATTACTTTTTGTTCGCTGTACTTACTATGTTGTTTTCTCCATGCACACTTTGGGCGTACGATTTCCTTGTCGTCTGTTGGCGCGGGATGTTCGCGGGGTAGGTAGCGTGGATCAAGGCAGACACGAAGGCGATCCTGGCAATCCACGAGCACGTGATCACGAACAACGCGCGGCTGAGCGTCACGCACAACGACTACAATACGTGGACGCTCAACATCCGAGGGGTGAAGCGGGAGGACCGGGGACAATATATGTGCCAAGTTAACACTGACCCAATGAAAATGCAGGTAAAGTGCTGCTAAGTTTCAGCTATAAAACCTTTTACTCGTTACCTTTCCACGATTTATTTCAGTACATGTATTACGTCGACCGTGTTTTTTTTGCGCTGTGTACTTTAACGAGAACTGCTGGTAGTTTTTCGGAACGACTCTTGTGTAGTGGTTCGTGAATGCAGGCCTTATCGGCTCGCCCGTATAATGGTGTCACTTCTTCGAAAGAGTATTGATGCTTTAGTCAGAATAACTATGCATGCTAATGGGAAAACATGCAATTCTTAAATCAACAGACTTAAATGTTGAAATACCTAAATTGATAATTTCATGGCAACCTTGTTATGATAAAATTATGTTGAGAGAGTAAAGCGTCCACTTTGTTTTTATCAAATTATTTGGAATCCGCTGGATGTGAGAAGCACAGAACCGACCATTGTGGCGACACTGTGGTGGGACGCCTTTGTCCAACAGTGGACGTCTTTCGGCTGTAATGATGATTATTATTTATTACAATATAGATATTAAAAAGCATTTTGTATTCCAGACAGCATTTCTGGAAGTAGTGATCCCCCCAGACATTATCTATGAAGAGACGTCTGGAGACATGATGGTACCAGAAGGAGGGTCCGCCAAGCTGGTCTGCAAAGCCAGAGGGTACCCTCCTCCCAAGATTGTATGGCGTAGAGAAGATGGAGGTGACATCATCTCAAGAGGAGGACCACAAGGAAAGACGAAAGGTATGTGTTGCATTTTTCTATCTCGCTGATTGAGAAAACGTTCAATTTGGTCAAGTGAAAGTCAACCAAGATTATAACCCACATTTTCTCGTACGATAATGACCGCAGAATTAATGCGCATGAATTAACGCAACATCTAGGGACAGCGGACATGATGCATAAACCAATTTCTACCAGTCAACTAAGGACAAATTCATTTTGTCACATTCGTTTTGCGGGTGAAACCATCCAGCAACAAACAAAATCATATTTTTCAATTCAATTCGATACTTACAATTTCCAATTGAAGTCATTCAATGACCATCTTTTATGTGTAAAGAACAGGAATTGTTACGAGTATCTCAGAACATGATTTGACTGTGTTAGAGATCCTTTACAAGCTCTGCGGCTCCCACAATCACGAACGATTTGCGGAGAGGAGCGATGCATTGATCTTGACAGACGCGAATGAAAGGGGAGGGGCAAATGCGTGTCGCTCACAAATCAGCGACATACAGGGTTACCACATAGGAATAAAAAAAAACCATCTGTCTACAGGCCGAAAACTTCTAGATACCTATGTAAATAGAAATATTATTCTGTTTCTTGGTAAGCGGGAACAGCTTGATAGATTTGGCTAACTCTTATTATTATTAATACTCGTAATAGCACAGGTTAAAGATTAAAAGGAAAAAATATACAATAATAAAACTTTTTCCAGTTAAACAAGTTTTTTTCGTATATTTCTTAGCAAACCCGTTAATTTGATACCCATATCATGGCAGTACACAAAAATAACTAGTCCTTCATCTTGGGCCGTCCGCCATATTGGATTTAGAATGACGTCACTTAGTTAACCATGCATTGTCATCCAAACTAAAAGTGTATGCATAATTTCATCTTAATCGGTTGAGGATTACTGCTTTTAAATTCAGTTGCAAGATTTGACCCTAAACATACTTACATACATACATTGCAAGTTAAATAAAAGCTTGTTAAAGTTGGAAAAGACTACCAGAAAATCGGGAAATCAGGGAAAAAGTGAAAGTGCTTTTGTCTATGGAATATTAAAATGACCTCAGTGAACAGGACAACGTGTCGGTCCAGCTGGAGGATCAAAATGGCTGTTAGACAGCTTTTGTATAGAAAAGTCAATGCAATGCTAAATTTATTCTAGTTAGATAAAAGTTTTTTTTTTAGGTAAGGTAGAAAACAATTTTTGGTTTACCTAAATAAAAATACGCATTAAATACCCGAATTCTTTTCTTTTTTTTTTCTTTTTTTTTTAAAAACGTTGCCCCACTCTAGGAATTTCTTCCTGTATCGTGGGTGCGTTTACAAACATATAAACTCACATACACAAACACCCAGATCCGGAACAACTATCTGTAGGTCATACAAATATTTGATCCGTGCGGGAATCAAACCCGCGACACGCAGCGCAGCAGTCAATCGCTCAACCGCTGCGCCAACCGTGCGCCCAAAAAAATCCCATAAAACTGCCACATTGGTGTAATGGTCGCAAACGCTACTGCTGAGCTCGAGGTCCTGGGTACGATGCCCGGGGCAGGTAAAATGTTTTTTTTTTTTTCAAATGGTATATCTACCAGAGTCTGGATTTCTGCCCGGTTGATTACAATAGGCCAACCCCGTATTACATGGAATTTTCACATAAAAAGTGAAATGTGGGAGCACCTCTGTGGGTTCTTCGAGGAATACTGGCGTGATGTTCTGTTATGTATACCAAAATAATACAGCTTATACATACATTGATGGCTAAGGGCGACTAGCAAAAAATGCCTAAGGCATTTGTACTTGTGCATAAAGTTTTATAAATAAATAAATGTGGGTCACATGTCAACTAATAATACATCTTCGAGACCGTCAATTCAATAGGGTAGTTTACTGAAAAAAAATAGTTTTTTGTCCGTCAGTTATATTAATTAACACGTAATTATAAAGTAACGACGATTATTGGCTTATTATTGTTATTTTTTGTTTTGTTGTTGGTATTCCACGGTTTAAACAATGCACCTGCCATGTTATCTCTTCACCACCCATGGTTGACTGGTAGAGAATGCCTAAGGCATTAAGTCCGCCATTGTACCTTTGTGCATGAATTTAAATAAATAAATATAATGCGTTGAAATATCGTGTGACGTCACGCCGATAGTACACTTTATACTGCCTTAGTAACGTCACAAGCCCTCACTCTTGCACTTTACGTATGTAATTTTTTATTGATTTGGTAAAGCAAAAAATACGTGTCCAATATTATTTGATATTCTCACTGACGGACTAAATCTATATTAATACTAATAATCTATGTAACCAATATTATAAAGAGGAAATATTTTTTGTTTGTTTTTTTGTACCGAATAGGCTCCGAAACTACTGGACCGATTTTGAAAATTCTTTCACCTATGGAAAGCTACATTATTCCTGAGTAACATAGTCTATAATTTTGACGGGAGCGAAGCCGCGGGGGTCAGCTAGTAATAATTATATTATTATAAAGAGGAAAGATTTTTTTGTTTGTTTGTACCGAATAGGCTCCGAAACTACTGGACCAATTTTAATTTTTTTTTCACCAATAGAAAGCTACATTATTTCTGAGTGACATAGGCTATTTTTTATCCCAAAAACGGGTCCATTGGGGTGGTCCACATGAGTAAAGCCGCGGGGAACAGCTTGTAGAATTATATTTTTTTTACCCAGGAAACATCCCTATTCTGTAAGGCTCTACGATACGTCTTGACGGCTCTACAGGATATCGAACCTAGACGTTAATAGACTAGGAACTCAATACGGCTTCCTCCGCTGCAATCTATAAATCCAATATGTTACCATTAAATATGGCTCGGAGCATTGACACACACATGAACCGAGGCTGCGTAGGAACTCCACGACTGAGTTTAATTCATCGCTAAGCGTAAGTCAGTACTCGGTAACTTTTACGAGAACTTGCTCTAGTCTATTAGCACCAATCCTATGAAATCTGCAGTTTGATTTTCAATACTGGGTTTAATTTGAGTTTGTAATATGTAAAGCCAGACTTAATATGTGGCATTGTATAACCCGAACTTTCAAACAACAGTGTACTGACTGGATTTTTTGCATAAAAAAAAAATTCAAATTTCATTTATTTCAATCCAATGTCAGATCATATGTGTTGTACATTTCAAATTAAGACAAAAAAGAAATCACACTCAATATAATTATCTATACAAAATAATTAATTAAATAATGTATACAAAATTAAAAATTAAATTAAATTAAAATTAAATTATTTTCTTAAATTACATTTAAATTATAAAATAAAATTAAAATAATAAAATAGAAATAAAAATAATAAAATAGAAATAAAAATAGTTAATAATACGCCTGCCTCTGAGTTATTCGTTTGTTTGTCATTACATTTACCATAAAACAATGGTTAATGTACTGACAATCAAACCTGTTTGCAAATACGCTCAGGATGGTGTTGGAGGTGGTCCGGAGCCTGCGCCCCAGAGATGTGCACCGCTTTCGCATCGTCGTGTAGAAACAGTCAACACGGGCGTCGGCGAACATCCCCGACGCGCTGCAGTGCCGGGGCAGCCCCAACAGCACCCTGAACGCATTATTATACTGAACACGGAGAGCGTTGTACTGCTTCTGGGTATATGAAACCCACAGACTGGCCGTGTACAGGGACGTACAAAATGCTCTGAAAAGAGTTACTTTGACGGCCCCCGAGCAACGAACAAACCTGCGGGCGATCATATTGGCCCTCACAGACACACCAGCATTTTTGTCAGCATTCGACGTCAGATTTATGTAGAATCTGACGTTAGTGTGAAATTACGCCATGGTGACTTCGCACCATTCAGTACAAATGCCATTTTGTGTGACAAAGATGGAAGAATAACTTCAAAAGCGTGTAACTTCTCTATTTCAACGCCGTGTAACATCTTTAAAATGTGTATACAATTTTTTTTGAAGTTAAATATCTATCTAACGGCTGGGCAGCGTTCGGGTGTCTCAAGACGAAAGTCTATGACCAGTGTGTTTTGCCAGACATATGGAACCGAAACGTGGTCGCTCACAATGGGCCTCATCAGAAGTAGAGATGCAAATTGAAAAAAAACTGACGTTTTTTTTCACAATCTTGAAAATAAACATGAAAAAAACTAAGCACCGTCGTTTTTTTTTCTACATTTAGTTACAGAAAAAGTGAAACTATATTTGGTTGTTTTGTTTTAATTAAAGTCAAATTATGTTTGGAAAAGGTATAAAGTCAAATTGAACTTGGAAAATACTTAATTTGTTACAATCAGAATCATCTTTTCTTTGTTACTAGGAAATCCCCGTCCGTAGATAAATGGTAAACTTTAGTGGGTATTGCCAATTATTTTAAGACATTTATGTATTATTTAACAAAAACCAAATGGTATTTTCTTATTAAACAAAAAAAAAAAACAACTAATATGCGATAACCACCTTAACTTATTTCTATTTCCGTACTCTTGAAAAAAAAACCTACTCCAGAAAAAAAAACTACCGGCAAAATAATGTTCACTGAAATGTGAGCTTCAGGGCGTCCTCTGTTGAAAGCTGGTTGCCTGCTAGCTGTCGGCGCTCGGACAGAGAGTAGTCATCTCTGTTTAAAGTGGTGTTGTGCGGGAGAGGTGTTGTGCGGGAGTGGTGTGGTGCGGGAGTGGTGTTGAAGCGGAGTCGTGTAAGTGAAGTACGACCTTTATTAAATTCACCCAAAGGGCAATGGAGAGGGCTATGCTCGGCGTTGCAAGAGAACCAGGGTTACCGACATAGCCCGCAGAATTGCCTTAAGTGGCAGTGGGCAGGGCACATTGCTCGCAGAACGGATGGTCGATTGGGTCGAAAAGTTCGAGAGTGGCAACCGCGTAACGGAAGACGTAGCGTGGGAAGGCCTCCCCTTAGGCGGACCGATGACCTGGTCAAGGCTGTAGGAATCCGGTGGATGTGAAACGCACAGGACCGATCAGTGTGGCGCGTGGGGAAGGCCTATGTCCAGCAGAGGACGTCTTTCGGCTAAAATGATGATGATGACCTAACTATTATAAAAATTTCCCCCCACTGAGCAAGCGTAGTAATTAATCGTCATGCCAGCTCTGTATGAGAAGAAGCTTTTTCTCTCTCTCCTGCACTGGCACAGTTACAGGCTGATATTATTATTTGTTATAGCAAATAAGAGAATCATGTAATTGGTTTTTAATATTTCAATTCGACCAAAATAGCTGTTGTTAGTTGGGCTATTTATTTTATTTTGCAGAACGACCGTAGATATTTGTATTTTTAGTTATTCGCAGCAAAACAACAATTTAATTTTATAAATCAGCAGTGTATAATAAACCATTTATGAATTATTACAAACCATGCAATGGTTGATCAAACACGCATGTTCTATTTATAATCGATTAATCCTAATCCAATCCAATTAATCAAATAACATTATAATGTCAACAAGCGTTGTCAACACATTTGTACCAATTAATATTCGTCACCAAAATCCGTGATTGTAAATAAATTATACTGTCACCGTTTGAGCCTTTGACCAATTATTAAGCTGTGATTACTTACTGTGACAAGTACTGAACGAAGGTGCTGTTTGCACAGTGCCTGAGGAATTCCGTCCTACGGTATATGTTAGGGGTTAAATCCTCCACAGATAGGTGCAACACGACAACTTACGGTACCGTACCCAAAGGGTAAAAACAGGACTACCACTATGACTCCACTGTCCGTCGGTCTGTCTGTCAACAGACTCATCTCAGGCTCTATCTCATGAATCGAGATAGCTAGACAGTTGAAATTTTCAAATACTAAAAACAGAATAAACTAAATATTTAAATGGGGCTCCCATGCAACAAACGTGCTTTTTTTGCCATTTTTGCGATAATGGTACGGAGCTCTTTGTGTGTGAGTCCGACTCGCACTTGGCCGGTTTTTTTTTTTAAATTGATGAACGTAGTTGGTGTATGTTATCCGTAGAATAACGGTCATCGCATCGATGTCACTTCGCCTTGCTTTGCTTTGTGGAAGCCTTTACAAGGACCAAAAGTAAGAGTAGAATTGCGGCGCTGTTTCGCACAATGGGGCACTAACATCATGTCCTGCTGTTGATCGCCTACTAGATTTCTCCCTGGCTCCGCTCTTATGGTCTTTCTCACAGAACTCGTGCAATTTTCGAGATAAAAATAAGCTGGCACAGATTGGAAGTGTAGCTGTCTAATCAGTAAATTAAGTTATTGATAAGTTTTTAACTAACTTAAGGCGATATATACGTCCCAATGTTGACGCAGTCATGGCCGTGCGCCCGCTCGGAGCCAAAATATCAATATTGATATTATGAAGAAATTATATTACTATTTCAGTTATGAAGAAATTCCAGCCATCAATTTTCTGTGTTATATTTTTAAACATCCAAGTTGTTTTGAAGGAGTATCCAAAAGTTGTGAAAAATATCGTATTGCTAGTTATTTTTTTAAAACAAAACTATTAGAAACACGAAAAAACCTTGTTTCAAAAATAATTTACATAAATCAATAATAAATATATATTTTTTTCAAACCTTTTAACCTAGCCGTTACTAAGGAGTATGCTTTAGAAAGTAACCGTTTTACGGAACTAAAGCGGTGGAAGGCCCTTAATTGAAATTGCTATCGACACTTACTCATCAAGTTACTTGTTCTGGGTCTATATATTTTTGCAAACGCACCCACCGACGCAGCGAAATCCTAAGTTTCGAGTTCCTCATTTTAAAAGCGAAAAGAAAACAACACAATTTAGCAAGCGAAATCAAGCAAAATTTACGTTCTGCTAAGGTCACTGGCTATCGCGTGCTATAAACGAATCATTTACTTCTATGAAGGAACTTAAGGCCTCTTAACACGATAACTCCTGACTAATCTATCCTAAAACTCACACTAAGGGCTGACGTTCTGATTGCAGTTTGTTTTAATTAAAATTGGTTAGAAAAGTTTGTTGTTGATTATTTGCAAAAAAAAATTTAGTAATATTATAAATTCGAAAATAACTTTGTATGTTTGTTTTCACGCCTGAACCACTGTGCCAATTCTGATGAATTTTGATACAGAGATAGATTGTACCTGGGCGAACTATTTATTATGGGGGAGGCTGAGGAAGGTAAAAAAATCAACCGACCAATGTGGCGATTCTTTGGGGAGGCCTATGTCCAGCAGTGGACGTCTTTCGGTTGATATGATGATGATGATGATGATGCTGAGGAAGCCACTGGCCAAAGCTACGAATAGATTAATAAATTAATGGTTAAAATATGTGATTGAAAATATATCTATGTCTTTATGTGTGACACAATAAAATATATCATCTAGAAAAATGTCAAGTATTTTTCTTACTATTTATTCCACCTTTCTAAGATAAGCTCATAAAAATAAATCTTTGTCGAAGTATATTTTAACTTCATAACCCAGCATGTGTTCCAAATAGGATTTCTTATTCATAACAGCTGGCAACTGTTTCAACTAAATCCATTCGAATAAAAACAGCTACAAGTAAAATTTCAGAATTTAAAAAACCCCCGACACATTTATCTTGCGAAAACACCCCGATTCAAACAGAAAAATGCCCATAACTTTTGAACGGCTGAACCAATTTTATTCAAACATAGCTAAGAACACTCTCGACAAAATTACCTTTCAAACAAAAAAAACTAAATCGAGATCGGTTATTCCGTTTAGGCGCTATGATGCCACAGACAGACACACAGATACACTGCAACACACGTGAAACTTATAACACCCCTTCTTTTGCCGGCGGGGGTTAAAAATAGTAAAGTCCGTTACTACAAAATACCTGTATCTAAATTAATGCATGAAAAACAGGTTCCTAAAAAACCTGTTTCTCTATCCAGGCATCACAAAAGCGCTTTCGCAATTTATATTTCGATTAAAACTATAATAATGCATGAAAATGCAGGCTGAGTTCAAAGGTTCATATAAGTTGGACAAGCCCGACCCTCCTCAAACTGTGGAGCAGTACTAGGCAGAGCTTAACCTAACCCAGTTTCTGTATTATCCACCTCTAAACTATTCCAGCTTAAAATGTCGTTAAGCACATTAGTTTTAGAAGCATTACTTGCAAATATAATGACGGGTGCCGAAGTTGTACCTGAGTTTAGCAGCTGGTGAACGTTTTAGTTTAAGATTTTTTTGTTTAATACAAAGAAAAGTAGATTTTAAGGTTATACTAATCGAAAATTCTTCCATACAAACGTAGTCTAGCGATTACTCCACTGTTTGACGATGTACGTTCAAAATTAAAAATGATATAAATTTTTCTTATCATTTACTAGTCCTGTATGGAAACAAATATGTAAAAAAAAAATATATTTGAAAGTTATGAGCGTCGAAATTTCCATATTTCAACACAAATTTTAACGCATCTTGGGGTGGAAATAAATACCATAAGATGAAGGAAAATTGTAAAACGGCCATCCATACAGGGATAGATTTGTGATTCAACAATGCAAATAATTTTATTTTGAAAATATACATTTAGTCCTTTTTCCAAGATATCTAGACTCCCAAGGGTCTGTTTATTTAATTTAGCGCGCTCGTTTTCGTCCTAAATTATCAAACATTTCAATACAAATTTGCAAAAGTGCTAATTCGTACGCAAACTAGCTTCTTACTGCTCATCACAGCATCTATCTCTTTCGCACGTGATTTCGGATGAGATGGCATGCATTTTCACCTCGCGCACAAAATAGTTCGTGCCGCTGACTAGGGAAACCTTAAGGGCATAAGTCGTGGATATATAGTTCAAAGTTTTCTAATGCTCTATTTTACCTGTGTTTAGTATCAAGTTGAACGATGAAAAAAACAATACTTAATACTATCGCTTCAAACTACTTGTATCTGAATACTAACAGTTCATTTAACAGTCCATGTTGAAAGATCTGAATGACTTCAAGAAACGACGAACAAATAAATCAGCGCTTAAAATATTCACTATTGAATCTTAGCAGTAAATCACACCGCAGCACCTCAGGAACTCCTATTACCATTCACACCGCCCTTCCTAATCCCGCCGGATTACAATCTCGAGACGGTCCGGGAATAATTACTTACCTACTCATCTCTGCACTCGGTCAAATAAAAGCTGGGATAAAGGGTTATCAGTGAGCCCCAAAATTAACCACCGAGTTCAAACAACAAAACGGTTTTCATTAAAACAAATTTTATGCACTTTTATTTTTGATATGGCAATAAAATTAATCGACCGTAGCCTAAATTTCGAACATCCATTCCATTTATGAAATTGAAAACGTAACGGCTTATTTATTGAATTCCGAATTCAAATGTTGCAGTAAAATACTATTGGATTGCTATGAGAAAGTAGGTTTAAAAATTATGCCGGGACAAGGGGAATTCGTGACGAGTGGCAATTGGAAACTGTACTGACAGGGGTGATTAATCAGCAGGTCCCACTTAACCCTACCACTGTTCAGACCTCCTCCTGCCATCAGTCAATTCATTAAGCTAACAAAGTACTACCGGTAATGACTTTCACAACGAGTCGAGCACTTCAATACTACAGCTAAGATTAGAGCACACTTTAGACCTTTTCAATTCTGCACGTTGGGAATTAGTGTCAATGTATATCTTGTGCATTCAGGTACTGTGAGTGCCAACTTTGTGATTTAATTTAATAAAATAATTTAGAGCATAATGTATTATGACAAGATGTTAAGACGAGTAAGAATTGTTTTTGTAATCAAAACGAATGTGACAGACGTATGAATTCATATTAAGGCGCAGATACCACTCAGAGGCTGATTTTAAAATGAGAATCACGTCTGTACGGCTAATGGTATTTTTTTGGAAAAATATTTTTTATTAGACCATTTTCTTAATAATGTGATCTAAGAAAATTTTGAGTTTTATTTGTATATCAGTGTAAATAATTTGTAAAGTTATGTCTAGCCAAGGGGTAGCGCTGTTACCCAGTTACTGGGTTGTGGAGGTCAGATAGGCTGTAGCTCCATGTAAAACACTGGTAGTCAGCTGAATCCGGGTAGACTGAAAGCCGACCCCAACATAGTTGGGAAAAGGCTAGGCAGATGATGATGATGATGATTTCTAACATGGACAAAAAAAACGAAAAGTGCACCAGAACCGCCGTGCGTATTTCAACGACATTGTCACCATCTCAAAGACACTTTAATCACCTACATTTTGATCTGAGGCTTTTTTTGTATCATAGAATAATAAGGAAAGTAAAAAAAACTACTTAATAAAGCGCGAGTGTGAAACGAGTGCGTGTTTTGTTCCCTCAAGATCGTTGGCGACTGTCGTCGTCTTAATAAATATCATAAAATGGAAAAGTCCATTTTATCTAGTCATACAAAAAATGCTAGAAAAAATAAAATTGAGCAAGAAAATCAATATGGTTGTATACTCTGAGTAAAGTGAATGCTAATATACCAAGGGAACACAAAAGCTACGAACTTACCAAATGATCGGTAGGTAATTGAATGAGTGGCAAGGTGAAGCCCGCCTTAACCAATTTTAAATGAACTAACATCAATAACAATCATCAATTTGAGTGAAGAAGTCTAATTAAAGAAGCCGTTACAAGTTACCTCCATAAATCTGAGCAGAAAACAATACAAGCTATCCATTACTTGGGCCTATGTTTCTTCACGAATATTCCAATGAAGAAACTTTGAGGCCGGCCAAGACAAATATAGTTTTTTAATGACTACCACGGCCACTTTCCAATTTGTTATCTCCCACTGAGGGCCAACTTCAGCCACATAAATCAAATTTAAGTGCAAGAATTTAATATTGCCATGATATATGATATTGCTGCATCGATGTACGTAACTAATAGCTTTGGCGTGTCGCGGACTCGCGAAACCGTAATTTTAAGTAATTTACTTCGTTATCTATTTGAACAAAAATATCTATTTCACTAGAATTCCATTCCTTTTGTCTTTTGGAAATCCTTTGATATTATTTAATTATCTTTACCTCCCTTTGAATTGTTTTGAACGAAGATTTTTTTATAATCGTTAAACACATTAGCTGTTCTCTTTGTTCTGAATACAAATCTGAAAATCTCGAGACAATCACATTTTAGTAAATCCGAGGAGAGCAAAATACGTTCTATGTTGTGTAGGTAACAATAATGATAGCGGCGACAGAAAACAGCGTCGCCAACAATAGGGTATTATTCAAAATTTGCCCTTTATTGTTTCGCATAAAACATGTTCGTGGTGACAACGGCGTGTCGCGTGCCTATTTGTTTCATGTTCAAAACCAAATTATGCAGATAAGCGAATGAATGGTGGAAACTTAGTCGTAGACTGATGCAAATTAACTCTACCATCCTTCCATTCGACGCTTTTCATCAGCACCACAAAGTTTGAAACAGATACGACTACGTTCTGCGATATCCAGAATTGTTAATCCCAATTATCGAGTAACTTGTGCCGCGATGGTGTTCGATTTCATAACAAGGGTTTGCGTGGTTCAGACAAAAGTTCTTTGAGATCACACCAATTAATAGAAAGTCCATTAAGTGCTGTACTTCTGCTTATTAAATTCAAGTACTTCTCTTAGAAGGGTGGTACACCCACCCTAATACAAAATAAATAATTACCCACTCAGTACAGAACGTTTCGAATTCATAATTAAAATTATAACTTTGGAACAAGGAGTGATGAGAAAATGTTGGTTTTCCATTTTACTCGAGGACACTTTACCAAAGTACTGGACTTTTGTCGCTTTACCGTAGAGTTTAGCGACGACGCGATTAGTGCCAATATTATTAGAAAACTTTGAAATTAACTTTGAATCAGAAATGTAATAAATTGAAATTCCATTTATCAGTTATTTTATTGGAGAATGTTGAGGCAACACTTCATTAATTAAACACCGATTAATTTAAAGTTCGGTCACAATATCGTGAGAAGCTTCGTTTTATAATTTTCTCATTAAATATTTATGATCTTGTCTCATTTGCGTAACGATTCGTCCGTTTAATACGAACCAGCCAAAAAGAAGAAAAATTAAAGTAAAAATGATAAATTATTATGAAGAAATTGTTCAAAGGATTCTTTAAAAGATTTCGTGTGTCTGTGGCAAAACCACTAGGGGTCCGTGGGGCTCAAGCGTCACTTGACTTATGACACATCGACAGGCCAAGTTTATTCAACGGTCCGCTTCGAAGACAGCACAGCAATCTGTGGAGAAGTGTACGATTTAGTATTTTTTATTGTATTGAAATATCTTTAGTGTTCAATTTTTGTTCTGAGTACTGAGTATGTACCTAAAATTACTGTCTTGTTAAAACTAGCGATCTGTTGAAATATTCCTATAGACTCGATATAGTATCTACATTACTGCAGTGGCTAGCAAAAGAGGCATTGATGGACGAACGTGTAAATGTGGACCGAGGCGAAGGCGAGGCACACATACGTAAGCCCATCAATGCCTAGTTGTGGCCAAAGCTGGTATTGTACTTTTCTCAAATAAAGGGCGGCAATTAAAACTCAGTAGTATCTAGCTAACTCATTTTGTCAATACTTTTCAAAATCAATGACGAACAACGAACAACAATATTATATAACAATATTTCCGCGTTAAAGTGCTCGTTTGTTTTTTTTTTCAATATACAGCGTTCTATTTGCAAGCCAGTTCGACATTTAAATAAAACCTTTGTTAAGTAATCTCCTTGGTTGCCATGTTTCGGAGTAAAAGATCGTTCCATTTTTAAATTACACGACAGATATGAGTGTATTATGCAATGTATTATGTAATTTATTTGGCCGCTAAACACGACAGGTATGGATTTTATACAACTTTGGCCGGCCGCTGCTCGCATGTATTTGGCCAGTACAGCAATTTCGATTTATCTCGAAGAAGGTTGCCAAAATAATGCTCAAATTTCCAAGCAAGTTTGAGAAAAGATTATGATACGGCTTTATTTCACCAACATCTTCACAATTTTTTTTTTAAGTTGTATTTCTTCTAATGTATAATTGAGGGCTTCAACCATAGTAAAAAGAATCATAAAAACCTATTTACGAGCCATTCCAAAATAAATTAAAACTACAATAACGCGAGGCGACTCATCAGCCGCCTCTGTGCGCGCATTGTTTGCTAACGAAGCGTCGTCCCGCCCGCGCCACCGAGAGCTCTACACTTTAAACCATCAACGGTGTACAGCTCCTTCGGAAAATATTGCCCTAGCTTTTTATCCTCTTGTTTGAATAATGGCTGTAAACGTACTTGGCCGCCATTCGAGCAAGGTGTCAGGAAAACAGCTCGAGTTCGAACCACTAACGGCACTTGTTTACACAACCCGTCAACTTTTGGCGGTTCACAAGTGTTTTCCAACAGTTACTGCTGGAATGTAATGTAAGCACTTCGACAGATAGTGCTCAAAACCGTTTTCGTGAGTCTTTGCTTTGGCAATTTCGTAGTGTGTACGTAGGTAGGGTTGGGTGTACCTAATTTTTTGTGTTCGGATCGGATCGTTTCTATCCTTTTACATTTTGTAGGAAATACCTTCGTCTCTTGTCCTAGACAGAGACACATTTGAACAGATTTTATTCGGATTAGGTTCGAAGTTTTTACTTAAAATGTTATTAAATACCTATTACGTTTCTTGTCTTATTATTTATTGAAAAAAATAGGTTTTTCTTAATTTATACCTCTATTGAAAGTAATTTTGTAATGAGCAAAGAAAATATTAATCAAACCTAAAATTTTATAAGAATATTTTATCGGCAGAATTTGTTAGGTAATATTAGATTTGAGAAATAATTTGCTTATGCAACAATTTAAATTATTATAGACTTACAATTTTAGAAATGTTTACAATCTGTGCCTACATAGTAATTCTTAGACACAAAATGATTTTCCATATACTCATAAGCACTAATTGTAGTTTAAAATCATTTCATTCATTCAAGGTATATATCTTCAATTGATATTTCAGTTCAAAGTTAAAAAACACATACTTAGGTGCTTCTTCAGTCACCAATTCACCATAAACTAACGTAAATCGGATTCATTTATTTTCAAGTCATGCTTCAGTGATTGAATGAA
Organism: Orthosia gothica; assembly: GCA_949775005.1. NCBI lineage: Eukaryota > Metazoa > Arthropoda > Insecta > Lepidoptera > Noctuidae > Orthosia > Orthosia gothica. The sequence continues at coordinate 2,195,226 of OX459057.1, forward strand.
CCGAACTGAACGACCTGATTTCTTCACTCTTTTCTTTCAATCAGGTTTCTGTTTAAAGGCTGCTGTAGACAGATGTGTTGCGAAAATGCTTTTTCATGGCAATTGGTTTAAGAATGTATTATTGCCGAATAGTCGTGCGTGACGTGCCTGTCTGTGTGAGCCTTTTAACTTACTCAAGCGTTGTTATGCTACACTCGCTGCTGGGATAACTACAGGTACTAACAGATCGAATGATTTAGAAATACTCAACGGATTTTGTCAAGGCGTTTGTAAATACTAAACTTGTTAGTTATAATTGGTATTTTGTTGGATTGAAATGATTTACTTTGTGTTCAGATTTACTTACATGGGTATGTGTCAGTCGACCTTACGTCGTCGGTGGTAACAGTTTGAACTTGAGCTGGCCTGGCATAAAAAGAGGCGACCCACTGTACCTATTTAACTCAGTTTTATTCCTAATGAGTTATTAGGTTTTTCTCAAACATGCATGGCAATATTGTAATTATTTTCAAAAAGTACACGCGAAGTATCGAATTAACGGACAAAGAAAATCAAATCCATTGCAAGAGCGTTTTTTGAATTTGGAACATCACAACGCTCCAGCAATGTTGTTGTAACTTTTAATAAATTAAATGTATAATATAAAAATTATGTTTTATTTCCCTGCATTCTTTTGAGAAAAGCACAATATATGCCTCGGCGGAAATGGCAATTGCCTGTCTCGTATTAGTGCTCAATACTCATACTCGACCTGCAATTGCCTATTTCCCGGCCTTTGCAATAATGTACTATCTATAATCTTTGGTTGAATTTTCCTCCCATAATTACTTCTTGTTGTAGCGTTAACACTGTTCTCATAGTGCTAATTCAGTACTTTATAAACAATTTCTCTTTTGTCCACAGTAACATCTCTGGAAGGTGAAATAGTCAACCTAACGAAGGTGACTCGATCCGAGATGGGCGCATACCTGTGCATCGCAGCCAATGGCGTGCCTCCCTCAGTCAGCAAGAGAATAATGTTGCATGTACACTGTGAGTATTCATTAAGGTAGACAGGACTTCCGACTAAAACCGCTCCGACGTCGCATCCAGTGATCCACCTAGAAGGAGGCCTAAAGCAACGTCTTCCGGAACGCGGTCACCACTTTAGAACTTTTCGAACATCCATTCTGCGAGCATTATGCCCTGCACACTGACACTTAAGTTTGGCAATTCTGCGGGCTATGTCAGTAATATAGGTCCGATCTCCTGTAGATATTCTCATTTTTTATACATCTCATTGCTCAATGGGTGACTTCAAGCCTTCCGCGCAAGCGACGTATATTTCAGTATCACGGCTGCCTGACGCTGGCGCCGCTTTATTCGGAAGTCTACCTTACCAGATAAGACAAGTGATACTAGGGTAGATAATTGTGACTGTAGCTGTAATGTAGGGGAGTGAAATGAGTTATTATTATTATTCTGTGTCTCTAGTGTGTCGTGGTGTTTATGATACAGTGTGAGGCGACGCTAAGAGGTTGAAAGGTTATGGTAAACGCGTGTATTTGTATTGTGCAATCGATTGTTTGCAATATTTTTAAAAGAGACGTCAATTTTACTTTCTGCCTACAAAACAGTCATAAGTAATAAATAGACCAAAATAAAATATACATCGGTACATAAAAACAGCTTTATCCTTTGTGGAAAATTTACATAACACCACCTGCTACGAACCTGATATACTGATTTTTTGATTTGTTTACGTTCATACCAGAATAAAAATTATAAAAAAAATAAAAAAATGTTTTAGCAAACTTTTATGACCATAATTATAACAATTTTATTCAGAAAACAGAGTGATCTGCATTAAAAATAAAATAATAAAAATAAAATAAAAAAGCTTTATTTCATTCCATGCAAACAATTACAATGAGTATATCATAAGTCGTACAGTTAAATTAGCAATAATTAAAAATTAAAAAAATATTATAAATAATCATCATCATTATAAATATTAACCTTTTTTTTAATAATAATAATTGAAAATTGTACCAAATAACAATTGAAAATTGTATTAAATAATAATTGAAAAATTGAAATTAATAATAATTGAAACATTGAATTAAATAAAAAATAAAAAAAATTGTTAAGTATAAATTATATTTATAAAAGGTGATTAAATAATTATGATAAAAATAATATTGCTATCCATTTTTATGTTTGTATGGATCCCTTTCGGGTAAAAGCCTCCTCCAAGGAATTCCACTTTTCTCTGCGTTTTGCAGTCTCTAGCCATCCACGGCCCGCTACTGCCGCTATTTCGTCTGCCCATCTAGCACAAGGCCGGCCTCTCATTCTGGTGCTTCGCGGTGCATCTGCATTTGCAGTTACAAAAAATTGCAGCTAATTCAAATGAAAAGTGAAACTAAATCAATCACACAAAAAAAATCTCAAAATTAATTTCCTAACCCAACTCACGGAGACCCGGCGATTACGAATTCACGACATGTATCAATTCGATCATCGATAAAGTCTACTCGCCTGCGTAAAGCAAGGCAAAAAGCGTTACGTTGCGAACTCACTTATCAAACGATCGTCCTAATTTATAACCGGGAGTTATTCAATGCTCCGGTGGTCTCAAGTTCTCAACTCTTGTCATGGAGTATGAAGTTAATGGAGTGTTCTTATAAGTAATTTTATTTTGGTTATTGCTGGTTGATTTTGTAGCTACAAAGTCTCTAAAATTTTACGGTTGTTACATCCATATTTTAAATCCTTTTGTGAAGGTGATTTTCTTACTCAACTTGACTTAGTCTCAATAAAAATGCAAAGAAAGTCACTCGAGTACACTAAGATCATCATAGTATAGCAAGCTAAAACTGTAAATTTAAATCTGTAATGTTGAGTCGAGTGAAGGAAATGGCATAGTATTAATAGAGGTGTTAGTTTTGCACAGTGCCACAAGTACAGTAAAATATTAGATTTTTGTTTCTCAATAAATTGACAATTATTTATTCTTAATTCTTAATTGTACACCAACATTACATACATTAGATAATAAAGTACATGTACAAAGGCGAGCTTAACTCAATGCTGAGTTCTCTTACAGCAAACCCTAGAGTGACAGAGAAATTTTACAATTATAGAGGGCAGGCTTCCAGTGTACAATATTAAAATAACCTATGACGAATTTAATTAAAACATAAATATACTTACTACGTTGGTACATAAATATAAATAAATAATATTTTTCAATGTAAATTTTCACAACATGTTTTTTGATTTTTTACGACTCGTGAATTGAGTAAAAGTAATTTTCAGCGTTTCAAAATCAACCAGGCAAAGTTACTTCCAAGTACTCCCAAGTATAAAATAAAACCAAACATGCCATATTTTTCACCGCACCAATGTCGACGTATTTCACCTCAATAACTCGCAAGTTACCACTCCATTAGCTCACTATACTCCATGTCAGTAGCCCACCGGCCCGCCAGCACGAACACGTAAGCAATTGGGAGATTTTCGTGTTATCACGTATCATCTTCGGTGCGTGTCTTGCATCCGAATTACTCGCACCAAAGCGTAGAAAGTTACTACCCCGTTGACTATTGGAATTTAGTTTTAGTACCGTTTTCAATTATAGATGAAATCGTCTGATAAATTTGAGTTACAATATTTTGTGCGCTGTGTATTTTCGCTTGGGAGTTAGATGAAATGTTTTCTGAACTAATATTATAAAGAGTTTATTTGTTTTTTAGGAGGTTCTCAATATCTTCAGATATTGATCCGATTACGAAAATTCATACACTGATATAAAGCTACTCTTTCACTGAGTCTAAAAAGCTATGTATGTCCACCTGTCTGTCTGTCTGTCCGTCTGTCTGTGCGTCTTTTAACTTCCTATTGACCTATGAACTTAAAGGAGATGTTCCAGAAATGTATGGAGCCTGGGCCAGGTCTATGTACACTATAAGTAAATTTCACTATATATTATAGTAACCGTTTTTTATTGTTAATTTTCTTTAATTTCACTTCATTTCAATGTAAACTTAAATTAACTTTGTCAAGTAGAGCAACAGAGAATCAATCAATCAATATCCGTACTAGCAAACTGGGTTGCAAAACTAAAACAATCACTAAAAATGCCGAAATATATCCAATTCAAAGCCAAAGCAAAGAATGACTCAAAGACGTCACTTCTTAAAACTGTCAAAGTCGTCGAACGTCATGTCAAACACAACTGTCATGGCCGCCCTAAAAATAGGGATATCGTAGTAAAAAATTGATCAAATGATATTTTTTTACGCATGTACCCTTCTTCAAATTAATTTGTTAGTATTTTTATGGTATTCCTCTATTTTTATCCTATTTATCTATGCAGTGTACATAGTGATGGCCCAAAATCGAACATCTCCTTTGGTGATGATTTGGGATGTTTATTATTACGTATTTTTTACTAACAATAACATATTCTACGGAACCCTAACTGTGCGAAGTCCGACTCTCACAAGTCACAAAATTATAGTCTCATAAAAAAACAACCTTTTAACTGATGTTTTTAGTTTTTTGGTCTTGTTTATTCTGGTGTACTTACAATAAAGTATATTATAGGAACCCTAGTTTTACAAACATTTCCGTAGACACAATGCATTAAAGAAAAAGAAAAAAAATGTACCTATGTTTAGCTCGACACAGCACTCAGACAAATTAATCTCCTATCTGTCCGGATCAACCGTTCGTATTCGCACGGCGATCGCAAAATCACTGCAGGAATTATAGTGCGGCGCTCAGGTGCATACGCCGCTTTCCATTTGCATGGATAGTGTTATGCTACTGGGAATTGACGTTGATCAGTTCATGAATCTGAAAACCGATGACAGTGTAACCATTTTGTATTAAAGTTTAGTTTGTTGGAAATATGTGTTCGCGAGTATTTAACTTAGTATTTTTTTTAAAGTCAAATATATTTATTCAACTAGGCCAATAAGCGGCACTTTTGAACGTCAAACAATTAAAATTAAAATTTTCAAGTAATAAAAATTGATTCTAACGTGCTCTCGGAAAAGTAGCTTGTTATGGAGAAGAACGCACAAGAAACTCCATACTTACTTTTTTTTTAAATAGGCTTTTTACAATATTTACATAAGTGCATACATGAATAAATTCATATATGTGAGGACGATGCACCCAAAATAGACTACACAGTATATTACGTACAGGTGTAAAGTATTAAAAGCACAAGTATTAACAGGTAAATTCATTAATTTGATAAATAGGAACATGGTTCTCACACACTTGCAAATATTGCAAACATAGGTAAAATATCAAATTCAACAACAACGGAACAGTGTGTGAGACAATTTCTTAAAAAAAAATGCAATATAACTATGAATAGGAATATAAATTAACAAATTTGATTTTGTCTACACTAAAGATTGCCCTATGGAGCAGGACCAGCATGTTTCCAAGCATTCTTATATTGAATATAATCATTTAATTTGTAATTTTCTTGTTTAAAAAGTGTGCTTTTAACTATAGTTTTTAATCCTACTAGTATTGTAAGTATACCTAAATGTGACAGTCTGTATGTAGGGATTTTTACTGTATAATTAATCACGCCATTATGTTGAAACGGACTTAGATAAAACGTGTATACATTTTATTCAGGCAATTCGTTCTCTTGATATGATAAAACACTTTTCTCACGGGCAAGGCTGCGGTCTGAAGCTAGTATGTATTTTTTTATATAAAACAACACCCTAAATGAGTAACGTCAAAGAACGTGCGCAATTGTGCTTTGCTTGCATTCATTGCTTCATATGTTTAAAAATTCGTCTACTCTACAGCGTAGCGCAATGAATACTGTTACTTTGTCAAAATAAAAGCGTGCTCGAATTATTTGATATATTATTAGAGTCTGGAATCTCTTTCATCCATACTAAACTACAAAAGATCACTTTCTTTTGCATCCACGATCTTCACAAAGACAACCTAGAAGAGCCTACTTACCTTAAGAGCATAGATATAGAGGAAAAGCGGTCGCCGACATCCGACTGAATATCCTAAGTAAAAAGTCGTTATTCGAGGTTTGGCTATCGCCTATTTCGTCTTCTAATATTGGACCAATTTAAAAGATATTCCATAAACTGAAAAAGAATTATATATACTGTGCCCCTTTGTTTTCCTTTTTGATGATACATCATCTTTAGAAGCACTAGAACCCTCAAAAATGGTCAAAATTGCGCTGTTGACAGTTTACAAATATGACCACTATAAATGAAAAAAGGAAAACATAGAAGCACAACATGATATCTTTTTTATTAAATTAATGGAATATCTTTTAAATCTGTCCAATACTGTAGGAGGAAATAGGCGAGAGCCAAACCTCGAATTATGACTTTTTTCTAAGCAAATTCAGTCGGCGCTCTCTGCTCGCATTACCTCTGAAGGCAACTCCTAATGAACCCTAATACCGACAAACTGAATAATACAGCCCATAAAGAAACAGTAGTCACCTGTGAACTAATAACATGGTCGTGATTGCACATCCGGATCCGGCAAAGTTCATTATAGCATTATCCCCGAAGGTATGTTCGGAGCAAATGACTTTGAGGACCGAGTTCGGGAGAACGATTACATATAGCTTGATTATGATGAGAATGATGATGGGGAAAAGAATAAGGCTAAGGTGTTTTTATGTGAATCTATATTATTATTAATTAATTAATCTATACTATAATATTATAAAGAGGAAAGATTTAAAAATAAAGGATTAAAGAAAAAGGAGTTAAAAATAAAGGATTTATTATTATCTCCTTTATTCATATTCTTTCTTATTGTCTACATTTTTAAATATTTTTATAAAACATACAAAAAAAATCATTTAAAAATATAAAAAATAGACTGATATAAATCCCGATACCGGTGGGCCTCCCACCGGTATCGGGAACAGGGTCCAAGCTACCGGCGGTCAGGGCTCCAAAGAGAGGAACCTCCTAACAATACGAGCCGTGTCCAGCAATACTGCTTTCTGGATCAGGCCCTTGACCCAACCGCCTAACGAGAGCCTCCTAAGGTGTTGGTCGAGGCTCGTGGCTATTAAGCCATTGGCTGGCTATTATTATTATTATTACTTCAACCGCAGTCCTTAGTTTGTCAATGATAACTTCAGTGTCATACAATACAGTTTTGATATGATTACGTTGCTGTCTGAGTTGCCTACTCAAATCTTTACAAAGTCTATGCAGAAAATAAAAGAAAATATTGATCAACTCAATGTGCCAAGAACAAGGTATAATACAAAGTACTGTAACTGAAAAACATGATCAATAATAATAATAATAAAATCTCACATTTGTTTTTGTACGTAACGAATAAACATAAAAACTACGGGCCCGATTTCAAAAAATCGTTCACCGTTGGAAAGATACACTATCCCCGGGTGAAACAAGCTACTTTTTATCCCTGTAATCTCACGGGAATGGGAACTACACGGGTGAAACCATGAGTCGTCCGCTAGTAACAAATAATTTAAATTTATTTAAAAACAATTAAAAAAGTATTTAATTCAAAAAGCTTATTATTCTGTTAATGATTATTTAAATGAGAAAATAATGTTATGATTAACCTAAGTAATTGTCCAATAATAGAATTATGTAATGTATAATAGAATTATGTAATGTATAGATGATGCAATCGTTAATTAATAATGTAATATTTTATTCATTTTATTTTCATATTTTGCACACCTGCCATGGTAGGATATGGTCTAAAGAACTTTTATAAAAATATCACCCTGAAAACTACCCATATTTCGCAAATAAATGATTTTGATTTTGATTTTATAAAGAGGAAAGATTTTTTTGTTTGTTTGTACCGAATTGGTTCCGAAACTACTGGACCGATTTTAACACCTTTATCACCAATAGAAAGCTAAGTTATTAGGAAGTAACATAAAATATTTCCAAAAATTTTAGAGATCCTTAAGAAAATTAGCAGTTGACGGGAACGAAGCGCTAGTGTAGGAATAAATAGATTTGTTACCAATATACAACACAATAATAGATAACATTATAAAACAACCATATCTCACCAGCGTTTGTACAATCAATGCATTAGAGAGGATACAATTTATTACAGCCTTATTTATAAAAACTTTCTAACCATGATATACAATTAGTTTAAATGCGGAATAGTAGGTCCTAAATTCAAATAAACGATGTACAAATATCTGTTGTGTTTAAAGTAATTATATGATTGGATTTTTTTATAAATTCGACACTTTATCGTTTTACAAACAAGAGCGTAGATGTATATTTTGTAAAATGTTTTTTTTTATTTTTTTTTGTAATCTATGTTTTCAAAACTATAATTATTTATATCTCGTTAGTATTAAGATTGTTTATAAGTGTTTCAACATCCGGACAAACCTTTTGAGGTTTTTGTGATGTTTCTGTTTATATTTTGTCATGTTACATATTTAATAAACAATAAAAAATAACATGCAATTATAGCCTTTGACCTGTTTCTGTAAAATAACGAAAGACAAAGCTACAACAACACTACAACAAAAAATTACAACTTGTACTATATTTTCTATAAATAACAACTGAATGAAATTAAAACCTCAACTAGTTGAAAATAAATGTGGTAACTAAACTCTTTCTGTGTTCAAAAACAGTTAGTAGTATTATGTAGTATCGAGATGTTAAGATACAAGAAAATAAATCTAAGTATAATATAAGTGTATAAGATCTTTATTGATGAACAGAGATCTGTCTTTGTCTTTGTCGACTACTCTTTAAACATCCTACGGGACATCTCGTCTTTTACCTGAGCCATTCAACCCAGTTCAATTACACAATATCTTACAATGAACCACAATTTTACAACTACAATTCCCACACAAATGGTCATTCTTAAACCATATAGAACCTTCAAAAAAAAAACTTTTATTTAAAAATATTGATAAACATCTGTTCGCTAGAAGTTTAGAAAGTTTTCGCAACTGTAGTTTTATATTTTCTTAAAGCCTGCCATAAATTACACTCTAATAAAAAAACCGGTCAAGTGAGAGTCGAACTTGCGCGCCGAGGAATCCGTACCCACCCATAAAACCGCCATAAAAAAATTGGTGTCATTTTTATTGGTGGCTAGGTTTTAAAGATATGGGAAAATTTAGATTTTCGCTAAAACTTAGTAGCAGTAAGTACCAAAATATATTTTTTTTCTTGGCATTTTTCCTTTATTTGTGCTGTAAGACCTTACTTTTTGCCAAATTTTGTGATTATAGGTCAACGGGAACTACCATATAGGTTTTTTACCCAAAACCGATAGGGTACTTCCAGTTAACCTAGAATTGACATATTATAATCTTGTTGATTCAAGACCTTGATTTTTATACAACTTGCTAGGTCCACCCGTTCCTGAGAAAATCGTTGGTAACACACGGACAGTCGGACAGACAGGCAAATAAGTGTTCTTATTATGGTTCCTTTTTTTACCTTTTGAGGTACGGAACCTTAAAAAGTACGTAAATGAGCCGATAAATTATTTTTCCAATTCCATATATAATTTATAGTTTAAAGGCTTAAACGAAATTAAAATAACTAGCGCCAAATATAATCCAGTATATAAAAAATACTGTTGAATAATGTACGTATGTAGGTATTTGCAGCGATCCATCAACGTTCAATGAAAATTTATAAAAGGATTTTTATTATTACAATGATCAAACAAAGCCTTCAATCACCAAAGCTGTCAGACAAACACACGGTACTAAATTGTGTTATCTTTTTCGTATAAATTACCGACTATTTTATTAAATTATGCATTGGTGAAAATGTTAGATAAATACTTAATTTTCCCAGGGGGTTTGCCTGCGTGAAAGTTGAAAAATATATGACTTGAACTTAGGTAGGTTCTGAATACATAGTATCTTTATCCATGTCATGATCTACCCGTGTTCTTTTATCCAAATCTAGATTGATTATAAAACATAGGTACTTTCACATTCACTAATATTAATGTGGTAGAATTTTATAACTATTGATGAAGAGGATTTTACATTTATTAGGACCATCCTATCTTTTTTCAAGTATGGATGAACAGTAACATCACAAAATAGAAAGTTTACAGAAGGACCACTCCCGCCGTTCTCGACAATGAACTTGCCGAACTCACTAGGGTTGTCACTATATTGATTCTGAATTTAAAAAAGGAGTAGCTTATGTTTACAAACATAAATACGTCGATTCGTCTAAGCATGCATAATATCATGCTTACATGCCGTAAGGTAGAATGACCTTCAAATATCCATTAAAGATCAGGACGCCACATACCACGATGATTGGAGGGTAACAAAACGTAACAATGGTGTAATAATAATCCCTCCAAAAAAAATCGTCTATGGACTCAATATAATTTATTATTTTCTTTTACATTGAATTTTAACTTATCATCTTGAAAAAAATAATGGCCTTTATAACTCAAGAACACCTTTATGTAATTTCAGGATTCCTTTCATGTGCAGTACATCGCTCACTGACGTGTGTCTAGATAAAGCTGTCCGCCCATTGCAGACAATACTACCAATAAACTAAATGGAAAAAATAATAACCAGCCAAGTAGGAGAAACGCGCACCGAGTGATCCGTAGGATTTTCGTTTAAGTTTCCCTGTAAATTATGCGTTAGGCCCTTTAAACCTCAAAATATAACGATATAAATATCATCATCATCATCATCATATCAGCCGAAAGACGTCCACTGCTGGACATAGGCCTCCCCCAAGCGTCGCCACATTGACCGGTCCCGTGCGTCCCGCATCCAGCGAATCCCCGCAACCTTCACCAGGTCATCGGTCCACCTGGTGGGAGGCCTTCCAACGCATCGTCTTCCGGTTCGCGGTCGCCACTCCAGAACTTTTCTGCCCCATCGGCCATCCGTTCTGCGAGCAATGTGCCCTGCCCACTGCCACTTAAGTTTGGCAATTCTTCGAGCTATGTCGGTAACCCTGGTTCTCTTGCGGATCTCTACATTTCTGATTCGATCACGCAAGGATACTCCGAGCATAGCCCTCTCCATTGCCCTTTGCGTGACTGTAAGCTTTCTGATGAGGCCCATTGTGAGCGACCACGTCTCAGAGCCATAGGTCATCACTGGCAACACACACTGGTCATAGACCTTCGTCTTGAGACACTGTGGTAAGTTGGACGAGAAGACACCGCGCAATTTCCCGAACGCTGCCCAGCCGAGTCGGATTCGACGGTTGACCTCTTTCTCGAAGTTGGCCCTACCCAACTGGATCGTTTGTCCCAGGTAGACATAATCTTCCACAACTTCGAGTGTAGAGTCTCCAACCTTGATAGGAGTGGGTGTTACATGGGCATTCAACATAACCTTGGTTTTGTCCATGTTCATTTTAAGACCCACTCTTTTGGAAGCTCTACTGAGGTCATCGAGCATTATACTGAGGTCCTCCATGGTCTCAGCCATGACCACTATATCGTCGGCAAACCGAAGGTGAGTGATGTACTCGCCATTGACGTTGATGCCTAGCCCTCTCCAGTCCAGAACCTTGAAGACATCCTCCAGTGCAGCGGTGAACAGTTTCGGAGATATGACGTCTCCCTGTCTCACACCTCGCTGCAGAAAGATAGGTTCCGAGGTCCGATCCTGAAGTCGGACTGACATGGTGGCGTTTTTGTACAAACACTTCAACACCTCGATGTACCGGTAGTCGATTTGGCACCGTTGGAGAGACTGCAGTACAGCCCAAGTCTCGATCGAATCGAAGGCTTTCTCGTAGTCCACAAACGCTAAACAGAGAGGCAGGTTATACTCTTCGGTCTTCTGTATAACCTGCCGCAGCGTATGTATGTGGTCTACGGTGCTAAAGCCTTTTCGGAATCCGGCTTGTTCGGGAGGCTGGAAATCGTCAAACCTGCGCGCGAGACGATTCGTGATGACTCTTGAAAACAGCTTGTAGACATGGCTAAGAAGTGAGATGGGCCTATAGTTCTTCAACAGGGCATTGTCACCCTTCTTGAAAAAGAGTACCACCACACCCCTGCACCATGCCTGTGGCGTTTTCCCCTCGAGTATGACGGCACCAAACAACTTCTGAAGGGCCTTAAGTATTGGTTTTCCACCCGCCTTCAGGAGCTCGGCCGTAATGCCGTCATCACCCGGTGCCTTGTTGTTCTTAAGCTGTTTAAGAGCCATCCTAATCTCGTACAGGCTGACGTCCGGTATGTCTTCGGTATAGTGACGGGTCAATCTAGCTCTAGGGTCTTTTACTAGATTCGCGACGGGTTTAGTGGTTGACGTGTACAACTGCCCATAGAATTTCTCGATCTCCCTCAGAAGCTCCGGTTTGGCGGATATGATCCCGCCATCGTCGGTCTTCAGTTTCGTGAGCTGGCTCTGCCCAATAGACAGATCTCTTGCAAAGACCTTGGAGCCCTTATTCCGCTCAATTGCGTCTTTAATACGCTCACTATTATAGCGGCGGAGGTCGCTTTTCAAGGACTTTGAGATCCGTCTATTAAGCTGCCGGTATTTCACCGCATCGTCTGAAGACTGCAGGATCATCTCACGCCTCTCTTTCATAAGCTATGATATAAATATGATGTTACTATTTTTAAAACGAGAAATTGAATTTTATTATTTTGGGTAAAAATGTATCGCCGATGTTTTAAAAAAATAAAAAAGTGGTAGATTAGAATATTATTATTTAATAAATAATTTTACTTTGAGAATGAAGTAAAAAACGCCCGCGCTAGCAGTCGCGACAGCTGCAACTGAGCTCTGTCCAATATTGCCCGAGAATTCCTGTAAAATCGAAATAGCAATGTGTGCGTGCAAAATGATGCTTTGTTCGTAGTGGACTCTCTGTCTGCGGCGCACCGCCGCTCACGTACTTTGTGGTCCATATTTGTTATGCAATATTTCCTAATGAAATCCTTACACTGAAATATCAAGCGTGCCTAACAAGTACTAAACAAGAAATCTATCCCAACTTAAAGGGAACAGAATTGTTATGGTTTCATACTTTGTATTACCACTTCAGCCCCAGACAATAACCGTAAAAGACGCAAAGGTAATAATGGTATAATTCCAGTTTCTATCTGGTACCCTCGCATTTTACTTCAAAGTCGCGCCTATAAAAGTTCGCACAGTTAGCGGGTCACTGGACTCTCTGACGCGTTGTCCACTACCGTATTTGCATTCTGTTATTGGCAGTCCGGGTGTAAACATTCTGAATTCTACTAAATAACTCAACAACTTATTTAGATTCAATCACAGAGTGCTTGAATAAAATACTCGTTTGACTTAATGTAATCCTAATCCAACTCACATTACGCTCTATAAATACACACTTCAGATACTTGACATTTCATATCTCGTATCTATAGAACAAATAAAAGTCAACGTCTCTTGACGACAACCGAGAGAAATTCGCTTCATAGGAAACGCAATTTCAAGCGAACAAACAAACTACTGCCGTCTGAAACCCTTCCACTCAGTTTAATTACTTCACAAAGAATGCGTCGCGTTCGCTCGATGAGGAGACAAAATTAACGCTCTCAAATATTTAATTTAAATTTCCTCCCTCCGAAAACGAATGATAACAGCGGGCTGGGTGGACTTGTGGCCGCAAACCTACATAAAAAACAGTTTTTTAGAAGCAGAAGTGAAGCAATTCATTCGTACCAGTGCTACGTAACGCGATGAGTTTCTTTTAGTTGATTCACTGGTGCCGGACGACGGCAAATTGAGTTTAGAGAAAAAGAAACACGCCAAACGAAGTGAACAAATCGCGATCAATTTGCAAAGAGGATCCAGCAGTTAAGGATAATTAATTTTAAGATATATTTTCTCTTGTAGTGTTAATTCCGAGCTCCCTCTGATTTATAAGTTTGTCTGAGTTCAGCTAGCGAAGTGAATACAACGCATTTGTAAGGATTGTTAGGTTAAAACTGCAGCTCAAGAAATTCCGAAGTCAACTAAAACAGGTAATAGCTACAAAACGCCAAGAAATCCGAAAACGGCGAAAGCGTGTGCGCCGCTCGGTTAATCAAACTGTCACTTCAAGAATTCCGCGCGGAATCCTTCCCGAGAAAACTCCCCTAACTTTTGATTGCTGCGAGAATTCCTATCTACTTATACAGTTAGGGATTGCTTAATCACGCTGTTTAAGTTATATGCTGCGCACTCAGCACACAATATAATTTCAACGTGAAATATTCCTCTACCTTAACTCTAATAAATACAAGTGAATAAAATGCAATTGCAATTAGATTAACATCTCGACTGTTCATTATTCCGCTTTATTTAATAAGCAAAAGGCTACCCTCGTAGCCTCTTGGAGTTATTAATTAGAACAAAAATTCTGATCGTTCAGATTTTGTTCGCTAAATTGGCCACTCAAACTCGTAAAAGCCGTCCAAAGGAACTTAACGACGGTCAAAGAGAATAACCGCAAATAAGCTCCGATCTAAGGTCGTGGAAGAAAATTCCGTTTTCCTTAATTCACCCTAAATAGACTTTTGGGGATGCTGGTGCGATTGTTTACATTTTCGAAATAATCCGTTCGCTTTAAGAACAACTTGACGCTTTCGTTCCGACATTTCAACCTTTTGGTATCTTTTCGAATCAAGGCCTTTGTTAATTGCGAAACATCTTTTGATTCAAATAAAAGCTTTGTAATTGTAAAAGTCTTTATGCGACTTATCATTTTGTGCGGTACAGATGAGTAAATAAAATTTGAAAGTTATAATGAATGGTGCTGTAAGCTGGAGTTTGTGTTGGAATACCATCATCACTATAAAAACATGAATGTACTCTGCGAACTAACCGTGTCTGAAACTGTAGTTTAATTGCGTGCAAACATCTAGTCCGTTAAATAGTTAATGCAAACAGAAGTAATGCAGCCAGGCGGGATGATATTCAGTGTAAACACCTGACAGTCGCAGCGGAGTTTTACCAAAGTGGCGGAGCGAGGAGGCAAACAGAGTGCGCGAGCGACGCCACGCCGACGTGGCAGGGACGTGGCGGGGACGTCGCGAGGGCGGCACGGTGCGCACTGTCAACATACCGCGAGTTGCCAACTAACTCACAATTTATGGAGAAACTGACGTTTCGTTCACAAACATTTCCTGTACATGTCTTTTCATAAGCCAGAGTAAACGTTACATGTAAGAAGATTAAAAGATTTCATAGAAGCTACTTTACTTCCACCCGATTTTTGAGTTTACTATTTGGAGTTAATAACGAAGTTGTTGTTGTTATTAGTCCAAGTTGGAGTTTCTAAAATAGACAAAATGAGAAACGAGTAAATTCTTGGTACTTTTAAAATCACTTAGGGACACGAACGGACATATGATGAAGCGATAGGATGACCATATGACCAAAAGAGTCATGCAAATAGAAGGCATGAAAAGAGGCCATGAACGACCTCCAATGATGTGGCTACGAACAATACAGACATGATAGCGAGCAATACAAAAGAAGAGACAACCCATAACCGCACGGTGTGGCGCAGAAGTACTGGGAGGGCTGGCCCCAAATAAATTGGAATAAATAGCCAGGAAAAAGAAACAAGAATATATTTGGAGTTAATAAAGTGAACCGGTTTTCAAGCTAAAGTAGAGTTTGTCGAATACGTAGCTTCAAATTCTTCATTCAGAAATCGGGCGTTTGTCTACTACGCGACTGGCTACGTTGTCGTAGCAGCAGCGTAGCTGCTACGTATGATGTGTAGCCTCATAGTAGTTTGTCTTCTATGCGACTGGCTACGTTGCAGTAGCAGCGTCGTAGCAGCTATGTATGATGTGTAGCCTAATGGTAGGTTGTCTACTATGCGACTGACTACGTTCCCGTAGCAGCAGCGTAGCAGTTACGTGTGATGCGTAGCCAAATAGTAGTTTGTCTACTATGCGACTGGCTACGTTGTCGTAGCAGTGGCGTAGCTGCTACGTATGATGTGTAGCCTAATAGTAGTTTGTCTTCTATGCGACTGACTACGTCTCCGTAGCAGCAGCGTAGCAGTTACGTGTGATGCGTAGCCAAATAGTAGTTTGTCTACTATGCGACTGGCTACGTTGTCGTAGCAGCGGCGTAGCAGCTATGTATGATGTGTAGCCTAATAGTAGGTTGTCAACTATGTGGCTGGCTACGTTGTCGTAGCAGCTACGTGTGATGCGTAGCCAAATAGTAGTTTGTGTACTATGCGACTGGCTACGTTGCCGTAGCAACGGCGTAGCAGCTACGTATGCTGCGTAGCCAAATAGTAGTTTGTCTACTCCGCGGCTGGCTACGTTGTCGTAGCAGCTACGTATGATGCGTAGCCAAATAGTATACAATAGTATGTAAGCCAAATAGTTTCTTTTCTTATAGTCATAATGTTTTATAGTCCGATAAGAAAAGAAAACTGGTTCCACATGGAATTTCATTAAATATATTTTCTTTTGTGACCTTTGAAATAAAACATTATCATTTCTTTCGAAAGACACCTCCCAAGGTTGAACATTCCATTTACGAAACCGAAATCCTCAAAACGAAAACACTTTAAGCCCACTACGAAAACACCCACAATTTACATATTCGCAACTGTACAGTCAAAACCATAACTCATTACCGGAACAGATTAGATCGTATCATGTTGGACGTTTACATGAACGTAAAAGTTTATTCGAAACTAATGCAGCTCACCCTGCAATATATTAACGTCATTTTATTATTAATGTGAACGTTTCATTAACTAAGGTTAATAATATGAAGGTGTGCACTTGACTGACTTAAATAAATGATTGCAGTGCTATGCGGTAGACTTGGCAGTTGTGTTATACTTCATAAAATATAGCTTGATCTCTGCAACAGCTGTCAGTATCAATACAATAACAATAGCGTTTGACAGGCTAACAATACCGTAACAATAACGTATACGTCGGTTTGACTTATTTCGCAGAGAATTAATTAATTAATTAATTAATTATTTAATTTATTGTTTAGATATTTCGCAGAGATCAAGCTATCTTTTATGAAGTATAATACAACTAGTGAGTGTGGAGGTCCTGGGTTTGTCTTGTTGTCCCCCCAGCGATGCTCTGAGCCCAGGTCCGTCCCCACAGAGGGAGCACTCATCGTGGTCGCTTAGATTAAGTTTTTTTGTTGCCATGGCTGGAGGCTCTGGCTTACTAGTTTAGTCTCCATAGGATCACCCGATTAAGCTGATTGAACTGCGAGAAGCTAAGCCAAAAACTCTGATTGAACTGCGAGAAGCCCCTAAAAAAAAATCCTCTGTGTCCTCCCGTGCCGATAATGGCGGGAACATGGGCACGCGTAAGCACTCATACCACTCACTACCCTAAAAACCTTACTTACCTACCTTAACCTTAGTGTCGTTCTTCCGCGGAAAATCTTTACACCTCTATTCAGAAAATGACTTTAATGCACAACGCCATTGAATGGAGTTCAACTGTCTGAATATCTGAATTGCGTGTGTTGTAAAATTTTACTTATTGAAAACTTTAAATTCATATGGCTTTTGCGATTGCGATGAAACAAAAACTTAGTAATACTTCAAGTTACGCAAATTTTTTTATATCTAATAGCTATCTACGTTGGTTTCATACATTTTACGTGATGCGTGCACAACTAAACAGACAAACAGGAAAAATGCCAAAATGCTGGTTCTGCTGGTTTTCATTTAACACACTTGCTAATTTTTTGGAAATATTTTCCATGTACAAAAACGACTTTTCTACAGATTTATTATATAATGTATTGAGTGCTCCGTATTCGCCCTAATTTTAATTTGTAACGACTTTTCCTTACTTTCTGAATGTGAAGCGAAAAACTCGGAGCTAATGCTAAATGTTATATCTTGAACCTGGCACTGTATCTATAAAAATCACAAAAATAAATAACTGTAATATTATTTTAACAGATATTAAACAAAACCACAAACTTAAACTTAACCGTAACATGTTTATACATACATACATACATACATAAACTCACGCCTTTTTCCCATGGGGGTAGGCAGAAACTACAGAACGCCACCTGCTACGATCCTTACATACTTCTTTTGCTTCACAAACATTCATACATCTAGTCATTCACACACGCCGGTTAACATGTTTATCATAAGCTAAAATTCAACTTTGGGTTATTTCAAACATTTTGTTACCAGCGCATTCCCTTTTATTAGTGCGAAAAGTTATAAATATAGAATAACATGTTCTGAAACTGTGCAAGCAAACCAAATGGTTGAGGCGTATGCACCCCATGCCAAATGCAAATGCTTTGAATGCGTAGAAGGCGAAAATAGAATGTAATGTTACAAAAATGTGAATGAAACCACTCACTAGACCGGCTCGTGCTATTTCTGGAATATTTCGCGTAGTATGAAATTATTTGATATGTTTTCTTGCTGTGTAACTGACTTTACTTACTAATTTAATAGTGGATACTATAATCGTGATAATCTAAGAAGTCCGATGACGTTTCTCATGTTACATGCCGCAATAACTTTATAAGTACGTAAGAATTTGAAAATCTAATTTATAACCCTATTTAATTACTATGTTGCCCATACACTACAACAACGAGTATCATTCGTAAGCATCAAGTTTATTTATTATTAAGTATTTTTATAGCTGTCAAATCTGACTTCTTAAATTGCCACGACTATAGTACTTAAAAAACAACCTGTACGTATTTTACAAGAATGCTTTAATTTTGGTAAACTGTTACCAAACAAGTAAAATTTCACAATTTAAAAAACCCCCGACACATTTATCTTGCGAAAGCACCCCGATTCAAACAGTAAAACGCCCATAACTTTTGAACGGCTGAACCGATTTTATTCAAACATAGCTAAAAACACTCTCGACAAAATTACCTTTCAAACAAAAAATAAATAAATCGAAATCAGTTCATCGGTTTAGGCGCTATGATGCCACAGACAGACACACAGATACACAGATACACAGCAACACACGTGAAACTTATAAAACCCCTCTTTTTCCGGCGGGGGTTAAAAATATGACTGGCACACTTGCGCCAAAAACTTTTCTTAGAGTTAGCTCCTAACACGAGGTTAAATAAATAAATAACTCGGCATTAGCAAAATAGCGAATTGCGGTAGCGAATGTGGACCTAAATAATACAAAATATTTTTATTATTTTCATTTATTTAAGTAAAATCAAACAGTACCGCAATAAGAAATAGTCATTCTATCGTAAATATTACATTTATGCAATTTTGCTACCCAGTACGTCCTTTACAGATTACAATTTAAAGTATTTAAAACAAGCTAGTAACACAGATACAATACAACAACGGTAATTGTCCTAGAACTCACATCTGGAATCTCTTATAATACAATTTAATTATCATTTAATTTTATTGTTTTAAAATGTCATTACAACAAAGAAATAAACTTAAGTTAAACTTAAATAATAACTCAATTCTGTATATTAATATTAACAATTTAAATATTCTTTTATGTGATATAAATTAAGTGATATTTCTTATCTATCTGCTGACAAAATGGAGTAAGCATGAATGACTAGATAATAAAAATCGGTGCTATAAAATCTTTGTGAACAAACATAAAGCTAATTTAGACGTATTCAACTTAATCAAGATAATCTGAAAAACTATTGCTTTACATTTATTTGAATAGGTTGACATTATAATAAGCATACTCTTTAGAAAATAGCTTTTATTCTAAAATTAGAGATAATTTTGAATACTAAATTAATTCTTGCTTTAAAAGCACAAGATGGAGGGACAAAAAGACAATTGACCAAAATTATAGAATTGACATGCTCTACTGAAATACGTCGTGTCATGCAGTCCGTAACATTTGACATTTCAACAAACTTTATCTATACTTAATACTTAATAATCATATATATGTATACTAATATTATAAAGAAGAAAGATTTGTTTTTTTGTATGTAACGAATAAACTTAAAAACTACTTGACCGATTTCAAAAATTCTTTTACTGATGGGCAGCTACACTATCCCCGGGTGACATAGGCTACTTTTTATCCCTGTATTCACTGATATATTGCCACTATATTGGTAATTCCACATTACGCTGCAACGCCTTCCACAAGATGGACCTTGGTGGCCGCGGGATTCCGTTGGATATCAGAAGCACAGGGCTGGTCCCTGCCTACGTTTTGCAGTAAGACAAAAAGATATTTATTTCAACTGGGCCACCAAGCGGCACTTTTGAATGTCACAATTTAAATTTAAATGGAATACAAGTTGATTCTACCGTGCATTCGGAAAGTAGCTAGTTATGGAGAAGAATGCACAAGAAACTCCATACTTTTTAAATTTACATGGAATAAAAGTTGATTCTACCGTGCATTCGGAAAGTAGCTTGTTATGGAGAAGAATGCACAAGAAACTCCATACTTACTCTTTTAAAAAAAAAATGATTCTACCGTGCATTCGGAAAGTAGCTTGTTATGGAGAAGAATGCACAAGAAACTCCATACTTACTCTTTTAAAAAAAAAAAATGATTTTTACAATATTTAGGTACATGAGTACATACATTAATAAATTCACATAAATTCACATATGTGAGGACAATGCACCCAGAATAGCACTACACACTATACTATGTAAAGGTATAAAGTATTAAAAGTACTCACACATGTACTGTGCAGTTATACAATAGGTACTAGAAAAACATCAACATCCGAAGCAGTTGAGTTATGACCAATCCCAACTGACGGCGCCCGTTCACGAACATGACGCATGAATCGGCACCACCCAGCTCAACCATCATGAAGGGAACCGAATGATCCAACACACGCGCCACCATCAGAGAGACATTTGAGAGAGCATGACACACTCAACTGCCAGGGCACACACAAGTCAACGAACGACACATAGGTATAGCAAATGGTAGATTTACAGTTGGGTACATAGTACCCACACACGTGCTGTGCAGCTATACAATACTAAAAGAGTCTATACAACACAAGCATAAACATATCATTTGTTTTTGCGCCCTAGTGGTTGTGGAGCAGGACTAGCATTGAGCCAAGCATTTTTATCAGTGATATAATCCCCCAACTTATAATATGCCTGCCTGCATAGTGTGCGTTTTATACAATTTTTAAATTTCGTCTCATTCAGTTCTAGAATATGGGGAGGAATTTTATTGTAACATTTCGTACAGTACCCCATGAAAGATGAGGCCACTTTTGCCAGTCTGAAACCTGGTTGAACTAATTGGTCCCTATTTCTAGTAATGTAATTATGTCTGTCTCCGTTTTTACTAAAAAGATGTAAATTCTTTCTCACGTACATGATGTTTTCATAAATATATTGACAAGGAACCGTCATGATGTTAATGTCCTTAAACAGTTCCCTTAGAGAATCACGGCGGCGAAGATTGTAAATCGCTCTGATGGCTCGTTTTTGCAGAATAAAAATAGACTCAATGTCTGCAGCCCTTCCCCATAGTAAGATACCGTAAGACATTATACTATGAAAGTAACTAAAATAGACTAGCCTAGCGGTATCCACATCAGTAAATTGACGAATCTTTCTGACAGCATAAGCTGCCGAACTCAGCCGCCCCGCAAGTGATACTAAATGAGGACCCCATTGTAACCTTGAGTCTAGCGTGATCCCCAGGAAAACTGTTTTATCGACGAATTCGAGCTTCTCCTTGTTTAATATAATGTCACAATCAGTACTTTTGACATTTGGCAACGAAAATTTTACGCATTTGGTTTTTTTACCATTTAATACTAAATTATTGGCAGTGAACCAATCCTGAACCTGCCGTAGCGCGTTATTTACGTCGTCAACCTGACAAGTACGTCTATTTACTTTAAAAACTAAAGATGTGTCATCAGCAAATAACACCATATTTAGTTTGCCTTCGAATAAATGGGGTAAATCGTTTATGTATATTAAAAATAAGAAAGGACCTAAAATTGAGCCCTGGGGTACCCCCATTTTCACATTTAACCCCGACGAATTCACACCGTTTATTTGAACTAATTGTTGTCTATCACTCAAATAAGATTTAATCAAACTTAACGCTGATTGACCTAGCCCGTAATGTTCAAGTTTCAGAAGTAATGTTTCATGATTAACGCAATCAAACGCCTTCGACAGGTCGCAGAAGATACCTATGGCATCCTGCGACTCTTCCCACGCAGTGGACGCAGTGGACGTCTATCGCCTGCAATGAGGATGCTAATGATAACCCATAGCACTGTATCAGGATAGCCACAGAAACCGTTCTCAATGTTACTCGGTATTATTTGATTCTTCTATAATGATGAACACATACAATTGTACAGTATGTTTTGACGCAAGACATTGTAACCTTGATATTTTCTTCTTATTTAGCTTGAACGACACTAATATTTTGTAATAACTTTGTCCGCAGTTCACCCATTGGTGCAAGTTCCAAACCAGCTGGTGGGCGCACCGACGGGTACTGACGTCACTCTTCAATGCCACGTCGAGGCGTCACCCAAAGCCATCAACTATTGGACCAGAGAAAACGGTGAGAGTTTTTTTTTTACTATACAGGTAAAATTAAATAAAGTAAAGTCACCGCCAGATAACAAAAAAATAAAAGTCGTTAACACCTGTCTACAAAGTGTTCAAATATTTCAAAACGATACGAACAAATGTAAAAGCAGTGTAGCTAACAGGAACAAAACAAACGTATCGTGGTAAGGGGCGTCCGTGACCCTTTCACTTGGCATTCAGTACTGAATTAATAGCTCGCGTGCACCGATTTCCATGATTGAAACGGATAAAATAGTTCTACGCCTATACCTT
The DNA here is from genome assembly GCA_949775005.1 of Orthosia gothica. Lineage (NCBI taxonomy): Eukaryota > Metazoa > Arthropoda > Insecta > Lepidoptera > Noctuidae > Orthosia > Orthosia gothica. The sequence goes on from OX459057.1 coordinate 2,218,049, forward strand.
TCATTTGAAACCAAAGTTATCAAAATATCTCAATACACAAAAAAATCATGCTTTCAAGTTACGTAAGGTACGTTTCAGATCAAGACGTGGTGGGTCTCCATTTAATAACTGTAAAAATCAAAAGTTATAAGTGACCCACAATGTGGGCCTGAATAATGTCCGGCGATATCACAGTAGACCAAGGTACAAAAGGCGGGACGAGCTTGACGCCTATCGACAGGATTGGTTCACTGTTGCCTAAAACCAGGAAAAAAGAAAGGAAATCCTTTGCCCTGCAGTGGGAGAGAATAGTTTTAATTAAAATAAATAATAAACTTTAAAACGTCTTATTTATTTTTCAACATTCGCTCACAATCATATTATTTGAGACAGAGGTAAAAAAGAGGCTGGTCCGTAGATCCTATAAACATTTCGAAGCATACTTGATTTTATTGCCAAGCAATGTTGCCCCGTCTCACACATTCATGTAATTTTTCCTCAAACTTAAAGCATAAGTTATATTACTAGTTAGTTAGGCACTCTATATTTTAGTCTATTAACCTTTAAGCATGATTAATGACGTTAACTTTATACCTAGACTCAGCGCAAACTATAAGCTAAAGGTTGATAAACTGATACCTATTTAAATTTCTATAGCGATATACTGAAGTCTGAGACTAGTCTATACGATTACGTATTTTGAAACTGAGAATCCTTGACATACCTACATTATTGCTATTTGACAATTGATTGATGTAATGTTGAATTGATTAGACATAAATGATTGTTAATGACGTTTATTGATATTTTTACTTAAATTTGGCACAAATTGTTTCTATTTGACATTTGCTTATTATTATTGTTTTGTTGTACTGTTTTACTTTGTTTGTTTTGTTGAAATTAATTGTGATAATTACTTTTGAATGAATTTATTTTATTGTTTGTATTCTTAATTTATATTTTTTATTGTATTAATTAATTAATCCAAGATTTGCACGCCGCAGTATGGGGCAAACATGTTTGAGCCATTTCTGTTCTTGTTATCCTGCATGCACTTATTTTTATTTGTTGTATGTATACACATGTTTATGCAAATAAATATATCTGAATCTGAATGATTATTTATTCAAATTACGTACACCTTAACAGCTATAACGCCAATTCAATGTTACTACCACAATATACACATAAATATAACTTACATTAATTACCAAAAATACAATCAAATATTACAATTATAATCTAATTAAAAAATACAATCTAACATACAATTTAAAATACAATTTCATTTTATTAAAATACAATTAGAATGGATAGGGTCCGCAACGAATACATCCGAGGTAGTTTAAGGGTGGCTCCAATACAGGACAAGTTGATGGAGAGTAGACAGATGGTATAAACATGTCATGAGAAGGACAGAAGAACACGTCGTGAGAACGGCTCGGAGCCTAACCGAGGGCAAAAGAGGCCGAGGACGACCTCCTTTGACATGGTGGACCAGTATGACGAAGCACCTCAAGAAGGAGAAATGTCTGACCCGACAACCCTCGACAGAATGTCTTGGCGCCGTGAAGTAAGGATAGACGACCCCACCCAAAGTGGGAAAAGGCTAGGAAGAAGAAGAAGAGAGACAATTATAATACTATTAAAATATCATTATTAATTGTAATTATCGCTTCTCAACATTTTTTAATGCACTTCTGTGCTACTCCCGTGAACTTGATCAGGCTGCAGTGAAATATATCTACCTCATTTTAAATAATATTTAACAATCTTATAGCGCATGACAAGGGGGCAAACCTGTTTAGGTTAGTCCTAGAGGAGCCTATTGTATAAAATTACGTCTGTATTCCTCGAAAGGTTAGACAGAGGTGTACTATGGGTACTCCCAGATTTGAGGCACAACGAACAGCAAATGACGGGACTCTTTTTAAAATTATACAAAATTAGCTAACCTTTATAGAACCTGCGAATGAAAAACCAATTTTTCAACAATATTCATTTTAAAAGTTTTAAACGAACTACTTAACATCTTGCCGAAATTAAATTTACTTATAATTATGATAAATGGGAAAGTAAATCTATCTGTTTGTTTTTAATGTTTTGACGCCTATACCGCTAAACCAATTTCGAGTCTAGAGATTGGACCTTGGAGAAAGTAATTTCTAACCAACTTCAAAAAATGAAAAGGTTTCTCATACATACATACATACATAAACTCACGCCTTTTTCCCATGGGGGTAGGCAGAAACTACAGAACGCCACCTGCTACGATCCTTACATACTTCTTTTGCTTCACACACATTCATACATCTAGTCATACACACACGCCGGTTATGGGTACTGCGCACTTGGCCTTTCTAAAGAACATCACCTATAAGGTCTATGTATGTCTTTCTAGGGCGTCCCCTCCCGGCGTTTCCATTCACGTCTGCCTTGTAAATACCTTTCGTAAGTCGACTTTCATTCATCCTCTCAACATGGCCAAACCATCTTAACATACCCTTTTCAATTTTAGTCACTACATCTTCTTTTAAACCACAACGTTGTCTTATTACCTCATTCCTCAATCTATCAGTTAAAGTTACACCACACATACTCCGCAAGGAGCGCATTTCTACTGCATTAATCCTACTTTCATGTCTTTTTTGCCATTCCCAGCCTTCACTTCCATACATAAGTGTAGGCACCAGCACGCTGTTGTGAACGGCGAGTCGAGCTTCCGGAGACATCGACTTGCTGGTCACAACTGCATGCATAGCACCATTCACTTTATTCCCTGCATTCACTCTCCTTTCCACATCCTCTTCAATCTTTCCATCCCTTGTGAACATACTTCCCAGATATACAAACTCGTTCACTTGCTCCACACTCTTATCATTTATTTTCACTTCACACTTCGATACATCTTCTTCTCTTTCAAACACCATTACCTTAGTCTTGTTCACATTTATACACATCCCTTTTAACTTAAAATCTTCATTCATCACAGTCACCATGTCTTGCAACTGTTCTGCTGACGATGCAAGTAGAACTTGATCATCTGCATAGAGAAGGCATTTGACAGACAACTCATTCGTCCTCAATCCGCACTCATGCTCTTTCAAACCTAACAGACAACTATCCATGTACAAGTTGAACAACCACGGTGACGCTACACAGCCCTGTCTAACACCCCTTGAAATGGAAAACCAGTTCGTATACGCCCCATTAATCCTAATACAAGCACTGGAATCCCTATATAGAGATTTCAGTGCCCGTACCAAGTGCCAGTCCACACCGTACCCGGATAGCGTCGACCACAGTTCATCCCTCCACACACTGTCATAGGCCTTCTCCAAGTCCACGAAAGCACAGTAGACTTTTTTGTGCTTAGCCAGATGTTTTTCAGCTATGCTCCTCAAGGAGAAGATCTGATCCATACAGCCCATTCCCTCTCTAAATCCTGCTTGCACGTCCCATAATTGTTCATCCGTCACTTTTACCACTCTATTTATTAAAACTTTCGCATATAATTTGCCGACAACACTTAAAAGACTAATGCCGCGGTAGTTTTTACACTCCTGCTGTGAGCCTTTTCCCTTATATAGTGGTACGATTACAGCCTTGCACCAGTCATCCGGCACGCGGCCATATCTCCAACACATATTAAAGATCCGGCACAACAGGCTCGCTACCACCCCGTCACCGCCCTTCAGCATTTCAGCAGATACTCGGTCATACCCTGCAGCTTTACCAATCTTCATCCCACTCAGTGCTTTTATAATCTCATCCATTCCTATTTCATTCTCATGCTTTTGCTCTTCGTCCGAGTTTGGGTCTTGACAACTTGCCTCTGCCCAGTTACCCACTCCTTGCACACTATCCTGACAACTAAATAAACTTTCAAAATATCCCTTCCAGCGTTCCAAGACCTTACATTCTTCACTCAGTAAGCACCCATCTTCTGCTCTTATTCCATTCATACTCGATGTTTTTGTTACTCCGCGAGCCAATCTTACCTGTTTCCAGAACAGCTTAACATTGGCCCTGAAGTTATCGGAGAACTTCCTGTTATATTTTTCTTCCTTTTCATCCTTCTTCATTTTTACCACCTCTTTGACTTTCGCTTTCATTTGCTTGTACGTTACTTTCACTCTTGCCAGATCATCCGTCACGTTTGTTGCCTCATTCATTCTATTTTGGGCCTTACAGGCTAACACATTAAGCCAAGCCTCTTTCTTCTTCTTCACCACCTCTTTTACTTCATCATCTACCCAAGTATCATTCGTACTACTACCACGTTTCCTCTTCGCTACACCACATAACTTTGCGGCTACGTTCACCATACTACTTTTCACTATTTCCCACACATCCTCTAAACTGAAATCATTCATATCATCAAATATCTTATCCGTCTTCTGTTTTACTTGCCTCTTATATTCCTCCTTTACTTTTAGTTCTTGTAATCTTTCTACTTTTATTCTTTCTAACGCGGTCACAGGAACTTGAACTCGATGACGCCAATGCTTGAACAGACCAGCCACCCGACACATAACCAGATAGTGATCAGTCCCCACATTAGCACCCCGATAGGCTCTTGTATCTGCAACTTTGCTCTTCAATCTTTCATCTACAATAACAAAATCAATCATACTTCTACTGTCTTGCCTTTCCCACGTATACCTATGGATCTTTCTATGATCAAACATAGTGTTCATTACACACAGGCCCTTCTCTACACATACTTCTAGTAAATTCCTCCCATTCTCATTCACTCTATTGTCCCCGAATGCCCCTAATACTCTTTCGAACCCATTCCTCTTCACACCAACCCAACTATTAAAGTCGCCGAGCATAACAATCTTCTCGTTAGACCTACATTCATTTAGGTTTCTCAATTCAACCGTATATATATATATATATATATATTTATTTTGAATTCCGGGAATACGTTGTCTTGGGATAAATTCACGTAGGCAAAGCCGCTAGCAGAGACTAGTATGAAAAAAAATAACCGACAAAAAAAGGCATAAAATACCTCACAAAGGCAAAGTCTAAGAAGCTTGAATAAATCTCTTGGTGTGTAGTTTTATGGTGTCCAAACTTGGACAGTCACCAAGGAGACTTAGCTCTAAGTAGTGGAAGTACAAAGAAACACTCAACATTAGTCTGTTACTTTCGTCCTACATATTGAAGAGTTAGAGATTAGGCGAAATTGGGCGCTCTTTAAAATTATAAGCAATTTAAAGGATGCAATTTTGTCTGTACAGGGTGATAATAAATTAACTCTAAGAAATTTAAAGAGTTGTATAATATAATATTTAAAAATAATCACTAAAAATAAATAAAAAAACCGGCCAAGTGCGAGATGGACTCGCGCACGAAGGGTTCCGTACCATTATCGCAAATAACAGCAAGAAAATCACGTTTGTTGTATGGGAGCGCCACTTAAATATTTATTTTATTCTGTTTTTAGTATTTGTTGTTATAGCGGCAACAGAAATACATAATCTGTGAAAATTTCAACTGTCTAGCTATCACGGTTAATGAGATAGCCTGGTGACAGGCAGACAGACAGACAGATGGACCGCGGAGTCTTCGTAATAGGGTCCCGTTTTTACCCTTTAGGTACGGAACGTTATGTACGAACAGTTGTTTGTATTATGCGTAAATGATTGAATTTGCGCACCTTACAACGCCCAGGCAGTCAGCTGGTCTGTCGGTCAGCGACCCGCACCATATAGCGCAGTAGATACTGGAACTTCAATACATAGGTAGTGTTCTTGGTTTGGTAGGTTATTTTTGTGAATTTATTAGTTTATCCTCGCACCTAACGCCTTGCAGCAATTACACCAATGGAGTATAATCTTATATTAAACTCACTATAAGTCCAGCAGCCTAATTGTGTAAGTGAATTCGGCAAAGGAAACAATCTGGTTCTTTCCCAAAAACACACACATACACAAAAAAGTTGAATCTTTATTCGACTTTTTTGTGTATGTGTGTGTTTTTGGGAAAGAAACAGATTGTTTCCGTTGCCGAATTTACTTACACAATTAGGCTGCAGGTTTCCTCATGATGTTTTTTCTTGAACGTTGTCAGCGATGTCCAAGATAAAATTGAAAGTACATATGAATTGAAAAAGTCACATTGCTACTTGCCCGGATTCGAACCCACGGCCTCAAGCACGAGAGGTGAGGTCTTAGCCACTGGGCCACCACGACTTATACTGGGTCACCACGACATATACTGGTCTACCACGACATAAAAAGAAGTAAAAAAAGTAGCAGTGAAGTATTAATTTTTTTTTTTTATTGTTTATTGATCGTTTAGTTTTGTTTATCAGGAAACTATCCTCAAGAAATTCTTAGAATTATTTTTTTACAACTTATATGATTGGCATTAGGTCGATGGAAAAGCAGAAATATTCAAAATAGAGCTAGACAGTGAATAAACAATTTATGTAGCTGGTTCAAGACAAGATAACCCTGATTTACGGTGTCAGATAGCTTCGAAGACTAAAAAACCTTCATGTAACCGTCTGGAACAACCAACACATACTAAACCACACATAATGATTAATCCGTATTCCTTCTCTGTATAAGAAGAGTGAGTACCACTAATGTCAAACTATTATACAACTAAAGTATAAATAAGAAAAAAACATTTAGTGTTCGAAGAGTTCCACCCTTATTTCACGCTTCGCTATCACCGTCAAGAATCAGTTAACGCGAGCTATAATTAGTGCAATCTCTGATTGTGTTCTAAGGATGTTTACGAGCGGCGCAACTCATAAACTCTATTAAGTACTAAGCACGAACCTCGAGAACGGAATAAGCAACTAATTTAATTATTCATAAAGCACATTGAAAGCGTTAAAGCAGTCATTAAAGGAACCGTTATTCATGTTCTACTGTCCTCTTTGACAGGCCACGGGGGCTAGAGCTTGCTTACAAGTTATTGCCGTTTTATGGACGTATTTAAAAGGAAAAAATATGCGGGTATTTCATGTCCGTTTTTCATTTCGCAAAGATTTATTTTTACTTTGATTATATGGCGCCTATGTTACGGCTTATTAACGACCTCGTAATTATAGTGACGATGACAACGTAAAATATTGCCGAGACGCGAATTAATAAATGGACCTTGTTTATTGACTGGGTTTTGGTTTTGAAAGAAAAAACAAATGAAATATAGTCTGGATGTGACTGAAACGAAAATAAACTCATTTATTTTATGTCTGTTTGCGCTAATTTAACTTTGCTAGCTTAAGGCATTATGAGCATTCCTATTGGCCTAGCGGCACTGGTGGCGCATGAATTACAGTAGTGAATACGCCCAGATTTTAGAATAAAATCTTTATAAAATCGAAATTTAGTCTTTTGAATAAAAATTTACTACATAAATGTTCGTTATTAAATTGTCTATCCATTAGTGTTAGTACAAAAAATAATTAATGAACACTTTTCGAAGATATGCATGCTAACAATAATTATTTCTCATTTTTATGGTTTTGTTGGAAGGAGATTAGTGAAACATACCTCTTTAAAATACCTACCTACCATTTTAGAATCAATAATACGTAGAAATTTAATGTATTTTTATTAGTTGATATTTCTTTTTAATTAACTAGTAGATAGCTCCTAAAAACAGCACGAGAAACGGCTAGCGCGGCTTTTTGCCTTAAATAAGCACGGCTTTGAACGTAGCGTTACTTTTTTGACGTTTTATTTACTATACCTCTACCATTTGTAGAAATAACGACTCCAAAAGCTATTTCAATATTATTAAGTCAGCCGGTTAACATAAATAGCCGACCGTCAAAAGTAAAACTAAATTGGACTGCGTGAAATATAACCAGTGAAACAGCTATATAAAAACACGTGCTAATTAATACAAATAAGGCTCTTAACCTAACAAAACATCAGAGAAGTCGGCAACTTCATTATTTCTCATTAAAATGACACCCTCAGGATAAAAGTTGCTTATTTAGTGCTTCGGTGACAGATGGACAAAAGCACTCGAAGAGGAACGGGGGGAGATGTGCCGGAGATAAGTCCAATATTTACTTTACGTTTGTTTTACGTATGGAGATGAAGGAAATAAAGATCAAATGCCAGAGATTATGTCGCGACTTTAACAAAACTGACCCAACGCCCGCACACGACCTCGTAAATCCTAATATTCATAAAACTGACAATGCCGTGCTGGCATCTGTATAATTTCGCAATGTTTATGAAATAGAGATGCAGCAAATTGATGTTAGCAAAGACGGACAGAAAACACATAGAAACTGAAAAAAAATGAACTTAAAACTTTGTAATAACTGAAAAAAAATGAACTTAAAACTTTGTAATAACTGCGTATTTCTTAAAAACACACCTCACTTTAGCATGTCAATGATGCTGACACATTGATATGTGGCTGATGCCCCTAAAATTGCTCAACGCGGCTCTAAAAAAAAGCTAATAACATCAAAAAACCCGACTGCAGTGGTGTAGACAAGAAGAAAATCATGCTGTGCAGTCGGAGGGATACATATTCGCGAGCTGACTGACCAAAAACAAATTTTATTCAATTTAGTACATATGGACGAGAAAATAAGTCTTTAGACATCAATTATAGAGGACTTAAATTACAAGAAGTAAACGAAACGGCGTTTCTCGGTATCACGATTGATAAACACTGCAACTGGAAAGCCCACGTCAATAAAGTATGCAACAAAATAAATAAATTCGTGTTCGTTCTATATGAACTCTCAAAAACATCAGCATTAAAAACGGTTTAATCTGCATACTATGGCTACGTTGATTCTGTGTTGAGATATGGTCTTATTGCCTGGGGTTACTCAACAGAATGTCAGAGAGTGTTTATCGCACAGAAAAAATGCATCCGCGCCATAGCGGGAATACGCCCATGGGAATCCTGCAAACCCATTTTCAAAAAGTTTAAGATACTAACCCTTCCAAGCCTGTATATCTTTGAATGCGCTAAATTTGTTAAAATTCACCCAGAACTATTTAAAAAAGCTCATGAATTGTATCCAAAAAGTAATAGGCACAAGAATAGAATAGTTTTGCCTATAATCCCTAGGACGGCACTGTATACTAAAAATAGCTATGCAATGTGTGGTCGCATATTCAATGCTATACCTGACACTATTAAGGCGGTTCCCCGAGCAAAACGCCGCGCAAGCCATTTTTTGTGCTGTTTTTAGGAGCTATCTACTCGTTATTTAAAAAGAAATATCAATTAATAAAAATACATTAAATTTCTACATAATATTGATTCTAAAATGGTAGATTTAGTTTTTTTTTAAATGTTGTATATATTTCACTAATCTCCTTTCAAAAAAACATAAAAATGAGAAATAATTATTGATATTATGCATCTCCTCGTAAAGTGTTCATTAATTATTTTTTGTACTAACACTAATGGATAGACAATTTAATAACGAACATTTTTGTAGAATTATTTTTTTCAAAAGACCAAAATTCGATTTTATAAAGATTTTATTCTAAAATCTGGGCGTATTCACTACTGTAATTCATGCGCCGCCAGTGCCGCTAGACCAATAGGAATGCTCATATCGCACGCCGATTTTTTGGTCAGGGTACCGTCTTAAAATCTTACCAGTTAATAAATTTTCAAGGTATCTTAAATTATGGCTATTGGATAAGAATTTCTACTCTGTAAGCGACATATTTAATAGGGGGTTGAAAAATTAATAACAATCATAATCATTTACCCTCGGACATCAATTTTTTATTTTTTTTTATCAATTTGTTTAATAATGTACCTACATATAATCGAGTGTAATTTACTAATTATAACTATAACCTCAAAACAATTATTTATTATTATTATTTAGTTGATTATAAATAAATAATAACCCAAATGTTTGCATGTCACATTGTTATGACTAAGTGTTATGGATCTGTATTATTATTTATGTTGTTAATAAGTGTTGATACAATTGGTCTTAAACCAATTGTATCAACACTTATTGCGAATAAACCGATTTGATTTTTGATTTGATTTTGATTTGAAAACTGTTTTTTTCTTGTTTACACCTTTGCAGTCGGGTTTCTTTGATTTTATTCACTACTTTTTAGTTATATTTTTAAACATAACTGGTATATATTTTATTATTCACCTCAAAAAACACATAATTTTTACACCCCACTCGATGGGTTTCGAAGAAAAAAATTACAACCCCTACAATATGGCGCCCAAAAACGTCATGTTCCTTTTTTTACAGGCACTTATCTAAGAACACTTGGGTGGCCAATACCTATCTAACAATGTCTTAATTATGAAAATCCGTCAAGTGGTTTGAAAGATACGAGGTAATCAATAATATTACACACATACAAACACATACATACAAGATACGCGCGAGAAACATAACCCTTTTTTCTTTGCAGCCGGGTAAAAAGTTTTCATTAAAAAAAAACCGGCCAAGTGCGAGTCGGACTCGCGCACGAAGGGTTCCGTACTTGGTAAATTGCTGTTAACGATTTATGACGTATTAAAAAAAAACTGCTTACTAGATCTCGTTCAAACCAATTTTCGTTGGAAGTTTACATGGTAATGTACATCATATACTTTTTTTAGTTTTATCATTCTCTTATTTTAGAAGTTACAGGGGGGGGGACACACATTTTACCACTTTGGAAGTGTCTCCCGCGCAAACTATTCAGTTTAGAAAAAAAATATATTAGAAACCTCTATATCATTTTCGAAGACCTATTCATAGATACCCCACACGTATTGGTTTGATGAAAAAAAAAAAATAGTTTCAGTTTGAAGTATGGGAACCCCAATAATTTATTGTTTTTTTTTCTATTTTTGTGTAAAAATCTTATTGCGGTTTACAGAATACATCTACTTACCAAGTTTCAACAGCATAGTTCTTATGGTTTCGGAAAAAAGTGGCTGTGACATACGGCCGGACAGACAGACAGACAGACAGACAGACATGACGAATCTATAAGGGTTCCGTATTTTGCCATTTGGCTACGGAACCCTAAAAATGGAGTGCTATAGGTATTATTTTTCGGTTTATTGCTTTGAAGACACGCCAACGCAATTGGAAGCCGACATGCCGAAATACGTTTTAGTCGAAGCGCTAGTTTTCAAGTGGATAATGCGTTGCTACAAACAGCCGGCACGGTCGGCGGACAACGGCCGGCCACTAAAGTCGAGTTAGGAATGGATTTACGGGTTGCGGGCCGTCCGGCGCCGTCCAGTGCCGTCCAGTGCCGTCCAGTGCCGTCCGGTGCCGTTCGCAGTCATCTGCCGACCGCCACCGCACCGCATACCGCGACATGTGTGAACGGTCCTCGACCAAAGCCCGATAAAACGAACAAAACTTTTTCGCAATGCGGTCTTTAAACTTATATTTTTTGTCGGTCTAATCGAACAGTTTATGCGGTCCAGTGCGAGTGCAGCCAGGGTTTGCTGAAAGTTAGACGCATGGAAATTGAGATTTCGAACCCTTTTTGTTACCCGATTGCCGAAGGAGGGTAATGTTTTTATCAGTCTATGTATGTATGTTTGTTTTTATGCGTTTATCAATTTCTTTTTATAAACCCGTCTACATTATATATAGCTCAGAAGAGGTAGGAAATAGAACGGAATAAGTATAATAATAGTAATGAATGTTATTTTTTTTTAAATAGCATGGAAATAGAAAATGATTAACTGGCTTTACACAACTTTACTTCGAAACTCTGAATTGTAATCTACCAAATTTTCACACATCTTGTCATTTACGTAAATTTATGAACTTTCCCAGATAGATCCCTTTAGTCCTTTCGTCTGCTGTTAGGATTTCTTTAAGGTAATTGTTCTGTTCTATTTGAAGTTAGACATTCATAAAGCTTTAGTTTTAATTGGCTCTCGTTTTGCCAGATGGCTTAGAACACCGCTGAGAATGTGTTACCACTTATCTATTGTCATTTTCTTTTTCGTGTGATGATGTGGCACCTCTGGTGTCAAAGTTAATTAAGCCACCTCTGGAAACTCCACAAGTCTCTGACTTGGCTATTTCTTGACTTATATTAACTATATAAGTCCAGGTTTCCTCACGATCTTTTCCATCACCGTTGCCTGTGATGTCAAAGATAAACTTAGAAAGTACATATACCTATTATAAATTTGAAAAAGTCACATTGGTACTTGCCCGGATTTGAACCCACGACCTCAAGCACGAGAGTTGAGGTCTTAGCCACCACGACACGTGTCATTTTTAAGCAGTATAAAAATGATCCTAGTATTGAAATTTTGGCAAATAACTTATATGTATTTGTCAAAAAATGGAGTATCTTTTTTTGCGAAAGTGTTTAATAAAGTAAAAAATGTGTGAATGAATACAAATCTGTCGAATTGTCAGATACTGTGAGTTTAATATAAAGTAGGTCCGTTGAACCATTGGTATAAAAAAGTAGTCCTTACAAAAGAAAAATAACAAAGGATCACATATCCTGTACGTCTTCGAAAGAAATAAACACGCCACAAATTCCTAACCCATAGGAGTCCTATAGGAAATAATTGGTTATACCCTAACCAGGCCGACGCATAGTGCAGGCAGATTTAGATGCAGTTACAAAGGCAACCGAGCCCACTATTACGCGGTCGAAGCGACCACCCGCGCAAAAAGCGGACCAAATTCTATTACGGCTCGATATGCAACAAAGACCGCTGGCCCGCCCGCTTCAAATTGCTTTAGGCTACAGTCACAATATTTACTCTCACGTACGTACCACAATATTCATACAAATCTAAATTCAATTTCAAATATTACTCGCCGAAACTAATCCACCCGGGTTTATGGAGTTTTAGTTTTCTATACCAACTAAACGAATACACGTACTGTTAAAATCCATACTGGCAATACATAGACACTAACTAATTTTTATCTATGCACAAAAAAATCTTTTTCCAAAAGCTCGCATTTCGTAGTTCACGTTTTGATCTCTGACGCTCTCCCTAACGCATTTGCACATTTAAATATTCATTATGGCATATTAATATTCATTATTTTGATAATATTCAATATTTTTTGTATGCACAACGATAAACAGTATTTTATTGGATTTTTAATGCAAATTGCAAGTTTAAGCTTTGTTAGCCTCAAACTTTATAACTGTTAGTCAAACTTTATGAATGTTAGTCGTTAACACCTTGTGTAACTGCGGAAGTTTTTAAGCAATTAACAATCAAATGCTGAAGTGACGTACGGCACATATGTCTGGACCGTTACTAACAAACAGAGGGAGTAGACGGCTCTTCTGCGGCCCATAAATTGCGGGGACTACAAATTAAATTAGGTAATACACGGGCGTGACGAGATGGGACAAGCGGCGTGCCGGCCTCGCCGGACATGGAATGGGAGTGTCCGCCATTCGCAGCCAGGCTTGCGACAACTTTTTGTTGTAATTTCAATCGGGTTTTATTTAAATAAAATTGCTTACTTTATTGTCGTGATGTACAGGTTATTTTTCGATGGCGCTTTTAACGGCCTTTTTTTCGTTCCAATTTATTTATCATTGTGCGTTTAAATTCTGCGATGATTACAGGTTTTATTATTTTTGTTACGTAGTAGATAGTCACGTTCACATTTACGAAGTCTATACCATACCCACCATACCATTATTGTAAATAGGAAAGATTTTTTTGTTTGTTTTTTTATACCGAATAGGCTTCGAAACTACTGCAGTGATTTAAAAAATTCTTTCATTCTTTAAAAAGTTACATTATGCCCGAGTAACTTAGACTATAATTTATTAAAAAATAAATAAAGACAACAACAAGTGAAAAGTGCAATAATGTAACTCAAAGTAGCAAAATTTTGCCTATAAAATTAATTATTTGGCGTGCGCTGAGAAAACTATTGATGATACATAATTATTATCATAATAATGATTATTATCATTATCATTTATCATTATCATTTATCAATAGCCGTTTTTCTGTTTTAAAATTTAATTAGATCGCCGGTAGAAACAAAAGTTGGTTACATTCGTATTGTAGTATTAATTCTTATTCAAATAAATAGTTTAACAAATTGGTAGGTAGGTAGGTAAGGTGGGGTAGGTAGGGTAGGTGGGTAAGTATGTAGGTAAGGTGGTTAGATAGGTAGGGCAGGGTATATAAGGTAGGTAGGTTGATCGGTGGGACAGGTGAGTAGGTTGGTAGGTAGGTAAGGTAGGTGGGTAAGTAGGTAGGGTAGATAGGTAGGTAGATACCCAGTTGACGGTAGCGAAGCCGCGGAGGTCAGCTAGTAGTAAATAAATAAAAACATCCAAAAAGACAAACCAGATAAAAACTTACACAAAACAAAAGCAGAAACAACAATATCATTGGCGCACCAAACGCAAACAAAGCGAAACTATCCAAGAAATTCACAATTAATCTTTACTTCAACATCGCCCATTCATTACCATTCGATACGCCTTCAATTGAATACTGTAAACTGACAATTAATTAACAAAGTAGTCAAACATAAACAAAAGAGGGCGTGTCAGTGGCGGCTGGCCACCGTGAAACCCGTAGAGGTGTCAGTTGCATCAAGCGGGCAGGCCGCCGCAGATTTGTGGTCGGCAGGGTCGAGCGGCAAAGCCACGTCTCATGACAGATCTCGATGTCTTCGGCTCTGACCGCAGTTATTAATGAAGCTATTGTGATCGTGTTGCTATTAGTGAATTGAGTAAGTTATTGTTTTGGTCTATTGAATTAATTATCCTTACAAAATTAAGCACTGTTTGTTTTACTAACATTGTCAGTGACGGAAGATTCTGAATAAAAAAAAAATATATTTTTCTTTTGCATATCATCTAATTTTACCTTCTTAAATTGTTTACTTTAAATAAATTTATCATCCTATGAAATCACTCTAACAGCTGGCGAATTCCGATCCGCACATGCTAAACAAGTTGACATAGCCATAAACGAGACGTGCCGAATAATATCGGGTTGCCACAAACCGACTCCGCTCAACAAACTATACCCGTTGGCTTGCATTGCACCTCCAATAGTACAAAGGACTGTCGCATGCGCGCTTGAGAAAAATACCAGGAATCCGATGCCCGACACCCTCTCTAAGATCACATTACAACCCCGGGTAGACACTTAAGTCTGAGTCGGAAGAGTTTTCTTCGATGCACATGGGCCATCCAAGACCCACAGCCTATAGTGAGAAGCAGGTTGTGGAGAGAAGCTCACCTACCACCACCCGACTTCTTGAAAACCTAGGAACACTTGCCACCTGGACGTGAACTGCAGTGGCCTATATGGAAAGCACTCAATCGTTTGCACACCCAAGTAGGCCGCTACAAAAACAATTTGGCAAAGTGGGGATTTATAGACCCGTCTGATACCCAGTGTGAGTGCGGTGCCGCTTTGCAAAATATGGCACACATGCTGGTGTGTCCCAAGTGCCCATACACCTGTGTACTTTGGAAGACCTTATGCTCGCCACTGACGCCGCAATCAGCGTGGCCACCTACTGGGCCCAAAATTTATAAAGAGTTTCCCATTGACTCGAAATGAAGAAGAAGACTCTAACAAAATTATATTTTGTAGTTACAATAACACCAACATTGTCAGTGACAGGCTATTTTTCACCCCCGCCGGCAAAAGAGGGGTGTTATAAGTTTCACGTGTGTTGCTGTACATATCTGTGTGTCTGTGTATCTGTGTGTCTGTGTATCTGTGTGTCTGTGTGTCTGTGTATCTGTGTGTCTGTGTATCTGTGTGTCTGTGTATCTGTGTATCTGTGTGTCTGTCTGTGGAATCATAGCGCCTAAACGGATAAACCAATTTTAATTTAGTTTTTTTTGTTTGAAAGGTGATTTTATCGAGAGTGTTCTTAGCTATGTTTGAATAAAATCGGTTCAGACTTTCAAAAGTTATGGGCGTTTTACTGTTTGAATCGGGGTATTTTCGCAAGATAAATATGTCGGGGGTTTTTTAAATTTTGAAATTTTACTTGTGACAATTTTGAGTGTCAAACAGAATCATAGCTTAGCCAAACCTTTTCTCGTTTCTTCGGAGGTTATTCGGGTTATTTAAAGCTCATAGCTGTCTCCAAAGCTGCCTTTAATTCATTATTTTTTTACCAAACATAAATAGCACATTGCAATCCCAAAGTTGACTTGTAATAAACATGTATTAGTATTACTAAAGATTTATTCTCAATCTTAGCAGTTCAACTGTTCGGAGCAGTAATAACGTGTGATGTTTTGCTACCATTTGCTTCGTAGTAATATTACAACAGTAATGTGTTGAGCTCTAACGTATGATAGCGCCTTAGGAGTATTAGTGCGCTAGTATTCAACCCCAATTTCAGTTCAGTTTCGGTACAGAACAACTTAGGACAATTATGAATATTAATTTATGCTTTTGATTTAGTTGCGTATGCGTGGTGTAACTTTTGGGGTTATGACGTCATGTTACAATAATTATGAAGTACCCTACCTACTCAAAACGCTGAATCAGGCTGTAAATAGAGAAGAAAAAAAATCTTGTCGTTTTGCAAAATAGCATAATCCTCGCATTTATTATTTTATTTTATATTTGCAAAAAATATACACCCATGTAAAATTTTATATTTAAAAAAACATGCATGGTGACTGTTTAATAAAATCTTTCAGAGTATTTACCCCCCCCCTTTTTTGAATGTGAATAACTTTCACTATTGGACCAGCCCTGAGATCATTATAACTTACATTTTATTAAGTTATACAAACATAAAATTAATGAACAGATGGTTTTTTCCATATTTCGGTGTTGCAACATAGTTAAAGTCGTTTATATTCATGAGTACTTTCACCGAGTTACACCGACTAAAAGATTACCAAGTAATTACAAGTCAGCCTGTTTAACGTACCTACTATAATTTAAAAAAAAATTCACTAGAACAGTCGCGAGCTTCGTGTGGCATTTTGTTTTGATCAGCGCAAAATAATTCTTACTTAGATTTTGGTATCTAATTATGTAGTTTTTTTGTTTTGGATAGGCTCACGCTTACCACTTTTAACCCGACTGCCGAAGGAGGGTAATGTATTTATCAGTCTATGTATGTATGTTTGTTCCTATGTGGCGTACTAGAGACCAAACGCGTTGGCCGATTTTGATGATTCTTATGTCAATCGATTCGTCTTAACCCTGCGAAAGTCACTGGTTACATTCAAATTGGAAAAGATTAAATGGTGGATTTTGGACGCCATTTTGTGAGTGAAAAAATATATTTTTTTCTTCCAAACCCGACGTATGGGATATCAAAATAAAGGGTTCTAAGAGGCGATTTCAAAAATATAAAACACTTATATGTTTAAATGTATCTAATTCAAAAAAAAAAAAAAGTAGGTTTAACTAAAAAGTTGTAAATAAAAAAATAATAATTAAGAAACTCGAAAAACCCGACTGTTTACGTTTTTTGAGTTCGCTTTTTAAGCAGTCGGGTTTTTTAATAAACATTTTTTATTGATTATTTTCCTATGAGAAAGTATTTAAGTTGATATCTATTTACGTTGATACTTATAGAACAACGTTACACCAACATAATATTGATCTATTCAGAGCAATCATTTCCAGGATGGCGCAATGGCGTATAAATAAACTCTATTCCGAACTAAACTAATGCAATGAACTCACCCCAGCAATAAATTAATGCCATTTCATGATTAGAGCGACACCTTTACCCTTCGCGGGGGAATAATATATAATCATGAAGATGCTTTGTGTACCTTCCTTTGGTATTGTTTTTTCTAACTTATTGTTAGGGGTACGGTTTCCCTTGAGAAATAGAAGTGTAGACCGACGGACTGTAGGGCAACTGCAGTGTATGAAAGTATGACTGTTTCTTCAAGCTGTTCATCTGTCTGATGGTTATTGCATGTATTATTAACTAGCTTCTGCCCTCGTCGAAAGTCTTTTTCTAATGCCAAGGAATAATACTGCAATGTTGAAAAGTAGACTATGTCCTAATCCAGGTTCCAGGTCTTATCCGACAACTCTGTGCCAAGTTTCAGTCGTACCTGTCCAGCTGTTGAGTTGTGATAGTAACATACATATAGAGGTTCACATCATCAACCTATTAATGTTCCCACTGCTGGGACACAGGCCTCCTCTCTGTGAGAGGGAATGGGCTGTAATCCACCACGCGGGCCCAGTGCGGGTTGGTGGATGTCACATGTCTTTGAATTTTTGGTTCTAGGACATGCCGGTTTCCTCACGATGTTTTCCTTCACCGTTTTGAGAGCAGTGGTGAAGAAATAATCTACACAAAGTAAAGCGCCTGCCTGGGCTCGAACCCACGACCTACAACTTGTAAGTCGCGGCCGATACCACTGGGCCACCACTGCTCATAGAGGTTCACATTTTTAATATATATATATATATAGTACGAAAGTATGGACAGCTGGTTAGCACAAAATCTGAAGCGGTAATAAAGTTGAACCCTCAAATGAAGAAGAAAAAGAATAAAAAATTGGATGTAAGAATTTAAAATTGTTCAGTATTTTTAATAAGCTTTTGTTGTGCACACGAAAAGAATTAAAAATCACCCTGACTATATAATTATAAAGTTAGTATTACTCTGAGCACCTCTTATCTTATATGCAAACATGCACACTATTTTCATCATATTTCTCAACGCAACTGAGGTTTGCTGTTGAACCCAACTATGGGTTAAGCTCGCCTTTGTACATAAACATTCCTATTGTATTTGTATTTTTTGTGTACAATAAAGAATAAGAATAGAATAGAATATAATATTTGTTTGCTAGAAACATGGTGTTTACAGATATGTTCATTTCATAACATTGCATAGTGCAATGCTATGAAATTTCTCACCGTTTTAACGGCATGCAAAATCAAATTCCAGTTAAATGAAATTCTTACATTAATTTTCAATTTAAATTACATAAATATAAAAAAAAAAAAACATAATTATATATCTATATACTACACACTTCCATTTTTACCTTATCATTAAATAAAACAATGCATTTAAAATATTATCACTTAACCTAAAGAATTACTCAAGCCTGTATTTTGATGCCAGATCAAGAGAAAAAAATTACAGGGACAGTTTACAAAAAAAAATCGTGGATTGAGTAAAAACATTTCTGCAAGAACAACTTCCGTAGTGCCAAACAAATTTTTTTTAAGAGTTGGGTAATTGACTTCGGCAAAGCATTATAAATTAAGAAGCCTTCAATTGAAGAAAGATCAACTGTCGATTATATGTAATAGCACCCACCGTCTTATGGCGTCAAGAAACATCCAAGCATACATACTTTCACATTTATAATAATTACTAGCTTTTGCCAGCAGCTTCGCCCGCGTGAAAATTATCGCTAACGGCACATGCTCCTGGGATTAAAAGGATCCACGACATGGTCCGTCTATGTGCCAATTAATATCAACCAAATATGTTTACCCATTATAATTTCAAAAGGCACCAGAGTTACTTTGGCATTTATAATATACTAGCTGACCCCCGCGGCTTCGCTCCCGTCAAAATTATAGCCTATGTTACTCGGGAATAATGTAGCTTTCCATAGGTGAAATAATTTTTAAAAACGGTCCAGTAGTTTCGGAGCCTATTCGGTACAAATAAACAAAAAAATCTTTCCTCTTTATAATATTGGTATAGAAGTATGTATAGAAGGTTAAGGTAATAAAGTTAAACCCTCAAATGAAGCCTTCAATTGAAGTAAGATCAACTGTCGAGTGGGTATATCAGTGTGTAATAGCGCTCGCCGTCTTATGGCGTGATTAACGATCACATCAAGTTGGCGGCGACGTCGAACTCGCCGCGCTATAGTACTGTGGCGTTAGTATGGACTGAATATAATATTGAATGAGAGTCAATATTAAGTTCGTGTAATATAGTGCGTGATATGATAAGTGGTTTTTCGGTCAGTGTAATACTAACTTTCGTAATAATATAGTAGCTGGGCGACCGAGACCTGCTCGGGTGAAAATAGAGAAAACTACTATTTCTAAAAATTAAATCTAGCTAGATCGGTTTATCGACCCCGAAACCCCCTGCATACTAAATTTCATGAAAATCGTTGGAGCCGTTTCCGAGATTCAGATACAAGAATTGCTCGTTCAAAGCTATTAGATTCCGTTTGACTTTTAATTTGTTGGCTAGCATTCAAGGGGTGAAAGTACCTTCTCAGAATATAAATAATAACTACTTCAGTATGACCTCTGAAATGTATCAGCTCTTCCTCACATTTTTTAAGTCATGCTAACATAAATGTTTTTTCTTTTTTTTTTTGTTATAGGCTCGCATTTGACCACTATCTCGCCTGTTGTTAAGTGATGATGTGGTCGAAGGTGAAGCACGCTTGCCTAGAAGTAACCTATTCACTCATGACTTGAAGACCCCTAGGTTGTAGCTATCAGGAAACAAAGACGGCAGGGAATTGCACTCCTTAGCTGTACGCACAATGAAAGTATTTTCAAAACTTTGTGCGTATGGGTGGAATATCTACCATGTACCGATGGCGTACGTCTTGTAGTCCGATGATGGAAAGGGCTAGGTGGAATCAAATTGTGCAGTTCCATCGCACACTCCCCGAAATGTAACCGATAGAAATCCGGAAATGTTCCTGCACAATAGTATTTTTTGTTCACATTTCAGAGTTTAATCCCATGTTTCTGTTTATGAATACTTTCAAACCTACCTTATTTTATTTTACTTTTTTACTTATAACTTACTTATAAGTTATAAGTAAAAAAGTAAAATGCAAGCAAAAAGCAGTTCATGCTCAAAATGTAAGTGTATTATTTTTGCCAACTCACTGTACAATAATAATTATGTTTTTCATTCAAACTAGCTACCCAATTCAATGTTTTTCAAATCAAATCATATTTATTTGCGTAAAACATGGTATAAAAAGGTCTTACAGTACAAAAATAGAGCAGACATGTTTTGCCAAGATTGAACACAGCATGCAAATATTTGGGGTAACAATTTCCATAACAAAATTATTATTATATTATAACAACGCTATTTTCGCTCTAGGAGTTGTTTTATACTATATATCGTTGTTTTATTCTATACTATACTTTTCGCTCTTCTATGATTGCAAATATAGATGAACTAAAAAACAATATATCACGGGAATTATCAAACGCGAATGTTTTAAAGTTAGATGAACTGCACAGCAATACAAAACATTTACAAATATAATCCACATATTGTGTTGCCGTGTTTTGCTTTGTTCGCGGACGCACTATTTGCTATGATCCAATAATCCTCTATACCAACGAATGACTTATTGCTGCTTTAGTTTTTACTACAAATAAAAACCATAGGTACAAATACGAATAGTTTAGTTACAATACAAATAGTTTAATTTTTAACAATTTTTGTATTACAAAGCTATTGTCAGAAGTGTCCTACCTAGCTAGTACCTACTTGCCTTTTTAGAGTTCCATACCCAAAGGGTAAAAACGGGGCCCTATTACTACGACTCCGCGATACGTCTGTCTGTCTGTCACCAGGCTGTATCTCATGAACTGTGTTAACAAGACAGTTGAAATTTTCACAGATGATGTATTTATGTTGCTGCTATAACAAAAAATACTAAAAACAGAATAAAATAAATATTTAAGTGGGGCTCCCATACAAAAAACGTGATTTTTGTGCCGTTTTTTGCGATAATGGTACGGAACCCTTCGTGTGCGAGTCCGACTCGCACTTGGCCAGTTTTTGTACTACATAGCTAGTGTAGGTAGGTGCCACAAATGCCAACGGCAAACAAAAATCATCCTTAAACATACAATTCATAATTCAAATTCATACAGCATCCTGTACACAAGAAAATAACCACAGCCAACTTGATTCTATAATTAAAAAATGCCCATAACCAAAATTTTCAATTTCATACCAGAAAGCCATGGTCACTGGCTGGCAATAAAAAATAAAAAGCCGCCCACAAAATAAAGCGAAGCAAGAAGAATGCAAGCAATTTTTAATGTAAAACGAACGAACGAACAAGGCATCGCGACCCGCCACGGTAGTAATGTAGCTTACGACAAATATTCTACGGAATCCCTGAACACAGGATCTACGAATACATTTTGCATATTTTCTTTCAATGACGATATTGTTTTCTTAAGTGGGATTATGACAAAAAGATTTTGATTAGAAAGCGATGGTTGAGAACTCATCATCGTCTGTCTAGTCTTTTCTCAAATACATATATTTAGGAAGGCTTCCAGTCTATCTAAAGTCTCTGCCAGATAAAAATAAATAAAAGAAATTAACACCTGTCTACCAATGTAGTCCAATATTTCAAAACGATGCGAAAAAAATTAAAGGCTGTGTCGCTAACACGATCAAAACAAACGTATCGCGGTAAGGGGCGTCCTTGACGCTTTCACTTGTAATGAGTTAATATCTACTAAACGCGTGGACCGATAACCAATTCACATGATTTAAACGGATATAATGGTTTTACGATCAGAATTATCAAAATATCTCCATAAACAAAAAGTCATGTCTTCAAGTTACTTTATTATACTTTTGGATACAAGTCGGATCAATGACTTTTATTTTCTTGTTATTTGGCGGATACTTTAGTACCTGGTAAAGGTAGGTACAGATTGGGAAATGTATAGGTGTTCTTTTGGTGGACCTCTGCCAAACCCTTCGGAGACTACATGCGTGATGTTCTATTACGTATAGAAAACACAAACAATATTTTCAGACTTGCCATCATCATCAGCCTTTTAATGTTTCCACTGCTGGGACTAAGGACGCCTCTCTGTGTGAGAGGGAATGAGCCGTAATCCAACACGCGGGCCCAGTGTGGTTTGGTGGATGTCACATGTCTTCGATTTTTTTGTTCTTGGACATGCTTGGTTCCCCACGATGTTTTCCACTTGCCATAAATGTGACTAATCACAAAATTTTTATAATTTTCCAGTAGATCTGTTCTGAAGAAAATACAAAAAAAACATTCATGAAATGGAATAAAAAGTACTCGTAACATGACATATGTAAACATACCGTGTTTTTTGAGTTTGTTTATTTCAATTTCTTTGAAAAGATGCGAGGAACGCACCTTTCAAAAAGTGGGAATCTGCTCAATAGGGTCATTACAATTTAGGAATGTCTAAATACTCTCGCAGACATGAGCGACAAACCTTTTTCATAGAATTTATTTTACGGATATAATATCCGTATGATATATTATCTGTAGAACAATTTACGGCTGTATGCTAAATCATCTAGCTCAATCACATTACTGTAATGTGATTGAGCTAGATGAACCCATCGAAAATCCATTACGAATAGATATAGAAGAAATATGTATAAACCGGTAAATAGTACGTTCGTACAGTGCGGATCAAAACACCAGCGCACATCGTTTCTATTATTCAGAACGTTGACTGTGTTTAGATCCGCACACCGATTGTTTTCGCTGGATTTCACGGATTTTCTAGGCACAAATCCTGTAGAATGACTTTATTTATTATTCACCACTTTTTCGATATCATTGACCTAGGGTTGATTCCACTCTAGAAAATAGGGATAAAAGGTTCGGGTACTTTCTGAATTGAACGTTTGATTCTTGAACTAGATCGCTTAAAATAATGTCGATATAAAATAGATTGATAAGATAGACATTTAAGGATTGAAAGGAGATTTTTATATATATTTTTTGTTATTTGGCTGTGACAATTTTGATGGCCTGAGGCTGCTAATACCATGTGGCCTGACACTTAAACTCGTCATCCGCGAAATTCAGAAAAACATACATACTTTCTGTACCACAATCCAACCATACTAACATAACATAGAAATTTCGATTCGAATCACACTGAATAGGAAATCAACCCTAATACACAACGAATGAATAGCCAATATTCATAACAAGGCCCCTCGTTTTGATTGGCAAACAACATGTCCTCAACCAATGATTCAGTCGCACATACACCACTATTAATGGATTAACAATCGCAAAGCGGCAGTTTATCCTTGTAATTACTATTGTTTTGTGAAGCACATTAAGCTTTCCGACTGACAAATTGAACACGAACGAATAATGTTAACACTTGCCCCAAAATCAACATTTGTTTGTTGACATTGCAACATGGGATGGGATGAAATTGAATATTATTTTAACCGAATAGTACTGTTAGCACATACTGCAAAGTAGATACATTATGTGAGCATACAGTGTATTGTTCCGCACACGACATACCGAAACAATATTTCAATTCGATATCGGCCGGACAATGGTCGGAAGTGGCCGAATATAAATGGACGGAAAAGCTTCTGCCTATCGAATAAAGGGTGAAACAAATGACTGTATCAACTGAGACTTTGCCGCTATGTAAACATGATAATTAATAGTTGGTTGTGCTAATGGATGTTTTAATAATTTATTAGTTTTCAAGATTTTATTAGTTCAATTTTAATGGATTCATTAAAACGTACTTCAGAACATCAACTTGAGGGGGTCATATTTTGGGGGGGTGAAACACGGTCATTAAAAATACACAAACTATCTTAGTAAATTGAACCGTATACGAATTGAGTTTCAGTTACTATTTTCGTTAATGTATTATTTATTATATATCTCCAAAATATTTACTACCATTTCTTTTTCAGGTGAAATGATAATATCGAACGACAAGTACCAGATGACTGAGATCAATAGTTCTGCATACAGCGTGCAGATGCGTCTCGTTATCCGAAACATTCAGAGGAGTGACCTCGGAGGGTACAAGTGCATATCCAAGAACTCTATAGGCGACGCCGAAGGCAACATTAGGTTATACGGTGAGTCTTGTACAAAGGAGGCGCCATTCTGTCTTTGTATTGTCAATGGAACTTTGTATGGCAAGGAGCGATTGTAAGCTATGGACTATGTTGTTGTAGGCAGGTTCGGCTTAAAGAGAGTTCAAATATTGTATGAGTTAGAATATCAGTGTCTGTCGTACAAGTTTAAACTAGAGGCAGAAGCAGAAATGTTGCATTATATCAAGTGAAAATTTAGACAATGACGCATGTGTCTATATATGTTAGTTCAATATAGATTTATAATTTTTGATGTCTCTCTAACCGGATATAGTCCTTACGTAACTTTAACCTATATCGAGAATGACAATCAGAAAGATAGTTTTCCTTAGAAGAATCTGCTGATTTTGAAAAAAATTGAAATATGGTCTTTTCACACAGAAATGGAGTTGCAAAACCGAAAACGCGATGACGACGATCGCGACTACTCTATCGAAGAGACAAATGACGTCCGTTCCAGCCTCCAGGGTCCTCTCCGGGAAGGTGGACCTAGAGACGAGGACGCCGGCTTCTTAGGCGGAGGCGGACCCGCCACCGCTGCCGCGTGCGCTCTCACCGTGAGCGCTACCTTTTTAATAACGACCTTAGCCCTCGCCACATGCTAAACTTTTACTAAAAGCCATGTGCAAAGTTAAGACTGTGAAAAAATCGGAAAAGTTACTCGTTGTTTTTTATGTTACAGTCTCGGGTTTACGCAAGTAGAAGAGATGCGTGCTGACCGAGAGCATATATCACTAAGTAGATGAGATATACTCTCGGTGTTAAAATTTAAAATTATTGCAAACCGAACTTTTTGACCAAATCTTCGTTGCATCGTTGGCACTTACTGTTAACGTGCTCCCGACCAATATTCCATCGTTCACCAAAATATCACTAAACAAGATGTGCCTTCTTATCAGACACACCCCAGTACAAACAGAATGATAATAAAGAACTATGGGCCTTATTTATTAAATCTTTGAGCTGTCTAGCAGATTCTATATTCAAATTCTTTAAAGAAAATTTGAATATAGAATGTGCTAAGCAATCGAATAAACAATGTCGAGTTTTTTTTTAAATAAGTTTATAAATGTAACTCTAGTCGACGGCAAGTCTAGACCAATCAGCCAGTAACTCTATCAATTTTCTACTTCATAAAGCTTAATTCCAACATAATCTCAGCATAATTCGTCACGTACACACGTATTACATAATTGAACCAATTCTTTTGTGTGAGCATGTCTTAAATTTGTGCATGGCTCAGCATTGTTCGGCAATTAAGTGTCTGTGTCTTACTAATTGGACGTGAGACAGTGTTTATCGTTTAGATTAAAGACTATTTGTACTGATATAGTACCTTTTGTAGGAAACGGTGAACGAACGGTAAATAAGTGTAAACTACGTAATAGCCATTAGCATTTCATCAGTTGTCAGCTTGTATTAACAATGTAAAGGCTTATAATATGTATGGGAATAATATTATTGAGTTACTTTTTACTACAGATATAAATGTAACTAGATACCGCAAGTCTATCTGTATGAAAACTAAGCGTGCCAGTTTTTCACACACAGTTTAAGAACAAAACTTACCGATGATGGAAAAAGAATCCATTGTCTTGATCAAATTTTATTTTAGAGTTTTTAAAGCTCATTACGCTATAATTAGGCATTTTTCTCGAGTTCGGTTGATGGCCGGTGACGATTACGCTAAACGAAACAGCTCATTTAACTCCTTTTTTTGATACGCGAAGAACATAGTACATACCTTCGCGTCATCTAGTTACATTTATATCTGATCTGTACTTTTTTACAATACTGTTGGAACTTTAACATTTTGAGTGTACTAATACTACATTCGTTTTTTTTCATAGTTTTCTTTAAAATAAGTTCTTGCTGTTGTAAAATATTTTTCACTAAAATACAAATGTTCGTTTGTCTTGCGTCGCGCGCGCATGTAACTACTCAGTGTCATAATAATTGTATATCTAAATAATAATAAACTGTTAATGTTTATGTACATAATATAATGTAGCTAAGCGGTTATAAACGTTAGAACTTTATTTGCTCATTTATATAATTTGTTATATATTAATATTTTATAGCTGTATTAATGAGAATGTATGTAAATCTGAAATGCTATAAAATATAGGGAAAATTTTGTAAATTGTTAACGTTTTTAATATTGTTGAATTTATGAGAAATAATTTGTAAACTGTATCTAAAATAATAAGTGGAAGTTTCGTAGTCGTATTTTACGCGGATGTCTTTGTTACGTTTTTATTTTTTTGTGAATCTGGTAAAGGATTGTGTATCTATACTGCAGCCAGTATTTATTTACTTATTGGCCTTATGTAAATGTATAATATTGCCTGCGAAACAAATATAAACGAAGTAAAACTTTTGATAGTGTTTTTCTCTCCTACTGAGTCTAACCCCTGGTTTCTGAATCAAAAATTTCAAGTTGAGAACTTTTCAAACTCTAGCATGAAAACCACATTTCAAATATTGGAATTAATATTTGTTTCGGGATATTCACCATGTATATTTTGATTTTTGTTGAGAGCTCGATATGTGAAGTAACTAGTGAGACGAGTTCTGTTGGTAGCGGCATCGTGCGTGAAAAACGAGTGAGGAAGAGGGTAGACAGATATGTCAGTTGGTAAATAACACCCACCCGCAAATACTTTAGTTCTCATGATCATGGCGCTTGTAACGGTGCCGAAATATCAAGCTCTCAACAAAAAACAAAATATACAAGGTAAATATCCCGAAACAAATATTAATTCTAATGATTGTGACCATGTCAGCTTAAAAACTTTTATCACATTTCAAATTCTCAATTCTGAAACCGAGGTTGGTTTCTGAAAACCTTTTACGCGACAGAGAGGTAAGGTAAGTTAATAATTACTTTAACACAATACTGCTACCGTTCCCAATTTCTTAGACCATTCGTACTCTCAAACTATCCACACTATCTTCACCGCCTCAATATTAACACTTAGTCAAAATATAGCGAAGAAGGTCTCACAATATCACGTGTGTCGACCCTCTTAATAGGTACCTTCGGGCGAAGGCTCTGTAAGTGCGATGTAGATAGGGTGTAACCACTTGCATTAGCGAAATTACCCGAGGCTTTGTTATTTTCATTGCGACAACCGTAGCTAGCTTGTATGTTAGTGAAATAGAAACTTGTCTACGAGGAACTAAGGCCGTCTTCACGTAATACGCAGGCTATGAGCTGAGTTTTCATTGAATAAGGCCACGTTCACATCGAGACGTATGTATGATTTCAATTTTTTTTAAATTACAGCAGTCTTACATTTAATCAATGCTCCACAATAGTACATTGTTCACCGAGAGGAGAAAGTGACCGATTACCGTCGAGGGTGTCGTTTGAAGCCCGAGCCGTAGGCGAGAGCTTTAAAACACCCGAGATCGGGAATCGCACTTTCTCTCGAGTGATACATAGTGCTTTATACTACACCTACGAGGAAAATAAAAAACTAAATCTTTACTAATTGAAGTTTATATTGAAATTGAAAATGGCGCCAATGGCGTCTGCAATTTTCACATGTTCTTTTTTCAAATTGTTTGACACCATCCAACACACAGCTAGTGGCCAGTGTCATTTTGCGAACTTGGAGATAAAACTCACTGTAAAAACTTTTTGGCTTTTGATATTTAGGTTACCAGCGCATAGTCTTACCCAAAATTAAAAAAGAAAAACCTCGTAAGAAATGGATTTTCATACACTTTTCTCTCCCGCTCAGATGCGTTTTCTCGCCGCATATTTGTTCGATATGCAATGACGTACTTTCTACCGTAAATTTGATAAAGTATCAAGGTACTTTCCGAGCAGGTGTAGTATAAAAGAACTTTACACAAACATTTAACATAGCTTTATCCTTATACATAAATATATCGACGCCAGGTTCCTGAGCAATTAGGGCGTTCAGCAGATTGAGTGCCTGGGTTGTAGGGGCATATCGCGCCGTCAGGGTACGCGAGGCAGGAGCCGCGAACAGGCATCGTGGAGCACAGGCGCACGACACCCGGACTCGGTCTGGAGCAAACAGTGAACAGCGAGCCAACGTGGACGAGTCGTCGATCCTATTGTTCAGCACAAAGAAGTAGTGCATCAGCAGGGCACACTTAGGTCGCAGTTCCAGTGTGTTGATGCCCACCATTCCCGCAACAAACAGAGATGGATATAATAGGGTTAGTACCCATACAACTTTTTGTACAGGTATCGAGCAAATTTGCGTTGAACCCGTTCTATCATTAGCTTATACTTTTGCTCGTGCGGATCCCACACCAGTGAATTATATTCTAGTTTACCGCGCACAAAAGAATGATCTTAAATCTATGACGGTCCTTTTACATTCTGTAGTTAAATATACATACATAAACTCACGCCTTTTTCCCATGGGGGTAGGCAGAAACTACAGAACGCCACCTGCTACGATCCTTACATACTTCTTTTGCTTCACACACATTCATACATCTAGTCATACACACACGCCGGTTATGAGTACTGC
The DNA here is from genome assembly GCA_949775005.1 of Orthosia gothica. Classification (NCBI taxonomy): domain Eukaryota; kingdom Metazoa; phylum Arthropoda; class Insecta; order Lepidoptera; family Noctuidae; genus Orthosia; species Orthosia gothica. The sequence continues at coordinate 2,247,365 of OX459057.1, forward strand.
GTACTTATGTTAGTTAAATATGGTGAGCAAATATTTAATTTTAGCTTGTACTATCAGCTTAACTTATCTTACAAATAATTAAGAAAATAGACAGTAATAACGAAACTCCTCATGCATTAGGATTTATATGGAATAAATAAATTAATTGAAGTCAGAGTTACATTATTACTATTTCAGTTCAAATAATGTCAGATTAAGAATACAATTGAAAATTATTATAAATTTTATTGATAATGTCATAACTATTATAAAAATTAAACAGTAACAACAAAAAGACCTCATGCATTAGGATTTTCATGGAACAAATTAATTTATTGATGTCAGTTTACGTAGGGTAGATGCAATTAACCCCTTATTACGGAGTAATTTCGGGATCCATTGCAGTTCTATACGTCATTAGATTTGTTCTTAATCGCAAAGAGAGTGGTATGTTGCCAATGTTTTTTTCAGTATAAAATTACCACAGTGTGAATGGAGCCTGAATATGGTAAACTTAAAGAGGGTTGAGTAGAGCAGTGGTGGCCCAGTGGTAAAGACTGCGACTTACAAGTTGCAGGTCGTGGGTTCGAACCCAGGCAGGCGCTTTACTTTGTGGAAATTATTTCATCACCACTGCTCTTAAAACGGTGAAGGAAAACATAGTGAGGAAACCGGCATGTCTTAGAACCAAAATTTCGAAGACATGTGACATCTACCAACTTGCAATGGGCCCGGTCGTGGTGGATTACACAGGCCTGCACGTACAATGGACCAAATGGGAGTCTGAGTGCGGCAAAGGGGGTCCATCTATCCTATCCTATCCTAAATGGGTTGAGTATGCTATACTAGATGTAAATTTCAGTAATCATTTGAATATCTAACCTAGTAAATGAATTTGCAAATTTCCCTTATGAATTTGCATGGTGAAGATGTAAAATAAATAGGCTTTGGTTGACGTCACCAAGTGAAAGCACAAAATAAAGTCTGCAGTTTTCCGAATATATTTATTATCATTTTAATTTAAGACAAGTAAAATTTTAAAATTTACAAAACCCCCACACACCCATTTATCTTGCGAAAACACCCCGACTTAAACAGTAAAACGCCCATAACTATAATATTAAGGAGTGGAATTCTCTGCCGGCGTCTTTGTTTCCAGATAGCTACAACATAGGGGTCTTCAAGTCAAGAGTGAATAGGTTACTCCTAGGCAAGCGTGCTTCACCTTCGACCACATCATCACTTAACATCAGGCGAGATAGTGGTCAAACGCGAACCTAAACCAAATAAAAAAATAAAATAAAAACTATTAAACGGCTCAATTGATTTTATTCATACGTAGCTAAAAACACTCGCGACAAAATTACCTTTCAAACAAAAAACACAGATACACAGCAACACACGTCAAACTTATAACACCCCTCTTTTTCCGGCGGGGGTTAAAAAAAAAACAAAATTGCTTATGTCAGTTTTCTTAGTAAGAAAATAAAATAAACCTGTTCTAGCCTGTTCTAAAAACAAATCAAAAGCTTTTAGCTTCACCTTACTACACATTAATACTCTCCAAAAGAGGACACAGCCACATAGAAGTCACCATTTCATTAATGGTACACCCTTACAGAGGTTCCCTTTGAAGGCTTTGTCCAGTCTATCAAAGCCGAAGTTTAGGCGCACGACTGATATTCAGCGATCTTTGTTCTGGTAACACAATATCGGATACGAACATTTCTGTCCTCTGACACTCCCTAGTGTATTCGCGATTTGGATGTCACAGTTTGCATCTTAAGTGCTGGGACACCTACCGACACACACAGTGTAATAGATAGGAATGGAGTCTTTTTGTGACGTTTCTGCGTTTTCCCCTGTGGCATAGGGTAGTTTTAGGCGCGTTTTGTTAGCTTGGGTTGAATTCCCCTGGAAGATTATTTCCATGATTCAATACTAGGAATTGAATTTGGGTGAGAAATCTCTGTGTATAAATCCTAAAAAGTTGTATTGAGAAGTAATATTGCATCATCTGGTCGCATTTTCATATTCACATCTCTTTTTATAGATACACTAGCTCACACGCCACATCTTCCCACGGGTGTAGTTACTTATGTGGTTAAGATAGAAGAAAGGTTAAAATGGTTACTGTAAGACAATCTTAAGGTTACGCTAGTCGATCATTCTTGCATACAAAAGAAGTCTGGCGATTAATCCACTCTGACGATGTACGCTCAAAATAAAAAAATATATCAATTTGTCGCATTATTATCTAGCCCTGTATGGAAACAAAAAAGAAAAAATTTTTTTTTTGAAATTTACGAGCGTCGAAAGTTTCATGTTTCAACAAAAATTTTAACGCATCTTTGGGCGGAAATAAATACCATAAGAAGAAGGAAAATTGCAAAACGGCCTCCATACAGAGATAGATTAGTAATTCAAGAATGCAAATAATTTTATTTTGAAAATATACATTTAGTCGTTTTTTCATGATGTGTAGACTCCCAAAGGTCTGCTTATTTAATTTCGCGCGTTTTCGTCCTAAATCATCATCCAATTCGATACAAATTTACAAAAGTGCTAATTCGTACGCGAACCAGCTTCTTACTACTCAACACATTATCTATCTCTTTCGCACGTGTTGCCAGATGAGATGGCATGCATTTTAACCTCGCGCACAAAATAGTACGTGACGTCGACTAGGGGAACCTTAAGAGATACACTTATATATCACGGACTTATCTGTAGACATTTTTGAAAACTACATTTATTTATTTAGTTATTTATTTTATTATTTACTGTACTACACAAAAATATGTATAAAGGACAAACACACAATACATTATTTTAATTTATATCTTAAGGTTTAGTCAGTGTAAGCCATGTAGATTCGCCTTTTCTCTACTACCTTATTGGTAGTATTATTCTGTAAATTTTACTTTAACTGCACTCTGGTATCAGCAAGTTTGAAAGCAAATTATTTTGTACGAATTTGCACTACTAGGACTTTTCATAGAATAACTGCTACTGGTAGGAATTAAACAATGAAGCAATCAGGGTTTCCTAAAACTAACTTATTGGTATGTACCTTCCTAGTAGTAGGCAGTACTTTACTCGTTACTGAGAGAAATCAGAATTACAGGCTTTTTGGCTTTTGAGAATGCCTTGACTGATTGCATTTTGATGACATTGTTCACACGGACTTATTGCTGATTTTACAGATTGCTCGTATAGTATAATTTCAGGCAAAAAAATACTCTACATTTGTACGGTCATCAAAAAATCCGAATTGTGAAAATAACTTCAATTGAAAACACATCATATATTTCCGCTGTGTAAAGTTTGAAAATTGAAGCAAACTGCACGTTTTTGAGACACGACTTTTCTAACTCTTTGTTCCAACTCCGCAGCTTTTGCGAAAAGTTACCTAGTTTCGCATTCAATGGAATATATAGGTTACAGAGGGGACTTTCACTGCATACGAAATGTTAATGTGGTCGTTTTGACATTAAATCGCTCTGTAAACTCACTGAACTATCTACATAAAGGTGTGTGTAGTATTTATCCCGACTGTGGAAACACAAAACTCGGTGGCAATTTTCATAACGGTCTGGACTCAGTTTCGAAACGTCTTTTTAGGTTTTGAACCAAGGTGTTTGTTTTTTAGATCGGCCAAGGCTTTCAGTATTGCCATACAGACCTTGAAAAATCGATATGTATACCTTTAAAAAGATTATTTGAGATTTCTTCGATGATGTGGTTCACATGGCCGAATCTAATTAAAATTATCTGAACCTGTACAAAACGGGCTAAATCAGAAGCATATACAAGGTAAGCTTTTTTTGTTTATTAGTTTAGATTGGATATATGATATTTATTTAGTCCTGTATTTAAAAAACGTAATATGCAAAAAACCGGCCAAGAGCGAGTCGGACTCGCGCACGAAGGGTTCCGTACCATTATCGGCAAAACAATCACGTTTGTTGTATGGGAGCCCTACTTAAATATTTATTTTATTCTGTGTTTAGTATTTGTTGTTATAGGGGCAACATTAAAAAAATTCAACTTTCTAGCTATCACGGTTCATGAGATACAGCCTGGTGACAGTCGGCAAGATAGACAGACAGACGGACCGCGGAGACTTAGTAATAGGGTCCCGTTTTTACCCTTTGGGTACGAATACCGACTACATTGAGCAGAAACAGAAGTCGATGCAGAAAAATTTACCCGAACTCCTACAAATCCTCTTCAATCATACTATCAAACACCGAATAAACTCCAGCAGTATCAATGCACTTTACTCTCAACTACAATTTACTCAACTAAACTAACTTAAACAAGACAAGAACCAAACTTCAACACCAACGACTATCACGATTTGCATACCCAAGAACAATTAGTAACAAGCGGTTATTATCGATGTATATTTGTTTGCAAACATCTCATATTGGAGGGTAGTTCGCCGACGTCCGGCTACAATCTGCATAACAATGGTGGTCATAGTTACGTACTCTCCAGACGGATGCTAATGCCAACCATTCATAATTCATGCCTTAATGAAGTGGACGAACGAGCCCCAGCCATAAGATGTCACGACCCTTTGTCTGGAGAGCAGTTAATGTGATGCTGTAATCGGATTTGTGTGTACGGAATATGATAGAGCATTGAGTACAGAGTGATGGTGGACTCTGCCAACATACAGACGAGACGCGACACTTTGATAACGATTTTCGTTGATATTTTTCTAATCCGTATAATAATTTCTACCGCTTAACGTCTTCTTCATAAAAATATTTAAAAATAACAACAAACCCGACTGTTTAAAAAGCCAACTAAAAAGACGTAAACAAGAAGAAAATCATGCTGTGTAGACGGAGGATACATATTCGGGAGCTGGCTGACCAAAACCAGATGTATCCTCCGACTGCACAGCATGATTTTCTTCTTGTTTACGTCTTTTTAGTTGGCTTTTTAAGCAGTCGGGTTTTTGTTATTCTTAACAGTTTGGCTGCCAGAGAACGAGACACAATAGAAAATGTATTGTTTGTCGGGCATCTGGCAGTTAAGGTGTTAAGTATTTTTTTTATTTATAACTTTTAGTTATTTTTTTTTAATTAGGTACATTTAAACATAGAAGTATTATATATCTTTGTAATCACCTGTTAATACCCTTCATTTTGATACCACACACGATGGGTTTGGAAGAAAAAAAAATGGGGCCGCCACAAAATAGCGCCCAAAAGCCGCCATTTTTATATTTTGCAATAATAATGTAGCCAGTGACACTCACAGGGTTAAGACGAATTAATTGACGTAAGAGTCATCAAAATCGGCCAACGCGTTTGGTCTCTAGAAAGCCATATAGGAACAAAAATACAAACATACATACATACTTACATATATACATACATAGACTGATAAACACATTACCCTCCTTCGGCAGACGGGTAAAAACAGCATGCTTGAAATGCATTGATTAATGCAAGCTTACCGAAAACTTGAGTAGGTAACTAGTTTCACATGTCTCAATTTTCTATCTCGAATTATTACAATTTAGGTAAGAAATAGGTATTTAAACTACTCGTATCTAAAAATTAACATCTCGATTAACATCGAAAATAAGCCTCCTCTTGGAAAACAGAACTTAAATCCATATAGAGTAGATAATGACGACGTATTGAAATCCTCTGAATGCATGGCAACATTTTGTGGTTCATGTCCAACCTCGATACTGTGCAATGAAACTGAGGTGTGAAATCTAGCTTTCATATCTATTCCATTCAATAATTGAAACCTTTGACTAGTTTGGATCTATCCTGAAATTCTGACCATTTCATGGTGTGTGAATTGTATCTATACATCTATTCTATACATACATGTGTGGTATGTAGATAGTATCAAAATAACAACGTTTTATTGAATGCATGTGAAAGTATATACGGTACTTTTAACAAAGAAGCACTGTTTGTTCCGGGTAATCTCCGAAACGGCTGGACCGATTTTGACGCGACTTTCACTGGTAGATAGCTGATGTTATGAAAATCAGCAGGCTACTTTTTGTCTCGAAAAATTTCACAGTTCCTGTGGAAAAATCATAAAGGTTAATAAAAATACGAGTTTGAGCTTTGAGCACGTACTGGTTTGAAATAAACGACAACATGCAGATTGATGATATTTTTTTAATATTCTAATATCTAATTTATATAAGGGACTACAGTTTTTTGGGAAATAGCTTATATTAATCTCTGATTTTAACTTTATCGTAACTTAAAAATAGTGTCGTATCCTGAATGATCGAAAGTTGCTCGAAAATCGAAGTAGTTCGAAAATGGAACTATTGCACGGCAAAAAAAAATATTTGTAAAGAAACTAGCGGCCCTTATTTTACTTCAACTTATTTATGTCAACTTCATTCTATCGATCGCATTTATTTTATTGTTGATTTTTTAATTATTACAATAAAACAATATGTACTGTGTGTATTAACACGGTCATATTTAAATATATTTCGTTTATATTCATAAAACATTTATTTACAGCAATACGTAAAATTAAATTGAGGAGTCACGTCACATCGATTCCGAATCATTTTTACCCGACTGCCGAAGGAGGGTAATGTGTTTATCAGTCTATGTATGTATGTATGTATGTATGTATGTATGTATGTATGTATGTATGTAAGTATGTATGTATGTATGTTTGTTCCTATGTGGCGTTCCAGAGACCAAACGCGTTGGCAGATTTTGATGGTTCATACGTCAATCGATGCGTCTTAACCCTGCGAGTGTCATAGGCAACATTAAAATTGGATAATAGAAAAATGGCGGATTTTGGGTGCCATATTGTGGTGGCCCAAATTATTTTTTTCTTCCAAACCCATCGTGTGGGGTATCAAAATAAAGGGTTTTAAGAGGTGATTTCAAAAATATATGACACTTATATGTTTAAATGTATGTAATTCGAAAAAAACTAACTAAAAAGTTATAAATAAAAAAACTTAATTAAAAAAATCAAAAAACCCGACTGCTTCAAAAGCGAACTAAAAAGTCGTAAACAAGGAAAAAATCATGCTGTGCAGGCGGAGGATACACCAGATTTTGGTCCGCCAGCCCGCGAATATGTATCCTCCGCCTGCACAGCATGATTTTTTCCTTGTTTACGACTTTTTAGTTCGCTTTTGAAGCAGTCGGGTTTTTTGATTTTTTTAATTAAGTTTTTTTATTGATTGAGCTTTACCAACAACACTATGCTCGGCGCATGCAATATTAAAAAAAAGTAAGGTCACTGGCAACTGTCAGTTTAGTCTACGAAAATAAATAAAAATCACAACATAGATAGTTTTAATTGTTTTTAATTCTACTTATTTGAGACCACACGACATTAATCAATCTGCCTAGCCTTTCCCAACTATGTTGGGGTTAGCTTCCAGTCTAACTGTCGTTCCAGTGGAACGACTGCCAATCTGACCTCCACAACCCAGTAACTGGGTAATACGATACCCTTTAAGGCGCCGATTCCCTTGAGTAGCTGATTTTAAAATGAGAATCACGTCTAAACGGCTAGTCGTAATTTATTGGAAAAAATATATGTTATATTAGACCATTTTCTTAATAATTTCATCTCAGCAAATTTTGAGTTTTATTCGTATAACATAGTGTTATTAATTTGTAAAGTTATGTCTAAAACGGACAAAAACACGACAATCACAACAAAACCGCTGGGCGTATTTTAATGAAATCGACACCATATCAAAGACAATTTAATTATCTACATTTTGATCTGAAGCTTTTTTTTTTAAAGTCTAAAATAATAAGAAAAGTACAAAAAACTACTAAATTTCGGGTCGCGTGGGTGAGAAACGAGGGCGCGTTTTGTTCCCTCAAGGTCGTTGGCGTTCTAGCCTAGTGCCAGATATCAGGCTTCTGACTACCCGTAACGACTGTCAAAGATCTTCAAATGACAGCCGGGACCAACGGCTTAACGTGCTTTCCTAGGCATGGAAGAAACACACTATGTAAAGATGGTCACCCATCCACGGACCGACCTCGCTAAGCGTTGCTTAACCTTGAAGGTCGTCCTTTACGGCTGTTATTATTTGGTCACGTGCTCTACCTCTAGAAAAATTGACATGCATTACCAAAATGTCATCCTTCCATTTTCACTTTTTAACTAACAATCATTATTGCTAATAGGACGTATGTATGTGAATGTATTCAAGCACCATCGAAAAGTCACATTAAGTCAGTCCTTTACATTTTGGCAGTCGCAAACGATTGTCGCCAAGAAAATCATATATTTTTTCATAATTCAGGTTAGTAATATAATAATAGTAATACCAGCCGTTAACTGTCCCACAGCTGGGCAAAGGCCTCTTCTCATACAAAGAAGGCATAAGCACGAGCCCGCATTGAGCAAGCGTGGTGATCAATATCACCACGCTTGCTCAATGCGGGTTGGTGATTTCAGACTTATATTCACTAGACGTCCTGGTTTCCTCACGACGTTTTCGTTTACCGTTGTCAGGGATGTCCAAGATAAACTTAGAAAGTACATATGAAATTGAAAAAGTCACAATGTTACTTGCTCGGATTTGAACCCACGACCTCAAGCGAGGCGAGGTCTTAACCATTGGGAAACCACGACACACAGGTCACGCAGGTTGGTAAAGATGCTACAAATAATATTCGACTGATATATATTGTATGCTAATATAATGACACCATGTATGTATGTCTCTGGTCACAAATAACCCCAAAAGTTGATGGAGAGTCCGGAGGCCTGTGCCTATTGCAGTGGGCAAATCCTAGCTACAAAATATCAAAATTTTACAATTATGTAAGTTCTACGACGTTCACTGGTTGTAATACATACTCAGAGAGATACTTACTTCCTTATAGCAGTCTTATCTATAAAAACGCCATCAAATATACCCCGCTGGTAACTGAAACCCAGTCACAGCCCTACTCCGATACTGATGTATTTCCAATAGGTGGCAAAGTGCTCGATTGCCTTTTGTTTTCCGCTTCAACTCTCTATCGGCGAATAGCGAAGTAACCGATTCCTCCCAACTTCCTCGGAGTAGTAAAACTGAAGAGCACTGGGCTAGAAAACATTACACAGATCAACGGGTGGAGGAAAACGGCCCTATGGAATGGAAAGTAAGTAACAGATTCTTGCTCAAAAAATATAAGAATATTTAACAATATATTCATCGAAGAATCATTTTCGTAGCGAGAAAACTAAATCTCTTTATAATAAAATTGACCTGATATCTATCTTCATGATATTATGTAATCGAATGCCCAATAATATTGATCTAAAAGCAGCCTAGCGTGGAATTAAGGAAAGCTACTCAACAACTGTCTGTATAGAACATAAGTATTCTATTAGAACTTCTTCAAAAATACGCAAAAAACTGCCTTGTTTTCTTTTTATTCACCTATCCGACCCACGATACCATTACACAATTCAGACCTTTTCTAGTAAAAAGTGGTTTATTGTGTTCTTAAATAAAGTTATTCAGTTTACTTCGCGGGGTATTGTGCGGGCCCATTGTTGGGGGCCCAGGTGCGGCCCTTACACATTCCCCTACAATATAACGTTATGAATGTCAAAAACACGTTATTTTTATTTACCTTAAACGACGAAATTGTATTGTTATGGCCGATAAAGTGGTACAATGTTAAACGATACGTTTTTAAAATGATGTTTTCGAAGGAACTGGAGAATTTGAAGAACACGGGGCAATCGTTGGGTTGGGAAAGGAAAAAGCCTTTGATTGGTATTAAATTTATATTTCTTAGAAGCAATGAAAAGCTAAATCTTTTTTATTATAATAAATATTCATAAAAAGACTCGCTAGATGTAGCCAGATATAGTTGTTTCGTCATATTAAGGAAAGGCAAAATCGGTAATTGTCCTAGGACTCTGCATCAGATCTCGTTATTATTTAAAAAATTGAGGATTATAATAAAACTCAATTCAGAACGGTTATTCCGTTTTTGAACTTAAGATTATCAATAATATATGCAGGTAGGTCACTTGCCGCTTTTATGTTGCTACACCCCAATAGAGGCTCTTAAAAAGTGGCATTCTATGTCAGTGAAGGCGATAGTTTATCGTTTACATTTCGTGGAGTGTGCGATGGAACTGCACAATTTGATTCCACCTAGCCCTTTCCATCACCGGACAACAAGACGTACGGCAATGCGCCACCGGTACATGGTGGACATCCCACCCATACGTACAAAGCGTTTTGCGAATACTTTCATTGTACGCACAGCTAAGGAGTGGAATTCCCTGCCGGAGTCTTTGTTTCCTGATTTTGTTTATTTCTTTAACCTTGGGGTCTTCAAGTCAAGAGTGAAAAGGTTACTACTAGGCAAGCGTGTTTCACCGTCGAACACATCATCACTTACCATCAGGTGAGATAGTGGTCAAACGCGAACCTATCGATAAATAAAAAATATAAAAATAAAATAGTCGAAATGTCAAATGGTCGAAATTCTAGGCTTTAAAAGCCAAAGTGTTATTGTTGTTTAATGTGCACGCCATGGCTCCATCTATAGGTACTTTATCTATGGTCCAGAGGATCTAGACAAGTGGCATTCGATGTCAGCGAAGGCGATAGTCGAAATGTCAAAATTGAAGGGATTGATCACGTGATTTTTTGATATCGCTTGTCAATCTCAATACAATTTTGACTTAATGACAATAGCTATCGCCACGCTCTCGATGATAGATGCCACTTGTCTTAGGCCTCAGGTCACCTTAGGTAAGCTATGATGTGGTGAACGATGGATAAAGCCAGCAACTCTTTAAAACCTCCAAGTTGTAGGTATAAAATAAGGACTCCGGCAGGGAATTCCACATCTTAGGTGCATGTGCAATGAAAGTTTGCCCAAAACTTTTAGTGCGTTTGGGAGGGATGTCCACGACATTCTAGATCTTTTCTTGTCGTATAAAACACAAAGTACTCGTACTAGCTCCTTGACCTCTTTACACATTGCGACCGATACTTGATACACGTGTAAAATACAAGACGTTAATAATAAACGTTTTGTTTTTCACCTCATCCCACGCGCACATTTTCTTAAAAATTTTACAAAATTATTGTCACCGGGAAGTAGGTAACATTCGTTGTCGTTCTAAGATATTCGCCAATCAAATAATATAAAAAAGTTAATTCAAATTATCAAAAACCCCGACTGCTTTAGAAGCGAACTAATCTAAATCATTCATTAAACGTAAGTTGTGTCAAAAAGCGTTTTATAGCATTAAAGATTACGTTGAGGATAAAACGGCTTGGGAGTGAGCTGCTACAATTAATTTAGTTTTTTTTTAATCTTTTGCACCATGAATTTTGTTATTTTTTATAGAAAAAATTATTTGTTTTCTTGCAATTACAAGAATATTTACTTTTTAAAGTATTATATTATTTTATTTTAATTATTGTGAATGTGAAGACTATGTGGATCATTATTTTGTTTTTAATTTATCTTAGTTTTTAATCATGGTCTGGCAGTTTGCTATTGTTCGTCGAATCGTTGAGCTCCTTAAATTCTGAGTTGAGCTGCTCGGTTATTGACAAATGCGTGCACTGACTGGACAGGTCCACTTAATCTGGCTGGTTCTTTCCTCAAAAGTCCATTTCAGACATCAGTCTACATGGTCTTCACATGATCGAACCAAGATTTTGTCAGGACTTTAAAAGAGACTGTGACCTCTGAGTTTGTTTCGGCCTTTCTTCTCAGAGTAGTCAGATAGGAAACGCCGACCTAATCTAGTTTTAAAAAAAAATATGTTAGACATGTAAAAGCGTTACAAACCAACTTACAGAAATAAAATCATTTATCATTTAACTAAAAACACGTAAACAAGAAGAAAATCATTCTGTGCAGTCGGAGGATACATATTCGTGAGCTGTCTGACCAAATCCAGATGTAGGTATCCTCCACTGCACAGCTTGATTTTCTTCTTGTTTACGTGTTTTCAGTTTGCAAATTACGACCCATTCTCTCTCACAGAGAGGAGGCCTGTGTCCCAGCAGTGGATACATTATAGGCTGATGATGATTAACAGTAAGCAGTCTTTTCAGAGGACTATAATTTTATGTTTGACAACATTTATGATTGCAGCCCATTAAAACCGATCAGTTTCAACATAGAACAATAATTTAAGAGCCAAAATTGATAACAACTGATTCTGTACTACATTTAATCAAGCTCAAAGGCTGTCATTAATTGTGCTCATATTAATTATATTTTATCACATATTAAATTATCAATCAGTATAGAAATAGGCGTAAATATATAAAACTACAGAGATCCCGCCTGGGTTAAAATCGAAAATTATATCAAGAAAACTTATCTATTACCACTACCATGATAAACGGCATCCTATAGAATGCAATATACTTTTTTTTAAGTTTTTTCTTCCTATGTCCTAAGCCAGGGCTTGATTTACCCTTGTAAAAAGTTTCATCCAAATCCGTATAGCCGGTGAGGTGAGATTATTTAATCAACATCAAAACGTCTCATCATAAGGGTCTTAAGGTGGATACGGACATTGCGAGGCATGCGCCGCGCACGCCTCGCGACACATGCTTTTTAACCCCCGCCGGAAAAAGAAGGGGTGTTATAAGTTTCACGTGAGTTGCTGTGTATCTGTGTATCTGTGTGTCTGTCTGTGGCATCATAGCGCCTAAACGGATGAACCAATTTTGATTTAGTTTTTTTTTGTTTGAAAGGTAATTTTGTCGAGAGTGTTCTTAGCTATGTTTGAATAAAATCGGTTCAGTCGTTCAAAAGTTATGGGCATTTTACTGTTTGAATTGGGGTGTTTTCGCATGATAAATGCGTCGGGGGTTTTTTAAATTGTGAAATTTTACTTATTGCTCGTGCACCGCCTTTTGCTTTGATTTGATTGCACATGTCTCACCACGAATATGAACGTCAACACATTGCGAAGCATGCGATGAGCGCCGTAAGATGCGCATGCCTCGCAATGTCCATCCGCTTTTAGACCAGGGTAGAAGCCTTTAAAAATAATAAAAAGTGAAAAAAAATAATAGTAGGTTGAAACCCATTGGGAAAGAAGAAGAATATTATAAAAATGAAAGGAAAAATAATTTACGGGCGATCTGAGGTCGGGAAGGGGAAGGGGGTGAGTTTCTTAAGGGTGAAAACGGTTTATCTCGATTTCCGGCAAAACTACAAGTCCTATTAAAAAAGTTAAATGGCAAAGTTGTAGATAATAAAAAGATCTACTACTTTTGAATTGACACTTTTTTCACATAACCTCAAAATGTATGTGAAAAATTCAAATAACCAAGTTTTTGGTTTTTAATTTTTATCTTTTACAATTTTTTATTGATTTTCACATAGTTTGGTAAAAACCTACCTTTTTTTATCTCAAACACACTGTAATTTTTTTTATTTAAATTATTTATTCTTTCACCTTATTTTGACTTAATATCGAAAAAACTACCCTAATTTTCAATCGAAAATTCTCCTGTCAAAATATCTGCTTTTTTCAAAAAGTCGGTGGGCTCCTTGTTCGTTGAAATCTCTACTTTCTGATGGTGTAAAAAAATATACATTACTATGGTAAATTTTCTCAGAAAATGCAAAAAATAAAGTTAATGTTTAATAAGACATCTACAATATTTTGAGTAAATTGTAGAATCTTCTTTAAATTATATGCGTAGATGCCTATTTATTGCTATTTTAAGTTAATTGATATACCTGAGTGACCTACGGAAAATTTTAGACCATCAAAAGGTATTTTATAGAGAAGTAGGGAAGGGACTAGGAGGGTCTGGGCTTTATTACCTGTTATTTCGTTTTTAAATTAATAATAATAATAAATAATAATAAAAATATTTATTTCATAAAACAAGAACACATTGCACTATATACATTGAAGATTATTCATTTTACATTTCACACTTTAAGCACAATTATTATAGACTCTATCCCTTAAACTAGGTCTAGCCTGTATCTTAAGAGATAGGGTTCAGCCATATGGGTACAGTGAATAGTTTACATTCTGTAACAAGTGGAACAGTGTCGATGTTACATTGAAGCAAAAATTATGAAATAAGAAATAAGAGTGGGTAATAAGTTAGTGGTTACTTAGTGTGTTATGTGTGTGGTGTGTGTGTGTTGTGTGAGTGAGAGTTCGTGTATGTGCGTGTTCGTATGAGTGAGTGTGAGGCTGTGTGTGCGTGTGTGAGTATACGTGCGTGAATTTTGCGATTGTATTTTACGAGATATATGCTAGGAGATTCTCGGTTGTGAGGTAGTCCTGTTGTCGTAGCCATTGAGTGAGTTTGTGTTTTAGCTCGTGTCTGTTTAAATCAAGTATGTTTAGTCTTTTGTGTAGTTTCCTATATATATAAGTACCTATGACGTAATGCTGACGTTCGGCAAATGTAGTTTTATGTGTTACACCTGATGGGACATTTGTGCGTTTTTTTGGATTGGATCTGGGCATGATTCTATGAGTCCTGAGGACAGACTGCAAGATGAACAGCTGTCTAACTGTTAGTACCTTACATTCATCATATAGTTGTTTGGTTGGATGTAAGTACGGCTTCTTAAACATAACTTTAAGTACGGCTCTTTGAGCTCGCTCTACCTTCAGGAAATTTGTTTTAATAGCACCACCCCATGCTGTAATGCAATATCCGATAATCGACTGACACAGTGCAAAATAAACCATTTTTAATGTGTCTATGTCAGCCGATTCTCTTAGGGATTTAAAAACATATATAAGACGCATTGTCCTGCTAGTTATCATTTCTAGCTGTTTGTCCCATCGTAGGCCGTCATCTATTTGCAGACCTAGATACTTTACACAATCACTTCTAGCTAGTGTAGGGCATGAGCATGGTGTTGACGAGTTCAGGCATGAGTGAGCAGTTACAAGAAAGCTATGCGGTGGCTTGGTGTTTCGTCGGATTGCGAAAGGAATGTAACAAGATTTATCAAAGTTTAAAGTAAGTAGATTTTGGTGGAACCAGTTTGTTATAGTATTTAGTGCTATTTCTGCATTAGTTTTAACCTCTTCCCAAGTAGAACCATAGATGATTATTGCAGTATCGTCAGCATATGCGTAGATCTTGCAGTTTGGTAGAATCAATCTGCAGAGGTCATTGACATAAATTTGGAACAATGTGGGACCTAATATGCTTCCCTGGGGCACACCGTATGTCACGATTTCCTCATTACTGAGATAATCATCTATTTTAACCTGCTGAGAGCGATTCTTGAGGTAATCTTTGAAAATTTCGAGTGCTATGCCACGTATACCCAGATGCTCCAATTTTGAGGTAAGTTTGGGAACAGAAACTGTGTCAAAAGCTTTTGACAGGTCCAGAAATATACCCAAACACTTAGCCCCATTATCAAGTTTACTTGCTACGAATTGTGTGAGATCCAGTACTGCATCTTCCGTCGAAACCCCAGACTTGAAGCCATACTGGTTATCGGCAATAATGCTATGTTTATTTAAAAAGCCTCTAAGTTGTCTGTTAAGAATCTTTTCAATAATTTTTGAAAGCGAAGGCAGTATGGAGATTGGTCTGTAATTGTTAACACAGTTTCTGTTCCCGCTCTTATATATTGGATGGACAATAGCTTTCTTGAGTCCAACAGGAAACATTCCTGATTGTAAACAAAGATTGCAGATGAAGGTGATTGGAGGCACTAGTACGTGCCGACAAATTTTCAGCAAGGTTGATGATATTCCATCCCAACCTACAGCACAATCATTACGTAGTTGTAAGATTATTGTTTCTACCTCCCCTTCATCGGTGTTAAGCAAAACTAGGGAGCTCGCTGGAGGTGAGAAATTGGACTTTTCAGAGCGATCACTGGTAGAGGGCATATTAAAAGGATCATGAGAGTTTAAAATATTTGCCGCTAAATTTTTACCAACATTACTAAAGAAGGAACATACCTGGTTCACTGAAGAGTGAGGATTATCACCTAGTTTTAACAATTCATCGGGACTTGTGCGTACTTTGCGAGTATTAGTGATGTGTTGTATGGTTTTCCAAAGAGCTTTGGGATTATTTTTTGATTTTTCAAGTTCACTTTTATCAAATGCTATTTTAAGTTTCCGGAGTAAATCATTACAAAAGTTTCTATAGCGTGTATATGTTAGCTTTAAAATTAAGTTATTTGGTGATTTATTTGATTTCATATGCATCCTATCCCTATTTTTAATACATTTTAACAAGCCTGGTGTAATCCAGGGTTTTATAGTTCTATGTTTCTTAGGAATTGTAATTTTGGTAGTGTGTTTAGATATTACGGTAGTTACTATTGATACAAAGTTATTCAAGGCTTCATTTGTATCATTAATTTTATAAATGTCAGAAAAATTTATGGTTTCTAGTTCAGATTTAATGGCATCTAGATTAGGACGGGAGATAGTATATTTTTTCTTTCGAGTTAGGTTCGCGTTCGTTAACGTAAGTATAATTGGTTTATGGTCGGTGATGAACGATTCTAAAATTAATGTGGTGGAGGGTAATTTTGACTTTAATAAAATATTATGATCTAGACAGTTTTCTAGTCTTGTGGGTATTAGGTGGGTAGGGAGTAGACCATGGGAAGCATTCTGGATGAGATATTCAAGACTATGTGAGCACTTGTTACCCGGTTTTATGTCGATATTTAAATCACCGATAAGTGCAATATTTGGGAAAGGAGAAAGTTCACCCAAGACACTATTTAAGCTGGACAGGAAATTTTCTATTCGGTCTGTGCTGTTATAAGACGGCGAGCGGTAAATAGCTACAAAAGCAAACTTAGAATCTAGCTGACATACAAGGGAGTTGGCGTTTATTATGCTTGGTTCCCAAACTGTGGCATTTAATCCCATTTTAGTGTAAATTATTACACCTTCATTTTGATTTGATGTAAGTTTAGTTGAGTGTGACAGAAAACCATTAAGTATCGGTGGGCTATTTATTTTGCTTAGCCAGCACTCCGTTAACACAATAATGTCAAAGCTAATTTTAGTGGAACATATCAATGCTTGTAGGTTATCAAAATTTTTCTTTACACTACGTATATTTATGTGTAATAATTTAATATTACTCTCCGAAACAGTAATATAATTTGTACAGTCTTGTGGATTACAGGAAAAACAGTTATCTAGACTAAAAATGTCCAAATCGTTATTAATATTTAATATAGTATTCATTAGTAGTTTATGTGATAACTAGTTATATATATACCAATAGGAAAGCTGAACATTAATGTAACTAGATGAAAGATAACATCTCTCCCTGTTGAAGATACATTTAAGTTTGTTTGTGAGTATTTGTATGTGAATGTGTGTGTTTTGATCAGTATGCTTATAATTAATATTTTAATATAGATGAAGGTAAGAATATTTTTTTTGTTATGTGTACGTGCGGGTATATGTATTAATAAAATGTGTGTTAAGTCTAGTACTAAGTATTGAAGGCAGAGTGTAATTAAAAATATGTTATAAACAGGAGATGTGGACATAAATAACAGACGAGGTCATATGGTCTTCATACCGAGGTCCTGGAGACTTTTTTCCGAATTTATAAGTAGCTGTTTGTCACCGACTTTTTTACGAAGGAAAATGTTCCCATTTGTAATCCAGCAGAAAGTTTAGTGATTGTTCTTGGCAAATTCACGTGCCATGTAGAAAAGCTTTTTGGAGCTGGCTGGTAATTGTTCAGCGATATAGACTGGTTGCCGTTTACCGGGAATGCCAATTTGTTCAGTGTTCAATTTATTATCTTTAGCTTCAATGTTTTTATTGTAAGCCCGGACAGCAGATATTAACTTCATCTTGGTTTGCACTGACGTAAATTCCGCTATAATTGGGCGTGTAGTGGAAGCAGGGGTGGATTTTCCAGGTAGGCGGTATATATCTCTTAATTCAGGTTCAGTGATACTTACTCCAACCAGCTTGCCGATACTGCACACGGCTTGAATAAGGCCACTTGTATTTTCGCTATCTGTCACTGGAATGTTACGGATTTCCATACCGGCTGAGCGTGATTTAAATTGGAGATCGACAATCTTTTTTTCTAAGGTTTCTATGTAGCAACGCTGCTCCTGTCTTTCCTTTTTAAGTTCCTCAACTTCTTTTCTTAATTCTTCAAAACTTTTATTCATAAAGGACATAGATCGCTCAATCTCTGTATATGTCTTACATATTTTGGAATTCGACTCCTGTATCTTAACGTTTTGTGACTTAATCTCGCGTATATCTGCCACTAATTTTGACATTAGGGAGGTTTGTTCTTCCAGCTTCATAGAGAGACTATAGTCTTGGTGTATATGTTGGTAAACACCATCTCCACTCGGTGGCGAATTTCCAGCTCTAGGGCGTTTGTTCCTGCTGGTGACATATTCACTAACTAAATTATATGTACCATAGTAATGTATATTTTTTTTACATCATCAAAAAGTAGAGATTTCAACGAACAAAGAGCCCACCGACTTTTTTTAAAAAGCTGATATTTTGACGTCAGAATTTTCGATTGAAAATTAGGGTAGTTTTTTCGATATTAAGTCAAAATAAGGTGAAAGAATAAATATTTTAAATAAAAAAAATTACAGTGTGTTTGGGACATAAAAAGGTAAGTTTTTACCAAACTATGTGAAAATCAATAAAAAATTGTAAAAGATAAAAATTAAAAACCAAAAACTTGGTTATTTGAATTTTTCACATACATTTTGAGGTTATGTGAAAAAAGTGTCAATTCAAAAGTAGTAGATCTTTTTATTATCTACTACTTTGCCATTTAACTTTTTTCCATAGGACTTGTAGTTTTGCCGGAAATCAAGATAAACCATTTTTTACCCTTAAAACTCACCCCCTCCCACTTTCCGAACTCGGATCGACCGTAATTTATTTTTCCTTTCATTTTGATCATATTCCCCTCCTTTTCTAATGGGTTTCATCCTACTGTAATTTTTTTTGGTTTCAAAAATTATCGACCCTGGTCTATTTAAGTTATAAAAATGTCTGCGTTTTAGGCAATACCTTATGTAGCAGATTCTAAATTAAAATTCCCTATAGATGACACAGAATGTGTTAAACTTTTTCGAATTTTGTAAATAAGTGTGAAAGGCGTTGAGATTTATAATATTAGCAGAATACTTTAGTAAGATGCTGTAGTAAGTATTTAATGGTTGTATCTGACCAATATAAAAATGCAAAGAAGATTACTTCTCATATCGCAGGCTGTAAAGGACGGCTAAGGAAATGATCGACTTAAGGCGGTACCCCGAGCAAAACGCCGCGCAAGCCGTTTTCGTGCTGTTTTTAGGAGCTTTCTATTTGTGTTATTCAAAAAGAAATATCAATTAATAAACATACATTAAATTTCTACATAATATTGATTCTAAAATGGTAGATTTAATTTTTTTTATGTTGTATATATTTCACTAATCTCCTTTTAAAAAAAACACAAAAATGAGAAATAATTATTCATAGCATGCATCTCCTCGTAAAGTGTTCATTAATTATTTTTTGTTTTAACACTAATGGATAGACAATTTAATAACGAACATTTTGGTAGTATTTTTTTTTTCAAAAGTCTAAAATTCGATTTTATAATGATTTTATTCTAAAATCTGGGCGTATTCACTACTGTAATTCATGCGCCACCAGTGCCGCTAGACCAATGTAATGCTCATATCGCATGCCGATTTTTTGGTCAGGGTACCGTCTTAATAGGGCCGTAACCGAGTAGATAGCATGCTGTCATTACTTGTACACTGCTGACTTTGGCTGTCAAAGGGCTGATTTTCAATACGCCAATTTGTTAAATTTTTAATGATTCTAGTTCAATAAACTATCGGCCTAGGCATTCAATTGGATGCTGGCGTTAAATGAACGGCCTAGGCGTTTAATTAGCTGGCTAATTTAACCAGATGGCTGCGACATATATACTACTGCCGTGCTTTTTTACACATGACCAAAGGCAAACATTTAGCTGGCAGTGGGAACACTTGACTCTAACAAAAATTAGACATTTTAAGCTGAATTTTACGCAAACGGATACCTGAATCGATTTTTTTTTTCACAGACCCATAATTTTTTTAAATAACCTATCCAACGATACACCACACCATGGAACAGACGAGAAAAAAAACCATCCCCACTTTACGTGTACCTACAGGAGGTACACTAAAAAACATGATTTTCATGCTTTTATTTTACCACTTTATCGGCGTGTTAATGATCCATGCCAAATTATAGCTTTCTAGTACTTACTAGTCTCTGAGCTAAGCTGCGGACGGACGGATGGATAGACGGACATGGCGAAACTATTTAACCATTCCTTGTCGATTACCGAACCTTGAAAATGTCGGTAAACGCAGATATCATAATAATTAGATATTATTATGTCGTCTTTCGTTACAAAATCGAAGGATAAACACTATTCATTCTTTTGAAATAAATATTGCCAGATAGATATGTCGCAGGGACATGATGAAAACAGGGAATTGATCAAATCTCTAAGCGATTTGATCAAATCACGGAGGATGTTAAAATAATAACACGTTTTTATCATTTCCCTAAACAAATCTGGTGATTTGACAAATCCCAATAAAGAAATCTAGTGATTTGAACAAATCTCAAAATTGGTTCAGTGAAATGACAAAAATATCTTTTCTGTAGTAATTTAAAGGTTTATTTTGTACTTTGCTTTCCGAGGTAATCGGCTGCGTTATGTTATATGGTCAAAGAATCAGTCCAAGAGCGAGCGAAGCGAGCTCGGGAACTTAGGGCACCCCGACACGGACAGGTTAGGTTCGAACGAGATGACGGGAGCTGAAGTGAGCGAGCAAAGCGAGCGAACGCAGCTCCCGTCATCTCGTTCGTGTTAGGTTACTTTTGACCCTGCAGACAGAAATAGGAGCCCCGCGCAGCGGGGCTACGTCGACTTTGTTACATGTTTTATTATCTTTTCACTGAATCAATTTAGGGGTTTGTTCAAATCACTAGATTTCTTTATTGGGATTTGTCAAATCACCAGATTTGTTTAGGGAAATGATAAAAACGTGTTATTATTTTAACATTCTCCGTGATTTGATCAAATCGCTTAGAGATTTGATCAATTCCCTGTTTTCATCATATCACGACGACAGATACACCATTTGCGATTTGCTGACGTCATCATCATTATCATACTAGCCGAAAGACGTCCACTGCTGGACATAGGCCTCCCACAAGCGCCGCCACATTGACCGGTCCCGTGCGTCTCGCAACCAGCGGATCCCCGCAACATTCACCAGGTTGCTGAAGTATCTCCCAAAAACTAAACACATTTCGTAATAATGAGATTTTTCCTTAGTGTTGAGAGAGTGACAATTAAAACATTTTCTGAAGTTCCTTCATTAATAAACGTTTTTTTTTTATTTATTTCATATCGTTCCACCTTTTTATTAGAAGATTCTGTACTTATATTCCAGAGTTAATTAACGTCACCTATAGGGCATTACAAAAACAAAAGCACCATTTAATAACGGCCACCCTTCTGTATTCCATTTCCCTGAATAAATGATTAGGAAGCTTATTTTTTGTAAGGAAACATTCAAGGTGGGGGCTTAAAAACATTGATAATGACTTTTTTGGCAATGTCACGAATTCCTTTGAACAAATTAAACTTGGCTGGTCTCCCTCATCTAATTAACTTCTTGAAGCACACTTTAAATAAACAACCTGTTGGGTTCCGCTTCTAATTTATAAGATAGGCTGGGAAGTTAACGGATATCTCACTAGTGGTGGTTAGAATAACTTTTATTTTTTAACTGCCTGGACAAATTAAGAAAGAAAGAATTTCTTTATGGGGTTGAAATCATGTAAAATGAAGAACTGCTAGTGGATTTGGATGAAACTAGGTCCACTTCATGGTATAGACCATGATATAGTATACTATTGGTCTGTTAGTACGTTCCTGGATTCAAATATTCTCACGGGCGAAGCCACTTGCATAAGCGAATTATGTTTGTTTTCCTATAGCTACGTTGAATAATATAAACAAACCTGTGGTTACCGTTAATGAAACCGAGTATCCAAAACTTTACAAAATAACCTTGATAGCTTCTTAAATTTATAAAAGATAATTCTATGAAAATACTGAACCAATTAAGAAAATTATCGCAGACCACCATAGACTATTTTTTTTTACACTGTTTCTGTGGGACAGGGCGCGGTAATAAGATATCTACCAATACAACATTTCGACGGCGGGGTTGACCTAGTGACTTCAAAGTCAAAGTCAGAGTCAAATATATTTATTCAATTAGGCCAATAAACGGCACTTATGAACGTCACATAAATTAAAATTAAAATTTAGAAGTAATAAAAAAATAAAAAGATTCTACCGTGCATTCGGAAAGTAGATTGTTATGGAGAAAAACGCCCAAGAAACTCCACTTAGCGATTTAATGCTGTTCTGCGTGTGGCAGGTTCGATGCCCGCACGAAACGAATATTTATATGGCATACAGATAGCTGTTCCGGTTCTTGCTGTTTGTGTATTTGAGTATAAATGTTTGTAAACGCACCCAAGATATAGAAGAAAATTCATAGTGAGGGGCATTTTTTTGTATCTTTAGTACAAAAGAAACCATTGTCTGATCCACGTCTCCTACATGTTCAACAAGATACCTATGTGACAAAGCCCATTAAACACTGTAACGCAAATCTTAATTGAGTAACGCGTCTCTTCCATGTCTGACGGATCGATTGATGCATTGTTCCGATACCTACTAGTACCCCTATTGATATGATGCTGGTTGTCCTATAGATCACTAAAATTTATTAATTGTTTCGCGCCTTATATGAAATGGTTGTGAGAGCAGTGGTGGCCCAGTACGTGTCGTAGGTCGTGGGTTTGAACTCAGACAGGCGCTTTACTTTGTGTAAATTATTTCGTCACAACTGCTCTCGAAACGGTGAAGAAAAACATTGTGATGAAACCGGCATGTCTTCGAAAACATGTGACATCCACCAACCCGCACTTGGCCCGCGTGGTGGATTAAGGCCCAAACCCTCCCTCACGTAGAGGAGGCCTGTGTCCCAGCAGTGGGCAGAATAAAAGGCTGATGATGATGATGATGAAATGGTTGTAGGAAACAGATTCAAGGCCAGTTTTTTTATTATTTTTTTTATTTATCTATAATCATAATCATAATCATTTATTTGCTAAAAACATGGTATAAAAGATGGTAATGTAAACAATATGAACAAACATGTTTTGCTTATTAGATATAAGCGTGCAAATACATGCATAACGAAACAATCATCATCATGCGATTTTATGTTCCAGGAACTCCTTAACACTGTAAAAGCTATTAGCAGAGAGCCATTTGTATACTTTATTATTAAACATTCTTGTATTTAAAGTTTTTAATTCAATTGGTATTCTATTGTATACCTGGACACACATAAAAATACAGCTTTTATTATATTTTGCAAGCTTTGGAAGGACATCTAACACGAGCCTGTGGGGGTCGCGCCTGCTGCAAGAGTTCATATCGCTTGCTTTCGCAAACAATTCCCTATACCTCCACACAAACAAACAAATTTCAAAAATATAAAGGGACGGTAGCGGTAACAAATCAAGTTTCTTGAACATCGGCCTGCAAGATTCGTCGGGCTTAAGGCCACATAATGCTCTTATACATCTCTTTTGTGCGACAAATGCTCTATTTTGATCAGTGCTGTTTCCCCACATAATTAAGCCATAGCGTAGCACTGATTCAACATATGCATGATATGTTGTTATAGACGTTTTAATGTTTGTAATGTTTCTAATCTGTTTCAATGCATATACAAACTTATTTATTCGTTTGGATACTGTATCAACATGTGCTTTCCAGTTGATGTCTTGATCCAGGGTTACTCCTAGAAATTTTGTTTGCGTTACTTCGTGAATTCTATGTATATTCATTTTAATATTGTGTTTTGGATTATTTGATTTATTGAATTGTATATAAACGGACTTTTTTAGATTAATGGATAAGTTATTTTCGTTGAGCCATTTCATCAATCTTTCAATCACATTATTAATTTCTGTCTCGTGGTCTTTAATTGTATTATTTTTCTTATCAGATGTCACAATAATAGAGATGTCATCAGCGAATAGTATACATTTATGATTAGTTATGGTGGTGATAGAATTTATATACAATAGGAATAAGATAGGGCCTAGTACACTTCCTTGTGGGACGCCTTGTTTATTGGATTTCAAAGCAGAATAGTGAGATGTCATATTGTTACTTGTATCCATTTTAGTAATAGTAACGCGTTGTTGTCTATTACTTAGATATGATGACAACCATTGTAGGGTAATGCCTCTAATCCCTGTTGCCTCCAATTTCTGTAATAACAGGTCATGAGAGACTAGATCAAAGGCCTTAGATAGATCGAAGAACTGCCCTGTAGTTAGATAGTTATTATTAATATTCGTTAATACTATTTTTATAAGACTGTAGATAGCTAACGTTGTGGATTTTTTTTTTTGGAAGCCAAACTGCTCTTTCCTAATAATGTTAAATTTATTACAGAATTCAATCAGTCTTTTACACATACACTTTTCGAAGATTTTAGATAGAATGGGTATCAAAGTTATTGGGCGATAGTTGTTGACGTCTGATTTTTCACCGGTTTTATAAAGTGGTTTAACAATTGACAGCTTTAGTGCTTCAGGAAAAATGCCAAGTGAGAATGATAAATTAATTAAATATGTCAGGACTTCAATAAGTTCATTAGTACATGCTTTAATGATTTTCGTGTTAATTTCGTCATAACCTTCTGAGTTTGTGTTATTTAATGACATAATCTCTGCTCTAACTTCATTTTCGGACACAGGTTTAAGGAACATCGAATTGACTATTGAACATTCGTTACTGTTTATTTTTGCTCCCTTACTCGAAGATTGTGCCGTATTAGTAAAGTGGTTATTGAAAGCTGTTGCTATTTCTACAGGATCTGAAAGTACTGTGTTATCAAGTAGAATATTTTCTATGTTGTCCCTATCGTAATTGTTCCCTATTTCATCCTTTATTACTCTCCAGACCGCTTTACATTTGTTTTCACTATTGTTTATGAATTTAATGTTTGCGTTCTTTTTTGATGTGTAAACGCATTTCTGTAAAATCTTTGAGTATTGTATATATTTAGTTTTATTTCGTAAGTTTTTGCTCTTATAATATTGATAGCGCAGAAACCTTTTTGTTTTGCAACTTTGTTTTAGACCTTTGGTTATCCAGTTCTGTTTCTTTTTACTACTATTATTTACTTTCACCTTTATTTTTGGGAAACATAAATTATAGAACATACCTAATAATTCGTGAAAAGAATTGAATGCCATATTTAAGTTTTTCTCACCGTAGACCTCCGACCATGACACATCTCGTAAGCATTCCTTAAATTTCTGGATATTATTCAAGCTATAATCTCTTTTGTAGAAAAAATATGTTGTCCGGTTTTGTATCTTATGTTTCAAGGGAAAACTCAACATTTGTGCTGTGTCATGATCGGACAGGTGAAGAGGCATTACAGTAGCATTAGCATTAGGAATGTTACTGAGAATGTGATCGATACAGGAAGACTTACGAGTTGGACTATTAATATGAAGTTTTAAGTTATAATTATATGAGATTTCTTTTAATTGAATAGTAATATTACTGTTTTGGAGAGTATTAATGTTTAAGTCACCTGCCAAGACCACACTTATTTTGGAATTATATTTTTTGAATACGTGGTACAAAAGACTATTTAACTTACTCAAAAATTGGATGGGGTCAGACTGAGGTGTCCTATAAACACAAATAATAATCAGCTTATGATGTGTTAGTTCTATGCCGCATGCTTCGAAAGTATTTTGTGTTGCATATGTATTTATAAAAGGTAACTCTTTAAAAACGAGGTTTTTTTTTAGCAGAATACACGTACCGCCCCTTTGTTTATCTCTGCAGAAGTTAGCCGTCATATTGTAACCATGGATCTTAACATGAGATTCATTACCTTTTTTTATAAATGTCTCGGAAAGGCATATTGCGTCTGGACTGTTATTCATTTCCTGGAGTTCCTGCAAGGTTAGTTCAAGGAGTTCCCTTTTGGACCGGATACTGGCTATATTTTGATGCAGTATTTTAAAATTATGATGTATTACAGATGGCGGCGTTATGGGCACGAAAAAACTTTAAATTCTTTTTTATTATCGGATAATAGTACGGGATGGTTCCTTTTTGGGGTGTCTTAGTGGGATTTATTAGGTTTTCTGATTTTTGTTGACTGAGGCTTATGCGATCAAAATAGAACGGAATTGTTCCCTTTTTAGGTTTATTAAGTTTGGCGTTTACTTTAAGACTTGATTTGTTACTCCGTATTCGTTTTACAAGGTTCCTAGGGTTTAAATAATTTTCATTATAATCGTTACAGTCGATTAGGTAATTAATTTTTATACAAAATTCGGATATCTTATTAGATTGGCTTTCAAGAAATTTACATGTTTTATAGTTTATACATACATTTTTAATACGATTATTAAGTTTATTATCATGTTGTTATAAAATTTATCTAGTACAATTTGTAATTGGGATAAGGTATCTTTTAAATTGTAATCATTTTCTCTTACACATATCACAAGTTTATCATTGGGATTCAACTTAGCATAACGGCAGCTCATTATTATTTGATTACTGAGTGCATTTGGTTTCGTATTTGCTATAATCCTATACTTTTCATACCTTGCACTTTGTCTAGCGTGTATCATGGCTGCTGCTAGACCGACGCATTGCTGAGAGCCAAAGATAAATATTCTACTCGTCGGTTCATGTTTTTGCTCTTCGGTGTAATTAGGCGTTCCTGCGTTAATTTTTGACACCCGAGATTTTTGTGGTATTTTATATAGGCTCGCGTTTGACCACTATCTCGCCTGATGGTAAGTCATCATGTAAGTGATTATCTGGTTTCTACAGTGACGACCAAGCCGAGCCGTTGGGCATAACTTGTTTTCCTTAGCACGTTGGAGTCTTATTAATTATTTATTAAGACTTTATGCAAAAGTACAAAGGCGGACTTAATGCCTTAAGCAACCTAAACTACTTAGCTTACTTACTTTAGCTTACTTTAATATGTAATGGTCGGTCACCCATCCACGGACCGACCTCGACAAGCGTTGCTTAACCTCGAAGATCAACCCGTGTGGCTGTTATTATTCAGCCATATACTCTTCACTATGTTTTGAACTATTGGAGTATTTTAGTTCTACAACAGTGTGGTGGGTAAAAGCCGAGCATTTTAATAAGCTGTCAATTCGGCGCTCAATACAAAGTTTAAAAGCGTTATTATCTGACGTCATTGAGTATAGACCGCGACGCATTAGATTGCTTAATTGTAATAAGCGATGCAACATTATGTACGTTGGGCTTGTTAAATTGTAATGTAGAGTTTATAGTGCATGCTTTTAGGTGGTTGTTGGTAAGGCCATCATTTTTTTTTTTTAGGAAAAAGCTGTCACGAATTCGAAGGTTTTGCTAGGTACATACATACATAAACTCACGCCTTTTTCATATAGGTGTAGGCAGAAACTACAGAACGCCACCTGCTACGATCCTTACATACTTCTTTTGCTTCACTCACATTCATACATCTAGTCATACACACACGGCGGTTATGAGTACTGCGCACCTGGCCTTTCTGAAGATCGTCACCAATAAGGTCTATGTATGTCTTTCTAGGGCGTCCCCTGCCGGCGTTTCCATTCACGTCTGCCTTGTAAATACCTTTCGTTAGTTGCCTTTCATTCATCCTCTCAACATGGCCAAACCATCTTAACATGCTCTTTTCAATTTTAGTTACTACATCTTCTTTTAAACCACAATGTTGTCTTTTGCAAGGTACGTATTAAAAATTTTGGTCACAACATTTTTGTTCCGTACGGTCAATTAATTAATATGCACAGTGTCACAGTATAAGCGGTAAGTAATGGGGAAAATTATCATTAACCAAAAAAGAAAATACCAAAGATTACAATCTAGTTACGACTAAGTGAAATCGCAGACAGATATTGTTACAATAAGTGCTTACCACGAATTAGAAGTAGTGCGCCATAGAAATATACGGCGGTATGAACCGTTCTTTTGTCGGCGGCAACTGTGCACCCATAGGTACGGCGGCGGCGCGCGGCGCGACTCAGCTACCTAGCTTCACTTGAAAAAATCCATGCACTTAGCGCTGAAAATAAGCGCGGCTTTCGACCGCATTCACTTTTAGCGATGTAGTTTTTCTCCTTTTACACCCTCCACACCCATTCTCCCAGCTGCCATCCCCCATCTCACTCCATCTCCGCATCTCTTCAACTATACTCGCTCCGCTTCAGCGTTCGTGACACAAAGCAATATGTGAGTTAACTTCAGTGTAACGGTTCTTGTTTGAGTTGCGATTTAATGCCTCCTTAAACTGAGATGGTTTACGGGTTAACCGGGTTGAAAAGGATAAAAGTATCCGCAGTTGTTTACTTTTTGGATCTGCTTCGTTTCAATAAAAACTTTGAATCCGTTAAAGGCAATCGAGCGCTTTAGACATGTACGCTTTATTATAGCGAGATTTAGTAGAACTTTTCACTTAGATGAAAATGGAATATTGATCCGCTATACCGGTTTTTCATTAGAGTTTGTAAAAGATAAAATTAAATAAAAAGGCGTTTGTTACGAAAGATATTGTTGAACTTTCTCGCGATTATGATTCGCTTTATTATGTGAATATTAAAAGAGTTCTCTCTTCCGTAAATACAGAAAGATAATTAACATTGTAATTGAATGACCTGCGATGTCCATGTCTGTCCGCTACCTGCGTAAGTATTACAAAAGCTACTTGACCCGAACGGCCCTGTCCCGCCGCCGTAGACCGGACCCCGTTCATCTGGAAACAATTTTGTGCGAGAATCGGCCAGATTAAGAGCTAATCTATATTTACCAATGAAACAAGCATCAGTGTCGGCCACAACTTGTCCAATTTACATGACGAAGGTGGCGATATCGCAAAAGAAAGTTTCCGACAACTTTTATCAGATCCCAGCCCACTGCGGCTGATGAGTTGGCACCGAACTTTATTTACTGATACGACGATTCAATTTAATGGAGACGGATACGGAAATCATTTAACATGTTTAATTTTTAATCCAATTTTATTACGTTAATTTATTTTTATGACTTTTTATATGAAACGCATTTCAGTTTTCAATGCTCAATAAAGAAGGCAGTTCCACTAATTATGAAAAACCGCACGCCTAACTCCAAGCTTGCGTACGTTTGAATAAGATTTAAAATTCTAATTAGTCTGCTTCAAAAATGTGGACCAACTATCAAAGTACTTTGAGAGTTGAACATAAACGAAAACAAAGAGTCCCACTCCACATTAGCCGAGCCTGCCCGAGACTCGGGCTGGCTCCGAGGGACTGGGATTAGGTACTGCCTACAGCCGAGTACGTATTAGACGAAGAGATTTAAACTGAATTAACCGTTCGATCGTAAAATTGGAATGCCACACAGATAATTACCTGACACTCACAGAAAAGGAAGTCGCTTAGAAAGGGGATTCAAATAAGCGTGTAGGAAGGACCACCGAATCGACCGACCTCAAAGATTGGGCGAGATCCGATCACGGCAAAAATAACTGATACCACGCTATCAGAAAGCGATCGACTGGAACCCGATACTAGGTATTCAATTGAGTCAAAGTGTTTAGAAATGCCAACCGAGCCCTCTTATTATAAAAAAAAACTTTTTCAGGAACTGCTATACCTGGAACTTTGAATTCTTACATGAACTACATTTTAGGTTACGATATTTGGTTCTCTATCGTAGTTGGGTAAACATATTAGTTTGACATGCCACCTGTGGTTACCATGTACGGTAAATCCCAGGGCACATTTCGAGAAAATAAACTAAAACAAAAGCGGCAAACGACCGCCACAGCTGAATATTGGTGTCCCTACAGACCAACAGAGAGATGAAACAAGGCATAAAAGAGTTCATGCTGTAATCAACACATTGGAAAGATTTAATAGTGGCTTACTGAGGCAGGGGGTTTTACCAAGGGAAAATAAAATTAGAAACCGAAATTCAAACCCGTATTCCCATCACCTCTTTATATTTATCAGTCGTACACTCTCTCACATTGTATTAATTTATCAGTCTTGCAAAGGGGTAGGTATCAGTTAGCCATAGTAACACACTGGGTTGTGGACGTCAGCTGCATCCAGTTAGTGCAGGCAGTTTTTTGTGGGTACGGTTTTTTGCACTATCCCGTTTAGTAGTGTACGTGTTTCCATACTAGTTTCACACGAGTATCCTGTTTACAGTGTTCTGCAAAAAACCAATCCGTCAAATTTGACATTCGGTTTTGCCACTACAAACTGGATCCAGTTGTCCAGTAAAAAACAGGATCCAGTTTAATTACACGTATAGTTTACTGGGAGTGTTCCCAATACCTGCATACCGTTTTTTGCTGGGTGGATGCGATGGCTATTTCAGACTTTAACTATATAAGTCCAGGACTTGGTAAATGGTAAGGACATCAGGAACACTCAGTATTAAATAAATGGACTCTGTGGTCTATTTAAAAATCGGTTTTTTTAATCATAATAGTCATCTCAAATGATCTATTTAAGTTATATTTTTGTTAAAGAGGGGTTTTATTAATTTATTTTACCATCAGAACAAACATGAAACATGTAATCCGGTTACGCGAATACCGTATTAAGTACACATGGCGAAAGTTCTGCAGTTCAATTGACATTTACGTAGCTTGAGAGCATTTCATAGTTTATTTTTCTTTTCCATATAAACATAGAATATTAGTTACAGTATTAAAACTGGAGAACCACATATACAGGCTGTAACAAAAATGGGTAATCATATTTTAAAAACTGCTTAAGAAAATGAAAAAGTTTCGTGAATTTCATAGTCAAATCCCAAAATAAAGTTATCATCAGCTGATCACATTTTGATCAGTATGAAAGGTATTTTTAGGGTTCTGTACCCGAAGGACCCAAACAGAGCGCTATTGCTGTCACGCACGTGGCCGTCTGTCTGTCGTCTGTGAAACAATTTTGCTCCGAAGACTTTTTTAACTACCCATTAAACTACGAACTTAAAATTTGGTGATAATGTTTATTATTACGCACACTTTTCTAAAATAACCCAATATATTGATAAATCAGATTTTTTCTTTGGTACGGAAGCCTAAATGTGCGAAGTCCGACACGCATTTGGCCGGTTTTTTTTTGTGGATTCGCTATAGCTTCCATGGAGAAAGTTGTACACTGCCACGGGTAGAAGCAGTTTTTAAAATATGACTACCAATTTTCTTTGCACCCTGTATTTTACCACTAAATGCTTTGTTATTAACAATACAACCAGTTCGTATTCCTTTGAGTTCTTAGTATCGTTTGGTTCTTCCTTTGTGTTCGTGGAATATATTTTTTTCTAAACCAATAGTGCTTTTTTTTCTGTTTGTCTCTACAGAGTTATGTGTTCATATTCTAAAGGATCGGGGTTTTTAAATATGTATTGTTGATGGCTTACGCCTTATTTCTTCTTCAGTGTATCACAGTGTAGTAAGACACTGAGATAAAGATACATTGAACAAAACACTCACTTATATGTTGAAAAGGTCGTTTATATTATAATACTGAGAAAGTTACAAATATTTATTGGGATCATTTATAGTAATATTTTTTAGCTTACTTAGTTTTACTACGAAAAATGTCGCACATCATTCAGACATCCGTCTGAATATCCTAAGTAAAAATTCGTATAATATTGGACCAATTTAAAAAAATATACCATAAATTGAAGAAAAAAAGTTTATACAAAAAATACTACTGACTTACAAATAAAAACACTACAAAGTGAAAAAATACTTTCTTTTTGGAAGTCGGTGTCTTTGATAGGTACCATTTTTTTTTTGGTTATGGGCCCCGACTTCCAAAAAGAAGGTTATTTTTCACTTTGTAGAATTTTTTATTTGGAATTCGGTAGTATTTTTTTGTATTAAGTTTTTTTATTTTCTCTTTTTAGTTGTACCCAATGATATTCTAATAAACAGATACGTTATTACACTCGTGAAACAATCGGAAAAAGTGTTGCACGCAGCAGAGGCTTCACACATACACACTGTTCATTCATCTGACATTTTACTACAAGTCGAAAGGGATGGCTTGACAAAACCAACTAGAAAAAAAGAGACAGCTATTGTTGGTCACTTGCGTGTGAATGTAAACAAACACTATTCTGACCACCAATGTTTTTTCTTTTTCTAACCTCCAAATATCAAAATATTAGGAAAAAAAATTGAATTAAATTAGTAAATTGAGGTGTATTGCGTACTTACATATGGTATGACATCCCTTCTGTTTATGTACTTTGGTATCATAATTGGTACAGTTTATAAATACACACGATGGCATTTTTTAAATTTAGTTTTTGTTACTACAAAGCGTATCGCTCTTCGACATAAACTGACTGACTGACGTATTCTAGTCTTCACAATGCGCGCTCATAACATATCTGTTTACTAGAACATCATTGGTTGTACCTAATAGGCTAATTCTTTAGTAAGGTACCTATAATGCCAGAATAGATTACCCGAATATCATAAAACTTGAACATAACCGGTGAAATGAAAATGTACCAAGGTTAACTGTACACATCTGCGTACGCCTTTAGAGCGTACTGGCGTGATGTTATGTTACGAAATGGTTTAAACAATAAACAGACATGCGATTGCAGCAATCTCGAGAGGATTGCCATTTATTGAAGAGCTCTGTTGTATATCTCCGAAGTTCTTCATCAGATCTCCACCTAATTAAAATGGGACCAATTCCGGAATATAGTCTTTCAAATTATTTTCAAAATTTGTCCACAATTGACGGAGAAATCGGTGAAAAAGCACAAAAAAACTAACATAAAGTCAAACATAGAAACTTCTCCTTTTTGGAAAGTTGTTTAAAAAGAAAGATATATGCTATGCCCCTATGTTTTCCTTTTTGATGATACATTATCTTCAAAAGCACCCTCAAAAGATGCTCAAAATTGAGCTATCAACAGAGGCCTACTGTACAAATTTGACAACTATACCTAAATGAAAAAAGAAAAACTTGGAAGCACAATATATATCTATTTTATTCAATTTATGGAATACCTTTTAAATTTGTCCAATACTGGAGGACGAAATAGGCGAGAGTCAAACCTCGAATTATGACTTTTTACTAGGAAATTCTGTCGGAGCTCTCTGTCAACATATTCTCTTTCTGTTTAACAAAATCCGTTCGCAAAGCATACAGCAACGGACAGGATTATAGGAGCTAGCGGAAATCATCCTACGGATACGTGAACTACGTTATGCTTTCATGGCCTTTGACTGGTCCATACTATGATAGGATGGACGAATGACTGACGGGGATTAATTTCAAATCATAATGATTCCATTTCCGAAAAGAATGTCAATGTGTGGTGATTATTTGGAATGTGGTGGAGTACCTACAGAATTTCGTGCTGTAGAATTTTCATTGCAAAAACAATGTTATTAGCGTGTTTATTAACAAAAATATTTGATTGTGTAATATTGGCCAAGAATGTAATAAAGTTTAGTTTCAAGCATTTACTTCTTTAAAACCTCTTTAAAATTTTGTATTTACTGCCTGACTTTTCTGACCTTAGGTCTTTGTAAGGGCTTCTAGAGCATCGCGCCAGTGTTTCCAATCATGTCTGCTTTGTAAATATTTTTAATTAGTCTCCTTTCATCCATCCTCTCAACATGACTAAATTATCATAACAGAGTACAAATCAACACAGTCCCATCAAAATCATCCAAGATGGAGGGACTAAGGTGTGTACAAATTAATTTGCATCATTGTAGAGCCGCTACTGCCCTTCTGGCTCGGCAACTGTAGCTTAACACATATGACGTTGCCTTGATACAGGAACCTTATCTGTATAAGGGGACTATAAAAGGCTTAGGTGGGACAGGAGGCATTGTGCTCTATGACTGTCCAACTAATGACGCGAGGACTTGCATCTCTATCAGGGGCGGTATAGAGGAGAGTGGCGGAATGGCGGGACAGGCTTTCACGCCCTACCGCCGGCCTCATTACCATCGAGGCGGTCCGGCCAGTGCTCGAGCGCTGGCTCGGGAAGAGGCACGGCTCCCATCGTTTCGGGTGACGCAGGTGTTTTCGGGGCATGGTTGCTTCGGGAATTACCTGTGCCGCATAAACAGGGAGCCGGACACCTGGTGTCACTACTGCGTCGAGTGCCGGGAGGACACGGCGCGGCATACGCTGGAAGAGTGTGCCACTTGGGAGGAGCCACGCCGTGCCCTCATCTCTGAAGTAGGCAGTGACCTGTCGCTGCCGGCTGTAGTCGAGTCTATTATCCGCAGCGAGGAGTCCTGGGACGCGGTGGTATCCTGCTGCAAAACAATCGTCTCGCAGAAGGAGGCTGCGGAGAGGGAGAGGGGGCTTTCATCCGCTAACCCGATCCGCAGCCCGGGCCGGCACTAGCCGGGGGTTGCGGAAGTATCGTTGTTCCCGCGATCCCCGGTTTAGGTGTGAGACGGTACACCGGGGTGGTTTTTAGTCAGTAAGAGTCTGACAGACCCCTCCATCTCCCCCAGGGCGGGGGACATCCAATGAGGATTTTCCACAAAGGAAAAAAAAAAAAGATGGCTACTGTATACCAAGCAGAAACATATGCCATAATAACCTGTAGATAGAGGAACCAGAGGTAAATCCATATATATTCTTAGTTACAGTTAGACTGCAATCAAAGCCATGGCATCCTACAAAGTGGACTCCAGACTTATTCTGGATGCTATCCAAACCCTAAACAAGCTTGGGAAGCATAACAGGGTAAGACTGATGTGGGTCCCTGGGCACAAAGGAATCCATGGTAACGAACTGGCAAGAGAGGGCTCAGCAAATGATTTTGAGGGTCCAGAACCATGTGTAGGCATTTCGACGTGTCTCGTCAAAGCCACATTTAGGGAGTTTGCAGATCACAGACAACGAACACATTGGCTGTCTAATACCGGTCTACAACACTCCAAGAAATTCCTATGCTCTACGTTCAAAGCCCGGGAATGCATTTGGAATATGAGCAGGGGGCAAATCCGCTACCTGCCTGGGGCCTTTACTGGGCACTTTGGAACCAACGACATGCTCATGAAGATATGTCTAACCGCGACACCCATTTGCAGGTTGTGTGGGGAACATACGGAACGCATGGAGCAAATTCTGTGCACATGCGACCCACTGGCTGGTAAGCGAATGAGTCTCCTAGGGGTTGGATATCCAAAAGCAGAAGACTATAGGCTTATATCTCCTAGTCTCGTTGTAAAACTCACGAAAAGAGTTTTCAACGAGATTGGGGAGGAGTAAGTTATCTAGGGGAACACAATAGATCCCAATGGGTCGAAGTGTCTGAGTTATATCTCGGCCCCTCCACAAGATAAGATGAGATAAGATAAGATGTCCTTCTAGGGTATCTCCTTCCAGCGTTTCACCCCTTGTGTGTGCTTTTCTTTAGTCACCTTATATTCATCATCTCAACATACTCTAAGTGCATCAAAAGTGACACTACGAACATAAACACTTGACGGACTCAACAATACAGGTGTGCTTGAGACAGCACATCAGCCCCTATCAGTGACGTCACTACAACGTTCCCCATCCGATCTCTCACAACCTGGCTTCGACGGCTGGCTGACATTTGACGATAATTCCGCACAACCAATACATTTTAAACCAGTGATGCGCACTGCTCGATGGATTGCGACTTTGTCGATTACAGACACGAATTGAATGAACATAATAGGCGTGAATCATTCGTATTGTGTTTTGTTTTGATTTGGCTTTGTGTTTACGGATTATTATAGAAGGATATGGTTGACGGGGTGAGAAAATTGAGATGTGAATAGAACTTGCCTTTTATAATACAGAATACATAATTAATTATTAATTTAAAAAATCTTAATGATACAACGAAAAGTCCACTGAGGCTTTTCAGAATAATAATGGTAGTAACACTAACTAGTTGAGAAGGTCAGATAGGCAGTTTATCCAAGTCATTATCAGCCTTTTTAATGTTCCCACTGCTGGGACACAGGTCTCCTCTCTGTTAGAGGGAAGGGGCCGTAATCAGCCACGCATCATGTCACATGTATTCGAATTTTTGTTTCTAGGTCATGCCGGTTTCCTAACGATATTTTCCTTCACTGTTTTGAGAGCAGTGTTAAGGCGGTGTTAAGGAAAGGATAAGATAATAATTATGATCATATAGTTACTCATATACTTAACTTTTCTTATTAAGCAGATGTCATGTGTTTATTGGTGAAACTCGGCCTCTGTTTTTGAATAATTTTTCACAGAAGACGTCTAATTTCAGCAGTAGCAGTATTTCTAAAAATATTTAAAACGAACTGCTTATTTTAATCAAGTGTACAAGGATAACATACCTAATATTTACCAGACATGCAATTTAAAATTCTGCCCAAAATTCTCTTCGAAAACAAAGGTAAATAACTCATAGGTGTGCTTACCGATACGAGCAACGTACTTTTTTTCCTTATTGCTATATGGAGACACCACTGAAATATAAGCCAACCAATTTTTGCACGCACCATTTTCCATGTAGGGACAACGTAGTAAAAAGATACTTTATACTTATAAGTTCAGGACAAAGAGAATTATTTAAAAACAAGCCGTGTGCCTGATGGGATCACTCATCGGGAAAAATACAACTATGGATGATTTCATCCCCATCTTGGAGGTAAATTGTCAAAAGTCCTTCATTAATACTCACTTTCGGTGGAAAAAGGATTTCTTATTCTAGATCCAGATCATAGTTTAGACTGCACGTTGTCTATCAGTGAATGACTGAATCGAAAGTTTGCATAACATTTTTATGTGTAGAACAGAAACAATTGTCAAACGCTCTCTGTATTTTGTCTTTCCGAGCCGTGTACAAGCCCAAACTCAGACCGTTTGACCCGTGGTCTTTAAAACCTCTTTGATACGACTTAATTTGTAGGTAATATGCTGTATAGTATTCAAGACCTATGAGGTTTTGTAACTCCAATAATAATTTATTTATTGCTTTGATCTTTAATTGAATCAATATACTATTGTTAATGTTGATTTTAATTTAATCTGAATTGTATTGACATTATCTGTATTTTAATTAAATTTTAATTTAATTGACATAACCTGTATTTTGATTTGACATTTTCTATAATAATTTAATTTAAATAATGATGATTAGGTTAATTTACATATGTGGCAGAATCTTTATTTGAATTTAACCTGACATAGCCTGTATTTTAATTTTTAATGTTGATTTTAATTTAAACTTTGTAATTTTATTTATAAATACAGTTTTTTTGTTATGCCAATTTTATTGTAATGTTATTAATTATATTTATATAGAACATGTAAACTCGAACAATTGTAAGCTGTGGTTACCTATAATTGAGAGTGCATAACGAAGTAACAGTACCAA
Organism: Orthosia gothica; assembly: GCA_949775005.1. Classification (NCBI taxonomy): domain Eukaryota; kingdom Metazoa; phylum Arthropoda; class Insecta; order Lepidoptera; family Noctuidae; genus Orthosia; species Orthosia gothica. Next base: position 2,284,914 of record OX459057.1, read on the forward strand.
TTTTTTCTATTGTCTCTATGTCTATTTTGTGTAACTCTTTGGTGTTCCTTAAATATATCTATACTTATACTATATATAATATACTATAATATATATATTATAATAATATTTTAAAGCGGAAAGATTTGTATTTTTGTATGTAACGAATAAACTTAAAAACAACTGGACCAAAATCAAAAATTCTTTCACCGTTGGGAAGCTACACTATCCCCGGGTGATATAGGCTACTTGGTATCCCTATAATCCCACGGGAACGGAAACTACTAATAAATAAACAAAATAAAGTAATACAACATATTGAGAAAAAACGTCAACAAATATGATTTCTCTTAAGGCAACAAGCAGTATTTATTGTTACTAGGACTTCAAAAATATTTTCTTCCATTAATTTACTATATTTCCGAGCATGACTTAATCCTTGTTAACACAAGTACCCTCAGCCCCAAATACAAGCGAAGAAAACTCAAAAACAACTTACAAGTACAGGCAACCGAACTTTCAAGTAACATGTGAACGGGAATATGTTAACTATGAGGTATTAAGTTAAGGGACCCGTACCTTTCGAACAATTAGGGTAGTTAGATCCAAGGCACTTGATTAGAAGGATGTCCGTATCCTTGCCCTGGGCTACGTCCTGATATTGTTTCAAACAAATGAACCAGACACAGAGACTTTAATAAGTTAAACTTGCCGTCACATGAGGGGATATTTGCAAGCACGTATGAAAAGAGAGAGAGTTGATCAAAATTGGATTAGCTTTTTTAAGCATAAAGGAATGGGGCTAGATGCCAAGGATGCACTGGGCGAGGTAGATTAGGTATCGAAATTTCACTCCCCTAGCCACCGCAGGAAAAGCCTCGGGCCTCGGGCGTCGCAAACCGATTCCTGGCCAGCCACCGTAGGTGCGGGCTTGTGGACGGCAAGTAATGGGTAGCTCATCTTTCGATAAGGACTAGGCCCGACTCGGCGCGTAGAGTTCCCGCGCGCATCAATGACATATCAGCAAAACTATAAATTTAAATTAGTAGTTTAAACTATAAATTCAATTAAAATCAAAATTAAAATACAAAATCAATTGGTAATAAAATACAAATAATAAATTAATGGCCAAATATAAATTAAAACAAAATTAAAATAAATACTAGAACCAAAAGGAAAATAAAATTAAAATTTATATCAAAATCATAATAGCCTGTAAGACGCTCAGTGGCGCTATTGACGCTCCTGATCTGATTGATGTACTAGTGCGCTCCTTTGTCCAAGATAATTACTGCCGGGGCAAAAAGCACAGGCTGTTTTCCGTGCCTCCGTGTCGTCCTGTTGCACGTGCTAAGTTGCCAATACCTCGCACACTGGACGCGCTTAATGACCTCTTGGATTCTAATCCAACAAGCGATCTGTTTGCGGATGGATGGACCAAGATTTTATTGGTATGACAGAAGTACTGTGAGACATAAATGTGAACGGATGGAGAGGGAGGGGGCGGCCAAAGAAAAGATGGATGGACTGTGTGAGAAGTGGTATGAAAGAAAAGGGAATACAGGACGGTATGGAAGAATAAAACGTGTTGCGCCGACTCCAAGTAATATGGAATAAGGGCAGGAAGATGACAATGACGATGCACATGGGCGAAGATGCTGGCGAAAGCTAGTCCATAATAAAATAGAAAATTGTTGTAGGTACTTCAGAGTGCTGAAACATTTATCAAGAGTTTAATTCAACGCAACCACAAACACAGCCGATAAAATCATAACTCAACACTATTTAAAACACATGCAAAACCGTAATCATTTACAAAAGTGATATACTACCTAATATGAATATCTGCAAACACGATGCATCAATTAAGTAATCTTTGACCAGGGAGGCCGGCCCGGCGGCAATACATCAATCAGCCGTGTCGGCGTGACGAGGCTGCAATCAAATAAAATTTAACTCAAAAGCCGTAAGCTCTCTCATATAAGCTGTTTATTCTGTTCATATAGAGTGCTCTTTTGTTATTAAGGGTAAAACTTAATGAACGATATTTTTGTCCACAATTAATTTATAAATAGCATTGATTCTTGAATCATGCCTTAAAAAATAGATATCTCTGAGCAACAGTTTTAATCTGCTAGCATTAATTTTTAGGGTTTCGTTCCTCAAAAGGAAAAAAAGACACCTTAAAGGATCACTTCGTTGTCTGTCTGCCTGTGTGTCAAGGCCTTTTTCACTCATCAATGACTCCCTTTTCTTTCATATCACTCCTCACATAGTCCATCCATCTTTTATTTGGCTTTCCTCTCTATCTCCATCCATCCACTTTTATATTCGTAACTCTTTTAGTAACATGCTTTTCATCCCTCCTCATCACATGACCATATCCTGGTGAACGGTTTCCTTTCAACTTTTCTGTCACTGGCGCCACTTTCAAACTGCCTGTAATATACAAATTTATCACTTTATCCAATCTCGTCACACCGAACATCTATCTCAGCATTCTCATCTCTGCTACATGCAATCTCATCTTTGCCCATGTGCAAGTCGGAAAATATCCCTAGGGAATAAAACTCCCGAGACATAAAGTACCCTTTGTTCAAATCCAGGTCAATAAATACGTGGGTAGACACATCCTAATCCGTTCAGCCGCTAAGACGTGAAAAGGTAACAAACAGTCGCAGACGGACAGGCAGAGTTCCTTATGGTAAATCTCAAGTACTCAAACTCCAGCAGTAAACTGCGAAAAGTAATCCCACAGAACACGGAATCACCGTGATGGCAGCGTCTAAAGACGCCATTACCAACAATATTCGTGCAATATTCGCTGGACACAAGTTTCGACGATCATACAGTGACACTCACTGACAAGCTTTGTTTGCAACTTTGACAATGCCGTCTCTACCAAGTCATCTCGCAGCTCTCTGAGTATTCTCTTATGTCTTCTTTCATATCAATATTTATCGTGAAACAATAAAATAGTCCGCTGTCGGTAGAGGAGATTACTCCAGGACACGCTAAACACTTCTATTCCGACACAAACACTCACACATAATCTTTCTCAAATCATAATCCCTGGGCAAATAGATCAAAAGTCACACATCCTACCACTAATCATCGCACGCCCCTAAAGGCCACGACACACGAATCCGCGATTGAGATAAAGCAATAGCGCCCCTTTCATACGACATTAGCTGCGTTAGTTACGCCACATTTCGTAACAATCTGCACCGTGGCCCAGTCGCGTGTGAATCCTTAGATACAGACGCTCATTTCCTCTTACGTTCGCGGGTTAATATTGTACATGGAACACGATCGAATTTGCGATTTATTCGCTGTGTGACGTGGTATTAATAATGTGACAATGTATTGTTGTTATGTGTTTATTGACATAGGAAGAGCAGTGGTTAAGGCCGCGACTTACGAGACGTGGGTTTGAACCCAGGCAAGCACATAACACTACGTGTGAAAACTCCGCCAGCATTTATTTTCCCTACCGCCTTATGGCCCGTGAAATCAAATCAATTTTGAACTTTCAAGGCATCGGTCAGTCAAGATCAAGTTAATAGCAGATTCCAAAGACGAGGTAGATCTCTATGGAGAAGAATCTCTTTCATCGCTTACCATCTGTGGAGATCAAGATCAAGAGCAGGCTCACCAAGAATCCAAAAAACAAATTGGTGTCGAAACAAATATTTCAGAAATGGAAGTGGTGTGCTTCTGGTGACGATAATGAAAAACACAATTATTACATTTAGACACTCACACTAGGCTCTCTGGTACCTACTGCAATTTCTAGCGTGTGTCCTGTGATAATATACATTACCAACGTGATAAAATTAATATTCAATATTGTTACAAAATGTTTCTAGGTAAGATATCGCATAGAGGAATTGCGTAGCACAGTATGAGTCTTCTCCTGCAACAAGAGTCATCATAATCATCATCAAGTTGGCATAAGGCAGTCTCCTGTCTTTTCGGTTACGATTTTCGGTCACCTCTTTCCTGTCTCCTGCCCGAATTTACAGGCACTTTACTTCAAGTTAACTTCAGCCATCCTCGACAACGTGTAAAATATGGTTTTATGTACATCCTCATACGAGAAGATCGTAAATTCCACGTATTTTGTTTCATGTACACTGTCGAATTTGGTGTCAAAGAAGTCATTTTGTAAAGCATCTCCTTCGCCCGATACGATAGTTATTACCAGTACGTTTGCACGGCAGTAGCGTGTGCGAATGCCGTGAAAATTTTAAAGAAAGCAATAAAATTTCATAGCTTTACTCGACGGGAGTGACAATAAAACTGCATCTCGATTCTGATCACACTCGTTTCAATATGTAGATGCGGGAACACCTGAGACGTCGGCCCTCCTGAAAAATGCTTATTATATTGCTTCCCGTAAATAACTGTACATAGGTAATAGGTATACGTGTTTATTTGCAGAAGAAATGACCCAATTATCATTAATTTCGCCGTTTCGCACGTCAGGCACGTTGAGATTGTTTCAGTTGAATAGTTTTGGTACAATTCTCGCTTGGTTAATAATGCTATTCTCAAACTTGAGGAGATTGTTACATTCATTTCGTAACTATTTTATTTTGTTATAACTACTTGAATCAGCCGCGTCTATTTCTAAATCATCATCTGCCTAGCCTTTACCCAATTGTTGTTGGGGTGGTTCGTCGTACCGGATTCAGCTGAGCACCAGTGTTTTACTTGGAGCGACTGCCTATCTGACCTCCACAACCCAGTAACTGGGTAACACAATACCGCTTGGCAAGACTGGTGTCAGATCTCAAGCTTCTGACTACCCATAACGACTGTCAAAGATCTTCAAATGACAGCCAGGACCAACGGCTTAACGTGCTTTCCGAGGCACGGAGGAAACTCGGTATGTTGAAATGGTCACCCATCCACGGACCGACCTCGGCAAGCGTTGCTTAGCCTTGAAGATCGACCCATGTGGCTGTTATTATTTAGCCACGAGCTCCTCGAGCGTATATTTCTAAATAGAGACAGATACGAGTAATAAGACATAAACTGATATTGTACTGTTTCTATTTCTATCACAATAAATGTTATCTAGCAACGGCAAATCACGTAATTTCTCCAAGCACACCGTCGTTAGTATTGATATTTAATTTTGAAGACTTCAATCGCATACAGTAGTTTTGATTTACTAGACCAAATCTACCAATTCTACCCAGCTTTGAAATCCTCTCAACTCCAAAACGATATTTACAAATTAGCATGAAAATATAACAGAAACGGAGAGTAAAGACGAGCACTTGAAGTTGCATATCGTAATATCGACTAAGAGAGATGGCTCGATACAGGAAGCATGCACTCACATTAATGGTTTCGAGGCGAGCGACTATTTCTGTACTACGTTTTTTGACGGCCAGCAGATTAAAAATTCATATGATCAAAATGCCCGGGACTCTTGTCTTTATTGCGGAAAATATTAAAGTTGTGTTTCAATCTCACGATTCATTCGATTTTCTCACGACGGGTTATATTCAATTGGGGACAGTCTGAAATAACTAACGCTTACTAAATTGGCGTGAGAACCGATCATATTTAGATTCATCCGATAACTAAATTAAAAAAGTCAACAGAGTAGAAGTGGTATAATAATTTTTGGAACATTGTTTCATCTGGAAATATTTTAACGGTTCGGCTTTCACTGAGTTGGAAAAATATGACGAATTGTCATGTGGATGAAACAAAATGGTAGAAATATAAGTTTCGAATGTTAATGTACACGGTAGAAAAGTATTTAGCCATTCCTAACAATGCACAATATTGATTGGGTTGGCTTACTTTACCTCCACGAATAAACAGCATTTTAGGGTTCCATAACCAAAGGGTAAAAATGTCCGTCTTTCTGTCTGTCCGTCAGTCACAAGGCTGTATCTCATGAACCGTAATACTTACGTAGTAACTATTAAGTAATCTGTGGTAATAGCTAGAACGTTGAAATTTTCACAGATTTTGTTTTTCTGTTACCACTATAACAACAAATACTAAAAATATAATGAAATAATTATTTAAGTGGGGCTCCCATAACAAACGTGATTTTTTTGCCGTTTTGTGGCGATAATGGTGCGGAACCCTTCGTGCACGAATCCTACACGCCGGTTTTTTATATCATGCTATTTCATTCTCATTTTCTTCCATCAGGGTCAACCTCAGTATGTTTTAATTAACAGTTATTGCAAACAGCAGTTTTCTTTACACACCCATAAGGTGGACCGATGACCTGATGTGGGCGCTGGCAGTACACTGGATGCGAGGAGCACCATTCGATGTGGTGACGCGTGGGGATGGCCTATGTCCGTAATTCAGCTCACATAATGACGCTGATGATAATAAAAGTTTGCCGAATGGTACCTAAACCTACTCTGTAATCATTACAATAATTTAAAACGATAACGTTCTTTCACGCGACCATTCGCAAAAAAACGTCTGAAACGCGACGTTTATTTTAGCGTTAGGAAGGGATGTGCTTGTACAAACTCAACAAGCCGCAACACTCAACAGTGTCAAGTGTCACAGGCTGCTATTGACAAGGTTTTGTAGTTTTTAATCTCCTGCTTGATTATGCATTCCGCACACGCCTATTCCTTGTTGGGTTGGGTGCGTTCACTTGACTCGCCCGAAGCCGAAGCAGAGCTCAACTTTTCCAGCTAAACTAAGTTTTTGGATTTTTATTGCTTTTAAACAACGTGAGATGAAATAATATTATTTTAAATTTTTGTGGTCTAGGTAGTGCAGTATTGAGTTGTGTGTTTTCCGTAACCAGGGTTTTAAAGAAAATGTATGTAGTTACTAACGGGCCTAGTTATATTAACCTTGATTGAGAGACTATTTGAACGGAAAAATATCACAAATAAAAGGAAACCAACACTTTTAGATTTTGAAATGCCCGTTCCAAAGCTAGAACTTTTTCGGCGGAGCTGCGTTTACATGATTCCCCTAATTTACAATGCTTTGCCTAGATCAATTACTCAACTACCCTTCAATAAGTTTTGTGTCGCGTTGCGGAAGTGGTTGTTACAAGAGTGTTTTTATTCGATAGATGAGTTCTTTCAAAAGTGTCCCTGTAAATTTTATACACTAAAGCACAGATATATTTAACTTTTAAGTAGACACATAAATTGACATAATTTAGTTATCTAATTAATATCTTAAGTGTATAAACTTGTACTATTGCATGCTATATTTTGGCCAAATGTGTGTTACCGAATATTTTATATAAGAACTCAATGTACCTACCATATTTGATACAATAAATGAATTGAATTGAATTGTGAAAGATTAATTTAAAAAATATTTGCCTTTGATCGTAGCCGATCAATTTACAACTTTTGACAACCATGTTTGTTAATAAACAACCATCCTCAAAACCAATTACCATTCACACCCACTTGAAATCAAACAGCCTCCCTTCAAATCACGTTAAGCAATATTTAAAAAAGTCTCGTAAACATTGATGTCGATCCACGTCGCGGGATCATTCGTCTCTCGCACAATCCGTCTGCAGCCGACGTGCGTCGTACTTTCGCTAAAAATGCAAATTGTACGTCGAACAGACACCACGCCCAGGGGTCGTGGAAGCTGACTTAGGGACTCAGCGCGAAGGGAGGCTCGACATTTTTCACGAAACGAAAATGAGCAAGACACACCCCTAGGCCTCGTTGAGTAGAGTATTCCTTCGTCAGTATCTCATTATTTGATGCTGCTGTGATTTTGGCTACTGTTTGTTTGTTTTCTTAGGTTCTAGAGAAAGTGAAATTCTATCCAATAACGATTGTCAAGAAGTCTAAAATATATGAAACTAGCTGTCCCACGCGGCTTGACTCCCGTCTACTGGCTACCCTACCTACCCTACCCTACCTTCCTACCTACCCTTCCTACCCTAATTTTTTTTTTTTTTTTATCGTTGAGAAATGCTCATGCATACTGCGCTACCACGGGGAGATAGCGCAGTTATGTGGGACTCTAATCCACTAAAACTCCGCGGTGTCCTCCTGTGCCGCTTATGGCGGAAACACGGGTACGCGTTAGCACTCACCGTGAACCCGCCGCGGCTGTCCGTCACCGGACCCTCCTCTGGGAAGTACCCCCCATCACCGGCGCACCAGAACACACTGTGCGCCGGGACCAAACCAGCACATGGTATGTGCACGTGTATGGCACCCTTGGTCCCCTTGTGACGTGTCAGGGTCAATGGCCCCGCCAGCTACCATTTTTCGGCCGCAGGGGATAGGGAGAGCGGCCAACGCTATACCGGCACTCCTCCTCCCCTGCGGCCCCACCGCGTCCGCCATCAGACGGCGTCACCGTCTGATGGCGGACGCGGTGGTGACCCCGTCTAGGCCGCGGAAGGTAGGGAGAGCGGCTCACCGCAATACCGGTACTCCTCACCCGCCGCGGCCCTCAACCCTCAGCCGCGATATCGTATGGGTATGGGAGACCCCATACGACATCGCGGCCCGCCTCAGTTGCAATGTCGCCTAGGCAACATCGCAACCTGCATGTTGGCCGCTACGTCGTCGGCTTATCGGCAAAAGCCCTGACCAGCGGCCCCTCCTCGGGTTCCTCTTCGCTTCACCGTGGGTTATTGAGAGACCAAGCCACGGTTATTGAGCCCCCCCGCATCGACAATGCGGGAACCCACCGGGGGGGACCCTTCCTACCCTACTCTAACCTACCTACTCTACCCTACCCTACCTTACCTACCCTCTACCAACTTTTTGTTTCTTTCTTAATATAGCCTTTCTCAGGATGCCATTTATATCCTTGCTATTGAATTCCGTTCAGTGATTTAGACGTGAAAAGCTAACAGACAGAGCAGACAGAGACACAGGCAGAGACAGAGAGACACAGACAGAGACAGAGAGACACAGACACAGACACGACGGAGTTACTTTCGAATTTATAATCTATATTTATACTATTATATAATATTATAAAGTGGAAAGGTTTGTATTTTTGTATGTAACGAATAAACATAAAAATTACTGGACCGATTGCAAAAATTATTTCACCGTTAGGAAGGTACATTATCCCCGGGTGACATAGGCTACTTTTTATCCCTGGATCGGATAAAGTATTTTACACCTGGAATATTTTAGTAGTAGCCAGAACTCTGGATTTGTTCTTGAACTTTGAAGTTGTCAAGTTGACTTAAAATATAATGTGTAAAACGTTGGTGAGCTATACGACCATCTTCTCATATCTCTACGGGGAATACTTGCGTGATGATGAGACACTGTTACGTGATTTCATATTTAGTCTTGTATTCCTTTCTTGTAGATTGAATGCAACATCCAATTACCGTAATAACAAAAACTCAATTGTTATACAATACTAGCTGTTCCCCGCGGCTTCGCTCCCGTAGGCCACCCCACAGAACCCGTTTTCGTGATTAAAAGATATCCTATATATCTCACTTCTTCTTGTTTGTATATTATGTGTGTGTGCATAAATGGTTAAATAAATAATTAAATAAAAATGTAGCTTTCTATTGGTGAAAGAATTTTTAAAATCGGTCCAGTAGTTTCGGAGCCTATTCGGTACAAACAAACAAACAAACAAAAAAATCTTTCCTCTTTATAATATTGGTATAGATATATGCGAGCATTGGGCCCAGTGATCGTAACTTACAAGTTGTAAGTTGTGTGCTCGAACTCAGACAGGTGATTTACTTTGTGTAAATGATTTCATCACCACTGCTCTCAAAATGGTGAAGGAAAACATCGTGAGGAAACAGGCATGTCAGAACCAAAAATTCACAAAAAAACACAAAATCACAATTCAAAATTCACTGGGCCCGCATGGTGGATTACGGCCCATTTCCTCTCACAGAGAGGAGGCCTGTGTCCCAGCAGTGGAAACATTAAAAGGCTGATGATGATGATACAATATATAATCAGTCTCTTTTTTGCAGCCCAGTTAAATAGATATCTACCTAAGAACTGTTTTTCAAGTAGTGGATACGTATAAGATCGTGCAATCCTAACGAAGTCACATTGTACAGCGGCGTAACAAACAAACCAACACATGTCGTACTTATTAACTCACTTATATATAAAACAAGGTCTGCGCACATACATTTTGTTCACTTATAACTTAACCACAACTTCAATTTTCTTGCGGTTTTCTTTATTATACGAAGCGGCTACGGAACGCTAGTGACGCCATCTACCGACCTTTATACAGTGCGTTAGGTATCAAAGTTGTTTGTACACGTCATTTAAACAATTTCTTTTATAACACAGGCATGTATTGTACGGTGTTAAAGTGTTCCTTATGTAATAAACTAGTTTATTCTTTGTTGATGTTTAGAGCAGAAGATTAGGATTCGATTTTTTTAATATGTCTTTTTATTAATTATTACCTTTCTCTCACATTGGTCTTAGATTTCGTAAAAGGAGCAAGCCAACAGGCAGTGTTCCCACATCTGTTGGTAATAACACTTCACACTAATATTATAAAGGGGAAAGTTTGTGAGTGTGTATGTTTGTTACTTTTTCACGCTCAAACGGTTGGACGGATCTGGATGAAATTTGCACAGAGATAGATTATAGTTAGGTATAGCACATAGGACTTTATATCCCGGGAATATGTTCCCTCGGGATAACTTACGACTTTCACGCGGGTGAAGCCGCAGGCAGACGCTAGTAATAATTTAATAACAACTCATCTACCACGATCAATAATGGATCGAGCCGGAAAGTTTGCAAATGTCACCTGCAACATTCCTGGCATTAATATAGTCGACCGCTACTTATACCTGGGTTCCAAATCTGTATTGGAGGCAGATGTGTCTCCGATATAAAAAGGCGAATCGGGATGGCAAAAGATGCTATGACCCGTTTAAACAACATCAGGAAGAAAATAGGAATTGGTATCAAAACCAAGATCAGATTGATACGAGCCTTGGTATTCCCTATCTTCCTGTATGATAAATGATAAATGATTTATTTCTGTAAGTTGGTTTGTACAAACACTTTTACACGTCGATCATATTTTTTAAAACTAGATGAGGTCGGCGTTTCCTATCTGACTACTCTGAGAAGAAAGGCCGAAACAAACTCAGAGGTCACAGTCTCTTTTAAAGTCCTGGCAAAAACTTGGTTATATCATGTGAAGACCATGTAGACAGATGTCTGAAATGGTCTTTTGAGGAAAGAACCAGCCAGATTGAGTGGACCTGTCCAGTCAGTGCACGCATTTGTCAATAACCGAGCAGCTCAACTCAGAATTTACGGAGCTCAATGATTCGACGAACAATACCAAAGAAAGGACATTCGGGTACTCCGCATAAACTACTCAAACTGCCAGACCATGAGTAAAAACTAACTAAGTTATAATAAAAAACAAAAATCCACATAGTGTTCACATTCACAATAATAAAAATAAAATAATATAATACTTTAAAAAGTAAATATTCTTGTCATTGCCAGAAAACAAAAAAAATATCAAAATTAAAAACAAAATTCACGGTGCAAAATATAAAAAATCAAAATTAATTGGAGCAGCTCAATCCCAAGCCTTTTTGTCCTCAACGTAATCTTTAATAGTATAAAACGCTTTCTTACACAACTTACGTTTAATGAATGATTTGAATTTATTAAGACTTAGATCTTGTACGTGGCTTGGAAGCTTATTATAAAAGCGTACACATTGACATCTAAACGAGCCACCTATCTTCTTGAGCCTTGTTGTACCTACTACTACAAATTTGTGTTTGTTCCTAGTATTTATGTTATGGATATCACTGTATTTTTTAAACAATTTTATATTTTTATGAGCACATAAAAGATTTTCATAAATATACTGAGAGGGCACAGTCATTACATTAATCTCCTTAAGTTTCTCTCTGAGAGAGTGCCTCGGGCTTAATTTATATATTGATCGAACAGCTCTTTTCTGCAAAACAAAGATATTCTGGATGTCGGCGGCATTTCCCCACAACAGAATACCGTAGGACATTACACTATGAAAATAGCTAAAGTATACTAAACGGGCTGTCTCTATGTCAGTTAAATTACGAATTTTTCTAACAGCATATGCTGCGGAGCTTAGCTTCTTTGACAATTTATCTATATGTGGGCCTCACTGAAGCTTAGCATCCAAAGTTAAGCTTAAAAATACTGTGCTATTCTCAGGATTCAATTCTTCGCCTTTTATCAACACATCAGTTTTCACCTGCCTAACGTGAGGTAGGGTAAACTTAATGCATTTGGGTTTTTTTTCATTAAGGAGTAAATTGTTAACATTGAACCAGTGAACTACTTTTGAGATCGCGCTATTTACTTCGTCAGTAACCAGCTGCTGCCGTTTAAGTTTAAACAACAGTGAAGTATCATCTGCAAACAACACTATGTCATGGTTATCCTTTATGAGGTAAGGCAAGTCATTAATATAAATAAGAAACAAAAAAGGACCAAGAATCGAGCCCTGCGGGACTCCCAAAATGCAAACGAGACAATCCTGGCCCGCGAAAGGCAAAGGATTGATGCATTTGAGATGTGGTGCTGGAGACGAATGCTGAGATTACCCTGGACTGCGAAACGCACTCGAACTAGACCCAACTCCGAGTAAAAACTGGCTAGTCCACCATTTGCCAGCAACGCATAATTACATATTTCGAAAGACAGATTGTGGTTAGGAACACCGAAGGCAAGAGATCGCGCGGTCGTTCACCAACAAGTTGGACCGATCAAATGTGAAGACTCATCGTCCTCCAATTTCTTCACAATCGTAAGGGAAGGGCTGGACAGAAACCGGTGGCGGCAAATCATCCGCTCCAGATCAGCATCAGGGACCGACCGAGAGAGAGAGAGAGACCACGATCAATAATGCATTAATTATTTGCGTGCATGAGCGGCGATATTTGAATTTGGGAATAAGGCTCCGCATCTAGCTTTCAGACTAGCTAAAATTAGCAAACAAACTTTCGTAGAAAACATGGATATCCGGTATAATATCGGTAAAAAAAGAAGTATATCGGTAAAACACAAAAATAATAAAAATCGCTTATCTAACTACTATTCTTTTCTTTTCTTTTCTTTAGAAATAAGCTTCACCTTGGTACATATGTTTCTGTTCCTTCTACTTGGATGTGTATTATGTGCGTGTTCATAAATTGTTAAATTAATAAATTTTACAAACGCAAGACTTGGTGAGGATGGATGGATCTTTGACACTTGTTCACGCAAAAACTACTGAAGGGATGTTGATGAAACTTTACAGTAACAGCTTCAACATAAGAATAATACATAGGCTATCCCTCTTACTAATAAACACAGAATAAAGTTATATCAAGTATAAACCTATGAAAATATATGGGTATACCTTTGTTATCCCTGGTATAACTTTATTCCGTGTTTATTAGTAAGAGGGAAAAGTTTAAAGATATTATTACGAATTCCAAGCGGGCGGCGCAGCTGAGTGCAGCTAGTTAAGTTATAATTTGACCCTGTATAGTTTGTGCCGATACGAGAGAAGAAAATCATAATATGAATACAAATCGTGACGTTAATCATATTGATAAATTTACTTGACAGCAGTGAAAGTTTCATACGATGCCTATTTCCTCAATTTACGTTTAAAACTTAGTACCATTTTGATATTTTCGTGCTACATTTGAGTTAAATGAATTTGAATTCTCACTAACCCTGCTTTGTATTAGGCGCATAGTAAATCTGCATAGTAAATTTTAATCGTGGTACATATTACAAAATGTGAGTTATACAGGGTGTAACGGGAAGGTGTAGTCATATTTTAGGAACAGCTCCTGAATTGACCATGACTTCCTTAAAGTCAGATAATTCAGTTATGCATTTCCTTCGACGTTAATTTCAAAATATGACTGCTCCTGTCCGTTACACCCCAAATAATGAAATTTTGGAATGCATTTTGTTTTAAAAAAAACGTTTTACCCAAAAAAATACACCCAACTTCCAAGGAAGGAAGTCGGTTTTTTTTTTTTCGTAAAAAGTTTTTTATTTTTCACTTGTTAGTTGTGGTACATAACGGACAGACATTTTCACTTTTTAGTTGTGGTACATAATGGACAGTGTGATGTTATGTTATGAAATGGTGTAAACAATAAATAGACATGCGTTTGCAGCTATCCCGATTGATTTGCCGTCATTTATTGAAGAGTTCTGATGTATATCTCCGAAGTTCTTCGTCAGATCTTGATGAAATTTAAATGGGACTACATGACAAGCACCAAGCAGCTTTCAAATAAAATCATCAAAATCGGTTCACCTAGCAAAAAAAGTTCTGAGGTAAAAAACATAAAAAAAAAGTTGAATTGATAACCTCCTCCTATTTGGGAAGTCGATTAAAAAAAAACATTCTGGTACAATTAGAAACCGGACACATTAAATGTGTCCAATAGAAAGCTCTAAGAACATGGGACAAAAACCTCTAAAAACTTGAACATTTCCTTTTTTTTCACCGGCTAGAATTCGCAGGGTCTTGTTATGTGTGATCAATATACGACACAAACAGCAATCAGTACAACAATTTCGCATATAAATTTAAATGTTAATTTTCTAAGCTATTAACACATTAGGAGTGCACAACGGACGCTATCGTAAATCAGAAGTACAAACAGTGTATTAATTACAAATGCAAACAGCAAGTGTGGTCTGCCGCAGCCGTCTCTATCCTGCTAATGATTTGCAGTGTAGCCGTGTAGCCGGCGCCTAACGCACACACGGACAGCCGGCCACTACGATACTACGATACTACGATACGACACACGGTCAAATTTCTTCGTATAAAATAACGTATTTTTGGATAACATTAATTGAAACTGTTGTAATGTAAAGAGCGTGATTGTTATTAAATCAGATTCATATTAAGGCGCTATATACGCCCCAATGTTAATGCAATACTGGCCGTGCTTCCGCTCGATGCCAAAAAAACAATATTGAACAGTTTTGTTTGCAAAATATTATTTGATTTACGTATGTTGTTAGGACGTGTTAGTTAGGAAGAAATTCCAGCCACCAATTTTTCTGTGTAAAAATATTTTAAACATCCAAGTCGTTTTGGAGGAGTTTCCAAAAGTTGCGGAAAATTATCGTGCTATACTGAAATTACATGTGTGCAAACTTGGAACAATTACGAATAGGTGAAAAATCAAGAAAGTATTATGGCAAATGCCATTTAGTTCTAAATGCCAGAACTGATTAATCACTTATGTTTTTAATTTCAAGCGCAAACAGTGTTTGTGGTCTGGTCACAAGCTCCTCTGGTGCAGGTACCTATAGACCAGTACGATAAAAAAACCTGATAACGGGCAGTACGATACCAACGCGATGAAAATACATGATTACGACCAGTACGATACCAACACGATGTAAATACATGACGGCGACCAGTACGATACCAACACGATGAAAATACATGATGACGACCAGTACGATACCAACACGATGTAAATACATGACGGCGACCAGTACGATACCAACACGATGTAAATACATGACGGCGACCAGTACGATACCAACACGATGAAAATACATGATGACGACCAGTACGATACCAACACGATGTAAATACATGACGGCGACCAGTACGATACCAACACGATGAAAATATATGATGACGACCAGTACGATACCAACACGATGAAAATACCTGACGGCGACCAGTACGATACCAACACGATGAAAATATATGATGACGACCAGTACGATACCAACACGATGAAAATATATGATGACGACCAGTACGATACCAACGCGATGAAAATACATGATGACGACCAGTACGATACCAACGCGATGAAAATACATGATGACGACCAGTACGATACCAACGCGATGAAAATACATGGTGACGACCAGTACGATACCTACACGATGAAAATAAATAATAACAATGACTTTTCTTTATCCAACTATGTCAGAATGGGCTGCCAATATAACCGGATGGAGCTGAATAGGTACTTACCAATATTTTACATGGGCCCCTGAATATCTGCCCTCCACAACAGTTTCTGGGTAATAACCCGAAGGTCTTACTATAAATTTTGTGGGTCATCAAGATACAGGTTGTGCCTAGTTTGGGAACCATTGATAACATGTCAAGATCATCGTTAGTTGTTAAGTTTAATATCTTACTACGTTCATGTAATCTGTTACAAATATGTATGTTTAATAAATGAAAATGAAATGAAAAATTAAATAAGTTCTACCAAACGGTATCGACTAATCTCAGACTTTCCGGCTCGCGGCTATCTGTAACCACTGTCAAAAATCTGTAATGACAACCCAGTTAACAAATCTGCAGATGATAATTTTGGCTGTTCATGTGAGATATCAAATACGAGATAAGGTACGATCGAATATTAATTTCACATTCCGATGCATTTTGAAAAAAACCTAAAATAAAACCTAATGAATTTCATGGAATAATGTCAAAATTATAATGAGAACATGACTGTTGAATAAATCGATGTAATATCATCAGCGTTATTCTACAAAATGGATATTTTATAGCATTATTACATACACAACACATACACACATAGAAACACACACATATGCACATACACTCACCATCAACAAATTATTTGACGACACTACAAATGAACTAGCCTTTTCGACTAACCATTACATTGAATTCCCCTCAAAATCAACAACGCTTCAACCGCCACCAATTTACCTTTTGACGTTAGGATTTAAATTGATTCTGGTATGAGCATTTTATTCAATGACTTACGCCAGAAATGGTTTGATGGGCAGCTGATACGCTCCTTTGTTTTCCACCGAAATGAGTTTTTCACTATAACGAGTATTTATCGAGTTTCAAGCAATTCGCTGCGATAATTACTCAATTGAGAATCGTGCAAAGGAAAGGGGAGAATTCGTGTTTGTTGTTGGAATATTAGTGATATTGTACACGTAGCGGAGTAACAGGCAATGCTCGCAACTTTGCATTATGTAATGGAGCTTCAACAGCCTAGGCTTACTCATAATCTGTCGAACATGAGAAAATATCCCCCAGTTTACCGCCGATTCTCTGCGTTTAGTTACAGCTTCTTTAATCTGCATAAATTGTAGCGTTACGCATATTGCGGAATGAATCCCGCTCTTTAATGCAGCCGTTAAAAGTGATTCAGTTGACGCAGTAGCCGGTTTGAATTGGAGAAATAGGAGAATAAAATATATCTTAAGAATTCAATTAAAATTTGTGATTTCTTCCTGCTTCAGTCAAAATGATGTTATAGAGGTGGATCGCTTTTTTATAGGCTGTATTATGTTATGGGTTTAGGGGGTCATGCTCTTTTAGAAAGATATGTGAGTCTAATACTACAGACATATGTATGTAGGCAGGTGTATTTTACACATGGCGATGCTTCCCACACATTGTCTTAGAACTTATCTTTTCCACTTTCAGATATGTCTACCGGTATGTAGCTCAATTCAATTTTCTACAAGCCAGGTGACAAGAAATAAGAAGCAATATTACAGATGTGCTATCCATTTGCGAGATGAAAAATGCCTTAACATAATCTACTCTACTAGTGCTATATCGTTATGAAGAAACGAACAAAACGTTCGACTAAAAGCTCCATTTTAATTTCATCACCATAACTCAGCCGTGTAAAGATACGGTTTTGCATGAGAACTGAAATAAAAAAGGTGCAGGTACGACGTCGAAACAATAATGCACGATTGTAGTTGCTTTTACAATGGCAGTCGTAGACATGCGGGTGGGTACCCGGCGACGTAAAGTGAAATCGGTCCTTTCAAAACATTTTACTGTGCGAGCTTGAAAAATAAAACGGTGAAGCACTATTCAACTACCCACAGTGGTCGTGGGTAAACTGTCCGCGATAAAGGGCCTTCACAAAAAAACTTGCCTTTGTAAACTGGGCCGGCTCGCACGGTAATCAACTTTATTCTAGCTTGTGTTTGGTGGGAAAAATTGAATGGTGTAGTGACGTCAGTGCCGAATCTATCCGCGAGGTCGGTATTGTTTGACTTCGCTTCTTGAAACGGATGAAACTGGATCACAACGTCAAAAGTTATGTAATTAAATGGAAGTCTGTAGTCAAACGTAAGATTATGTGGAGTTAATTATGTATGGTTTATTTAAATAAATACGTTTCGTAGGTAAAAGCGATCGTAAACAAAATGATAATTATTTATACCTCGCCTGGAAGAGATCACGGAATGCGATAAGGCCGCCAATTGTAATATATAAATACCATTCCACACCATAATTATGTTGTTTTTTTGTAATTTATTTAAGAATCCAGTCGTCTAGGTAGGTCTGCCCAAAACGTGAAGGTAAGATTAACTCAGTTCACAAAGAACTACCATTGAAATAAACAGTTCTACCAACTAAATTCAGATGACTGAACTACGTGATTCCAATACATTTTTCAAACATCCGAATTCGATGTATTCGCCAGAACACTCGGTTTAAAAATACGTTCCAGCTAGTTGGACCAACTAACCTGTATAATATCCGAAATCGAGTTGGAAGTCTCGTAAAGGAACCGACACATAATAGATAGATACAGAAGGCCAACTCTGTGCAATGAGCTAATAAGGCGCTCGCTCACATAGATGCCTATAAACAGGGTGATCTCAAATTAGGACAAGGTTCCCGAAGAGAGCATCGTTGCCGCGTTAGTAGTGACCTTTTTTATTTTAAATATAGTCATCGAGGTGTCGTAGTCAGAGCCTTCAAACGAATTAAAGTGACACTCGCCACTTACTGGCAGACGTAACACTATGTGTCTATCCCCCGGAATCCCGGAAGGAAAGACGCACCACAAATTACACGCAAGTCAAGGAAACGTAAACGAAACGTAAGAAAGTCTATGACCAGTGTGTGTTGCCAGTACCTTTGGGCTGTGACGTGGTTCACAACGGTCCTTATCAGAAAGCTTAAAGTCACCCAAAGGGCAATGGAGAGGCCTATGCTAGGAGTTTCCTTGCGAGATCGCTTCAGAAATAAGGATATCCGCAGGAGAAACAAAGTTACCGACATAGCCCGAAGAATTGCAACACTTAAGTAGCAGTGGGCAGAGCACTTTGCTCGCAGAACGGATGGCCGATGGGGCTGAAAAATTCTGGAATGGCGACCGCGAACCGGAAGACGATGCGTTGAATGACCTCCCACTGGGTGAACCAATGACCTGGTTAAGGTTGCGGGAATGCGCTAGATTCGAGACGAGACGCATGGAATCGCTCAATGTGGTTACACCTGGGGGAGGCCTATGTCCAGCAGTGGACGTCTTTCCGCAGAAATAATGAAAAATGAGGATGATTAAAATTAATTAAATCATCCACCACAGCTAACGCGAATTTGACACTTCGTCACAATAATTTTGCGACACATTTTTGTTCTAGAAACCAGGCGTAGATGAATTTTCGCTCATCGTACAGGGTGGGTCTTCTGCACTTGATTATTTTGTGTAACCGGGGTCGCATTGCCGAGCCCCGCGAATATTCGATTCAATCGTCTCCGCCTCACCTAGCCTTAAGTGTACGAGAACTATTTTCGTAACGGCGTGATAGCGACACACTGGAAGAAGAAGGCTAGTCTACCAAACCAACCTATTTTCTCGGTACAATTTAAATAGTAATCTTCTCAGTGTATCAGGTCGTAAGATCGTGAGATGAGGTTTACTGTTCGCGACCTTGTTCTTGGGGTGGGAACTGATAAGATCGTAGTTCAAATCTGGATTTTAGACAAGGTTTGTATGGAGGGAGGCACTATCAGCATATTTACCTTAGGTAACCTGCTTGGCAACTGAGTTTATCCAAGTTCCTAAAGTCCCGTCGTAACTGGCCTATCTTTGTTCTCTCAAATCAATTAAGAGACAAATTTCTGTGGGAAATTATGACTTTTCTTACTCCTCTTTTCATTTCAGGATAGTTAAAACATTTTTCTCGGCCACATCGAGCTTCATTTCGTTACTTGTCTGGTGGTCGCTCTTGTTGATTTTGGTTTTCAGGAGTTAGGAATCATTCGACGGGCGTGTTCCAATATTAGTTTATTATCATAATAAATAGGGTGTGAACTTGTAAATAACGGTTTTGTATCATAGCTCTTTTGAACAACATGCAATAAAGGATTACCTTGCAGAAAGTGATTTTGATATGGCGTTAATTTATCTTTAAATCCATATTTGCGAAGTTTGCATAACAATTGATCCTCATGCAGAACCACACTTGTAATATTTAGCTTACCCACATATAAACCGGCTATATATTCCACTCATATCTATTAACCCCCCAGGAAAGTAAATTCATACACGATGTATTTCCTGTTCCACAAACAGAATATTAAAATACGTATTCAAATAGCATTGCCATGTTTGACGGAGATTTTGTCTTAATTTAAATTATATTAAGCCACAGCTGGGCTGCTTTCACGGTATTTGAGTTCAGAGAAACCAGATCAAATTCCTCTTCTTTGAATCTTTGGTGTACATTATGCCTAGAATAACTATAGCTTAACATGGATGAAAGTACTTAATGTAATACAATAATAGGATGCAATTTTATTATTAAAGAAGACTTTGAAAAATGAAAACATGGTGTGCAGTAGTTTTTCGAAGTGGCCAAATCCTCACACGAAAAGAAGAAGAAGATTTGAAAAAAACAAATCAAGTAATCAATCAGTGTAAATAGTTAGGTTTAGAATAAGTTTGTATATTTTACTTTAGTTTAGTGTATAATTATGTACAAATTTTACACCTTTGTTTTACAAATAAAATTAAAATTGGATTAAAGGTTGTGTGTGCTCATGGCTAAATAATAACAGCCGCATGGGTCGATCTTCAAGGTTAAGCAACGCTTGACAAGGTCGGTCCGTGGATGGGTGATCATTTCAACATACCGAGTTTTCTCCGTGCCTTGGAAACCACGTTAAGCTGTTAGTCCCGGCTGTCATTTGAAGATCTTTGACAGTCGTTACGAGTAGTCAGAAGCCTGAGATCTGACACCAGTTTTACCAAGAGGTATCGTGTTACCCAGTTACTGGGTTGCGGAGGTCAGATAGGCAGTCGCTCCATGTAAAACACTGGTACTCAGCTGAATCCGGTAAGACTGGAAGCCGACCCCAACAATAATAGGGAAAAAGGCTAGGCAGATGATGATAAAGGTTGTTTGAATAAACAAATCATACATGTTTCATTAAATAATACTACTCAATAAGTATTTAAAAATTCCACAAAAGCATTATGGAGCAAATAGGATAATGTTTGTTTTATGCTTGAAAATAAAATAGGGACACAAACTAGATCATTACTGTAAAAAACATAACTACGTAACCATTTCAAGGGATCTGTCTATTGGGCAGAGCCAGCTCACGAAACTGAAGACCGATGATGGCAGGATTGTATCCGCCAAACCGGAGCTTCTGAGGGAGATCGAGAGTGTCTATGGGCAGTTGTACACGTCAACCAGTAAACACGTTGCGAATCTAGCAAACGACCCAAGAGCTAGATTGACCCGTCACTATACCGAAGATATCCCGGACGTCAGCCTGTACGAGATTAGGATGGCTCTGAAACAGCTTAAAAACAACAAGGCGCCGGGTGATGACGGAATCACGGCTGAACTCCTGAAGGCGGGTGGAAAACCGGTCCTCAAGGCCCTTCAGAAGCTTTTTGATTCCGTCATACTCGAGGGCAAAACGCCACAGGCATGGTGCAGGGGTGTGGTGGTACTCTTCTTCAAGAAGGGCGACAATGCCCGGCTGAAGAACTATAGGCCCATCTCGCTTCTTAGCCATGTTTACAAGTTGTTTTCAAGAGTCATCACGAATCGTCTCGCGCGCAGGTTTGACGATTTCCAGCCTCCCGAACAAGCCGGATTCCGAAAAGGCTTTAGCACCGTAGACCACATACATACGCTGCGGCAGGTTATACAGAAGACCGAAGAGTATAACTTGCCTCTCTGTTTAGCGTTTGTGGACTACGAGAAAGCCTTCGATTCGATCGAGACTTGGGCTGTACTACAGTCTCTCCAACGGTGCCAGATCGACTACCGGTACATTGAGGTGTTGAAGTGTCTGTACAAAAACGCCACCATGTCAGTCTATCTTCAGGATCAGACCTCGAAACCTATCCTTCTCCAGCGCGGCGTAAGACAGGGAGACGTAATTTCTCCGAAACTGTTCACTGCTGCACTGGAGGACGTCTTCAAGGTTCTGGACTGGAAGGGGCTTGGCATTAACATTAATGGCGAGTACATCACTCACCTTCGGTTTGCCGACGACATAGTGATCATGGCTGAGACCATGGAGAGCCTCAGTAAAATGCTCGATGACCTTAGTAGAGCTTCCGAAAGAGTGGGTCTTAAAATGAACATGGACAAAACCAAGGTCATGGTGAACGCCCATGTAACACCCACTCCTATCAAGATCGGAGACTCTACACTTGAAGTTGTAGACGATTATGTTTACCTGGGACAAACGGTCCAGTTGGGTAGGTCCAACTTCGAGAAAGAGGTCAACCGTCGAATCCGACTCGGCTGGGCGGCGTTCGGGAAGTTGCGTGGTATCTTCTCGTCCAATTTACCGCAGAGTCTCAAGACAAAAGTCTATGACCAGTGTGTGTTGCCAGTGATCTCCTATGGGACCGAGACGTGGTCGCTCACAATGGGCCTGATCAGAAAGCTTAAAGTCACCCAAAGGGCAATGGAGAGGGCTATGCTCGGAATTTCCTTGCGTGATCACGTCAGAAATGATGATATCCGCAGGAGAACCAAAGTTACCGACATAGCCCGAAGAATTGCCAAACTTAAGTGGCAGAGGGCAGGGCACATTGCTCGCAGAACGGATGGCCGATGGGGCCGAAAAGTTCTGGAATGGCGAACTGGAAGACGATACGTTGGAAAGCCTCCCACTAGGTGGACCGATGACTTGGTTAAGGTTGCGGGAAGGTGCTGGATGCGAGACGCACGGGATCGGTCAATGTGGCGACGCCTGGGGGAGGCCTATGTCCAGCAGTGGACGTCTTTCGGCTGAAATGATGATGATGATGACGTAACCATAGCAAACAGAATAATTAGAAGTTACCAGTACTCTTTATAATAACATTGCCACAATTAACGGAAATTATCAAGTATACCGCTGCTAGATATTGCAACTTGGCTACGGAATGGCCTTTCTGTTTGCGAGCAGCATTTGATCTATTTTTATCTCGCGCATGCCATTGTGTTTATCTTTTAAAAACGATCTGCACGGCACACAAGTAAAAAATTGCAAAAATAAATCAATTGCATTTTTTGCGCCCCTTGTGCCGTGGCAAAACCAATATGTACGAACATTTACAAAGAAACTTCTGTGTTGTTTTGTTAGTTTATGATCACACGTTTCGTTTTTTCAATTCACTGTAAATTCAATTTACCTATGAACAAGTAAAATTTAAAAAAAAAAAACACCCGACTTTTTTTTTTATTTCATGCTACATAATTTATCTAGTAGTAGACACGCTTCAATCGACAATCTATTGAACACGTAATTAAGACACGATCTCTTGTGGGAGTAGGGATTAAAATAGTAAAATGCCGATAGCTATTGAACGGCTGAACCGATTTTCATTAAACATAGCTAAGTATTATACTTACACATACTTTGACCCGTACAGTGTTTTATTGTATTTTGTTTGTTATTTATGTATTCTTCTATTTTATTTTACTATATAAGTCCCGTTTCCGTGAGTCCGTGGCATCAACAGTAGGCCCTATCAGAATATCAGCGCAGCGTTATGACCTTTTTTGGATATCGCTGCACATGTTGAGATAGGAGCCTTTTTGGTCTCGCACAGGGTTTTTTATTTTATTATTGTTTAAGTGTATGCTTATTTCTCGTGTCTCCTGTGCGGGTCACAAATATTTTTTTTTTCTTTCTAAGTCCCTATGTCTATCTCGTCTCGTTCAGTCTATCCAACGGTTGTCTGTAAGAGATTGCCCTTTGCGATAAGACCGCAAATGGTACACTTATCTTTATAAATGTTTAGTCCTGTAATTATTTAAGCTAATAAAGCTTAGTTAAGCTTAGTTTTAGCTGTAATAAAGTATATAATAAATAAACACTCTCGATAAAGTCACTTTTCAAAGAAAAAACAAGAAATATAAATCGGTTCATCCGTTTAGGAGCTATGATGCCACAGACAAATACACAAACATTCAGGTACACACATCAAACTTAAAACATTTCTTTCTCATCTTTTTCTGTCAGGTGTTAAAAATGGTTCGTAACTAAACTATGTTTTTAGTTGCTGAATTTTATCACTTATTACTTTGTCTCTCGAATAATCGATCATCGCGTTTCCCGAGGGCTGAGTGTTCGTCCAATAATATTCAAAAACATATTGGCGTAAGTGCTCGATATGAAATTGCATTTAAGCCAATAGGTGCAAGTATTCATCGTCCGTCATATTATTTGTCACCCGCCGTCAGTAGCAGGCGCCACCGGGCGTCGAGTGCGACCGACGCGCGACGTATGTATAGCGTATATCCAATTACCCATTCGCAATATTTTCTATGCGATGACGCATGTGGAAAACGCAATCAATCTACAATACGAATATTGTCTAAAATTATTTGGGAGTTTGAGTGATGGAAAATTGTTTTACTCTAGAATTGGAAACGTGGTAAGGTTAGGTTACACGACTAGTTTTATAACTAGTCGTGATGTCTGTTCTGAGTTTCCCTACTGAAAAATGATGAACTTCTTAACTTTCATCTCCTATGTAAGTCCTTGTTTAGTGCTCATCTCAAAACTCCTTTAAGCAACCTTAGTGGTTTTCTATGCGTGTGGTCTCATTGGGTGTCAGTGAATAAATGACTGAAAGATTTTTTTAAGTAAATATTTCCTGTGATTAACAAACAGTATAAAGTGGAAATTACTAGTATGATTAATTGGATACCTACGGAAATTAAGTCACTTGAATTTATGTATCATTAAAAATTTTGGGTCTACTTTGTATGTAGGTAATACCTAGATTATAGGTAACTAGGAACTGATAACTCGTACTTATCCATGTAATCTTTGTCCATGTTCTATGAGAAAAATAAGTCCAAAAACTAAAACATGACTAATGCAAAATCACGCTTAAAAAGTATGAAACAAGAAAATATTCTCATCTGAAATTGTTATGAACACTCTATTCGATATGTATCGGGTATTAAATAAACATATTACATGTAATTAACAATTTATTGTATTTCATACATATTTATAGTGGTGTTCAGAGGATAACCATGGTCGTGTGCCACTTAAAATACATTCTGCAAAGTAGACATGCTATTCCAGACTATTATCTATCTCTGTGCCAAATTTAATCCAGATCTGTTCTTACAACAAACATACATCCACACACACATGTATCTAAACTTTCACATTATCGCTAATTGAAAGTTCCTAGGTAGTATGTAAAAAAAAGTATTGTAAAAAATAACAGACTTTGTTGGCTTCTTATTTCTTTGTTTTTTTAATATTTCTTAAAACAAACAATACAGTATTTATCTACTCAACGAGTTCTAAACAACGATACTCCACTCGATTGGGTAAGACATATTTTTGTCGCTCCCCCCCCCCTCTTTTGCCGTATGTCAGCCCCCCTTATAGATTTTGAAAATTTCTATGGCTTTAGGTCAGCAAGACGCTTATACTGTGAAAATTTCATGACTAACTCCAACCATTTGGCTGTAAAACCTGTGTGACAGACGGTGGACGGACAGACAGACTGACACGTGAGTGACAGCAATGGGGCTCCGTTTGGACCCTTCGTGTACGGAACCTTAAAATGGGCCTGGACAATTTTGTATTCTATCAGGCATTACGATTGTAAAAATGGCCAAAATGTATGGGATAGGCGAGGGGGCCTTACGCCAGATGACGTGTCATATACGTCTGTCCCTTACACACTCTCAAAATAACCTTACTCTAAGAGCTTTTGGCCACCCCCAGAGCTAACAAAAATTTCACGTGATCAATGCATAATATTTATTTAACTTTTGACAACACTTTATCTGAAAGAAAATCACTCTAGAGATCAAATTCATTTTATTTATTCCATTGAAAACAAATAATGAAGAAACATTATTATAATACAAAAAACTCTGCTTCAATAAGTTAAAGACAGTCATAAAAACACACGAATAAGAAAACACGGGACATTAGATTAAAAACCCAAATAACAACAGTTTTGTTGGCACGCCTTAGGTTAAGGAAACTTATTTTTCCTCTTGGACGAATTCCAGAGAGGGTAACAAAGTGATAAACGCTATTATTGGACTTGATACTTCATTTATAAACGGGTTTTACTTTTTGTTCTTATAGATTTATGAGTACCAGACGATTAATGAATTTTAAATCGTTTGAAAGGTTCTTAAATTTCTTTTAGTTTGTCTTTTGTTCAGGTATTGGGTATCAACCAAAAACAAGATAAATGCACACAACCGGCAAAGTACGAGTCGGACTCGCGCACGAAGGGTTCCGTACTATTATCGCAAAAAAACGGCAAAAACATCACGTTTGTTGTATGGGAGCCCCGCTTAAATATTTATTTTATTCTGATTTTAGTATTTGTTGTTATAGCGGCAACAGAAATACATCATCTGTGAAAATTTCAACTGCCTAGCTGTCACTGTTCACGAGATACAGCCTGGTGACAGACAGACAGACGGACCGCGGAGTCTTAGTAATAGGGTCCCGTTTTTACCCATTGGGTACGAAACCCTAAAAACGAACTATGAAACAAGAAAAATCCTACCTATGTCGAGTTATGCGAACAAATACTAACTGAGCAGGTGTGTTTTTTTTAGTTGATTGGTCATTGACCGAGTGAGCGCGAAGCGCGAGCGAAACATCACCGTTTCAGCTTGGACAAGAAATTCTTTCGTATGTCCGGTCCAACCGCATACTACAGGTCCTACAGGTCGTATTTCTCAACCGATTCTCGTGGAATTTTGTGAGCAGGTTCGATAATTATTTAATTTTATTTGTCGATCCAGTATGTGTTTTTTTATGTCTCCGCTATTTTGACAAAAAAACAATAATACAGATTTGCGAGATCTACAGCTCACAGAGGCACTAGTTAATCATTTGGAACTCCTATTGGACAAGGGTAGGAAGATGGGGATAACATGATAGTGAAACATAACCGGCAAATAACAGGGTGTACCTCAGTCACACTTCTGACTAAACCTTTGTTACACATTGGATAGCTATTTCTTTAAATTCTAATCTATACATTCTGTTTACATAAGTTAAGTTTTATTACTAAAAAAGTTTAGTTATCATCATCATCATCATATCAGCCGAAAGACGTCCACTGCTGGACATAGGCCTCCCCCAAGAATCGCCACATTGACCGGTCCCGTGTGTCTCGCAACCAGCAGATCCCTGCAACCTTCACCAGGTCATTGGTCCACCTGGTGGGAGCTAGCCTTCTAACGTAACGTCTGCCGGTTCGCGGTCGCCACTTCAGAACCTTTCTGCCCCATCGGCCATCCGTTCTGCGAGCAATGTGCCCTGCCCACTGTCACTTAAGTTTGGCAATTCTTCGGGCTATGTCGGAAACCCCACTTCTCTTGCGGATCTCTACATTTCTGATTCGATCGCGCAAGGAAACTACGAGCAAAGCTCTCTCCATTGCCCTTTGAGTGACTGTAAACTTTAAGATGAAGCCCCATTGTAAGCGACCTCATCTCAGAACCATATGTCATCACTGGCAACACACACTGGTCACTGACTTTCATCTTGAGACACTGTGGTAAGTTGGACTAGAAGATACCGCGCAACTTCCCGAACGATGCCCAGCCGATTCGGATTAGACGGTTGACCTCTTTCTCGAAGTTGTCCCTTCCCAACTGGATCGTTTGTCCCAGGTAGACATAGTCGGCCACAACTTCGAGTGTAGAGTCTCCGATCTTGATAGGAGTGGGTGTAACATGGGCATCTACATCACCTTGTTATACTGGTTAATAGTAATAAGTTTAGTACATTTTCGTTTTTATTGCATCTACAACTACATTACGCTTAATCAATAAACCTTTCGACACAGCCTTTATCAAGCCCTAATTCAATCCAATGCTCTTAATTCACATCAGCCATTCATTACGGCTGACTAATTTGTTAGTATTTTCCTAACACGACCTAATAGGTGCACATCTCATTTGCACCCAATCTCTTTGTACAGTCAAGGCGTGTATACCTTCATCAGTTTTAAAATGCTTACCTTTATAAAGTCAAGATACAATACCTCTTGAAGCAACGGCACTGAACAGATTATCACATAGTAAACTATAGTTCAAACTTCTTAAAATTTAAAAAAAGCTTTAAATTAAAAACTCTTTAAAGAACTCGTTGTGTGTGAAAGAGTACCTGGGCGACCGAGCTCTGTTCGGGTGAAAATAGAGAAAACGACGTTTTCTGAAAAATTAAACCTACCTAGATTGATCGAACCCGAAACCCCCATACTAAATTTCATGAAAATCATTGGAGTCGTTTCCGAGATTCAAATGATATATAAACAAGAATTACTCGTTTGAAGGTTTTTGATACATATATATGTCGCATCAAGGCTGGCCGATAGATGTAAACCATCGGGAAGTCAGGATATAACTCCTTTAAGTTAAGGCATCGTGTGTGGGCAGGTCGGTGGGTACAATCGTGCAAATGAAATCACATAAATTATTCGATACACTGGGTTTATTCAAATATTCAAAGTTACAATCTTGCTTACTAATATTACGGATCGACACTGATTCTACGACGTGTTAACTCTACGGCGTTCAGTACTCAACTGCCATATTCTACTATCCCCACCACGCAAGTGGTTAGAGGAAGCGCACCAATGCGTAGTTGTTTTGCTTTGCCGCCAGATGGCGTGCTTGCGATTTGTTTTAACGTCCGTACTATTGACTAAACCCGACATATACAAGAATTGCTCGTTTAAAGGTACTAGATAGATAAATGAAATGTTTTATGTAATTTACAGTATCACGTTTCTAATTAGCAACTGAATGTCATTCTGCGACAGTGTTGCTTTTGCTTTGTGTTTTTTTGCGTTGTGTTTATGGAGTACAATAAAGTATATTCTATTCTATTGACTAAGTTTGTAAAGGCCTATAACACATTCTATCACGAACAAAGCAAACAAAAACAGATCTTAAGGTGACGAACCTATTATTACCCCAAGTCTACCTTAAATTACCAAGCCCGAGTTTCTAGCAGTCACATAATCGTTGCAATCATTAAACACATGTATTGTTCGTGTCTCGTCGGGGCACGAAACTAATGAAATCGTAAATCAACGAGCATACATCGACAGATTTCCAGCGTGTAAATATTTTGCTTTTCAACATAACTCTCGACTCAACTGACGCCTTGTTAATTAATAGAATTAAAACCAGACTTGATGAACAGCTCAACAGCGAGCCAATTAAGCGCGGCATGTATTTTTTTTCTGTCTCTTTAATCTAAGTTGAAATATTTGAATCTGAACGAATGTTGTATGTTGTAATTATTTTTTGTGTCATGATTCAAGAGTATTTTTTTATTTATTATACAGAGTGTAGCGGAATGGTGTGGTTATATTTTAGAAACTGCTTCTGCTCATTTAGGTTAAGGTTATTAATTAATAACCTTCTCCAAGACAGTCATAGAAAATTCTCAAAAAAAAAATCCTGTACCATTGAGGTAATAATGTACTACGCACCAATTTTAGTCAGCTGATGACAATTTTGTATGGAAAAACCAAATTACTTTTTGAGAATTGTCTATGAGCACTTCTATGTGTAATGCATTTCACAAACGCACTGCTTGAATAGTGAGAAATTTGCCAAAGAAAGATATGCGAACCTTATTTACACAGGATCGTCGAACTATAATTTGTTTAAGCTTTATTTGTAATTTTGTTGTTGACGTACTTTATTTAAATAACTAAAAGTATTATGTATATATAATCAGTTTATTTAGTTATATTTGTGACGGATACCCTCAGTTTGTTATTGAAAAGGTAGCGTAAGTGTAAAAGGATTAACAGCAAACTGTGTGTTGAACAGATATGGTCATGTAATCGAATTTTACGATGACCGTCGCGCCAGACGGTGGACATCTTATTTCTTTCTTTATAATAATTTTAAAAACTTGTGGAGCTGGTAGCTAAACACCAATTGCTGCACAAATTGATTTACCAGGTTATGTAACGTTTGCCGAAGTCAATTCATGGATAGGTGTTCTTTCATTAAATACCGAGGATCTTCCGTGCCTCAGAAAGCACGATAAGCTATTGGTCCCGGCTGTATAGTTATGAAAAATAATGATATTTAATCACAGAAATAAAAATAAACTGTTCAAACGTACGTTCGTATCGCGGCCAGACGCAGGAAGGACTGAGTTCACTCAAGCTAGTAAGCTTGTGTTTGTATTGCCGCGCAGACGTCGGTAAAACGTATCTTCCTCAGTATATATATAACATCATTGCTAGGCAGATCGTGTCCAATTGCACTTAGGTTCAGTGTACATCCTTGCATTATAAAATATAAATACTAATATAAATTTCGTACAATATATTCATGCGAATAAAACATTCATAACTTGCTATGAGTTTTTGGCAATGAAACAAGAAATATTATTGCACATTTATTAAATTCAAGCTTTTGTAGACTGTTACAACTACAATATTAAAACTGCCTTAGTCAGGTCTGCTACACATGTTAAGCTTAATAATTTTGTGAGCTAAAATACATTGCACACAAATTCACGCCCTTTTCCCATGGAGGTAGGCAGATACTATGGAACATCACCTGCCACCATCCTTACACATTCCTTTTGCTTTGCTCCTTTAACAAAATTATTCTGGAATATTTTCAGGTTTCGATAGTTATACAAATACTCTGACTTACTTGACATAATGTCCCATAACTCCTAGATGGAACAGACGGCGTCCACAGATGTCCTCCATCGCGAACGGTCTTGAGCTTCACGCTTCATCTCGCTCCATGTCATTCCGATGCTCGTCGCTTCTGCCAATACGGTGCGCCCTTGGGGATTCCAGTCTAAAGCTTGCTTGGATATGTCATTGTGACCCCATCGGAGCGTGTGGCCAATCCATCTCCACTTGCGACGCTTTATTTGGTGTCGATCGGGCTCTCGTGGCATTTCTCTTACAGCTCTACGTTGGATATGGTCTCGGGCCAGTAAATTCCGAGAATGTGACGAAGACAGCGGTTGACGAAGACTTGTATTTGTCGTGAGATGTCCTTTGTGACCTGCCACGTTTCGCACCCGTACCACGGATTTGACATTGGACCTAAGGAATTTTGAATAAACATTCTATAATATCACAAAACTACATCTAAATAATCTTCATAACAATTTAATTAGAGGTAGGTTAGTGTACCCGCGTGAGTGAACCCGGGATAACGCGACCACAGCTCAGAGAGTCAGACAACCAATTTTGTTCAGCTTTAAATCAACTACTCGTATGTACGATTAACGTTGTGGATTATTTATATCGGATAGCTCTCGACGCACACACGAGCGTGTCTGTCGGTACTCGGGCACTACATCAAAAACGGTGCACTCAAACTAATTGCATTTGCTATTGATGTGAGCCTATAGCCCACATTGCTGAATACCTAGCCCCCGCGCTGCCCGCTCTGTCCGCTTTGCCCGCTTTGCCCACTGTGCCTGCTCTGCCCGGTCATCGCATGTCGACTATTAGCAATATAATTTCAGGGAACCATGTGCACTGAAAATAATAATTGGGACTTGCGAACTTTTGTCTTACTAGCACCAAAACAGAGTTTGCTACTTGCTAATTAGTTTTGTATTATTTTAATAAAGTTTATTTTGTAATAACTAAAGTTTGCTTAAATTTAAAGTTGCAAAACTTGTTCAGTTTTAAGTGAATATAAATTTAAGCAAACAAATAACTAAATTATTAGGAAATAATTTTATTAAACAATACAAAACTAATTTTTTAATAGGAAAACTCTGTTTTATTGCTGCCTAGTAAGAAAAAGTTCGCAGGTCCCAATTTTCTTTTTCAATTTATCATGTGTATATTTGGCACGGCAAAATAGACGAAGGGATTTATTTGCTTTGATTCGATCTGATGCACTAGCATGTGTCCGAGGTCATTAGCAAAATGAATTGATATTCGCCGCTAAGTGCGTTGATAATAATAGCTGAAAAGGGCGAATGGAAATTATACGTATTACGATGCATAATTACCTGCATTAATGAATTCAATATTGAAGATTGAATAGTATTGACATGTCTGATTGGTAGTAACCCCAGTTAGGCGAGTGCATCTTATCTTCAGGTAACACTTATAAGTATATTTGTGAACACAGGTGAACTCGGGTGGGTTAAAATAGATGTTTCAATTTGTAATGCGACTCCGTGTTTTATGTTTATTTATTTATGTATTTATTTATTTATTTATGTACACACAAAAACACTTTACAGAGAAAATAAATAATACAGATAAAAGAGAAGCCTTTTACTTTAGTAAAGAATACGTATAACTTATATCAAGTTTTATAACTATAGTTTACAGAAAGGTAACAAACACTGCTCGAATGCGGTTTTACTAGCGATTCATAACTGATAGAACAGTGGTTCCCAAAGTTGGCTGGACCGAAACCCACCTACCAAAAACTTACAAATTCGGAACTCACTTTATGGTTTTTATGAAGAAAAAAAACTTTTTATAAAAAATACACCGACTTTCAAATAAAAACACTACAAAGTGAAAAATAAATTCAATTTCGGAAGTCAGTGTTCCTGTTTTTGTTTCTTCGTTTTTTGACACCGACTTCCGAAATCGAATTTATTTTTCACTTTGTAGTGTTTTTATTTGGAAGTCAGTGTATTTTTTGTAAAAGTTTATTTTTTATTTTTCACTTTTTAGTTATGTACCATAATGGACCAGTTCTATAGGCTAGGTACCTATAATGCCCAAAATGAAGCCATAATTGATTATCCCAATAACATGAAACTTAAACGAAACCGGTGGAATAAGAGTAAACCAGGGTTAACTTTAGTTCTGAGGTAACAAACATAAAAAAAACAGTCGAATTGATAACCTCCTCTTTTTTGGAAAGTCGGTTAAAAATGGACGTAATTAGACTCAATTAAAGCCCACCCAATATTTACTTACGATCCACCAGTGGGTCGAGACCCATACTTTAAGAAATGCTGTAATATAAAGCATTTATTTAGCAAAGAACACTACTCAATCAGGCACAT
Source organism: Orthosia gothica (assembly GCA_949775005.1). Taxonomy (NCBI): domain Eukaryota; kingdom Metazoa; phylum Arthropoda; class Insecta; order Lepidoptera; family Noctuidae; genus Orthosia; species Orthosia gothica. The sequence continues at coordinate 2,318,169 of OX459057.1, forward strand.
TATACTGCTATATATGGAGACCACAATTCTATCTGCCTTTTATCAGGCAAACTCCCTAAGAATTTCATATTAAACAAATAAATATTTAATGAAGTAACAAAAAACTAAATTAAAACAACAGCAAACTCCAAATCTAAAACAATATAATTATAACGGGAAATTTAAAAACAAACAATCGAAATTATCGCGTTAAATTTCCCGTTATAATTATATTGTTTTCAATTATGAAACGCGGAAGTTTTAAAGTTAATATTCCAAATCTAAAATCCATACTCCACTACTTGTAATCTCACTGTGGTACACTAAGATCGTTACCATGGCAACATGAAAGGTCCTAAACGTGCCGCAATTCGTACCTACCTGCCCCTCAAATTACTTAGTTAATGCTTATTCAACAACCTATAAAAACAAAGAGGCTGCCACGACAAGAGGGTCAGAAACTGTATTGTATATTAATGAAACCGGCGCCATTCTCCCGCTAGTTTTGGCAAAGATGCAATTTAATTTGAATATTGTGCAAGACTGTTATACTGCGTTAGCTAGACTCGTAACTGGAACACTTTAAATACAAAGTGGTCATAAAAGTAGTGTCTGAGTGTTGCTTTTAGATGGTGTTAATTGATATTGCGTTGCAGTGTTGTAGTGGGTGTTGAGTCGTAGACAAGTCTGTTATGGGGATGATCATGGTTTGAGCTTACACTATAATTCATGCATATCATTTATCGGGAAAAGCTAAGACCCTGTTTTAAAATGTTATAAATCTAGACGTCACTCATCTCAGGTACATAAATGAACCCCCTCCCTGGTGGATGCCCACATTGTCGAGGCGGGGGGGCTCAGTAACCGTGGATGGGTCACCCACGGTGGCGAAGCGAAGAGGAACCCGAGGAGGGGCCGCTCGTCAGGGCTTTTGTCGATAAGCCGACGACGTAGCGGCCAACATGTAAGTTGGCGGGCTGCGATGTCGTGTGGGGCCTCCCAAACCCATACGATATCGCGGCTGAGGATTGGAGGCCGCGGCGGGAGAGGAGTGCCGGTATTACGGTGCGCCGCTGTCCCTACCTTCCACGGCCTGGACGGAGTCGGACCTTCCACGGTCTGATGGCGGATGCGGTGGGGCCGCAGGGGAGGAGGAGTGTTGGTAAAGCGTTGGCCGTTCTCCCTATCCCCTGCGGCCGAAAAATGGTTGGTGGGGGGGGGCATTGACCATGACCCGTCACAAGGGGACCAAGGGTGCCATTCACGGGGTCGTCTGGTACCCATGTGTTGGTTTGTTCCCTGGGGTGCTATCGGCGCGCAGTGTGTTCTGGTGCGCCGGTGATTGGGGGTACTCCCCAGTGGAGGGTCCAGTGACGGACGGCCGCGGCGGGTTTGCCGTGAGTGCTGGCGCGTCCTCGTGTTCCCGCCATAGGCGGCACTGTGAAGTTTTAGTGGGTAGAAGAACATCCACAGAAGTTAATCAAAGATTACCTATTATCGAGGCCATTAACATTAAAATAGCTCTTTCTGTACAAATTGTATCAAACGATGACTGTTAGAAATTAGATTTCTTTTATCTCAAAGTTGGCGCCGAAGTTTCCCGTCTGACTACCTCTGAAAATAAACTTAAAGGTCAAGGTGTTTTATAAAGTCCCAAAAATACTTAGTCAAAGGCTTTTTATTTCAATGTATTATAACAAAATGGAGAAAACGATACAAAAATAAATGAAAACAATAGCACAACAGCGTATGAAGTCTTGCTATGGAAACTAAATTATCCTTCGAATCTTAATCTTAACTTTAATATTATAAAGAGGTCAAATTGTATGTTTGTTTGTAGTGGCTAATCTCTGTCAGTACAGATCTTATTTAGAATGTTCTTTCACTGATAGAAAGCGGCACTATCGCTGTGGGACGAGCCCCAGGGGCGAAGTCGAGGGAAAAGCTAGCATTAAATATAGGGCATAGGAATAAATAAAAAAATGCTTAATGAAATACTTATTAACAAATATAAAAGATTTTAAAATATCTCGATCAGAGACCAAGTTATAAAGCGTCAAAGTTGAGAATAAGAAAGAGAAAGCCGACGTGCCACATGACGTCAGATGGCACGACGCCCATACAGCTGCCATAGAAAACGGCGTTTTGTAGAAAGGGAAGGATATATTTATTTAAATTGTTATATCTCTTTCGTTTTTCGATCAATTTTGATTCTGTTTTTATTTATTTATTAAAACTTTATGCACAAGTACAAAGACCGACTTAATGCCTTAGGCATTTTCTACCAGTCGACCTTAGGGTGGTGCAGAGATAAAAATAAGGCAGGTGCAACTAAATAAACGGAAAAATTGAGAAAAACATATATAAAAAGAATATATACAAATATATACTTATATACATACATACATAAACAATGTAATAGAGAAACCGAAACCAACAAATCAATTCAGTGATGAATTTGTGATTGAATTCTATTTTCACTATTAGTATTATTCTGTTTTAGTATTTTTATCGATAAGTTGGGCAAATATTTTTTTCATGCGTATTCCCCATCGGGGTGTTCATTATACAATCGCGTCTGAATGGACTCGAAAAAAATCACCACATATATTTTTACCACAGTGAGATGATTTTCAACCTTAACGCGGGTGATTAATCTGGCAAAAGCTAGTTGTATTATCAAAATTTTCTAGTCAAACGTCATAAGATAAACTACGTACAATAATAGCTACATCGTACCCACATTGTGTATGAAAAGGCTTGTCTCCAAATAGAATTATACGAATGGCAATACCTATCCGTATTAGGTAACAGGGTGATGTCGTACGTTCACGCGGAGACAATTAAAAGGAAATTTTAGCGCTTGCGAGGCGCAGGGAGCGTATATGTGTCTCATTCCGGGCGTAAGTGCGCCTTCTCTCGTCACCGTGTCTCCACGATTTATGCGAGCAGTATTACACGCCATTCGACACGTTGCCACTACAAGGAGGTATGAAGATAAAAATATATGTAAAATTATGAATAATAAATACAATGTTTTAATAACGAAAAAAAAACCACTGTTTATTATTATTTTTTATTTATTTAGTGGTCAAACGCGAACCTACAAAAAATAAAAATAAAAAATAAAATAAAAATTTTCATTGCGGAATCCATGACAGTTGAATCGTTTAACCGAGATTCGTCGACCTTCATTGATTCAGTGTTTTTCTGGTTGGACACTGTTAATTCTGACTTTAAGTAATTGCAGTGATTCGGAATTATAGTGTGGCGAGTTTCTTGACGATTTAAATTATCTATCGATCTAGGTCTATAGTATCTAAATTGGGTATTGTAAACATTCTTTCCATAGCTTCAAAAATAGTTTTTATAACGAAAGCTTAAATAGAGAGATTGGATAAAGTGAGAAATAAATATATTAAAGGCAAATTGAAAGTGGCGCCAGTGACAGAAAAGTTAAAAGGAAACCGTTTATCCTGGTATGGTCATGTGATGAGGAGGGATGAAACGGATGTTACTAAAAGAGTTATTTACATAAATGTGGATGGATGGAGAGGGAGAGGAAGGCCAAAGAAAAGATGGATGTACTGTGTGAGGAGTGATATAAAAAAAGAAAAGGCAGTCAGTGATATCGTGACAAGGGACAGGACGGTATAGAAGAAGAAAACGTGTTGCGCCGACACCAAGTAACAGGGGATAAGGACAGGAAGATGATGAACGAAAGACTTAAGTTAAACAAACTCATAATAAATTCACATTGCCATTCACGACGAGATTGACAGCATTTGCCGTTAAACTGCTTAAAAACTTGTTTAATATTACGCAAGTAATTATAGTTGAAGGAGACATATTAAGCAAGGATGCTTAAAACAATGTAACCTGCAAATCCACAGAATAATATGTACCTAATCGAATAACTCCTTTCCATGTTGTAATTCATATCCGCACATTCCCTCGGGATACTTTCACATAATTGTATGTAGGACCGCTTACCCGGGACTTAGTTAACGAGACCGTTCCTGTCCTTCCACGTCCCAATTATAGTCATTTCATTTCGATTATTGTCTCATTTATTAGATTTATTCTGTTTTCCGACCTTTCTTCCCGCCTTTCACCTCGGTTACATATGAAAGTAATCGTTTAAAACAGGAGAAGTTGCAATATATCATTGGTTATTCCTGTGCCCTTATCTTTATATGTCAACATCTTGCATGCATAAGGTATGTAAACACATGTTATGGCAAATAAATTATCTTTATCTTTATTTTTTTTACCTGACTGCCGAAGGAGGGCAGTGTGTTTCCAGTCTATGTATGTATGTTTGTTCCTATGTGGCGTTCTAGAGACCAAATGCGTTGGCCGATTTTGATGATTCTTACTTCAATCGATTCGCTACATTAAAATTGGAAGATAGAATAATGGCGGTTTTTGGCGCCACACTGTAGGGTCTCAATATTTAGTTTTCTTCCATCATGTGAGGAATCAAAATAAAGAATTTTAAGAGACGATTTCGAAAATATATGACACTTATATGTTTAAATGTACCTGTATGTATTGGAAAAAAACTAATTAACTAAAAAGTTTTATGAGCCCAATATTTCATAATATTTTGCAACTCTCCGTTAATTAAACTAGAACATACAATTTTTATGATCAATTCTAGAAAATGTTAATTTTACCCTCAATTCCATAACAAAACGACGAAATAAGTATTTGTGAGTATTGAACTTAATTAAAGATTATTCTATTATGTTTGTGTTCGGCGCAACGTGTCTTCTTCTTCTTCCATACTTCCTCTATTAATTTTCATATCAGTAGGTAGTCACACACCCGTCTAGCCATTTCATCTTTCATGCACACCATCCTTCGTTTCAATAGACTTTCCCTACATAGGTCCATATTCATACTCAAAACATTTCCCACACCTCTTTCCTCATTTCTCCGCATCACATATGATTGAATTGCATTACATATCATAATACTTAATAAATAGTCGACTCTTCGACCGACGCTTACCATAGAATCGCTAAACGATTAAATTATTGCTACGAGCGTAGCTGGCGTAGCGACTCGCTACGCAAATGCTACGCCGTAGCGATACCGGTTAAATCTAGACGGTAACTTTCTTACATTTTGTAGAGTTATGTGAACATAAATAAAAAATCCTGTTATTCTGAATAAGTCCAGTGAAAGCTGTTCTGATAGATTACCAATTAATAACAAGTTAAAATAAAAATAAATCTGGTGGACGGTGAATCAGACTTTCCTTTGCTAGGTTTTACGACTTGACAAAACATCGATATTTCCTTATTAAATTTAAGTTAAATATGAATATTAAAATCCGGAATCACTTCTCTAAATTATGGGATAAATCACACCAGTTTCATTGTGCAGTTTAGAAGGACTATTAAAACGCAATATGTGAAACTATTTGATCTCAACAGATTCTTCAATCTATAAGTCACTTGCAAGGACCATGATGATAATCAACAATGTATAGTTAGTAGCTTAACCCACCAATTAACTGACAGTTGCGCTATCTACAATTATCAATATCAACCTTAATCTTTCTCCTTGGTTTTTGAGAAATACCACATCCAAAGACTCGACTTCTCGTTCGCTCGTGGCTCCTCCGCAGCACCTCAAGGATGATTGTGCCGCTTGTCTAATTGTTTCTTGCAACGCCGCTATATTAAGCAGTGAGATGCCGCCGACTTTATGACTTCTTGAATGAGTCATTAAGTTGTCGAATCAATTCGTCTTCGGCCTCGGCATTCGGTATTATTTCAGCCGAGACGATTTAGGAAGCATTATACGTCGGTTATTTTACAACTATCGTCGACGTTGAATTTAATACGTCTATGTAGGGACATAAATCAGGGGGATTTATGATTTTGTAATGTTTTGAACTTAATTCTGTGTAAAATTAAGTGGCTGATTCTACCTTTGAAGACATAAATCGTATAAGTATATCATACAGGTATATTTTATTGAAAGAAATAAAAAATATTATATTTAATATACACAAGTAAAATTTCAAAATTTAAAAAACCCCCGACATATTTAGCTTGCGAAAACACCCCGATTCAAACAGTAAAACCCCTATAACTTTTGAACGGCTGAACCGATTTTTTCAAACATAGCTAAGAACATTTTCGACAAAATTACCTTTCCAACAAAAAAAACTAAATCGAAATCGGTTCGTTTAGGCGCCATGATGCCACAGACAGACACACACGTGAAACTTATAACACCCCTCTTTTTCCGGCGGGGGTTAAAAACGCTAACGTTATTAGGATAATATTTTAGTCCTCACTTCTCTTACAATTACATGCATCTTTCCTTCTCCTTCCATCTATATTCTCAGAAGTTAAGTGAACTAAACAAAGTAAACTAAATACCTTGGATAAAGATGTAATCAAACTTTGGTTTTACAACGAAATAGAAAAACATGCAAAGAAGAATAAACAAACAGATGGCTACATTCATAACGCTTAAAATTCATATAAATTAAATTTATTGGCAGAATGCAACTCAAGAAAAACAGAGCTAAAGAACTTGTTAATATTCAGAGTTGAGTCGGAAGAAAACTTAATTAAAAGAGAGCATTTATTCATATAAGATGTGGAACTTATGGCAAGTAGCGGCGCATTCGATACTTATGTCATAACTTAAAAACTGCAACACTGGACTATAGTAACAGTCACAGATACAAATCTAACTAGATGACGCGATTGTATCTACTTCGCATGCCAAAAAACGGAGCAAATCTACGATCTAGGTTCGTAATCTGAGTTTTTCATTTAGCATTATCGTCACCGGAAATCTACCGAAATCTAGTAAAATGCCTTTTTATGCCATATTGAGCTGTAAAGAATGTATAGAAAAAGTTGGTCGAGGCATTGGGAATATTTTCTTTCATTGATAAGTAAATTTAATATAAGTAAATAATACATACCCATAACACATTGGTTAAATGCCAATTATTAAAAATAATAAATAATTAAAAAATATATTAATTTAAACTATTAATTCTCAATTTATTATTCAAGTCTCTTTTAAAATTTGATAGTAAATTCTAATTTAATGGTAATGTTATATTCAATTTTGTTTTGTATAGTAATGAACAAAATTATTTTAATATTTTCTTATTCAATGAACAATTTTTATTTAATTATTAATAATGAAATAATCCATTTTAAATAAATATTTAATATATTATTAACTAATGAACTAAATTTTTTAGGCATGCAAATAAATGATAATATTATTATTTCTACTGTTTTACAACTTCAATGAATTATTGTTTGAATTACAGTGATGATTATGCATGGAATGTAAAGCTATATAATAATTATTAATTATACCTATAACACTAACATAAATTTAAGCAAACTACTAACAACATTTGAAATGTAACTATGAAATATGGAATAAATGGCTTATTATTATTATTATATTATTATTATTAACATATGTTATAATTTTGACGGGAGCGAAGCCGCGGGGGTCAGCTAGTTAATTATCATTTAATACCAGTTACTATTCAATCTGCCTAGCCTTTTCACAACTGTGTTGAGATCAGCTTCCAGTCTAACCGGATTTAGCTGAGAATATTTCAAGTCAGGTGGACCGACGACCTGGTGAAGGTTGCGGGAATCCGCTGGATGCGAGACGCACGGGACCGGTCAATGTGGCAACGCTTAGGGGCGGCCTATGTCCAGCAGTGGACGTTTTTCGGCTGATATGATGATGATGACGAGTTCAAGTCTTATGCTATCAAACCCATGATCCCATTTCCCATTTAATCATTCATCCATTTAATTTTTTCATGTTTTTTGACATTTTATCTTTAATTTTGACCTACTTAGTAAAAGCGTGACCTTTACAGAAATAAACCTACATCAGACTTCTGCCCTTTTCAAATCACTACAAATAGAACGAAACTCCGTGGTCTAATCAATTTTATAATGATTCTCTTCGCCATCGCACAAGTAAATTGCTCCAACAATCAAACCGAATCAGCCAACAGTATCCTGTTAAACTCAATCACAAGAATTCACAACTTTCAACAAATTTCATAACACTAATTTGTGAAGACTGCCAATATTTATTTCGGTATAAACAAGTTAATTTTGAGTAATTGTTGCTGCTGTGCGGTTTCTAATAAAATTTGAAGAATAAGAATGGATTTAAAATTACAAGATTGGGGTATGATCATCTTAACACATATATGTGTTAAGATGATCGTGGGACATACGGCCGGTTCCCAAATTGTAAATTTGATGTTGAGCTTGACAAATATGGAAAACTAAATTCTTAATTCTGAATCCGGCCATTAGCCTGGGGTTCATAATTATACTCTTATAAATGTATCAGTTTATTATTATTTTATTCATTTTTCTGGAAGCCACAGAAAACATTAATGCAGGATGAAAAGGAACCCATGGCACAGCAGTAGAATTTCTTACTCCGATTAGTACTGTCAGTGAATTTCTTGAATAGTCATAATATCAGCCCGTTGTTGTCCCACTGCAGGGCAATGGCCACGAGCATTGATCACCACACTTGCTAAAGACGGATTGGCGATTTCAAACTTAGGTCTTTACTTATGAAATTGCCGTTCTGCAGTACTAGCCATTTCGATTGGCTAAGAATTCTAATTTCGAATTAATGTTATTTAAAACATGGAACTCTTTTTTCGAAATTGGTCATTTGTTTATTGATTAGCGATAGGTTTTTATCGCATTTGAACCTTTTTCGTGATCATTGACATAATAACTTGAATTTTTAAAGTATTCATACGTAAATAAATCAAGTAATTATGGAATATGAGTACCGTCATGGCAGCAACGTGGCACAAGTGGCACGCAACATCAACGACGTTTACAGAGCAAACACTACAAACGAACACACCACCTGTTATTGGAACACCTTCCATTCTGGAAATTTCGACCTGAAAAATGAACCCCGTGGTCGTCCGAAAATAACAAATTAATGGCGATTGTGGAACCTGATGATTCTCAATCTATGGCTGAATTAGCAGCAGCTTTCGACGTTAGCATCATAACAATATTGGTCCAATTGCGACAAATTGGCAAGGTAAAAATCATTGACAAATGGGTGCCCCACGAACTTAATGATCGCCAGTGCGAAGTACGCGTCGAGAAGTGCCTTGCCCTGCTCAACATAAAATTAATAAGTAAGTAAGTAATTTTGAACCACATTGTTACCTGCAACAAAAAATGGATTCTGTTTGACAATTTCAAGCGCCCAGCAAGTTGTTTGGATCCTGGTTCTTCAGCTAAAATTGTTTAAGCCTTAACGAAAACTTACCCCTAGAAAAGTGATGGTCTCTGTTTGGTAGTCTAGGGCCGGAGAGATTCATCACAGCTTCTTACCAAACTGGATGAACATTACTGCAGATACACACTGTGAAGAACTGAACACAATGATGGAGAAGCTCGCACGTCTCCAGCTAGCTTTGGACAATCGCTGGTCCCCGCTGCTCCAGCACGACAACAAAGCACGATCTCATACTGCACAGCAGACGGTCTCCAAGTTACAAGAGCTGGAGTTGGAAGATCTCCGTCATTCACCATACTCACCAGACCTTGCGCCTACAGGCTTCTACTTTTTCCAGAATTTGGATAAATTCTTGGCAGTACAAAAATTCAATACCCGAGAGGCAGTACAAAATGTCTTTGTCTTGTTGCGTCCCGTCCAGATGATATCTTCATGAACGGCATCAATAAACTGCCGCTGCGTTAGCAAGGATGCATCAATTGCATGGATAAATACTTTGATTAATAGAAATATAAATATAGAAAAAAAATACATTAACTTATTTCATAAAATGGAATTTTCATAGGTCAAGAACTAACTGCCTCAAGTATGTTCTGTATCTGTAAGTGGAGTAGCCTAATAAGTGGACTAACCAGTGTCTATTAATATTTTACAATGCATGTCCTCGAAAAGAGCGGTTTTCCAAGCAGCCAAACTGTGCGGAAAGTGTCACTTTTTTTCACTAGTGCTTTTTACTTTCCTGTACTTTTTTAATTTTTCACTCCAACGTCAGCCCGACGCATAGAGTTTTTATTATTTGAGAAAAGTTTTAAAAATTAGTTATGTACAGATTATCATTCAAATAAAAGGTAAAATAAAACTAATACTTTATTTTAGGCGTTTTTAATTATTCTAGATTTAGATTTTGATCAATAAATTAATTTTAAATATTTATTAAATATGTTTGGCAGAACGTATATTTTGCTCGTGCCTTATTGCGTTACGATGTGACAGCTATTCGCACATGCGCAGTAGATATGCCCGAGGAACTATTAGTTAATCTGTGGATATGCTGAACGCGCTTGAATAAGCCCGCCATTTTATTAATTTCATTTTATTATTTTATTTATTTCCTCGCACAATGCATAGTAAAATGTTGTATGATACACGTACGTAAGATGATTTCCGACTCGTGTCGATTTATCCACTCATCGGAAATCACCTACCTTCCGCACTTGTAGCATAAATAACTAAACTATAAGTCCAGGTTTTCTCACGATGTTTTCCTTCACCGTTATCAGTAATGTCCAAGAAAAACTAAGTACTTGCCCGGATTGGAATCCACGACCTGAAGCACGATAGGCGAGATATTATTACCCACTGCTGGGACCACCAATTACCCAGATAAAATTAATGATAATAGTATTAATTTTAATAAAAAAAGCTAGCGTCTTTGGCTTTGTGCATGAAGTCTAAATAAATAAATTAATAAATGTCCTTTATAATATCTAATACCTTTATACGAGCAATTATTGTATATATAAATAATCTGAATCTCGGAAACGGATCCAACGATTTTCATGAAATTTCGTATGCAGGGGGTTTCGGGAGCGATAAATCGATCTAGCTAGTTTCATTTCAGAAAACGTCGTTTCCTCTATTTTCACCCGGGCAGTGCTCGGTCACCCAGCTACTTAGTTATTAATTGTAAATATTATCTTAGATTTAAAGAACATTCTACTAAATTCAATCGAGTTATGGTAGTTACTTACGACAACATCGCTCTAGCGGTACCAGTCACTAATCCCGTTTACTAAGCGGGGTTTATGTTAATATAGGGTAGTATTGCCATGATCACGAGTCTCACAGACATCTTAGATGTGATCCATAAATCAGTACACTATGAAATGGCGACGAACATTTTAAATGCTACATAGTTTATTCTGCCATCTCTTTCTAATTTATTATTAATTCATTTATTTCAGGCGACAGGGCCCAGATGAAATAACTTAAACCTAAACATACATAATAATAATGGTGTTAGTAACAATACAAACTTATACCTATGTTAGTAGCACAATAAATTTGAACAAAATTTAAAAATTTACAAAGATTCAATGATCATTGCTTCAGCATTCCAGCTGAAATACTGGAGCAACGATTCATATGAACACAGTCCAGCCTGTCAGCAATCATGGCCAGGATGCCGTTGGAGCTGGCTCGCACCCTGCGCACCAAGGATGCACATCTTTTACGCATCAGTGCATAAAAGCAATCGACGCGCATTTCCGCAAACATCCCTGATGCGCTACAGAAGCGAGGCAGCCCCATCAGCACCCTGAAGGCATTATTATACTGAACGCGAAGGGCGCTGTACGATTTTTGCGTGAAATGAACCCACAGGCTACAGGCGTAAAACGAGGTACAGAAGGCCCTAAACAGAGTCTTCTTAACCCCCGCAGAAGCACGTGAAAACCTGCGGGCAATCATATTCGCTCTGACCGACAGCGCCCTCCGCTCCCTCTTAATGTCGTCATCGTCTCTGAGGCTAGAGGTCAATACGTGCCCAAGGTACTTAAAGGTTTGTACCCTCGACAAAGGTACACCATTCATTTTAACATGAGGCACCGATTCTGGATATCTACCAGCAGCCCCAAACACCATAACGACACTCTTCCGCACATTATACAATAGGCCGTGGGCACTGGCGTAACTTTCACATAGACTCACCAATTTTCTAAGGCCACAGACTGAGGCACTGAGCAGCACCATGTCATCTGCGTAGCTAATGTTGTTGACACATATGCCATCAACATAACATCCGACTCTGGTGCTGCTCAGCTCCACAATCAACTGGTCCATGTACAGGTTAAAAAGTGTGGGAGAACTTAGACCCCCCTGTCTCACACCACACTCCAAACCATATGAACTCGAGTACACCCCGTCCCACCTAACACTGTTGACCTGGTTCCCGTACCAAAATTTAAAAATATTAATAACTTCAGGTGGTAAGTTAGCATTATTTAGCTTCTTCCAAAGAGTATCGTAGGAAACCAAATCAAAAGCACTCGATAGGTCGAGGAAACAGGCGTACACTGCCGTGCTACGGCTTGTATAGTACTCCACAGCGTGCTTAAATCCCAAAATCGCACTTTCAGTGGACAACCCAGGTCGAAATCCAAACTGGTTGTCATGCAATTGAACATGTTTACTCAATTGCGAATTAAGCACGCTGTCCAATACCTTAGACACAACCGTAGCCAGCGAGATAGGTCGATAGTTATTCCTATCCGTCAATAGCCCAGTTTTATTCTTAACTACGGGTACAACTATTGTTCTTAACATCTCCGGGGGTAGATACGCATGGCTCAAACAAAGATAATCTAATGGCATAGCTCTACAATCTTACAAATTAAAAAAAAAACAAAAATCCCGACTGCTTAAAAAGCGAACTAAGAAGTCTTTTTAGTTCGCTTTTCAAGCAATCGGGATTTTTGATTCGTTAAATTAACCATTTTTATTTATTACTTTTTAGTTATATTTTTTTTTCGAATTAGGTACATATAAGAGTTATATATTTTTGAAATCATCTCTTAAAACACTTTATTTTGATACCCCACACGATGGGATAGGAAGAATAAAAAAAATGGGACCCCACAATACGGTGCCCAAAAGCAGCCATTTTTTTATTTTCCAATTTTAATGTAGCCAGTGACACTCGCAAGGTTAAGACGAACAACGCGTTTGGTATCTGTAATGTGACATAGGAACAAACTTATATACATACAAAGACTGATAATAAACACATTACCTTCCTTCGGCAGTCGGGTAAAAAAATGCAGTCTTTGTTCTCGTTGAGACGGTGATGAACTTTTACCATCAGAGGAGCCAACTGCTACATCTTCATCAGCCTACAGCACTTCATTGCTGGACCTATGCCTCTCCTGGTACGCCATTTATGTCGATTCTCAGCTATTCTCACTTAGCGCCACCCCGCGAAGATCGTCGCTCCACCTGCTAATTTGTATTGAATTTTATTGTATATCGGGCTGGTGATTGCAACTTTACTTCCAAGCGTGTATTTGTAGCATTTAAACTGCGTTTCTGTCTACCCGTTACTACTGTCAAAGATCTAAAAATTACTGCCGGGACTAAAGAAATGGGTCATGTATTGATAAATGATAATGATAAATAATTGTATTCCAGCATTTAGTAAAATCTATGAAAAAATCATGCTGGACCAGATGTTGTTTCACTTCAATTCAAATGGGATCCTGCATAGTCAGCAATTTGGTTTCACGAAAGGTAGGTCGACAACGGACGCGGTAGTAAAACTCCTCAGTCACATTTTGGAATCTTGGGCGAAGTCCCAGGATGCCATTAGCATTTTCTGTGATCTCTCAAAAGCGTTCGACTGCGTCGACCACAACACACTGATCTGTAAATTAAACCACTACGGAATTCGAGGACAAGCTGCTGATCTTGTGCTTTCCTATTTATCAAACAGACAGCAAAAAGTAAATGTTAATGGGGCGACGTCCTCCGGGTCTCTAGTCAAGATGGGCGTGCCTCAAGGTTCAATTCTCGGCCCATTCCTCTTCCTTGTTTACATTAATGACCTCCCTTTTATGATGGCCAAATTATCGGATATAATTCTATTTGCTGATGATACTTCGCTAATTTTTAAAATAGATAGGAAAGATACGGATGTATTACAGGTCAAAGAAAGTCTAATTATTCTCTCAAAATGGTTCGCAGCTAATAATCTTTTACTGAATGCGAAAAAAACTAAATTTCTTAAGTTCTCTTTTTTTTTTTATAACCTATAGGCTCGCGCTTGACCACAATCTCACCTGATGGTAAGCGATGATGTGGTCGACGGTGAAACACGCTTGCCTAGAAATAACCTATTCACTCTTGACTTAAAGACCCCTAGATTGTAGCTATTGGGAAACACAGACTCCGGCAGGGAATTCCACTCCTTAGCTGTACGCATAATAAAAGTGTTCCCAAAACGTTTTGTGCGTATGGGTGGGATGTCTACCATGTATCGATGGCGCATCGCCGTACTTCTGGTAGTCCGATGGTGGAACGGGCTAGGTGGAATTATATCGTGCAATTCCGTCGCACACTCCCCGAAATGTAACCGATAAAAAACCGACAGGCTGGCAACTCGGCGACGATGTTCAAGACTCTGGAGCTTTGACTTGACCAGCGCCTCATCGCCGATGAGCCTCTTGGCTCGCTTTTCGATCGACTCTAGTGCGTCAAGCTGGTATTTGGCTGATCCGTCCCAGAGATGAGAACAGTACTCCATGCATGATCGAACTTGCGCTTGATACAAGTTGAGGAGCTGTTCCGGCGTGAAGTACCGTCTCACCTTTGCAAGGATCCCCAGCTTTTTGGCAGCCAGCTGAGCCTTTGCCTCAATGTAAGGGCCAAAATTGAGAGTAGAAGTCAACGTAACGCAAAGAAGCTCAAGATGGTCAGTTATTGGCACGGTCGCATCTCGGAAAGTTGGATCTGGGTAAAATTGGCTCTTTTTAGTGGAAAAAAGACACGCCTGGGTTTTAGCGGCATTAAACCTGACCAGATTGGCATCGCCCCATTCGGAGACTGCCTGCAAGGACAGGTTCAAGCGCTCCACCATGGCCTCCCGGAGAGACCGGATCTGAGGCCCGGTAGCACGAGCGTTGGACAAGTATCTCTCAGCAACAGTGCTGTCGTCTGCATACCCAAAGGTTTAAGCAGATCGTTAATATGCAGCAAGAATAAAGTTGCTGAGAGTACCGACCCCTGAGGGACCCCGGCATTGATATCCAATTGGTCCGACGAGCAGCCATCGATAACCACTCGAATGGACCGATCTCTCAGGAAGTCTGCAATCCAATCACACAGACCACCGGGCAAACCGAATGAAGGAAGCTTACCAATAAGGCTTTCGTGCAAGACCCTATCAAAAGCCTTCGAGATGTCGAGGGAGACGGCAAGCGCTTCCCCGTGCCTCTCGATGGCCTCACTCCAGATGTGAATGGCATACGCTAGAAGATCCCCAGTAGACCGATTTCGGCGGAAGCCGTATTGGCGGTCACTAAGGATATCGTTAGATTCTAGGTATGCCAGGAGCTTCGTGTTAAGTAAACGCTCCATACTCTTACAGAGTATGGACGTTACAGAGATGGGTCTGTAGTTGGCTGGGTCAGCTCGACTACCCTTCTTGGGCACGGGCTGTACGTTAGCTAGCTTCCAAGCATTCGGCACTTTTTCAGGCTCATACGAAAGGCGAAATAGGCGTGTCAAGATCGGAGACAGTTCAGGCGCACAGGTTCTGAGAACTATTGCTGGTATTCCGTCCGGGCCACTAGCCTTGTTCACGTCGAGGTTGCGCAGTACCTTACGTACCTTTTGATGGATACGAATGTCCGACATACTCGTCTCGCATCCATCAGTATAAGAAGGGGGCCGCGCGTCACCAGGGTTCAGACGTGAAGATTCCGCAAAAAGAGAGGCAAATAAATTTGCCTTCTCCTCAGCAGAGTGGGCCAGCGACCCGTCGGGTTTCAGCAGTGGTGGTAGTGAGGGACGGCTGAAGTTGGACTCGACCGACTTAGCCAGGGACCAAAACGCTTTACTACCTGCTGGGTAAGAAGCAACTTTGGTCCCTATTCGGCCAATGTGGTCGAACCGAGCCCTTCTCAACACCTTCTTGCAGGACTTGGCAGCCCTGTTATAGGCTTTCTTCCTTTGACCCACGTCACTCGCTTTGCGCGAACGAGCGTCAACCCATGCCAGGTACGGCTCATGTTTAAGCGCGTCGGCGCGATGACATTCAGCGCCAAACCATGGCCGGTCAACATTGGTCATTGTTACGTCAGAAAACGGAATGTAGTACTCCATTCCCTGACGCAACACATCCGTCACGTTGTCCGCGCACGCCGTAGGATCATCCGAAGAAAAGCAAGTAGGCTGCCAAGGATAACATGCGAAGAAAGATCGCATGCCATCCCAATCTGCTGACCTGTACCGCCAAACCCGCCGCGTGCCTCTTGGGCTGGGATCGGGCGGGGAGTAGACGGACACAGACTTTACCAGACAATGGTCGGAACTACCCAAAGGTGAAGTTATCGACACAGAGTATCGGTCTGGCTCTGTTGTCAGCAGAAGGTCCAAGCAATTGGCCGTGTGCGAATCAACATCCGGCACCCTCGTTGCTCCCTGGACCAGCTGGGTAAGGTTAAGCGCAAGCGCAAGCTTACGCATCTCCCGTCTAGCATGGTCAGTGCACTGGTATGGGAAGAGCCACTCCTGGTGGTGGGCATTAAAGTCCCCCAGTAACACTAATTGGGCGGAAGGGTACCGCTGCTGTGCCGCATCAGCCGCCTCACTGAGGTACTCTGTGAGCCTGGTTGTCTCCTGATCTCCACTGTGCGAGCGGTAGACACAGGCGTAGATAATTTTATCCAGACCTGTGTCCACTAGAGCCCACAGCGTCGAAAATCTTGCGTCCTCAAGGTTACGGAGACGTGATAGCAAGTGTCGTCACGGGCGTACATACACACTCCCGCGCGCGGTTTATAATTGTGCTCCAGGGTAAACCCTGAGTAAGATAGGTACGACGCGTCTGACGGACTCGCTATCTGCGTCTCCGTAAGGAAAAACCAAATGTACCACAACGTGACCTAAATTTAAATCTTGACGGCAAAAATCTTGAAGTTATAGCTGAAACTGTATTCTTAGGGATTACTATCGACTCAAAACTGCAGTGGGGCGCGCACATTAGAACTCTTTCGGGTAGGTTAAGTTCAGCTGCGTATGCAGTAAGGAAGATAAGGCAGTTAACCGATGTAACCACAGCTAGGCTGGTATACTATGCTTATTTCCACAGTATTATGTCTTATGGCATTCTGCTGTGGGGATCAGCAGCAGACGTTGACTCAATTTTCATATTACAAAAGAGGGCAATCCGCGCGATCTATAAAATGGGTCCTCGCGAGACCCTCAGAGAAAAATTTAAAGAGATCGATATACTGACTCTACCTTCACTTTATATTTTAGAATGTATTTTGTATGTCCGCAAAAATCGAGAGCTTTTCAAAACTAGAAGCGACTTCCATAATTTAAATACACGCAGTAAACACGAAATTGTATTACTCAAATTCAGATTAACGAAAACTAGCAAGTCTTTTCTTATAAACAGTTTACGCTTTTATAACAAGTTGCCAAAGTCAGTTATAGAACTGACCGATGGAAAGTTCAAAAATCACATCAAACGTGTCCTTATTAAAAAAGCATATTATAAAATCAAGGACTACGTTGAAGATAAAAATATTTGGTTTTAGCTCGTTCTGCACATGCGGCTTCCCTGGTAACTCATAAATGGCACAAATATGTGGATGTCTCTAACTATTCTCAATCTCATTTTTTCTTCATTTAATAAGACTTGTACAATGGTTTTCAATTATCTTTATAGCCCTTTGCTAAGAATAGTTACAGCACTGATAACAACATTTGTGCCACATGTTAAATTTAGTCTTGTTATACTTTGTATAGATTATTTTACCGATTGGTTTGTAAATGTGTGAACATTGTAGGCCTTCTAGATTTCTAGATTGTTAACATTTTATCTCGTTTTGCTTTTTTTAATCTTTTGTTTATTTGTTATATAATCATTTCTTGTTTTAGTTTCTTACGACTTATTATCGGGCCTGCGTTGTCCCCCCATCTAAGTACTGCTGTAATATGGAAATATTGTAAAACCAAACAATTTTTTAAAAGAGTAACCATGGAGTTTCATGCCGGTTCTTCTCCATAGGAATCGACCAACCCGAACCGTGCACATTGTCGACGTTTTATAAGTGCCCATGTAGCCTATGTGAAATAAAATTTATTGATTTTGATTTATTTCTTGAAATTGGTTTGTACAAACACTTTTACACGGCACTCATATTTTACAAGCTTTTATTTAACTTGCAATGTATGTTTGTATGTAAGTGTGTTCGGGTCAAATCTTGCAACTGAATTTTAAAGCAGTTATCCTCCACCGATTAAGATTAAATTTTGCATACACGTTTAGCTTGGACGACAATCCATCGTTAGCATAGTGACGTCATTCTAAATCTAATATGGCGGCCAGCCCAAGATGGCGGATTAGTTATTTTGTGTGCACTGTCATGATATGGGTATCAAATGAAAGGGTTTAATGAGAGGAATACGAAAAAAGCTTGTTTAAAAACAGTTTTTTTTTTTATATATTTTATTTTAAAAATAGATGAGGTTGGGGTTTCCTATCTGACTACTCTGAGAAGAAAAGCCAACAATTTTTGAGGTCATAGTCTTTTTTAAGTCCAAACATAATCTTGGTGTAATTTCAGACACCAATCTACATGGTCTTCACATGACCTATGTGAAGACCATGTAGATTGGTGTCTGAAATGGTGTTTTGAGGAAAGAATCAGATAAATTGAGTGGACTTGTCTAGTCAGTGCACGTAGTCAGTAACCGTGCAGCTCAACTCAGAATTTAAGGAGTTCAAAGATTCGACGAACAATACCAAAGAAAGGAAATTTGGACCTCATCATTTACTCAAACTGCCAGACCATGATTAAAACTAACTGAGAAAAACTGAAATGAAAACCAAAAAATCGCTATATGTATGCCTATAATATTTGAGGAGTTTCCTCGATTTGTCCAAGATCCCATCATCAGATCCTGACCTGATGACTATGGCACCAACTTGGAAGTATACCCTTTCTAACAAAAGAAGAATTTTCCAAATCTGCCGAGGCGTCTTTGAGTAATCGGAGAACATAGATGAAAAATAAAAAAAAGATTCCGACGAATTGAAAACCGCCTCCTTTTTTTGAAGTCGGTTAAAATGTAAATAATCTTGAACTAACTAAAAATAAAAATTGGAGCAGCTCAAGCTTAAGCCTTTTTTTATGCGTATATGAACTTTGCTTAAATATATTTAATGCAAATACTCATAACATGTCATTACATTCCCCAACATCGTGTTGCCATGTGAACAAAATTATCAGTGCCATGGGATTGGTTATCGAGTTAATCTATTGGTTGTATCTCCGCGGTCGGTGGCCCGTCCATTCAGCTTGCTAACACTTATGTTATCCGGGTATAATAAGCGGTGAAAGGCTGGTAATCGACATTGGAATCTTTAAATGAAGTTATATTACAGGAGACTGAGATTGACAGTTTTCATTCAGATCGGATGGCAGACTTTTCGTATTTAGTTGGTTATTTTTAACCCTCGACGAAAAAAGAGGGATGTTATAAATATAACTTGTGTACCTGTGTGTTTGTGTATTTTGTATATATGTATTTGTGTATCTGTCTGTGGCATCATAGCTCCTAAACGGATGAACTGACTTTGATTGCGTTAGTCATTTATCTAGTAGTAGACACGCTGCGGTCGGCAATCTATCGATCGCGTAATTATGACACGATATCTTGCGAAAATAAACCGATTGAAACAGTAAAACGCCCATAACTTTTGAACGGCTGAACCGATTTTCATCAAACATAACTAAGAACATTCTCGATAAAGTTACCTTTCAAACAAAAAAAAAACAAATCAATTTTTTTACATCCGTGTAGGAGCTAGGGCATGTAATATCTGAAGATTTTCGATTCCGATATTGATTTCCATTATTAGATCTCAATATCGGAATTCCGATATTAATATCGGAATTGCGCACTTTTGTTAAATAAATATCGCACATTTTCTTTTGTTAATTGCACAAATTCCGTATTAGGTTGTATTGAGTAAAATAAAAATTACGTTTATGCCGCGACATAATAGGATTTTTATTTTGTCTCTCTCTAATCACCAGTGACTGCGTAATCTGGCGCTTATTTACCTAAATTGCCCATTTGTTCCCAAGAAAGAATATAAGTAATGCCTTTTTAGGGTTCCGTAGCCAAATGGCAAAAAACGAAACCCTTATAGATTCGTCATGTCTGTCTGTCTGTCTGTCCGTCCGTATGTCACAGCCACTTTTTTCCGAAATTATAAGAACTATGCTGTTGAAATTTGGTGAGTAGATGCATTCTGTGAACCGCATTAAGATTTTTACTCAAAAATAGAAAAAAAACAATAAATTTTGGTGGTCCCCATACTTGAAACTGAAACTAATTTTTTTTTTCCATCAAACCCATACGTGTGGGGTGGGGTATCTATGGATAGGTCTTCAAAAATGATATTGAGGTTTCTCTTATAATTTTTTTCTAAACTTAATCGTTTGCGCAAGAGACACTTCCAAAGTGGTTAAATGTGTCCCTCCCCCCCCCCCCCGTAACTTCTAAAATAAGAGAATGATAAAACTAAAAAAAAATATGATGTACATTACCATGTAAACTACCAGCGAAAATTGGTTTGAACGAGATCTATTAAATAGTTTTTTTTTTAATACGTCATAAATCGTAAACCGCAATTTACCAAGTACGGAACCCTCCGTGCGCGAGTCCGACTCGCACTTGGCCGGTTTTTTTTTAAATGGTTAATGCTAGAAAACTGAAGATAAATGTTTATTGATCAATCTGAAAGTAGTGCCGATAAGTGTAGTGAGTAATAATGATGTATAAATCCAGTATAAGTATCGGTCAAGGTGTCGACGCCTCCTGGGGGAGGCCTATGTTCAGCAGTGGACGTCTTTTGGCTGAAATGATAATGATGATGAGAGACAATGTAGTCAGATTAGTGATCGGATAGACTAATTTATTGTATTCAATACAAGCGGAAGACTGAAAAATATTAAGCTTTAATTTATTGAGGTTTCCAAGTAAGTTAACACATTATGAATTTGAAATAAAGTTTAACAAAGATAGGTAGTCGTTCCGAATCAGCCTTCTCAAAAGTATGAAAAACTATATAAGCATTTTTAATCATCATCATCGTCATCATACAGCCGAAGAACGTCCAAATCTAAACATAAGCTACCCCAAGTGTCGTCGCATTGGCCGACCCCATGCGTCTCAAATCCAGCGGATTCCCGTAACCTAAGCATTATTCAATGATAATATCACTGATACAACGGGTTATATGAAACTGTATATTCACGTGTTCTCTTAAAGATAACATTTTTAGCAATCTCGTGACTGTAATTCGTCAGGGCACTTATTATTTTTTCATGAAGTGAAGTTTAAGTAATCAGATAATCTGACCAAACGTAATCAACGGGTTTAACCGCCGCGATATCTCGCTCGACGCTTCACAAGAAGCTAAAATAAGTTTTTTTTTCTGATGCCGAGATTCCGATATTGGATGAATCAGTATCGGAATTGAAATATCGGTAATATAGTGACGAGATTCCGATATTACGAGATTCCGATATTCATGCCCTAGTAGGTAGGAACTATGATGCCAAAGACAGATATATAAATACACAGGCACACACATCAAACTTATAAAACGCCTCTTTTTCCGTTGGGGATAAAAGTAAACAATACGAGTTGGTATTAACATAAAATTTATGTACTGTAATATTGTCAGTCTTCAATGTTACGCAGTCTTCCTAACCGTCAGTGAAGTCTTGTCCCATGTTACTTCGGCTGCAGACACTTTTTCTTCTATTCCGTGCCGCCAACCGGCACACGAGTGAGAAGCAGGTTGTGGAGAGAAGCTCACCTACCACCACCCGATTTCTTGAAACCCCAGGAACACCTGCCACCTGGACGTGAACTGCAGTAGCCTATATGGAAAGCACTCAATCGTTTGCGCACCCAAGTAGGCCGCTGCAAACACAATTTGACAAAATAGGGTTTTATAGACCCGTCTGATAACCAGTGTGAGTGCAGTGCCACTTTGCAAAATACGGCACACATGCTGCAGTGTCCCAAGTGCCCATACACCTGCACTTTGGAAGACCACTAACTCTTTTTTCTGTCACTATTTTCTTCCTTCTTAGTCTTTTTACCCGACTGCCGAAGGAGGGTAATGTGTTTATCAGTCTATGTATGTATGTATCTTTATTTTATTTTATTTTATTAATCATAGGAAAACTTACAGCTAATACAACAATGCGCAGAAACAACATACAAGAAAAGGCCAATTAAAAGTTTCCACCCATATAATAGTTATCATAAAATACACATCAGCGAGAGCATAAAAAAATAATATAACTCAACGCCCAACAAATAAAACACAAAAAAAATTTAACAAATGTTTCTGACATATATATCAAAGAAACGCTTACGTTTGTTCCTATGTGGCGTTCTAGAGACCAAACGCGTTGGCCGATTTTGATGATTATTACGTCAATCGATTCGTCTTAACTCTGCGAGTGTCACTGGCTATACAAAAATGGCGAAAATATATTTTATTATTCCAATCCCATTGTGTGGGGTATCAAAATAAAGGGTTTTAAGAGGTGATTACAAAAATATATAATACTTATATGTTTAAATGTTGAATTGAAAGAGGTTACTGTCAAACTGCTGTCATAAGCACAGACGCTCTTGAAATAGTTTCGCGAGTCTTCGTAAACACTGTGAAATTGTGCCCATAAATTTGACAAAAGTGTAGCCAAAGTGTTTAGGATTCCGTGTTAATGTTATCTAGTGATTTAAAAAACTAAAAACTACAAAAAACTGAATTTAAAATTTCATGCTTCTCTAGTGGAAAAACATCTACCCACATAAAATTTATTAATCCACCAATTTAAGTCTCTTTTGAAATGTCACTGTCAAAGTGTCAATATAAACTTCAAATCAGTGTTGCCACTTAAAAAGTAAAATTACCACAGTAAGAATGGATTGCCAAATTGAAAATTCCAAAAAGAATAGTGGAAATTCTACAAAAAATTTAAGCCAGCAAATATTTCACAAAAGCCTATTTATTAGTCGGCCCAGATCAAATTCTTGCAGCAGTGCGGTGCCTACTAGCGACACCAGTGAGACGATTAACCTAGTAGATTCTGAAAATGCTACTGATGAAAACTGGGTGGAAGTACCCGGTCGCAAAAGACTTCGCAGCCCAGATGAACTCCCGAATAGCCAAAAACAAAGTAAATTAAACAATTACTGGCTGAGTACTCCTGTCACTACCTCAAATCGATTCGCTGGTCTTGATGTCATAAATAATGCTGAAATACCTGAAAAACCCGTCAAACCACCTCCTTTGTTCGTAGACAAAGTAAGCAACATCCAGCCTCTCTATGAAATGTTAAACAATACAGCCACTGATCAGTATGAAATCAAGATCCTCCGTGGGGAACAAGTGAAAATTCAGCCAAAATCAACTGAAGCATACACTAAAATTTACAAGGAACTTCAAAAACGAGATACTGAATTTTACACCTACAAACCCAAAGAAAACAGGAGTTTTAGGGTTGTCCTCAAAAATATCCACCCAACTACTGATACTAAAGAAATAAAAGTGGCAATTGAAGAATTAGACCACAAGGTCACAAATATTTGGAATATAAAGGACAGAAAATCCAAAACACCCCTCCCACTGTATTACGTGGATCTTGAACCAAACCAAAACAATAAAACCATTTATAATGTGAAGCGCCTTCTCCATTGCTGTGTTGTATTTGAGCCACCCAGACCTAAAAGAGAAATCCCTCAATGCTCCAATTGCCAGAGATATGGACACACACGTAGATTCTGTCACCGTCAACCCAGATGTGTTAAGTGCGCTGGAGAACACGCCACTCATGATTGCCCCAGGAAAGAGCGATCAGATAGTGTGCGGTGCATTCTTTGCGAAGGCAATCACCCTGCTAATTATAAAGGTTGTGCAGTATATAAGGAGCTGCAAAAAATTAAGTATCCCCCGCTGAGACCCAAAACCAAACAAAGCAAAGACGCTGAAAATAAAAATGTGCCTTCAATAAAATATAGCACATATAAAACCACTGACAACAAAACTTATGCGGAAATAACAACAGGTATAACAAATTCACTTAAAGATACCCAAACAGCAACACACTTGACTCAGCCAAAGCCGGACCAGTCAACAGACGTTAAAGCACTCATGCAGTCACTCATGAACCAGATGATGCTTATAACTAAGATGCTGGGAGACCTCATGTCCATGCTTCCAAATTTAATGCGATAAAATTGTGCATCTGGAACGCTAATGGCCTGTCACACCACTCAGAGGAGTTGAAACTTTTTCTATATCAACATGAGATCGATATTATTTTAATTTCTGAAACTCACTTCACATCAAAAAGCCATATGGATATCCCTGGATATAATCTTTACCACACCACACACCCCGATGGGAAGGCGCATGGTGGCTCAGCCATAATAATCAGGAGTAAATTAAAACATTACCAATCAATATCATACTGCAAAGCACCAATACAAGCCACAACTGTCATAGTTGAAGATTGGGTAAGCCCTTTAACTGTGTCAGCTCTCTACTGTCCACCGAAGCACATAATTAAGCAGGAAGAGTTTAGTGAGTTTTTCATCTCCCTAGGCGATCGGTTTATAGCTGGCGGAGATTTCAATGCAAAGCATAGCTATTGGGGCTCAAGGTTGACCCTCCCCAGGGGCCGTGAGCTATTAAAGACTGTGCAAAAACTAAAAATGGAAATTATATCAACAGGTGAGCCCACATACTGGCCCACTGACAGAAAAAAGTACCTGATCTAATAGACTTCTGTGCTATTAAAGGCATATCATATCATATCAAAATTACTTGAAGTGCCAGAGTAGCTGTGAGCTATCATCGGACCATTCACCAGTCTTAGTTACCCTATTGAGCCGTTTCAAAGAAACTCCAGAAGCTTGCGTCCTCCACACCAAAAAGACAGATTAGGAAGTCTTCAAATCGATGGTTGACCAGGCTTTGACATCCACAGTGAGTTTAAAAACAGAGGACGATATAGTGGCTGCAATTGAATACTTCAATAATTCAGTCCAAACTGCCGCCTGGCAATCTACCCCTACTACAGAACTGAATAGCAAAAAGAAACCTATACCTTATAATATACTGGATAAATTATTTGAAAAAAGAAGACTCAGAAAACAATGGCAACAATATAGATGTCCTGGCGATAAAACTAAACTGAACTATGCTGTTAAAAAACTCAAGAAGCTGCTGGAAAATGACAGGAACAATAGTGTACAGGCGTTCCTGAGTAATCTAGATGCTACAGCTGCTACCGACTATTCATTGTGGAAAGCCACGAGAAAACTAAAACGACCTAAAACAGTGTCTCCTCCACTTCGGCAAGCCGACGGGAACTGGGCTCGAAGTGACGTGGAAAAATGTATGACATTTGCCGAACACTTAAAAGGTGTCTTTCAGCCCCACCCCTACGAGGGGCCTCCAGAGCACAAAGAAAAAGTTGTCCGTGAAGTTCAGCTGGATTGTGAGCCATGTAAAAACCCCATCAAAAAATTCACGAAGCAGGAACTAATTAGAGCTATAATTAATGTAAAACCTAAAAAAGCTCCGGGCTATGATTTAATAACAGGTATGATTCTGCGACAACTTCCAGATTCTGGACTGAACTTCTTGTTATCTATCTACAATGCTATGACAAGACTTCACTTTGTTCCCCCACAATGGAAGACAGCTAAAATCTTAATGGTTCCGAAACCAGGAAAGCCACTTGAAGACCCGAAGTCATACCGACCTATTAGTCTACTTCCAACAACTTCAAAAGTTTTTGAATCTCTCCTTCTATTACGATTACTGCCAATAATGAAGGAAAAACTTTTAATACCTGACCACCAATTTGGGTTCCGACAGAGACATGGCACAATAGATCAAGTCCACAGGCTTGTTACTAAAATTCACAATACGTTTGAAGATAAGGAATATTGTGCAGCTGCATTCCTTGACATTTCTCAAGCATTTGATAGAGTCTGGCACGAGGGCCTCCTATATAAAATCAAAACTAGTTTCCCCAGCGACATCTTCCTAATCTTGAAATCATACTTAAGGGACAGACATTTTTTTCGTACAAAGTGGCGAAGCTTCTTCAAAGCTATACCCTATTTCTGCTGGGGTTCCTCAAGGCAGTGTGCTGGGACCGATTTTATATTTGCTTCATACTGCTGACTTGCCAATATCAAATCTAGCGACTACAGGAACGTTTGCGGATGACACGGCTGTTCTGGTGTCTCATAGTGATCACAAAGTTGCAACAGCTATGCTTCAGACCTGCTTGGACGACATAGCCTGCTGGCTCAAGAAATGGAGGATAAAAGCCAATGAGACCAAGTCAGTAAATGTCACATTCACTAAAAGGAAGGATACCTGTCCACCTGTACAGCTGAACAATGTTCTATTACCTCAAGCCGAACATGTTAAATACCTTGGTTTATACCTTGACAGACGCCTTACTTGGAAAAAACACATTTTCACGAAACGCAAACAACTTGGACTGACACTGAGAAAGTACTACTGGATAATTGGGAGGAACTCACAGCTACACCTGCAAAATAAAACCCTGTTATACAAAGCTATAATTAAGCCTATCTGGACCTATGGCATCCAGCTGTGGGGAACAGCATCACACTCCAACATTGAGATCATACAGCGGTTTCGGAATAAGATCCTAAGAACGATCACAAGCGCGCCATGGTATGTACCAAATGAGGCTCTACACCATGATCTGACAATTCCCACAGTCAAAGAAGAGGTAAAGAACTACATCAAGTCATACAAGGAACGAATTACACGTCACCCAAACATCCTGGCAAGTCACCTTATGGATGGGACGGGGGCCAGAAGGCTTAAGTACAAAATACCTCAAGACTTCATCAGACAAACATAGCTACATATGCAACATAAGTAAATAGGATGTGTCATAGGACACATACCGACCAAGACATCTAAACACATCAAAAAAATTACTTAATGTCCATAGTACTGAGACAGATTGTAAACAAAGAAGAGTTTAAAAAAAAAAAAAAAAATGTTGAATGTTTGAATTCTAAAATAAGAAAAAAAAAATAACTAAAATGTCGTAAATAAAAAAAATATTTAAACATAACAAAGAACCCGACTGCTTAAAAAGCAAACTAAAAAGACGTAAACGAGAAGAAAATCATGCTGTGCAGTCGGAGGATACATCTGGGTTCGGTCAGCCAGCTCGCGCATATGTATCCTCCGACTGCACAGCATGATTTTCTTCTTGTTTACGTTTTTTTTTTAAGCAGTCGGGTTTTTGTTATGTTTAAATATTTTTTTTCTGTTTTTTTTTTTACAAGAAGTCCTACGAGAGCCTAAACAAACTTTCTATCCTACGTAAACCCCGTAAATAATTCACAGGTACAAAATATATCACAAATTGAATTTAGCTTCATGACCCTCATTCGTGTAACACCGATTTGGGAACGCTTTTTTCATTCAATGGGCTTTTTCGGTCATTAAGTCTGACGGCTGCCCATACAGATGCAAATTGATTAGCTTCCAAAAGATATAATAGACTATAATCTATATCTGTACCAAATTTCATCCAAATCCGTTCAGCCTTTCTGGCGTGATTGATTAACGAACATACATCCACTAAAAACTTTCCCATTTATTAGTAGTAAAGGTGCTCCGTCACCTGGAGCGTTCTCCTGAAATTTAACATTTCAATTTTTTTAGAGAGTGGTAGTAGTAGTATTTAGTTGCGCACTGTAATGCTCGGTTTTCTGCTCTCAACAATGTTATGCTCGAATCTGTTACATTAAAGGTTGAGCACTGCAATGCTCGGTTCTCCTCCCTCACTTATGTAATGCTCAACTCTGAAACGTTACATTACAGGCGAAGCTCCAACTGAGGGAGCACCTTAATGTGAATAAAATCTTTTTGACCTTAATGATTAGTTTATTAACTAGCGGATTCTCAATTAAAATTCTCCATTCTTCATAGATAATTGGAATTAAGAATCATAATATCAATATTTAAACTAATCATATGGTTTTTTTTGTTTTTACGAAGCCCATCCTTTTAACGGTTGATAAGTTGAGTTTGAGTTTTATATAATAATAAGAAGAGTTTTTTTCTACCTATAGTTTATAACTGCTAAGCAGCCTTTTATGGAATGCGAGTGCTATTCTAAAAAAAAGTTTAGAGCTACTTTTACTTTCATTCTTAAAATGACACAATCAAAACCGGCCACATGACAACTCCATACAAAAACACCCCTAGTTCCTCATCCACCTATTTGTTCTCAGCAGTGCAACCCTAAGATAGGTATACATTACAGAAACGAACCTTCCCCTAAACCGCCACTGCCCTAAACTATCCTGAGGGTCATTTGCCATAATTACAACGGCTTGGATCGTTGGTATTTGTTCCATGATATTATTACACAACCAGTGAATGCTCTATTATATTGTATCAAATGCTGCCTTACCTGTTAGCCCCGTATTTGAATTAAGTTTTTAACCCCCGCCGGAAAAAAGAGGGGTGTTTATAAGTTTGACGTGTGTTTTATGTGTGTCTGTATGTGGCATCATAGCGCCTAAACGGATGAACCGATTTTGATTTAGTTTTTTTTTTGTTTGAAAGGTGATTTTGTCGAGAGTGTTTTTAGCTATGTATGAATAAAATCGGTTCAGCCGTTCAACAGTTATGGGCGTTTTACTGTATGGATCGGGGCGTTTTCGCAAGATATGGCGTCATAATTACATGTTCAATAGATTGCCGATCGATGCGTATCTACTATGTACTAGAGAAAGTAATGTAGCATGAAATAAAAATGTATCGGGGGTTTTTTTAATTTTGGCATTTTCCTTTTTTTTTTTATCTCTATACTCTAGTTTAGCCTGAAAATTTCTGAAACTTGGCATTACAGTCATCATCATCATTAGCCTGTAGCAGTCCACTGATGGACATAGGCCTCTCCAAATGCACGCTATTTGGTTCGATTTTCGGCAACTGTCATCCAGCTGCTACCAGCCAGCCTGCGAAGGTCGTCGCTCCACCTATCCTGAGGGCATCCTACCTTACGTTTACCAGATTGCGGTCTCCACTCAAGAACACGTTTCCCCAACGGTCATCGGTTCTATGACTTATATGGCCGGCCCATTATCACTTCAGCTAACTTATTCTGTGAGCTATGTCGACAACTTTGGTTCTCTGCCGGATCATCTCGTTTCGGAATCGATCCCTTAGAGAGACTCCAAGCATAGCCACACACGGCAACACAGTAGGGCAGTTGAATATTGGTCACTCTCTAATTTAACCTGAAAAGTGGTCAGATTGAAAATTGTAATTAAAGTAGGGTTCTCCAAATTTTCTATTCAGAAACCGAATGTTAGTCTTCTTTCATAAGCAGAAGAACAGATTTAGTTAAAGCCACAAAAATGATGAATTTGATGTGTGGCGTAAAGCGAGCATAAGTCTGTATATAAAATGGTTTAAATTATGAAAACATTTTCTTTAAAGCTTTTATTTGGAACCGGGGGAGTAGGAATTAATAAAAACAGGGCGGGAGAGTTCATAAAGAAAAATGTCACTGCATTGCAAAGTAATGCTCTCTCCTTCTAGCGGCGACTGAACAACGCGAATTTGCAAAACCTTGTTCGTAAATATTCGAAACGAATTTGATTTTATTCTCCCTTGTTCTAAATTTAAATATTATGCACTTCGGAGAAAACGACGCCGTTTTGTTTCAATTTGTAAATTAAAATAACAGTTTCGAACGTTTTACTATTTTTTATAATGGGTTCTTTAACAATATTCAAATAAAACAGAATTAGGTATAACTGCTAACTAATGTAAAACTGATAGAAAATCTATTCAGATTATCATCATCATCAGCCTTTTAATGTTTCCACTGCTGGGACTGGCCTCCTCTCTGTGAGAGATGGAATGGGCCATAGTCTACCACGCGGGCCCATTGCGTGTTGGTGGATGTCACATGTCCTTGATTTTTTGGTTCTAGGACATGCCGATTTCCTCACGATGTTTTCCTTCACCGTTTTTATAGCAGTGGTGACGAAATAATTTACACAAAGTAAAGCGCCTGCCTGGGTTCGAACTCACACTTAAGTCGAGGCCGTTATCACAGGGCCACCACTGCTCCTATTCAGATGTTAACAACTAATAAAGAATTCAAAAAAGTAGCGTAAAATCTCACTCATTTCAGAGTATTCATAGAACCGGCGTTCGGAAAACGCGCCCCAACGAGCTGGATGTCAGTATTTTGTTAATATATGAATATATTACAGCAAGTTCGAGGAAACAGTTTCTCGCTAAATTAAAATCTCTCATGGGCGAATTAAAACTGGAAAGTTTTTAAGCTTACTAGGCGTAGCCGCTTAATTATATTAAACTGTTGATTTATAAACAACAGTGCTATGAAATACGACGCTACTCTGCTAGTTTCACTCGCTTTACAGAGGAACGGAA
This sequence comes from Orthosia gothica, assembly GCA_949775005.1. Classification (NCBI taxonomy): domain Eukaryota; kingdom Metazoa; phylum Arthropoda; class Insecta; order Lepidoptera; family Noctuidae; genus Orthosia; species Orthosia gothica. The sequence goes on from OX459057.1 coordinate 2,348,761, forward strand.
TCTATGGTGGAAGTTCTTCGATAAAAATGAATAAATCATTGTCTATGGAAGCAGCCTTCTACGATTTTCTTCTGTATGAAATAAAATGGGATCTAGAAACGTATATATTCTTGGAATTCTCCAATCCTTTCTGCAAATATTTTTGTGGTACAATACTCATAACGGATCTTTGTGTATCTGAATTCAGGGCTGCAAGACCCTGCGCAGTAGCTATTTTTGAGAGTGACAATAGCATTGTATAACTGTCTCTTTCACTCGCTTACGTTTGTCGTATCGTCTATCTCGCTTACTCTAAGCAGTGTACTCGATGACAAACTGTTTCTTGCGCAATGTTTGGCAGAGCCAACTTCATAGACAGAAAGATCCGCTGTGACTATTACATTGTGCTAGTATTTTATTATTTCTAGCACAATGTTGATCAGTTATCAGAAGCATTCATTTTTTTATTTATTTAAACTTCATGTACAATAGTGGTACATAGGCGAACTTAATGCCACAAGGCATTCTCTACCAGTCAACCTTTGGGTTATAAAGGACAACGATGTGAATGGGTACAAAATAATATTTAACTTGTATACTTGTGTCTTGTGTCATTCAGCACAATAAATTCTTACAAAAGATACCTAAAAGCCCCTAGACAAATTGACAGTGATTCTATTAGATATAACAAATGTTACAAAGACAAAAATGTATTGGTGATATGCCATGCGATGATGCGATGATAAACCCTAAAAATTTAAAATTGTTAATCGTTAAATTCGTCACAATCTTTCTTAGATTGTGACGACTTTAACGATTAACGATTAAATTTACATTGTCCGTTGATTTTACATGCCGCGATAACTTTCCACGGAAGAAATTGAAAGATCGAATTCATAATCCTAATTAATTACTATGTTACCCATACACTATAACGACGAGTATCATTCGCAAGCATCAAGTATAATTATTATTTAGTATTTTTATAGCTGTCAAAACGGGCCTTTTATTTTTTGACAACGTTAGCGCCGTTATAATGTCATTTTATTAAGAGCCTAAGTGATTCTGTTCTAAATCGAAACTTTTCGCCAAGCGAATTCGCCGTTGATTCGCACATCCGCAGCTCATAGCTCCAACACTACATAAATTCAGTTTTTCAGTCTGTTTAGTAGGTGTGGTGTGTACGCTAGTTTATAAGAGCGGCAGGGGCCGGGGCGCGCGGGGCCCTGAGCGTGCCGTATCTGTCATCTCCCGGGCGCAAACACGCCGTTACCTCGCCTCATTTTATTAGGGGCCCGTGCCGACAACCGACAAGCCGAAACCACTAACGCGATGCGCTAATAAAATTGAATCAGCCTTCTTTCTACTTCGGAAGCCGGAATAGTAATGGAATAAGATGGTTTAATTTTTTTTTGTTGAGTCTTCTTGGTGGCTGCTTAAGGCAATTTTCTTTTGTTTCGAAAAAAATAGTGGATGATTAAGGAAAATTTTCAGGAATTCAAACACTGTTGATTTCTCATTTGTCAACGATGACGCAGATGCAAATGATGCCGCCACCAGTTTTATTGAACATATTTCAAGTGCTCTAACGAAACATTCGACATTAGTTTCACGGCCCTGTAGAAAAAGATTGCTTAAACCCTGGCTCACCACTGGGTTACTTCGATGTGTTCGCCATAGGGATAAGCTTCACAGATTAGCCACAAAAAATCCACAAAATGAATCTGCTAATCTGACTTACAAAAGGTACAGAAACTTTTGCAATAATCTTTTGGGAAAGTTAAAGAGAAGCTATGAGAAATCTTTGCTAGAAAACGCAAATTGTAGTAAGGATAAATGGAATGCTGTCAAATCCATAATCAACTCATCAAAGCAAAAATCCGTTGGGGACCACCTTTTGGTCCCTCAGAAAAGTGGTTCTAATGTTGTAAATGATATTAATGCCTACTTCTCCAATGTTGGTAAACTGCTTGCGGATGAAATTGTACCACCACAAAGTGATTATAATTTTGAGATAACCCCTGTCCCAAATTCTATAGTTTTGCTTCCGCCAGTTGAAGCCGAAATTGATACATTAATTATGAACCTCAGAATTGACTGCGCTACTGGTTGGGATTCTATTCCAGCCAAATTTCTCAAAATTGCTAGGCATATCATAGTCCCCCATCTGACTAAATTAATTGAAATCTGTCTGAGTCAGGGTGTTTTTCCAAAGGTATTCAAAAAGTCCCTTATTACTCCTGTCCACAAGGGGGGGAGGAAGGATGATGTTGGAAATTATAGGCCCATTTCTGTCCTTACGACCATGTCGAAAATATTGGAAAAGGTATTAAACAATAGGCTTACAAACTTTTTGCAGCACAATAATATACTTTCTGATTCCCAGTTTGGCTTTAGGTCGGGCAAAAGCACTGAAGATGCCGTAAGTAAACTAGTAGATCACGTCACACTTAAGCTAGACCAAAAAGAGAAATGTGTAGGCATATTTCTGGACCTGGCCAAGGCTTTCGACACAGTCATGATTCCCTTCCTTGTGTGCAAGTTGGAGAAGATTGGTATACGCGGTACTGCTTTGAGAATTTTTAAAGATTTTCTTACCGACCGCACGCAAAGAGTAAAAATCAAAGATCATGTTAGCTCCGATGCCTGGGTTACCTATGGCGTCCCACAAGGCAGCATACTCGGCCCGAGTCTCTTCTTGATTTACATAAATGACCTATGTCAGCTGCCACTAATAAACGGTAATATATTTACCTACGCTGACGATACGGCTTTAGTTTTTCATGGGGGTACCTGGGATGAAGTTAAAAAAATGGCTGAGTTGGGACTGCATAAAGTAGGCCATTGGCTAAGATCCAACCGGCTCACCCTAAACCTTTCTAAGTCAACATTTCTCCAATTTACTTTCAGTAAAATTAAACCAATAAGCTTAGATATTAAACTACATGTTTGCAATTTGACATCAGTGGAATGCCCATGCACAGCAATCTCTAAGTCTACGCATGTTAAATACCTTGGTGTGATGGTAGATGAAAGGCTTGGCTGGCGGCAGCACATTGATGTCACCACAACGCGTGTAAGGAAACTTATTTGGGCATTTAAAAAACTAAGGCACGTGGCCAATTTCGAACTCCTTCGCACAGTGTACTATGCGCTCGTACAGTCGGTCCTGGGATATTGTATTGCTGTATGGGGTGGTGGATGTAAGACTTTTATGATACACCTTGAACGTGCCCAAAGATCCCTACTTAAAGTCATGACCTTCAGGCCGTTTAGATTTCCCACCAAGGCATTATACGAAAAGTGCGGCGTACTTACGGTGAGACAGAATTTTATTCTGCAGGTTGTCACCAAGCAGCATATTGTAACGCCTTATGATGTTCAGCTATATAGGAAACGCACCGTTCCAAACGTTTGCTTACCAGTGCGCTGCCACACGGAGTCTGCTAGGAGACAACAGGTATATCTTGCTACCTTTCTTTACGAAAAATTAAACAGGGTCCTCAGTATTAATCCCCTCACGACTAGGGAAACAAAGATGAGGGTAAAGAATTGGCTACTGTCCCTGGACTACTTCGAAACCGAAAACGTATTGTAATCAAATTAACAGAGAAAACTACTGGTTATGCCCCACACACAAACACACAAACAAACACACACACAAACACATACACATTCACACTTTTTTTACTATTAATAAAATTGGACTATGTTTTTTGACGACTTCATTTTATTATAATTGCGATCTTATTTACTTTTTATTTTTTTCTTTTTGTCTTTCATTTTGATTGGGTATTAAACCTAAAAAAAATAAATATGTTTTTATTTTAATTTTGACTTTAATTTGGATTGTATTTTGATTTCTCATTGTGATTTTAATTATCGTTTCAATATTGACCTCGATTTTAATTTTGAGTTTGGTTTTGATTATGATTTTATCTTTGTTTTGATGATTTTATTTTATTTTATTTTTAATTTTGACTAAATTTTACCTTAATTTTAATTTGGATTGTGATTGAAATTTTACTGTTAATTTTGACTTTGACTTAGAGTGTAATTAATTTTAACTTGAGTTTGATTATAATTTTAATTCTCATTGTGAATTTAATTCTGATTGTAATTCTATTTTTGATTTTAATTTTATTATTGAGTTTGTTGAAATTTCGGATCATAATGATGATTTGATTTTAGTCTGGGATATTTAGTGAATACTTGTCTGGATTACAATTGTGTTTCAGTAATTATAATTATGTAACATAACGGAGGAGATCACTGGCCCCTGAAACACAGGTGCTGTTACCTAGCTCAGGGGTCAGGGTTTCACGACTTTTGTAAAATTTTGAAGCTAATAAACAATTTATTATTTATTTATTATATTTATTATTATTATTATATTATTTATTATTATTATTATTATTATTTGGAAGTGTTTCAACTTCTCAGCTCTTAGGCTGGTTTAAGCTACATTTACGGGCCGAGACCAAGTAAATGCAGCGTGTGGTGTGTTATATTGAGGATGAATGATGTGGAGCTATTTCGTTTTCATCAATTTGCATGAACTTTCTAACAATTCGACATGTGTTCAAGATGGCTGCTTTTTGAAGGGTGATATAGAGATTTTCGTTAAGATCAAGTAATTTCAGACTATGGAGAAGGTGGTTTGGAATAACGCCTGTTGTAGAAAGAACTATGGGGACTACATAAACTTTTTCTTGCCGCCATATTCTAACTATTTCGTCCTTGAGTTCTGCGTATTTACTTATTTTTTCAGTGATTGTCTTCTGAATGTTGTGCGTATTGGGGACTGCGATGCGATTATTATTATTATTATTTATTATTATTATTACTGTTATTTATGTGTCTATCTAAAGATTACAGTCGTTTGGATATTTATTACAATTCAATATTTGCATCTTACTTATGTACATATAAATACCTAGGTTTGTACATGGATGGATGTATTTTCTTGATGTAGTTACTCTCACACAGAAAAAACTACTTACCGGATTTTGATGAAACTTCACAGTAATATAGTTTATACACCATTATAAAATACTAGCTGTTCCCCGTGGCTTCGCTCCCGTGGGCCACACCACTGGACCCGCTGTCGGGATTATAAAATAGCCTATGTCACTCAGGAATAATGTAGCTTTCTATTGGTGCAAGAATTTTTAAAATTGGTCCAGTAGTTTCGGAGCCTATTCGGTACAAACAAACAAACAAAAAAATCTTTCCTCTTTATAATATTGGTATAGATAGGTTTCAATTTATAAAGATAGAAATGCGAATTCCAGGCGTGCAAAGAAGCGGGTGGTATCTGTTTTTTATTAGTACCTGTAAAATTTATTTTTGCACCTATAACATTTTTCAAGCATCACATAGTTACCAATTTATTTTCTCTGCGAGTTCAAAATTCATTGCATTTTAAACAGAAAACACATAGCACACAGTTGAAAGCATACCAATTCATTCTGATACTCCTCCTGTGGTTTCTCAAACACAACGTATTGGCTTGCTAAGATATTGGGACATTTCTAGGATGCGCATACGAGATGATGAAAATTGACATGCTATCCAATCAGACCGGGCTCTAAGCCGAATATCCAATGGACATACATCTATGACATACATTTTGTACCTATAGATATGTTCTATAGGTATGAAAGGCCATAAAAGCTATGCAAAGATACTGGACAGTCAATAGTAGATGAAAGGCTAGACACCAAATTTATGTGTAAATGGCTGTTGGGTCATTGCAGTCAAGCGAGATACACACGTGTATTTATAAAAATCTAAGCAGATTGTAAATTCAAATTCTCTATAAAAAATTCTAATTTAGAAACACATCAGAGTGTTTATTACGAGTATAAACTCGTTTCTGGTAGCGACTTCGCCCGCGTGATAGTGGGCATAATAAAATTGTAGCCTATGAAAGAAAGAAAGAAAGAAAAATATTTATTTGTGACCCGCACAGGAGGCACGAGAAATAAGCATAAAATTAAACAATAATAAAATAAAAACCCCGTGCGAGACCAAAAAGGCTCCTATCTCAGCATGTGCAGCGATAACCAAAAAAGGTAACGCTGCGCTGATATTCCAGACTATAATCTATCTCCGTGCTAAATTTTATCCAGATCTCTTCAGTCGTTCTGGCGTTAAAAAGTAACAAACATCCATCCATCCAACCATCCTCACAATTTTTTGCGTTTATAGATAACTAGCTTCTGCCAGCGGCTTTGCCCGCGTAAATTTCCAAAATTATCCCAAGAGAACATATTTTCGGGATAAAAAGTACCTATATCTGTGCCAATTTTGCATTCAGATCCGAGAAGAGCAACAAACACACTTACACACTCACAAACTTTCACCTTTGTAATATTAGTGTGATAAGATCTTTTGTATAGTTAACGTGATCATGATCATGATGACCTTGACATCATCGAACATACCTACAGGAAATTTTTAATGTTAAAAGCTTCATGCTGTAGGTTACAATAGAATATAATTGTTGTAAAAAAGTGAGCATAAATTTTATAAAGACTGGCTAACGAAAAACACGTAACTACAACATTAACTTACTTATTATACTACGTAATAAGTTTAAGCACACCTCTGACTGAAGGTACAAGATGGTAGCCGACTACATGCAGCAGCAACGGACGACGTGTCGCAGCGACACTACTGGTTTCTATGTATTTATATGAAATACCTTCCGCAGCTAACGACACTTCGCCCGACGACATGTCGCACGATCGCAGACAACGTGTCGCCCAACCGCAGATCAGTAGTGAGTGAGTGTTGTCAGACATTTTGTCTCACGAAACACTCAGAACCAATAGGAATACAGAGCTGCCGTCTGCAGTCTGGTTCGAAATCATGACTGCAGCGACAAGGCGCAACGACGTGTCGTAGCGACATGAAGCGACGACACGTTGTCTGCTGCTGCTGCGTGTAATCGGCTACCAGTTTGTACCTTAACTCTTTGGAGAAAGGGCTGATGTTAAACTTCATCATCATCATCAGACTTATAATGTTCCCACTGCTGGGACAGAGGCATTCTCTCTGTGAGAGAGAGAATGGGCCATAATCAAACACGCAAGTTCAGTGCAGATTGGTCAATCATGATTCACCGTTTTTAAAGCAGTAAAGCGTTTGCCTGGGTTCGAAACCACGACCAACGACACGTAACTCGGTGCCGTTACCTCTGGGTCAACACTGCTCTGATGTTATTCAACGTTAAGAACATGTGCAGCTAGACATTTTCCCTCACAGGTAAAAGATACAAAGAAAGTGATCCTAATATTTTTGCTTTTTCATAGTCACGCATTACCATAATGCGTGTTAGTTGCCAGTGCGAAACACATGACCTTTTGAAGGGACAGCGCCAAAAAGGTCAGTATATGTCCTTTTAAGGCACTTCTCACGAGTGTGCTAATGGGAATGTATTATACTATTTACTTTTCCCGCGACTTCGCTTTAATAAATGGACTATCTATATCCGTCTCTGTTTTGCAAACAATACTTGTTTACAGTAATGATGACAATCTGTTGAATTCACTGGTTCTGGTGGAGTCGAAGCAGACTATTCAAATAAATATTGTAATTTTAGCATTTCATATTATTTTTATCTCGTATTCATTATATTGTAAATATTTACCATAGAATGTATTTTTTTTGTGCTTGTCCATATCTTGCCAGCCAACATTGTATTTTGCTTTCTCCGTCCAATCTGGCAGGAACATGTCCAGTCGTTTTTATTAAACTTACACATAATTACATACTTTGACCCACATTCTGTGTTTATTCTATTTTGTTTGTTATTTATATATTATTTAAGTATTTTCGTTTCCGTAAGTGTGTCCGAGTGTAATCGGCGTAAGAAGAAAAGATAAAATTAGATTAAACAAAATCAAAAATGTAACTAAATTTAAAGATGTGAATAAAGTATGCAAAACACTGAAATGGAAATGGGCAGGACATATGCTGAGAGGGAAAACGGAGAAATGGACTAAAACAATAACAGAGTGGTACCCCAGGGATGGTAAAAGAAGTAAAGGTCGACAAATGAAACGTTGGGAAGATGACCTCAAAAGAGTTGCCGGTCCAGAATGGATCAGAATTGCGAGAGACAGAGATAGGTGGAAGTCTTTGGAGGAGGCCTTTGTCGAAGGACAAGCTGTTGTTGGAAAAACCGATCGTTAGGAATAAATATAATATTGTATTGTAAATTATGATAAAACAGCAATAAAGGCTTATTTTATTTTATTTTATTTTTTAAGTGTGTCCGTGGCATCAAAAGTGGGTCCACAGCGCAGCGTTATTTTCTTTTTTGGATATCGCTGCACATGCTGATATAGGAGCGTTTTTGGTCCCGCACGGCGTTTTAATGTTTTATTATTGTTTAATTTTATGCATATTTCTCGTGTCTCCTGTGCGGGTGTCCAAATAAATATTTTTTCTTTCTTTCTTTTAGATCGCCACGCATAATAAAAAAAACCTTACAGATTAATTAGGAAACAAGTTTTATTTAAATTTAAACTGCCTTCTCCTAAAAATAGTAATTTTACAGAATATAAAATATATATTATAAATATATATATATGTTACATTTTTTTTGCAAGAACATAACCAAATATCAGAAAATATACTAAAGAATAAGTAATATTAACATAGTTCGTAAACGGCATGAAATAATATATACGTCTACACAAAGGTTCTGTGAAAAATGTCGCACTCTTAAGAGAGTGAAAAATATTGGCAACTCATTGTACTCGCGTTATTTGCGGACTGATTTATATTTTACTACTAAGAAATTTTATGCGACTTCAATCTTTTATATCAACTGGTATTTGTTCAGATTTATGTACATATATCTGTCAAAGTAACTTTAATTAGTTTAACTAAACAAACGTAATTAATATTAAGTGCTAGATAACCTTCTCATACCAAATCATTGTCACAATATGATGACTATTCTTTCAATAGCGTTTCTACGAATAGGTAAAAAAAGTTTATATTATCAAAAAATCCGACTGCAAAGATGTAAACAAGAAGAAAATCATACTGTGCAATCGGAGGATATTTATAGTTATGGTCAGCCAGCTCGCAAATATGTATCCTCCGACTGCACAGCATGATTTTATTCTTGTTTACATCTTTGCAGTCGGGTTTTTTGATTTTATTAACTATTAATTTTCAAATTTTTAGTTATACTTTGTTTTTCGAATGACTTTTAAACATATAAGTGGTATATATTTTGGTAATCACCTCTACAAAACCCTTCATTTTGATACCCCAGTCGATGGGATTGGAAGAAAAGAAAAATGCAACCCCTACAATATGGCGCCCAAAATCCGCCACGTTCCTTTTTTTGTCGGCACGCAAAAACACTTGGGTGGCCAAGACCTATCTAACGATGTACTAATTATGAAAATCCGTCAAGGGGTTTGAAAGATACGAGGTAATAAACTATATTACATACATACAAACATACATACAAGATACGCGCGAAAAACATAACCCTTTCCTTGCAGCCGGGTAAAAACATCTCTAATAAATAAATGGTCCAATGAGCCCGATCAGTACTTGAATTCTTTAAATAGAAACTGACATAATCCCCATGCTTGGCACTGTTGATCCCAGTATATTTGACTTGAAGCACGCAACAATTTAAAAATTAATCAACGATACCAAACCAAACATCCAAAAGAAACCAATATATATAACTTCTTAGGTAAATTAAACAACCATGTAATAAAAAACAATAAAAGAAAAAACGATGATAAAGTGTCCCTAGAGGCGTCAAAGCGCGATACGCCACTGCATTTGACTGCACGACTGCGCTCAAGATCGCAGTGACGCTTCGCTTCATCGCACACTTAACCAGTCACTGCCTGTTGCCACATCCAGTGCTTCGGTCACATAATTTTTTGACGTATCGTTCCCTTGAGTGTACACCTTTTTTCTTTGTCTTCCAGTCCTCGCAAATAGGGTTGCTTATTTTCTTTTCTGATGTTATCAATTTTCTTTGGCGGTTCTTTTTTTGTTAAAATATAAACTCCTTTCCTTTTGAAAGAAGCCTTGAATCTGCGTGTTTTAGAGGTCATTTATTGATAAGTCAATTAGGACGAATTTCAAATCGAATTTCAACTACCATCAAAATATGGAAAAGTAAAAACACATCCTCAAATTCATACGAATTCCACAGACTTACCTTAAAACACAAACTAACAATAAATCGATATGTTTGTACTGGAATACGCGAGGTATCTGCTGATCAGCAATTATCCGATGGTTAAGTGTACACAGCTCAACCCTGCAGGAGCCGATTGCGATCAAGAGCGGCTCCGTGGAAATGAGAACGGGCGGCCGGGGACCGCACAGATAAAAACTTTCACTTTTTCCGACAACTCTCGGCGGCGACATTCGCCGGCGACAATAACGCCGGCTGCGGACGCCCTTATTACGTTATTGTTTGCGTAATTGTGATAAACAAGTTTCGTCATAAATGTCTTGGTGGCGTTTCTTACTATATTTGACCGCAAGAAATTGTACGAATACTGTATGTAATCTACAGATCCAATAACGCCAAATTATTCTGTTTGCACGTCTACTAAATGCTTCATGATCAGCTTAAGTATTCAAATCTTGAGAATAAAACTGGAATTGGAATTATGAAAATATCAATATCTGCTGCCGCCGTACTCTACCCGAGTCTTCTTAAGGTGATAAGTGGAGCTCTCGCAGGGAGCGCGGCTGGTTTACCGCGGTGGCAGTTTTATTTACGATCCAGAGCAATATCTGGAGAAGGCAGCGTCGGGTATACTAATATCGGTCGTGTGGGCGCAACCGATAGCCGCTCGATAGAATAATATGACGGGCGCGCGACTGGCCCGCTGGCACGTAGGCAATAAGCCGCCGGCAGAGAGCCAGCGAGCCGCCCGGAAAAATAAGATTGCACCCGGACGCTTCTGACCCACCGCGCGTGCTTCCACATGCCCGGCGCTGCCCCGCGCTGCCCTACGCTACCCCGCGCTGCCCGCGTCTGCCTCTCGCTGCATCCCGCTGCCCCACAATGCACGGCCGCGCTCGCAGGGTTGTCTACGTACTCCACATTCCTCTTGTAACAAACGACCTTTTTAAAACGTTCCTACTATCTTGTTACCAAAGAAAAATATCAAACTTGAAAATTCCGGACAAAGTGAAACTCAGTAAAGGTTTAATTTCGTTGAGATTTCTCTTCAATAATTCCCTGATCTAAATTGGGCAATACCTATTCCTAGCCTATCTCATTCATAAAATAAAGTTAATCCATTCCAATAACTCTAACCCAAATCTAATATCAGAAATATATTCAGTGCCAAAAGCGCAACTGTGAGACACGAGAAAATGAGCCAAGTCAAACTTTCACATTTTACACCCGTACGTGGGCAATGTAACTAACGTGTGACATATTCAAAAAGAAACCGTCCCGCCGAGGCGCGCCTTGTTTCATTTTACGATCTTATCGAAATAATCCGATCTCGCTTGTTATTTACTGCCGCCTTCCCTCGATTCCGGCTCTTACGGCAAACGTGTCCGCCAACCGCAAATAATTATCGACCTTATTCCCATAACATTCGACGCTAAATGCGTTATCCTAATCCGACGGCTCGACTCCTTACACTCTCGACTTCATCCAGGAAACGAAGACCCTTGAGCGATTTAGAGAAGTACATACAGTCGGACTTAGTTCCCGGTAAATATAATTCATTTTCGGAAGTTTCTTTAAAGCGCATACGATCTTTCGTTCTGCAGTGTTTCCGTAGACGTACCTCGAGAGATTGAGAGGAAAAATCTAGGTGTTTTATTTCACATGAGACTGCGGTTGTGAAGCCAGGCGCGCTATCACAATAAACACTTTGCGGTCGCGGCGGTCGTGTAAATTATTCATAGGCCAAAGGTTTGTGACAAGTCTTGGAATAGATACTGCCAATAACGATACTTCCATCTAAGTGTTACCTCGGATCGGGAAGATAGTAAGGCATCGCTTTCAATGTTAGAGGATCGCGGAGTGGATTTATTTATAACATGCAATTCACGTTTTCTTACATCGACCAGTAATCTATTAGTATTTACTATTTAGGTACTTATGTTGTTTCTGTAAAAATTACAGATTGTTTACTGAAAATTCTAGCTTCATTCACAATGTAGTTACAAGGGTTGAAAATCGCCGGAATGACTCTTAAGAAAAGGATATTATGGTTGTGTCTTTGTTTGCTTGATTTTGTGGGTTCACGCAAAAATCAAACTATTTCCTTTATCACTAAACTGTCCTAGCTAGTATACAAACCGAAAAAACAACCTAATTCCGTTGACACATTCACATACAACAATAACGTACGTCGGGAATAACCCTCTGCGCCTCCACGCTATAAAAATACTATTATTTCAGTGTATAAGACGTCACAGCCCCGCAACGTGTTGCAGCAACACCGTCTACGTGACAGGGAGCCGAGGTCATTTACTTTTTAAGCTGAAACAAGAGCAAAGCACACTGTTCTAATGCTAAGGCGAAAAATTCAATATGGCAATTGCAAGACGCCAGTCTCTTGCCACTACACGTCTAGAAGCACCTAATAAACGTGGATGAGGATGAAGTAAAAAAATACAACTGTTACAAATCCGTGTCCATAATAATACTATCACTAACTATTGTCACTTGATCAGTCCAAGCAAGCATTTTACCAAACATGACAAAAAAAAACAATCTTATTCCGTTGACACATACACATACAACAATAACGTACGTAGGGAATAACCCTCTGCGCCGCCACACTATGAAAGTACTATTATTTCAGTGTACACGACGTCAAAGCCCCGCAACGTGTTGCAGCAACACCGTCTACGTGACAGGGAGCCGAGGTCGGTTACTTTTTAAGCTGAAACAAGAACAAAGCACACTGGTCTAATGTTCAGGCGAAAAATTCAATATGGCAGTTGCAAGACGCCAGTCTCTTGCCACTACACGTCTAGAAGCACCTAATAAGCGTGGACTGAAGAATGAAGTAAAAATTCCCGCCATTGTCATTCTTACCGCGTAGCACTGGTAATGAGCTAAGTTCGCCGTAACGCCTCGTAACTTACATACCAATCGGCGGGCTCCTTACCGGAGGTTAGGTACCTCCGTTTCTCCATTGGTAATCACGCCACAAACATGGAAAACAGGAAAGTTCTGGTCATGTTTCGTACTGGATTTGAAGGCTATTAGTTTGCGTTGGAACTTTTTTGTAACTTTAAATTAATTTTTAGAATTGTTTTTTCGGCTGTTATTTTTGTTACTTGAACTTTTTGATGTTTTTTAACGAATTCTGATAGCCGGTTTTATTATTCGTAGAAGAGGTATTGTTTAATCACTTGAATTAATTTGAACGAAACTGAAATAATATTTTTGGTTAACAGTTATTAGTCTTCTATTCTAATATTATAAAGAGGTATAGTTTGTGAGGTTGTAGGGGGTAATCTCTGGATCTACTGAACCGATTTAGATGAAATTTGGAATGGAGATAATTTGAGACCCTGGAAAGGACATATTAGGAGTTTGTATTCCCTTGGGATGATAAAACACTATTTTCGCAGGCGAAGCCGAGGGCAGAAGTTATATTATAGAATACGAAAACTTTTACCCGACTGCCGAAGCAGGGTAATGTGTTTATCAATCATAGTATGTATGTATGTTTGTTGTTCCTATGTGGCGTTCTAGAGACCAAACGCGTTGGCCGATTTTGATGATTCTTACTTCAATCGATTCGCCTTAACCCTGCGAGTGTCGGATTTTGGGCGCCATATATAAAACGCGCCGAAGACAGATTCATTGAAAAGAACTTAAAATTTAAAGACACACACGACATATGTAGTTTCCTGTACAATTTTCCTAAAAGCAGTACACAACAAACTAAACTAGATATATTTTCAATGACCAGACCACAATCTAGGTAACTAGTCAGCTCCGAACCAGACAGCCACCGGTTTCTTTTGACGCCTGGCCGCCGACTTTGTAAATGGAATTTGCAAGTAATTTCGCCACCACCCCGCCGCCCCTTCACCCCCCGCCCTTGCCTTGCTCTCTTGTCTCCGCGTGTCGCTTCCATTACAAATTGTGTTGGAATAAAAATATGGCCTGATTCATAAGAGTGGTTGAAACTGTGTCAATGTTGATGTTCGGTGTGTCTGGAGCCCAATTACAAAGATCGACATATTTTTTGTGATTGAAAAATTGCTCGGCCTAAGTCTACTTAGTTTTAAAGAAAAACCGACCAAATTAATCTAATTACGATGTTAGCAAAAGATTCCTTTTCTTCAAAGATTCCTACGTGCATAACTAAAGATTGCGTATAAAGTTGAAGTTTTAGTGCATAGAATGAACATAGGCATTGCGATTAACGGTACCACACCGGTTACCAGTGTAACTTTATAATTTATTAATCTGAACTCAGCAATTAAGCCAAGCTAGCTTAATTGATCGACCACTACTGGACATAGGCTTCTCTTAAGCTGAGCCACAACACCCTGTCCTCCACCTGCCGCATCTATACCACAAATACAGAAAGACTCCCCAAACACACAGGTATCCCAGCTGCCTTTTTAATCTCGTCAAAATATCAAGCAACTCTTATGTCTGAGTGCATCACTATTGCCCGAAATTACACCGCGCTTTTTTCTTTCTACTCTATTGATTTCTAATAATAAGTTAAACAACTTCGTTTTAAATATTTTGGTAACGTTCTTCGGGCGATTGATCAATCGGCCGAACGTCTTTTTCCCGAATCGTTCGTTCAGCCGAACGCTCTTCGGGCGATCATTCGTTCGAATGAACGTTCTCGGTCAAGTGAACTTTGGGCAATCGTAGCGCACTCTTAAAATACACAACAAACAAACCTTACCCTCTAACAAACCACTCTATATAGATCTGATTCGTTCACGGAAAGAAGTGGGCGTGTAATAGGAAATGTTCCGCATATTGACTTCGGCGACGCCGACGTTCCCGAGATCTCTAAACAATGACACACGGATCTAACTTACACCATACAACATGCACTGATTCTTAATCCAACTTATTCACTTTTGGTTTTGATTGAAAAATTGGCTTTTGAGAACAATGTTTAGGCTCTTTTATTCATAGATTGGGAATAGATATAAATTAATTTTCTAATAGTAGTTAAGAGTTAGATGGGCCAGGACCGTCACGCGGTGGGTCGGGCCGTCACTTGAAGACGGATGTCGTAACCAAGGCAGGTCTAAAAAACGCTGGCGTGATGATTTGGACTTGTTCCTTACTGATTGGCTGATGGGATCAACCCTGATACCAACAAAAAAATATTTTGTTTCATACATTTTGTCGAGTAAAATATCATGTATGTATATCATAGTATAACTATTATATATTTTTTTGACCCTTGGTAACCTACAAAAGACGCCTGGACTTTTGGGGAAAAGTCCAGGGATTGTAGGCTTTTTACCTCACTAAAACCACCCGGTGATCCTCAGCAGCACATGGTAGCGTCTCCGTTACCTCTTAAAAGACCACCTCGGAGCCACGCTGTGCACGGCAGCTCGTGATAATTGTGCCACCGTCTTTCCTAAAATCACTTGGTGGGCGGACAGATCCCCAATCTGACCGCCCGTGACCCCTGAGTCCCACCTGCCCATGATGCAGGCGGGATTTTGCGCTTTAGGTGTCGAGGCGGTTGCCTCCACGACGCCTTCTTCTCCAACGCCCGATATCCCGCTCAACGGCGTTCTTCTGGACCATTACGGTCTCACAGAAGGAGGCCATTTTTCTCCAGTTTTCTGTCTCTGCCCTTACAATTGCTGGCAGAGACAGGTCTCGCCCGATCCTGGTGACCAAGACCTGTCGCTCAGAGGGCCACGCGTGTGCTGTGTGCTGTGCAGAATCAAGGTTGCCTCCTCAATGTTGGCAATTTGTTCAGGTTCCCAATCCTGTTCAGGTTCTCACCGAAGCAACCGTGCCCGGTCAGCAACTGAGTGAGCCTATAGGAGATGCGCTCCCCTCTTTTCAGCCAGGCTACGAAGTGACTACTATTATAAACGTGAAAGGTTGTGAGGATATGTTTCACGCAAAAACTTCTGAAAGGATTTTGATAAAACTACACAGAAATATAGCGTATACATCAGAATAACACAAAGGCTATAATTTATAAAGATATTGGGGAGAAGACTAATACCATGCGGGCGGAGCCGCAGGTTATATATTATTATTCATAATATTAATTTATTTATTTATTGAACAAGGCACACCAACGACTCATTTACAAATTAATATCAGCTAATAAAATTCAGAAAAAATCCTGTGTGTGTGTGTGTGACTTGCTTAGTCACTTACAGGCATGCACAACATTGTCATTTAAAAGTCGCATGAAATAAAATAAGAATTTAAACAAAGATAAAGTGAAATCAAAGGGGGATTAATCAATACATATCATAAAAAATACAACCGACTGCCAAATAAAAACACTACAAAGTGAAAAATAACTTCAATTTCGGAAGTCGGTGTTCCTGTTTTCGTTTCTTTATTTTTTGACACCGACTTCCGAAATTGAAGTTATTTTTCACTTTGTAGTGTTTTTATTTGGAATTAGATTGTATTTTTTGTAAAAAAAAAAAAAAAAAAATTATCTTTTTAGTTGTGGTACATAATGGACCAGTTCTATAGGCTAGGTTCCTATAATGCCCAAAGTGAAGCCAGAATAGATTAACCCAATAACATGAAACTTAAAAAACGGTGGAAAGTGATGAACTGTTCACATCTGCGTACCCCTTTAGAGCGTACCAGTGTGATGTCATGTTATGAAATGGTGTAAACAATAAACAGACATACGATTGCAGCTATCCCGAGTGATTTGCCGTCTTTTATTGAAGAGTTCTGATCGATATCTCCGAAGTCCTTCATCAGATCTTGATGAATTTAAATGGTACCAAATGACAAGTACCAGCTTTTAAAAAAAGAATCATCAAAATCGGAACACCCAGTAAAAAGTTCTTAAGTTAGAAGTAACACAAATAAAAAAATACAATCGAATTTATAATCTCCTCCTTTTTGGGAAGTCGGTTAAAAATGAAGACCCCCGCCGTGTTTGTACGCAATAATCTCTAAAACTACTGAAAGGATTTTCATACGGTTTTCAACAATAGAAAGAGTGCGAGTTAGGTTTTTGTTTATAATTAGTCACGTCACGGGTGAAGCCGGCGGGTTGCTAGTAATATACAACACATATACTAGTAAAGTTTGTTTATTATTTATTTATATACACTTTATTGTACACCATACTAAACAAGAAAAAAAGAAACATAAAACTAAAAACATACAATGGGCGGCCTTATCGCATACCGCGATCTCTTCCAGGCAACCTGGAAGAGATCGCGATCGCGAGAGTTTATATTAGTGATTACCTTCACCCAATGAAAGATTTCGAATTAATTAGTAGAATGGGATTGGAATCCAGGACCTCGAGCACAACAGCAGCGCTAGCGACCGCTAGACCAAAGTAGGTAATATTCTACCTATTAGGTATTTATTTTTTCATCCAGCAAACCAAAATCACTTTAATGTAGCAACTACAATTTATTGTGTCTCATGTTTATTCCCTATTGTTTGCGACTTGGAGTCGTTTAATGAATAAATCTTAGGAGTGAATTCAAAATAATTCACTTCTGCGTGGTTCTTGGACAATTTCTTGTGATTTGCATCTTTTCAGCAATGTAGAATTACGGTACAGCTTGCGAATAAACCTTTGTAAGGAATTGGAATCAGTTTATTTTGAAAATGGTTTCTGCTTGAATTTGTAGATAGGACCTAAAACCTGAAGAAAAACACTGTTTGGTTAAGTGGCAAGAACTTCACACTTTCCTTGTAGATAATGGATATAGTTCTCGCCAAACGTCTTGACCGCCCTGACCTGACGTTGGCCACAATGGATGCGTAGTAGTAAATCTATACCAATATTATAAAGAGGAATGATTTTTTTGTTTGTTTGTTTGTTTGTACCGAATAGGCTCCGAAATTACTGGACCGATTTTAAAAATTCTTTCACTAATAGAAAGCTACATTATTCCTGAGTGACATAGGCTATTATTTTATCCCGAAAACGGGTCCAGAGGGGTGGTCCACGGGAGCGAAGCCGCGGAGAACAGCTAGTATCATACAAAAACAGCACCGATCCGTGCATTGCGCATCGGAAAGCCAACTTCAGGGTGGCCCAAAAGTTAGGCGAGAACTATACCTACACAAATGTATTAGAACCTGACTTCCTTTTTTTTCGCTCTTCGGTGAAGCGGGAGGGCGTGTCAGACTTTTACTGACTTACTGACTAAAACCCACCCGTGTTCCTTCAGTTGCTTGAGCCAGGGCCGCGGTAACTCTTTTTCAAATTTATCCGCGACCCAGACAGGCATCGGCTTTAGCGGACCCCGTCAATTTGCTGACATCTCTCTGAGGCGCACGTGGAACACTACACGCCGTCAACTCGGGCCTGTTCTTTATCGGACGGCGAGGTACCCATTACTCGCCGTCCGCAAGCCCACGCCTACGGTGGCCGGGCATCTGCTTGCGACTCTCGACGCCCAGGGCGTCTCCTGCAGTGGCTTGGGGCGTGAGGGCGCCTGCGTTGCATTTCCCCCACGCGTTCTGGAGGCGTTCTTCGTGAGCATTACTGCTTCGCAGAAGGAGGTGATAGCTTCCCAGGCCCTTTCACTCCGTACCATAGCCTGAACCAGGCACGGATGCGAGAGGTCGCCACCGCCGATCGCTACCACGAGGACACGGCGTTGCTCCACTCAAGCGGGGCAGACCTCCACTGTATGTTTTACCGTGTCCTCCGGGCGATCCTCACAATGGTGACAACACCCGAGCGTTTCCTCCCGCGAGCGTGTCCGGTGAGGATCTGCGTCAGGCGGAAGGTGAGGACGCCATGACGCCTCTTAAGCAACTCCACAAAGAGGGGCCTTATCGCCACAATTGTGGCGTGTCCATGAACCAAGAACCTGACTTCCTAGTGTGGGATTTAGGGTTACTTTAATGCAATTTTTTTTTTTTCTTGTGTTTTATGCTATAATTTTTGTCTATTTATTGTGCTTAATGTATGTAAAGTAAGGTGTCTCAATAAAATTTATCTTTCTTCGCCCACTGCTGAGCATAGACAACAAAAAAAAAAACATCTTCGTTAGTCTAGTGGTCGCAAGCGGTAGGTACTACGTAACATCCTCACGTCCTGGGTTCGAATACCAGGTTGAGCAATGTGTTATTGGGTATTTCAATCTTTTTTTGTTCTTTTATCAGTAGCAGCCCGGAGTCTGGATTTGTTCTTGTTTGTTTGCCATGTAATTAGAGCGAGCATATTGCTATATGCTCGCCCTAATTACATAGCACCTAAACATATCTGGTGAAATGTGGGTGTACTTACCCACAATTCTGCCTCACCCTTCAGTGGATACAGGCGTGATGTTACTATGTTTATGATACCTCTAAAAATTTCTCATCATCAGCCTTTTCATGTTCCCACTGCTGGGACACAAGCCTCCACTCTGCGAGAGAGGGCCGTAATCCACCACGCGGGCCCAGTGCGGGTTGGTGGATGTCACATGTCTTCGAATTTTTGGTTCTAGGACATGCCTGTTTCCTCACCATGTTTTCCTTCACCGTTTTGAGAGCAGTGGTGATGAAAAATTTTACACAAAGTAAAGCGCCTGCCTGGGTTCGAAACCACGACCTACAACTTGGCCGTTACCACTGGGTCACCGCTGGTCCAATGGGCCAAAAATGTATGTGTAATCGTAAATTAATACTGAGATTTTCCACTGAAATTGTTATAAAAGTCGTAACTCAAACTCAAATCATTAATTTCAATTAATACCATTTAAAGATACTTTTCAATTGTCACATTCGCAAGCAAACTCATACAAAAAATGCCGGAACAATGGATTAAACACATTTTCTGTGGGTCTCTTTACGAGTTTTTGTACAACATCTAAACTGCAGGAAACAATAACAATATAACAACATTTTATTTAAAAGGAAACATCTGTCATATGAATAGAAATGAAATGTGTGTGAATTTAAAATCCAACTTCATGGACAATTAAACATTTAATATATTTCTTGGGTCATGTGGGGAACTGAGGGAAGGAAAATATGTTTGAATACATTGAGTAGGAACTTGTATAGATATACTAGGTATATTATGTGTTTTATATGTAGTCTCTTAGAACCGGTTACAGAATTGAGTATTTTGAGTTAAAACGTGTCAAACCAAGCCTACTTCATTGCCAAATTTTGACGGGTTTTAATGCTAAAATACTGTTTGACCGTTGACCGTTGACCGTCGAATCCGACTCGGCTGGGCGGCGTTCGGGAAGTTGCGTGGTATCTTCTCGTCCAATTTACCGCAGTGTCTCAAGACAAAAGTCTATCTATGACCAGTGTGTGTTGCCAGTGATCACCTATGGGACCGAGACGTGGTCGCTCACAATGGGCCTTATCTGAAAGCTTAAAGTCACCCAAAGGGCAATGGAGAGGGCTATGCTCGGCATTTCCTTGCGTGATCACGTCAGAAATGATGATATCCGCAGGAGAACCAAAGTTACCGACATAGCCCGAAGAATTGCCAAACTTAAGTGGCAGTGGGCAGGGCACATTGCTCGCAGAACGGATGGCCGATGGGGCCGAAAAGTTCTGGAATGGCGACCGCGAACCGGAAGACGATACGTTGGAAGGCCTCCCACTTGATGGAACGATGACCTGGTTAAGGTTGCGGGAATGCGCTGGATGTGAGACGCACGGGATCGATCAATGTGGCGACGCCTGGGGGAGGCCTATGTCCAGCAGTGGACGTCTTTCGGCTGAAATGATGATGATGATGACTGTTTTACAAATACTTAACATCAAATTCTTACTACTGTATTATTTATTAGAGTTCCGTACCCAAAAGGTCCAAACGGAGCCGTATTGTTGTTCCATACAATTAAAGGGGGGAGCGAAATAAATGTTCACCTACCCCATCAAATGGGATATCGTTGTTTAGACTCATTAAGAAGATAAGTATTGTATTTTTGTTTTAAAAAATATTGGAAAACAATGGAATGAGACGCCACCAAGGTCAGCCTTTTTTACAAAGTTTTGTTTGAAGAATGTTTTAAGCTCCCATTGAATTATCAACTCCAAATTTGGTGATAATGTTTATTATTACGTATATTTTACCAATATATTGATAAATCAGATTTTTTCTTTGCAAGTCCCTTATTTTTCCTAATGTCCCAACCGGAACCCTACATGTGCGAAGACCGACCCACACTTGGCCGATTTTTTGTAACTATAACAAAAAATTCAACAAATGTTGACAGTGTATGAAATATTACTTATGTAGTTGGTATAAAAAAAAACCTGAAAAATAAACAATTATATAACATGTTTTTTTTTTTTTTAATTAAAATAAACGTTGCCCCACACTAGGAATTTCTTCCTGTATCGTGGGTGCGTTTACAAACATATAAACTCACATACACAAACACCCAGAGCCGGAACAACTATCTGTAGGTCATACAAATATTTGTTCCGTGCGGGAATCGAACCCGCGACACGCAGCGCAGCAGTCAATCGCTCAACCACTGCGCCAACCGTGCACAGGTATTGTCCTCAGTGATACTATTCATTAATTTATACATCAAACAATTTACATTGTGGTCGAATTCTACAAAATAATTACATTTCAAATCATAACAGAAGCAATAATAAAATACAAAGCAATCAGAATAAAAAAAATAAAAAAAAAATCTATGACGTATCAATCAAAACCCGTTTACATGTCAAACCATAAAAAAAACACATAAACAACCCTGTCTATTCCAATTAACATAAATTAACTGATAATTAATTGTCAATTAAATTACTGTTCACATGTCCAAACATAAAAAGCTCAAAACCAAAATTAAATTAATAATATAAATGATAGCTGAGTACAACTCACAGAGAACGACACATTGTGGTCCAAATGTGTAATGTGCTATTACAAAGCGTCTACAAGTCCGGGCCTCAACCTTTCGACTTTCAGTGGACTACTAATAAATAACCCTTAAAAGTTAAACTCTCACAAAAAATAAGCAGCTAATAATCCACGCTGCTAGTACGTAAAGTAGAATGTAATATCCGAATAAAAAAAGTTAAAGTAGCAACCTCTGTAGACAGAGCTTTGAAAGATAAACAGATTTTGATGAGCCCGCCAAAGCGGGAAGATAATTCGAAAATCGCTACCGCTGCTTGGTTAAAGCAAAGTTAAAATTGGAAAACCGTCTTGATGATCCGAGAAATACCTCCGGGCGAACTTTACCTTCAAACCCTTTGAAAACTGTAAACCTGATCGACACGATAGACGTTATTGGAGAGTGTTTATGTTAACCCTTATCAATATATCTTTATGAACTACTTACTGGTAACAAGCTTATAGATCGACCGAGATACGGAAGCCAAACTTGCCAGCTACAATATCGTTGAAACTATATAGCTCAAAATACTGCCTCAAAGTTTTGAAGTTACGCATGAAATAACACAGTTCTCATAACGATACAAGATCTCAATCCAAGTTTATATAAAAAAAAACAATTCCACGTAACCGTTTTCTATTCTCTAATACATATTCTATTCTACATTTAAAGTGCTTGTGAAAAGGATTTCCTAGGGTAAAAGTTTAAATAAGTTTAGGTGAGTTTCTCAGACCCCTTTTACGAGTGCAAAAGGGCAAAGAAGGCAAATGTTTATTCAAAGATTTTATAGATTCTGTGGAGTGAAAGGGAGACGAAACTAAAGTTCATAGATCAGTCGAGTGAGGAGTACGCGTACTTACATGTGTACATGTGTAAGTATGTATATGTGTACTTACATACACACGTAAGCATTGGCTCTAAACCTTTGGGAAATTGTGCTAAGCAAAGTTTTTCGATATTGCTCTCATCTTTATGATCGTTTGACGTAGCAAAGAAAAGTTGATAACGGCATCCTCGGTATCCTCTTTTTATTTTCCAAACGAAACTTCACTAAATTATAGACCGTGCTAAAAGAACGTGATGCCACAATCAACATCCGAACTTTCTTGACACAAATTACGACGGATATAATTTAATCTTCGCGAACTTCGTTAATTTTATTTTTCCTTTGAATTAATTTAAAAATTCCTGCTGAGATCCTGGCAGTTATCGAACTCGGGACGTCGGAAACTTTCAACACTAGTAATATTAGCGAAGTCATTTCGAGAATTTCCGACTTTAGATTCTAGGATTGCAGACGTTAATTCTTTCACACGTTGGTGGAAATCTACTTATAACAATGCTTAGCGTACACTATTTGAATAACAAAAGTTGAAATGGATATCTCAAAATCTGATTGTATTCGCGTCCGGAAATACGATAAGCACTTAAGTTTGGGTTATTCAATTCGGCTCTATTCGGCTAACGTTTTTACGGCGCGCTTTACGTGGCAGTAATGCGAAACAATATCGTAAACGTAGTGTGTCGTTGAGAATCAAAGCTATAAACTGTACGTCGGTAGCAAATCGGTGAACGTGTCGTGGAGCAGGGAGACAGTAAGAAGGCTTTAGGACAAGCGACGTGCGACAAAGTTTTTATTTCCCTGGGGACACACCGATCGCAGCGTCGCCCAGGTGCTCCCACACCGATGGAAACCTATATTATTTGTTTGAACGGAAACTTTCTGGTCTCGCGTGAGATAAGTAAATTATGTTTGCGTCCCGAACGCCGCGTTGTATTCAATGTCTCGCACCGTGATTTGCTTATTCAAACTATAAATATTTGTTTGCGAAAGGTCGTCAAATTAAAGTTTTCGAAACTAAATTAACTCGTGAATAAATAACCTTGACATTATGTTTTCTGGGTTCTCGATACAGGAATAGGAGTCAGCGTCGCAACAGCTACTTTGAGCTGGAACAAACAATAGACTTTGAAGAATTTTATATTAAACAAACAGAGAAAAGAGACTATTAAAAATATTATCCCGCATTCTCCCCATGATGAAAAAAGTTCTCAAAGAATGCGAGCAATAAAAAAATATTATACAAACGATCGTCATATATTACCGATATTAAGCGTTGATGAAACTGTTTTAGCGGTTCCGCGCACTCTAGATATTCGAGGAAATATTGCTTAAATAAAATATACAGACTGCAAATTATTCCGACATAAAGAAGCCTGAGAGCTTTATGGTTATACCATATTATCGCAATTTAAGAGCGCGAGTGTCGGTAGAAATTTGAAATACGATAGGAATGGTAACTCTTGACTGGCGGATTGATCTATCTGTATCTTTGATGGCAGAAATAGCTCAATTGTGTCATCATACCAATAAAAAAAGTATTTTCTTTCTCTCTTTTTTTTAGGGTTCCGTATCTTACCTTACGTAAATATTCAAGTGGGGCTCGCATACAACAAACGTGATGTTTTGTCGTTTTTGCGATAATGGTACGGAACCCTCCGTGCGCGAGTCCGGCTCGCACTTGGCCAGTTTTTATTTTTTAATCTTTCGGCCGAGTTTTTTTAACCCCGACGGAAAAAGGAGGTGTTATAAGTTTGACGTGTGTACCTGTGTATCTGACTGTGGCATCATAGCTCCTAATCTGATGAACTCATTTTAATTAGTTTTTAGGGTTCCGTACCCAAAGGGTAAAAACGAGACCCTATTACTGAGACTCCGCGGTCCGTCTGTCTGTCTGTCACCAGGCTGTATCTTATGAACCGTGATAGCTAGACAGTTGAAATTTTCACAGATGATGTATTTCTGTTGCCGCTATAACAAAAAATAAATAAAAACAGAATAAAATAAATATTTAAGTTGGGCTCCCATACAACAAACGTGATTTTTTTGCCGTTTTTTACGATAATGGTACGGAATCCTTCGTGCGCGAGTCCGACTCGCGCTAGGCCGGTTTTTTTTAGTTTGAAAGGTCACTTTATCGAGAGTGTTCTTAGCTATTTTTGATGAAAATCGGTTAAGCCGTTCAAAAGTTATGAACGTTTTACTGTTTGAATCGGGGTGTTTTTCGTTAAGTATTATGTCATAATTACTTGTTGAATAGATTGTTGATCGAATCGGGTCTACTACTAGATAAATTATTTAGCATGAAATAAAAATGTGTCGGGGGTATTTTAGATTTTCAAATTTACTTGTTCCAACTATGTTTGGGTCGGATTCCTGACTAACCGGATTCAGCTAAGCATCAGTATTTTATATGGACTGACTGGCTATGGCTTCCAGAACCCAGTAACTGGGTAACAAATACCCCTTCGCGAGTCTGGTGACAGATTTTCTGACTATCTGTCAAAGATCTACAAAGATCTACAAATGACAACCGAGACAGAAGGTTTAACGGTCTTTTCCGAGGCAGTCATTTGTAGCTATTTAGTTTGACAGAGTTCTTTAGAGCAGTGCCATCTGCAGCAGCATTATTTTGTACGAAGCAAACTTTTATCAGCACAACTCGATCATCTGCTCGAGCCCTTAATAACAGATCATTTACATAACACACACATCGGATGCGTACCTACAGTCCCAACATTAATACTTACAAAGCAAAATGCAAAGTAACAAAAGTTAACATCACATTGTTCACGCGCTCGTTACGAACTCGAATCGAATTGGTAGCTTCGAGAATGTTTCGAGCAAATGTGCCTGGAAGGCTGATGAATCTAATTTTTGCGTCGGGGCGCAGCGGCGCGTTTCTTATGAAAATTATGCCCCATTCGAAGGCGCGGAACAAGTTGAGAAGTTGAAATAAACTGTCCCGCCGTGACTGGCACACTGATCGGGTCAGGCGTGCGAGCGTGCGGAACGCGGCGTGCGGAACGCTCATTTAAATTTCGTTTACATTGTTACCGCGACGTGTGAAACGTTCGATTCTATTGGCTCAAATTAAAAGATGAGGTCAACGGCTTCGAAAAAGTTTTGTAAGGTGAAAAGGTTTTCCGAATTTTCTTTTGGAGATATTATTTTAGAGTGCCCAAATCATTGAAATAGACTTTAATTTTTCCTTTTCTTTAAGTCTAAGTCTTTATTCATAATTTGTATATTAGTAGTTTCGTGACATATAAAAAAACTTAATTCAAAAAATCAAAAATCCCGACTGCTTCAAAAGCGAACAAAAAAGTCGTAAACAAGGAAAAAATCATGATGTGCAGTCGGAGGATACATATTCGCGGGCTGACTGACCAAAATCTGGTGATACCCCACACGATGGGTTTGGAAGAAAAAAAAAAATTGGGCCCCCACAATATGGCACCCAAAAGCCGCCATTATTCTATTATCTAATTTTAATGTAGCCTATGACACTTGCAGGGTTAAGACGCATCGATTGACGTATGAATCATCAAAATCGGCCAACGCGTTTGGTCTCTGGAACGCCATATAGGAACAAACATACATACATACTTACATACATACATACTTACATACATAGACTGATAAACACACTACCCTCCTTCGGCAGTCGGGTAAAAAATTAACCTATCTTTCTCTAAACTCTCGGAAAGAATTCAGCGGTCTAAATTTCCATTATTACTACTAAATGTTGTAATTCTTATAAAACCCTAACAGGCAGTGCAGTGAGGCAGTCAGACCGCGAACACGCCATTATCACCGAGGCGGAGAAAAGGATGAAAACAGGTGGCCCTACCTGAGTGGAGTGAACCGTACAACCGCTGATAACGAGATGAAACATGCCAATGATGGAAACAAATAATATACAAACATCTTGATGAAACCTATAAATAGACTCGTTTATTGTCGTCGGTTTAAAATTAACGTTTCATTAATATAAGATGGCGATGAATAAATTGTTAAAGATAAACTTGTAGGATATGATAAGGAGGTCTTACAATAAAGAGAATCGAGGTATTTGAGTTAAGTTATGATTTTAAAAGAACGCAAGAGATATCTTATGTACACACACAAACAAACAGTATTTATAATACAGTAGGTATCCTCAATAATTGCGCAATGTACCTTGCTTAGCTTTCTGCTCACACCGCACACAAATCCAAGCGCTTCCCATAATTACGGGCACAGTAGGCGATCCGGCATGTGATTCACAAGCGGCCTATGTGTTAACGCGTTGTGCAGACAAACGCGGCTCGAATCGACCGCAGCTAACGTGGGAAGAGTACATTTATTATGTCGAGTCACGGTACTCATTTGGGTATTAGAGATAAAATTAAAATTTACGCTTTGCCCAAAGCAATTTGTAACCGCCCGCTTTACTTCGCGCAGAAAATAGGCTTTGGTTTATCCTCGCTTTACATTAATTTTCATAAGTGGCTTACGTTCAGCGAATGCGGCTGAGGTCCGGCTAGAGGCGGCGCGTCGCGACGGACTGGGACGTCCGCTTGTCGCCGCACTCTGACGCTACACACGTTACACCGCTGAGTTAGCCACTTAGGTTTTGCGAATTAAATGTTTTTGGTGGACTGCGCGCTTTTATTACATTTCTGTATGGCGTTCTCTGTTAGAATTTGTGGAACATAACATTAAATAGATGCAGCAACATAATGAGTCGCTTGTTTGTAAAGTGTGTGGTGTAGGAAGGAGTATTTTACTTATGTAGGTACCTACACAATAGCCAAACACAACCAAGCTAACCTCACCTAAGTCTTAAGCGTCTATTAGTCAAAAGAAAGGACCGTAGAACAAGAAATGCCAAGACAATTTGTCAATGAGAATTCATTGTTGTTTGGTTTAGTGTAACCCGCTAGTGAGACTGATAAATGTCCTTTCAGAGTGCGCCGTCAGTCAAATCGCGGTTGCCTGCCCACAAGATATATTGTGGACCCAAGGCTCGTCCTTGTGGAACACCCGGCCGGCGTTACTTTAAAATTAACCGTTTCAGTGATTATTTACTAAATAAGCATGTACTGTATAGACATTTCAAACGGTTACTTGGAATACGTGTGTGGCTGAACTTGTTGGGGCGAATAAACCGCATAGAAATGTCAAAAGACCGCAAGAAACCCAAGAGTTAAATAGTTATTTATAATATATACCATGTCTTAATTCCTCATCTCATATAGTACCGTTAGTAGATAAATTATAAGGTAAGAAGAGGTTGGGAACAAGAGCTATTCCTTTGCCTTTATTTCTCGTAATTTCTCGATATACGATCAAGTTAATTTCGTCATCCATAATACAAATCCAGTAATGTTTCCCTCGAAAAGTATATTAGGTATATAGAGGTCTAGGCTGAGTGCCTTACGTGTAACATGACAGGGTTGTGCAGCCCGCTCATTTCAGAACAAAGGCCCAATAGGTTGATTGCCAATCAATCACTGAATATCGGCATCTGACACTTACCTCTTCAGTGGCTAAGCTTTAATTATTTCGTTGTGAGCATAAAACTATTCGCTCACTTTGACGTGGGTAACGTTTAATTTGCGAATGCTAACAGTTTTGGAAACGTTTTCGACTTAGGGCGACCGCAGCAAGCATCGGAGGCTGAACAAGAACAAACAAAGTAATTAAACACATCAAACGGTTGAAATTGAAGCTGTGACTCAAAGCGCGGTGGCTGCGGAGAAATGGCAACGGTCACGGTCCATATTACGAGCCGGGGATCACAAAGCACGTCACGATTACACGAATTATGAATGGCTAATAGAAAACCGCTACACTACCGAACTCTGCTGTTTCTACACATACAGAATCCGTAAGGCGGTTTTGCGGAATTGTTTGTTTTGCTTCTATTGGGTAAGTATGTTCTATTTTTAACCCCCGCCGGAAAAAGCGGGGTGTTATAAGTTTCACGTGTGTTGCTGTGTGTCTGTCTGTGGCATGATAGCGCCTAAACGGATGAACCGATTTTAATTTAGTTTTTTTTTCGTTTGTGTTGTTTTACTGATTGAATCGGGATGTTTTCGCAAGATAAAGGTGTCGGGGGTTTCTAAATTTTGAAATTTTACTAGTTAAGTGAGATATTTGCTTCAGCTTCTTGAACTTGGAATATAGGTGTTAAAAGGAGAAAGCACAGTTTATGAATTTCAGTTTTCCAGGAGAAATTTTTCTATGCAAAAAATTTCCATACTTATCTTGAAAACGCATTTTGTGTTCCACGAAAAAGTGATTCTACCACTACGATATTTTGTGAATCTCGGAATTCTTTTACACTGACACTTCTTTTCTTTAAATGAGACCGATGCAAAAATAAATGAGTCTACAGACTAAACAGAAAATAGTGGAGCATTCGGTCAGTGTAAAAGATCCGGAGAGAAGCTTAATGGTTCTAAACACAGCTTCAACAGAAGCCGACCGCAACCAACTAAATACATAGACTTATGTATGTCCTGTGACTGGCTTTACTGGTTGTAACTACCTATTCAATTTAGGTTGAACACATTGTCGTTAAAAGTGGCATGACGGTGAAGAAATCAAAATAATGAAATTGTTGAAAGCTATGTTGAGTTAACTGTTAAATCAATAAACTTTATTTTATTTTTTTATTTACATAATTTCTTGTTCATATCATAAACTCAACTTTCATGCTTTACTAGAGAAAAACAGCAGACCGGACATTTTGGATTTTGCGGCAATCTTTACCGCAGACAGATATCATTTTGCCTAGGCCCTAAGACAGGTTCCAGGTACGGTTCAATTCAGATTATCCAAAATTAAATAAACTGTGATGTTTACTACAAAGTACAAAGCGTATAATATATTAAACAAGGATGAAAGGATAAGTATTTATTTGTTTAATTGTTGCCTTATTTATCCAAACATTTAAATTTTACACTCTCTGTGGTGCAAGCGTTAAATCGACACTTTTCTATCTGACTATACATCGAAGTTTTTATGCTTATCAAAACAGAAATATCCAGGTATTATGCTTCGGGTGCGGACCCAAAAAAATGAATATTAGGGTATCAGGGGGGTAACCACAAGCTCTTAGAGTAAGGTTATTTTGAGATCGAGTAAGTGACAGATGTATACAAGTCAGATACATCTGTCCCTTACTCGATCTCAAAATAACCTTACTCTAAGAGCTTGTGGTCACCCCCCTGGGCTCTTTACTAAACCACTGTTTTAATAACCAATATAGTTTCCTCGTTTGTAAACGATAATTATAATAAACTTTCCGTCAAGCATAACTTCCCATTTAAACAGGGTTTTCAGCAGCTTCATTATCATCGTTATAATTTATTCAGTTTTAAATGAATTTTATAAAACCACCATTTGTGCTCTGAAAATAATTCGACATTGCCTGATTCATTTTTCGAAACTTAATCAGATTTTTTAAATTTACATGAACAGTTCTGGAACATACAGTAAAATATAGTAGGTATTGGAATCCGCTGATTCTATTCGAGCCTGCGGTCACCAATCCGCTTGCACTGCTCTGGTCACTGCGGCAGAGGACTGCAATATGCTGAGGTGATTTTTTGATTGATTCTAGTCGCTTGGACCACATAGTAACAACGACGGCCATTTTTCCTTTTAAAAAGTTCCATAAAAGAACTGAGGTTTTACAATCCCCAGTTTTTTTTCTCAAATATTAATTTAATTATAAACAATGATATTCAAATAAACAGATACGTTATACACTCACAAAACAAATGAAAAAAAGTGTTCCGCGCAGCAGCGGCAGCACACATAAAAACTTTTCATTCATCTGACATTTCACTACAAGTCGAAAGGGATGGCTTGATAAAACCAACAAGAAAAAAGAGACAGCTAGTGTTTGTCACTTGCGTGTGAATGTAAACAAACATTATTCAGACCACCAATGTTTATTTCTTTTTGTAACCTCCAAATATCAGAATATTAGGAAAAAAAATTGAAATAAATTAGTAAATTGAGGTGTATTGCGTACTTACATATGGTATGAGATCCCTTCTGTTTTATTTAATTTGGTATTATAATTGGTACACTTTCTAAATACACACGATGTCATTTTTTTAATTTTGTTATTGTTTCAACAAAGCGTATCGCTCTTCGCCATGCGTGACAAACTAAAGACTAAAGGCGCTTATAACATATCTGTTTATTTGAATATCATTGATTATAAATAAAAAAACAAATATTTAAACATAGAACATTGACAGAATAAAAACTGGTGTCAAACAAAAGTCCCAAATTCTAATTTCAAAATTATTGTATAAAATTTAAACATTCGCAGATGGCCAGTCCAATTTTATTAGGGGCGAACGTTTAAGCCGCGGTCAGACATGCCCGAGAGGGCTCGCGGGATGGACCCACAGACGTTGATAAAGCAATTGAACCACGCCTCGACGTCTTGACCGGTCTTTGTGGAGTGAGAATTGTAATGAGCCTGATTTAGTTAATGTTTGTGCGGTGAGAAACTTGGCCATAATAATCGAAACTTTCACTCAATGCCACTCTACCACTAAAGGGGAAATAAGAAAACTCCGAAAGAGCATAAAATGGGATAGAGTGATATATGAACGGAGCAGCCCCAAGTTCAGTCTAAGATATTCAGCAGTTATTACATATTAACATGCTTTATCTATAATTTGAGTGATTGCAGGACAAATCCTCTTCGAGCGACTGCTTAGATTGATGGTCATTAACGCCTAATCCCTCAGCTGGTAAGCGATATAGTCATTACCGGATAATAATAATGGGCTGTACGATTGAATAGTTTATGAAATCGATTTGCCTACGGAGTATTGCGGCAAGAATAAATTTACCTATTTTTTGCCTAAAAGTTCCAATCCGATTACAATAATTCATGTCTATTAAGTACACTTTCCTCTTAAATAAGCGCATATGTATAAAATACAACGAATTTTACCCAACTGCCGAAGGAGGGTAATGTGAGACCAAACGCGTTGACCGATTTTGATAGTTCTTACGTCAATCGATTCGTCTTAACCCTGTGAGTGTCACTGGCTACAAATCTGGAAAATAGTAAAATGGCGTATTTTGGGTGCTATATTGTGGGGGCCGATATTTTTTTTTCTTCCGTACCCATCGTGTGGAGTATCAAAATAAAGCGTTTTAAGAGGTGATTTCAAAAATATATAATATTTATATTTTTAAATATACCTAACACCAAAAAAAAATAACTAAAAAGTTATAAATAAAAAAAGATAATTGAAAAAATCAAAAAACCCGACTGCTAAGTTTGCTTTTTAAGCAGTCAGGTTTTAAGATTTTTTAATTAAACTTTTTTTTTAATAGATATTTTCTCTATGAAATTTGGACATCTTTACTAGATATGAAACTAAACATTACACCAAAAAACTTTCATGAAGATAGCTTAGAGTACTAATAGTTCCAAACCACCAAAAGAAACTCTATATAAACACAACAGAGACATAACGCACAGTAGTAATTACAAATAACGAGGCATCGCCGCAGGCAATAGGTATATTTTATCGGCTTACACACACGTTATCAAGCCCGCCGCCACACGCCCTCAACGCTTGTCTATGATGTACTCACACCCTTATAACGCTCCTTGTCGTCATCAAACACTGATCGTCTTAAGGATAAAGTTGTGAACTGTGGTGGACCTTTCTTTATTTATTTTTCCTCCTATATTGGTGTTCTGGTTGACTTATTTACATAGTGCCAATAATAGCTTGGCAATATTTAGAGTAGAGCTACATAATATATATCTACTATAGAACCATGTTCCTACTTATCAAATTAATTAATTTTCCTGTTAATGCTTTTTAATACTTTATACCTGTACGTAGTATAGTGTGCAGAGCTATTCTGGGTGCATCGTCCTCACATATATTAATGTATGTACGTATGTAAATATTGTAAAACACCTATTTTTTTAAAAAAAGAGTAAGTATGGAGTTTCTTGTGCGTTCTTCTCCATAACAATCTACTTTCTGAATGCACGGTAGAATCATTTTTTTTTTATTACTTGTAAATTTTAATTTTAATTAAGTGACGTTTAAAAGTGCCGTTTATTGGCCTAATTGAATTAATATATTTGACTTTGACAACGGTGAAAAAAGAACGGAATTTAAATTAGTTATTAGGTTTTGTTGACCTGGAAGGAAGCCTGAGGAAAGTCCGGCTAAGCAGACGACAACCTCATATATTTCCAGTTACCAGTGAGAGGATCCTAGCATTTGTTTACCAGACGAAGTAGGCTATTGACAGCTGAATATAATAATAACACGAGTGACTACTCAGTCAAGCAAGGCTTAGTAGTCACTAAGCCTTGCTTGACTGTCTCTTTGCCTTCCAAAGGTACCATATTGCCAAACGAACTAGGTATACTCAAAAGTTATCCTAACTAACGTAAAAAACCGGCCAAGTGCGTGTCGGACTCGAGCACGAAGGGTTCTGTACCATTATCGCAAAAACGTCAAAAATATCACGTTTATTGTATGGGAACCCCACTTAAATATTTATTTTAATATGTTTTAGTATTTTTTGTTATAGCTGCAACAGTAATACATCATCCGTGAAAATTTCAAGTGTCTATCTATCACGGTTCATGAGATACAGCCTGATGACCGACAGACAGACAAACCGCGGAGTCTTAGTAATAGGGTCCCGTTTTTACCCTTTAGGTAAGGAACCCTAAAAAAGTACCTACCATAGATTTTCCTCCTCGTTAACCCCAAATGTTCAGGTTATAAGAAAACTGTTAATATTCGTTACGTCGCGTCGTCATCTCAATAAAGTTTACAGCGATGCTTTCGACATGAAAATAATAAAATCTTTTCGCTCTTTACCGCCCGAGTTTAGCCGCAGTTGCTGGCTCGTTTTCAATCAAAATCAAAAAATCTAAATCAATATTTTTTATTTCACATAGGCCTACATGGGCACTAATAAAACGTCGACAAAAGGTGCACGGTTCGGGTTGGTCGTTTCCTATGGAGAAGAACCGGCAAGAAACTCCATGGTTAGGTACTCTTTAAAAAAAAAATGGTTTTACTATATTTCCATGTTACAGCAGTACTTAGATGGGGGGACAACGAAGGCCCGACAATAAGTCGTAAGAAACCAAAAAAAAATTATTATATAATAAATAAACAAAAGATTAAAAAAAGTAAAACGAGATAAAATGTTAACAAATGTTAACAAGCATCTAGAAATCTAGGCAATGTTCACACATTTACAAAAAAATCGGTAAAAGAATCTATACAAAGTATAACAAGACTAAATTTAACATGTGGCACAAATGTTGTTATCAGTGCTGTAACTATTCTTAGCAAAGGGCTATAAAGATGATTGAAAACCATTGGAAAAAGTCTTATGAAATGAAGAAAAATGAGATTGAGAATAGTTAGAGGCATCCACATATTTGTGGAAATACACGTCTAGTGAGTCTAATCAAGAGTTGATAATAATGTTTTTGGAATTTAATGTCCTCCTCATATCTGAGGGTAATTTTCATATAATTTTGTCTAAATCATTCAAAAATCAACATTTAGGTAAGAAAAAAGGCGAGAGTTTTCAACGAAAGTGTGTTAATCCCTTAAGACTTTCTGAGAATACATAACTGATATCTCTGTCATTATGTAGGTGTAGGCAATGTAGGCGGACATTCGTCCATAAACAAAGCACCAACAAGGAGTCCATGAAGTGTAGGTGTCAAGAGGTCATCAAGAGCATATACAAGAACAATATGGGGAGAATAAAGCTAGAATCAGGATTACGGACATAGCCCGAAGAATTGGCAAACTTAAGTGGCAGTGGGCAGGGCACATTGTTCGCAGAACGGATGGCCGATGGGGCCGAAAAGTTCTGGAATGGCGACCGCGAACCGGAAGACGATACGTCGGAAGGCCTCCCACTAGGTGGACCGATGACCTGGTTAAGGTTGCGGGAAGGCGCTGGATGAGAGACGCACGGGATCGGTCAATGTGGCGACGCCTGGGGGAGGCCTATGTCCAGCGGTGGACGTCTTTCGGCTGAAATGATGATGATGATAATGATAATTAACAAGATTACAATAAAATAATATACGTAACTGATATAAAACAGTACATTTTGGTTCAAGTGTGTTTAGCAGAGGGATCAATAAAGAAAAATGCACGTTCCTACAATTAAGTTTATAAAATTAGAATGGTCGACGGCTAATTCTTAATTTTTGAAGGTGCTTGCAGTCAAACAGCCTAATATTATATACTGGCAGGGACAAGCCGCACATTTTTCTGCACGACTGATAATATGAAAAAGAAAGCACTGCTTTTGATATACCAATACTGCAATGTAACCCAAAAATCGGTGCAATACGAGCCAGGTATCGAAAAAAGAATTTCAATATTAATAACTTGAGTACGACAGCCCTAAGCCCTAAACCCTGCGGCCCTCACTTTGTACGGCCTTTGATTGGCAGACGACAATCCAAAAATTGTTTTAAACAACAATTTTATTGACGTCAAAATATTCCACTTTGGTTTGCGAATGAATTTTACCAAGCGCAATAAAACGCAAAGCTTCTAAGTTTCAAAGGGCTGGATAGTGATTTTGATAGCTTGAATACCGAGTTGTGTGTTTAATTTAATATTGTCGGACTAAAATATTTCATGGAAACTAAAAGAGCTTCGTCAAAACAAAGCGAACATTTATTTAACAAATTTTAAATGCATTTGCAAATATTCTAAATGAATATTTGACATGGAAAAAGCTAAAAACAGCAAAATAATTTTTCTTCAAAAGAAACTTTTGTTTACTCATTGTTTTGAATATAGTTTTAAAATAACAATCAACATTGATAATAGAATTATCTGAATTTTACAACATTGATAATACACGTAAAACACTGCATATCTCCAAACACACAATAGACACCGATTCCAACAATACAGCCATAACCATCATATAAATATTGACAACAAAATCGTTACAAAGGCGCTCTATAACTTAGTCGACCGCAGCTCCACACAACAAGGATCTAATCAGGTTATATACTGCAGCAATATTTACCGACAATTTAAATATTGGACACTGGCCACTTTATCTTGGTATACGGGAAAATAACGAACTAAATTAAAATGTACTGAGTTTGACGTAACTTTGACGTTTGCTGTCAACTGGAGCGCCGCCATGTTGGATCAGGTTAGAGTGGGCGTTGTGTAGGCTTGTGGGTAAGCTGCGGACAGCGATGCGAGTCCGAAGGTCCGCTGACACGGCTCTACCCCTGACTAATGCGGGGCATTAATATTCCCGGTAATTAATTGTTTGCATGTCCGCCGAAGAAACGTCCCGTCTCATGAATTCTCTCGTATAATTTAAATTAACGGACTGAGGCTACTTCACACGGACGCGAACAAAAATGATGATCTAACTGTCGTGGAACAATTGTTTCTAATCCGCTGGTTAAGGGTTATAAACAACAATTATTGTGTTTTGTTAATAAAGGAACGCTTGAGTTTTCATGAACAGACTGGGATGTTGTGGATTAGAAAATGCATTTAAACAAGAACAGATATTAATGATCCCTTTCTTACCAAACTCGAATAAATTTATTATATTTTTATATCAATAATACTGTGTTATCTAATACGTAGGTCAGTAGTTCAGTGTGGGAGTTTTAGATAACTTCGAAATTAAACTGTTGTGCGTCGAGTCGTATATCTTTCACAGACAAACATTAATTGCAGACTGTCAATAAATTTTACAGACATACAATAATAAAAAAACTATTTTGCAAAAAAATACTACCGACTTCCAAATGAAAAACTACAAAGTGAAAAATAACTTATTTTTTTGAAGTCGGTGTCTTTCGTAGGTACAATTTTTTTGCGATATGGACACCGACTTCCAATAATTAAGTTATTTTCATTTTGTAGTTTTTCATTTGGAAGTCTGTAGTATTTTTTTGGAAAAAAGGTTTATTTTTATTTTTCCCTTTTTAGTTTTACCTACCTAATAGGCAAGTTGTTTAGTAAGGTCTCTATAACGCCAGAATAGATTACCCGAATAACATGAAACTTGAACATAACCGGTGAAATGAGAGATCTGCGTACTCCTTTAGAGCGTACTGGCGTGATGTTATGTTATGAAATGGTATAAACAGACATGCGATTGCAGCAATCCCGAAAGTTTTGCCGTTATTTATTGAAGAGTTCTGTTGTATATCTCCAAAGTTTTTCATCAGACCTTCACCAAATTAAAATGGGACCAATTTTGAAATATACTATTTCAAACAAAACAAGAATTTTTAAAATCGGTCTACAATTGAAGAAAATATCGGTAAACATAAACAAAAAAAAAATAAAAAAAAAACAAACATAAAGTCGAACATAGAACCTCCTCCTTTTTGGTAAGTCGGTTAAAAATAAATATTAAACAATATTATAAAGATGTATGGTATCACTTTTTAAGTTGAAGTTAAACATACTATTGCTAAGTAGTTTTTGTATTTTTTTTGCAAGAAGAAAGCTATCGGCAAAATTCATTATAAAACATTTTCATCATATTATTTATGACGAAGTATTTACTTACAAGCATCTAAGTAAATACTTCGTCAAAGAAAAAAATTCAATACATAAATCTTGTTACTGAAGCTCTATAACTTTTATTATGAAATGAGCATAAATGGTTTAAGTAATGTTAAAACAAGACGATCAACTTGTAAAACACGACGAAGGTAATTTTGTCCACTCGATACGGATGTTCGCATCGCTTCCATGGAAGTACCCTCGAGCGGGATGGATCGTAAAATATACGATACTTCAAAATGT
This sequence comes from Orthosia gothica, assembly GCA_949775005.1. NCBI lineage: Eukaryota > Metazoa > Arthropoda > Insecta > Lepidoptera > Noctuidae > Orthosia > Orthosia gothica. The sequence continues at coordinate 2,386,456 of OX459057.1, forward strand.
ATGGGTGAAAGCAGCCCGTTTACTGCCCACTTAGAAAAAAAAGCTGGCTTAATTCAGCACGTCATTTTTCCTTCCCCTACCGTCCATAAATACGAGCGATTCATGCGATTTGATGGCGAAACACTTGAACCGGTAAAGACTCCGAAGGGGTAATTAACTTTTACCTCTCTGTTTTGTTTCTGCAAAAAAATGTTGTTCAGAAATCATTCGATGCGCGTCCGCGATCTCGTCAGCATATTTTCTTCCGTTGTACGATGTTTGCGAAAAGGGGACGCACTTCTATTAACATTAGCATAATTTGAAATGGAAACGTTATTTCTTTGATACTCTCGTTTCTATGTAAATCGTATAATCTTAAAGCTTTTAGTATAAAATTAATTCCTGTATCTGCTTATTGAACCACACTAAAGAAATAAAGACGTATGTTTTTGGCGACCGAATAAAATAGAGCGTCGGTATGATGGGAGGCAACGAGGCGATGTTCCTTTCAATAACACGTTGTATTCGGTACACGTCATCGATTTCCTACTCGAGCGGCGATCTGGACAATGAAAAGAAGAAGTGTGGTCCCGAGGCGAGCGCACACAAAGGGGAGCATACCTGCCGCGAAAAAATAGTGGCGCTATGAAAGTGTACGTCACGCGGACGATCATACGCGGCCCTTTGGCGCACCGTCCGCAAAAACACCCACATAATAAAACCGATTCCTTCTATTTTTCTGTTCACTTTTGAACGGTTTGCGTCAAAACACGAGGTTCGTGGAATATTTGTGGCCGAAATCTATTTCAACGAGTGGTTTTTGAAATTCAATGTTCTCTAGTTTTCCGAACTTTATTAAGAGAGGTAGCAGTTTTAATGGGGCTGTCATAAAATAGCGTGTTACTAGACCGTATTCGGGAACAGCGTGTACAGTTTAAAGCTAAAAGTGAGCACTCAATGTTTATTCGCTCGTCTCCTAAGAGCTGTTTTGTGTTCGGACAAAATTTACGAGCTGCAAGTGAATACAGTACAGTTCTAGTACGAGAGTCACTGCTTAATGTTCATGGTAGATTGGTCGTTTTTAGGGTTCCATAGTCAACAAGGAAACCTTATAGTTTCGCCATTACCTGTAAGTTGCATGAAGTTTTAATAAATAAATAAATTCAACCAAATTATAAAATGGACTTGGAAAAGTAAAAAAATATTTTAGTCATAGCAATGTTCGGTACTTTCATTGTTTATGAACTTCAGTATTTTACCTAAATATGTTGGTGAGTTTGGAAGAAAAAAAAAATTGGGCCCCCACAATATGGCGTATTTTCTATATTTTAGATTTTAATGTAGCCAGTGTCACTCGCAGGGTTAAAACGAATCGATTGACGTAAGAATCATCAAAATCGGCCAACGCGTTTGGTCACTAGAATAACATATAGGAACAAACATACATACATACATACTTACATACAAACATAGAATAATAAACACATTAAATTCAATGAAAATTAAATTAAATTTATTTCAAATTTAGACAATTTTAGAGTCCATTCTTTGTTAGTACACAACCTTATAATCAATGTTAGTAATCAGTACATGACACAAAAACAAATGAATTTATAATAATTATAGGGATCCAAGTAGATACAAATGTCACTGCAGGGATCCAGCAGAATATCTGCGTCAGGTATATTTGCCTGACACATGCTGAGCTGGACTCCCATTTGGTGCAACCTTGAGACGCACACCGCACTGTGTTTTAATTGAAGTAGGTATGTTACTTGTGTCACTTTTATTTGTATTATGTTGGTTTTTCTTCTTCTTTTTTTTTGTATTTTGGCAACTTTTTTTTTTCTTTTTTCCAAATACTCACATGTATGTGATTTTGTGTGTTGTGCTGTTTCTTTTGTGTGCACTGAATAAATGTTTTATCTATCTATCTTAATTGAATAAGAAAGATACAATTTTAAATAACAATTAAAGTTGTCAAAAAGTAAAAATGACACTGAATTTATAAGTCAAAAAATTTATTAAGATTTATAAAACTAGAATGACATAAAATTAAAATGTCAGAAATTTGAAAATTAAAATGTGCAATTATAAAATTTAATAAAAAATACACAAAACCCACCCCCTCTTCGGCAGTCGGGTAAAATCCCTCAAAACACACTCTGGTGTTACCCATAGTTCACTTTATAGACGTCAGACTTTCAGTACTTAAAAAAAAATATTTTGTTTATCTTCTGGTCATGAGCATGTATTTGAGCCTTTTTCCCTTTTTTCCAGTCGGTGTCAGCGATCGGCGTCAGAACTTAAAAGCCTCGATACAAAGGGAACCACACATCCGGCCTCAGGACTATTGTGACCACCCTCGCTCCGCAGACCTCTTCGAGACGTCTTGTCACGTCGCCTTCTTATTAACAAAGGTTTTATAAAAGAAGAAAAAAAGGCATAAGTTTTTTAAATACGATTATCAGCTGTTGATATTATAATTAATTATAATTATGTTAGTATTTTATGAAACTGCAATTATAATGCCTTTAAGAAGCAATCATTCAATGAATTGACTAACAAACATTAATCATCAATAGTTAATCGTAAAGAGGTATATTCAAATGTATAAATAAAAACAACCCTGTGTTTTTTGGTAAAAAACATCGCTCAGCTTTTATACAGTCTGATGTATTAAATACACACGTCCGAAACGTTTGGTAAGCCACTAATAAAATTCACATTAAAAACCATAGTGTAACAATATACGGACGTTGTGGCAACCTCAAATATTAACATCGAAAACATTTTACTTTAAAAGCAAATGCTTTTTATTGTACCGAAAAAGTTACCTAAGCATGTATGCTATGTGTCAATAAACACAACAATCGCTCTGACCCTAAACAAATGCCAAATAAACTCAATTAAATAAACATCACATATACTTTATGCCCATTGAGCATGAACTGGCCTGCGTATTTACAAAACTCGACCTCATATGAGTACAAATTCATTTCAAAGGAATTTCTAAACAACCGGATCCCGAGTTCCCAATGGTATTCCAACAAAGCCTGGAAGTTGTAGAGGTATTCCAAATTGTTTACAAAATTCAATCCTAAAGCTTCGAGCCAGATTAAATCTAATTTCAACTTCAAGGTAAGTCTGAAATAAGTCTTCATAAAAGCGGAACCCTTTGATTTAACCCTTCTCGAAGTTGAGCTTACTGATTGCCCGAAAGTTAGTCCTCGCTTGTATTTCGCGTTGTCTTTTTTCGCAGGAAAAAACAAATCGAAAACAAGCAAGTAAGTAATGGCTTAAAAGTGACTTCAGGGATCGAGACCGGTGCGTCGCCGATCCGGGGTTTAGCGGGTGCCTCTCGAAACGTCTTAGCGTAGCGATTACACGCTGCCACTCGCGTAATCACTTTTCCTTGTTTGCTGTACTGTTATCCCTCGCTAAACCTGTTTGATATTTTGTGAATGCACATTGATGGAAATATTTTGTGTGCTTATTGAATACTTATGATGTTATTTATGATTTATGAGTAAGGAGTGATCAAATCTAAGATTATTAGATCGATTTAACATCACTTTTATCGATAATTGTAATAAATTATGGTATTTCCATCGAAACTCATTCCTTTTCGCCTAGCATTACGTTTCGAAAACCACGAGTTCCGCCGCGCTCCAAATAGGGCCCAAAGGAGCGTTCATTTTTGTAACGCTTCATTTGCAACACAACTTTTAAGTAGTTGAAGCTCGCTCGCTACCTGTTTCCTCAAAACAAATACTTAGTAGGTAGGCAGCTTTTTACTATATCCTCAACTAAATGTAACGGAGAAAATTTCGCAAACTTGTAAATAAATTTCCAAGTAAAAATGAGATGAAGTGAATAAGAAACTAGTTAAGAGGGACGTTTTTATTTGAACAAAACATTAACTTTTAAATAATGGTCCATCAAAACTGAAACCATCAAAACTATTAATATAAAATGGAATAGGAGCACTGCAAAATGTAATTTTGCGTAACGTACGTAAAAAAAAGTAACAGTGGTTATAAAACTGTGGTTTTTTACCATGCAATGCATGATAATAGAATATTTTGCAGTTTTCACTTGAAAATCTAGAATTTCTATTAGCCTGTCGGTAACACAAACCCATAAGATTTGCTCCTACCAAAAATCACACAACGCTGCTAAATAAGTTTTCACTTCAAAAAGCGGTTACCATCGAACCGTTACATTTATTTCAACAGACAACCTTACATTTACGACCCCAACAAAAGAAAAAAAAACAACAGACTCTGCCAATGCACCTAATAATTCGCCAACAAAGAAAACTACGAACATAAATATTTGTAGAGTGCGCTCGTATTTTACAGATGGGTGCCGACAATGTTCTAAGCGTCGGAGTTATGAATCTAAACCGGAGGTTGACTGCCGTCGTCCCGGAACCGGATGGGATTCAGCAATTGACGCTAGAGTCCCGCTGGGAAACCTCTCTGATCATACTCCTATATATTTTAAAAGAGATATTGACGCAAGTTTTTGTGACAACTTCGAGGGAGGTTATAATTTAGAAAAATGTGGGCACATGTGTTTTGTTGACAGTGTGTTTAGCGGGTGAATATCGTTATACCTACTAAGTCTACAAATTATTGGATAATTTGTCATAATTTTATTTTAATTTGTAGAAATATTTCGATCGTCGATCAACGGTCAATGTCTTTGTCAACAATGAAGCTACTTTGCACATTCGCAAGCGTTGGTGTCTAGGCAAGAACTGATGATCTTGGTACTTGATAGAATTCTGCTTATAATCTTGTCATAAATCATCGCGACTTTGACAACTTTTCCAAACGACATGCAAAGTTAACAATAATTTTATCATCCCAAAAATAAACCACAGCTTACTTTAGTCAAAAAACTTTTTATTTCGACCGCAGTACAGATAACGATTTTGGCGACTCGGAATTCGCAATCATAACGACAAAAGGAAAAAGTTTATTTATTACAAGTTTATTGCATGCTAACACCTGTTTGACGACCCCAACTTCAAAGTAAGTGAACGTAAAAAAGTTTTTGTAATTTTACTTACAGTCTTTTTTACAAACTTATCTTGGACAGAATATCATAAAACATCCCTGCCCAAATTCGGTATAGTTAAAATAAGCAGGAAACATGCTCTCAAAAAAATATCTGCGCATAAGATCGAATACTAAATCTACAGGTCCAATTTAAGTAGGTAGGAGAACCCCTAAATAAGTTACAACTTCATGACATCTATAACAAGTAAAATCAGGGCACGAAATCTAGTACTAGGAAACCTTGTGTTACAAAAGTTATGGTATTAATACGGGTGCTACGAAAGCGTGTGCTACAAAAGTCTATACTACGAAAGCGTGTGCTACGAAAGCTTGTGCTACGGCAGCGTGTACTACGAAAGCATGTGCTACGAAAGCGTTTGCTACGAAAGCTTGTGCTACGGCAGCGTGTGCTACGACAGCGTGTACTACGAAAGCATGTGCTACGAAAGCGTTTGCTACGAAAGCTTGTGCTACGACAGCGTGTGCTACGACAGCGTGTACTACGGCAGCGTGTCCTACGGCAGCGTGTGCTACGAAAGCGTGTGCTACGAAAGCTTGTGCTACGAGAGAGTGAGCTACGAGAGCGTGTGCTACGACAGCGTGTACTACGAAAGCATGTGCTACGAAAGCGTGTGCTACGAAAGCGTGTGCTACGACAGCGTGTGCTACGACAGCGTGTGCTACGAAAGCTTGTGCTACGAAAGCTCGTGCTACGACAGCGTGTACTACGACAGCGTGTGCTACGAAAGCTTGTGCTACGAAAGCTTGTGCTACGAGAGAGTGAGCTACGAGAGCGTGTGCTACGACAGCGTGTACTACGAAAGCATGTGCTACGAAAGCGTTTGCTACGAAAGCTTGTGCTACGACAGCGTGTGCTACGACAGCGTGTGCTACGAAAGCTTGTGCTACGAAAGTTTGTGCTACGACAGCGTGTACTACGACAGCGTGTGCTACGACAAGTTGTGCTACGAAAGCGTGTGCTATGAAAGCTTGTGCTACGACAGCGTGTACTACGACAGCGTGTACTACGACAGCGTGTACTACGGCAGCGTGTGCTACGAAAGCGTGTGCTACGAAAGCTTGTGCTACGAGAGCGTGTGCTACGAGAGCGTGTGCTACGAAAGCTTATGCTACGAAAGCGTACGAAAGCTGTTTTTCTTATAAAATAGATGTGTAACTTTTATGGTGTACAATAAAGTATATTCTATTCTATTCTATTCTATGCTAGGAAAGCGTGTGTTACGTAACCGTGAGCTACGAAAGTATATGCTCCAAAAGCATGTGCCAAAATGGTGTGTGCTACGATAGTCTATGCTACGAAAGCGTGTGCTTCAAAAGCGTATGCTACGAAAGCTTATGCTAGAAAAGCGTGTGTTACGTAACCGTGAGCTACGAAAGTATATGCTTCGATAGCGTGTGCTCCGAAAGTATGTGCTAAAATGGTGTGTGCTACGATAGTCTATGCTACGAAAGCGCGTGCTTCGAACGCGTATGCTACGAAAGCGTATGCTGGGAAAGCGTGTGTTACGAAACCATGTGCTACGAAACTTGTTGCAACGAAATCGGTAACTGCGGACTTACCATAAAAAAATTACAAAAATTAGATTATACCACCAAAATTATATTACCAAATACTACGAAGGTTGCATCACAAAATACACCGTTCAGCATAAAATTCAACCACTTAGCGCAAGTTGTAAACCAGAGCAGACAGACATCCCTCGGCACCGGTATTATCCTGAGCATACACCGTCTCATCCAGCGCGAGACATCGAAACAGTTTACAGTTTAGAATCATAAAGTAAATAATACCGATAAGGGCGGTTCGGCAGCAGTACCTATGGGTTCCGTACTGGTGAAATTGAAACTGGGCTCCATTAAATTTCTCTTATTTGTTTTATTTTTTTTCATTTATTATTATTATTGATAGACTCATGTTTGTCCACTATCGACGATGTCTGTCGACGATGAGGACGCATGCCTAGAAGTAACCTATTCATTCTCGACTTAAAGAACCCCAGGTTTGACTTCTAAACTTAATTACAGTTAGTCATAATCATCATCATTTCTGCCGTAAGACGTCCACCGCTGGATATAGGCCCACCTCAGGCTTCGCCACATTGACCGATCCCGTGCGTCTTGCATCCAGCGGATTCCCGCAACCTTAACCAGGTCATCGGTCCACCTAGAGCGATGACCGGTTCGCGTTCATCATTCCAGAACTTTTCGGTCCCATCGACCATCTGTTCTGCGAGCAATGTACCCTGCCCTCTGCCATTTAAGTTTCGCAATTCTTCGGGCTTTGTACCTTTAGTTCTCAACTCACGAAAAGAATCTATTTAAAAACCCTATATAAAACGGGTTTCACGTTTCCATAACAGAGTTGCAGGGAACCCTAAAAAAAACAATGCGGTCGGCTGGCTGTCGCATTGCTCCGTTTTACGCGACGCATTTAGAATCGCTTTCAGTTTAATGTGGGCCTTACTGCAATGTGCATCGACAATAGGTAATTTTATCGCTCGCTGTGGAAAGAGAGGTTTTGTCGAACAATACTTAACTGATTCCGTCTGCCACGATGGTAATGTTATGGCCTGGAGGTACGTTGATGGCTTCTGTACTGGCTGAGTTTATGTGCAGTCAATGAGGCCCAACAGTACTTTAAAAGGGTAATAATATAAGTGTGGAACTTACTGTTACATGAGTATTAAATGTTCTCAAATAGGCGTAGTACCTATAGACTATTTTCATAATATCCTGTAACATAAAAACTATATTTTTAACCGACTTACCAAAAAGGTGGAGGTTCTATGTTCGACTTCTTGAATTTTTTTTTATTTTTTTTTTTATATGTATGTTCACCGATATCTCCATCAATTGTGGACCGATTTTGAAAAAACTTTTTTTGTTTGAAAGAGTATGTTTCGAAATTGGTCCCATTTTAATTTGGTGAAGATTTGATGAAGAACTCCGGAGATATACAATATAACCCTTCAATAAATAACAGCAAATCATTCGGGATTGCTGCAATCGCATGTCTGTTTATTGTATATACCATTTCATAACATAACATCACGCCAGTACGCACTAAAGGGGTACGCAGATCTCTCATTTCACCGGTTATGTTCAAGTTTCATGTTATTCGGGTAATCAATTCTGGCGTTATAGGTACCTACCTTACTAAACAACTTGCCTATTTTATTTAGGTACAACTAAAAAGGGAAAAATAAAAAAACTTTTTTGCAAAAAAATACTAACGACTTCCAAATAAAAAACTACAAAGTGAAAAATAACTTTAATTTTGGAAGTCGGTGTCCATATCGCAAAAAAATGGGAAAAAAGAAAGACACCGACTTCCAAGATTAAAGTTATTTTTCACTTTGTAGTTTTTGTGGAAGTCGGTAGTATTTTTTTGCAAAAAAGTTTTTTTATACTGGTCTTTGCTGACGATTTTATTCTTGTCGCCTTTCTTACTGGACCGGGATAAAAAGTAGCCTATATGCACTATACAGCGCATCGTTATTTCCTTTTTGGATATCGCTGCACATGCTGAGGATGCACGGGGTTTTATTTTGTATTATTGTTTATATTTGGTTTTTGTTTTTTTCTCGTGTCTCCTGTGCGGGTCACAAATAATAGTACATTGTTCACCGAGAGGAGAAAGTGACCGATTACCGTCGAGGGTGTCGTTTGAAGCCCAAACCGTAGGCGAGTGCTTTAAAACACCCGAGATCGGGAATCGCACTTTCTCTCGAGTGATACATAGTGCTTTATACTACACCTACGAGGAAAATAAAAAACTAAATCTTTACTAATTGAAATTTATATTGAAATTGTTGCAGTTAGTGAAGCTTAATGTAACACTTTTTCTCATGTTCTTTTTTCAAATTGTTTGACACCATCCAACACACAGCTAGTGGCCAGTGTCATTTTGCGAACTTGGAGATAAAAACTCACTGTAAAAACTTTTTGGCTTTTGATATTTAGGTTACCAGCGCATAGTCTTACCCAAAATTAAAAAAGAAAAACCACGTAAGAAATGGATTTGCATACACTTTTCTCTCCCGCTCAGATGCGTTTTCTCGCCGCATATTTGTTCGATATGCAATGACGTACTTTCTACCGTAAATTTGATAAAGTATCAAGGTACTTTCCGAGCAGGTGTAGTATAATAGTACATTGTTCACCGAGAGGAGAAAGTGACCGATTACCGTCGAGGGTGTCGTTTGAAGCCCAAACCGTAGGCGAGGGCTTTAAAACACCCGAGATCGGGAATCGCACTTTCTCTCGAGTGATACATAGTGCTTGTGAGTTTTTATGTGTGAGTTTCTACAGTGAGTTTTAATCTCCAAGTTCGCAAAATGACACTGGCCACTAGCTGTGTGTTGGATGGTGTCAAACAATTTGAAAAAAGAACATGTGAAAATTGCAGACGCCATTGGCGCCATTTTCAATTTGTGTGTTGTTTGAGGATTCAGTTTTCGTAGAATTTATTTTCCTCGTAGGTGTAGTATAAAGCACTATGTATCACTCGAGAGAAAGTGCGATTCCCGATCTCGGGTGTTTTAAAGCCCTCGCCTACGGTTTGGGCTTCAAACGACACCCTCGACGGTAATCGGTCACTTTCTCCTCTCGGTGAACAATGTACTATTCTTTCTTCTTTCTTTGCAGTGGTTTAGACTACTAGATAGAAAGCTACATTATAAGGGAAAGTACTTATGTAGCTTCTATTAGTGAAACATTTTTTTTTTATTGGGTCAGTGCTACCTTTTGTAAACATAATAATTAGAAATAAATAATTTATCCCTTTATAATATTAGTTTAGACTTGTGGATACCCGGCGGATACACTAAAAAAATAAATACATTATGTTTATTTGCTGGAACAAAAAGGTTTTTGTTTTTAGAACCATCGTCGCATTATTTATTGCCTTTCTAATGAAACCGGTTTGAGGCATATTGGTTGGATGGTTTCAAAGTCTATAACGGGCATAGGTAGAAACAATATTTGTGTTTTATATATTAGGTTTAAAAATCAAATCAAAATGCGCACCAAACCAAAGACCTTATTTAAATCCTATCACAACTCGACCCCCACACTTATTTATTCTTTCTATAAACAATACCCCGTTCTGACGTTTCTGCCGAAGCGCACCTCCCATCAATAAGGGTCAATAATTTGCCTCTTTATTTTATATGCTGCCCTACGGTCTTGTACTGACAGATGGGGCAATCAGCCCGACCCCGGCCGATGCTGACGCAGATTTCACACCAAGCTCTCACCCTGACAGGGGAATTTATTTATCACGTTGTAAATCCACTCATCTTGTTTATGTGCTACAACTACACGGACAGGCAAATTCGATTTCTTCCGGCGTTTTAGATGAGGAGTGACGTCATAGAAAGTCCTCTCTATGTAGGCGTAAGTTTCTCAATCTGTGACAAAACGACAAACGTGTCGAATATTCAATAGCTGAGTGTTCAATTAAGGTAGCCTCAGCACTTTTTTATTTTTTCGTGATGACCCAACTCACTCACTCCTCGTACTCACCTGATGGGAAGCGATGGAAGCTCAGACGATGTACAGACATTACTCATGCTTTGTAGGCTATCGAATCGCAATCAATTGAATCTACTGTGAGTATTTACACTAGCTTAGAAAACCTATAGAAATAGAATGAGCCCTTTTCTTTTTGCTTTTCACTTGCGTAGATTTTATAACCGCAGACAGTTTTTTTTTAAACTAGGTACCTTTTCTGGCCGTACGTCTCTACGTAAGTCTCTCAAAACTACACCCATTTAAGTTCCTATAAACTTACAATAGAGCATCTCTAAAATTCCAGAGCAGTAATCTTTATACTCGAGCGAATCAAACGAAAGGAGAGTTATAACCGAACGTGTGGAGGGTGACGAGTACCCCACCACTACCTGTTCCCGACAAGCTGATTTAAAGCCACAGCTACAAAAAAAAAGCTGCCTAATAAGAGCCTGATAGCATCCGGTTAGACGTTAGAGCTTTCTAGTGGGGTTGACGATAATTTTACTGAGACTTTTTATCCATTTTAATTGATTCAATATTCGAGGAGATAGTTATTAGTTTTTCCTGTATAGAAATAAGTTAATAGATTTTCAACCAAGTGTTGATTGTTTTATGGGCCTTATATAAGCTAATAATTAAAATAACGATGATAAAGCCTGTTAGTTGAGCTATCAGTTAAATCACGCATCATCATCATCATCAACCTTTTAATGTTGCCACTGCTGAGTCACAAACCGCCTCTCTGCGAGAGGAAATTGGCCTGGGTCATGACGGTTTCGTCACGAAGTTTTCCTTCACCGTTTTACGCATACCTCATGAAAATTCAAATTTGTGGAAAAAAGAACATAGACATTATTAACTCATAAAACCTTTCACAATTTAAAAGATTTCAGAAATACAGGCCAAAAACCATACAGGTCGTGTCATTCTATTTTGCAACTAATCCCCAAATGACCGTGAACAGCCCTCAACATTCACTTAAACCCAGAGCATGCTCGTCGACTGCTCGATATCGACACGGCCCATCACTCGCGATCCCGACCCGGGATGAGGCGCACGTCGACACTTTTCACCCCATTTGGGGCGGTTTTTACGACACCCACTCATCCGGCCCTTTCACAACAAACACTGCGTTCAAACGTTTTCGTCTGAATGCGATACTAGTACGGATGATTGTCGTTTTGAAATCATTGTTGCATTGTATATATATATATTTTTAGTATAGATAACGGTTTTTGGACATTGTGTCTATAGTTCCTGTAGGGTTTTGGAAAGAATAATTGAATAGATCTTAGACGGCAAAAAAAGGACATAGGTAGGCATTACTGGAGAAGAAGGTTACTAAGATAATCAAGATATGACGAAGTATCTAAGGCCCAGTTTCACCCTAAACTTAACTCAGAGTTAGTGACTAATTGGCCGTGCTAGCTACTAACTCATATTTACTCGTAGTAATATAACCCAGGGTGACGCAAGCAGGCCTAATGCACTACTCCAGGGGTCCGTAGCAGTTACTTACTGAATGCAGTTGATCCACATAAAGTGGTTTTAAGACATTTGTACCCATATTTCAGAATGAAAAGTTATTTTTAACCGACTTACCAAAAAGGAGGAGGTTCTATGTTCGACTTCATGTATGCTTTTTTTATGTATGTTCACCGATATCTCCGTCAATTGTGGACCGATTTTGAAAATTATTTATTTGTCTAGAGATGTTCCGAAATTGGTCCCATTTAATTTGGTGAAGATCTGATGAAGAACTTTGGAGATATACAACAGAACTCTTTAATAAATAACGGTAGATCTCTCGGGATTGCTGCAATCGCATGTCTGTTTATTGTTTATACCATTTCATAACATAAAATCACGCCATTACGCTCTAAAGCGGTACGCAGATGTGTAGAGTTCACCTTGGTACACTCTCATTTCACCGGTTATTTTCAGGTTTCATGATATTCGAGTAATCTATCTATTAGGTACAACTACAAAGTGAAAAATAACATTATTTTTTGGAAATCGGTGTCCTTAACGAAAAAAATTGGTACCTACCAAAGACAACAACTTCCAAAATGAAAGTTATTTTTCACTTTGTAGTGCTTTAATTTGGAAGTCTGAAGATTTTTTGTAAAAAAATTTGTTATCGCTAAGAAATGCGAAAAAAAAACACAATACATCTCACTTTGAACGTGGCTTGGTTTGAACTCTATCATAGGTTTACAAAAAGCTCCTATTAGCAATAAATTCCAAACGTTTCATTTTGCCGTCGCCGCGGTCTATACTCTATGGTGTAAAATACAACATAATTCACGCCTACTGCATATTTCTAGCGCACAGACTACAAAAGAAAATAAAAGTTTGTTCTACGTATCAGATGCGCTTTTTCGTTGCCAAGCAAACGGATTAATTCGTTTCTCACAAACCTAGATGCTATATTTTAACATCGAACAATAAAACATTACCCTTCTTTTAGGCATGGGTGTAGTCGGCTAACAAGTATTGACCTTCTTTTAACAATATACATGTAGGTAGGTATACTTTCATTAATTATAAACAGTAAAGTCAGGTTTAGCAATTCTTATAATTTTCTGATTGAAAGTCCAATTATCAGCTCGCAAAGTGAAAACCAGCAATTTTCGAAATTAGGTAATAACGCCACCACAGGACATGAAACCAAATGTTTGACAGTTGTAGGAGCACCGGTGTAGGTGGTTAACCATTGAACTCAAACTGACCAAACTTTTCTGTCAAACGGTTTTCAGATAGGTATAAATAGTTCAACTAATCTCTGCGCGCGGCGCCAAGTGTGCGTGCGCTGTGCATGCGTGTGCGTGTTATGCATTTGTGTGGCAGTGACGTGGCAGTCGTCGTCCCAGCAAACAACCACCTACGCATGCTTACCCACACATAGCGCCGCGCGCAAAGATGAGTTGAACTATCTATACTTACCTACCTAGTTAAGTAACAACTGACAGACCAGATAAGTATCTCAATTATGCCATCAGGAATATGGTCCACATTTTAGACTTCTTATAATCAAGGATGATGAGTACGACAAACTAGATTTAAGAAAGACAACTTTCAGATGGACCGAAATAGGTTGGAAAAACAACATCAATCAATCTGCCTAGCCTTTTTCCCAATTATGTTGGGCTTAAGCTGAGTACCAGTATTTTACATGGAGCGACTGCTTATCTGACCTCCACAACCCAGTAACTGGGTAACACCATACCCCTTGGGAAGACTGGTGTCAGATCTCAGGCTTCTGACTACCCGTAACTACTGTCAAAGATTTTCAAATGACAGCCGAGACCAACGGCTTAACGTGCTTGCCGAAGCACGGAGAAAACTCGGAATGTTGAAATGGTCACCCATCCATGGACCGACCTCGTCAAGCGTTGCTTAACCTTGAAGATCCACCCGTGCGGCTGTTAATATTTAGCGACGAGATCCACGAGCTCGTTAGAAAAACAACATCGTAGGTACGAATACGATTTCAAATTTAAAACACCTATTTTCAGCAGTTCTGCAAAAACCTTTGAAACAAGCATCTACCTACATGGCATTGTACATTTCGATTGAATTTCCAATGGGAATGAAAGAATATCGTAAAATATCGTCGCTAACGTAAATGCTGTTGGTTGCGTTATTTATACTCCGCTTTTGAAAGGTGCCCCTTTTAACGGCAGTTTTAAGTGCTGCCCATGGTCCGACCGGATCGGTGATCGCAGTAAGTGAACTGCTTTGAGCGACAGACAAAGGTAATTTGCATAAACCAACTGTAGGTGGCATGTTGGATGTATTGTGCCGACTTGATATATCACTGGGAAGTTTGAAGAGTCGCAATTTAAATCGGGAAAGTTATTTGTCTTCGAGCGCTTGCGTCACGCTGTCAAACTTCGCTCTGCTGAGTGTGTACGTGTCAATCGGTGGTTCTGGAGTTGGTATTCACTAAATAAATGATATCTGACTTTTATAAACATATAATGTCGATCGTTTGCCCACTGCTGAGCGTCGTGATTTGCCCAACAAAACTTCTTGACTATCTCCATCTATTTGTGCGGTTTTATACACACTAGCAATTTCCTAAATAAACCGCCCTTTTCGCGACTTTACGCTATTCACTTATGGTTTGCACCATCCGAATATTGTAAGTACCTACCTACCTATGTACAATATAAACATCCTACAATACTTTATTTAGTAAGTACCTATTGCTAACAATGACCGAGTGTGAATCGATACACATGGGGAAATCATATACAGGGTGTAATGGAAAGGTGGGATCATCTTTTGAAAACAGCTTCTGCCTGTATAAATATGTATATCATCATCATCAACATCAGCCTATTAATGTTCCCAATGCTGGGACACAGGCCTCCTCTCTGTGAGAGAGAATGGGCCTTAATCCACCACGTGGGCCCAGTGCGGGATGCCACATGTCGTCGAATTTTTTGGTTCTATAAGTCATGCCGGTTTCCTCACGATGTTTTCCTTCACCGATTTGAGAGCAGTGGTGATGAAATAATTTACACAAAGTAAAGCGCCTGAATGGATTCGAACCCTCGATCCACAACTTGTAAGTCGCGGCCGATACCACTGGGCCACAACTGCTCCCAATATGAAAATGACTTCGATGAAATTGATAATTTACATGGGCAGAAGCAGTTTTTAAAATATGATAAAAACTTACCGTTACATACTAAGCTGGGCTGGAAAATACGACGAAAAGATTTGATGAAGTTTCCCAACTGTCTTCGTCAAGTCTTCTCGTGGCTTTTTTCACTTAAAGCTGCACCTTTAACTTTGGTCCAGCCGTGGCGTGAGTGTCCAACTGGCCACTTCTCGGTCATATAACAGGTAGGGTGTACTGATTGAATACCTTAGACCGGAGACACTTCAAGAAACTCACAGCACGGCTGGTCCAAAGTTAAATGTACCGCTGCAAGCTCGCGATCCGGTAGAGAACCAAACCATCCCTAATTGTCGGTGTAAGCTATGCCAAATGTTCGTTCGTATTCTTGAGTGAAAATTGTAAATTAGCAAATGTAAGGTACGTAGGTGCCTTTAGGTTGAGCAACAATCTTCGCAAGATGGCTGGTAGAAACTGGATGAAAGTTGCGAGAATCAAGATAAATGGCCAGTTGTGCATTGGTGTTGGCTGATGACGATAACGACAGATATCTGCTACAACGCTACTTCAACGGAGGCCGACGCTGATAGGCCATTATCAGATGCGAAGACACCCTTAATAATCATCTAACTTCATTAAGACTGACTAAGTGACTTACTGACTAGTCAGCCTTAATGAAGGTATCAAACGTGAACAAATCACAATAAACTTCTAGAACATATCGTCACTGTATTTAAAGAAAAAATAGACACGAACCGAGTAAACCCTTTTACTTGCAAGTTGCTGCTAACACCCTCTATAGCCGTAAAATGGAACAGAACGCGATTGATGTATTTTTTTTTTTATAAATTATAGGCTTGCGCTTGACCACTATCTCACCTGATGGTAAGCGATGATGTGGTCGACGGTGAAGCACGCTTGCCTAGAAGCAACCTATTCACTCTTGACATAAAGACTCCTAGATTGTAGCTATCGGGAAACACAGACTCTGGCAGGGAATTCCACTCCTTAGCTGTACGCATAATGAAAGTATTTCCAAAACGTTTAGTGCGTATGGGTGGTATGTCTACCATGTAGCGATGGCGCATCGCCGTACGTCTTGTAGTCGGATGATGAAACGGGCTTGGTGGAATTAGATTATGTAATTCCATCGCACACTCCCCGAAATGCAACCGATAAAAGACCGACAAGCTGGCAACTCGGCGACGATGTTCAAGACTCTGGAGCTTTGACTTAACCAGTGCCTCATCGCCGATGAGCCTTTTGGCCCGCTTTTCGATCGACTCTAGTGCATCAAGCTGGTATTTGGCGGATCCGTCCCAGAGATGAGAACAGTACTCCATGCATGATCGAACTTGCGCTTGATACAAGCTGAGCAGCTGTTCTGGCGTGAAGTACCTTCCAACCTTTGCAAGGATCCCCAGCTGTATAAGACGAAAAACGCTAGTTACGTCGGCACGGTTTCTTTGTATGGATTAAGGCATCTGTATGCTAGTATCTGTGTTATCTGTGCTTCTAGGCACTTCAATAAAACATCTGAAAAGACACAGGTCAAAGATTATTTTGGTAAAAATATAAGAAAATATCTCATCCAGGGTGTAACATATGTGGGCGTGAAGTCGCCGCCACTCCGTCGGCGGTGGCACTTCTGCACTTCCAGCCGTGTCCGACAAACTCGTTAAAAGTTGGCGAAACAACGGAAGCACCGTTACTTGGAGACACCGAGACACCGACACACTTGCGACTCGAGTCTCGACGTTAAGTAGAAAAGTATAACACGACAATAATATGAAACATTTTGTTGCCAGACAAAACTAACGCGAAGATATTTAAGCTGATACCCACAGTTCAGGAAGTTTGCACTTTTGTATTTTCATTTTGTTGTTTGTTCTTGAGTTTTGTGACGATGCGGGATAACTTTATGATGGGGCAAATTATCTAAAAATGTTCATCAACCACATCAACACTTAAGATCTTTTCGCATTAGGACTTGGTTAACTGGAACCGTGGACAAGAGATGACATAAAAAAAGTTAATTAAAAAGATCAAAAAACCCGACTGCTTGAAAAGCGAACTAAAAAGACGTAAACAAGAAGAAAATCATGCTGTGCAGTCGGAGGTTACATATTCGCGAGTTGGCTAACTAAAACCAGATGTCCTCCGACTGCACAACATGATTTTCTTCTTGTTTACGACTGTTATTTTTTTTTCGGGTTAGGTACATTTAAACATATAAGAGTTATATATTTTTGAAATCACCTCTTAAAACCCTTTATTTTGATACCCCACACGATGGGTTAGGAAGAAAAAAATTGGCGCCAAAAACCGCCATTTTTGGTATTTCCAATTTTAATGTAGCCAGTGACACTCACAGGGTTAAGACGAATCGATTGACGAAAGAATCATCAAAATCGGCCAACGCGTTTGGTCTCTAGAACGCCACATAGGAACAAACATACATACATACATACTTACATACAAACATAGACTGATAAACACATTACCCTTCTTCGGTAGTCGGGTTAAAATCATCATCATTCATTTGCTTGTCTTCGTATTGAGCGCCACTAGTTATTTCGAACTACATTTGTTTTTGTGAAGTCGTTCGAATAACACAGTCACCAAGCTAAAAGCGCCATTATTTTAACAATTTTACATTTTTGCAGCAAGTCCGCTTTAAACCTTTTCCATGCTGCATGAAATTTTTTGTCAATATTCAATACACAGTTAAAAACTGTGAAAAAAATATATTTAAACGACTGAAATAAACGCGTAGGTATTCCAACAGTAATCTAAAGAACAATAGCGGTTCAGTGTGGTCGTCGTTAAAATTATAAATACCCCTGGCTCACTAACTGCCCCTGTATTCCGTTAAGAGGATTCCCAAAGCTGTAAATTGCGTGCGCGAAATATTTACGAGACAGGCTTTCGCGGCATTACAACGACTATGTGCATACATTTCGCCGCGCGCTTGTTGCAAAAATGCAACAACATGGACCGGCTATTGCATTAACAATACGCCACCAACTAGATAACTGCGCTGTTTATTGGCCATGACGCTTTACTACGAGTTCACAGCAATTTGCACTTACCTTTACAATAAATTCTGTTAATAACTTTACATGACTATTGCTGTTAGCAGTTCAGACTATTTAAAAAGTGTGCAGCTCTTGTATTTTGTTTTCATTTCAATGCACTTTCTTTGTGTTTAATTAGTAAAATAATAAATTCTTACTAATAAAAGCTAATATCATCTGCATACGCTATTACCAACATACGAACGAACGAACTCGTGAAAGCTTGCAAAAAGAAAACGGGTTTAAATAAAAAAAAGACATTCAGATTTTTCTGTTTTTACACTAGTCTCGCTGCAGCAGGAGTACGGTCAGTGAAAAAAGGGGAAACAAAAACGATTCGGCTAACCGCCAAGCGTTAATAAATTCTTCGAATTTGCGGAGAGAGGACTGCGCTGCGGAAAACGCTGTGTCCGAGCACGGCCGGTTGTCCGCCAACACTGGACATAGCACACAGGACACACCACAGCTCTAGCATTTAAAAAATTTCTGTTTTACACTTTAGTTTTACGTAAAGTGGTAAAGGACAAACTTTCTTACAAACAAGTTTCAGATACTTTAATTTTAATTGTAAGACCTCGCCTCTCGTGCTTGAAGGTCATGGGTTCAAATCCAGGCAAGTACCAGCAAGTGACTTTTTCAAATTCATATGTATTTTCTAAGTTTATCTTGGATATCGCTGACTACGGTGAAGGAAAACATCGTGAGGAAAGCACACAAAAAACGTTGCCCCACACTAGGAATTTCTTCCTGTATCGTGGGTGCGTTTACAAACATATAAACTCACATACACAAACACCCAGAGCCGGAACAACTATCTGTAGGTCATACAAATATTTGTTCCGTGCGGGAATCGAACCCGCGACACGCAGCGCAGCAGTCAATCGCTCAACCACTGCGCCAACCGTGCGCCCATATAGCTGGTATAATTTTATATGTTTTTGTCAATCTGGGGACCCCTGGGGTCCCAGTCCTTTAAAAGGCATGTCAGGGGCCGAAACCAACTCGCAGAAGACTTGTTAGACATGTATCATCAAATAGACACTAACAGCCGATTATCCCTGTGTCGCCGGTTGGTGCAGTAACTATTGCAAAATATGGAGACAAAATAGATTGGACAATGGGTTTGGGAATTATCTCCTTTATTCATCTACATTCTTATTTAAAACATTTTCAAATATTTAAAAAAAGAAAACATGGACAAATAAAAAATAGCGTATCGGGAACAGGGTCCAAACTACCAGTGATTAGGGCTCCAGAGACAGGAAACCGGTGGCATGCCCGACACACGTCAACCGTGGTTAATATTATTATTATTTTACTTTAATTAGTCATTGTGGTCCTTCAGATCGCGTTCTTGTTATAACGTTTGAAACAGTTTTGTCTACTCTTCCCCTCGGCAATTCTTCTGTTTCTCCTAAGACTAACCTAATGCTCGTAAGAAGTACAACATAGCAAAACAGCAGCAGAACTCAAATTTTCTCAAAATACCAATAACTGCAAAGCAAGATTGTGGCTCTCTTCGAACTTATCCAGCAACTGTTTAATGAGTGCTATAAAAAGTTACAATAAACCCTCAGTGTCGAAGCAATCATCTTTAATATCTTCTACTTCACCATTACAAACTGTCCAACTTTAATGAGACCTGTCAATTTTGTTCCTCTTGCCGCGGCGTCACAAAAGATCACAGATTAAGCTCAGGAAATCTTTGCTCTCATTTCCTATTAAATCACGGCATCGATTAAAATTAAAAGTTGTTAGGAATCGTCTTCGAGACGCTAATATTAGCTGACAAAAAGAATTTTAAATTAAAATAGAAGGATCAAAAGTTATTCTGAGAACTTTTGTTAGGATCGCTGCTAAATTACTGTCGGGTAAGTTCGTGAACGTCAACATTAAGTCACGAGTAAGTAACACTTAACACTCCTGAAAGTATATTATTATAGTCGATTCTTTATCTTTATATATTTTATTTATTATAACTTTATGTACAAGTACAAAGGCGGACTTAATACCTTAGACATTTTCTACCAGTAGACCTTAGGGTGGTGCAGAGATAAAGTAAGGCAGGTGCAACTAAATGAAAAATCAAATAGAGAAAAGAAATATAAATAAAACAATTTAATATATATAAATATATACTTATACATACATATAAACAATGTTATTGAGAAACCGAATCCAACAAATTAACTCTGTAATGATTCTGCAAAAATCTTGCGAATGTGCTCGCGTTCCTTCAATTTAAAGGACAACCAACTGGTTGCCATCCTAATGTTCTGATCGAGCGCATTCCAAAGAGTAATCACCTGGACAAAGAAGGAGGAATGGATAACCCAGAGCGGTGAGAGGGACATTGTAGAAGACGATTATTGGTGGGACATTATTGATTCATTCTTATTGTTATAAAATTTTACTAAAACGTAAACAAAGTTGATGTGCGTGATAATGGCGGAACCACTCTTTTTATTATTAGTGTTAAATTATAATTATAACAACTATAATCTGCATAAAACGAAAAGTACTAATTAGTAATAATTAGTGCTAAACATTTTATTGTCATCTCATTCAATGTACATATTATTATCACTTTTATTCCTACCTACATAACCATTGTATTATTATCACTGTTTGACTGCCTCATCATCGATCACTATTTCATGCTTTAGTTACCATTGCGCTTTTGCATTGAGGATGGGATGTCGCAGTCAAACAGGGAATGTGGACTTTTTACTAAGACGTCTGGAAATGAATTCCAGGGTCCCTACCCAGGCTTCAGGTCGGCTTCACATCAGCGCGTGCGTTGGCCTACCCCAACGCACTGTTAGCTGCCTACTCCGTGTCGCCGCGCTACGTGTCTCCCTACTACCTACTCTGCACCACCTCTTCCCGGGACCTAGCTCCGAGTGGAAACTGTACTGCACATCGCCGGGCGCCTCTAACGCTAAGGCCAGTAGTACACTATCTTGTGACTACGCAACGTACTTCGGACCGCGAGTGACAACCCTGACCCTAAGGTCTAATAAAATTTGTTAACCTTCTGTTGGTTTTTCCTTTGCTACCCTCTAGCTACCTGGTAGGTAGGTAAACTAGCAAGAAGCGTTACACTGGAAAGAAGTGAAGGAAGGACGGAAGTGGTTTTATCAATAAAAGAAAACAGGGTAGTCTAGGCCGTCAGCACTCTACGCTGACGAACAAGTCAAAGTCAAAGTCAAGTCAAAGTCAAAGCCATTTATTTGCATTAAATGTGGTACAAAAGATGGTATAAATACGTTATTAGCACAATGACACATTTCGCCATAAGTTGGCATGCAAATATTATATTGTGTTAAGGTGCTTACAATAAGCAGATCTCTAATAATCTAATAACACATTATTTTTATTAGGTATTTAACCTGTTAAGTTTAATAAACTCTTCAAAACACTTAGTTTACTTACTAGACTAATAAATTATATGGTTAACAATACATAAAATATAAATCAAACAACATAAAAGGCAGTAGGTAGGAATTACATTAACTAATAACAAGATAAATCTACAATGCATTCCTGTAATGATAAGATTGACATGGTGATCTTTTTAGAAATTCGTTTATAGAATAAAAGCTGTGTGAAATGAGCCACTTTTTTAAAACTATACAGAATTTTCTGTAAGGGAGATCGGTTATAAAGGTTGGTATAGAATTATAAATAAGAGGGGCCATGTAAACACAACTACGCCTAAATAATTCGATTCTGGGTACAGGCAATTCTAATACATACTGTGTAACTTTTCGTTTATTATTGTTATTTTTAGCATTAAAAAGTGAATAATTGGTTTTTACAAATTTAGCTATTTCATATATATACATACAAGGAACGGTGAGAAGATTGTGTGCTTTATATACTGGTCTGCAGGAATCAGTCCAGTCCATATTAAAGATGGTGCGGATACATCTTTTTTGTGCCAACAGAACTCTACTAAGTTCAGAGGAGTTTCCCCAGACAATGATACCGTAACGGATGACGGAGAAAACATAGGCATGATATACCATTAGGGCAGTTGGTTTGGATGCCTCATCTTTGACTTTTTTTAGAGCAAAAACAAATCTATTAATCTTCATGCATATTTCATTGATATGCTCCCTCCAGGTGAAATGTTCATCTAGTGTTATACCCAGAAATTTTGTTGTATGTATCTGTTCTACTATTTGGTCCCTATGTTTTATTTTAAGATGGATATTTTTACTCTTCTGTGTTTTAAAATTTAATATTTTAGTTTTATCAACGTTCACTTTTAAAGCATTTATATCTAACCATGTAACTATTTTATTCAAACTGGCATTTATATTAGTCTCATGTGCTTCATGATTTTTACCGTCTAGGATAACTGTTGTGTCATCTGCAAATAAAACACACTCTTGTTCTATTATTTGAGGAAGATCATTAATATATACAAGGAATAATGGAGGGCCCAAGATGCTTCCCTGTGGAACTCCAAAGTAATTTTTCCGAGGCTGAGAGTTGAAGTTGATGAGACTGTTCACTTTGTCATCAAATTTAGTAATTCGTGTGGTCTGAGTTCTATTTAATAAATACGATTTAAACCATTCCAAGGCTGGTCCCCTAATACCAATTCTACATAATTTATCGATGAGAATGGAATGATTTACAAAGTCGAAGGCTTTACTAAGGTCTAAAAACAAAGCTGAGGTTACACTTTTAGAGTTAATGTTATTTATTATAGATTTGACCAAACTAAATGCTGCTAGAGAGGTGGATTTATTTTTCCTAAAACCGTATTGCTCTTTTGCAAGAATATTATATTTGTCTAAGAAAGAGAGGACTCTTTTGTACATGATTCTTTCAAAGACCTTAGATAGAATTGGAATTAGAGCAATTGGTCGGTAGTTGTTTTTATCAGTTTTAGAGCCTTTTTTATGCAATGGTTTTATAATAGATAATTTAAGTTTATCCGGGAAGCAGCCTTGTTCTAGCGATAAATTAACAATATATGAAAGAGGTTCTGCAATGAATGGTGATATTTTTTTTAAAAGGTCTGTAGATAAGTCATCATAACCAGTGGATTTTGTGTTTTTTAATGATTTTAATATACTAAAAATTTCAGCAGGATTTGTAGGATTTAAAAAAATGCTATTGTCATTGCTTTTAAAATCTTGGTTACATGTGTTGTTCTGTAAAGTAGCGCTGTTTTCAACAATATCAATAAAAAAGTTATTAAATATATTTGCTATATCTGAACCTGATGTAGCAGTAACACCATTATCTATTATACAATTAATATACTCTCGACACCGTTCGTTACCTGTGCAGCTTTTTACAATATCCCAAGAAGCTTTACCTTTATTTTTTGAGTATGCAATGTGCTTAAGGTTACATAACGATTGCATATTATGAATACATTTCCTTAACATTTTCGAGTACACCTTAAATCTAGTTTTGTTTTCATACGTTCTATTTACATAATATTTATATCTTAATGTTCGTTTAGTGTTACTACTAATTTTAACTCCTTTTGTTATCCATTTTAATTTATTATCTTTGAACTGTTTTTTTACTTTAATCAGAGGGAAGCATAGTTTATAAAATAATGTTAAAGTGTCATGAAACGAATCGAAAGCATTATTCGTGTCTGAAATTTTGTAAATATCCGAAAAAGATAATTTACTTACGTGTTCAATGAATTTGCTAACATTGTCTTTACTCAGGTCATTTACGGTCATGAAGTAATAGCCTGATATGGGTTTTTGATTACATTCGAAATTCACAACCTGAGCAGTGTTGTGATCAGATAAACAAACATTGTGAGTTTTGCCTATTACGTTTGGAATATTACTAATGATGTTATCAATACATGTGTTCAACCTGGTGGCTTCATGAATGTGACATTTCATACCATAATTTGAGATTAATTCTTTCAATTTTGTACAATTATTATCATTGTTTAGAAGGTTTATATTAAAATCCCCAGCTATTATTATTTTGCTTTTTTTATTTTGTAATTTAAGTAAGGTTTTGTGTAAGTTTTCAAAAAATATATTTAAATTAGATGAGGGTGTCCTGTATATACATAATATTATCACACGCATAGATTTAATTTCAAGACCACAAATTTCGAAATGTTTATCAATGCAAAATTCTGTTACTTCTTTCAATTCAGTACTTTGAAGATGGTTTTTGCATAGTATACATGTAACGGGTAACCATTTAAAAGTGAACGATGTGCGGATACATGATCATACTTACGGAGGTTGCAGACAAATCGATCAATTGAATACAGTTATTTAGAAGGCGATCAAGTTTATTGAGTAGATCTGCATTCAGGTCATAGTGGCACACAATACGATATTCAATTATGGGAATGCTAAGGTACTGTACAAGCATGGCCTTTATGTCAGCTGGGAGAAGATTCTTCAGTCGATAAAGCGAACGTAACGTTCCGCAGTTTTGGGAAAGAAACAGATTGTTTCCTTTGCCGAACTTACACAATTAGGCTGCCGGTGACCTTTTGGTTGACACTCGTCACCTGCTTGCGCTAGTCAAGGTAAGTATCGATGAGCAGACCAAGATCCTTAACCGCTTGTATGCCGGCATTCGAGACACAATGAAAAAGCCATTGTGTCTCGCTTAGATCTGCGTTCCGGCATACAAGAGGTTAATAGATCCTAACTCAAATGTTATTTTATAAATAAAATATAATACTTAAAAACAAGTAAAACAGATTATCCTAGAATCTGAAAAGCCACACGTCATAATTTCAATCTTTGATTCCATAAAATCTGTCTAGCTAATTATACAATTGTGAGATGGCTAATGATGGTTGATAATGACAGATGATGGCGGATAATGATGAAGTGGATTGTGCAACTTTGTTTACTATCTTGTTCGACGGCAGGATTGTTCCATTCAGCACTGATGTAAAGGACCTGGGCTTGCACATCGATAATATCCTTAACTGGCGTACTCAAGTCGCTAGTG
Organism: Orthosia gothica; assembly: GCA_949775005.1. Classification (NCBI taxonomy): domain Eukaryota; kingdom Metazoa; phylum Arthropoda; class Insecta; order Lepidoptera; family Noctuidae; genus Orthosia; species Orthosia gothica. The sequence goes on from OX459057.1 coordinate 2,411,721, forward strand.
TGAGTCAGAAGGTCACTGGAACGCTGCGGGCTCTGTATCGTTTGTAAAATTGATTGCCATCGAACACGAAAGCAATGCCTGTGCAGACCCTAATTTTTCCTATCATTAATTATGGTGACATGTTCTGACCTGAAGGCAAATCTCCTCAACAAACTTGACCGTCTTCTAAATTACTGCATTCGATTTGTTCAATTTGCTCGAATACGATCATTTATCTGCGCATCGGTCACTTCTAAAGTGGTTGCCCATAGCGCAGAGACTTCTCCATTCTTGAATCTTTCAATACTCCTAGTTATCTGGCCCTCACTTTCAATACATTTGCGCCAACCACAACAAACATCTTCGATTCTTCGCCCTTCACATTATCGTCTTTTTCAATGTCCCACTCACCGCACTGACTTCATGCACTGTTCGCTATTCGTTCAGTCTATTTCTCTGTGAAATGCGCTCCCCCAGGAAATTAGGATGGTAACCAACCGATTGACCTTCAAAGTTAAAGTTCGCGAGGAAATGCATAAGTAATTGGCAGTGGCATCTTTACAGCGATAATGGCTTTCAATATTTATCTATTAGGTACTGCTAATGTTTAAGTATATTTGTGTTGTTTTTTTTTTGTTTAGTTCTTTTGAGTGATGATAATAAGTGTGTAATAATAAAATAAAAAAAAATAAAAATAAAATAATAAAAAAAAAAAAACTTTATTTATCTCCACAAATTACATATCAACGTGAGTATAAATTACAGTCAGACACAGAAATATAGGCAAAGTGTGTAATTTGTGGGAGATCTGGAGTCTAAACTAAGCCTAGGCCTGTATTTTAGAACTCCAGGCCCCCCATTAAATTATGTTGCTCAGACTGTCGGACGTCGTGAGTAAGCAGATATGTGAGTGGATGAATGAGCTAGTATGTGCGCATGTGTGTATATGTGTTTGTGTATGTGTGTGTGTGTGTGGGTGTGTATATGCGTGTGTACGAGCTTGTGTCAGTTTGAAATACAATACTACCTTATAGCTGTATGTATATATAAAATTTATAAATGAGTGTTTGTGTGTTTGTATAAATATTGAATTACTTTTAAATAATAATAGATAAATTTATTAATAAAATGCAAAAATCAAGAAATCATCTCAATCAGTTTTTCAGTGTCCGCGTAGCTTAATTCGAGTAACCTTTTTCTAAGTTTCTTCTTGCATTCAGTTTTGCGACAGTCAGATAGGTCAATATCTTTATTGAGTTTATTGAATAATACTCCTCCACGAAATGAGAAGAATCTTTCAGCAAAACGGGTGCGTACAGTTGTTGACTCACAAAGTGCATAGCGTCTTCTAGTGAGAGCTTTGCGTTTTCTTAGTTCTTCGGATAAATAGGAGCGTTGGCGAAGTATAGTCAGCATCACGTACAGCTGACGGACAGTCAAAACTTGAGTTTCCTCATAGAGTGTGGAGGTAGGGAAACGTCGTGGCTTTGATAAGCTCACTTTTAGGATCATCCTTTGAGCTCTCTCAAGCATTATCATTTTTGTTTTGCATGCTCCTCCCCAAGTGGTTATGCAGTAACTAAGGATGGACTGTACCAAGGCCTCGTATACCATCCTCATGGTCTGTTTCTCTGCAACATCCCGAAGATCCTTAAAAATGTAAGTGAGCTTACGGATTCTTTTGGATACGGACAGCAAATGATTTCCAAAAGTTAAGTTAGCATCAAGTTCAATTCCGAGATATTTAATAGATGCAGTTGAATTTATGTTAGGACAAGTGCAGTTTGTAGTAGGAGGATAGTTACATGTATGTGCATAAATCTTGTCTAAATGTTTAGGAGGTTTATTTCGTTTAGTCATTGAGAAGATAATGTATTTAGTTTTATCCTCATTCAAGGAGAGAGAGTTTGACAGTAACCAGTGACATATTGTATTGAAACCGTTTTGTGCAAAGTTATAAAGTTCATCCCACGAGTCAGAGAAAAAAGTAAGCGCAGTGTCATCAGCATATGCCGATATGCGGCAGTTTGGAATTTCAAGAGTGCAAAGTTCATTTATGTAGCAAAGAAAAAGGGTAGGACCCAGTATGCTGCCTTGTGGCACGCCAAAGTCGACTGGTAGTTCATTACTAATATATTCTCCGATTTTTACGCATTGGGTTCTATTTTTTAAATAGTCTGTTAGCAATGCCAGTGGGACCCCTCTAATACCATGGTTTTCAGGTTTTTGCACAAGGTGGGGAACAGAGACAGTGTCAAATGGTCAAGAAATATAGTTAAGCATTTTTTTTTGTTGTCTAGTTTACTCACCAAGAAGTTAACCAGGTCAAGAACAATAGTATTATTTGTATTAATAGTAATAATTTTATTGTATTTACCTATAGTTATATATGTATATTTAAATGAAGCGGATTCGTTTTTAGGGTTCCGTAGTCAATAAGGAACCCTTATAGTTTCGCCATGTCCTTCTGTCCGTCCGTCCGTCAGTCCGTCTGCAGCTTAGCTCACACTCTTAGTACCAGAAAGCTTTTAAGCATAATTTGGCAGGCCGACAAAGTGGTGAAATTAAATAATTTAAATAAAATAGTTTACACGTAAAGTGGGGATGGCTTTTTTCTCGTCTATCCCATGGGGTGGGGTATTGTTGAATAGGTTATTCAAAAATATTACAGCAGACTAATTGTGTAAGTTAATTCGGCAACGGAAACAATCTGGTTCTTTCCCAAAAACACACACATACACAAAAAAGTTGAATAAAGATTCAACTTTTTGTGTATGTGTGTGTTTAGGCTGCAGGTCTGTGAAAACAATTTTTATATTCAGGGATCCGTTTGCGTAAAATTAAGCTTTAAATTGCTAATAGATAGATAATATTGATGTAAGCAGTTATCAAACGCGAAAGTTATTTTTTCCCTTCGATAAAGCAATGTTCGGTGCTTTCATTCTTTATGAACGATATCTTTAACGTAATGTTAACTATATATTTGATGAATGTAGCTGTTTATATGGAACCCTCTGTGCGCGAGTCAGACTGGCACTTGGCCGGTTTTTAAGTTCCAATATTGCATCTACCACTATTTGTCTCTGCATCACCCAAAGGTTGACTGTTAGAAAATGCCTAAGGCATAAAGTCCGCATCTGTACGTTTCTGTGCATAAAGTATTAAATAAATAAATAAATGGCCTGATGATTGCTGGTAAGCCGACCGTCAGCTTCCAGTCTAACTGGATGCAGCGAAATACCAGTACTTACTTTAAGTACATACAGCGACTGCCTTGATAATATTGCCAAACAAAACTGCCCAAGAGGTGGTTCAATATACGCCTTAAGTGTCGTGGCGTTGCGTAGCGCGGGATAAGTACACTAATCATACGAATCTATTCAAGCCTACGTCTTGTAGTCAATCAATTGTGTCATAAGGCGCCACGCCACGCCACGAATCACGCCGCCTTAACACGAGGGAGGCCTTTTGGCTGTCAGACTTGCGGTATTTTGACTACCCGTAACAATTTTATTGTCAATAAACTACGAATGGAACAACTGCTTATCGTGCTTTCCATGGTACAGAGAGGGCTTGGTAAGTAATGATGGATGGTCTTCCATCTACGGACCGACCCCCTCAAGCGTTACTTAACCTTGAAGATGGACTAGTGCAACTATTATTAAGAAGAATTAAAAAATGTTTTATTCAAGGAATATTTTAATATTGCCGAAAAGTGCGGCGCCACCGCACATAAAATAGTTCCCTGAATCCTGAATGTATTTAATTTTTCTTTTTTGGCTTTCTTTATTTCTCGTTTGGTGTGCATTTTCACCCTTATCAGTAAACACAAAAAAGTGCAAAAACAACTTCCGTTTCGGCAGTCGGTGTTTGGTAGGTATTGTTTTTATCGCTTTTTGGCACCGACTTCCGAAACGAAAGTTATTTTTGCACGTTTTTGTGTTTTGCGTTGGAAATAGGTTTATTTTTTACCGACTTCAAAAATAGCAACTGTGCAGGGTCTTGCAGCCAACTTCAGAGACACAAAGATTAATCAATCAATCATTTATTTGCAGTATTGGTACAGTGTAGGTAGGTAGGTATACCTACCTCCTTTTTTTTGAAGTAGGTAAAAATAGGTTGCGGATCCCCAGGCATTTACTATCTCTGATCTCCATGTTCGCCGAAACGTGACTCCGGGGTCGCGGGCGCTCTGTTTGGGGATTCTGCCCACCAAGTGAATCCAAGAAAGACGGCAGCACAGCGATTACGTGCACATGCACAGCGAGGTTCAGGGGAGGCGATTTTCAGCCTGCAGGCTCCAGGGATATACCCTAACATGTTGCAGAGGGGTTCCGGGGTAGTCTTTTGAAAGGTCACGGGGCCAGAAGGCACTTGGTAGTTTGAGTGAGAAAACCCACACTCCCTGGTCTTTTCCCCAAAAGTACAGGCGCCCATTGGTTAACCCCCACTAACAAAAAAAAAAAAACCTCCATGTTATTTTGCGGCACTTGCCCATGTAAATTGTAAAGCATGCAAAAACTACTGAACTAATTTTTATGAAACTTTACAGAAATACCTACTAATTTAGGTGTTATTGAATGTCCATGTTACACCCACTCCGATATAAGTCGGAGACTATACTCGAAGCTGTGGACAATTATATCTACTACCTGGGATGGTCCAGTTGGGCTTGGTAGGTCCAATTTCGAGAAAGTGGTTAACCGTCGAATCCGACCCGGCTAGGCAGCGTTCGGAAAGTTGCGCGGTGTCTTCTCGTCCAATTTACCAGTGTCTCAAGTCGAAAGTCTATGACTAATGTGTGTTGCCAGTGATTTCCTTTGTGACTGAGACGTGGTCGTTCACAATGGGTCTCAACAGACCGCTTAAAGTAACCCAAAGGGCCAATAGAGGGCTATGTTCGGTGATTCATTTCGTGGTCACTACAAAAATGAGGATATACGCCGGTGGTCCAAAGTTACCGATATCGCCCGTAGAATTGCGAAACTTAAGCGGTGGTGTTGACATAGCTCACAAAACAGATGATCCATGGGGCCGAAAAGTTCTGGCGTGCCAACCGCGAACCGGAAGACTATGCATGGAAGGCCTCCCACTAGGTGGACTGATGACCTGCAGCGAAACGTAATACTTACCTACCTACTGAAATAAAAAGCATTCCACGTCTCGGCTGGCTTGGGTAAGTTGGGTTAAAAGGACATGCATAATTTAAGCCGAGAGCTGTCGACTGCGGGCATCGCTGGATGCTAGACGCACGGGATCGGTGTCAATGTGGCAACGCCTGGGGGACTGGGGAGGCTTATGTCCAGCAATGGACGTCTTTCGGCTGAAATGATGATGAATTATTACTAATTCCATGCGGGCGGCGCTGCGAACGGTAGCCAGTTAGTATTGCTGCATTGAATTTATCACTGCTGTACAAAAGCCTACGGTCCACTATTCTATTGCAGAGCATGGTGCAACTGCTTAGGTGACAACTGACATTTTAACCAACTGCCACAGGAGGTTTGTTTTTAAATACTAAAATATTATAAACATCGATTTATTTATTATCAACAATTACATCATATATTCTAATCACAGGATATCAAATTACATTAAATCAAAATATTCTATCAATCACAATACATTATAGAAACTTATCTTTAAAAAACATCAAATACAAAGAGATTGAGTCAGCCAAATATAGTTTACCTACAGTGTCATTATCAAGAAAATACAAGTATATCGTTACTTTGGCTACCTGTCAATATTAGAATATATTATTCTAGTTTTTTTTATTCTGATTAAAATATGGCGATTCAGTTGAATTTATTAACGGTCACAATAGAACCTAGTTTATGCAGAAAGCAGCCATCTGGCATTTTTTCTAAATGCAGCCATACTAATTTTCAAATCGCGGTTTTTTGCAGACATTCATGTTCTAAAGTATTAAAGCTTATACCATTATTTTTTAAACATAAAATAAACAAATCAATGAATAACCGAAGGACACCTATCGACAGAAATAAACAGAAAAATATTATTAGCTCTGTTTATACTTTTCCCCACATGGCTGCTTTCTGCATAACAAGGTCCAATTTTACTTACGACGTCAGCAAAGTATAACGTCAGGTTTAAAGAGGAAATAGACGAGATTTTAAAAATCTCAATAAGTTAAAAAGACAATACTTAGTACAGAATTAAAATGGTTTTGGTTTTTCGTGTAACACAATTCATCGGCGGCATAACAGTTTTATTCATAAATATAAATCAAAAACATAATTATTGTTTGAAGAATGTGGAGACAATAAATACACATACATAAATCTAAACTTCGTCAATAACATTAAGTTAGGTCTCAATGCTCATACAAAATTATGTCTAAAAATTAAATTATTTCTAAATTAAAACTAGCAAACGAAACCAGGTACCTAAAACAAACCTTATATCAAATTCAGTCCTAAGTCACAGAACGCCTATAAAATACCGTCAATACATAATGCGTCACAATGACTGTTCATACTGCACACAAAATACTATCAAGTCTAGGAACTTGATGACATTTTAGCCAGTTCATATATAGTTTCGCCTCTGAGTTGGGGTAGCGTGGATACTTTCGCTAACGATGTATCAGAATATTTGTTGTATACTGCCCTATATTTGGAGTTGTCTACATTGATGATAATTTTGGCGAGTTTCCTAATGATGGGGTCAATGTGTTCTAGGGAGTATCCCGAGTAGTACGAGAGAGTGGGTGTCCATACGTCTTCGAGCCTCTTGCTCGAGAGCAAGTACAGCGACAGGCAGATGGCGGCGGCAGCTAGCTCGGATGGCCGGTAGTGGGCCATCGTGTACTCAATCAGGCAAAGATCTACGAAATATTTGGCTAAGTGGTGATTCTTTGATGTTCCATGTGCAGCTTTTACAAACCTGGAATAAATATAACTGTTAGCAGCAAGCTTTTTAACAAAATATTTTTTTCTTTGATAATTAGATATCGCAATAAGAGAGCACATAGAATTATGCAAAAAGTCGCGAAGGCAGAACTATGTAACACTAAGTATAGTAGTAACAGCGGATCTTTGTGTCTCTGAAATTGGCTCTGCAACCATTGTGCAAGAAACAGTTTGCATAGACTAAGCGAGATACGACGATGCGAAAAACGTAAGCGAGTGTAAGAGGTAGTTATACAATGCTATCTTCTATTTCAACATTGACACAAAAATAGCAAATGCGCAGGGTCTTGCAGCTAACTTCCGACACAAAGATCCACTTTGACTGCTATAACAAATATGCAGCTTGTCAAGTTTCCGTATGGTGCAACCACCACTGTCAAGAGCGCGTCTAAGAATAAGACAGTAGAACACCACTAAGGGCGCGATCCCACCGTGTCGTGACGATAGATAATCGTGTAGTTTTAAGTGTCGTGGCTTATATGTTTAAATGGAATCGTTATAATGGGAACAGGTAGAGACGACAGTCGTCGAACGATAAATTAGTCGTTACGACACGGTGGGAACGCGCCCTTACTTAAACATTATCACAATAATAGCAGCCTGTTACTGCCCTAATGCCTCACACAGCTTCTTGTTAGAAGCGTTTGCGCAAGAGCATTAATCACCATGCTTGGTTAAGAAGTATTTGCGATTGCACACTTATAATTACTGTAAGTCTTAGGTTTCCTCGCAATGTTTTCCATCACCAATGTCAGTGACATCCAAGATAAACTTAGAAAGTACATATATCACTATCACATACCTTCTCGAAAAGGTGAGTGGAATGGGTCTAGCAAGGCAGAAGCCTAGTTTCGACATGATTTCCCTCTCGCACTGGAAGACATCAGCTTTGGAGTAGGCGTTGTCGGTGACATAGACGAAGTCGCCGACGTCGGGCGCGTACACCTCCTCGTACTTGCTGGCGATGAACATCGCCGTCACGCCGATGAGCTGCAGCTGATTCCGTTGGACGTTTGGTACCGCCTGTAATTTATAAATTTAAGTATTACATAAACGAAATGAATAAATGATTGATTTCACAGATATGTATTTTATGTAATGTATGGACGGCGCCGCCGGGGCACCTACAAAAAGAGTTGGCTACTGGCGAGACAAGTGCTAGTTCGAGGTTGCTCAGGAAATGGATACCTGCCCCAGTACCCATACGTGTCAAAACAATCATAGTTCAACTGTAAAAAAAGGGACAGATGTATACAAGTCACATCTCTCCCTTATGCACACTCAAAAGCTTATGGTCATCCTTCTAGTAGGATTTGGAGAAGAACTTTGCTCAGCAGCGAGACAGGGTAATATAAATAATAAAAGTTAAATCAAAAAATAAGATTAAAAAAATAATAAATTAGTTCCCTTTTGAAGCAGTCTGATTTTTTATTTTACTTTTATTATTTATAACTTTTTAGTTAGTTTTTTTTCGAATTACGTACATTTAAACATATAAGTATTATATATTTTTGAAATCACCTCTTAAAACCTCTAGAAACCTTGATACCCCCACGACGGGTTCGAAAGAAAAAAAAATTGGGACCCCAAAATCCGCCATTTTTATATTATCCAATTTTAATGTAGCCAGTGACACTCGCAGGGTTAAGACGCATCGATTGACGTACGAATCATCAAAATCAGGAACAAACATACACACATTATATAGACTGATAAACACATTACCCTCCTTCGGTAGTCAGGTAAAAAAAATGACTGATGAAAGAGAATAACATTTTCTTCAATCAACTAATCTACAAATAAGGCTCAGTTTTCTGCAGTTTAAAATTGCGGTAAAATGCGTTATTTCATCAGTTATAGTCTAATAAATTGTCAAATAAGTTGAAGAATTAATTATTTGACCATTTGTCAAGTTAATAGTTGATAAAAAACCGCATTTTAGCTAAATTTTAAACCTTTGGTTACTAGATTTAACCATTAGTTAACTACTAATGAAAATACTGGGCCTTAGTATGTTGTAGCCGGTAGGTTAGCCCCGTGTACAGCACTTATACAAAAAATTACTAATAAATTTAAATGAAGAAACAAAGTAAAAAAGGGCACAACTGATAACATTAAATAATTCAAGGACTACAATGCTCTGCAGCCATCATCTAAGTTTAAAATGTTATTTGATGTGGTTTGAAGGTACTTTGAACATGAAAAGCGTGTTTACCTGTAAGTATCGGTCAATGATTCCCACAGTCAAATGGAATGTCTCCGGCACTAATGAGAACTGCCTCTGCACCTCCACAAGCCAGTCAATAAGAGTCGCCCTCATCTTACCAGTGATTACAGTCTGAAAGGGATAAAATGCCGAAATTAGTTTTTGACTACTGGTGCCTCTACTAATTGGTATTTTATCTTTTTAATTAAATTTTTAATAATGCCCAGAATTAAGCCATAAATATGCTCCAGCGCAAAAACTTTCGACGTTCACGCGTGCGAAAACGCTGGAAAAAGGACCTGTGAAATGGACCTCCGTGTGAAGGGCACTAAGTTGTTGAAACCACCGTGTCACATTCTACTACAAAACTAAAGTAAAGTATCTTTACAAACCTGTTTCCTCAAATGGTCATTCTCAATAGGGTACTTCTCTTCTAACTCAGTCAAATAATTGTATATATCTTTAATGTAGATTGACATAAGCAGCGGGCTGTTATCATCCCTAGCGTCAATATCTTCAATGTCATCAGGCAATTGAGGAGTAGCATGGAGGTCCTTCAAGTCATTATTCAACAAAGCTGCATATTTTTCAACCTTTTTCCTGTCAATTATTGAACACTTGTCATAAGCCTCATCCAATTTTAACTTTCCTAGTGATTCTGTAGATTCTTTTAGGATTGGTTTCAGTGATTTTGTCTCCTTATATTCTTTTAGAGTTGGCAGCTTAGACATCTTCTTTTCTTGACCTTTCTTTGACTGAATGTAAATGTTGATGGATTCTTTCAGTTCAGCGGGTTTGTTCTGAGCATCTTTCAAGATGGCCTGTAAATTAATATATGAAAAAAACTGTTTATAAAAATATTGAATTGTTTTAATTATTACGTCAGAATATGTTTCAGTCAGAATTGTTAATCAGGCAATATCAATTTTAGATTGTACTTTTGGGAAAACCATTATTAATGAACTTTTTCCCTATTAAAAGACAGTTATTAATCAATGTCTCAGTATTAATTAAAATCGCTTCAAAACAATTTATTCAAAATTTAAAGGATTATAAAATAAACAACAATGACAGCAGCTGTGCAAATAATTCTAAACAAACCAAAACAGTTTTAAGTTCTGTGACAGACACATGTAATTTAATCATTTAATTTAATAATTTATTTATTGACACACAAGTTACAACAAAGAAACATTTTGCACAACAAGATGATTATGATAAACCTGTAACAAAATTTAAGTGGCAATGGGCCCCAAACTAGGCACAGCCTGTATCTTGGAGGCCCACGTAAGTTTTTACTATCTAAATGCTATAAATAGGGGGCATTTATTTACTATAGCCTAAAGATACCTGATATTGATACTTACTCGATAAACAAAGTAACATCTATGCCACAATAATCAGCACATAATTATTGAGATTGAAATAACATCATTGCAGCCCTCATTGTACAAGTGAGTTGCAATACAACTGCCTACCTACTTCAAAATATTATCATAGAAAACCTTGGCATGGCCTCAATTTACTGGAACATGATAAGCATTGGCTATTATTATAAATTTTATGACATGATCATTCTAATACATAACTATAGAAGTACCAATTAAATAACGACAATTGAGACAATCATGTCTCTAGATGCATCCAAGATCCTATATGAAGTAGGTATTAAAAAGTAATTAGGTAAACATCATAACGACCGTTCTTAATATCCTGTGATAATAATCCTTTTGACAAAGCATAATAAAAGAAAAGTGATATGACAGCTAAAACATACCCTGTTGCGAGCAGCTGCTCTAGAAGCAAGTCCAGCTGTGCTCTCCTCACGGCGCAGAGGAGGCCTAGAGGCAGGCTGAATAGGTGCTGCCTTGGCTGCCAAGCCAGTGTCCACTTTCGACTGCACATGACTGTAATTACTGAAATAAAATAAAAAAATTACTTCTACCTACATGTAACAGTAAAAAAGAATCGCTCAAATTGTTGTATATTTGAACAAGGACCAAGCAATACTAGTGCATTTATAACACAGTGTCCTATCATGCCCATGTTGAAATGGGAGATCAACTAACAAAAATATAAACCAGCTGACTGGGTGTACTTAACAATAAGTCTCAAAATTTTACCTTTTCACAGCAGCACGATTTAGAGTAGCTTTCTTCTCGTACTCCGCAGCAGCAACAGCGACTTTGCCACCGATTTCACGCTGCGTTTGAACGTTTGTGTTAATATCCCCCAAGGCACCTCGAACGGTCAATCCTTGCTTCTTGGTAGGAATCACCACGTTAGCTTTACCCTTGATAGCATAAATGTTTTCCTGATCCTGGATCTGCGCCTAAAATGTTAGCGTCGCCGTTATTAATAGGTTCTAAAACAATCACCAGTTGGTTAGGTAATGACTCGTAACGAAAATTTCTTACCGTTCGGTGTCTCCTCATTTGGATTTCCATATCGACGTGTATCCTGGTATAGCCCGTACGCAATTTAATAAACAGTTTCGAGCAGATACTCGTTTCTGCGTATAGTAATTAGATTACATCCAGCTGTACCGCCACTATATTATTTTTTTTGTAATATTTGCTTGCTCCGCTTGCTTGAAACCGTTCAAAATGTTCAATTTAACTCAAAAATAACGGCTACAATTTTTTACAATTTTCAACAACCAATTGTCTATGGTTCGCTAGGATTGGTTGGAAATTATGATTGGTTCATTATCACATCCGGAAAGTAAACTAAAAAACAAATTATCCGGCACAAGAAAATTTCTTACTTTTATGAAAGTTTGTTATATTGAATAAACTAAACTACAAATAATTTGTGAAAAACCGTGTAAAATAGATTAATTTAGAGAAATACTTCCTTTCCGAACAATATTAGTATAATTATTGATCTCAACATCCGCAGAATACTTTGACATTTAACTTGTTGTCTATGCGGTTTTGGATGATATTCTCACCTCAACAAAATTTTAGGAAATGGTTCGCCCACTTCGCCCGACGCTCAATCGCGTTCATAGATTCGGACTGGAATGCCAATGCTACATACTCAGATGAAGTAAAGTACTTATTCTACCACATAAATACTTCATATTTTTTCTAATGTCTGTGAAATATATGCGTCTATTTCACGTAACGAATACAGTGTCGAGACAGTGCCCTTGGCCGAGAGCACGGTACATATGAAGATATGAACCTTTTGACGGTGCTCGGCCGAGTGCTAAGCCGAACAGTGTGGCGAGAGGGTCGTGAGCGTCAAGATGGCGGGACCAAGTCCCCAATTTAAAATTTATTACATTAAAGTGTTTGTACTACATATGTACTATTTGTACCCTAAATAAGACATTTGTACTTCTAAAGGTAAAGGAAGTATCTCAAGACAACTTTGGTCCCGCCACTTTGACGTCAAAGTGGCGGGACCATCTCGCAGCACTACTCAGAGGCAGGAATTCACCCCCTAAGACTTAGTACTACATATGTACAGATATATACTCAATTTTCAATAAAATTGTAAGTGTCAAATTCAAGTTATGTGATAAAAACATTGGTCCCGCCAATTTGATTATTCATGTTATCGCTGAATTCATATGAAAATCGTTACCAATCATGGAAAATCAGATGTAGAAACTTAGTAAGTCCTAAGTACATGAACGTGTGTAATTTTCATATTCATAACTTAAGTACATCAAAAGTTATCTATCAATCATTGTTATCTTTGAAATGGACACATTTATGCAGTAATGAAACAACCCAAAATTGTTTTGAGAATTATATATATATTTACTTTTTTCATGCTTAAGTATGTGAAGTGTGTAATTTAAGTATCATATTTTATTATAAAAGATCGATAATTTATTTTTATAGAATTGGACAGATGTATGTGGAAATGAAACAAACTATCATAATTCTGATATATATTTTGATCAGTGGAAACCCTTATTAGTTTACGTAGTTTGTATTTGACGAGGTAATTAACTCCTAACTGTGTTTTATAAGTTGTGAGAAAATATTATTGAACTTGAGGGTAGGTAGTCGATTGCGTTTCAACCATACTGCTTTTTGCGGAACCGTGTTGTCTTTCTGTATGTGAATGTGCTTGATAACAACAGTTAATTTTAGTAATATTGCGTATTTGAATAGCCGTATTTCCGTGAGCGACATAATGAATTATTTTATATACTGTTCTACGTTAAGGATTAACAATGAAGAAGAAAATACAAACAGGAAGGAAAAGTATAGTGCTGTTGGAAGACCAAAAACAGGTATTTGAAAATTATAAAGCAACTTTTATTCACGGCATACCATCATCGAATGATCTATTGTTTACTGATATAAGTAGACAACTCAATTTTAAAATGACCCCGAAAAGTTTATACCTGTCGGTTAAACGCAATTTCAATTATTTTTTTGATGAATCTGAAACTGTAACGGATAGCGATTATAGCGTTAAGGAAATAGAACATGATGAAAGCAGTGACTACGATGGTGATAAATTCCCTGTAGAAAATGAACAATTTCTTTTTCATTTAGATACTTACGCTTGGAGTAGTAAAATTCAGCCAATTGTTAAATATGTCAGGAGAAATTGTCCTAACTTAACAACATCAACGTATCGTAAGAAAATGTGTTTACCTAGTCAAGAATGGGCAGGCCTATTGAGAGAGGAGTTATGGAAAGTTAGCAAAATACCATGCACTTGGCATTACAAAACATATTCAATCAAACAAGATGAATTTGTCCGCTGTTTCGGAAAATGTTAAAAATGTAAAGCGGATGTTAACATTCTTATAAATTGGCCCACCGATAAAATAGCTAACTGTGAAGTTTCAATAAAAATCACAAACCAGACTTTAAACATAAAAATCACAAACCAGACTTTAAACATAAAATTCAAAGAAAGATTAAATTGTCATCTATGAAAAGAAAGGAATTAAGTGATGACCTAAAAATGACATCAGCTATATCTGTACGCAATTCGTTAGCTCAGAGCTGCTAACGAATTGCGTTTGCGTTCTTTGAATTTTATGTTTAAAGTCTGGTTTGTGATTTTTTATTGAAACTTCACAGTTAGCTATTTTATCGGTGGGCCAATTTATAAGAATGTTAACATCCGCTTTACATTCTTTACATTTTCCGAAACAGCGGACAAATTCATCTTGTTTGATTGAATATGTTTTGAAATGCCAAGTGCATGGTATTTTGCTAACCTTTCTTAACTCCTCTCTCAATAGGCCTGCCCATTCTTGACTAGGTAAACACATTTTCTTACGATACGTTGATGTTGTTAAGTTAGGACAATTTCTCCTGACATATTTAACAATTGGCTGAATTTTACTACTCCAAGCGTAAGTATCTAAATGAAAAAGAAATTGTTCATTTTCTACAGGGAATTTATCACCATCGTAGTCACTGCTTTCATCATGTTCTATTTCCTTAACGCTATAATCGCTATCCGTTACAGTTTCAGATTCATCAAAAAAATAATTGAAATTGCGTTTAACCGACAGGTATAAACTTTTCGGGGTCATTTTAAAATTGAGTTGTCTACTTATATCAGTAAACAATAGATCATTCGATGATGGTATGCCGTGAATAAAAGTTGCTTTATAATTTTCAAATACCTGTTTTTGGTCTTCCAACAGCACTATACTTTTCCTTCCTGTTTGTATTTTCTTCTTCATTGTTAATCCTTAACGTAGAACAGTATATAAAATAATTCATTATGTCGCTCACGGAAATACGGCTATTCAAATACGCAATATTACTAAAATTAACTGTTGTTATCAAGCACATTCACATACAGAAAGACAACACGGTTCCGCAAAAAGCAGTATGGTTGAAACGCAATCGACTACCTACCCTCAAGTTCAATAATATTTTCTCACAACTTATAAAACACAGTTAGGAGTTAATTACCTCGTCAAATACAAACTACGTAAACTAATAAGGGTTTCCACTGATCAAAATATATATCAGAATTATGATAGTTTGTTTCATTTCCACATACATCTGTCCAATTCTATAAAAATAAATTATCGATCTTTTATAATAAAATATGATACTTAAATTACACACTTCACATACTTAAGCATGAAAAAAGTAAATATATATATAATTCTCAAAACAATTTTGGGTTGTTTCATTACTGCATAAATGTGTCCATTTCAAAGATAACAATGATTGATAGATAACTTTTGATGTACTTAAGTTATGAATATGAAAATTACACACGTTCATGTACTTAGGACTTACTAAGTTTCTACATCTGATTTTCCATGATTGGTAACGATTTTCATATGAATTCAGCGATAACATGAATAATCAAATTGGCGGGACCAATGTTTTTATCACATAACTTGAATTTGACACTTACAATTTTATTGAAAATTGAGTATATATCTGTACATATGTAGTACTAAGTCTTAGGGGGTGAATTCCTGCCTCTGAGTAGTGCTGCGAGATGGTCCCGCCACTTTGACGTCAAAGTGGCGGGACCAAAGTTGTCTTGAGATACTTCCTTTACCTTTAGAAGTACAAATGTCTTATTTAGGGTACAAATAGTACATATGTAGTACAAACACTTTAATGTAATAAATTTTAAATTGGGGACTTGGTCCCGCCATCTTGACGCTCACAGAGGGTCACTAGAACCACAATTGGTTTGCTAGGCCGAGTACCCACCTCACCGCTTCATTTCTCCGTCCCCGCAGCGACTCGTACGCTATCCCGGTCGACACGTATAAATAATTATGTACTCGGCCGTTACTCGCCAGTTCTGTGTGCAAATTTTGATTTGAAAATGGCTAATACGGGTAAATGGAATTTAGTCAATGTTACAAACTACATGAATGCCTGTTGAATTTTTTATTTTCCGGTTGAAAAATCTTTTATTCTCTGCCTGCCTAGCCTTTTCCCAACTATATTGGGGTCGGCTTCCAGTCTTACCGGATTCAGCTGAGTACCAGTGTTTTTACATGGAGCGACTGCCTATCTGACCTCCACAACCCAGTATCTGGGCTGGGTAACACGGTACCCCTTGGCAAGACTGGTGTCAGATCTCAAGCTTTGGACTGCCTGATTCTGGAAAAAAATGGGATTGGATGATCAGTTTCCAAAAATTGGGAGCCTGAAGATGGACGGCGACACCGCTGAGGCCGGCCCAGAAAGAGGAAAGAGGTGACGAGACGACCTAGACGCTTACTGCAGGGGCTGGTCTGAGGTGGCAGAAGAAAGAAAGAACACTTGGAATGATTTGGGGGAGGCCCAGCTGTGGGACAGCATAGGCCAAATTAAAATAACTAAAAAATAGACGTGTGGCACTCGGGGACTGTCGCGGTAAAGCTATTGCATAGCATTTTTTATCAACTTATGCAATTATAATTATTTATTTATTTTATTAATGCAGTATTTTTGTTCTTTGTTTTTAGGGTTCCGTACCCAAAGGGTAAAAACGGAACCCTATTACTGAGACTCCGCGGTCCGTCTGTCTGTCTGTCTGTCTGTCACCAGGCTGTATCTCATGAACCGTGATAGCTAGACAGTTGAAATTTTCACAGGTGGTGTATATCTGTTGCCGCTACAACAACAAATACTAAAAACAAAATAAAATAAATATTTAAGGGGGGCTCCTATACAACAAACGTGATTTTTTTGCCGTTTTTTACGAAAATGGTACGGAACCCTTCGTGCGCGAGTCCGACTCGCACTTGGCCAGTTTTTTTTCTTTGATATTAATTCAAGTTACACTTTTTGAGCGTGGTGACCGATAAGGAAACAATTTTTTTTCTTTTATTAAATAAATGAGAAGTTAATATTGTTCAAATTATTTTTTTTATCTTACAATACATGTAGGTTATTCAGGAATATTTATCATTGAAACTATAGGTTTATGGTAACTGAAATAAGAAACATAAGTTTGAGACTTGATATCTTCTAAATATCTGGTAAATACCGCGTCAATGGTGGTCCCATATTTTGTTGTGGATTCATTTTCAAATTCAATATTTTCGAAAGAAAAATTGTCAACCGCTCTGATAACGGAACAACCAATGCCACCTAGAGGCGAGTTGCTGAACTAAAGAGACAAGCGTGATATTTTAAAAAGTCATTAAAAGTTCTGCTATTTATCAATAGATGGCTCGCTGTGCCGGTCGGAGTGGGGGGTTCTAGGTTATTTTTTCGTTACGGAATTGGCTTTTGGCTTCGGTCTCCACGCTCAAGGCCCGCGATAGAAGCTATGCAATAGCTTAAAACATACTCTATGTTGTGGTTGATAAATAAGATAAAACCTTTAGAATAAACGGTTTTAATCCAGTTTTAATCAGCAAAATACAAGCATAAGGGCATAGAACTATATTTTATATAGTCGTATCGACGGATAAAATAACAACATTATTTTTGAGACAGAGATAAAAACTGCAAGGAGTACAATACATCATAGCATTTGTAGAAACGGTCACAGTTTCGTAGCTTATCAGATAACACCACAGAGTACTTTTATTATATGGATAGTTATCACATCCTCAGTCTCATTTACCCCCTTAGACTAATAAACCTGTTATTAAAGTTATAACTAAGTTATTATTAGTCTGAGTTTAACCCCGACGAAAAAAGAGGGGTGTTATTTACGTTCCGTTTTTCACAATCTTGAATCCTCATAGTTTGTCACACAAAATCCATTTTCTGATTTTCCACACGAACAGTTTCGTTTCACGCACGCATCAACTACCTACTACATGATCTTGACACAAAACATAAACGATTTACGATTGACATTTGACTTTGACAGTCTGACCTGACAGTTACAGAACTGAACTGACTGACAGAACTCGATGAGTAGCTGGTCGGGTCGCTGCGCTGCGCGTTTTTTATGTGTCAATGTGTGGTGTGCACTGATACTGATTTCATACCATTATTAAATTATTCATATTGTATTGCCGCCTGCCGGGTCGATTTGCCCCGAGAGCACTAGGTTAATAAGTTCTATTAGATATTTCAACAACGATTCTAATAAGATGTAAGATATTTTTTTACAGATCCATTCAACATTAACCTATGCGGCTTTTGTAACATTATTTATTTCTTCATAGTATTCACAAAAATGGTGCAGAAGGGTCCTCGTCCTTTGGTGCTGTGCGGACCTTCGGGGTCTGGCAAGAGTACGTTGTTAAAGCGCCTTCTGAAAGAGTTCCCGGATAAATTCGGGTTTAGTGTGTCGCATACTACAAGAGGTCCACGTCCAGGCGAGAAAAATGGAGTGCATTACCACTTTACAAACAAAGAAGACATGACTGCTGCTATAGCTAAAGGAGAGTTCTTAGAAACCGCAACTTTCAGTGGCAACATGTATGGAACCAGGCAAGTAAATCTGGTTTTTGAAGAATCTCACTTGGCCATGTGCTTGTTGTTTTGGGCGCATTGGCGTATTGCCAACAATGAGGTGTTCTTATTCATAAAGTCTTTGTTTTGTTTAATTCATTCAGTGCAATATCTCAATAATTCCTCATTAATTAATCATTGCCACATCATTTTCAACCCCCTATTATATCTGGCAGTTGGTGACCGGAAAACAAAACATTTCTGGTCTGCTGTCCTCAATATTTCGAAGTGACCTATTAATAAAAGTTATTTTGAAATCCATAGTAAACAAGCAGTGAATGAAGTTCGTTGCTCGGGAAGGATCTGTGTTCTTGATATCGAAATTGAGGGGGTCAAGCAAGTAAAGACAACTGATCTCAACCCACTACTGGTGTTTGTGATGCCACCTTCCATTGAGGAGTTGGAGAGGAGACTGCGTGCACGCAACACAGAGCAGGAGGATGCTTTGAGGAAGAGGTTGGAGACAGCTCGCAAAGAAATTGTACATGGTCAGTATTATCGTTTTGCAGTGTTTTTCAAGCACTAAGTTTAACTTAATTATTTTAGTTACATCTACTTATTATTTTATCAATGTGTGTCTACTTCAGAGCACTTGTTATGATGGCTAGTGATAAAAGCTGGTAGATTTCATTTGTAAATCTATTCTTTCAATTGTTTTCTTTCGTTTCATCACTCTTGCTTCACCATTTTAAGTCTTATTTAAAACATCTGTAATTGCGCATTGAATAAATAACCTATAGTAATTAAAAATGCAAATTAATTCACACTAATTATTATTCTTAGGTTACTGCAATGATAGCTGTAAAAATTAAATTATCCTTTATTCATTAATAATAATTACAACTTATTTAACAAATAAATTAACCTAATTGAATTAAAACCTCTATTATTGCCTATAGGAGGTATTTTACGCAAGTTTAAATTATTGTTTCTAATCAAATTATTTCTCCACACTTTAATCTATAAACCTGTCCATTTACTAATAATAACATTGAATAGGATTGTTTTTAAGAATAGTACATGTGTTGCTGACGCAATTTGTGTTATTATCAATGAAATAATAGATGTTTACAAACAGTATTAAAAATATAACACATCTGATGCAATGATTTCAGGTCAGGAGCCAGGGAACTTCCACATTATTATTCTCAACGATAATTTGGACAAGGCGTACTCAGAGCTGCGTGAATTTATATCCAAAAACATGGAGGAAAAAGAGCGAGGTTTGTTTGTTTACTCGTAATGTATATCAATGCTCTCGAAAATAACTAATAATAGCATTGACTGTGAATCAGCATGTTGTTCAGTTTGTTGAACAGATGTAAATACTGTGTGAGTGTGTGTGTTCGTGTTTATTTACCTCTTTGGTTGTGCTGTGTATGAAACAGTTTCAAGAAGATTCAATCATGTACACAAAATTCTCTGTTGACAATTTTGGTGTATAAAATATTATTTTAATATAATCAGTGCTATTACATCAGGCTATCAGCTAAAGATTATCTATTCTTTAATTTTCTAAAATGTTTTCTTTGTAGTCAAATTATCAATAGTTAACCAGAAATATTCATTAACATAACAAAACAAAGCACTTTATATAAACTGATCATATACTCGAAAGATATGGAAACACTTTGTTATCGCGTAAACCTTCAACTGTCCATTTCCAGACACAATAGAAATTACCATTGTTCTAATCCGATTCGGTCTGGTGGACAGATGACCGGGTCTTTAATATAAAACAATATAAGTACAAGTTTTGAGGAACAGCTTAATCAGTAAATAAAATTTACTACACAGAAAATTCGTTTAATGGTAAAAATAAAAAGACCATTTATAAATACATGTTAAGATAAGAATATGATTGTGTTGTCATTTCAGCAACACCATAAAATAACCATGCTGTTATATATTATTTTTATACTCATACTAATACCTTCAAGGTCTTATTAATAAAAACATTTTATTAACCAAAAAATATGTTTAGTTTAAGCACTGAATAGCGGATTCTTAAGTTCAAATGAGAGGTGAATTGTGGTTGTGTAGGTACTATATGGTACCTCTGTCTAACTCAGGATAACAGGCAAATGTTATCATCATCGACATCATCGGCCTATAGCAGTCCACTGCTGGACATAGGCCTCTCCAATCTTACGCAATTTGTCTCGATTTTCGGCAGTTCTTATCCAGAGCTACCAGCCACCCTGCGTAGACCGTCGCTCCACCTAGCTTGATAGCTTAGACCTAGCGTACCATGTTACATTTACTTATTTGTGGTCTCCACTCATGACCACGACTACCACAATGGTCGTCGGTTCTATGGCTAATATGGCCGTTCCATTGCCTCTTCAGCTTGCTTATTCTCTGAGCTATGTCAACAACTTTGGTTCTCTGTCGGATCACCTCGTTCCAGGCGCGGTTTGCGTGATGTTATCATCATCAGCCAATTAATGTTCCCAGTGCTGGGACACAGGCCTCCTCTATGTGAGAGGGAATGAGCCGTAATACACATGTCTTCGAATTATTCTTCTAGAACATGGTTTTCTAACGATGTTTTCCTTCGCCGTTTTGAGAGCACTGGTAACGAAATAATTTACACAAAGTAAAGGTCCTGCCTGGGTTCGAACCCACTACCTACAACTTGTAAGTCGCGGCCGTCACCACTGGGCCACCACTGCTGCGTGATGTTATGGTTATGTTTAATTCACAGAGTGGGAGAATTTTAATTTAGTATCTGCTAATCAGTGCTTAAACTTTTTTTTTACAAATAAAAGCTTTTATTGTTTATAATAATCCTTTTAGCGTGAGTTTTATTAATAATGCGTGTCTTTTTTTTAAATTTACTAACATTATTCAACAGAGATCAAGGAGAGTGAAGACAAGGAAGAAAAGTGAACAGCCTCTGCATGAAGCATGATATTATCCCTTGGATACATAAGATGAGCATAAATGTTATCCTCTCTTTTTGATATTTTGAAATTATTGGTGTTAGTTGTGTGTTTAACACTTATATATGGCCCCAATAAACCTAAGCATATACATATTGAAACATGTTTTAAAAATAAAATCTATATGAGAAACTACCTCCTATTAAATGTTTAAGACACAGTATTGTAAAACCATAAAATGGTGATCTTCAATGGATTCATATTGATGTTAGGTGTTTAGAGATGCTTTTAATGATTGTTCGAGTTTATTAAATGTTTTAAATGTTAGAAAACAATCACGTAACGCTGTATGTATTTTTGCAAATGGTCAATAAATTGCGCATCTTGCCTCATTTTGATTAATGAGCAAATAGCATAATATTTATGTAAAACATTACCAATCGTATTGAAGCTTCTAAAAGCTTTAAGTGTATAAATTTTGAACATTATTAAATATTTCTTGAAGAACTTATATTATATTGACTTAGCGAAGTACACAACATTTTGTAAGATTAGAAAATGAATCAAAAGTAGGTATGGTATTTTCAGATAAATATGGAAGACTTAATTAAAACTTCTCTGTCTGTTGTCCTTCTTACTCATGGAATTAAATGTTTTGTACTGGGCTGGAATTTATACAACCTAGTCTTAAGACTTACCATTTAGTTAAGCATAACTTTTCTAGTTCAAATTTATATGACATAAGTTATTTTGTAATATTGAATCAAATGTCGTGTTACTGTACTGACAGTATGCATTTAATTTAAAATCATTTATGAATATAAAAGAATCTCAGACCAATACATAACTAAGCGTATTTAGAGATGATATTGCACTGGAGTATTGATTATAACATTTTCTAGCTCTATAAAATCATAGTGCGGCAAATATATACCTCACACGACATTCCATAATAATAGCCTTTCATCATAATACAAATGCATTACCTATAATATCAGACAAATGATTTTATTTAAATAATTAGTAATTTTAGTATTTTGTTCAACCTACCATTTTTCGTGCCAAATTTTATACAATTTCGGCTATTTAATAATATTCTAAGTCAACAATTTTGCAGGCAGTGTGCAATTTTATTATAATAGCTTATCATATACTTAGAAAATGTAGAGAAAATAATGTAATATTTAAATTTCTCATTATGCAAATAGACAACGATAAGATTTTTGTTTTTCTATTTATATTTATCAACTTCTTTAAATCAATATTTGACTTAGTCCTTAGATTCTTGGTGTGTAGGTATTATAAATAATTACCTATTGTTAGTATGGTAATTCATTTAACTAAACTTAATGTGTAGTTCGGTTTGTTAGTAGTAGTGTTGTCTTTTGAAATTGAAATATTTATGCAAAATGAATAACATTATTTCTTAATATTTTTGCTTTTAGCTGTTCTTCGAGGCTTCTAAAGGAACTACGTGTTGACAGATTCTACTCAACTTAATTTATATATATTTTAGTATTATTACTAATGAAAATATTCGTTGGTTAGAATGCGCGGTGGCGGCGTCACCTCGAAACACTATAATGCATGGAGGTACGACTTTAAAAAACCCTGCTTACAAACTTATGTTATTTATGGAATGGGAACTTTGCGAGGAGTTACATTCTACACTAGTGTTATATTTTGTAAACTATCTAACCATCTCTATTTTTGGTGTTCAATTTTAAACCATTCCAAGAAGCTAGCAACGCTGTACTATATTTACATTAAATTATATTGTGATTTACATAATTCTTATTATAATTTATGAACTTACCTACTATTTATTCCAAAAGGATGTGTTGCGTTTCCAATTTAATTTATCGCAGATTGTATGTAATAGGTGTTTTCTGTATATAAAATAAAAAATTAATAAAATACGTGCTTGTTTTTATTAAATAATTTCTACCGTTGCTGAATATTGTAAACATTCTGTACTGCACATTAGTGCTACTTAGTATTTCGCCTGCTAAGGCTATCCCAAGATGACGACACGGTTGGTGTAGCTACTGCGTTGTGTCGCGGATCGATTCCCGAATGGAACAAACGAACCGAACCCCCGAACGAACATGGTGCTGCTCTGACTACGAGGAAAGAGCTTGTTGCCAGTGCCATTGACACCTTGTTTTTAGGGTTCCGTACCAAAAGGGTAAAAACGAGACCCTATTACTGAGACTCCGCGGTCCGTCTGTCACCAGGCTGTATCTCATGAACCGTGAAAGCTAGACAGTTGAAATTTTCACAGATGATGTAGGTATTTCCGTTGCCGCTATAACAACAAATACTAAAAACGGAATAAAATAAATATTTAAGTGGGGCTCCCATGCAACAAACATGTTTTTACCCGACTGCCGAAGGAGGGTAATGTGTATACCAGTCTATGTATGTATGTTTGTTCCTATGTGGCGTTCCAGAGACCAAACGCGTTGGCCGATTTTGATGATTCGTACGTCAATCGATGCGTCTTAACCCTGCGAGTGTCATAGGCTACATTAAAATAGGATAATAGAAAAATGGTGGATTTTGGGTGCCATATTGTGGGGGCCTAAATTTTTTTTTTCTTCCAAACCCACCGTGTGGGGTATCAAAATAAAGGGTTATAAGAGGTGATTTCAAAAATATATAACACTTATATGTTTAAATGTATCTAATTCGAAAAAACTAACTAAAAAGTTATAAATAAAAAATTGTAATTAAAAAACCCGACTGCTTCAAAAGCGAACTAAAAAGTCGTAAACAAGGAAAAAATCATGCTGTGCAGGCGGAGGATACACCAGATTTTGGTCAGCCAGCCGGCGATTATGTATCCTCCGACTGCACAGCATGATTTTTTCCTTGTTTACGACTTTTAGTTCGCTTTTGAAGCAGTCGGGTTTTTTGATTTTTTTAATTAAGTTTTTTACTGCCGTTTTTGCGGTTATGGTACGGAATGCGAACAAAGGAACCCTTCGTGTGCGACTCCGACTCACACTTGGCCGGTTTTTTTTATATTGTATTTCGGGCTGGTTTCTGCAAACTCCACAAGCGCATACCTTGCGTGCAGCTTAGTGTAATATTAAATATGGGTACTTGTGTACCTACCTCTAGCCGATCTACCTAGACGCAGCTTTAGTACCTAATGCCAGAGCAGTGAGAAATAGAATCCGGAATTACCAGGGTATCCGGGATCCGTTCGGTAATCCGGGATTACCATTACCAGGGGTAACCTAAAAGTATGAAGCGAGAAATGATACTGCAGTAGAGGAAGTATGAAACTGGCGCCAGGGACTGAAAGCACCTGCAAGAGAATCGTGATTTGGAATGAGCATGTAACTAATGAGTTATAATTATAAAATGTGAGGCCAATAAAAAGATGGATGGAATTTGTAAGAAATGACACGAAAGAAAATATGAGAGTTGGTGATAGTTGACAGCATAGAATGGAAGAAAATCAGAAAATGTATTGCACCAACCCAAAGTAACATAGGAGAGCGGCAGGTGATAATTAGGTAGGGGTATGACATAAACTGCACAAGGTACATGCAATATTTAAAAAATATATTTATTTCAAGTCTATCAATACAATATTATTACTACTAGGAAAAAGATAACAATATCAGTTTGTTTCTTTTATTGAAAGTCAAGAATTACTTATAGGCAACGACTTATTGGCATTGCAAACAATAATAATTGCTAATTAATTTCAAACAATAAATCAATACAAGAAATTATACTGAGCAACATTGTTCAAAAGTGACATTTCACAATAAACATAATAGTAAATTTATAAACCAAGTATTAAGAATATCCTACAGCATACTTGCTGTTGTTGGTTACTATGAACCAATTTTAGAGTACAATGCTGTTGTCTTTGTCCCAGCGATCACGATGTGAATGGGGAGGTGTATTCTCACAATCTCCACCAACTGCTGCAGCTTTGGAAAGACTTTTTAAGGAAATAGTACTTCCTGCAGGTAAGTTAGACTGCTTTGGTAAACACTTCAATCGTGGAATATGAGACACTCTTTTAGGGATTTTAGAACCAATCTTCTGACTTTTGGGATCATATACAGTGTTGGCTGATTTGGACCGTGTGTGTCCCGCATCTGCCTTGTTCTTCATGCAAGACAGTGGAGTTCTAGAGCCACTGTTACTTGCTGACTTTGACTTCTTCGGTGTTTCATTCATGTTAGTCGCTTCATCCTCATATATGAGCAACCCATCAACATTTTTGTCTGTCTTGGCACCAGTTTGACGAAGTTCTGCATTAGTGCTTTGTAGCACTTTGATCAAAGTATCATCTGACATAGTTTCAATATTTGAGTCCTCTTCTAATTTAGCTACAACAATGGGTGTTCTCTCAATACCTATAGATGGTGACCGAGGATCTTCATCAAGGATCTGAAATTCTGGGCTGTCATCCTCCACTTCATTTATAGTGTCAATATTGTCAACACTATTAATATTTTCTTCACTGTCTTCAAATTTATCCTCACTGTCTATGTATTCAAAGTTTGTTTCCAAAAATGTTTGTTGTTGTTGACCTTCACTTGATATGTTGTTTTCTAATGCTTCTTGAGAAGCTGTGGATGATCCTAATGGCTCTTCAGGTTCTTTTGAAGTATCGTCTAAAGTAATGTTTAGGAATCCGTCACACAAATTTCGGGATACTACTAAATCTGGGCTCTTTTCACATGCTTCAGAGCAGCTATCACAATTATCGTCATTTCCAGCGTTCAGCACAGGACTAGCGCAGTTATCACTTTGTAGTCTAAGTAATTTCTTTCCATTAGCTGCTTCATCAGTCTTTTTCGAAATTATAATAGGTGTACGTTCAAAGTCCTGAGTAGGAGAGCGCGGGTCGTAAGACTGCAAATGGTTCTTTATCACAGCAGAAAGAATAGGATTGTTGTGTATCAGTTTTTCTTCACCATTAGCACCTTCAAAAGTCTTCCTCAGATCAACGTTTTTAGTTATATTGTGTTTACCAGTTGCCTTATTCTGAAAGCCAAATTGCAATAAATAAATTAGTATTTAAGACAAATGAGACGAAGTAAAAAATACGTTTCGAACACAACAAAAAAAAAGGAGGGAATACCGTGGTATTTTTAGTTTGTGAATATTCTTAACGTGGATTCATATACGCACCTGAAGCGGAGTCCGTGATATTTCTTGTGTTGGTGATCGAGGATCAGGATTATTACAAACGTCTGAAACGTCCAACTCCTCGTTCTTTATCGAAGCAGTAGTTGGTGGATCATTATTGTTTGGTTTACTTGCGTTGGTTCCCATTGTTATTTCCCAATATAGATGACACGATTTAAGTATAATGCGGTACTGCTGTTTGTTATAACAAACTAGTCATTTTAATAACTAACAGATAGAAATATTAGCAAAATTATTGCTTTTTTTTCTTCCCACAATCCGGTTGACGAAGACGAACTCAAAACATTTAACGGCCGCAAATGTCACAAACATGATTCTATTTTTGAAAATATTTCGTTCGGAAAACTGATTTTGTAATGAACGAATAGTTATTAATTTTGATAAAAACGTGCATCTTTCAAAATAACTAAATAAAAATTGAATTGTGAGACTTGCGAAAGAAAAGTAATTTTATTATTATATATCCTTTCCTTTTGCCGCGGGATTTTTCTCGTGAAATAAACGTTTTTTTTAAGGATTTTGGGTGCTTGAGAGGATACAAATTATAAAATTCAAATTAATTAACATTTAAAATTTCGTGATCCTAATTTGGTATATAACTTAATTTATTGTTAAAATGATTTTTAGAAAATAGTTTTCAAGACACAAACACTTTCTGGACGAATGCCCAATCTGATTGCTAACAGAGTTTCCATCCTAAAAAAAGAGATTTTTACTTTTAAACACAGAGAAAATAAAGAGTTTTTGGCGGGATTTTTTCGAATGAAGTTCAGCGGCTGTTAATATTATTTGCAAATTGATTCCTAGTGGATATTGTGATATAAAATTGGTGTAGTTTTGTGTCTCAAGTGTCAACGCAACTGGACAATATGTGAAATCATTGACAGAAGCGATCTCAGGATAGTGGAGCGGATAATTTTATTGTAGTATTGACTACCTCCGCAAAGCTTACTGGGAAGGCTGACTCGATACAATTTGCTGCCAAATACTCCAAAAACCATTAGAATCTGTTACACCCGTATTCTAATGCATACTAAAGAATGTTAAAATTGCACTGAAGACGAGGCGGTATGGTCCAAGACCTTAGCCTGCCCGAAAGGGCGAACAAAAAGAAAAAAAAAAGGAGAAAAAAAAACTACGATATATTAATAAAAAATAATTACCTATTTTTATCTAGTACCTTTAAACGAGCAATTCTTGTATAAGTCTTTCAATTTTTGCATGGCTTGATGAATGAATAAAATTGAATTGAATTGAAAATATATATAAGTATACAATAAATAATCTGGATCTCGGAAACTCTGGCTCCAACGATTTCCATGAAATTTAGATACGTAGTATCTCTAAGTAGTCTGTGAAATTTAGTAGGTATGCAGGAACAGTAAGAAACAAAGAGTAAAATAATATAATATGGGAGGTAAGAAATACGTATAAGGTCTTTGGCAGGAACTTTCAGGGGCGATAAATCGATTTATATAGCTCGGTTTCATTTTTAGAAAACGTCGTTTTCTCTATTCTCACCCGAGCAGATCTCGGTCGCTCAAGTACATTATTGAAACAAGCTAATTTTAAATGTAATAACCGTGTGTTGTAATTCAAACCGAACACGTATGCATTTCAGCTCCATCGATTGTGGATAGTCTGTATTGATAAAATCCAGCAAAATTGGTACAGATCTAATCTTTGCTAATTCAAACATTACTCTAGTACAGGGGTAGAGGGGGGAGCAAGGGTAGGGTGGCGCGAGATAAATGATTCAATTCTGTACTCAAGCAACACAAGTAAATTACATTTTATCGTTTCCTTGAGGCCCACACAAAACTGATGGCGGTGGAGTATATAATAGTAATCTTTGCCATGGATCCAGACCGCGGTCCGCCATTTAGTGACCTGCCCATGCATTATTTAGCCTCGTAGTTATCTAACTATATATCGATATTATTTATATATCTATTTATAAAACAAAGTCGTGTTAGTTATACCACTTATAACTCAAGAACGGCTGGAGCAATTTCTATGATTTTTGTGTTATGGATTTATATTCGTCCGGAATAAGATATTAAGTAATAAAGCATCGAAAAAAGTAACGATAAAAAAATCATTTTTCCATACATTTTGCGACAGCGCCATTTCTGATACATGATAGAAACAAAGCACACACAAAAATGAACATGGCGTTGTATGTTGGTTCCGGTATTGCCAGTAGATGGCGAAGTCGATTTTTATCAAATTCATCCTATAATTCTAATATAAAAAACACAAAAAATGTTTCTACCTATGTCCGTTATAGACTTTAAAACCATCCAACCGATATGCCTCAAACCGGTTTTACTAGAAGATGGTTTAAGACCAAAAAAAAACAAATTGGTAGGGATGTAGGGTAGGGTAGGGTAGGGTAGGGTAGGTAGGTATGTATGGTAGGATAGAGTAGGGTAGGAAGGTTGGCAGGTAGGGTAGGTGAGTAAGTAGGTAGGTAGGGAAGGTGGGTAGATAGGTAGGTTAGGGTAGTAAAGTCGAGTAGGGTAGGTTGGTAGGTAGGATAGAGTAGGTATCATATTTAACAAGTCTCACAAGATCCTGCCAACAAAAACCATTGTGTTACCTGTTAAAACCATTCCATAATTAAACGACAATTAAAAATACTATAATACACAGTGCGTTCCGTAAAGGCTTCAGCACCGTAGACCAACCACATACATACGCTGCGGCAGGTTATACAGAAGACCGAAAAGTACAACCTGCTTCTCTGTTTAGCGTTTGTGGACTACGAGAAAGCCTTCGATTCGATCGAGACTTGGGCTGTACTGCAGTCTCTTCAACGGTGCCAAATTGACTACCGGTACATCGAAGTGTTGAAGTGCTAAGACGTCGTAGAATCAGTGTCTGTCATATTAAGCAAGATTGTAACCGAGTTGTGTCTATTTACCCGACTGCCGAAGGAGGGTAATGTGTTTATCAGTCTATGTATGTATGTATGTTTGTTCCTATATGGCGTTCCAGAGACCAAACGCGTCGGCCGATTTTGATGATTCATACGTCAATCGATGCGTCTTAAACATGCGAGTGTCATAGGCTACATTAAAATTGGACAATAGAAAAAATTGCGGTTTTTGGCTGCCATATTGTGGAGGCCCAAATTTTTTCCATCGTGTGGGGTATCAAAATGGGTTTTAAGAGGTTATTTCAAAAATATATAAATCTTATATGTTTAAATGTATCTAATTCGAAAAAAAAACGAACTAAAAAGTTATAAATAAAAAAACTTAATTAAAAAAATCAAAGAACCCGACTCCTTCAAAAGCGAACTAAAAAGTCGCTTTTGAAGCAGTCGGGTTCTTTGATTTTTTTAATTAAGTTTTTTAAGTGTGGTTTCATTTTACACGATTGTACCCACCGACCTGCCCACACACGATGTCTTAACCTAATGGGATACTTCCTGACTGGCCGATGGTTTACATTACATATATCGGCCAGCCTTGATGCGACATATATATCACTTATATGTTTAACCCTGCAGGGGTCGCGCATCTTAATGAGACAGCAGTAGTCGCGTGGACTACATACGTAGTCCATATAGAAATTAAAAAATAAATAAACAGTATTTCTTTATTTTTACAAATGAAAATATAATCAGTACAGTTTCCTTAACTAGATCATACAATCAATATAACTTAATCACAACCTCTGTGTCATAATTGATAAGTAAAAATAAAAAACTTCTCTAAATTGTCAGACCATTTTTATTATTTTACCAATATTATAAAGAGGAAAGATTTTTTTGTTTGTTTGTACCGAATAGGCTCCGAAACTACTGGACCGATTTTAAACATTCTTTCACCTATGGAAAGCTACATTATTTCCAAGTAACGCTATAATTTTGACGGGAGCGAAGCCGCGGGGATAAGCTAGTTATTTTATATTTTTGATTGGCTTGCGCTTTACCACTATCTCACCTAATGGTAAGAGTTGATGTGGTCGACGATGTAGCACGCTTACCTGGAAGAGACCTATTCACCTTGACTCAGCTCGGTAATGTTCGTAGACGTCGTCAACCTTCAACCACAATCTGTGCAGCTTGTCGATTGCCCATTTTTATCCTAAATATATCATCATCATCATCATCATTTCAGCCGAAAGACGTCCACTGCTGGACATAGGCCTCCCCCAGGCGTCGCCACATTGACCGATCCCGTGCGTCTCGCATCCAGCGCCTGCCCGCAACCTTAACCAGGTCATCGGTCCACCTAGTGGGAGGCCTTCCAACGTATCGTCTTCCAGTTCGCGGTCGCCATTCCAGAACTTTTCGGCCCCATCGGCCATCCGTTCTGCGAGCAATGTGCCCTGCCCACTGCCACTTAAGTTTGGAAATTCTTCGGGCTATGTCGGTAACTTTGGTTCTCCTGCGGATATCATCATTTCTGACGTGATCACGCAAGGAAATTCCGAGCATAGCCCTCTCCATTGCCTAAATATATATATATATATATATATATATAAGTCAGCCAGGCGTATGGGCATACCTTAGAGCATTTATAGGTTAAATGCTCTAAGGGGCATACTCATAAATACTGCAGAAAAGAGCAAAGGTGTGTAAAATGCACTGGCAAGCATCTTACAGCCAACTGTACCAAATCTTCGCAAGAAAAGCCAAAATGTGTATCACTGTGGTCTTCCTCACCCTGCCAACTATAGAGGGTGTGAAGTAGCTAAACAGATACAAATGATTTAAAATAAAAATATTAAAAAGAAATTTGTGGTACCAACTACCCAGCAATCTCTTCCCGTACAAAATCTTGATAAACAGGCACAGAAAGCAAGTTTCTAGTCAACTGCAAAACCCATGCAAGTAACCAACATTAGATTCTATGCTGAATCTGCAAAACAAAGATCACAGACTTTGAATCTAGAGGATACAAGTAAAATTTCAAAATTTATAAAACCAACACATTTATCTTGCGAAAACACCCCGATTCACACAGTAAAACGCCCATAACTTTTGAACGGCTGAACCGATTTTATTCAAACGTAGCTAAGAACACTCTCGATAAAATTACCTTTCAAACAAAAAAAATCTAAATCGAAATCGGTTCATCCGTTTAGGCGCTATGATGCCACAGACAGACACACAGATACACAGCAACACACGTGAAACTTATAACACCCCTCTTTTTCCGGCGGGTGTTAAAAATGTATCAGATCTTAAAATGTATTACCTCATTTGACAAGAGATTAGAGAAAGTAGAATGCAGCACTAAAACAGCTGTATTAAATAATCCAAAATGATTAATACTCTCAAAATAATGGCGTGGAACTCCAATGGGCTCCTCAATCATCAGAAAGAGTTGCAGGCGGTCCCAGACACAGAAAATATAGACGTGTGTCTGGTCTCCGAAACGCACTTCACTAAGCAATCTTTTATCAAATTTAGAGGATACATGGTATATAATTCGCTCCACCCTGACAACTCTGTCAGAGGAGGTAGCGCGGTTATAATCAAAGACTACATTAGTCACTAGGTGCAGTGTACCTAAATATGAAGAACAAGACATTCAAGCTGTGGCAATATCTGTTAAAACCAAATATTGTCACGTGTCTGTTGCAGCCATATACTGTCCTTCACGGCATATGATAAGAAAAGAGCGATATTTACATCTCTTTGAACTATTAGGCCAGAGATTTATCCTAGGCGGTGATTTCAATGCTAAGCACACACATTGGGGATCAAGACTTACTACAACTAAGGGAAGGCAGCACTTAAGTGCAGTTAAAGAAACACATTCAGTAGTTATGAGCACGGGTAAACCAACGTACTGGCCCACTGACCACCAGAAAATGCCGGATCTTATAGATTTTTTCATATGCAAAAATATATCCGCCAACTACCTCAGTTTGGAGGAAGGTTTTCATATGAACTCGGACCACTCTTCAATTATACTAATGCTGAGTCAAAAAATCCTACTCAAAGAAAGCCACTTAACCTTGGTTAATAAGTTTACAGATTGGAAAGGTTTTGCCCTTGATCTTGATAATAATATCGACCTTAAAACTCCTATAAAAAAGCAAGATCAGCTTGACTCAGAAGTAAACAAATATGTTGTTAATATCCAACAATGTGCGTGGAACAACACACCGCAATTAAAACTTAAATATAAGGGATTTATCCATCCTAAGGCCATTGTTGATTTACTATCTGAGAAAAGGAAACAAAGGAAGCTTTGGCAGCAAACGATTTGCCCGAGGGATAAAACATCACTAAATAACCTGACTAAACGATTAAAGAGGCAAATTCTGCAGTTTGAGGAAGAATCTCTGAATACCAACCTTCTGCAGCTAATCAATGACAAATCTTCAAAAATCTAATCTAGCTCTTTGGAAAGCAACAAGAAATCTAAAAAGGCCAATAAAACAAATACCGCCCATCAGAGATAGCGACGGAAAATGGGCCATACGCAATGACCAAAAAGCGTTAAGGTTTGCTCAACACTTAGAAGAAACTTTAAGACCCAATGAAAGCTCGGTAGAAATACTTGAGAGTGAAAGATTGTCACAAAACCAAAGAATTAAGCTTGTGACTCCTAAAGAAGTAATGAGAGAAATCCGAAATAACATTGGCTCAAAAAAGTCTCCGGGTTACGACCTCATTACTGGAAATTCTAAAACACCTCCCACGCAAAGCCATAGTAAAGCTGACCAAGCTTATCAATGCTGCATTTATCTTAACATATGTACCTGAGCCATGGAAGGTCGCTGAAGTCATTATAATATATTGCGAAGCCAGGAAAACCACCCCATGAAGCATCATCCTAATAGACCTATTTCTCTGTTGCCAGTGTTATCAAAGCTATTCGAAAAACTCATCAATTTGGCTTTAGGGAAAAACACTCAACAATACACTAGGTACATAGAATAACCCATATCATTGAAAAAACACTTGAAAATAAGTAAGTCTGCGCCACCATGTTTTTTAGATGTCGCGCAGGCTTTTGGCATAAGGGTCTAATCTTCAAGCTCAGACGCATACTACCAGAATTTGCAGATATTCTAGAGTCGTATATAACTAATAGAATGTTTAGAATACGGCAAGAAGACGCATATTCCGAGCTAAAAGTTATAAAAGCTGGGGTACCTCAAGGAAGTGTGCTAGGCCCAATTTTGTACTTGTTATACACATGTGACATCCCAGAACTGTAAAACAACACCATTGCGACCTTTAGAATTAGAATTTTATTTATTTGTAAGAATGTAGTTTTACATAGTATGGTGTTAATATTTTTGTTAGTTCTATACATTCTACCACGAAATATATGGATTTATGACTTTGCAGATGACACTGCAATTAACGGCTACCGGATCAAGCCACAGAGAAGCAGTAGAAAAAGTTCAACTAGCTGTGAACAAAGTTTATGACTGGACACAAAAATGGAAGATCAAACTGAATGAGTCAAAATCAATTCACGTTGACTTCACAAATAAACACTTGGACTATCACCCAATCTACATAAACGGCATGCAAGTGTCTTATGCTAATACAGCCAAATACCTTGGCATAACTCTCGACGCCAAGTTGCGTTGGAAAGCTCATGTGAAAAAGAAAAGACAGGAACTCGACATACGTTATAAAAGTATGTATTGCTTACTCGGAAGGAAATCCTGTCTATCAACACATAATAAAATAACCATATATAAGCAAACACTAATGCCAATTTGGACGTATGGTATCCAACTTTGGGGCTGTACTAAACAAAGCAACGTAAAATTATTCCAAAAATTCCAAAATAAAGTGCTCAGGGATGCTGTAAATGCACCCTGGTACTTAAGATTAGTACATTTGGGACATTTTTTTTTCTTTTTTTTCCTGTTTGGGTAGACGCAGGGTAAACACGCCTTTTCGACAGCTCCCAGTTTTAAATTATTTTAATTAATTTTTAATAGAAATATTAATGTTTTAATTATTTTTTATTAATACATACCACCCTACGCTCACTACTTACTATTTTCAAGTCTTTCGGATACCTATAATATACTCCTATCTCATCACACATACCATGGACTCTAAATTGGCAACAAGTTTAGAAGCTCTTGAGGAGCTGTTCAAGTCACGGATGGCAGACTATGAAAAAAAGCTAAAAAATGCATCCTCTGAAAAAAGTGAGTTTGCTGACTTTAAATTGTTTGTATGGCAGGCACTCTCTAAATTTAAGAACCAAATCGAGATGTTGTCTCTTGGACTGGACAGACATGAAACCTTAATGCGGAGGAAGGTACTCTTGTTCTATGGTATCACTGAGCATCCCGGGGAAAAGTTGCCTGAAGTGGTTCACAAAGTGTTATCCAACCAAATGAACTTGCCCGAAATTAGGAAGGATAGCATCCATGTCTGCCATAGGTTGGGTTCTGCACGGGGCAAAGCTAGGCCTATACTAGTTAGGCTGTATACCAATGAGCACCGACATATGATCTGGGAAAACAAGAAGTCCCTTAAAGGCACGGGCATCACTATCTCAGAATTCCTGACACACACAAGGCACCGCAGTTTTATGGATGAATTATTTTTTTGATCAAACTGCTTGCGCGCGCAAGCATTTTGGGGTACAGAGTTGCTGGTCGGTGGAGGGCAAGATTGTGATCATCACTTCAAGCTCTGGTGTCGCGGTTCCCCAAGGCTACTAGCAGATCTAGTAACACTACACAGGCTGCGGAACATTCTTCATCTCCATTATCCAGTGCTACGCCCCAACCAATGCATCAACAGAGGATACCAAGGAAGACTTCTACAATGCCCTCAACGCCACCCTTAGGAGCATAAAAAAGCAAGACATCGTCATAGTCATGGGGGACCTGAATGCAAAGGTTAGGAGTGTTAACATTAGCCGCGAGTGGCATATGAGTACACAGGGACTTGGAGTGTGCAACGAGAATGGGGAGCGATTTATCGACTTTTGTCGGAACCACGACCTTACCATCGGAGGAACATTATTCATTCATGGCGACCACCATAAGTCCACGTGGAACTCACCCGATGTGGTCACCAAGAACCAAATTGACCACCTCGCCATTAGTTCCAAATGGCGGTCTTCACTAAATGGTATGGAAGGAGAATGATAGCGACCACCATCTGGTAGTTACTGAAGTCCGGCTCAAGGTTGCAGTAGCCCGTGCGGCTGTAGGACCTGGCAAGATTGGAAGAAGGTTCGAGGTGAGCAAACTACATGACCCAGACACTCATAATTTTTTTCATCTGGAATTGCGCAATCGCTTTCCTGTACTCGATCCTGCTACGGACTCATTAGACGAGGAGTAGAACCGCATCAAAGTGGCCTATACAGCGATGTACAGATGTCTGTATAGATTGTCGAAGGCCGTGGATCCTCTTCTACGCAAGGAGCAGGCTGGTTTCCGTTCGAACCGCTGAAATCCAAAAACGAGTTTTCGCAATACGAAAAGTCGTTTTTGGGAAAGAAACAGATTGTTTCCTTTGCGGAATTCACTTACACAATTCGGCTGCAGATCAAAACTCTCCGTATCATACTAGAACAGGCATCAGATTGGCAGAGGGAAATTTATAAAACCATTGTAGACTTCGGAAAGGCCTTTGATAAGCTGAAGTGGTCTAGTATCTGGTTCCACCTGCTGGACATTGGAGTGCCGCCGAAAATAGTCCGTCTGTTGCAGAGTATTTACAAGAAATACTCCTGCAAGGTTACTCATAACGGCCTCATATCGGATGACGTAACAGTGCACGCGAGTGTCCGTCAAAGCTGCCTCCTGTCGCCGCTCCCCTTTCTAGTCGTTCTTGATGGAAGTATGCTTCGCATCTATGATAACAGGCGCCGCGGCATAGAGTGGGATTATCCAACGTCTTGGAAGACTTGGATTACGTCGATGACCTATGCCTGCTGAGTTACCCACGCCGATATGCAAGCAAAGGTAAACGATCTACGTCTGGAAGCAGCAAAAACGGTGCTCAAAATAAACATCCGTAAGACCCAGGAAATGAGAACTGGTGTGAAGAACCACTCACCGTTGCTGATTGGCACAGAGGCAGTGGCGTCGCGTCCACATTGTTACATGCCTTGTGAGTGTCGTGTCAGAATCATGAAGAAGTCTTAGTATTTGCAGGGTTGGTGAGTTGTTGTTAAGTTATCTAGGGGGATTGGTACTTAAGTTAGTGTTTACCGGTACCGGAATGAGCTGATAGCGTATAGAGCTTTGCCTTTCATTTTTTCGTAGAAAAATATTCTTGTCTCCCTCTTAATGTTTTGTCGCCTGTTTATCATATCTAACGTGCATATTTCCACGTTTTAAGTGGTAATTACGTATTTAATGCATTTTTTTCCTAGTTTCTAGTAAAATATCTATTAACTTCGATTAATTCTTCGTATTATTTCTGAGACGGGTGAGCAGGTGAGCACGATTGTACTTTTTTATTATTATTTGTTTTCTAAAATAAAATTGGTGCCAATTGCCTACTACATAATTTCGGAGTGGTCGATTCGCAAACCGATAAGTTCACTTCGGGCGAATCGCCATAGAAAAATTTATATTTTCAAAAGGGGTCGGTTCGCATGTTTCGTTTACTCGCACTCCATATACGTTGAAGAGCAGAGGTGAGTGGATGCATCCCTGTCTAACGCCTTTCTTGATGGAGAACACATTTGAACAGTCGATGTCTATTTTGACGAAAGAGCGGTTGTTGATCTAGAGGCATCGGACTAGGTCAATAAGGTGTTTAGGCGTACCCATGTCTTCCAGAACCTGCCCTAGCATATCCCACTGCACACAATCAAAGGCCTTGCTGTAGTCAATAAAACACAATAAAAATGGGCTGTTAAATTCCCGCCTTTATTCAATAATTTGGCGAACGTTCCTGATTTGTTCCCGCGTGTCTTTGCCTTCAACAAACCCGGCCTGTTCTTCTGGAATTTGTGGGCCTAGATTTTTTTTTTTTTTTTTATATATATTATAGGCTCGCGCTTGACCACTATCTCACCTGATGGTAAGCGATGATGTGGTCGACGGTGAAGCACGCTTGCCTAGAAGTAACCTATTCACTCTTGACTTAAAGACTCCTAGATTGTAGCTATCGGGAAACACAGACTCCGGCAGGGAATTCCACTCCTTAGCTGTACGCATAATGAAAGTATTTCCAAAACGTTTAGTGCGTATGGGTGGTATGTCTACCATGTAGCGATGGCGCATCGCCGTACGTCTTGTAGTCCGATGATGAAACGGGCTTGGTGGAATTAGATCATGCAATTCCATCGCACACTCCCCGAAATGCAACCGATAAAAGACCGACAAGCTGGCAACTCGGCGACGATGTTCAAGGCTCTGGAGCTTTGACTTAACCAGTGCCTCATCGCCGATGAGCTTTTTGGCCCGCTTTTCGATCGACTCTAGTGCATCAAGCTGGTATTTGGCGGATCCGTCCCAGAGATGAGAACAGTACTCCATGCATGATCGAACTTGCGCTTGATATAAGCTGAGCAGCTGTTCTGGCGTGAACTACCTTCTAACCTTTGCAAGGATCCCCAGCTTTTTGGCAGCCAGCTGAGCCTTTGCCTCAATGTATGGGCCAAAATTAAGAGTCGATGTCAACGTAACGCCAAGAAGCTCAAGATGGTCAGTTATTGGCACGGTCACATCTCGGAAAGTTGGAGCCGGTTGAAATTGGCTCTTTTTAGCGGAAAAAAGACACGCCTGGGTTTTAGCAGCATTAAACCTGACCAGATTGGCATCGCCCCATTCGGAGACTGCCTGCAAGGACAGGTTCAAGCGCTCCACCATGGCCTCCCGCAGAGACTGGATCTGAGGTCCGGTAGCTCGAGCGTTGGACATGTATCTCTCAGCAACAGTGCTGTCGTCTGCATACCCAAAGGTGCCGGGTTTTAGCAGATCGTTAATATGCAGCAAGAATAAAGTTGCTGAGAGTACCGACCCCTGAGGGACCCCGGCATTGATATCCAATTGGTCCGACGAGCAGCCATCGATAACCACTCGAATGGACCGATCTCTCAGGAAGTCTGCAATCCAATCACACAGACCACCGGGCAAACCGAATGAAGGAAGCTTACCAATAAGGCTTTCGTGCCAGACCCTATCAAAAGCCTTCGAGATGTCGAGGGAGACGGCAAGCGCTTCCCCGTGCTTCTCGATGGCCTCACTCCAGATGTGAATGGCATACGCTAGAAGATCCCCAGTAGACCGATTTCGGCGGAAGCCGTATTGGCGGTCACTAAGGATATCGTAAGCTTCTAGGTATGCCAGGAGCTTTATATTAAGTACACGTTCCATACTCTTACAGAGTATGGAGGTTACAGATATGGGTCTGTAGTTGGCCGGGTCAGCTCGACTGCCCTTCTTGGGCACGGGCTGTACGTTAGCTTGCTTCCAAGCATTCGGCACTTTTCCAGCCTCATACGAAAGGCGGAATAGGCGTGTCAAGATCGGAGACAGTTCAGGCGCACAGGTTCTAAGAACAATTGCTGGAATGCCATCAGGGCCGCTAGCCTTGTTCACGTCGAGGTGGCTCAGCACCCTACGGACGTCCTTTTGGTGGATACGAATGTCCGACATACTCGTCTCGCATCCATCAGGAGAAGGAGGGGGCCGCGCGTCACAAGGATTCAGACGTGAAGATTCCGCAAAAAGAGAGGCAAATAAATTTGCCTTCTCCTCAGCGGAGTGTGCCAGCGACCCATCGGGTTTCAGCAGTGGTGGTAGTGAGGGACGGCAAAAGTTCGACTCGACCGACTTAGCCAGGGACCAAAACGCTTTACTTCCTGCTGGGTAAGAAGCAAGTTTGGCCCCTATTCGGCCAATGTGATCGAACCGAGCCCTTCGCAACACCAGCTTGCAGGACTTAGCAGCCCTGTTGAAGGCCTTCTTCTTCCGAGCCACGTCACTCGCCTTGCGCGATCGAGCTTCGACCCAAGCCAGGTACGCCTCATGTTTAAGCGCGTCAGCGCGCCTACATTCGGCGCCAAACCATGGCCGGTCAACGCTGGACATTGTTACGTCAGAGAACGGAATGTAGTACTCCATTCCCTGACGCAACACATCGGTCACGGCGTCTGCGCACGACGATGGATCAGTCGAAAAAAAGCAAGTAGGCTGCCAAGGATAGCATGCGAAGAATGATCGCATACCATCCCAATCTGCCGACCTGTACCGCCAAACCCGCCGGGTGCCTCTTGGGCTGGGATCGGGCGGGGAATAGACGGACACAGACTTCACCAGACAGTGGTCGGAACTACCCAAAGGTGAAGCTATCTACACAGAGTATCTGTCCGGATCTGTTGTCAGCAGAAGGTCCAAGCAATTCGCTGTGTGCGAATCAACATCCGGTACCCTCGTTGCCCCCTGGACCAGCTGGGTGAGGTTTAGCGCAAGCGCAAGCTTACGCATCTCCCGTCCAGCATGGTCAGTGCACTGGTATGGGAAGAGCCACTCCTGGTGGTGGGCATTAAAGTCCCCCAGTAACACTAATTGGGCGGAAGGGTACCGCTGCTGTGCCGCATCAGCCGCCTCACTGAGGTACTCTGTGAGCCTGGATGTCTCCTGATCTCCACTGTGCGAACGGTAGACACAGGCGTAGATAACTTTATCCAAACCTGTGTCCACCAGAGCCCAGAGCGTTGAGAATCTGGAGTCCTCAAGGTTACGGAGACGCCGATAGCAAATGTCGTCACGGGCATACATACATACGCCCGCCCGTGGTCTAAAATTGTGCTCCAGGGTGAACCCTGGGTAAAACAAGTACGACACGTCTGACGGATTCGCTATCTGCGTCTCTGTAAGGAAAAAGAGCGCTGGTTTCTCAGCCTCCAGATGGTAGTGGACTGCAGTGATATTTGAGTGCAGACCTCGAATATTGGTGAGGTGCACTTTGTGGGGGAGGGGGTGCAGCCGCTGTTTATCTCCAGTATTCTTTTTCCTTTTCATCATAATATAAAAGAGTGAATGGAGTAGAGGAGTAGGAAGTGAGACGAGGTTTCACGCTGCTAACCTACAGACACGCACTGAAAGGACAGTATCATTGGGGCACTAGTCTGGAGACTGCGGGGACGCCCGAGCCCCCCCGGAATGTCCATCGGGCCCTCCCGTCTGGTCGCCAACCAGCACGATGGTGCATTCCGGGATTTTTCGACAGTTGGCGGGGCAGCCTTTCGTGTGTGGCTGGCACACTACTTGGGCCCCCAACTACCTGCGGTCGGCCAGCGGTGCACCGTGCCTCGGATCCCGCTACCCTCCGCGACTAGTCTCCCGATACATCCCTAACAGCGCGCGTCAGACTGATCAGCCTGCAGTGGAACAGCTATCTCGACCCAACTCCTCTAGTTGGCTACACCGAGCATCGTACCGGAACACGGCTAGGCCGCTTGGCGGTACGTCTTTGCCCGGTGGGTGGTCACAAGCCTTCGGCCGAAGCCTACCACCAGTTAGTGTCACCTGATTTGCACCACCCGGGGACCACGTGTAGGGAATCAAAAAAGGGGTACACACCTACGGACGTAAAATGTTTTAGCCTGCTGTTAATGACGTACAGTATAGTATCTTTCTGACATGTGGGTTAAGTGCCAGTGTCCTGAAGTTACTGCAGTGTTTGGTAGAGCCTTTTATATAAAGTGCAACAAACACGGACTCTGTCCACTCTTCAAGCCATCGCCTGGTCTTCCAGATAGAGTTGCAGATGCTTAGAATATGCTTCACACCTTTGGAATCCAGCTTTTTTAGTAATTCGGCTGGAATTTCATCTTTACCTGGAGACTTTCTAACCCTGAGACATTTAATGGCATGTTCGACCTCTGACTGCAGAATTTCGGGTTCTTGTGGTGATAAGTTTGTTTGCACGCCGTTTGTGACAGGTTGACCAGTGTCATAAAGTGTTGTGCAATACCGTTTCCAGCGTTCCAGAACCTGATCCTTTTCAGTAAGTAAGTTACCTGCTTCATCTGCGATCGTGCAGGTTCTTTCGTGCGACTACTGCAGGGTTAAAAATAATTCGAGAAATTATAACTAAAAACTTGTACTTAAATATAAAACGTTGATTATATCAAAAACCCAACTGACTAAGAAGCGAACTTAAAATAAGTATCTAAACAAGAAGAAAATCATGCTGTGAAGTCGGAGGAATTAATGGTTTTGGTCAGCCAGCTCGTGATTGCACAGCATGATTGTACATCTTTTTAGTTCGCTTCTTAAGCAGTCGGCTTTTTTTTTAAACATTGCTATAGTTAACCAATACTAATTTCATAGAGGTCCAGTGCTAGGTGTTTACAAATTACAACAATCTAAACAATTACAAATTTTTTTTCGGCGTAAAATGTTGGACTTCCAGCGTAATTTAGAAGTTTTACGTCAAAACTATGTGAGAAAATGTATTATACAACTAAAACAATTAACATATTAATATAATAATTATGCTGAGAGTAGGCTGACGCAAAAGTTTACACCTTACCTTGACAGATGGCGTTAGGATCGAGTTAGATCTCGCTTTAAATAGTTTCGTTACCACGATTTGGTTTGGGGTCGGCACTAGTAAGAATGGTTACGTTACATTTTATATTTAAAACCGGCCAAGTACGAGTCGGACTCGCGCACGAAGGGTTCCGTACCATTTTCGTAATCAAATCACGTTTGTTGTATGGGAGCCCCCCTTAAATATTTATTTTATTTTGTTTTTAGTATTTGTCGTTGTAGCGGCAACAGATATACATCACCTGTGAAAATGTCAAGTGTCTAGCTATCACGGTTCATGAGATACAGCCTGGTGACAGACAGACAGACAGACAGACAGACAGACAGACAGACGGACCGTGGAGTCTTAGAGTCTGACAAACGAAAGTAGAGACTGAAAAAGCGCGGCAAATTTAAAAAATATCAGCATAGCAACCCCAAAACTAATATGAAATACCTGGAATAACCTAATTTGATACTTTACAATTATTTAATTTACTTCGTCTGAAAATAAATACTATAGGTACTTTAGGTAGGTAATACTTTAGATATTAAGTATCAAAGATAAATAGTGATAACGAATTAAAACAAAGTATCAACTTATTAGCGTCATACTAACTTATGAAATCTAACACAATACGTAAACAAT
The DNA here is from genome assembly GCA_949775005.1 of Orthosia gothica. Taxonomy (NCBI): domain Eukaryota; kingdom Metazoa; phylum Arthropoda; class Insecta; order Lepidoptera; family Noctuidae; genus Orthosia; species Orthosia gothica. The sequence continues at coordinate 2,454,389 of OX459057.1, forward strand.
CTTGTTATTGTTTGAATTCGACGTCTTTCTCCTGTTGTTTTTCTTGATATTTAGACATCATGCGAAACGACATATCCACTTTTAGTTGTTTTATTCATTTTTCACTTAATAAAATGCTATTATCAAGACCACAACAAAACACCAAGAATTGATGTTGACGTTAGTATAGCATTGCCATATAAAAAGTTTGCAAATAATTCGAGTGTCTACTTTCGTTTGCCAGACTCTAGTAATAGGGTCCCGTTTTTACCCTTTGGGTAGGGAACCCTAAAAATGGTTGAGAGGTTTTTAATGTAATTTTGGCTAATAGTATAAATAGTTTTTTTTTTGTTTTGAGAGAAAACCTATCACTACCAGAAAGCTATACACACTATCCCAAAGTGTCTAGATTACCTTTTATCTTGAAAAATGGAGCTTAAGAAATAAAATATAATATGAAAGAAAAAATAAAAGCACGTCTCAATAAACACATTTTTATTTATTTAGGTTAAAAATATACTGTATAATACAACGGATCTTTGTGTCTCTGAAGTTGGCTCTGTCAACTATTGCGCAGAAACAGATTAACTGCATAGAGTAAGCGAAATAGGATGATGCGACAAACGTATGCGAGTGAAAGAGACAGTTATACAATGCTATTTTCACTTTCAATATTGGCACAAAAATAGCTACTGCGCAGCCTCTTGCAGCCAATTCAGAGACACAAAGATCAGTTGTGAGTGTATCACAAATTAAATATTTATGGACTTACCTACATATTAGGTATTATGAGTTGATTATTATTATATTTAATTCTAGGTATAGCAATTAATACAGGTAATGGCACGCACATTGATGATTCCTTCCCTACCCCAATGTACATTTTCATTAACAGTTCGGCGATACTTTTCATTTGGACATCACCTTGCGTTAGTGAAAATTGGAATCATTGTAATTTAATACTTATTTAGAAATAGGTTATCCGCACTACAGTAAATATTAAGAACACTTCTTTTTATGGGCCTATCGGCACACATCCTAGATCATACGTCCAAGCTCCGCGTCGACACACAGCGCTAGACCGAGAACTCCACTTCCAGCCGCGAGCGCATCTCACGCGGCAACTAGATCCCTCATTGAGCCCCCAGCCATTCGGTGACGTCACTCCTTTGCAGCTCACTCTCCCGTGCTCTGGGGGCGGCGGAGGGTGACACCACGTGCGAACTGAAATGCAGAGAGGTATTTGTAAATACATGGAAAATAACTGCTAACAAAGTCGCATTCCTTTCCGTGTTGAAGTGTAAACAAATGGGAAATTTCAGGAGCGGTAGTTGGTAAAACAAAATCCCACCAATAATATTTTCATGTAAAATGTTGCCAAGACGAAACCATATGGCTTGTACTGGGAAAAAAAGTTATCAGATCTAATGTAGCGCCAAACTTCTAAATCTACACGCCCTAACTCTACAAGCCCTAAATTCACAAAATCTACTGTCAAAATATGTGCTGTTTTAGGGCCAGAGTCATACGGTCTCCTTTTGGCAACATTTTACATAAAAATGTTTTTGGTGGGATTTCACTTATTTTTATAATTTGCTAATAGGATCGAGGGGTGATTTTCTTAAGGTTCCCCTAGTCAACGGCACGAACTATTTTGTGCGCGGGGTTAAAATGCATGCTGTCTCATCCGACAACACGTGCGAAAGAGATTGATGCTGTGATGAGTAGTAAGAAGCTAGTTCTCGTACAAATAAGCACTTTTGCAAATTTGTAGCGAAATAGCTGATGATTTAGGACGAAAACGAGCGCGCGAAATTTTATGAACAGACCTTTGGGAGTATATTATGAAAAAACTACTAAATGTATAATTTCAAAATAAAATTATTTTCATTGTTGAATTACTAATCTATCCCTGTATGGTGGCCGTTTTGCAATTTTCCTTCTTCTTATGGTATTTATTTCCGCCAAAAGATGCGTTAAAATTAGTGTTGAAATATGAAACTTTCGACACTCATAACTTTCAAATATATATTTTTTTTACATTTCTGTTTCCATACAGGACTAGATAATTATGAGACAAATTGATATCATTTTTTATTTTGAACGTACATCGTCAAACAGTGGAGTAATCTCTAGACTACGTTTGTATGGAAGAATTTTCGACTAGTGTAACCTTAAACACCTGAAACACGTATTTTTTTATTTGTAATATGAAATCTGAATTTTGATCTCTAGCATGAAGTTAGTCTGGGAAAACCCAAACAAACCAGTAGCATCAAAATTTGCGGCAGTCTCATACAAACTTCCATCCCTAGTTTTAGGGGTTGGAGGGTAAAAATTCCAAGTTTTTTTTTTTTTTGTTTGTGTGTGTACTAATACTAGCTAAAATCCCAAATTTCAGCATTCTAGGACTTCAGGAAGTAACCTAAGAATTTTGATGATCATCAGTGAGTGAGTGAGTCAGTGACGAACTCGGGGTTTTTTAGATATCAATAAAATTTAAAGTATAACAGCTATGCAATTGAAACTTTTTATGTTTAATAAGTTCACTAGTGACATTGAAATCATATCCCGAGAATTTCGTTTATCTGGTGTAATTCAAACCCAAGTTATGAGGGTACAAAAAAACGACGAAGCGCTTCGAGAAACGATAGGTACTGCCCTTGTTTTTCGGCTGGCTCGTCTTGGCGGGGGCACTACCGTGTCCTCAGATGTGTTGTTTCTTTCCATACCGCAGAATAGGGAAATGGGCAACGGTTGTAATTAAACAACCTTGCATACGACAAGAGCTCATCTCACAAGTCATCTAAATAGGTAGCTGTTAATATATATACTTATCAATATCTTTTGATTCAATTCTACGGAAACATACATTTTTAGGGTACGTTCACATACAACTCTGTTCTGGGTGCATCGTCCTGACACAGCGAGGCTCAGGGCTTCAGGGGATACGCTTCGCAGTCTCCCCAGCGATGTGCCCTAACAGGCGTTGCACATAAGGGTGGTCTTTTAACAGTGAACGGCGAGGGTAACCTCTTCCATGTGCTAAATTAATTTATTAATTTAATTAAGTAAATATTGTAAAACACTTATTTTTTTAAAAGAGTAAGTATGGAGTTTCATGTCCGTTCTTCCCTATAACAAGCTACTTTTCCGAATGGACGGTAAAATCAATTGTTATTACTTGCAAATTTTAATAGCTGACGTTCAAAAGTGCCGCTTAATGGCCTAGTTGAAATAAATATATTTGACTTTGAAACATCCGTATTTCCACGATCGATTTCAACGGATCCATTGCTACTGGAGGTGATATTCACACCGCATTTACAGAATCGTTTTAACGGATCCGTCTCTACTGGGGGTAATGTTCAAACCACATTTAGTCAGTGTACCGGCAACTTTCAAACAAAACGGATCAGTATTTTAATACTTTTTTGTGTGTGAACTCGCTCATACAACTACCTACAATAGTCACAGCAGGTCTTTGTATCTGAAGTTAGCTCTGCGAACCATTGTGCAAGAAACAGTTTGTTATCGAGTATACTGCATACAGTAAGCGAGATACGACTATGCGACAAACGTAAGCGAGTGAAAGAGGTAAACAATGCTATCTTCTACTTCAACATTGACACAAACATAGCAACAGCGCAGGGTCTTGCAGCCAACTTCCGACACAAAAAAGATCCGCTGTGACTACTATACGCTATTGCAGAATAATAACGTATACGATAAAGGGGACCTGTAAAACGGACCTCTGTGTGAACGAGCACTTACTCTTTATTGTTTCTGCAAACGACACTACCGTTTTTTATGGCATGTCCTTAAATAATAAGTCAAATAAATAATAATTTGTCGCTGATATTAACCGTTTGGCTGCCACCTCGATAATATTTTGACGCCGTTTATTAGTAAGATTTGCCTTTAAACATACAAGCATTCATAATAATTGTTGCAATATGCGAAGTGCACGTGGTATGAATCATGGTGATAAAAGAACATCTAAATGTCTCATGGCCTTGCTGTTATGACTCGGCGGTACTGTTTATAGCAGACATTATATTCCCTTTGTTTTTTCTAGTTTTTGCGACTGTAGCGTGCAATCCTATTAATGATACAAAAGTGCACGAAATGATTAATGACTTACCGCTACAAACAGGCAAATGTCCCGACCACTTCATGTCGTCACCACATGTTAGTGTTCTTTGTCCTCGGAATTCAGATTTCGGATCTCGGCATGTAAAATTACAAGCTTTATTTTCAGCTCCACAGTGAGGCACTAAATACTTGGGGACAGTACAAGATTGGACCAGAACATGTATCTGCATTTTGCACGTTTGGAGAATCTGGAACGTACAACATTATTGTTGAAAGATGTGAAAATTTATTACAACGATATACACTTACAAAAATAAACTCACTTCGTCTTTATGCGTGATCTGTCCGACGAGCATGTGGGAGCCCTCTTTCAGTAACGAACCGAATTTGGGACCGAACATGTGGACGAAGCGTACAAGTCTGGGGGCTTTTCTTCCTGAACATGACAATATACGAGGATATTGTAGCACAGCACGATCAAGACCTGGCTTGGTGATCAGTGTCCTGTCAGGAGGACATCGCACGCAGATTCCTGAAAGTATATTTAAAATGTTAGTTGCACGAGACCTTGAAATTAAAAGTAATTATGCAAAATGTATTACTAATTACAATAACCTTCATCGACGCTGTTCAACTCATTATCTCTCATACGAATTGGCAGCGATCTCCTGTGGTTCTCCCCCGCTCGCACCACTCCTCGCCCAATGTAAACGGACGACACTTCATTGTTTAGGTTCTTCCTATTAGTTTCTTCAATATATGCATCAGACTGGTAGAAGAGCCGCGGGTCTTCTCTTGGCTGGTATACTTTACCCGTCTTCTCTTGGGTAGGTGATGGGGCATCGTTCCGAACGTGCAGCGACGGCCGTAGCTTGGTGAGCCGGCTGCTATAATAGTCATAATCATTTCTCTTGTTGTGATCACTTAGTATCGACCGACGACTGTGATAATTTGATGCTCGACTGTGATATCCTTCTTTCGGTAAAAGTTTTAGTCTGAAAACCAGAGAAATACGTTTAAATTTCGATGCAGCTATTTATCACTGTAATGTGAGGTTTGAATTTGCTAATGATGAGTGCAAAGAAAAAGTACACTTTTCGTCAAGGTTCCATCTCAACATTTTAAATATTTACACAAAGAGAACTATTGAGGTTTTCACAACATGAAAACTAGAGCTTGTAATCTGTTTAGGCAGTCAGGTATGCTATAGGAATAGAATTGACGTATGGTTGCTATTTCAGCTATACCTATGTTAGCTTTCTGGATTGAATAGTTTGACAGGCACTTATCCGTGTTTTGATCTGAAGTTATTTACGATTATGCGTATTTGCTGGTACGCAGTAAAAAATAACCGTGAAAAATTATTTGAAGATACTTTTTAACCGACTTCAAAAAAGGAGGGGGTTGTCAATTCGTCAGAATCTTTTTATTTTTAGGGTTCCGTAGAAGGATCCACACAAAACCCTATTGCTGTCACTCATGTGTCCGTCTGTCTGTCGTCTGTCACACGGGTTTTACGGCCAAACGGTTGGAGCTACAGTCTTCAAATTTTCAGAATATAAGCATCTTGTTGACCGAAAGCCATGCAAATAGTATTTTTTTTTATATTTATAAGGAGGGCGTGATAAAAAAATGAACTACCCCATCGAGTGAGGTATCGTTATTTAGAGCTCGTTAAGTAGATAAATACTGTATTTTTGTTTCAAAATATTGAAAAACAAATATATGAGAAGTCACCAGAGTCTTCGTCACCAAAGTATTCGTCACCAATGTCAAAAAATAAAAATAAAACCATTTAACAAAAAAGTCGGTGTCGGAAAAAGAAAAACAAAAGGTAACAAAGACACCGACTTCGGAAAAGAAAGTTATTTTTCGGTTTGTAGTGTTTTGTTTTGGAATTCGGTTTGAGTTTTTTTGTTAAAAAGTTTTTTGAGAGAGTGAAGTAATGTACATAATTTGAAAAAAAAGTTTGTTTGTTTTTGTTTGTTTTGTTTAAATTGTACAAAGAGTGGCAAGTGCCAAAAAGTTTACGTCAACGACTAACCTGTTGATGTCTATGTCCGGTTGGCGGGCTCTCAGTGATCCTAGAAAAAAGCACATTAAATGTTACAGCAAAATTATTAATGAACTTCCTTAATGAAATCTTCCTAATTTTTTACGTGCGTAAATGAAAATTGCTATCAGTTTTGTGTTAATAGAAAAAATATTTCTGGTATCCCGAAACATAAATAAAATCTTTTACATCTCTCATGTTCGGTAAGTAGGTTCTTATAACCTCCAAATGGGGCTTGTAGGTGACTAATTAGCGCTCTAGGGTAATAATGTAGCTAGAAAAGCCCTAGGGCGGTAAGTAATTAAAAAAAACACTTCTTTCTTTCAAAAAGTTCGCGTACATCTAACCATCATACTGGCAATAGACATCATGCATTCAGCCCAATGACCAAAGAGGTCGCTTTGCTATTCAGCCTTGTCTTCGTGTGAGTATAATAGTCATCAATTGGTCATCAAGGAGTTTTTGGCGGGATTTTTTCGAGTGAAGTTCAGCGGTTGTTAATATTATTTGCAAATTGATTCCTAGTGGATATTGTGATATAAAATTGGTGCAGTTTTGTGTCTCAACTGTCTACGCAACTGGAAAATATGTGAAATCATTGACAGAAGCGATTTCAGGATAGTGGAGCGGAGAATTTTATTGTAGTATTGACTACCTCCGCAAAGCTTACTGGGAAGGCTGACTCGATACAATTTGCTGCCAAATACTCCAAAAACTATTAGAATCTGTTACACCCGTATTCTAATGCATACTAAAGAATGTTTAAATTGCACTGAAGATAAGGCGGTATGGTCCAAGACCTTAGCCTGCCCGAGAAGGGCGAACAAAAAAAAAACAAAATAGTCATCAATTTTAAATATCGAACGGCGAAGCTCAATTTCATTCTTGAAAAATAAATATTTTTTTAAATGTTTTATTCTTGTAATGCCGGTTTTTTTCTACTTACCTCACAATCGAGATGTAAACCAGAATAGTTAGCTCGGGTGTAATCATCAATTGCACCCTCGAACTATAGGCGCCCTCGCTGCGCTCGTGCGCCTAAATATCTCGGGCTGCAATTGATGCCTTACAGCCCTTGGCTACTAATCTACTATTACATCTCTCATGTTCGGTTAGTAGGTTCTTATTACCTCCAAATAGGGCTTGTAGGTGACTAATTAGCGCTCTAGGGTAATAATGTAGCTAGAAAAGCCCTAGGGCGGTAAGTAATTAAAAAAAAACACTTGTCTTTCAAAAAGTTCGCGTACATCTAACCATCATACTGGCAATAGACATCATGCATTCAGCCCAATGACCAAAGAGGTCGCTTTGCTATTCTGCCTTGTCTTCGTGTGAGTATAATAGTCATCAATTTTAAATATTGGTATTCCCCGAAGGTAGGTAGTAGGTTAAGATGTATGGGACTTCCTACCTGTTATGTTTTGTCTTGCAAGTAGTTATTATAGAAATATTGGAAAACCCAATAATACCCCAGGAACTAGACCAGGAGGCAGCCATACTTTACATTTTATTCTAACATTTTAACATTTTATTCTGACATTGAGGGGGCCCTCAATGTAAATCTTTGCTCTAGGGGTCGCAAGCGCTACTGCATGAAGTCCCGGGTTTGCTGCCCGGGTCGCGTAAAGTATTGTTGACTTATTCCATCTGATTTTTTTCAGTAGTTGACTGAAACGACTGAAAAAATTCAGATGGAATAATGACTTCGTCGAGCTTCATTGCCTCGGTGCTATTCTGGTGGACGCCACTGTTGATTCTGGCTTTCAGGAGTTGCAGTGGTTTGGAAATAGTGCGGTGAGATTGTCCCAAAGTTGGAATAATGGTCCGAATCTTTACCCCATTATTTCATATTAACACATTTCATATACAATCAAGAAAAGATATAAACTCGTATAAAGTCTGGCACAAGGCCCACATTCCAATGCATTTGCAGGTAGCCAACATTATGATTTTTGTTTGATATTATGTTTTTGACGTGACGCTGGAATGATGTGACGTTACTTCACGTGACTACTGGAATCTGATAGGAATAAACAATTCCATCATTCATTTGGGACGTCGTGAGAGGTGACCCTTTCCAGAAACGACTCGTTTTTCTTACTAAAGGGTGCTATATAAACGAAAACGGTATAAATCGAAAAACGATACTTATGCTCCAAAACCTAGGAAAAGTAAAGAAAACCGCCAATGTGGACAACAAACCTGCTGGACTGGAAAATGATTGGGCGGGTCATATAATATTCAGAATGGACAATGACAGATGGGCCAAAGTCATCACGCAGTGGGAAACAGAAGACGGGTGTCACCGCCGAGAAACGCTGGTATGACAACTTAGAAGCGTTTAGCGTGTTTGGCTGGAGAAGACAATACACTGAGAAGAGAGGAAGCTATAGACCTTTACCCAGCAGTGGGACTAGGGATGATGACTAAAAAAATATTTTTAGTCCGTCAGATAGATTTCCAAAAAATATTTAACACGTATTGTTTCTTTTGTCACGTTAACAAAAAAATAATGACGATACATTGCGATAAAATATCGCATGACGTCATGCCTTGGTACATTTATACATAGACGTTACGTCACAAGGCTCCACTCCCAAACTATCTAATATTTGAATAAGAAAAAAATACGTGTCCAATATTTTTTGATAATTTTACCGACGAACTAAGGGGGCGTCCATAAGTTACGTGAGATGTTTAAGGGGGGGAGGAGGTCGAGTAAAATCTCATTTAATCTTACGTTGGAGAGACGGGGGGTCTCGGCAAATATCAAGCAATTTTTTTTCGGTTCGAACCAAAAAAAAAAAAAACTATTATGGTCCATTTAATCCAGATTGTACATGCTTAAGATTTAATCTTAAGCGTAATCGTAATACGATTAAGATCATTCACTAATTCGTTCGAAAGAAAATAATTTCATTCATACTTCGACGTTATACATCTACTGACTGTCAAAGCACCATATACAGCAATTTTTTTTTCATTTTACAATTAAAAATAAATCTCACGTGAGATTGGGGGATGGGGGAGGGGGTTGGATAAAATCTTACGACATCTTACCAGGGGAGAAGGGAGGGAAAGAAAATTTAAAAAAACTGGCCAAGTGCGAGTCGTACTCGCGCACGAAGGGTTCTGTACCATTATCGTAAAAAAACAGCACAAAAATCACGTTTGTTGTATGGGAGCCCCACTTAAATATTTATATTATTCTGTTTTTAGTATTTGTTGTTATAGCGGCAACAGAAATACATCATCTGTGAAAATTTCAACTGTCTAGCTATCACGGTTCATGAGATACAGCCTGGTGACAGACAGACAGACAGACAGACAGACAGACAGACAGACAGACAGACGGACCGCGGAGTCTCAGTAATAGGGTCCCGTTTTTACCCTTTGGGAACGGAACCCTAAAAAAACACCTCACGTAATTTATGGACGCCCCCTAATTAGAATTTGCTGTTCCGTACCCCGTCATCAAACCTATTAAAAAAAAAAACTAAAAGTTCCGCCGGGTGATGCAAACGAATAGGAATATGGTACTCTCGCTACCTATATTGAGGGCAGGTATACATTCTTTCATTTAGTTATTCCATCTTCATCAATAGCATGAGGCACTTTTTTAAGCCCAAATTATTAATATTTGTACAACAAGGAGTAAAATACATAAGTTATTATGGTACAACCTAGGTAATCAATATGGGAGATTTGTATTGTCGCAAGGATTATTTGTTAGTTTCTGTGTGGGAAGCCAAATATTCAGCTGTTGACAATTACCAGCTAACAAATGATACGAATCACGAATGACATCAGAAATACGCACTAAGCCATAAAACAATCTCAGACATTGCAAAACACTTTGTAAGTGGCTTGATGTAATAAATTACTTACTGACCACCCGTACTGCATTAAAATTATGGACATCAGGAATTGTAGAACCGCTATCAATAATGCTGCAACTAATATACTTGGTCAATCCTTTGAAGCTTCGGCGAATGATCCTTTTAAGGAGTATAGATTTGTAGTACCTTGAGACAAGGATGTAGAATCGTACCTTTGGCAGGTTTTGGTTTACTAATACCAACGTAAGGTTGAATTTTTGATTTCTTTACTGTCAGCAAGTACAATGCTTGATCATTTTCCTTGATATCTATAGCTACTGAGCTATGCACGAGATTTTCCCGAAATTGACAATCAAACGGTTATCTCTAAGAGTGTATTCTAACATCGGTAATCTACAGTGCAAATATTTTTCACGAGACATATGTAAAGAGCCGTTCCATAAAGGGAAGTCGACAGGAGAAATAAGAAGCCAAAACGAAAAAAAGGAAAATTAAGTTCGCCAGCAAGCATCACTGATTTTGTTTGAGTAATCAGAAATACTCTGATGTAAGGCAACTCTAAAAAATATTGGCGAGAACACGAAGCTACCAAGGTATGTAAAAATTGCAATTACGCAAGCAGCGATATGTTATTTCATCCTGTGACAAGTTTTGGACGAAACACAAAGTGTTCAGACTGATGGTTGAAAACACAAGACAAGGCAGATAATAATTAATTAAAATCCAACCAGACCAAAATAAAACTAACAAGAAACTGGGTACTACAGAACGTCGCAGTTCCGTGATTCAATCAAAAGGTCTCAATGTGAAACGGTCATCAACATCATCATTCTCAAGAGATATCACAATTTATTTCGGGGTGGTGAAACATTTCTTCTTCTTTCGCACTTCTCTGTTGGTATTCCTAAAAGCGTGGGGGGGGGGGGTCTACTTCGGAATCAACTTGAAAGCTCCTATGGCACAAGGGTCTATAAATTAATTGAATCCTAACTCATATTAATTATTTTATTGAATGTACAAGTAAAATTTAAAATTAATAAAATGCGCAAATACCTCTATAAACTACATAATTCATCTAGTAGTAAACACGCTTTGATCGACAATCCATTGAAACACGTAGTTATGACACGATATCTTGCAAAAATACTCTAATTCAAACAGTAAAAGGCCAATATCTTTTGAACAGCTAAACCAATTTTCATCAAACATAGGTAATCAAGAACACTCGCGATAATGTCACTTTTCAAACAAAAAGAACTAAATTATAATCGGTTCATCCGTTTAGGATCTATGATGCCACAGACAGATACACCTCTTTTTTCCGTCGGGGGTTAAAAAGAAAGCAAGACTATTACTGATAAGTTTTTAAACCCCGAGGGAAAAAGAGGGATGTTTGATTAAAATCAGCTCAGCCGTTCAAAAGTTATGGGCGTTTTACTGTTAGAATCGCGGTGTTTTAGCAAGATTGAAGCGATAATTACGTGTTCAATAGATTGTCGATCGAAGCGTGTCTACTACTAGATAAATCATGTAGCATGAAATAAAATGTGTCGGTGTTTTTTAAATTTTACAATTTTACTTGGCATCCCAGAAAAAGATCCTATGGTGTAGGTCACAATCACGAGAATGAAGGTGCAGGAAAAGCTGGTTGGGTATAAATTATGTTTGCTGCAGTAATATATAGTGTAGTTTCTAATAGCCAATTAATAATCCATAACCATAAAGAAACCTATTACAACGTATGCAAATCAACACAAACTGCTGACAAGTATTAGGAAGCTATTGAGATATATTAAAATAATTACCTACGCAGTAGCATGCAAATAGTCTGCAAAATGTTTTCTAAGTACATTTAATTTTGCGTTTATATCGTCATTCGAATGCTTATAATGTTTCTCTTCATCTCTAGGAAATGATGTCATGTATAAAACCATGTTGATGATCTAAAAGTATGATTCTGTTAAGTTGTTTGTTTTGTACTTGATCGTAAACTAAGTTCTGCCCGCGCCTTCACCCGCGTCAATAATATTTTGTTTTCCCGAGGAAGATTAGTACCGGCAGAAAATTATCCGATGTCCGAATCCAGGCCATAGTCTATCCGTGTGCCAAGTTTTATTAATATCAGTTCAACGGTGTTTTCAACTTGAATAGTTAACAGACAGACAGACACACTTTCGCATTTATATAATTGAGTAAGGATAACCTAAACAGTTCGTGTCAATTGTATATCTTGTATTTGATTTGAAGCTTGACATACAAAAAAAACTGGTAAAAAGTTCCTACTGATTGTCAATTCAATCCGACCAGTCACTGGATTACTCAGTATTTTTTGCGTAGCATTTTAATTTGGAGTCGCTTGTTAGTCATATTATTTCATTGTCCCTTAATTGATTCACTATCATACTAGCTGATATTTTCTAAGATTTATTGTAGGATGCATTACGGCATTGGTGTTTATAGACAAGTATAATGGCAAAATTTAATAAACCTCCGACACATTTTTTATTTCATGCTACATAATTTATCAAGTACATAGTAGATACGCTTCGATCGGCAATCTATTGAACTCGTAATTATGACACGATATCTTGCGAAAACACCCCGATTCAAACAGTAAAATGCCCATAACTTTTGAACGGCTGAACTGATAATATTCAAACATAGCTATGAACACTCTCGACGAAAACACCTTTCAATCAAAATAAACTAAATCAAAATCGGTTCACCAGTTTGGACACACAGATACACACAACACGCGTCAAACATATAACGCCCCTCTTTTTCCGACAGGGGTTAAAATCCAATTGCCACACTTTTTGCCTATTATTCATTACATGTACCTATTTTATAGAAGGCTCAGAGAGGAGTTGTTGGCTAAGTACCTAATAACAGCTACACGGGTTGATTTTGAAGCCGATTGTCGAGATTGGTCCGTGGATGGCTGACCATCCGTCTCACACCGAGACTCCTCCTTGCCACGGGCATGTTATGCCTTTGGTCCCAGCCGCCATTTGTACATTTTTGGCATCGTTACAGGCCTTTATTCCCATCTACCACCTTCGAGCTTGCCACCGGGGTGGTGGATGGTACTAACTAGTGGCGTTTGCAACCCCGGTGGTCAATGGCACTTATTTAGTGTCATCTGCCCTCTTTAGGTGGTCAGAAGTCGGAAAATCTAACTACACTCTTGTCAAGGAGTGTTGTGCTCATTTTTGATTTTTTTATTAATTTTAGTCTTGACAGGAATTTTTCAGACAACTCACAGGCGATATATTTTTCAACATATTAAATTTGATATAAAATGCGCTTTATTATTTAAACAGATGAGTGAAGGTTGCTCCTTACTTGGGTCTTACCCCATCAAAATTTAGCTTGCATATTATCCTAGTTAGTTTAGTGCAGCCTACGTTGGATTGTCAGAGTTCTTGGTTTCTAAGTAAAGTAAGTAAATTTTGTTTCTCTGAGGAAACTAAGGAATAGAATCCAGTAATGGCAAACTTATGTTGATGCTGGTTTTTGGTCGAGAGGCATCTCTTTTTACGATTAGTTCGTCGTGATCTTGGGATATCTTTTTTGTTAGTCGTTAGCTACATCGTCTACATAATTATCTTCAAATCTACATGTGTTTGGGATCTTATTTCGTCAAACAGTAATTCCTTTTATTCAGAATAATCTACTGACAAATACCCGAAATTTCGTTCGTGAAAAAACATCAATCTCAACCCATATCCTGAAGCTTGAGTGACGTGCAATTTATCTACCAAATGTTGAGTTATATATGTAAGCGTTAGGCTGTACCTTGTATATCAATAGTCTTCGGAGTGTTGTGCGTGTTGCGTGTTAGTATGTTACCTGCCATCAAGAAAGATAGGATTCGAAAAGTATCAACTGAAAGAAGAACTGCCCGCGATACTTAGAAAAACATATCTGACAAAAAGTAAAAAATATTTTAAGTTGAAAAACAGGAAAACCCATGCTGTGATTTAGTTATTAAATTTATCAAAATTGTGTGAATGTACAATTTTTTCCCCTATATCTCCATTTCATTTAGTGTTCTAACATTTTAGCATTGATAAATACTTTTTTTTCATTAAATGCGATTATTTTTAGCAAAAAAGAACTGGAAAATTACACAGAAACAACTAAATAGGAAAGCCGTAAAACACCATATGCGCCCGCCCTTTCACCAATTCAACAATTACAACGGCTATTTTCATATTAAAGTTTAAGAATAAAAGGCATTTTTTTATTTACGACTGCGGCTATTTTAATTAATAAATACCAAATACGTCTATTGAAAGAAGTAGTGTACTAAATTGAAAACCTGCAAGTGGTAAATAGGTACTTGTCGCCTAGTAGTAGCCCTAATTTTCAAATGTAAAAAAAAAAAAAAAAATGACAGGCGCAATAGCCAGCTACATCTTTCCATTGTCACACGAACTTAATTAAAAGATGCGCCTTTTTACTTCTCGATCAAAGTAGTAACTGCATTGACAGATTAGACTAAAATACGTCTTTTTATTTTACTTCCATCAAAATGTGTCCTTTCATCTTAGTTAATGTATAAATAATAATGGAGATGAGCCCTTCTTCACTGTGGTAATTCCGAAACTCAATGAGATAAAAAGAAAAAAAAAACAGATTCGTCTTTTTTCCCTTATTCCGGCAGTATAAATAGCTCAATTTTGAAAGAAAAATAGATGCGTCCTTTTTACTACCGGGGGCAGTACACTCAGTGGAACTGAATATGACCTAAGCCCAATTGATTGTGAACTTGAGAAGAATTTGAGTTTGTGAACCAACAATTTTAATGTCTGGATTGAGAATTAATTTTTACAAGCTTTTTATTAACTTGCAATGTATTGACGTATGTATATTTGGGTCAAATGTTGCAACTGAATTTTAAAGCAGTTATACTCAACCGATTAACATGAAATTTTTCATTCACGTTTGGTTTGGATGACAATGCCACGGTAAGCTAAAAAGCTTGTTTAAAAAATAATTTGTTTAATTTGAAAAAAATATTAAGCTACAATAGAGATTGAGACATTCAGACGTCCTATTCTTATTGAATATAATTTTGAAATTTTACTTGTTGTACAAGTAAAATTTAAATTTTTTGAAAATTCCCGACACATTTATCTTGCGAAAACACCCCGATTCTAACAGTAAAACGCGCATAACATTTGAACGGCTGAACCGATTTTATTCAAACATAGCTAAGAACAGTCTCGATAAAAACGCCTTTCAAAAAAAAAAACATAATCGGTACATTCATTTAGGCGCTATGATGCCACAGACAGACACTCAGATACACAAATACACAGCAACACGTGAAACTTATAACACCCCTCTTTTTTCCGGCGGGGGTTAAAAATGGTTTAAATTGTTCTGGCTTTCATGTTTTATTTAAAGCCTAATTAACGGTTTTCACTATAGTTATATATATATACCAAATACTGTGTCACTCACTACGCACTATTGAGATACGCAGAATTCACCAAAAATTATTGTCAATGACATTATGCACATAACGTCGACCTACATTCTAACATCGTTATCTTCCGCGATAGTAATTAACTAAATGCTCTAATGAATTCATTTCACCCTGAACTTGACCGGCGAGAAATGTTTTACAGTAGTTAGACGACGAGTGAAGGCGGCATCTCATTAATTAAAAACGTTGACTAGACATTTTAGCAGAGTAGGTGAGATGAATATTAAATATGTGTTTAGATGTTTTATAGCTTTATGCAGGCTTATTGATGAGAAGATTTGTGGTATACCATAATTATTAAGAATCTGTGCTTAAACTAATCATTATGGTTACAAGAAAAATGACAAAATTTAAAAAACCCCCGATACATTTATCATGCGAATACACCCCGATTCAAACAGTAAAACACCCATAACTTTTGAACGGCTGTACCGATTTTATTCAAACATAGCTAAGAACACTCTCGACAAAATCACCTTTCAAACAAAAACAACTAAATCAAAATCGGTTCATTCGTTTAGGTGCTATGATGCCACAGACAGACACAGATACACAGAAACACACGTGAAACTTATAACAGCCTTCTTTCTCGCGGGGCGGGGTTTAAAAACAGTTTTATCCATACATTTCTGAAACTGAGATATTTTTTTTATTGATATGTTTGAAGAAGAACACTATGCTGCGCCTACTCCAAATACGAGTACATTGAGATAAGAAAAGGAAAAACATGAGATGAATTTCTATTACTGGCGCAAATTTTGTCAATTTCGCATATTCTAAGAAGAATGAGCAGTGCACTTGTTTTTCAAATTTTAAAGAATTCGCCTTATTTCTTGATAAATATGAGCGTTTATTTGATAAATGTTGACGCATGATCTGATACCTCAGATGTATTTATGATCATGACTACTGTTTATAAGTAAACAAAGAGACACATTGTGCTAATCAAATACGGATCTTTTAGACAATTTATAAATGCAACAAACACCATATTGCCTCGTTTTAATAAATGTTGGTTTGTTGTTGTTATTTTTTGTTTTATGTTTATTTATATTATTTTATGATGAATGATTAGAAGCGGGCTATTAATAGAAATCAAAGTGACGGCAACGGCGACTTCCTGATTATTATGGACGGGTGATAAAAGATGAACGACTAATATTTTTTTATTTAAATTAATTAAGTAATTAAAATAGAAGAGAACTCCTATAAAGCAGTTATTTTAAGACCACGGAAAGAATTAATAAAGTTTTTTGAATAGTGCAAGTAAATCTCGAGAAATTACTAAAATTTAGACTTGTATAAAAACAAAACTTACCAATAATACAGAAAATTAGAAGAGTAAACACAACTGACATCTTGAGGCAAACATTCGTGTAAGTAAAGAAATAAAAATTTCACTTCGTTATAAAATATTTTACAAGAACGCGACAGTATCGTGCACTGAAAATTGCGAACGTTCACTGTAGACCCGACAAAGGCAAGTGTGATCGCGAAAAGCGCGCGAAAACCACTGACGGAAGCTCAGCGTAGTGCGAAGACGTGGGAGGAATGCTCACGGATGCCAGAATAGCATTAGAAGTTTATAAACAGGTTATCGAAGTACACACAATATGTTCTGCATACTCGTAAATTGATATCAATGTCACTGATACTTTTATTTAGGCGAAACAACCCATTACTTGCACATTAGCGTCCAGCATTTGTTAGCGTCTGAGCTCGTCTGAACAGGTCATAATTGCACTGATTTAACAATTACCACGTCTCAAAACAAGTTAGAACCACCAACCTATTCAAGTATTTTTGGGATAAATTTTGGTATGACTAAAAGTAGAGTATATTTTTACGAAGCCGGAAAAATAATGAAAACATAAAAAGCAGATGCTGGGTGTCATTTATTCGACAATATCAACAGTTTACGATTCACAAGAATGACGTCACTACACTGCACATCCACGAACTCACGAATAACGATCTTGTCCCTTGTTTCCAAAGCTTTCGCGACAGCTTTGAACCAAAGGTTTTTGACCCAAAGACTAGGTTTGTTGCAACGTCCAAATAGCTCACCTGCAGTTGGGCTGTATGGTCGTTGGTTTGGTGTCTCTCTCTGTGACTTTAAACAAGAACTAGAAATAATAAATCTGGGGCTGTCATTAACAGTCGTTATTACGGGTACTCAGACAACCTTTTATTTTATAGTCTATAGGCTCGCGCTTGACCACTATCTCACCTAATGGTAAGCGATGATGTGGTCGCCGGTGAAGCTCGTTTGCCTGAAATATCCTATTCACTCTTGACTTAAAGATTGTAGCTGTCGAGAAACACAGACTCCGGCAGGGAATTCCACTCCTTAGCTGTACGCATATTAAAAGTGTGTTCCCAAAACGTTTTGTGCGTATGGGTGGGATGTCCACCATGTACTGATGGCGCATCGCCGTATGTCTGGTATTCCACATGATGAAAAGGGCTAGGCGGAATTAGACCATGCAATCCATCGCACACTCCCCGAAATGTAGACTATAAAAAACCGACAAGCTGGCAACTCGGCGACGATGTTCAAGGCTCTGGAAGTCTTACCAAGAGGTATCAATTTACCCAGTCACTGGGTTATTGAAGGTTAGTAAGAAGTTGCTTCACGTTTCAGCTGCAGTCGGTTAGACTGGGAGCCCCAAAATAAGCTGGGCCAAATTAAGTTGCTTTCAAACTCCAGATAAACTTTAGTATCTTCTCACGCTGATCCTTGTTTTGAAAGCCTTCGATATTTGAATGTTATTACACATCAGACGAGTTTATTGCAGGTGTGGTAGCAGCAGGGATGGTAGGGCGGGTTGGGACAGGTGAAGGCCTGGCAGGGAGGGACACAGGGGCAGCACTCGCCAGGGTACCAGACAGTGCGCGCGTACCGACCGCTGGGCCTCGTGCAGGCACCGTGGTTGAAGCAGTGGGCCTTGCACGGATAGTCGTAGCAGCAAGGTCTGGAGAGGAAAATAGCAAATTATTTCAAGGAAATATGGTTTTCTTCCACAGATTAGAGAAGATGTGTCGCAAGCTATCAATAACGTTTGTATTGCGTGGCAGTTTGATGCTAAACGGAGTTAAATATTGTTTCAAATAAATAGGTAACGCAAAATTGGTTATTTGAGACATTTACAAATAAATGTGTTTACTTTCGCTTTTGGTAGAAAGCCACACTTAGCCATACGCTAAATCATTACAATGATCTGCCCAAAACAGTGAGACCTGTGTGAAGGAAAAGTAAAAGGATGATGGAACAGGAAATGATAATATTTCGAATAACCCGTGTTGTATTTAACCTGCTGTTCTCATCTCTGAAAGAGCAACCTATTTAAGTTTACTAATCTTAAACGGGTCATTACAATATACCGTAGTGCCGGACTAATCTTCTTTAATAGCCAGTTTCAAGATTTCTTATGCCTGTAAATATTTGACTGTCCATTAAACTGTTACAATGCTTTTACACCTGTCTAATACTCGTATTGTTCTTCCATGTGACTGTCCAGAATACTTATTTAGAACTTCAATGACAATGCTTCAACTCGGATGTCTAATTCAGTGTATTTATTATTTATTTATTATATACTTTATTGTACACCAAGATAATAACATTACATACGGAAACCTTAAAATAACAACAACATACAACAGGCGGCCTTATCGCGATCTGCGATCTCTTCCAGGCAACCCTGAATGGAGAGAGATAGCCTGTACACGACATGGGGTTGCACTTGGTGCAATATTAAAATTAAATATTATGACAAAACAGAAGCACTAAATATAAAATACTAAAATAGATACATAAATACATACATACATTTATAAATATACAGGCAAGAAAACAATACAGCTCCAACAAGAACATGATTACAGTGACAGGTAGTGCTCTTTTACCAGTCTTTTAAATATCGGTAGTGATTGCGCGCGTTTTATTTTCACAGGTAATGCATTCCATAGACGAGCGGCCTGGACAGTAAATGATTTGTCTAGGAAGATAGTGGAATGCATTGGCATTTTAAGTTTCAAGTTATCCGATGACCTAAGAACCTTCGTGTGCGAGTCACATAAAAAGTGAAATCGGTTTTTGAGGTAAAGAGGGGTAGACGGGATAAATAGTATATTATACAGCAGGGAAAGAATATGAGCATTCCGGCGAAGGCGAATTGGCAACCACTTGAGTTTTTCGCGGAATTCAGAAACATGGTCATATTTGCGCAAACCGAATATGAACCTTATACAAACATTTTGAAGTCGCTCAAGTGTAATTCAATTTATATATAATAGTCTATGCTTCAATTAAAGACATGGTTCTATTCACTGTGAAAAGCCACTACATTTTGTTTTCCGAAATGTCAATCTGGCCCCGTCTTTCTGGCCACCCGTACCATGACCTGTTAAAACTATAATGGTGGTCGACTGTGAAAAAGGGGCAGATATATAAAAGTCATAAATCTGGCCCTTACGCACACTGATGGAAACAACCTTGCTCTAAGAGATTATGGTAACCCTCCCTGATTTGCTGAGGTTATTAGTGGGAGCTGCAGCTGACAAACTTTTTATTTTGTCTATAAATACGTACATAAATGGGTTATTGGAAAATGTGCGAAACGACATTTTTAATAATATTATTTTTTCTGTAGACGATCATCAACCCTTCTTTTTGGCCGTAGAGTCGGGAAAAATTATGAAAATGCGCATTATAGCGAAATTTTAAACCATTGGTTAGCATAATTATTTAACCATTGGCTGAGTTAATTACGGATCAATAAACTGGGCCTTGCATAAGCCTGGGTTTACACGAGATTGTATTGTACGTTTTACTTCGGTAAAATATGGGGATCACAGGTCAAAAGGCTTTACAGCGCACGTTTTTTACAGTATCAATAAAGGGATCTTCCGTTTGATCCCAGCACTATACTGCAAAATAACGTGCAGTTCAATGGCATGTACTTAGGAATTCTCTACCAGTCAACCAAGGTCAACAATCATAGCAGTCTTACCTCTCAACAGGCGCGTTGCTTGGACATCCCCAGTAGTAGCAAGCGCACTCTCTCTGGAAGGGCTGCGGTCTAGGCTGTCCGCACCGAGGCCTCTTGTAGTAGATGCTGTACTCTCCTCGAACGCTGCCGAACCTTGGCGGTGGACGGCAGCATTCGTAACCACGTGGCAAGACAGACATTCCAGTGAATCGTATCCCTGTAATTGGCTCCGCAATTTGAAAAGTTGGTTTGGTTCTGAAACAGAAGTAGTGTTTCTTTAACAATCATGGAATCGAAGTTGTACAGGGGGGTAACCACAAGCTCTTAGAGTAAGGTTATTTTGAGATCGAGTAAGTGACAGATGTATACAAGTCAGATACATCTGTCCCTTACTCGATCTCAAAATAACCTTACTCTAAGAGCTTGTGGTCACCCCCCTGGCCTTACAAAGTTCATCATTAAAAAAAATCTAGGAATAAAGAGAATGTTGCTGGACTACCCATCTGACCATAAATAATTTCTTACAAGAGAGATCTGGACACTTTTCCAAATTTAAATTGTTACAAATCAAACACATTATGCACTTTTAAATACTATCTAATGAAATTTGGTCAGCTTATCAGGTACCTGAATAAAATGTGCTGAGATTGAAACGCGGTCAGTAGTTTTAGCCTACTTTTTGGTATCTGGATCGAGTGCTGACTGAATGTTCTAACAGACACATTGTTTTACTATACATAAGTAGGAATGTGAGAAGCTGAGTTGTCGCGCCATTGATGCTGTGACGTCATCGGTGTTGTGGTGCAATGTGTGAATGGACTTAAAGTACCTACAGTGAACTTCGATAGATGGGTGAGACCTTCATCAGTATATCCACAGCCAGGTGTGTTGCTGGGGAGTTTTTTTGCGCCACTTCTTCCCAGCTAAAACACTTGGAAGTGGTGACGGGCGGGTTTTTGGGGGGACTGTCTTTATGTAAAACTTTGTCGTTTAAAAAGTTAATTAATGAAATCAAAAAACCCGACTGCTTAAAAAGCGAACTAAAAAGATGTAAACAAGGAGAAAATCATGCTGTGCAGTCGGAGGATACATATTTGCGGGCTGGCTGACCAAAACCAGGTATTATACATAAGTGTAATATATGTTTGAAATCACCTCTTAAAACCCTTTATTGTGATACCCCACACGAAGGGATTGGAAGAAAAACAAATTTGGGCCCCCACAATATGGCGCCCAAAAGCCGCCATTTTTCTATTTTTCAATTTTAATGTAGCCAGTGACACTCGCAGGGTTAACACGAATCGATTGACGTAAGAGCCATCAAAATCGACCAAAGCGTTTGTTCTCTAGAACGCCACATAGGAACAAACTGCATACCTACATACATACAT
Organism: Orthosia gothica; assembly: GCA_949775005.1. Classification (NCBI taxonomy): domain Eukaryota; kingdom Metazoa; phylum Arthropoda; class Insecta; order Lepidoptera; family Noctuidae; genus Orthosia; species Orthosia gothica. Next base: position 2,476,237 of record OX459057.1, read on the forward strand.
ACGACTGATAAACACATTACCCTCCTTCGGCAGTCGGGTAAAAAGTGCTGGCTCTCATATTAATTTTATATCAATCTTCAACTAGTCATACATCTGATACTACTACACTATTCAATAAAATACCTTGGTCATCTTTGGCCTTGGCTACGTCTGTGGAGAATGGAAATAATTGTGATAAAATACTTACCGCAGTTTTTATTGTTTAATGTTATAAAATTTTCCAATTTTTTAAGGTTTCAGATTTTTTTATAATTTTTTGGAATTTAAATGTTTTTCATAGAAACGATGTTGTGAACAGTTGCGACTGAAATGAATGTCAAATTCATTTTATTTGAATGAAGAACAAAAAGAAGAAACGAATGTTCCTTGACGTTTTTTATACTCTATGCATCATTATGGTTTGTCAGCCAGTATTACTGGTGAAAAGAGGTCTGTAGTACCTCTTAAAACTACATTGACAACACCTCCTTTCACTATTGTTCATTCTTCAAATCGGGCTGTATTCTTCTCAAAGAGTAAAAATGTTCTGTGATTCTTCTCCATTGGCTGAGGCATAGGGCTCTTGGAGACATGCTATGTGTTAAATATAACGTTCTTTTTTAGCCAGCAAATCGGGATCTTTTGTCGGCCAAGCAATTAAATATCTTTTGGACTCTTTTATTTTATAAGCATCTCAGTAATTTACTTTGTTGAACAGGCGAATTTTTCGCTCATTATTAAGTTAATGGATTAGGAATGTCCTTCAGAATCTTTAGGATTGAGCTGCATTGAGATAGAAAGTATTATAAAAACTGCACAAGTCATTGTCATCAAGAAGTTTTTATTTCATTTATGATAAGTTCGCGTGTGAAGTACGCTTTCCTAGAAGTAGATAACCTATTCACTCTTGACTTAAACCCTCTTACAAATAAACGCAGAATAAAGTTATACCAGGTATAAACCTATGAAAATGTATGGGTATACCTTAGTTATACCTGGTATAACTTTATGCCGCGTTTATTAGTAAGAGGGAAAGAGTTTAACCTAAGTTGTAGCTAGTAACGTAGCTATCAGGAAACAAAGACTCCGGCAGGAAGTTCCACTCCTGAGCTGTACGCACAATGAAAGTATTCGTAAAACGCTTTGTGCATATGGGTAGGATGTCCACCATGTACCGATGGCGCCTTTAAGTCCGATGATGGAAAGAAATAGGCGGAATCAAATCAAAATAGATTCACGTCCCTGATTATTGTTTGTCATTTTCGTATAGAGAACCCACTGTTCTCTATCCTCCGTCATACCCGTTGCTATAAGCACTGACCATAGTTTATCGATTCCTCTAAATGTAAATAAAAAAATAGTTTTCTAAGAACGTATATTCTTACACAGCAAAGACTCCACTAAGTTTTACAGCACTCCACTACCAAACGGGCATACATGGTCCGCAGCAGCCGCAGCCGCAGACGGGGACTCCTGGGTAGCTGCACCTCTTGGGACAGCAGCACCCGGGCTCCGTGCAGCAGTAACAAGGACACGGCTTGCAGCGATTCGGTCGGCAGCAAGGAATAGCAACCGTCTCACAAAGAGGCAGAGATTTCGGCACCGGAGTCATGGGCTAGAAATAAACATTATTTTTTAAAGTCTAGTCTAGAAATACTATTGAAAAATATAAAAGTAAACATTTTGTCAGAGTGCCAAGTATCATAACGGTGTAGCCAAAGTGGAATAATTTGACTAAAAACAGAATTCAAGGTCGTTTTTGCGACAGATGCGTTACAATGATACTTGCTAATATATAGATTTGGGAGTTTTGCTATTGCTAGAGGTAGGTACCTTATCACAAGGAGGGCAAGGGGGTAGACATGGCAGGACCGGACAGGGTGGGCAGGGCGCCGGGCATGGCCGGACCGGCGCAGGACACGGAGAGCAGCCGCCTCCCGGGCACGTGGAACAAGGGCTGAGGTCGTTGCACGACGCCACACAGGGCTTCGTGGAGTAGGGGTAGCATGCACCACAAGGCCGCCCCGTGCACACACAAGGGTCGAAACTGTAGAAAGGAGCACTCATTTTAATTTTACGCTTTTTATGTTTTTACAAAATAAGTTAAAATTTCATAGAAAATGTGTCATGACAGTGCTTGTTGCTGAGAATTTATTTTGTTTTAATTTTTTTCTGCGATGCCCTCTGTTTTTGTCTAGAAAGAGTTTCAGTACAAAGAGTTCCAGCTTCTTGATGATTACTGACATAGATCCAATCTATATCCTACTTTTATAAATGCGAAAGTTTGTGAGGATGGGTGGATGGATGTTTGTTACTCTTGCCCGCAAAATCTGCTCAACGGATCTGGATGAATTTTGGCACAGAGATGGATATTGTCTGGAATAGCACATAGGATACTTTTTATTTCGAGAATTATGTTTGATTTTTCGATTTTAACGCGGGCAAAGCCGCTGGCAGAAGCTAGCTATATGGATAAAAGGCAATGTCCCGACTAACATATCAACGCCCAACCTAAACCACTACTGATATAAGTTTGAAAGGTCATTGGGCATAATAATTGACTCGTTTTGCGAAGACTGGCGGTCAAATCATTAAATAAAATTACATAAACTGAAATGATAAAATAAAATTACAAAATTAAAATTTTATGAATTATAACTAAACAGGTATACCTGTTACCAAATAAATTATCTTACTTGTATTGTTGTTTATTTATAATTATTATATTATTATTGATTTGTAATTTTAACGTAAAACTTAGCTTTCACAAAATCACAACACACTGACCCTTTGGACAAAACCACCAACACACATACACAATCTCTCCTCACAAATAACCTACTTAACTTATAAATATAATATACATGATATAAAAATATAAATACATATAAATATATATATAAACAAAACAATAATAGCAATAAACGGTAAGCGGTCTCCGAGACTATATTTATCGCACACAAGCAGAAACAAACTGGTGTTCTTGTCAATCGTATTTACTTACGGTCCTAACAAAATAAATATGTGGGTATCGTGGTGATGGCCAATTGGCCGGCTGTGTTTAGAAGTACACTTTTTCTTTGTTTGTGATGATAATTATTGTATTTTTTTTATTACCTTTGCATGCCTCGTCATAAGACGACGATATTTATTATGTAAAAATTTAAAACTCATGTAAGTGAACTGTAATGTTCTTATGAGAAATAAAGATTCTTTAAACCTAAAACGTACCAAATAAAAAAAAAAAAGAAATTGCCGTGTATCATTAATTTCCAGAATTTAGCGATATATCTGATTTTGTAATAATCACCGCATTCAATTTTTCAAAATCAACGGTTTCGGTTTTTAGTTAAGAATATAAAGCTTTCAAAAATCCCATAATTTTATACTTTTTTAGACGGTACCATAATTTTATACTTTTATAGACATTTCCGTGACTCACATTAATGTGTGAGAGGATATTGATTTTATACTGTAGGTGTTATTTAAGGCTTTTTCGAAATTCACTCCCCGAAAGGGGTGAAATAGGGAATGAAAGTTTGTATGGTAATTTATAATTAATCTTAGACCATCTAGGAGCTCAGTTAAATTTTCCACAGCTGACCAAATCCTAAAGTAAAAAAGACCTGGGCTGGAATAATGAGAGGTGACTCTCAAACTAGCAGGAGAACAGAAACAAAAAGAATAGAAATATATCCGAGGTTGGCATCAAGTGTGGTAAAGACTCTCGAACTACCAAAAAAGCAGAATCATGAAGAAATAGATCGAAAATCACAAAATCTATATTAACCAGAGCGAAGCCGAGGAGGGCAGCTAATGATGTAGAAACTATTACCCAATATCGCAACAGCGCACGCTATTTATACGCGATATCTTACCGCACTTGAAATTCAGTCAAAAGCCAATTAAGTCTTAGAAGACGTGCTTGAACTAGCAATTATGAAAAATGATGAATGTGTTAACGGTTCACAGAGCATACAACAAATATTATAACAAGTGATATGTAAACGTAATAAAAAGTATAACCGCTCTAGATAGAGTCGTGGTTTAATTCAATTTATTCGTCAACATATTTTGAATACGTAAATAATCTTGATACTAGCACATAAATATAGAAGGTGAGAAGAGAGGGAAGAACAGGACCCAGTCCCGCACTAGGAACTAACCTGTGTTACAGGCACTGGGCACCTACTCCACCATCACACTTGCAACACCTACAAATATCGAAGCAGCATAGAGGAATAAAATTAAGACTCACTGATTTCCCAGATTAGGCAAGCCTGTACAATAAATATAATTCAATACAATTAAAAAAAGTGATATTTAAAAAAGTTCATTACAATTCGAAACCCCTTGCATACTAAATTTCATGAAAATCGTTGGAGTCGTTTTAGTTATTCAGATTACATAAATACAAGAATTAATTGCTCGTTTAAAGGTCTATCCACACCACAGAACAGAAAAAAAACGCCCTGTCACTGTTCTGTCATCCACACATATCAGGGCCGGGCCCAGGCATAGAAGCTCCGTCACTGGCCCGTGCACGGACGTGTGTGAACGAGTTCATATAAAATGTACACACCGATATTTTTTTGAGCCCCTGACGGGGCACGTTCCGTCCACGTCCCGGGCACAGCCCTGATATGTTTGGAAAGACCTCAGACCTATTAGGTATTAGATAGATAGTATATGCCACATTTATATGTAGTGTATGCTGTGGACTTGTTTAGAATAAATACCATTTATTATTAATTATTTAGTGCGATTATTTCCATTTAATAATTATATTTTTGTAGAAAACTCACAAATACTATTAATTTAACAGGTTTGAGTTTCTATGTAATTTAATTATAAAAGCCATGATTTTAGAATCTTTTTAATTTCCTTCTGTTTTACTGGGTAAAGTTTCAAGATTTCGTTAGCTTTGTTGTAGAAAAAGAAACCGCTAACAACCGTGTCGCCGTTTAGCCATTGTCGTTCAGTGTCTGAGGGGCAGACTACATCCGATCGACGTTTGTTTTGGTATATCGAAGGGTCGTTATTTAAAATTGTGTGTTTCTTGGGTATAGTCTGCTGTACAAATAGTTATCTAACCGTCAATATAGCTGTGTCATTGTAAAGCCTGGAGGTAGGGTACAAAAATATATTCTTTGTCATTACGTAGAGTAAGGCTCTTTGTGCTCTTTCCAGATTCAAGAAGAAAGTTTTGGCAGCCCCACCCCAAGCAGTAATGCAGTAAGATACTATTGACTGGCATATAGCAGGATAGGTCATCATAAGTGTTTCCAAGTCAGCGGTATTACGTAGCAATTTAAAAAAAAAAAAATTGTCTGACGCGCATCGTTATGGTGTAGATCTCTTTAGAAAATGGCAATCTCACATTGATTGCCATTTTAAAATCTATACCAATATTATAAAGAGGAAAGAGATTTTTGTTTGTTTGTATGTTTCTTTGTACCGAATAGGCTCCGAAACTACTGGACCGATTTTAAAATTCTTTCACCTATGGAAAGCTACATTATTCCCGAGTAACATAGGCTATAATTTACTTGGGACAAACGGTCCAGTTGGGTAGGTCCAACTTCGAGAAAGAGGTCAACCGTCGAATCCGACTCGGCTGGGCGGCGTTCGGGAAGTTGCGTGGTATCTTCTCGTCCAATTTACCGCAGTGTCTCAAGACAAAAGTCTATGACCAGTGTGTGTTGCCAGTGATCACCTATGGGACCGAGACGTGGTCGCTCACAATGGGCTTATCAGAAAGCTTAAAGTCACCCAAAGGACAATGGAGAGGGCTATGCTCGGAATTTCCTTGCGTGATCACGTCAGAAATGATGATATCCGCAGGAGAACCAAAGTTACCGACATAGCCCGAAGAATTGCCAAACTTAAGTGGCAGTGGGCAGGGCACATTGCTCGCAGAACGCATGGCCGATGGGGCCGAAAAGTTCTGGAATGGCGACCGCGAACCGGAAGACGATACGTTGGAAGGCCTCCCACTAGGTGGACCGATGACCTGGTTAAGGTTGCGGGAAGGCGCTGGATGCGAGACGCACGGGATCGGTCAATGTGGCGACGCCTGGGGGAGGCCTATGTCCAGCAGTGGACGTGTTTCGGCTGAAATGATGATGCATAATTATAGCCTTGCCTCAATGGCAGCTTACTTGCTGCGCGGACGCGGGCGCCGTTGACCGGTCATGGTATGGCGCCGAATACTATCGTACCGACGCGCTTAACCATGAGGCGTACCTGGCATGGGTCTTTTGTCCGCTTAAAAGAGCCAAATTCTCCCAGCTCCAACTTGTCGAGATGTGACGGTGCTAATAACGGACCATCATGAGCTTCTTGGCGTTACTTTGACATCTACTCTAACAGGCTCTGGTCAAGTCATACCTCCAGAGCCTTGAACATCGTCGCCGAACTGCCAGCTTCGTCATCGGTTACATTTCGGGGAGTGTGCGATAGAATTGCACGATCTTATTCCACCTAGCTCATTTCATCATCGGACTACCAGATGTACGGCGATGCGCCATCGGTACATGGTGGACATCCCACACATACGCACAAAACGTTTTGGAAACACTTTTATTATGCGTATAGCTAAGGAATGGAATTCCCAGCCGGAGTCTATGTTACCCGTTAGTACAATCTAGAGGTATTTAAGTCAAGAAGGCAGCGTACTTTACCGTCGATCACATCTTTGCTTACCATAGGGTGAGATAGTAGTCAAACGCGGGCCTATAGACCAGTCATACTCAACCCTTTTTTATAGGGGCTTAATTAAAACGTAATCCCAAGTTAACGATGTATTTACTTTATTAATGAAAAAAAGAAGTTTTAATGCGATTTTTGATACTGTGAACACTTTTTCAAAACTTTATCAAGATCTGACTTGTCGCTACATGCTATACTTACTAAATCATCCAGATGAGAATCTGTTAGTTTGTTTCTGTACACGTTCTTTGTGTATTTCATTTTTGAAAAATACTATTCGCAGACATACGTAGACCCAAAGAATGTTAGTAGGATTTGGGCACATCTTTGGACGCTTTTATATTTTTGGGGAACAATAATCCAAAATGCCACATATTCCCTGTTTTCCCTTTTTACTTTATAAATAACATCTAGATTGGTGTCGTTTTTAAAATCGATGAATTCATCAAACGACTTAAAATGGTTTACAATAAATTTGTATCTTCAGATGACAAAGGCCCGGCGGGCCTGGTTGAGTAAAGCTGCTAAAGAGCCTCAAAAAAACAAAAGGATCCAACGGAGGGAGAGTTTCGTTTTTTGTGCGAAAGCAATTAGCTGAGTCTTATTAATGTTGAGCATCAAGAGATTGCTTGACAACCAAAACAAGGCCCTATTTAAGGCAGTTTACGCATGAATTATCACTTCTTTCCATGTGGGACAGTTCGGAGGCTTTAGTTCACAGAGGTCATTGATGTATATTGTAAATAAAGTTGGGCCTAAAATGCTCCCTTGTGGAACACCAAAATCCAGAATCTTGTCTTCACTGGTGCAATACCCCACTTTAACAGCCAGTGTCCTGTTGTTAATTGCCACACTCCTAACGCTTACTTTTTCAGTTTAGATCGAATCGGGACCGAGACTGTATTCAAAGGCCTTAGTTAGGTCCAGAAATAGGTCTAGGCACTTTTCTTCTTATCCAGGCTATCCACCACTCTATCTACAAAAGATAAAACCGTATCGTCTGTGGATTTATTCTTTCGGAATCCAAATTGCTGAGCTGCAATAATACCCTTTTTCTCAAGAAAGTTAATTAGCCGCGTTAT